>CM039427.1:12091194-13402890 GCA_022379115.2 Bauhinia variegata | reverse complement strand
TGTTTATAGAATATTTTATAATTGTTGTTACCGCCAACAAAATTTTTAAAATTAAAATTAAGTCCTATTTTAGATTAACTATGAATGAATTAATCATATTATCTATTAAGAATGAAATATTATAATTACTTAGTTATAAAATTTTAAAAAATGATTTTATAATTTAAACGAATAATATGAGAATTAATCAGTACATTACATTAGATCTTTCCAATAATTTTTCCTAAGGGCTCATAATTTCTTGACATAGCCATATTTAGAAGAAGGTCGCAGTTTTTATTCCCATATTTTCTTATTAATCAATCTTTAAAGTTGAGTTGAAAAGTAAAACTTGAATTTAGACAATTATAAATCTAAGCTCACAAGTGATATTTAATTTTTCATAATTTTTTTTTGTTAAGACTTAAATTTACAAACTTGTAATTCAGTTTTACGTGAAGAAGTCTATGAAACTTCTCCAAAAACACATGTGATTAGTATAATTCAATTGATTTATGAGATTCAATTCTTCAAGAAAATATCTATTAAATTTCTCTTAAAATACATGTAATTATACATCAAGTGTCCTATTCAGCCTTTCTAAGACACATACATGCACTTTCAACTTAGGACCTTCAATAAGTCAACTTCCTTTATCTTTTTTTTCCCCTCTTTAGGACCAATCTATAACTATAATCACCTATGCAACTCTGGTAAGGAAGCAATGACTAGATAATATTGATCATGACATGTTTCTTAAACATACAACTTATAAAATTACTAAGGCCACAATGGGATTGGCATGACAGCTCCATGAAATCCATATGGAACTCTGCAAGGAGGTGTAATTTTGGTCACTGTCTCTTGATCTTCTGTATGTCAATTATATAAACCTGGAACAAAAACAGACAATGAATATCAGCTAAGTTTTATGATTATCAGCAAGATAAAGTACAAGTGCCTTGGAAATAACCCTACCTGAGATATGCCAGTATCTTCATTGTGGACAAAAGAGATGATCCAGCCATCATCTTCTTCAAGGCCACCTGCTTTAGAATTAGGAACAAAGGTTGATCCACTGCAAAACACATTCTTCTCAAACATATGGTATTCCCACCCTTATGAGTTCTTGAACTTGTTTCTTCTCCAGCTTCACAAAAAGATCAAGTTTGATAGTTAAAGTCAATCTTTTGAAAGGAAAAAAAGACATATAACGGGCAATTCAAATGGAACATAATATTATATATTCATATTTATCGTAGTTGAGTTGGAACATGATTCTTCAAAGTATAGCTTTGCTAAATCTCTATATTTAGGTGCCTTACATTAAAAATAATTTTTTGTTGTTTTGACAATGTCTTTTGGACGAGAGATATTATATTTACATCTCATAATACATATATATATCTTATTTATTTTAGTTACGTTACAAAAATAAAATATATATATATATATATATATATATATATATTTTTTTTTATTTATTTACGTAACTAAAATAAATAAGATATACATGAAAGTATATGTAAGTAGCTTTTCTCATTTCTGTGCTTGTAGAAAATTGTCAGTGTCAGCAACATTAGGTTAGCATGTTTGGCTCCAACATGTGCTAAGTTCATCTTCCTTTGAGGTAGCACTAGAGACCTAGTAAAAGTAATATAAAAAACATGCATGTTGGACAAATGGGCTTTAAAGATTGGGCCCAAAGTTAGCTTCCATTTACATGTCATGGGCTCTTTTCTATTGAATATAAAGAAGATTATTTTTTTAATCATTTTGAGCTTACATTACAAATAGCCCACCGTCTATTGTAAAATATAATTTCTAATTTCAAGAGGCTCCCCTTAGAATAAATCTAATGTTTTAAAAATTAAATTAATTGACCCGGAAAAGCTACCAATTTATTGGTATATTGGTTTAACTGTTGAGTGACCAGTTTAATCAGAAAAATTAAAAAATATTTTAAATGTTTAAAAATATATTACATAGAAAATAATTATAATTTATTTTATTTTTGTATAAAGAAAAATATATAAATTTAATATATTTGTTAGATAGACGAAAACACACGGATATATAAGGTTCATTTATTTGAATTTTTATTGATATATATTCTTAGCATTAATTATTACATATATTAAATAGTACTTAATTACTTATATTATAAGATACTTTTTAATTTGTACATGAATATGTGACACTTAAGATATATATTTTAAGAATTCAATAGATAAAATTTAGGATTGAACAGTTCTTCTTCTAAATAAGACTAAAGCATCAATTATTAGTAAGATGTATAGACTTGGTTATGCAGTATACTCACCACTCAAAACCAGGACCACTTGCTTGAATGATTTAGTTCATAGGCACATTTTTACTAGTTTTATAGTATTTTCTTAGGATAAAAGGAGAATATTATTTTAAATAATTAACATTATATATTATAAATAAATTCAATATGATTTTATTAAAAGAAAACAATATTATTTTAAATAAAGTCGGTCTAGTTTTTGTAACAGTGAATAAAACAACATGACTATATTTTATAACAAAATAGTGTGCATAATCAAACTGTACACATAATTTTTTCTATATTACTTTTATAACAATTTTTTTTCTCTATATTTTAATGGATAGAAAAAGATGATTTGCCAAACAAGGCTAAATTTGAAAATGGGATATTTGACTTTGTAAAAGGTAATAGCTCTAAGCCGAACAACTCTTTGTTATTGGGTATAAATAAGACATTGTATTTCTTATTAGCCCCAAAATAGTATCAACTTAAAGATTTAAATCAAGATTTGAAATGCAAAACATTTCTAAGCCCAGGTTACTTTCCATCAGAAACACAGCTTTCTCATAGGAAAAACGTTCCTCTATTTGATTACAATAACCAGATTATAAATCTCAAAAGCACTATAGTTTGAGAAGCTAAGAAGCTAGGCACATTACAACGCCAACCAGAATTGATCAAAATTAGTCCTGGAAAGTGCTTAAATTTAAAACCTGGTTCAATATTAAAGTATTAAAATATTTATCTATTTTTCTTATACACTCCCTCAATTAGTATGTTAGTTTAAATACACACTCCCCGTTAAAAAAGTGTCTTGAGTAACTCCAAACTCTTTTATCATGTGAAAGTCTTTACTAGGTATTAATGGAAATATTTTGTCATAAGCATGTCAACATTTTCAAAATCATTTTAACGTGTGTATCATGAACTCAAACAGTCCAAACTGCTAGAAGAAAATATTAAGCATTCTTGTATCATTTGAAAAATACTCCTAATAAAGAATCAAAGTATCTCAACCCATAATTGTAAAAAATTATATTTATAACACAATTTATAAGCTCTGGTAGAATTTCTTTTACCATCAAAATCTATAAGGGTTTGGGTAATGAACCCTGGAGCTAACAAAAGTAACTAAGTTTATGCCAAATCATATAGTCTATATGTACTGTAACTAAGCTTAAAAAGGTGCTTTACCTTCTATTTTGGTATTATAAAAAAGTGATTCAACTCAAAAGTTTAAAGTAATGGGGGAAGATACATGAATGATTTTTTTTTTATTTAATCTTATATCATATGTTGCTACACATGAAAATTATTTTGGATTAAAATGTAAACAAAATAAATCTCTTAACATTGTTAAGAATCGATTTAATTTAAAAGTTTAAAATATTAAAAAAATCTAAAAATAATTTATATATTATATCTAAGTTAAAGAATATCATCAAGCCAAGTTCATTTCCTATAATTTCCTCTATTTTCTCACTGGTGTTGTATCATAGTACTGTTTCTGTCTTGATTTTCTCTGGGCAGAAAGGTATCTTCGTTATAGCATCTCCAGATTAATTAATTATCTGTTTCCAACTAGTGCTGGAGCAAGCTTTATCTTCTTTTTAATTGGTTTTTGCTGTCCTCGTTTGGGACCAATACTGTATAATAGCGCGTTTGACTTCTCTATTAGATTGGATCTTTATTGAGTATATTTTAGTCATTAATCTTTAATTATTATCTAATTCATCACTCAGCACATATCTCTTTATTGAATCTGAGTCTTTTATTTATTGTCTCTCAGAGAAAGCAAAAAACTTTAAACAAAAAAACTGGATCCGTACTATAAAATGCTTAAGTAGATTTTCATCAATAATGAGATCAGAAAATCCGATTTAATGAATGCCAATTTACTATATTCTATAATAGATTATATGAGTATTATAGTAGCATGATTCCTTTGAATCACCTACTTGTCCAAACTTTATTTTGGTATAAAAATAAGTGAAATTAATTATTCTGTGAATCATATGTGCTCAACTTTTCCTTATGTGCCAAATAGAAGACAACAATCTCGTGGAACCTTGTATATAGTTGTACCAAAAGTTGCAAACAAGTAGTGACCTCGATATTAGTGAGCTTCTTAGGTGACGGTATTTCTTAAGCATAATGCATCCATTTAGGATATATATATATATATATGTATATATTGTCGTAGGATTGGATGTGAGTTCGAATAGCTCATGCATTAGGAAAAGGACGTGCTTGAACTTGTGGGGAGCTGAACCACTGAGGTAGGTCATATCCTCAAATATTTATTGTCTTCTACTAATAATACTAATGTCCTTTTTTAGTTTAGATTGAGGGAAAGGGACCTCATTTTAAGTGAGATTAGGGCATGCTATCAGTTAAGATTCAATGAGGTCTTACAATACTACAAGCTACCAATCCTAAATATAGGATTTCTAGAAAAAAAAAAAAATTGTTTCATTTTATAAGACAGTGTGTTGGAATAATAAAAAAATTTCTTTGTCTACCTTTTTATATTAATTGTTACATATGAAAAATGACTAGAGTGGAGTACAAGGAATATACAATATAATATAAAAAAAAACATACAATATGATGTTTCTATTATTTTTAATTATTAAAGAAATATTGAAATAAGTTATTTAATTATTATAATAAATGAGTGTAAAATTAAAAATATATTATATTTTTTTTAAAAATTAATCATAGGATAAAATTTTGTTTAATATGTGTGAATTAGTTACCGATTCGTTATATTTAAGATGGGAGGGACTATTATGGTAACATAAAGTTTCAAGCATGGATAGTGACGAATTTAGAGGGAGTAGGCGGGTACATTGGATCTGGCTCCATCCTTCAAAATTTCTATGTAAAATTGATGGGATTTTTAAAAATTTTAATTTTACCCCTATTGGTATCCATATACTTTGCTATTAACAGACAATATACAATGCCAATGGTAATTTGAGTAATTACAGACAATAACATTATGGCAGTTTCGTCCCGAGCTTATATATGTTAAGATATTTAGTTGGACAAGACTTGACTAATATATAAAGTAATGTTTCGTCCTTTCTTTTTCAAATAAAGAAACAATATAGTACACATATTAAAAAAAGAAAAATGTCAATTAGTTTCAACTAGCTGCTTAGACAGTTTTTTTTTTTTTTTTTTTAAAATTATAATTATACATTTAAATACAAAACTTGCTAGTCATTAAATAGAATCTTACTACCACTTGATCATATGCTATTATTCTAGACCTATAATTTTCATTTAGTCCCTCTTAATAATTATTATTTTTCAATAATGAATATGAATCTTCTCATTTTCTTCTACACTTTTCCTATCATAAATGTTAGATGCTTCTAGTCTGATTATAAAATCACATATAACAAAATAATTGACTCTAATTCAGTGTTTAATTTAATTAACTCATTTTCTTCTACACTTTTCCTATCAAAATTAATGGGTGATAAATTTGTAAGTGAAATAAATGCTCTCCTTTTATATTATGGTTTTCTTTAACTTCACTTTAAAATACTATAAATACCATTAGTTGGATAATATGGTTTTCTTTAATGTTCAATTTAAAACACTGTAATACCATTGATTAAGTCATAATTTTCTATAAATATAATTGGTTATATATTATATAAGTAGTTTTCTTTAATGTCCATTTTGAAACACCATAAATATAATTAGTATTATAAATTTAAACAATTTCTACACCTAAAAATAAGACCATATAAAAATAATTTTCCTTAATATTCTTTTACAAAATTTCCTTAATATTAACAACTCATAAGTCATAGTATATTATAATTGAGATATGTTATATGTATATTTATTTAAATATATTAATTTTTACTTTTTTAATCATTTTCTAATTAATATTTTATTTATAATTTTACTTCTACAAATAACAACAAAATATAAAGTATAAAAAAATGTACTTTCAAGGGATATAAACATTGAATTTTTATAATAATGAAATAACCCCAAAAATAAAACTGTTTATCCTAAAAAAAAAGAATTATTTATAATAGCTACATCCTATTTTTATAATTCATCACTCGCTACATGAATTTAATCTAAGCAAGACCATAATTGATAAATATGAGTTCCCCCACTTGTGGTTTTGCAAAACAATATTAAAGTGATTAATAATTGATAGGATTATTGGCAATGCCTCTGTTGGTCCAAGGGCTTCTCCCTAATTCTTGAGTTGGTGCCACACTACTCATCAAAATTAGAGTCATGCAACTTGTTAGAAAACCAATATTATACAACTCTATTACACAACAGTTCATAGAAAACAAAGAAACATTTTAAATATTAGGCTGCATCGTAAAAAAAAATGAAGAAAAAAAAATGAGAATGAGCCAAAGCACAGACCAAACACACAGAAAAATCGATATAGTAAAAAACAACAATATTTATAGAAATAAAACAAAGAAGCTTAAAAGCATGATAACATAAAAACTGACATAGTAATCAAAGAAATAATAGTCATTTAATACTTCAAAGATTGGAAGAGGCAACATATAGCTTACATCTATCCATTATAATCCCATCAACTTGACAACAAAAATGAGAAATATTGGTAAAGAAGTATAGGCATTAAGCCCGAAAACCTAATTTAAAAATCCTTGTAATTTTACATGATCTCTTAAATAAACGCCTTAATTAAGAATTATTGCATGAATTGGACAAAGATCGAGAACTCAAGACACCAAGGATGAATTAATGGCAAAGAAAACTATAGCTGGTTCGATGGACAATATGAAAATCATAGAATCGGAATAGAGATAAGAATAGGAATAAAACTGACTGATTATTTCATTTTGATGTAGATAAAATAGTAGAAGACTTCATAGGGTTTGTGTGATGCTTAAGACTAGGTTTTAAATAAATATAATGTAGTTTTTGAGCTATAACTTAAGTGAAATTTGAATCACCGTAATCATAATTCTAAGCTTAAATAGACATAGTGTGATTTTTGAGTCGTAACTTTCGGCTTAGACTAAATTTAAGCTATTATTTTATATCATTGCAAGGCTCTTTCAATGGCCAACTATAAAATTAAGTTTGGTGACCAAATATATTAATGCTTATTGTATAGAATAGAGTATTAAATTACCATTTCATGTACCAAATGGGACGTAAAAATATCCGGAGATGCCACGCTCAATGTGTGCGGATTCCTTTTTCATTTTGGATTGACTAGGGTTCATTCTTCCATCCTTAATGTCAACGCATAGTGCCCATATACTACCTAAACTCACAAGAGACAGGCTTGGAATAATTCCATTAAATTGTACTATCATACCAAAGTCTCCCTGGTCCACGACAATAATCAATCAATAAAAAAGTACGTTGCATTTCATATATAAGGGAGGCCAATGTGAGCTAGCTAGGAACAAGTAAGCTATACTTGAACCCAAACATGGCAACCTCATATACACCATTACCAATGAATTGCTGCTCTATTCAGAAAAGACCCTCTGCACTGCGTGGTCTCCATCTCTTCAAACAAAGTACAATCTCCTCAATTTTAAAGGTAATTTTGATTTGATTCTATTGATGCTGTCATCTTCATAATTTTCTGATAACTTCTGATATACGAAGTTTAATTCATTTCTGGTTTATGAGCAGCCAATCTCGAGAGTACTTTTTCCTCAGGTTCCCTTGCAAATTGATCTTTCTAAGATGATGAAATATACTGCAACTAAATTAGTGGACGCTTTTGTGGATCATGTGTTTGAATTTGTTGACCACCCATTACTTCCATCTCAGGTATGCTTGGATGTGTTCTTCTCCACTTTCCCTGCTCTTCTCTGCTGTGCACATGAACTATGGGACCTGGATTCTCTACTTTAAAAAAATATACACAATACTGCTGTTGATGACATAATGCAACGTGAAAGGTTGGATAGAGGATTTTGGTGTATTATCTAATCCAATCAACGGTTCACACTCTGCCACGTCTTTCACTGCAATGACTTTGACAATGATGTATCTAGAACAACGAACATGCTATATGCTTATGTGATCAGCAATATGGATTAAAACAAACGAGGCTTACCTTGGTGGTTGCCACCTCTTTACAAGTTTCTTCACCCATGATAACTGTAGTTTTCAAGTCATGTCTCATCCTCCTCCCCCTACTGGTAATGGCGCAAAAAAAAAAAAGAAAAAAATGCAATAGAAAATGCCAATTGCTAAGTAGTGTTTATCTGTTTGCAGATTAACTTTGCACCAGTGGAGGAGTTGGGGGAAGCCACGCCTATCACCAGCATCCAAGGCGAAATCCCACATGATTTTCCAGAGGGTGTCTACATTAGAAATGGTTACAGACAACTTTGAAGAATATATAAACCATACATGAATCATGTGAAAACAACTGCAGATTAATTTGCATAAATATCAAATTGTATTTTACTGTACCTTTTATGAGGTATATGGTTCCTGATATTGCAGGATCAAATCCACTGTTTGGAGGACTGAAAGGGGCAAAATCTATATTTGGGAGTTCAAATCAAGTTTGGGTGGAGGGTGAAGGAATGCTTCATGCTTTGTATTTTAAACGACAAAATGATGGTAGGTGGACTGTCGTCTACAACAACAGACACATTGAAACGGATACATACAAGCTTGAGAAAAAAAGAAACAAACCTTCGTTTCTGCCAGCACTAAAGGGTGATGCACCAGCAATTCTTGCTGCCTATCTGCTTAACATGGTGAGC
Source organism: Bauhinia variegata (assembly GCA_022379115.2). Lineage (NCBI taxonomy): Eukaryota > Viridiplantae > Streptophyta > Magnoliopsida > Fabales > Fabaceae > Bauhinia > Bauhinia variegata. Next base: position 13,393,854 of record CM039427.1, on the reverse strand, counting down.
ATATATATATTAATTTGAGCCATTCAAAATGAGCAGGTTTGGTAACTTAATAAAAGTCAAAATTAGTATACTGTAGATTATATTTTACATTGCTCAATCATCGTGGAAATAAACAGAAAATTAAGTCAAATATTAATCAAGTGTTACAGTAAATCAAATTTGATAGACTTGTCTTTTAATATTATTTATGTAATCACTGATGTGGCAAACTATGAGTCATTTTTATCTTTTATAGTACATAATCATCATGGAAGAATAGATAAATATGTCAAAATATTGATCGAGTGCTCTAGGAAACTAGATTTCCTACAACATTTTTTAGTGCCATCTGTGTAATTATTGGTGTGGTATATTATAAACTATTAGATAGATTGAATGTTGCACAAATCTACATCATCCAACTGCTCATATTTTGAAACATTAATGACTATACTAACTACACCAAAAAATGATTTGGGTTGGTGTTCTAGGTGCAAGTTATATATAAACAAATTTAGATTTCTTGCAATTGAAAATTCTTGCAATCATGCAGTCAAATGAATGTGCAATGTTTGATCTTCATACAACAGTTCAAATTAAGTTGTTGCATTGTATAAAAGAGATGACATGACTAAATCTGGATCATTGGATAAAGATTGAATTGTGCTCATGCATTCGCATGAATGCATGAACGCAGGGATTTCCCACATAAAAAAATCCTAATTCATCTCTATGAACATTTTTATCACTTCACATGACGGGTTGAGCTTCTCAGCTGAGATTTGGCAGGGTAAACAAATGCTATAGCAACACCAGTGTGTTTGAGCATTCAGGGAAATTATACTCGGTTGCTGAAACAGACATCCCACAAGAGATTGACATCTTTAGCCTAAATTCTTTAAAGAATTGGGATATTGGTGGAGCCTGGAAAAGATCTTTTACCAGCCACCCGAAGGTTTCTCTTTCTCCGCCTATATATGTTTCCACATCTCAAGCACAATGTTTTTCTCAATATTAACTTCTCTCGGTTTTTTATTACAGAAAGCTCCTGGTACAGGTGAACTGGTTTTATATGGAGTAGATCCAGCAGCCAAAGCTTTTTTTGAAGTTGGAATAGTTTCTGGTATGTTCTAATTTCTAACAATTTTTTTTTTTTTAAAAAAAGAAAAAAAAAACTTATCCCTTGCTTGGATGTGGCTATGTACAATCTGTTGTCAAATATAAAACCATTTATAAGCTTTCAATTTTTGAGCTTTTGGGTAAGTTCAAATTTTGATAGTATCAATGCTTCCTTGACCATGCAAAGATTGATTCTTATGTTCCTTACTCTTTTGAACAAATTGAAATTTTAGCTCTATAAGGGGGCCGAGACTTTCTCCACACTTTATATTCAAAAAGTTTTTGTACATGGAAGAGTGTTAAATAAAAAACATTTATTAGCTTTTACCTAATAGTTTAGACGTCTGGATGAGATAATTTCCAGACATCTTTATACCTTTCTCAACCCTTTTCAGCTGATGGAAAGCTGCTTATTCATAGAGTGGCTATCGAACTAAATAGGCAGAGTTTTTGCCACGAGATTGGTGTTACACAGAGGTAATAATGAATACTTGTTAAAAAGTTCTTCTGCTGAATTTGAGTTGCTAGTTATATTACATATAAATGTGAGAGAGACCTTATTAACTATGCATTTGTTTCTTGAAATATTTGTGATATGTAGTTACAATGTGATCATGGATTTTCCACTAATCTTGGACCCAAGCAGACTACTTAGAGGGGGCAAGTAAGTGCTTATGTATCCATTAATTATCATAGAAAAGCTATGTTGGAAACAAAAAAAAAAAATTCAAATCTTCTCAAAGACTTGTAGGGTTTAAAAGGTGGAGCTTCCTATAAACTCACTGTCTACTAGATAGAAAGCACTATTATTATTTTATGCAAAATGGTTTATATATAAACTGAATTCTTAAGTTAATTTTGTTCTAGAAAAGGTTCGTACAAGTTCAACAAATTTACCTTATCACGTGACCACTAATGTGCACTAAATGTGGCTTAGTAATTAAACCCAGTTTTTAATTTACTCATATGGTGGGAGACTAGTCCTCGTTTGAGATAGGACCAATAAATCCCTTCTAATAGCCTTGAGCTTCAAGCACAAAACATTGTGCCTAAGACGTCTTGAAACTCAATTTACTTGATAGAGAAGGTACAGAAAGAAACATGTCACATTGCCCTTTTCATGTTTACATGTACAGAGTAATAAAGTTTGAGAATGAAGGATATGCAAGGATCGGAGTAATGCCTCGTTATGGTGACAATGACTCAATCAAATGGTTTGAGGTTAAAAATAATTGCACCTTTCATATCTTCAATTCTTTTGAGGATGATCATGAGGTATAACTTATCTACAATGTAAAATTTGAAACTTCTGATACTTTCATTATGATAATTTTGAATATAAATTTTATATATTTGTATTTACAGGTTATATTGTGGGGCTGCAGAGCTATTGATACAGTGCTTCCAGAACCTAATGTGGGTTGGGATAAATTTAAGTTTCCTCGTTGCTATGAATGGCGTTTAAACATGCAAACGGGGGAGGTTAAAGAGAAATTTCTCACTGGTGAACAATATTTATTGGATTTCCCTTTGATCAATGAAAATTTCACAGGTATTAGGAACAAATATGGATACGCCCAAGTGGTTGATCCCACTGGGAGCATTGCGGCAGGTAAGTTCCTATATATATAGACATGTGTGCGTATGTAACCCTATTATGGATGTAAATTGTAGTTGCGGTCTCATTCATTGCATCCAGAATTAGAATGTTGTAGAAGTAACAGGGCAAAAAGAATGTCTAATGTGGATGGTTGGATCTTTTAAACATATGTTGATAGGAGTTAGATCCCTAGTTGTGCATATGAGAAAGTTTTATTGGGAGATGTGTGCTCACTTTAGTGATTTCCGTACCTAAAAATTAATTAATCTCTAATTGTCAGTTGGAAATATCCTTAGTACAAAGAAAAAGTATTGCCTAAATATATGAATAACCCTAGTTATGACATAATTTTGTAAATGCCCTAATACACTATAAAACCCTATCTCCAGTGTGCCACAACTAACTAAGCCTCCCAACAGCTTCATTAACATTAACTTGGGCGTTGGACAGGTCACCTGAGGGTGCCTCTCATGACTATCCTTCTCATGTTTGCAGGTTCCACCTTTGCTTGATGCAATAGCTAAAACGGAATGCAATTTAAAACCTTGTTCCCTATTATTATATTTGATAGGAATTTTGATTATGTCCATCTTCAGTGGAGTTCAAACTTTTACACCTAATTTATATCTATACAATATAATACTGACACATCATAAGAAGTGACTTCATGATATTCTAGCTGTATTAGATTAGAGATACATCACTTATAATTTTTCATTGAAAACGGATTTCAAAATGTTAGAATAGTTTTGGGCATGTGATGCTTAACTAACCTAAGAATACTATGGCACAAAAAAAAAAAAAAAGTTTAATGATGTTGATGTTTTAGTTGTCTTGTCAAAAAATTAATAGAATTTCAGCCATTATGAAAATATTTTACTTTCAGACACCACCATTACCAGTAATAACAGTTCCATTTGGCTATTTAGGAACACCTATATATGGAGGTCTAGCAAAGCTATACTTCGAAGAATCATGTTCCAACTCGTCTACAGTAAATATGAATATATAATATTAAGTTCCATTTTAACTGCGATTATATATCTTTTTCCTTTCAAAAGATTGAATGTAACTATCAAACTTGATCTTTTTGTGAAGCAGGGCAAGAAACAAGTTGAAGAACTCATAAAGGTGGAATACCATATGTTTGAGAAGAATGTATTTTGCAGTGGATCAACCTTTGCTCCTAAAGAAGGTGGCCTTGAAGAAGATGATGGTTGGATCGTCTCTTTTGTTCACAATGAAGATACAGGCATATCGCAAGTAGGGTTATTTACGTTACCAGAAATGCAATATATTTTAACTAATTTGAGGATGAATTTTGAGACGAATTTATTTTGTCAGAAAAAAAACATCGTCGCTAAATTTTTGCGACCATTTTGGCGATGGATTTTGTTTGCAACGGAATCTAGTACTGTTAATTCTATGGGACTTGGATTTTATCTTGCTGATGATCATAGAATTTACCTGATAGGTACTTTCTGTTTTTAATTCTTCCAGGTTTATATGATTGACACAACAAAGTTTTCTGATCAAGAGACAGTGGTCAAAATTACACTTCCTTGCAGAGTTCCATATGGATTTCATGGAGCTTTCTTGCCAATCCCATTGTGGCCTTAGTAATAATATATGCCGTATGTCTAAGCTACATGTCTTTATCAATATTTTCTAGTCATTGTTGCCTTACCAGAGCTGTATAGGTGATTATTGTTATAGTTTGATCCTGAAGGAGGGGAAAAAAGACAAAAGGAAGTTGCTGTGAGTTATTTTTGCCCCAAGTAACTAGGTTTATGCAAATCATATGGTCCATGTGCCGTAATTGGTTAAAATTGTTGTCAATTTAATATGTATTTGGATTAAATATGTTTTGGTTCATGTAGATATAGTGAAAATTATTAAAATAAGTATCTTCAGAGAGTTGCGTTATTAGAAATAGCTTAACTTCAATTTGCTTTTCAATTGAATTAGACCAATGTTGGTATTATGTCTATGACTTCTTGAGAGTATTATCAGAGAGAAGTTGAAATATTTATGCCATTTATTTTAGCCAAATACATAAGATCATGCTCCATGGCCTATAAGTCTAATAAAAGAGTAATGATCCTTTAGACATCAAACAATAATTTGAGATTGTAAGCTTATTCCCACTCCAAAATAACTGAGCAAAATGCTTACTGGCTTCATCAGTATGATGAATAGAGTCAAAGAGCACATATTCACTAGCATTCTCACATAACTCATATTCCTTTATTACCCTTTTGCCCCCACAACTGTAATCTCCTCTGTAAAGTCCACCTCCACAACATGCAACCTCCCCTTCCTTGAAACCTTCATAACCCAAAAAAAAAAAAAAAAAAACAATAATTAAAACAAACTAAGGTACATTACTTCTCCACCCAACATTGGGTAAGGCTCTAGGAATCATAGGTTTCCTGTCACCTAAAAAAACGATACATTGCTAAGAAATAATGCCATATATAGTATACTTTAAGGACATACCCTGTTTTGAATGGAGTTTCATCACTTGAAGAGCTTGATTGTATAAATCAAAGACTAAGTATTCGAATCCCTTTAGCTCCTTTTCCAGTTTCCCAAGTGTATTGACTAAAGCCTTATTGTGTAACCTAGCATGTACTGAAATTTGTTCCTCCTTGCAAGAATCTAAGCTTCCATTTCCAAGAATCCTAAAGAGTGGAGGTCTAGCAAAGCTATACTTCGAAGAACCATATTCCAACTCGACTAGGGTAAATATGAATATATAATATTAAGTTCCTTTTGAATATATAATATTAAGTTCCTTTTGAATTGCCATTATATATCTTTTTTCCTTTCAAAAGATTGACTGTAACTATCAAACTTGATCTTTTTGTGAAGCTGGGGAAGAAACAAGTTGAAGAACTCGTAAGGGTGGAATACCATATGTTTGAGAAGAATGTGTTTTGCAGTGGATCAACCTTTGTTCCTAATTCTAAAGCAGGTGGCCTTGAAGAAGATGATAGTTGGATCATCTCTTTTGTCCACAATGAAGATACTGGCATATCTCAGGTAGGGTTATTCCCAAGGCACTTGTACTTTATCTTGCAGATAATCATAAAACTTAGCTGATATGCATTTTCTGTTTTTGTTCCAGGTTTATATTATTGACACAAAAGAGTTTTCTGATCAAGACACAGTGGCCAGAGTTCCATATGGATTTCATGGAGCTTTTCTGTCAATCCCACTGAGGCCTTAGTAATTATATATGTTGTATGTTTAAGAAACATGTCATGATCAATATTATCTAGTCATTGCTTCCTTACCAGAGTTGCTTAGATGATTATAGTTATAGATTGGTCCTGAAGGAGGGGAGAAAAAGACAAAAGGATGTTGTGAGTTATTGAAGGCCCCAAGTTGGAAGGGCAGAAATTTATCCTAGAAGGAGGCGAAAAAGACACTTAATGTATTTATATAAAATAAAATCTTCATTTAAAAAACAGTTCTGAACAAGCACAACTCTGTATGCTTTCTCAGATACAAGTTAAGCAATTTATTGCAAGTTTAATAAAAATCCCAGCTTAACTTTGTGGGATTTAACTAAATTGTGGTAATGAGGATGTGATGTTGATGATACAATGAATGAGCAAGGAAAGTAAAAGAGTAAAGGAAGAAGAATTGACAAAGGAATTTATATATAGTGGTTCGATCACAATCAATAATCATTTACGTTTATTTCTCTCAAATACTTTTAATAGAGTTCTCTACTATCTTCAACTGACTTATAAGACTCCAACACTCTTTTACAACTTCTCAGCTTTCTAGGCTGAGCTTAGTTTCCAAGAAACTAAAAACCTTTACAGCTTATATGAATTTTTGTTGCTCTAGGCAACAAATTTTCCAATAATCCCAAATACACCAAATAATAATTATCCCAAGTGAAGAACTACTGTAAAAAATTTAAGAGAGGATGAGCAAATTTTGTGGGCAAAATTCTTGGTCTTCAATCTCTGAGCATTTCTCCTTTTATAGTCATCTTGAGAGATCTGTTGGAAAGGAAAATTTGAATTTTCCTAATTGCTTTCTTCTCATGCCACCTTTTCTTGTATACTTTTGATGTCCCATGTTTCCAATTTTTGACGTTGAATATTTTTTTTTTATCTAATTTGCAGTTCAACAATCTTTTATCTTCACAACTTTTTAGAAAAGTCTACTTACACACCCATTTTGTATACCCAGTAATATACTCTAGGTTTTTACTTGTGTTTGTAAAAATAATATTATAATTAAAAATAAGAGAAATAAAATAAAAAAATATAAAAAAGTGAAGGAATAAAAGTGGGGTGTATACAGCACACCTCTAACTTTTTTATCTAGCCTTTTTACAGTTCTTTTTTCAGTGAATAAAAGTGTGGCTTATTGCCTTTGGTATCCTAAGTTCCAACGTCTTTTGTGTTGGAGTTATATGGACATTTTTTAATTTATATTTATTTATTTATAATTTTATCCTTATAACATAATTAAAATAAATGAAATATATATAAAAACGTACTTTAACTTGAGTATATAAGTAGCTTTTCTCATTTCTGTGCTTGTAGAAAATTTTCACAATATCAGCAACATCAGGTTAGGAATGTTTGGCTCAAATAGCATGTATTAGGTTGACCTTAGGTCTTCCTTTGATGTAGCACTAGAGACCTAGTAAAAGTATATTAAAAACATGCATGTAGGACAAATGGGCCTTAAAAGGATTGAGCTTGTCATGGGCTCTTTTCTATTGAATATAAAGAATATATATATTTTTTAATCATTTTGAACTTACATTAGAAATAACCCATTGTCTATTGTAAAATACAATTTCTAATTTCAAGAGGCTCCCCTTAGAATAAAATTAATCTTTTAAAAAATTAGATTATGTTGACCCTACCGGTTTAATCGTATTAAGAATTAAAAATATTTTAAATATTTAAAAATATATATGACATAAAAAAATTATAATTCATTTTATTTTTGTATAAAGAAAGTATATAAATTTAATATATTTTGTTAGATAAGCAAAAACACATTGATATATTGTTCATCTATTTGAGTCAAAACCAGGACTGCTTGCTTGGATGGTTTAGTTCATGTATTTTACTAGTTTTATAGATTTTTTTAAGATAAAAGGAGATTATTATTTTAAATAATTAACATTATAGATTATAAAATAAATTAAATATGATTTTATTAAAAGAACACAACATTTGTGAAAGTTATGGTGAGAGATTTGAAGTTGAAAGTTATATGGTTGACCTTTAAGACTAGAGTTTTTTTTTTTTTTTATAGTGCCACGTGGTTCAAATGTGAAGTCTTCTTTTCCTTTCGCATCTATATACACACAAGAGGCCCTTTTTCTAGTGGTTGAAGGGTTGCTTGGAAAGTTTGTCGTAACACATGAATATGTGTACCCAAAGTATTTTTATTTTATAATATTTTTTAATTTTAAAGATTATTTTTAATTTTTAAATCTAAAATCGGTTTCAACAAGTTTGACTGGATGAGTTTTGATTTTTTCAGTTCAACCAGATTAACTGATTTTTGATAGGTTGAATTGTAGAAATAGTATGATATATAAAACTGGATCAACTTAGTATTTGATTCTCAGCTTAGCTAGCTGAATTATAATATTTGGTTACCAACTTAACTGAGTGGACGGTTTAAACTAACCGGATCGGTATGGATTTTATAACAGTGACTAAAACGTGATTATATTTTATAACAAAATAGTGAACGTAAACAAATAAACACATGTAGCATAAATTTTTCGATATTACTTTTATAGCAATTTTTTTTTTCTATATTTTATGGATAGAAAAAGATGATTTTGAATCAAGATTTAAATTTGAAAATGGGATGTTTGACTTTGTAAAAGGTAATAGCTCTAAGCCGAAGAACTCTTTCTTATTGGGTATAAATAAGACATTGTATTTCTTATTAGCCCTAAAATAGTATCAACTTAAAGATTTAAATCAAGATTTGAAATGCAAAACATTTCTAAGCCCTAGATTACTTTGCATCAGAAACACTTTGAGTAACCCCAAACTATTTTATCATGTGAACGTCTTTACTAGGTATTAAAGAAAATATGTTTTCATAAGCATGTCAACATTTTCAAAATCATTTTAACGTGTGTATCATGAACTAAAACAGTCCAAACTGCTTAAAAAAAAATATTAAGCATTCTTGTATCATTTGAAAAATACTCCTAACAAAGAATCAAAGTATCTCAACCCATAATTGTAAAAAATTATATTTATAACACAATTTATAAGCTGGTAGAATTTTTTTTTATCATCAAAATTTATAAGGGTTAGGGTAATGAACCCTTGAGCTAAAAAAAGTAACTAAGTTTATGCCAAATCATATAGTCTATATGTACTGTAACTAAGCTTAGAGAGTGCTTTACCTTGTATTTTGGTATTATAAAAACGTAATTTAACTCCAAAGCTTAAACTAATATATATATATATTTATCTTATATCATATGTTGTTACATACAAAAACTATTTGAGTTTAAGTGTGAACAAAATAAATCTTTTAATATTGTTAAGAATTGAATCAACTAAAAAATTTAAAATATTAAAAAAATCTAAAAATAATTTATATATTATATCTAAGTTAAAAGAATATCATCAAACCAAGTTCATTTCCTATAATTTCCTCTATTTTCTCACTGGTGCTGTATCTTAGTACTGTTTTTGTCTTTATTTTCTCTGGGCAGAAAGGTATCTTCGTTATAGCATCTCGAGATTAATTAGTTATCTGTTTCCAACTAGTGCTGGAGCAAGCATTATCTTCTTTTTAAATGGTTTATGCTGTCCTCGTCTGGGACAAATACTGTGTTTATTCTCACATCTATCGAAAATAATAGCGTGTTTGTATATGAACATGTGATACTTAAGATATATATTTTAAGAATTCAATGGATAAAATTTAAGATTGATCGGTTTTTCTTCCAAATAACACTAAAACATCAATTTTTAGTAAGACTTATAGGCTTGGTTATGCAGTGTCACCACTCAAAACCAGGACGGCTTGCTTGGATGATTTAGTTCGTAGGCACATTTTTACTAGTTTTATAGTATTTTTTTAAGATAAAAGGAGAATATTATTTTAAATAATTAACATTATAGATTATAAATAAATTAAATATGATTTTATTAAAAGAAAACAATATTTGTGAAATTTATGGTGAGAGATTTGAAGTCGGAAGTTATATGGTTGGTTGTTAAGGCTAGAGCTTCTTTTTTTAAAGTCTGACATTGCTAATGTTTTTATTTTAGAATATTTTTGTTTTAAAATTTATTTTTAATTTTTAAATCTAGAATCGGTTTCAATAGGTTTGATTTTTTTGGGTTCAACCAGAAGTTGACTGGTTTTTGATAGGTTAAATTGTAGAAATGATATGCGATATATAAAACTGGAGAAATGGTATGATATATAAAACCAGACTAGCAAAGTGTTCGGTTCTCGGCTTAACCAATTGAACTGGCTAAGTCGGTCTGATTTTTATAATAGTGAGTAAAACAACATGACTATATTTTATAACAAAATAGTTCACATAATAAAATGTACACATAATTTTTTTTATATTACTTTTATAACAATTTTTTTCTATGTTTTAATGGATAGAAAAAGATGATTTGCCAAACAAGGCTAAGTTTGAAAATGGGATATTTGACTTTGTAAAAGATAATAGCTCTAAGCCGAAGAACTCTTTCTTATTGGATATAAATAAGACATTGTATTTCTTATTAACCCCAAAATAGTATCAACCTAAAGATTTAAATCAAGATTTGAAATGCAAAACATTTCTAAACCCAAGGTTACTTTGCATCAGAAGCACTTTGCGGAAAAACGTTCCTCTATTTGATTACAATAACCAGATTATAAAACTCAAAAGTACTATAGTTTGAGAAACTAAGAAGGTAGGCACATTACAATGCCAACCAGAATTAATCAAAATTAGACCTTGAAAGAGCTTAAATTTAAAACCTGGTTCAATATTAAAGTATTAAACAAACGATTTGGGATTGCTTAACTCACTTTTCTATTTTTCTTATACACTTTCTGAATAAGTATGTTATTTTAAATGCACACTCTCCGTTAAGGAAGTGTCTTGACTAACCCTAAACTCTTATCATGTGAATGTTTTTACTAGGTATTAAAGAAAATATTTTGTCATAAGCATGTCAACATTTTCAAAATCATTTTAACGTGTGTATCATGAACTAAAACAGTCCAAACTGCTAAAAAAAAAAATATTAAGCATTCTTGTATCATTTGAAAAATACTCCTAATAAAGAATCAAAGTATCTCAACTCATAATTGTAAAAAATTATATTTGTAACCAATTTATAAGCTCTGGTAGAATTATTATTTTTTATCATCAAAATCTATAAGGGTTTTGGGTAATGAACCCTTGAGCTAACAAAAGTAACTAAGTTTATGCCGAATCATATAGTCTATATGTACTGTAACTAAGCTTAAAAGGGTGCTTTACCTTGTATTTTGATATTATAAAAAAGTAATTTAACTCAAAAACTTAAACTAATAGAAGAAGATACATGAATGTTTTTTTTTTTATATCATATGTTGCTACATATGAAAACTATTTGAGTTTAAAGTGTGAACAAAATAAATCTTTTAACATTATCAAGAACTAAATCAATCAAAAAATTTAAAACATTAAAAAATTCTAAAAATAATTTTTATATTATATCTAACATAAAAAATATCATCAAACCAAGTTCATTTCCAATAATTTCCTTATTTTTCTCACTGGTGTTGTATCATAGTACTGTTTCTTTCTTGATTTTCTTTGGGCAGAAAGGTATCTTATAGCATCTCGAGATTAATTAGTTATCTATTTCCAACTAGTGCTGGAGCAAGCATATCTTCTTTTTAATTGGTTTATGCTGTCCTTGTCTGGGACCAATACTGTGTTTATTCTCACATCTATTGAGAATAATAGTGTGTTTGGTTTACTAGATCTCTATTGAACACATTTTAGTCATTGATCTTTAATTATTATCTAACTCATCACTCAATACATATTTCTTAATTAAATCTGAGTGTTTCATTTATTGATTAACAAAGAGAGCAAAAAGAGTTCTTCAACAAAGTAGCTGGATTCGAACTATAGCATACTTAAGTAGACTCTCACCAATAATGAGATCAAGAAACCCGATTTAATGAATGCCAATTTACTATATTCTATAATAGATTATATGAGTACTATAGTAGCATGATTAATTTGAATCACCTACTTTTCCAAACTTTATTTTTTATAATTCCCATATACTACCTAAACTCACAAGAGACAGGCTTGGAATAATTCCATTAAATTGTACTATCATACCAAAGTCTCCCTGGTCCACGACAATAATAAATCAAGATAAAAAAGTAACTTGCATTTCATATATAAAGTAGGCCAATGTGAGCTAGCTAGGAACAATTAAGCTATACTTAAACCCAAACATGGCAACCTCATATACACCATTACCAGTGAGTTGCTCCTCTTTTCAGAAAAGACCCTTTGTACTGCGTGGTCTCCATCTCTCCTCAATTTTAAAGGTAATTAAGTTAGTCGTTTTTTGGTGACTCCAATTTTAAGAGTTTGTGCTTAATTTTGATTTGATTCTATTGATGCTGTCTCCTTCATAATTTTTTGATAACTTCTGATATACGAAGTTTAATTCATTTCTGATTTATGAGTAGCCAATCTCGAGAATACTTTTTCCTCAGGTTCCCTTGCAAATTGATCTTTCTAAGATGATGAAATATACTGCAACTAAATTAGTGGACGCTTTTGTGGATCATGTGTTTGAGTTTGTTGACCACCCATTGCTTCCATCTCAGGTATATTTAGATGTGTTCTTCTCCATTTTCCCTGCTCTTCTCTGCTGTGCACATGAACTATGGGACGTGGATTCTCTACTTTAAAAAAGTACACAATTATGACATAGCGTAACATTAACGGTTAGATAAAAGACTTTGGTGTGGTATCCAATCCAACCAACAGTTCACATTGTTCCACGTCTTTCGCTACAGTGACTTTAATAATAGTATATCTAGGCACAAAACAACGAAGATGCTATATACTTGTGTGATCAGCAATATGGATTAAAAAAAAGAGGGGCTTAGCTTGGTGGTTGCCACCTTGTAAGTTTTTCAAGTCATGTCTCATCCTGCTCCCCCTATTGGTAATGGCCAAAAAAAAAAAGAAAAAAAAAACACAATAGAAAATGCCAATTGCTAAGTAGTGTTTATCTGTTTGCAGATTAACTTTGCACCAGTGGAGGAGTTGGGGGAAGCCACGCCTATCACAAGTATCCAAGGCGAAATCCCACATGATTTTCCAGAGGGTGTCTACATTAGAAATGGTTACAAACAACTTTGAAGAATATATAAACCATGCATGAATCACGTGAAAACAACTGAAGATTAATTTGCATAAATATCAAAGTGTATTTTACTGTACCTTTTATGAGGTATGTGATTCCTGATATTGCAGGATCAAATCCACTGTTTGGAGGACTGAAAGGGAAAAAATCTATATTTGGGAGTTCAAATCAAGTTTGGGTGGAGGGTGAAGGAATGCTTCATGCTTTGTATTTTAAACGACAAAATGATGGTAGGTGGACTGTCGTCTACAACAACAGACATATTGAAACGGATACATACAAGCTTGAGAAAAAAAGAAACAAACCTTCGTTTCTGCCAGCACTAAAGGGTGATGCATCAGCAATTCTTGCTGCCTATCTGCTTAACATGGTGAGCATATATATATATATATATATATATATATATTAATTAATTTGAGCCATTCAAAATGAGCAGGTTTGGTAACTTAATACAAGTCAAAATTAGTATATTGTAGATTATATTTTACATTGCTTAATCACCATGGAAATAAATAGAAAATTAAGTCAAATATTAATCAAAGTGTTACAAGAAATCAAATTTGATATGTTCGTCTTTTAATGCTGTTTATGTAACCACTGATGTGGCAAAGTATGAGTCATTTTTATCTTTTATAGTACATAATCATCATGGAAGAATAGATAAATATGTCAAAATATTGATAGATTGCTCTAGGAAAATAGATTTCCTACAACATTTTTTAATATCATCTGTATAATTATTGGTGTGGTATATATAAACTATTAGATAGATTGAATGTTGCACAAATCTACACCATCCAACTGCTTATAGTTTGAAACATTAATGACTATACTAACTACACTAAAAAATGATTTGGGTTGGTGTTCTAGTTCCAAGTTATATATAAACAAATTTGGATTTCGTGCAACTGGAAATTCTTGCAATCATGTAGTCAAATGAATGTGCAATGTTTGATTTTCATACAACAGTTCAAATTGAGCTGTTGCATTGTATAAAAGAGATGACATAACTAAATCTGAACCATTGGATAAAGATTGAATTGTGCACATGCATTCTAATAATTGCATGAACGCAGGGATTTCCCACATCAAAAAATCCTAATTCATCTCTATGAACCTTTTTATCACTCCACATGACTGGTTGAGCTTCTTAGCTGAGATTTGGCAGGGTAAACAAATGCTATAGCAACACCAGTGTGTTTGAGCATTCGGGGAAATTATACTCCGTTGCTGAAACTGACATCCCACAAGAGATTGACATCTTTAGCCTAAATACTTTAAAGAATTGGGATATTGGTGGAGCCTGGAAAAGATCTTTTACCAGCCACCCGAAGGTTTCTCTTTCTCTGCCTATATATATGTTTCCACATCTGAAGCACAATGTTTTTCTCAATATCAACTTCTCCCGGTTTTTTATTACAGAAAGCTCCAGGTACAGGTGAACTGGTTTTATATGGAGTGGATCCAGCAGCCAAAGCTTTTTTTGAAGTTGGAATAGTTTCTGGTATGCTCTAATTTCTAACAATTTAAAAAAAAAAAAAAAAAAAAAACTCATCCCTTGCTTGGCTGTGGCTATGTACAATCTGTTGTCAAATATAAAACCATTTATAAGCTTTCAATTTTTGAGCTTTTGGGCAAGTTCAAATTTTGATAGTATCAATGCTTCATTGACCATGCAAAGATTCTTATTCTTTCGAATAAATTGAAATTTTGGCTGTATAAGGGGGCCGGGACTTTCTCCACACTTTATATTCAAAAAGTTTTTGTACATGGAAGAGTGTTAAATATAAAACATTTATTAGCTTTTACCTAATAGTTTAGACGTCTGGATGAGCTAATTTCCTGGCATCTTTATACCTTTCTCAACCCTTTTCAGCTGATGGAAATCTGCTTATTCATAGAGTGGCTATCGAACTAAATAGGCAGAGTTTTTGCCACGAGATTGGTGTTACACAGAGGTAATAATTAATACTTGTTAAAAAGTTCTTCTGCTGAATTTGAGTTGCTAATTAGATTACATATAAATGTGAGAGAGACCTTATTAACTATGCATTTGTTTCTTGAAATATTTGTGATATGTAGTTACAATGTGATCATGGATTTTCCACTAATCTTGGACCCAAGCAGACTACTTAGAGGGGGCAAGTAAGTGCTTATGTATCCATTAATTATCATAGAAAAGCTATGTTGGAAACAAAAAAAATTTCAAAACTTGTCATGTAGGGTTTATAAATTCTTAATTATTAGGAAAAGGTGGAGCTTACTATAAACTCACTGTCTACTAGATAGGAAGCACCATTATTATTTTATGCAAAATGGTTTATATATAAACTGAATTCTTAAGTTAATTTTGTCCTAGAAAAGCTTCGTACAAGTTCAACAAATTTACCTTATCACGTGACCACTAATGTGCACTAAATGTGGCTTAGTAATTAAACCCAGTTTTTAATTTACTCATATGGTGGGAGACTAGTTCTCGTTTGAGATAGGACCAATAAATCCCTTTTAATAACCTTGAGCTTCAAGCTCAAAACATTGTGCCTAAGACGTCTTGAAACTCAATTTACTTAATAGAAAAACTACAGAAAGAAACATGTCACATTGCCCTTTTCATGTTTACATGTACAGAGTAATAAAGTTTGAGAATGAAGGATATGCAAGGATCGGAGTAATGCCTCGTTATGGTGACAATGACTCAATCAAATGGTTTGAGGTTAAAAATAATTGCACCTTTCATATCTTCAATTCTTTTGAGGATGATCATGAGGTATAACTTATCTACAATGTAAAATTTGAAACTTCTGATACTTTCATTATGATAATTTTGAATATAAATTTTATATATTTGTGTTTACAGGTTATATTGTGGGGCTGCAGAGCTATTGATACAGTGCTTCCAGAACCTAATGTGGGTTGGGATAAATTTAAGTTTCCTCGTTGCTATGAATGGCGTTTAAACATGCAAACGGGGGAGGTTAAAGAGAAATTTCTCACTGGTGAACAATATTTATTGGATTTCCCTTTGATCAATGAAAATTTCACAGGTATTAAGAACAAATATGGATACGCCCAAGTGGTTGATCCTCCTGGGAGCATTGCGGCAGGTAAGCTCCTATATATATAGACATGTGTGTGTATGTAACTCTATTATGGATGTAAATTGTAGTTGCGGTCTCATTCATCGCATCCAAAATTAGAATGTTGCAGAAGTAACAGGGCAAAAAGCATGTCTAATGTGGATGGTTGGATCTTTTAAACATATATTGATAGGAGTTAGATCTCTAGCTGTGCATATGAGAAAGTTTTATTGAAAGATATGTGCTCACTTTAGTAATTTTCGTACCCAAATACTAATTAATCTCTAATTGTCAGTTAGAAATATCCTTGGTACAAAGAAAAAGTATTGCCTAAATATAGGAATAACCCTAGTTATGACATAACTGTGAAAATGCCCTAATAAACTATAAAACCCTATCTCCAGTGTGCCACAACTAACTAAGCCTCTCAACAGCTTCATTAACATTAACTTGGGCGTTGGACAGGTCGCCTGAGGGTGCCTCCCATGACCATCCTTCTCATGTTTGCAGGTTCTACCTTTGCTTGATGCAATAGTTAAAACGGAGTGCAATTTAAAACCTTGTTCCCTATTATTATATTTGATTGGAATTTTGATTATGTCCATCTTCAGTGGAGTTCAAACTTTTACACCTAATTTATATCTATACAATATAATACTGACACATCGTAAGAAGTGACTTCATGATATTCTAGCTGTATTAGATTAGAGATACATCACTTATAATTTTTCATTGAAAACGGATTTCAAAATGTTAGAATAGTTTTGGGCATGTGATGCTTAACTAACCTAAGAATACTATGGCACAAAAAAAGAAAAAAAAAAAACCTAGTTTAATGATGTTGATGTTTTAGTTGTCTTGTTAAAAAATTATAGAATTTCAGCCATTATGAAAATATTTTAATTTCAGACACCACCATTACCAATAATAACAGTTCCATTTGGCTACTTAGGAACACCTATATATGGAGGTCTAGCAAAGCTATACTTCGAAGAATCATGTTCCAACTCGTCTACGGTAAATATGAATATATAATATTAAGTTCCATTTTAATTGCGATTATAGATCTTTTTCCTTTCAAAAGATTGAATGTAACTATCAAACTTGATCTTTTTGTGAAGCAGGGCAAGAAACAAGTTGAAGAACTCATAAAGGTGGAATACCATATGTTTGAGAAGAATGTATTTTGCAGTGGATCGACCTTTGTTCCTAAAGAAGGTGGCCTTGAAGAAGATGATGGTTGGATCGTCTCTTTTGTTCACAATGAAGATACAGGCATATCTCAAGTAGGGTTATTTACGTTACTAGAAATGCAATATATTTTAACTAATTTGAGAATGAATTTTGCGACGAATTTGTTTTGTCAGAAAAAAAAAAAAAAAAATAGTCGCTAAAGTTTTGCGACCATTTTGGCAGTGGATTTTGTTTGCAACAGAATCTGGTACTGTTAATTCTATGGGACTTGGATTTTATCTTGCTGATGATCATAGAATTTACCTGATAGTTACTTTCTGTTTTTAATTCTTCCAGGTTTATATGATTGACACAACAAAGTTTTCTGATCAAGAGACAGTGGTCAAAATTACACTTCCTTGCAGAGTTCCATATGGATTTCATGGAGCTTTCTTGCCAATCCCATTGTGGCCTTAGTAATAATATATGCTGTATGTTTAATCTACATATCTTGATCAATATTTTCTAGTCATTGTTGCCTTACCAGTGTTGTATATATAGTTTGGTCCTGAAGGAGGGGAAAAAAAGACAAAAGGAAGTTGCTGTGAGTTATTTTTGCGCCAAGTAACTACGTTTATGCAAATCATGTGGTCCATGTGCTGTAATTGGTTAAAATTATTGTCAATGTAATTATAATTGGATTAAATATGCTTTGGTTCATGTAGATATAGTGAAAATTATTAAAATAAGTATCTTCAGAGAATTGCGTTATTAGAAATAGGCTAACATCAATTTGCTTTTCAATTGAATCAAACCAATGCTGGTATTATGTATAGGATTTCTTGAGAATATTATTAGAGAGAAGTTGAATAAAGTTGAAATATTTATGCCATTTATTTTAGCCAAATACATAAGATCATGCTCCATGGACTATAAATCTAATAAAAGAGTAACGATCCTTTAGACATCAAACAATAATTTGAGATTGTAAGGCTTGGTGGTGTCCTTATTCCCACTCCAAAATAACTGAGCAAAATGCTTACTGGCTTCATCAGTAGGATGAATAGAGTCAAAGAACACATATTCACTAGCATTCTCACATAACTCATATTCCTTTATTCCGCTTTTGCCCCCACAACTGTAATCTCCTCTGTAAAGTCCACCTCCACAACATGCAGCCTCCCCTTCCTTGAAACCTTCATAACCAAAAAAAAATAAAATAAAATAATTAGAACAAACTAAGATACATTATTTCTCCACCTAACATTTGGTGAGACTCTGTCGAGAATCAAAGGTTTCCTGTCACCTAAAAAAAATATACATTGCTAATAAATAATGCCACATATAGTATACTTAAAGACATACCATGTTTTGAAGGGAGTTTCATCACTTGAAGAGCTTGGTTGTATAAATCAAAGACTAAGTATTTGAATCCCTTTTGCTCCTTTTCCAGTTTATCAAGTGTATTGACTAAAGCCTTATTGTGTAACCTAGCAAGTACTGAAATTTGTTCCTCCTTGCAAGAATCTAAGCTTCCATTTCCAAGAATCCTAAAGAGTGGAAAACAATTAAGAGGGCCCAAATTTATGAAACCGACTTTTCTTCCACCTAACTTGTAAATTTTCTGCAACCAGTATGTAAATTAGATTAGCAAACAACCGGGATTTAATAATAGGATAAAAATATGCCTTTTTTTTTTTTTTTTTTTTATCAGTGAGTACTTATTCTGGGCATACTTTGATCACAGTTGTTAAGTTGCCAATTACAATATGTACAAATTCTTGTTGAGGAAATGGTATAGTGGAGTTTATGAAGGAAAAAGTTGAATAGTCATTGCTTCCTGCACTAAATATGTAGACAGATCTTGATAGCAATTTATTGGCTTCTGCATGCCCTAGATCCTGCCTGAATAGCTTGTATACCTTCTTGAAATTGCTCAACTGAGCATGCAGGTCTATTACCTAAAAAAGAAGTAAAAATTTCGTAACACCATCACAACAATGTTTCACATATATAGCTGATAAGTAAACTATACTTAATTAGCAGTTATTAACTAATTTGAACTCGTAAAAAAGCATGTATTAAGAAGAGAAGCAATTGTATTTACTATATTCTCCAAACGAAATTAGTTTTACTTTTAATATGAGATAGAGATACTTGTGCGTCAACCCCAAAAAAAAAATGGCCAACCCATATGCCAAATTTAATCACTTACTGAATTTTAATTCTTAGAACATACTTTTGTAAGGCACATGCATCAATTTATCCAGCAATTGATTAAACTTCTTATTGTGTGAAGTTGCGCTCATGATATATATTTTAATTGCAGCATATAAAATAACATACCTTCCCTTGACCTGTTTCAACTAGAACACCAGATCCTGCTGATGCAAAATTTACCCCATACACATATAGTTGATGGTAATCAGGATGCAGGTATGGTGGAATTAGTGGTAAATTTGCATACTCAGCTGCATCAAACCAACCCAGAAAGCTCAAGTAAAAAAAAAAATTGACATTAAAAGTTGAAACCTTGATAGTTGACTCGAATACTCACACTTCTGCATGAAAAATTTCTAGAAAAATTCGATTATTTTCTTATGACAACATATCTTACCAATGAAATCTGGGATTATGCGTCCATCGGAAAATCTTCCGGAGGAGTATTTGAAGAAGTTTTCTCCATATGGAGGATAGTTTGCCTGAGCAAAAGGAGTGGAGTTGATGTAATTATTGTTACCTGCATAAAATAATGAATCTCCAAATATGAAGTGCAGTATGTTTTCGTGGAAGACATGAGAGGGCAAAAGACAGGGTTGGGATATAAAGGATCCCACAGAAAAGCAAGAAATATATATGAATCCTCAAACTTGTCATTCTTGAATTAGTTAATCCACTAAGTTTTGGTAATATCTTCACAATAGCAGGTGCTGGTTATAGTCCTTAAACCTGCTTTGCTGATTAAAGCACATTGTTAGAATTTGTTATTATTCATAGCCGGCCGTTTATAAAATTTAATAAACAAGTTAAACTTGTACATGTCAAGCTTAATATTTGATCGAGACTTAATTATATATTGTTATAATTTCATTCTGAATCGAAGAGAACTAAGTTATCATTTATCTGTCATATGTTCACAGTAATTTACTAATAATAAAATCAAAGATTATGTATGAGAAAGTGGTTTGGTGTAGTGGTGCAACATTAAAAGATAAGGCTCTGATACTTTTATACTCCTAGATCAAACTTAGCCTCTACTCTAAATGCTTGAGATAGTTTTAAAAAGTTCATGTCCCATCCTATCTATGACAAAAAAGAAAATCAAAGATCAAGTAACCGTTTGCCAAACAAATCTAGAGACGGCAAGTGGGATCTTTGGTCTTTGATAAAGTTTGTTTTTTTAACTCTGGTAAGTAGACGTTTCTGTATAATTAGACTTGGTTTTTCTTTTATGAGTATCCTTTTTTGAGCTCCTTTAATTAATTTTTAGATTTTTCCTTGGTTTTGGATCCAATGGAGATTTTTTTTTGGGGTAGTGTGGAGGTTACTTATTTCAAAGCTCCTAGTACGTACAATTGTCCTTCGTAGCTAGGGAGATTACTTGAAGTAGAATTTAGGTGCATTGCCTACCAAAGTGGGATGGGAGAATACAATTTCAAATTGAAGCCTTACTTATAATCAAAGTCAAGGCTGAGTCTAGAAATTTTTGTAGCCTTAAGCAAAATTATTTGAGAGGCCTGGTATAGTATGACTCATCAATCTTTATATTATTTTTCTAGTTTTATAAGCAGTGAATTCATTTATCAAAGTTCTATAATTAAATAACTCTAAAATTTCACTCTCAATACATAATATAATTGATTAATTCAATCTGCATTGTAACAAAGTTTATGTCAAATAAGAGTTAGTAATTTTAATTTTAAAAACTTTCTTTCGACAGTAGCAATAGTTATTAGTATTGTCAATAATTTTTTATAGCTAATTCAGATATTCAAAAAAGAACATAATTTTTAATATATTTGAATAATTAATACTAACATTGGAGTTTTAATTTCTTTTGTTAATATATACTTCTTTCAAAACTTCCAATTCTAGAAATAAATAGAGTTGTTTTTCATCACTCTCTATTAGCTTATCTTCCCTTTGTCTTCATCGAATTTCCACATCATTCCTTCTCACATTGATAATTCATTCTTGATCATTCATTCCCGTACTTTATACATACATACATATATATATATATATATATATATATATATATATATATATATATATACAAATTTACTTACTTTAAAAATAAATCTTATCTTATTTACTCCCTCCTATCCTGAATTTTATAGATCCAACAATTAAATTGAAAGATCTCATATGAGAGATCATACTAACAAAATTTTATAAAATTTTAAAATTGATTAATACTCCATTTTATGATCTTATTTTAATGGATAAAAAGTTTTTAAATTATAAGTAAAATAGTTTACTTATATTGAATACTTATGAATTTTAGATTCATGTAAAATTTGACATGAATAATCAATCTTACAATATGATATGATTAAACGGTTAATATAAGTAGAAATCATAATTTAAAAGAAGAATTATAGCAAAGAGTAAGCGTTCTTTACTTACTCTTGAAGTAGGTCAACATATATATATACACACACACACACGGGGAGATATCGCCTTACTTTAAGAGTAAGTCATGAATACTTACTCTTTTCTATATATATGTAACAAACTTATCAAAAAGTGGGACCTAATTAAGGCAACTGCTTAAGCTGCTTTAGGCTTTTTTTACCTGTGATCATAGTAATACAATCATTGGCAACTAAACTAACCATTATACATGTTAACACCCAATGCAAGTTCTAAACTTACTTGTTTAACTAAATTCATATCCCCAAACTACTGTTAAGAGTAAATTTTACAATCTTAAATATAAAATTTCAAAAGAAAAATATAAAAATATTATCTCTTTGGTGTCAGAGACCAAGTTTATAACAATATTTTCCATAAGCAATAAAAATAATAATCATATATATATATATATATATATATATATATATATATATATATATATATATATATATTCAATACAAACATTTAAGTTATTAGATAAGACTAAATGACTTAGAAATATATCAATCAAGTGTGTTAGCATAAGTGTATAATCCCCAAGATTTTGATTGATGACAAAATACAATTAGATTTGACTTTATTTAAGGAAGATATTTTAGATTTTTCTATAAACGATAATTGGCTCTAAATAAGGAATATTTTCAAAAAGAATCAAATTAACTAAACCAAAGTTAATTTGATCATAAAACAATTTCTAAAAATAAACTAATCACGCAATTATTACTTAATTTGATTGAAGTTATTTCAGGAAAGAATCAGACTATATCACAACCAATAGATTGAAGATCAAAGCCAAAGTTGCTGATTGAGAATCAAGCTTAAATGAATAAATTACAACAATCTAAAGTTGATTAAAAATTCAAATGGATATTACAACTTGATTCAAGCAATTAGATTGTAGTCAAACTCAAATCTGTATTCAAAACTCCTACAGCTTGAAAACTGTAAAGCCGTATAAATAGAGCCACCTTCAAATGAAGTGAAGAGTGGTAGGATTACATTCTTTATATTATTTGGGATAAATCGGGATTATTTGTTACTTAGAACAACCTATTCTTTGAGCTTGCGCTCACCATTTTGTAACCCTTCTACACTAAGAGATTTGGGTAAATACTTGATTGTTCGAGGTAGGAAGTCAAGTTTACTAGGTCGAGTGAGTTGATCTACTGGAGACTATTGTACTTAATTATCCGGAAGTAGGAAGCTCAGTGGAGATTATTGTACTTGGCTATCCGGGAGTAGGGAGTCAAGTGAAAACTTTGTAAAGGTTAATTGGTGGACCTAAAAACCAATACTTGGAGATAGTGAAAAACCTTCATGAAGTGTTAAGGAGTGGACATATGCTATTATTTGGCCGAACTACTATAAATTTATGTGCGTGTCATTCTCTCCTTATCTATTCATTTTAAACTGTTATTGTTTACTGTTGAGGGAGCTATAGATGAAGTTAACTGTTTATAAGTTATTTGAATTGAGGGTTTTCAAAATTAAAATATAAGTTTTTGAAACAGTCATATTCACCCCCCTCTAAAAGGCCTTTTATGCACTCACAAAGTGTATAGAGTTGCAAGGTTATTCATCAAGTCTATCAATTTTTATTTTAAGATTCAAGTGAAAGTAGATATTTATACAAAACCAGCACCTAATTCCTTGTGCATATTGAGTTTATTACATAGAATATGCTTGAATAAAGTTCAAACATTCATGCCATTTATTTAGCCAAAATCTATATTGACCATGGACTAAAACTCAAAAAAAGTAACAACAATCCTTCAGACATCAATCAGTGATTTGAGATTGTAAGGCTTAGTGGTATCATTATTCCCACTCCAAAATAACTGAGCAAAATGCTTACTGGCCTCTTCAGTAGTATGAATAGAGTCAAAGAACACATATTCACTAGCATTCTTACATAACTCGTATTCCTCTATTCCTCTTTGGCCTCCACAACTGTAATCGCCTCTGTAAGGTCCACCTCCACAACATGCAACCTCGCCTTCCTTGAAACCTTTCCAACATAAAAGGGAAAAAAGAAACCAAATAAGGAAACAAGTATAACTAAAACAAATTATTAAGATACTATTGCTAACAATTAATCCACATATAGTATACTTTGGTTGCTTATATCTTTGTCACACTCTTTGTCTTGTTACCTGTCTCATGTCAAAAGAAATTATAAAGTAATGCTAGCTATTATTCAATATATATATAATATAAAACTAGACATAGGCTTTCTTCTAATAACTTAAACTTTTGAGTTGAATCGGTTCTCAATATAGCATCAATATTTCTATAACCTCACGGTTAGAGATCAAATTCCCTTGCTAATACTTTCTTAAACTTTTATGTTAAACTGGTTCTTGACAACTACAAGTATTATTTTGGGCTGATTCAATTCTTGACAGCTACAAGTATTATTAAGTTAATGAAAATAATTTCTTTCAAAAGAGAGTATGATAAAATATGTGAAGTCGTAGTTTAAAAGCATACCATATTTTGAAGGGTACATCATCACTTGAAGAAGTTGGTTGTAGAAATCAAAGACTGAGTATTTGAATCCATTTAGCTGCTTCTCTAGCATCTCAAGCATAATGGTTAAAGCATTATTGTGCAGTCTTGCAAGTACTGAAATTTGTTCCTCTTGACAAGAATCTAAACTTGCATTTCCTGTAATCCTTGAGAATGGAAAACAATTAAGTGGAGCCACATTTACAAATCCAAATTTTCTTCCACCTATCTCATAAATTTCCTGCAATTAGAAAGAGAATTTATTCACAAACACATGGGAATGAATAATAGGGTGAAGTGAACTATTTTGAAACAAAATAAAATTTTCTGTTTCACTTTATGTCTTAAATCTTATCTCATAAGTTTAAGATTAGTTCTATTTATAATATTATTTTATTAATTTTAGATTAATCTCAAACTTATGATACATGATTTGGAACAAGAAGTAGGATAAGAAAATTTGTGCCTTTTGAAACAAGGAAGACTCATTTTTGACATACTTGGATCACAGTTATAAGTTTGCCAATTACAGTCGCTACAAATCCTTGTAGAGGATCTGGTATAGTGGACTTAGTTGCAGAATGGGTTGCATAGTCATTGCCGCCAACACTAAATATGTAGATAGATCTTGAAAGCAATTTCTTGGCCTCTGTATCCCCTAGATTCTGCCTCAATAGCTTGTATACCTCTATGAAATTATTGACCTGAGTTTGCAGGTCTATCACCTGTAAAGAGATTAAAAAGAAAAAAAGAAAAAAAAAAAGTTTCTTAGTAAAACCATCATAACTTGGCCTAAAGCCATTCAGGTTCAAGCCGATTGCTGGAATTTTTTAGGCTAGTGTTCCAAATAAATATTACTAGTTATTACTGTGAAATATGTTACACACTTTATAATTTGTACAACTACATATATATATATATATATATATATATATATATATATATATATATATATTCATAAATGTATTTTTTTCTATATACATCTTTGATTCTTTATTTTAGTTTGATCTGTTTATTTATACATGCTTTGTTTTATTTAATGAGACTCATCAATAAAAAAAATAAAAAAAAAGCTTTAAATAGGAAAAATCACCAAATAAAAAGTCTCACGTCTTATTAGTTTTCATCTTAATTATAAAATTAAGATATGCACACTTAAATAAATCCATTAAAGTGGGCCAAGCCCGAATTTGGCTTACATACATATCAGGCTAGGCCCACAATGTCGGGTCAGCCCGTTTGAGAGATCTGATCACATATTAAATTTGAAATATCACAACATAATTTTGTAAAGGTAGCAGAAATGAAACTAGGTGTATGGACACACTTCAATTTAATCAACAAAAAAATTTATACAATCATCTTTTAGTTGACTTAAGTTTTTTGTTTTTTTTTCACCTAAACTTCACCTAAACTTTACTTGGTTGAAACTCAGTAATTGAATGATCTTTGCAATATTAAAAATTTTACTTTAAAAAAATATGTGTTAAGAAAAAATAATTTTAATTATTTTTTATTTTCTAAATCTCATGTATTAAGGTGAGATAGAAATATTTATAGATAAAACCACAAAAAAGTTTCAAAAGTTAATTAAAATATTATTATATACCCAAAATATACATTTATGTTATTTAGAATCTGTAAAAGACATCTAATATTTGAATTAAGTTTAATTAAGCCATGATGATTAATTTTGAAATCCTTTTAAAACGCAATTCTCATAAGCCTGTATAGCTTGTAAAACAGCTTACCTGTCCTTGACGTGTTTCAGCAAGAACACCTGCTCCTCCTGACGCAAAATTCACCCCATACACATACAGCTGATGGTAATCAGGATGCAGGTAAGGTGGAATCAGTGGTAACTCTGCATACTCAGCTGGACCAACCAACCCAAAAATCTTAAATGAAAACAAGAAAACAAAATCTTACCCTTATAAAATGAAACCTTCATAGTTGGTTCAAATATTGATACTGTTTCATGAGAAATTTTGAGGGGAGTATGATTGTTTTTCTTTTAACAACATGTTTATCGAAAACTGATTCAACCATATTATAAAGCTTAAAAAGTTCACGTAGAGATTTTAATATCATATTAAGAATTTGTTCAAAGCAAAAATTAAGTTATTAAGAAAAGATCTAAGACTAATTTCATAATATATTCAACAATATCTTACTGATAAAATCTGGGATTATGCGCCCGTCAGAAAATCTCCCGGAGGAGTAGTTGAAGAAGGTTTTTCCATACGGAGGATAGTTTGCCTGAGCAAAAGGAATGGAGTTGATGTAATTATTGTTTCCTGCGTCAAACAATGAATCTCCAAATATGAAGAGTGCAGTATGTGATTGTGGAAAACAGGTGATGGCATGAGAGAGGGTAGGGAGATAAAAAAGCCCATGGAAAAGCAAGAAACTTATATGAATCCTTGAACTTGCCATTCTTCAATTAGTTCATTTTTTGGTAATATCTGCACAATTAGTTAGCTGCTGCTATTTATAGCCCATGAATGAATCTGGTTTGCTGATTAAAGCACATGGGCAGGATTTGATAATATTCAAAGTTGTTATTAATAAAAGTTGGTCTAATTAATAAGAATATGATTTATATTTAAAAAGAATATAAATTCGAGTCTCATTGTTGATATAAGAACTTTATTTGTAAATAATTTATAAAAAACATTTTATAAGTGTTCTTTGAGTTTAGAGATATGTCGTTACTATAGTGATATCTTAGACTAATTAATCTAAACTCTTTTTTCCGCCATATCCAACATTCAAAGTAGTTTGCTTAGAAAATTTAATAAACAAACTAAACTTGTATATATCCTTAAGATTTGATATCTTCTAGAGATATCCTTAAGATTTGATAGAGACTTTATCACAATTATAATTGAGGTTTGACTTGGGAGAAAACTAAGTTATGGGGGAAATACATATATGGGTTGGATTACCACAATTTCTTATGAAGATATAGGCTTATTCATTTTTGGCTAATATAGAGACTTTGTATAGTTATGAACTTTTGATTAGGGTTTTATCTTGGAAGAAAAAGAAATTTCAGGGGATGGAGCAGAATATAGGATAACTATTGTTTATTTATATTTATTTCCCTAATATTTTCCTTAATTAATATCATTAGATGTAAAACATATACAATACTTTACAGATAAAATTAGAAATTGTGGGATCAATGAAAGTTTTTCATGGGTACAAGAATTTAAGGTGAGAGGAGGCTACTTTCTAAGTGCCTTTAAAAGGAATTTAAACCTAAGAGCCATGGTTAGAGAAACTTGAATTTTTCCGGCTAAACCAACTACTGTAAACAACCATTAAAAGTTCTAAATTTATTTGTTTATCAAAATTTATCACTAGTGCTGTGTTTAAAAGTTTGGGGGCCTCTAAATTTTTTGAGCTACAAAATCATTAATAATTCTAATATTCTATGTATGGTTAACTCATTGAATATATTTGTAATATAATTTAATTTAGCTAGGATTTATAGAATTTTAAGAGCATCATATTGAGATTGAATTGATTTTTCAATTTTTTTTTTCAAAACTAGATTCATACTACAAAGTATTAATAAAATAAAAACGACAAAAGTATAAATAAAATAAATGTTGTAAAGTAAATAGGAAAAAATGATGAAATGATAGAATATGAAAACTAAAAAATGAAGAGAGTTGCAGATTGATATAATTTACTACAAATTTCTATGGGTAAGAGTTTGATGTCATTAGCATCGCTGATTTTAGCCTTGTCCCCAACTAAGGGCGGAGGGGACCAACGGTGGCCACCTCCCCAAGTTGTCAATTTTAAAATTATATATATATATATATATATATATATATATATATATATATATATATATTTAAAAATTTATGTAAACTTTATATTTAGTTTATTGACTTTTTAATCATAGCTTCTCTTATGAGTTTAAAGAGCATGAACAATTGTGGACGCTTGGGAAAATGAGAAAATTTATAAGATATTTTTAAAAAAATATATGATTTAACTTGAGTTTAATATAGTTTTGGCATTCTTAATTAGGAGGGAAAGAATATATGCAGGATTTCAACTTGCATCTTTGGAAAATTCGAATACAGTGCTAGGCAATTATATTGGGGTGTAAGTGACCAACTTAACTAAGACCTTACCAATAAATCTTTTCATTTTAATTATTAATTTTTGTAAAATTATTATTGATCTAATTAATTAAAAAATTTAAATAATAATAGATCTTTCTCAAAAAATATATACATATATACATATATGTATATATATATATATATGTCTATATATATATATATATATATATATATATATGTATTTAGACAACTCAAGTATCTTAGTCTTAGTATAAACAACAATTATCGTTTAATATGGTTTTGATTAAGGATGACAATTTCCCTTTCGGGTAGGGATTAAGGGGGAATTTCTCCTATGAGGGCGAGGGCGAGGGCGAGGGAGAATTTTTTCTTGAAAAAATTTGGAAGATGAGAATAAGGATTATACTTTTTATTTTATGAGAATTTCTAAATTAATAAAAACTAAAATACCTTTAAATTTAACTTAAAATATATATAAGATAAGAGGTATTTGTAATTTTATAAATTATTTTATATTAAATTAATTTTATTTAAATATTTTTATATAAATTATTTTTTCTTTCTCGTCCATTGCATAAAAATAAAATAAAAAAATATTTAAAATTAAAAATAAAAGTTTCTCCCATTGGCTACCCCAGAAGCCCCACGGTTCCAGCCCTAAACCTCTAATTCACTTCTCTTTCTACCTCTCTCGCCGCCGAACCCATCTAGTGGCAATCACCCTCAATTCTCGTTCGTTCTCTTTCTCAAGCTCACCAGCTGATACTTGTCCATTTTCTTGCTAGTTCATAATTAGAAGGAATATAAAATGGTGAAGAAGAGCAAGAGTAAGCATATTTGTTTCTCACATCTATTTTCATGGCTTATCTGCACAAAATTTTTATTTTTATTTTTTTGGGTTATTTACCGTTTGGCTGAGATGGGGTCTTTAACTTGTTTAAGTTTTGGTTGATTACTGTTTGGCAGATTTTTTTTTGTTATTTCGCTTAATTTTTGGTTAATTTCTGTTTGGCAGAGAGTAAGAGTAAGAGGGTTTCTTTGAAGAAGAAGTACAAGATAATAAGGAAGGTGAAAGAGCACCATAGGAAGAAGGCCAAGGAAGCCAAAAAGCTTAACTTTAATAAAAAGAGGGTTGAGAAGGATCCTGGTATACCCAATGACTGGCCTTTCAAGGAACAGGAGCTCAAGGCCCTTGAAACCAGAAGGGCTCGTGCAATTGAGGAATTGGAGCAGAAGAAAGCTGAAAGGAAGGAGCGGGTATTGGTTTATTTTTGTTGTCAGATTGGACTATGATTGAATTTCTTTTCATTTTTCAATTCACAAAAAAAAAAAAAAATCTAAAGTTCTGAAATGTGGTGGCTATCCATTTATTCAATTTAAGATAGAAGGTGGGTTTGTCAATATTATTAGATGACCACATATCTTTTATAGGTTGCTGATCTATAATTTTATGAACTCTCATTGGTCTTATAAGTATTATTTTATTGAGTCAACTTATCACTTTGGAGGATATCTTACTTATTTCCATGAGGTTTAGGAATTATTTATATATACGAAGCTCTTCTAACATATTCATGTGAATTTGGACATATGTAAATTCTAATATGTTATGTCTAAGTCTTAATCACTTAATTATAAGTTGAGCTTTCCATGTGCTTTTGGTATGCCAGTTTTAGTGATTTTCCATTTTTACTGTATGGTTTGTACTTTGTATCCTTATCATGGCCAAATTTATTTCAGGCTCGAAAGAGAAAGTTGGGTTTATTAGAGGAGTCAGATATATCCAATGTGGCTGAAACAGCTGCTAACGAGAAAACTTCCATTCAGGCGACCAGTGGGAAAAACCGTGGTATTTCAAATTTTCAATTTTCGTTTGTTGAATTTTGGTTTAAGCCATATAATTTTTTTTTCCTCCACTAGTTTACCAGTATTCCTTATTTGTACTGTGCCTTATCTTTTTGCAGATAACTCTGATAAGGCCTTCTACAAGGAGTTGGTAAAGGTCATCGAAGTGTCTGATGTAATTCTGGAGGTACTTGATGCCCGTGATCCTCTGGGTACCAGATGCATTGACATGGAAAAGATGGTGATGAAATCTGGTCCTCATAAGCATCTAGTATTACTTTTAAATAAAATTGGTAATATTTTCCCTCCCATTTCTGTCTTCTCCAATTCAAAATATGTTGTTCTGTCTGGTTTACGCTTGGCTTGACTACATTTTTACTCCTAAATCAGATCTTGTACCCCGAGAATCTGTAGAAAAATGGCTTAAGTACCTCAGAGAAGAATTGCCTACTGTGGCCTTCAAGTGCAGTACTCAAGAGCAGAGATCAAACTTAGGGTGGAGATCTTCCTCAAAGAAAGCCAAACCAAGTAATCTTTTGCTAACAAGTGATTGCCTTGGAGCAGATACTCTTATCAAATTGTTGAAGAATTACTCAAGAAGCCATGAGGTAGCCTAGCATAGGATTTTTTAACAATGATGAATTTCTACCTTAAACTGAGGTTTTGACTTTGAATGTCGATCTTCTGTCTTGGACCTGTGACTCTATTCAAAAAAATAGTTGAGATCTGCTGTTGGAAATCTTTTTGGTCAATTTTACATGCTTTCCAAATGCTGATACGGTCTTCATCTTCAGTTTTGTGCAAATTCTTTTTGGCTTCTCTTTTTCTACAACATGAATTGTTTTATTTTTATGTGCACATGATATTATTATCCCTTCATCTTAGTCAAAAGGTCTTGACTTCATTTCTAATTAGTTTATCATTGTCGTCCAATGTGTCCTCATTCTTGTTATTCTACTTGATGCATGCATGCCCATGTGTATATGCGGCATCCAAGGCTGATGTGTTCATACACATACATAGTAGTGATGATGATGAGGGAGAAGAGACTAATGTGAGAGATGATGCAGAAGAAGAAATATACAAGAGTAGTGATGATGAAAGTAATGAAGATGAAGAGAACTTTGAAGATCTTGAATAAGATGATGATTCTAGTTAAAACTTAGACAATACTTACTTTTTAGGACTTTTTGTCTATGTTTTATGCGTGGTTTTACTTCTAGATGATATTTTCTATTGGTAAGAATTATGGTTTAAGACTTTTTATCTGTGTTTTGTGTGTTGAGGATTGTATGTGTTGTTTTATGGGTATTAAGTACTTATTATATGTTTTATGTAATTTTTTATATTTATTTCTCTCTCTTCGGTGTAGCTGCCGCTCTGCTATCCACTATCCAGCAATAGTGTTTTTGGAGCTGGCCGCTCTGCTCTGTGATTTGCTTTTGACTACTATGTACACATATTTGATACTCTACTAGATCTAGAGAACCTAGCAGAACTTAATTAGAAGCTTTTCAAAGTTGACAGTTTTATAATTTATGGTGTTTTCTGGTAATTCTTTCTCCATTTCAACGAACTTCTGTTAGACAATTTAGACTTCTTACGTTTTAATGTTACTGGCTGGGTCATTCTTCATTTCTTTGTATCCTTGCCTTTACAGATCAAGAAGTCAATCACAGTGGGTGTCATTGGCCTGCCCAATGTTGGTAAGAGTAGTCTCATTAATAGTCTGAAGAGAAGCCATGTTGCCAATGTTGGTGCTACTCCTGGGTTAACAAGATCATTGCAAGAGGTTCAGTTAGACAAAAATGTTAAGTTGTTGGACTGTCCTGGTGTTGTTATGCTTAAGTCTCAAGAAAATGATGAGGCTATAGCTTTGCGCAATTGTAAGAGAATTGAGAAGCTAGATGATCCAATTAGCCCAGGTATGTGAAGACCTTTCTTTTCTTTGACTGCTTAGTCTATTTAACTATTTATTCATGTTGGAGTGATGCATTTGAAAGTGAATAGTTCTAATTAAATCAAGATGTAATTGTTAGAACATAGTTTGTAATTGAGAAGCTTTGCTAGCCTGATGCTAATTGCTTTGTCTTGATTTTTTAGCTGTTTATTAGAGCCTATATGAAATCTCAGGGAGTATGGTTACCCGTAGGATTTAGTGTTCTTGAGCCTGTCTGGTTTCTCCTGCATGGGTGTATGATAACTCTAGCATCAATTGCCATTTCTCATCTCAAGTTATGTAAAATATGAGTTATGCATTAAGCATAGCAATCCAGCTGCCACCTGGTGGGAGTTGATCTTGACATTTCTCGTCCTTAATAGATTGTCACTGGTTCATGACAGACAATTCTTGTGTAACAGTTCTCTTGTTTCAAAGATTTTATTGTCATGGTGCTATACCTTTTTTTTGGTAGGTATGAAAAGGGATGGAACCTGTTGAGGAGATGATAACAGAAAATTAGTTAACATGGTTTTGGTTGTGTGCAAAGTAGGCTGTCAGAGGCGCATGTCAGAAGATTTGATCACATGGTTTATATAGTCTTGTGAAAAAGTGTAGAGGAAGGCCTAAAAGGCTACTAGGGAAAGTTATAAAAAGGATCTGATAGTTAATAATAATTCTGAAAATCTGATTTCTGATAGAACTCAATGCCATGGTGCAATCCATGTAGCCAATTTCATTTGGGGGAATAAGGCTTATTGTGGTTATAGTGCTATACCATTTTGGTTTTGCCCCTTTCTATCCTTGATTGAGGGACGAAAGAGTTTATATGTTTGATTCTTGGTACTTTTTTCCAGCTAATTAAAGTTCTATTAATTACGGAAGTAAACTATCACATTGAGTTCTTATACCTTGCACCAAAAATTACATATATGATGTATTTAATAGAAGATTGTAAGTCATAGTATCAACCCATGGTAATTTCTCCAGCTATTATTTCTTTTGCTTTTGACTACTAAAGGAGATACTAATTCATCTACCCTTTTTCCTCAAACAATACAGTAAAGGAAATTCTCAAGCTTTGTCCAGCTAGATTACTGGTGACAATTTATAAGATTCCAAGCTTTGATTCAGTTGATGACTTTCTACAGAAGGTCGCTTCTGTAAGGGGCAAGCTTAAAAAGGGTGGAGTTGTTGATGCCGAAGCTGCTGCACGAATTGTTCTTCATGACTGGAACGAGGGTATGCGTGAATATACACATACACACACGCTCTTACCCAAACAGAAAGAAACACACAAACCAGAAGAAACCGAAAACGTGTTCTTTTGAATTCTTTTTCTTTTATAGAGGCATTACCAGCCAAAATAAACGTGATGCTGGTGTGTGTTTCAGGTAAAATTCCATATTATACGATGCCACCAGATAGGAATCAAGGAGAACCTTCAGAGGCCAGGATAGTTTCTGAGTTTTCGAAAGAGTTTAACATTGATGTAGTCTACAATACCGAATCTTCATTCATAGGAAGCCTTAAAGCTGTCGATGATTTCAATCCTGTTGAAGTTCCTTCGAGTGGTCCTCTCAACTTGGATGAGAAGATGTTTGAGGTTTGTTACCCCACATTTTATTGTTCTCTGTGGTGCTATAATGTTAAAAGGCATTTAAATCAGAGTTCATCTTAGTAATGGACTGCTTTGTTTTCCTTGGATATCCATCTCAGGATGATGCACAGCCTGAACTTCCAAATCAAGTTGAAGAAAGTCCTGAAAACATGATCCACGACGATGGTGATGAGTCCATGGAATCTGACAAAGAGGTTGATGAGAACAAGGCGAAAACTTCTACAAGGAGGCAAAATGAAAAGCTGTATACAGCTGAGGGCATTCTTAATCCAAAGCTCAGGAAAGCAGAGAAGAAAAGAAGGAAAAAGGCTAACAAAACTACAGCTGATGCCATGGATGATGATTATGACTTCAAAGTTGACTACGTCCAAAATGGAACTGAAATGGATGCTGACTAGGAATGAAAGATGGAAGAGTTGTCATGAAACTTCAATTTTGGGTTTTCAACATTTTTGTATTGGCTTATCCCTATTTATATAAAGTAGTTTTTCTTTTTGGCAACATGCACACAAATCTACAATATGAAAAGATGCTTGTGTCCACTAACGGCATTTGGCAATGTAATTGTTCATTCAGTTCTTTTCTCACTTCTTTCCTGCCTTAATGTGCCCATTTTATAGACTAAAGTCGACCGCAAGTTATTCGATCAACATAAAATTATACAACATAAAACTATATAGATAAGGTAGTTATACGTTGATTGAATGGCTAGTAATTGAATGGTTAGTAATTGATTGTACGAAATTAATTTAAATTCTTTTATCATTCATTCTTCACTAATAATTCTATACATAAATGTTTACCCATAATTTATCACAAATGAGAAAAATTATTTGGACATTAAATTGTATACTTAATTTTTTGATTATAATGTAATAGTAAAATTGTAAATAAAAAAATAAGAGATAAAAAATAATATAAAAAGTATATAATAAGACCATCTCTAGTGGGGCTTTATAGAAATTGTATATAATAAAATATAAGTTACATAATAAGTTTTATGACTAGAGAGTAATGATATAGAAAAGAGAGAATCTTATGAATTCTATGAGCATGAAACGTTGTACAAAGAAAAATTATCTAAAAAAGTGAACTTACTTTTGTACTATTGAAAGACAGAGAGAGACATGTAAAATGCAAAAACAGAAGATAAGAAAGAGGATTTAAAAGAAATATAATGATTTGTGTAACTTATTGTTGAAAAATGTATAAATAAAAAAATTATTTAAATTATATAAAATAAAATGATGTGTAATATTAGAGCTCACAAAAATTAATAAAAAAATTAAATTATGCAGCACATGAAAATATCTTGACTAAAGATGCTCTAAGTATATTTATAGCATATCTTATGACAAATTTTGCTGCGCGGAAATTGTAGTCCTATTTGGATTTTGTCAGTTTCAGTTCGGCTTTATGCAGAATGTGTAGAGGAAGGAACTAACGTTGCAATAACATTTACACAGTACAATTCAGTTGTCTTCTGCAAAATTTTCTCAAATACAACATATATTTTTGAGTCAGTGGGTCATATTGTTGAAACATATAATTGTAACTTTTTGTGTAGGAATATTTGAGAACCTCCATCTTTATCAAAGTAAGGCCTGAACACTACTTGACTTGGCTAAACTTAGAATTGTTGTAAGAAATTTCGATTCCAAATTTAGTTAAATTTAAAATTATAAAATTTAACTATTTAGAATCGAATCTTATAAAATCATATTATTTATTGTCCAAATGACTTAATATATATACTATAGTGATCAACAAATTCTTGAGTATTCTATTAATACTTTCTTATTTTATTTATAGATATAGATTCAGTAACTCTGTAGCCATAAAATTATTGATTTCTAATGAATCTAAGTCATTAATTTTAAATTTAATAATTTAATTTTTTTCATACTTAATGTTTTTAAAAAATTATCCTAAACATACAATAAAATCTAAACTATTAAATTTAAAATTGATAACTCAAATTTATTGAAAGTCAATAAACTTTTCCCCCATATGATGATAAGAACAACAATGAACGATGGCAGCAGATATAGCCATTACTAGGAGTAAAGGAAAGCTACATGTTTCATGAATGAGAGCCTTCAAATCAGTAGTCACAGGTCGCAAAAATGGTAGACGTAAGAGTTACAGGTTGTAATCAAAGCAACTGCCAAAATATTACAGTCTACACATTTACCTACAAAAGCAAGGCAGCCAAATCACCTTGGAAAAACTCAATTATCAATGATACAGAAATCAACACTCATATCTGCTTGAAAACTCTCTCTGCGGCTGCTATTGTCTTCTTAATGTCCTCAGGAGTATGTGCCAAGCTAGTAAACCCAGCCTCAAACAGTGAAGGTGCAAAATATACACCTTCCGCCAACATTCCCCAATAGAACCTAGCAAATTTCTCTGCATCGCTCTTTTTGGCATCTGCAAAATTGTAGACAGGTCCTTCTGTGAAGAAGAAGCCAAACATCCCTCTTATGTACCCACCACACATTGCATGCCCAGCCCTCCTTCCGGCATCGATAATTCCTTGAACAAGTTCAGCTGAGATTTTATCCAAGTATTCATAAGTTCCTGGCTCCTTGATACGCTTCAGAGTCTGTATGCCTGCAGTCATGGCCAAAGGGTTCCCACTCAAGGTCCCAGCTTGGTACATAGGTCCGGCTGGTGCCACCATTTCCATAATATCCCTCCTACCCCCATATGCTCCGACTGGCAAACCCCCGCCAATGATCTTTCCAAGAGTTGTTAAGTCAGGAGTTATGCCAAAATATTCCTGTGCTCCACCGTAGGCCAAACGGAATCCGGTCATTACTTCATCAAAGATGAGGAGGGCATCGTTTTCCTTGGTGATTCTGCGCAAGGCATTAAGAAAATCGCCTTTAGGGGCAATGAAACCAGAGTTCCCAACAACGGGTTCAAGAATTACTGCTGCTAACTCTCCTTTGTTGCTCTCGAAAAGCCTCTCAACAGCTGAGATGTCATTGTAGGGAGATGTAAGGGTTTCATAAGTGGCTGCTCTAGGAACACCAGGGGAGTCAGGAAGCCCCAATGTGGCAACTCCACTACCTGCCTTAACAAGAAAAGGATCAGCATGTCCATGGTAACATCCCTCAAACTTGATTATCTTCTCCTTGCCGGTAAAAGCACGAGCCAGGCGAAGCACACCCATACAGGCTTCTGTGCCAGAATTCACAAATCGAACCATTTCAATGCTTGGAACGGCAGAAATAACCAATTTTGCCAATTCATTTTCCAGCAGACAAGGAGCACCGAAGCTGGTTCCTTTTTTCATTGTTTCAGCTAGAGCTGCAAGCACCTGAAATGAATATTAAAGATGAATTTTGGTCACAACCCAGCCAAGTCAATATCTTAGGGCAATCACAAAACAGTAGATAAATAAATGGAGCATCTTTCATTACTGAGGTCTTGATGAGTGAAATGTCTAGATAATTACAATTAGTTTTATAACTCCCATGTCCCCATATTTCATGCAGGATGACTGAACCACAATACCATTACCAAAAAGAGTAAGAGAAGAGGAGCCTGAACCATCAAAAGCAAGGGATCACTTCTCAAAAGAGCAACCCCCTCTCCCCCACTCTTCCACCAATAACTGAACACATCAATGAGTTATCAACGGCTAATCCAATCCTGAACAGGAAGAGGTTGCTGAAATGTTGTTATCAATAACTCAGTTGCAAAACAATTTGAATTGACGTAAAAGCATCTTCATGATTTTTCTTTTCTTAAAGAAAGATAATCAAACAAAGGCTATCTCAAGCTACAAATATCCACTGGAGATGACAAGATTAGGAGCAGAAATGGAGCAGAAATAGACTAAGGTACAATCGCAGCATTGTATAAATTTGAAACAACGACACAAAGCATTTTAAACTAAATTTAACTGCAAGACCATATCTAGAAAGAATAAAACCTGATCATCTGCATGACCAATTATTGCAGGCCCCCAAGAACCCACATAGTCAATGTACTCATTGCCATCTATGTCCCACATGCGAGATCCCTTGACTGAATCAATCAAAATCGGTTGTCCACCCACAGATTTAAAGGCACGGACTGGAGAATTGACACCTCCAGGCATCAATTCCTGAAAAGAAAAATCATATTTATCCTGAGTCAGCTGTGCCGGTCAACATTTCAAATCATCAGCAAACAGAAAGTGATAACTGAAATTATAGAACAACAACGCAATGCAACATATAATAGTAATAAAAACATAACAAGTGTCATGTATAAACTTCAAAATTTTCTGGAGGTACAGGTGGTTGCTTCAGAAAACGATCTATAAGTACATATTCAGTGGGATCATGGAGGTGGGCTACAAGGCATAGAACATAGATTGGTAAAAAAAAAAATGACTGGAATTTTGAGTATTTTAATTTTGTTTTTATATCAAAACCATACCTCATTGGCTCTCAGAGTTGACTTCAGAGTTCAAACAGAAAATAGTATTCTGGACTATCAAACTAGTAGTAAGCAGGACTTTGCCCAACAGCCTATATATCCTTATTTCACATGTCTTCAGTGTATTGATCAAAAGTCCCATTAACATCAGCCAGATAATAAAATTTTTTTTTACCTAAAAGAAGGATTCATCTCTCTCTAAAAAAGCATCCATCATAGCATTTTCCTCTTTCAAACCGGAGCTTCAATATCCCAAATTTTTATATCAATATCATAAAATTCGCAGCTGATAAATTTTAATTTATGTTTTCTAAGTGCCAACAACAATAGCTAAGAAAAGAAGCGAGAAACTGAAATAAATCACCACAATTCCAAAATCCCACATAATTTTCCAAGATAAAGTAGCCAATTGCAATAAGGATAAGCAATGCAGAATCAAAAGGAGAATTGGAAAATGGGAATCGGGTAACTTTACTTTGGCAGCTGCAAAGGCTTCTTCAGACTTGGTGAGAGTGAGATTC
Source organism: Bauhinia variegata (assembly GCA_022379115.2). Lineage (NCBI taxonomy): Eukaryota > Viridiplantae > Streptophyta > Magnoliopsida > Fabales > Fabaceae > Bauhinia > Bauhinia variegata. Next base: position 13,354,873 of record CM039427.1, on the reverse strand, counting down.
TTCTTGGTCTTCTCTTCAATGGATACTGCCATTATAACCGAACGACCAGATGATCGAGAAGAAGAAGAGTGCATTCGAGAACCCATCTTTGAGCTGGAAAGCCCGAAATGAACCCCGACTCCTGCAATTGCAGCAGCAGCCATTTTGCCCCTCTCTCTCTATCTCTTCTTCTGAAGAATGGTGTGAAGAGCGGGCGATGAAGATGACAAGAACAGAGTTATACCGGCATGCAACCTTGTAGTGGTTTCCATTCGGCGGCTTGACAATATGTTTATTTTAAGTAAAAAAATTGCACCGGCGTCGTTTGACTTTATTTTTTCACTTACCGTACCAAATTATACCTACTCCCCTTAAAAGTAAAAATGAAATTACTTGAAACTAAAAATTATAACATGATTTGATTGCTTGCAAGTTTTTTCTCTCATGATATAAATTATTTACGTTATAACATCTAAAGTTTTTAGATGATATTTTTATTAATTAAACTGTTGAATTATGTCATGTTATAACATAAATAATTTATATCAAATTTTACATAAATTTAAAATTCATAAGCATTTAAATATAATGAAATATTTTATTTATAATTCAATTTTTTAAAAAAAATAAGGCCTTTTGACAAAACATTAATCAATTTTAAAATTTTATAAATAAAATCTTTTAATTCAACAATTAAATTTTTAAAATTTACGTTTTAGAATAAATTATAAAAAGGGCTCCCATAATTAAGATTTGTAATACTTTTTAAAACTCCAATACTAATATTCACTATTTTTTTTAATGAGACAAATGATATTTCAAGAAAAATAGGCTATGAATAATATAATTACTAGATTCGTCAATCACACCCTCGCGTGTCAGATACATTTTCTGCGAGCATATATAATAATGTTCTTATGTCTTGAACCCTTTCGTGTCCCAACACCTAGCGTTCAGTGTTGGAAGGCAAGGCTCAGCGCTAGCGCCACGGTACAAAGAGGAACATTTCTGCCGCGCTGGCACTTAGTTACTGGTAGCGTCCCAGCCAATAGTTGATTTTGGGTTAATTTGTTGTTTTCTTTTGGGATCAAAATTACTTTTATTTGAGATATTTTTGTAATTAACCTAAATTATAATTGGTGAGCTATAAATTAAGTTCTGGCCTAGGGAAGAAAAACATATAAAAAAAATAAGATAAAAGCACATCGGTTAATGAGCTCCGGGAGGTTTTTATATGAGAGATCATGTTTGTATCTATGAGAAAGTTCTTGGTTGTGTCCCTTTGTACTCTTTTTCATGTGGTGAATTTTGCATTGCCCATGGAGTTTCCCATAAAGTTTTGGGGTAAACCATGTCAAAATTCTTGTGCCCTTTTATTTCTAGTTGATTGTCTTTGTTTTATTTTTGCCTAACCCTGCTTGTACCCTAACATTTTAATTAGAGCATCTTTAATGGTATAATCCACCTTTGTTGTATACAATATTATTTAATAATTTTTTTATGAGTCTTACACTGACACATCACTTATCACACTTTATACAACTTAGACCATCTTTAAGGGTGCTACTTCCCTTTGTTGCACAAGAGATTATTTAATAATTTTTGTGTAGGTCCCTCACTGACACATCACTTATCACACTCTATGTAACTTAACAACAAAATTCTCTCTAATCATGGAACAAACATTAGTTGCATAAATGGGTCTCATATATTACTCCACATCATTACACTATTTTAACATTTATTTTTATAATTTGATATATTTAAATTTATTTTATTTTATTTTTAATACACTACATATGTGCAAAATTAATACAAAAAAATAATAAATTTATGTAGATTAAAATACATGATGCATAATAATACATTAAAATAAATTAAACAACTACTAGCATACATAATAATATCTAGTTAATTAGCATTTAAAGCACTAAGTTACAATAAATCCTAAACAATTCCATATTTTTCCCTAATCATGTTACATATAACCTCATGATTTTGGCGTTGCCTTTCTGGCATTTGGGATGTGTCTGTCATCAAGATTTTCAACTCTTTTACCTTCAATTTCTCCTTCTCTAAATGTTGTTTTTGCTTCTCTCGCTTCTCATCCATCTTCAGCTTTACTTGCTCTAAACGAACTTTTTCTTTATCTAATAGAATCCTTTCTTTTTCTCTATCATTTTCTTCTTTCTTAATAGCTGCAATGACATTCAATGCTTCTACTCTTTGGATCAATGTTTCTTGTATTGCATCGTAGTTGACATTACTAGGGGCAGTGTCATCTACTGTTGTTTTTACCTTCCTTTTTGTCGCTTTTTTGTCAATTGGGTGGACTAGTGTAGGAGATGAAGGGTCATAATCACAACTTGTTGGATCTGATAGATTGGAAGATGATGAGTATGCTCCAGAAGCAGAAGTCTTTGTTCTTTTTGAAGAACATTCAGATGATTATCCTATCCATTTAGGTTCATCTCTTAATAACCACCACGCATGCTTAAACTTAAACTGCTCACCAGCTGTATTGTCTGTAGCCCATATCATTTTAGCATCAGATATGATGTCATTCTCGGAGCTTCCGCTTTTCCTCCTCTGAACAACTGATTTGTAACATCCAGCAAATTTTGAAACGGCATGATTGATTCTATGCCATCGAGACTTCAGTGAGATTATATCCCTTTCTCATAAATCGCCACGATACTTGTTGTAATTTCCCTTAATCCTTAACCAGAAACGTTCTGCTTTTTGATCAACCCCCACTAGTGGATCCTTTGAAATGTTGAGCCACAATTGAATGAGAAGTTTATCTTCTGCCATGTTGAATCTAACTTTTGATTTTTTTTTGACTAACAGATCCTCTTTCTTCTTCAACTTGAGTAGAAAATAGAGGTACTTGAGACTCAAACATAGACCCGACTAGTGTTTCGGGTTCTTTATCAACAGAACTAGTAGCTATTGAAGTCCCATGGTCAATGGAATGGTTACTTGGTGGTGGATACATTGGATATGAATATGGATATTGATATGGAGGATTTTGAGAATTTGGATAAGGTGGAGATAGAGAATTTTGCATGTAATTTGAAAAATATAAAGGATTTTGAGAATTTGGAAAGTTAGGAGATGAAGAATTTTGCATGTAATTTGACAAAGGTGGAGAATTTTGATTAGTAGAAGATGGAGAATTTAAATTAAAATAAGTGAGATCCATGGAAGAATGAAATATAGATATCAATAAACAAAAGAGTTGAAGAAAAGAGAAGATTGATGATTTGGTTGTGAGGAAAAAAATATCACAAATGTGGGTATATATAAGGTTACAATCCAACGACTAAAAATTAGTATTCAATAATTTTTTTTTTTTAAGGGTGCAACGGCTCCAAACAGTTCAATTTTTTTTTTTTTAAGGGTGCAACAGTTCAATTTATAACCGTTGGAATATATATATTTTAAAGGCACCTATCTAACGGCCTTATTTTGTGGCCGTTAGATCTCTTTTATCTACTTGAATCCAACGGCCAAAGGAAGGGTTCCAGAGCCTTCTTGCTTTTTTCCTTGTCACGGAGAGGTTATCTCCTTGAATCTCTTTTATTCCCTTGTTTTCTTTCGTCTCTGGTTCCACGGCATGAAGCTCCCACAACATGAAGCTCCCACGGCACGAAGCTCTCCTCTGTTCAACTCATCTGAGCTATGAGCTCGTGGTCTCTCCAAGTCGTGGTCTCTCCAGGTCGTGGTCTCTCTAGGTCCCGGGTGTGACACCCAACCTCGCGGTGCTCCTCTTTTCACCTCGTCTCTGGTTCGCGGGTGCTCCCGTGTGTGTGATCAACTTATTTTTTCTCCTTTCTCCTTTCTCCTCTCTGGTTCGCTACATATAATTGTTTAGGGTTTAGAAAAAAATTGATTTTTGCTACATTTAATTAGAACAATTTTTTGATTGTTGGATCTGGTTTGATTCTGTTGTTGATTAATTTTTGAAAGAGAGAAGAAATTGGCTCCAAAATCTGGTTATGTGATTTGCAATTTTTTATTATATTTTCGTACAATTTGAGGGGCTGAGCATCGATCCCTCAATATGTATCGAAGCTCTTCTCTCTCTGCCAGCAGAGCTCCACTGTGGAGCATCTGTAGTCATGAAACGGCACTTGTTGTCGATGCACAGCTCTGTGCAATGGGAAGATGCAGACCATTAGAGATGGTCTTACAAACAAAATCCTCTCTAGTCATGAAACACACATTGGTTGCACAAACGGGTCCTACAAGTTAATACACATTATTATTTTATTTTAACATTCCATGCTTTGTAATTTGACATATTTAAATTAATTTTATTTTATTTTTAATATACTACATATGTATAAAATTAATACTAAAAATTTTTAATTAATTTATTCAGATTAAAATACATGATGCATAATAATACATTAAAATATCTAGTTAGGTTACAACAAAATAATTTTTATAACAAATTAACACATTAGGTTACAACATGCGGACCAAACACATGCCGTTGGATCTGCTTTATTATCCTCTCATCAAATGGATCCATTTGCATTTCCAAGCACGACTGTTAGATCTGCATGATTAGCCTCTCATCCAATGGTCACTTTATGCCATCTAGAGGCTTCTTCCATCGTGTCTTCTTTTAATTTTCCCTTTGATTTTCCCATTCACAAATCTACTTCCTCTCATTCTCTTTTCAACTCATCTGCAACTCTCATTCTCCGGAGCTCCTCGTCTTTTACCATCCTCGTTTGCTACTCTTTTCACCTCCTCTGGTATGTATTTCCTCCACCAAGGGTCATCCCTTCTTCGATGGAAGCAAATAGTATAAAGAGGATGGTTCCAGCTTCTCGGTTATGGATATTTGTAGTTTTTTTCTCCTTTCTCTTTTTGGTTTAAATCTGATTTTAGTTTAGGGTTTCAAAAAAATTCTTCTATTTATCACATTTAATTAGGATAATTTTTGGTTGAATCTTTGGTTTCATTTTCATTCGGTTGTTGGTTTCTAAAAGAGAGAAGAAATTGGCTCAAATCTAGTTATGTTGTTTTTTAATTTTTTATTAATTTTTCGTATAAATCGAAACCCTGAGATCCATTCTTTGAATATGCATCGCAGCTCTTCTCTCTCTGCCAGCGGAGCTCCACAGTGGAGCTCTCTAGTCATGGAACGGCACTGGTCTTCGACGCATAGGGCTGTGCAACGAGAAGGAGTTCACCATTAGAGATGGTCTTAGCAACAAGAAGTAAATTTATAATATATTTAATTACATTAGGACAAAATTCTCTATTTTACTTTTTGTCTCAAACTTTATCACGTGAAATTGATTTATAAATAATAAAATAATATTATAAGTGAGGTCAATTTTATTTTTAGACCAATCCTAAACTTATAAGATAAAGTTTGAGACAGAAGATATGTTATCTCATTACATTATAGTTTATAGTGACGGAAAATTATCACATTCTAACATTGCATGCCACATAACTCAATATAGTGATTGTTTGCATTGAAATTTGAACCTAAGTGTTACAAGTGAAATAATTTATTACTTGCCTACTTATTTAGCCTTCATTTTATTCACAATATAGTTATATAAAATTTTTGGCAATTTTGATCTATATATATAATCAAGTTATGAGTTTGAAACTTTTAGAGTCATTTTTGTTGAGAAGTTTTAAATAAAAAAATTAGTCTTATACTTAAAAGAGTATAAAGCCATAATTCAAAATATTATACTCAATACAAGTAAATGTAGTAAGTATTTGTTTGTAAATAAATTGAATGATCAATCAATAGATGTTAGGGAAAAGTGTTTCACCCAAACTTGGGTTACGTTTACTGGTAGTTACAAAACCAACTATTGAAGGAGATCTCCTAAACAGAAACCTTCATATATCTCACAAACTCTCTTTATTGCTTGAACACAAACTTACAAATGGAATTATGCCTTAGGGTGAGGCTTTTTTATTAAAAGCATTAGAATTACCATTTAGGTAACTACAAAATTTCTAAAAAATGTATCATAATTAAAAAAATTCTAAAAATATCCTGTACAATTAGTAAACCAATAACCATTAGTAATCTTCCTAATAACCCTAAACTACAAGACCTATATCCTAATTCCACAAAGAAATCGCATTTTACCCAAAATGCATGGGATAACATGACTTAATGATGAGGAGCACCACAGCTCTAAGGTCTTAGCTCTACAGCATTCCGACAGATTGCAGGATGGTTCTGAATTTGTCTCTAAGTATCAAGGCCTCACGATATTTGGAACATTTTTGCTGAATATATCTAAGTCATTCATCTCTTATTTAATAGATGCTTTGTATAGTGATCAAGTCCTCTTTATTTATAGTTATTTATATGAGTTATCCATTTTTTGTCCAATAAATATTTAATAAAAAAAACTCATAAACTGAAAATCCCTGGCAACACCACAGCTATCCAAAAAGTGTCTAACCAAAGTGCCAGAAAATGATTCAAGACATTCCCTAACAATAAAGGAAAGAACACGACAAAGTTAACAACATTAACAAAAGACTGACTCAGGAAAAAGCACAAAACAATCCGGAAGACAAAGAAAATCATAAAGAGTAAATATCTATTTTAGTTTCTCATATTTAAAATTTTTATTAATTTAGTCTCTCATACTTTTAAGTTTATTAATTTGGTCACTCACACTTAAAACTCTAATCAATTTAGTCCCTTAAACTTATAAAACTTATCAATTTAATCTTTCATACTTCAAAAATATTGATAAATTTGAATGATGAAATTGATAAAAAAATTTAAAGATGAAGGACTAAGTTGATAAATTTGACATGTGAGGGATGAAATTGATTAGGATTTTAAATGTAAGGGAGGGATTTGATTAAGGTTTTAAATGTAAGGGACTAAATTAATAAATTTAAAGTGAGAGGGATCAAATTAATAAAAGTTTCAAGTGTGAGAAACTAAAATATGTATTTATTCTAAAGATAATGATAAGGCCATAAGGTTTCTTTATCATGCGCATTAAAAAAAATAGAAAGCAAATGAAATGACAAAAATTCAAACTATGACAAGAAAAAGTCGATCACAACATCATTTTTTTTTTGTTCTTAATAAAAGAGGACAACAATGATATGGCCATTCAGTTTCTCTATCATGCGCATTAAAAAAAAAAAAAATAGATAGCAAATTAAATGACAAAAGTTCAAACTTTGACCGAAAAAAGTCGATCACAGCAACATTTTTTTTTCATAAAAAAGGACAATAATTGATTAAGATATTTGGTTTGCGTCACGTAAATTAACTAAGGTATTAATTCGATGTAATAAATTGAGTCTTGAATTTAAAACTTTAGAATACTAAAATTATAATTTACCAAATACTTTATGGTGAGTGGATTTTAAATTGCATACGACAAAGGTACGAGGGCAAGTAGAGGAAAGGTATAATATTATTAAAAGTATTCCATTTACAATTTGCAGGAAATTCCAGAAATAATATATTTGGAATACGGAAGTTATTTTTTCCTTTTGCTTTAATTTTTTGTTTTTCCACTGGAAATATGATGATGCCAAAAATATACCGTAAAAGTAATGGTATCCTGCAAAGATAAAAGTTAAATAGACTGAAACTTGTACCAAAATTATATCTGAAATTAAATTATATCTAAATTAAAGCCTGCAATCCAAGTTGAAACTTATTAAAGGAAATTAAAATAACACAGGATTTATATAAAGAAAATGGGAGACAATAAATGATAATCTCTCATTCAATGCATAAAACATATATGCAAGAGTTAGTTTGGTACTTACTTGGCTCACCAAAGCCATGTGAAAATTGCTTCAAAAGCAAGTTTGCATAAAACATATGACTTAATGATGATGATGTTTGTTTTGGAAGGATCCTTTAATTAGTACTTTTACAATGCATTTCTGGCAAAGGGTAATTCCATAAAAGTTACTAAATGATAACAGAAAGCAACTACAGGAATTTAGAGAAAACTAAAACATACATAGGATCATTGCTGGCCTTTCACCTTAATATTGTTGAAGCAAGAAAGAGCTACTGGAGTCAATGAAATAGGATCATTGCTGGCCTTTCACTTGGGCTCATACAAGACTCAATTTCTAGTAGAAGTTGATGGGGTTCGACTTCTTGTAGCCCTAGACCTTAAAGGATCAAGTGAAATTGAGGAAAGGCGAGATAAAATTTGAGAAGTGTCCAGATTGGGACAGTTACGATTACTAATTTCCTTTATCAATGGAAGATCGAAAGGCAAATCCCCAGTAAGTCTAGGGCAATCATTTATCACAAGACATCGAAGACGAGGGAAAGCTTTGTAGCCCTCATTGTCATTTGGCACATGACACCAATTCTCCCAGGCGTGCATGGAGACAAACGTCAGAGATTCAAGTGAAGCAAAGGGATGAACTGAATTACTTGTAGCACAAGAAATGTCCCTGTAAAACTCAGCACCCACTGTTACCACTGCCTCAAAGCCCTCAATCCAAAGATCTTTTAGAGAAGGAAGCTGCCCAAGTGATGGCATCAGAAAACAATGTTTGCAGCCACGAAGGCATATTGACACAAGATTGAGGAATAAACGATCTCCCAACCAATTTGGGAATTCAGTACCCATATATTGATAGATTGCAACCAGTTCCAAATTTCTTGGATGTGGCCTTAAGTTATCAAGAACATCTTTCTCGTGTCGCGAGTTACTTGTCTCGCAAGGCTCGGAATAAAGGGTACCCCAGTCCAAGAATAGTCTTTGGAGATACTCCTTGTTATTCAGCTTGGCCTCCTTGGCTTCATTCACATTCCCAATATGCTGTAAGTTCTGAATGTACAACTCCCCTCTTAGGTCAACAAGTTGCTCTAGTTCACTGATTGAACATCCATACTCTTTCCCAACAATGAAATCACTCAACATCTGCAGATTCCCCAATTTACCCATACTGGGTGGCATCCCTTCTAATTGATAACTGTCATTAACATCCAAGTACCGCAAGTTAAAGAGATTGTAAAGACCTTGAGGTAATTTCCTGAGGTATAAACATGATGTTGCCTTGAGAGTCTGCAAATTGCACAAGTTGCATATAGATTCAGGAAACCATTTGATTAGAGTTTTGGACACATCAAGGTAGCGAAGGTGTCTCAAGAAGCCAATTGAATCGGGCAACTCTTCTATTCCACTAAAACGCGATAGACATAGCACCCTCAAGAAACTGAGCTTTAAAAATACCTCCTCCAGTTTTATTTCCTCCCTTTTAAATAAAAAGAGACACCATGGCGCGAAGATTGTACGCAGGTGACTTGCTTTGTCAAATGATTCAAAGTCTACAACGCAGTATCTGCATACAATAGACAAATGTCTGGTTTTTCTTTCAATTTTTTTCTTTGCCTCTTCACTTTCTAACCTAAAAGAGAACTTCCCGGAAATAAATTGAGCTAAGTCATTTATAAGATCATGCATCACATATCGCGATTCACTATTTCTTGATGGTTGGAAAAATGATCTTGTTACCAATTCATGGAAATACTCTTCTCCAATTTCTTCAATCCGCTTATTTCCGTTTGGCTGTATTAATTTTTCTGCCATCCATAACAAGATCAATTCAGTCTTCTCAAATTCATAATCTTTTGGGAATATGGAACAATAAGCAAAATATTGCTTCAGATGTGAAGGAAGATAATAATAACTTAATCTCAAAGCTGAAATGATACCGCTTTCATTTTCTGATATATCCCTTATTTCACTTTTCAATATGTTTTCCCATTCTTGAATATCTGTTTTTGATCTAAGAATGCCTCCAAGTGTTTTTGCAGCTAAAGGCAATCCATTGCACTTCTTCACAATTTTTCTACCAATTTCTTCTAAACTTGGTTTGAATGAGTCTTCATAATCAAATGCATGTCTCGCAAACAGTTCCCAGCAATCTTCATCTGATAAAAGCTCAAGATGGTGTGGCTTAACAGTTTGCATGATGGATGCAACACGACCACTCCTTGTAGTTATTAGGATTTTACTCCCTCGAGCCCCATATTGAAATGGTCTCTGCAAATCAAACCATGCATCATAGTTCTCATTCCAAACATCATCTAGTACAATCAAAAACTTCTTCCCATTCAGTCTGCCTTTCAAATCAAGTTGAAGAGAATTTAAATCATTGGTAGCTGAAGCATATAAAGTGATGGCCTCCAAGATGGCTTTCGTAACCTTAACAACATCAAACTCTTGAGATACATATACCCATGCCGTAGGGCCAAATTTTTCTTCTACTCTCCAATCATTGAATACAATTTGTGCTAAGGTTGTTTTTCCAATTCCACCCATGCCCACTATAGGAATTACAGATATTCTCTTGCCATTCGGATCTTCTGACAATAACAATTGAATGATTGCCTCTCTATCACTATCTCTACCAAACACGTCAGACTGTTCTACAAGTGAGGATGATGGTGTTTTACATAATAATATGGTTTTTAAACCTTCTTGCAGATGGAGGACATCTTTTTCTTCCACAAGAAATTCTAGTTTTTCAAGAATCTCTTCTATCTTGTGTCCTAATTCTCTCTCACAAGAATTAAGAGAAGTGAAGTTAGAGTTATGTACCTCATGTTTAGTTGCATAATTATCAGAATTCATCTGATCAAAAAAATCATCAGCATCAAAAGCAACATCTTTAAGCTCATCAAGCCACTCCTTCACTGTCACACTGGTGAATTGTTTTCCTTCAGCATCCTCAAGCACTCCATGAACTGACAACAACTTGATCTTGAGCCTCTTGAGCAGCTTGTTATTTAGTTTCTTCGTCTCGAAGAAGGTTTTGATCTCAGGGGAAGCTATCCTCTCTAGCAACACGTTAAAGACAGCACTCAAGAAAGCTCCACCCACAACCTGCAAAGCCATCACGTCTAAGCAGATGGGATTTGAAATTAACTAGCAAAAGATTGTAAGTGTTTGCTATCAGAGCTTGAATTTGTAGCAGAAACTGAATGGATAAGATATGAGAGATGAAGAAAGCCTTCCTCGGTCGAAGACTTTGACTAAGGATAGTAGAAACATTAATTCTAAAGACAGAAAGTAGTTGTAAGAGGGTAGGTGCCGGACAACATGTTCCAAGTTTCAACTTTGGCAACAAAAGCTAATTTTAATTAAAATTCCTCCCAAAAAGTTGAAATTCAACAGGTTTTGGCCTATTTTATTTAGCAAATACTTGTTGGTAATATTATTATTATTTGTTGTTGTTGTAGAAGTAAGTGGAGAGATTTTTTTTTATTATTATTTTTATTTATTTATTTATTTTTTAAAACAAAATAAATCCAAAGCACCACAACTCTAAGGTCATAGCTCTACAGCATTCCGTGAGATTGCAAGATGGTTCTGAATTTGTTTTTGAGTATTGCGGGGCTCACTGGTAACGCCACAGCTCTCCAAAACGTGTCTAACCTAAGTACCAGAAAATGGTTCAAGACATTCCCTAACAATGGAATATTTAAAATTGTAGCAGATATAGGATTAGATTCATATAATCTACAGCCTCTTGAATTTCATCGAGAAGACAAGAACACGGCCAAGCTAGCTAACCACATTAGCAAAAGACTGACTTAGAGGAAAGAGCACAGAAACAATCCTGAAGACGAAGAAAATCATAAATATTATAAGGCCATTGGGTTTCTCTATCATGCACATTATAAAATAGATAGCAAATGAAAAGACAGAAATTCAAACTTTGACAAGAAAAAGTCGATCACAGCATCATTTTTTTTTTCTCAATAAAAAAGGACAATAATTGATTAAGATATTTGGTTTGTATATGACACAGTGACGATTCCATTGATTTTTGGTAGAATAGTTTATAAAATTAATACATTACTTATTTGACCAAGGCATTGACTTGGTGTAATAGATTGAGTCCTAAGTTAAAAACTTTAGAATATTATAAGTTATGGTTTATCAACTACTTTATGGTTAGTGGGTTTTAAATTGCATGCAACAAAGGTACGAAGAAAGATGATGTGTAAAATTGAGAATTATCTGAGATCACAGTGTAAATATACACTGTTAGTGTGGTTGACAGAGTATTTCAGAATTGTCGTATCCAAAAAATTATGCAATGGACAACCAAAGTACTATAATTACAATGTTACTCAAGTGTTCAAATTGTAATGAAATTTAAATAAGATGAGCAATAAAGGAAATAAAAGTAATAACAAAAGTGAAGAGAAATTCAATGATGAAAGCCTAGGTTTTGATTTCACTTCAACTATATGTATTATTCTTTTAACTTAATTAATACACTCTAGTTTTGTCAATTGTTAGCTAAGTTTTCCCTGATTTATTAAAAGCCCCCCCAATGTCAGACTAAACTAATTCTAATTATTAATCCAATCATATCTCTATGTGAATTGTAATAACTATAATTGTTTTAAGTTACATAAATTCCTTTTAATGGCTACATAAGGTCTTAGTCATATTTCGGCCTTAAGCTCCATTGTGGAATTAATTATTGTGGTCTAGATTAACTATTTCCTTTACAGGTTATAGAAATCTACAAGTTCTATAGCTAATTGGCTAGATCAATAAGATAATAAAAAATAAAAAATTAAAACCCAATTGAATAGAATTAAAATTGCATTAAATTCATCAGTTAAACTAATACATAAGTTGGGCTACATCATATCTCCTAATAAAAAAAAAATTGAAAATCCATAATCAAAAGAAGAAATATCAGGGAATTATATATAGAGAAATTATTTTGCTTGGAGGACAACTGCCCAAATTAGAATAAACTGGGTCCATTCATGTAGGTAGAGAATTTTGCAAAAGAATAAAAGTCTATTTGAATGTAAGAATTTTTGGAGAGAAAGTCGGTTTAAGCAGTTTAATGGTTCAATAAAAAAGTTTAAAAAATTAACATGTTAATTCAAATAAAAAATATTTTTAACAACTATTTTTACATCATTTATAGCCCCTATTTCAATTTTGTGTTTGAAGCTTGGCTTTTACTCTCTAATAAATTAAACATTAAGATAAAAAAAACTCCAAATGTAACTATCATACTCATTACTAATAATACACTAAAAGAGAAAATAAAGGGAAAAATTATACTCATGTCATAATATATATTTTTTAATCATGTTATGGGTTGTCTTTATATATTAATTGCAATTTAAATGATTGTTTGCATAAATAATATATTTTTAATTATAATATATAAGTAATACATATATAAAAATTAAAAATATAACATACATACGCACATGCAGATTAGTTTAGTTTTAATGCAAATTGATTTTGTTCGGATGGTATAAACAATTTAATTCAGATTTTGTTGACATGTAGATTCCACGATCACACTTAGCATCTGCGTTACCTAAAAATGTTCATGCATAAAAAATTATGTTAAGAAAAATTTAACAATATTATGACTATGTGACTGATTTATAATATTTTGTGATCATTAATCTAAAGTGATAGATTTGCTACAACTCGGATATTAAGAAAATATTTTTAATAGCAAATCTAATAACTTTTTTATATTTTTCCAATATTAAAAATAATAACGGGCAAACATACATGATTTTTATAGTTTATTAGATATAAAATATAATTTATTCGATTTTTCAAATTAACTTAAACATAATTCATTTATCTGATCAAAGAAAATAATTCATTTATGCACCCTGTTTTTATATGGTATGACATACTATACTAAGTAAATACAAAATGTATCTAAAATCTGAACCAAAAAAAAAAAAAATAATGTAACAAAAAAAGTCTGATCTCGTTTAAGGCAACTCTTTTTTTTTAAAAAAAAAAACCACACTATTTTTCCCTTTTACAAATTACCCCTTAAAAATGTTCAAATTGCCGACCTAGAATTATCTTCCTCTGTACAGAAATAGAGTCCGCGCAGAGTCGCAGACGAAAGCCTCCGTTTCTCAAACAGAGAAAGCTATAGAGATTGCGAGTTGCTGTTCCCTTTAGAGGAGTCGGTTACTCTGATCTTGTTGCGATTTTTCCCTTTTTCACATGACGAGTATTCATCTGTCTTGAGCACTTCCAAGTTCGGTTCTATACCCAATAACCACCGTTTTAGGGCTCTCTACGCCGATTATTGGACGTAGCGGAATTTGCTCTTAAGCTGAGGCAAGTTCGAAAATTTGTTTTGATTTCATTTTCTCTATTCCCTAACTATGATGGGTTTTTCTGTGTGTTTGAGAAAACCTAAATTTGTTCTTGTTCTCTGTAATTTGTCTCTTCAGGTGTTTTTGGAATTTTAACTGGTTTTGTCGTTATTTTCACTTGCTAGCTCATTCTATTTTGCAATATTAAGATTCCGTTTGTACTGAAAGCATTGTTTGAGCCCTTGGACATTGAACATGAACAATTGGAATTGTTGATTAGAAGCTATAAGGAATTTTACCAGTTGGATTTCTACGAATTATGTAAAGTTGAAGTTTGTCTTTGAAAACCATGAATCTATCCAAATGCACATCTAGCTAAGGATGGGCAACGAGGAGGGTTCTTAGTAGTTTCTTTTCCCCTTTAATGATTATTCTGTAATGCCTAAGAGCATCTTATGATGTTTCTTGTGCTGACATTTTATTTGATTTATTTATTTTTTGTTTTGATTTTAGGTTATCTACTTGTAAACATGGATGACTACCAGGAGATGGAGAGATTTGGGATGGAGAATGATTTTGAAGGTGGTCAATGGATTGGCGATGAGTTCTACTACGAAAAGCGCAAAGAAAAGCGTACTCAAACCAAAGAAGATGTTCTTTACGGGGTTTTTGCAGACTCTGAAGATGACGACGATGAATATTCCAGTAGAAAGCGCAGGAAAGGTCGTGATTTATCTAAGAAGCCTGACCTTACCAAGCCTGTGAATTTTGTTTCTACTGGCACCGTTATGCCCAATCAGGAAATCAATAAAAACTCTGAAGTTGAGAATGAAGTGGATGGTTATGCTAGTGAGGACAGGCCAGGTATTGGTCTTGGCATGGGGGCTGCTAGCACTCCTGGATCTGGTTTAGGTTTCAATACTAGTAATAATGAAAATGTTTCAATCCAAAATGCTGATAATGATGATAACTTCCTGCCTTCAGCGTTTGGGAAGAAGATTAAAGAGGGAGCAATGAGAAGGTTGAAGGAAAGGGAGAGAGAAAAATTGGAAAAGAAGAAAGATCAAGGTCAAAGTGGAGGTCAAGATGGAACTAAGGATGTTGGGTCTTTTGAGAAGCATACTAGGGGGATTGGAATGAAGTTGTTGAAGCAGATGGGTTATGCAGGAGCAGGTGGCCTTGGGAAGAATCAACAGGGTATTGTGGCACCTATTGAGACCAAAATGAGGCCAAAGAATATGGGTATGGGATTTAATGACTTTAAGGAGGCTGCTGTTTTGCCTGTGTTGAAGGAATCAGAGGAGAAGAAGAGCTTGCCAGGAGTGCCTCAACCTGCAGTTGGCAGATCAAATGACAGGTTATGGTCAAAGCAATCCAAGTTGAAGAAGAAGAAAGAGGAGAAGTATGTTACCGCTGAGGAGTTGTTGGCAAGCAAAGAAGAAGAGGATCTACACATTGTTCAGAAGGTCTATGATATGAGGGGACCACAGGTCCGTGTATATACAAATTTGTCAGATTTGAACGCTGAGGAGAAAGCAAAGGAAAATGATGTTCCAATGCCAGAGCTACAGCATAATGTGGCATTAATTCTGAGATTGGCTGAGGCTGACATCCAAGAAATCGATAGAGATTTAAGGAGAGAGAGGGAGACAGCACTTAGCTTGAAAAAAGAGAAAGAGAAGCTAGAAAAAGAGGTAGCACTCCAGAAGGATCAGCTGGATGATTTAGAGGAAATAGTGAATATGTTGGACCGACTGGGAAAAGAGAACACTACAGGGTCATTAACATTGGATTCACTTGAACAGTGCTTCAGTGACATGCGGAGAAGATATGCTGATAACTACAAGTTGTGTAACTTGTCATGCATTGCTTGTTCATATGCTATGCCTCTGTTTATCAGAGTATTCCAAGGATGGGATCCTCTTCGAAATCCATCACATGGGTTGGAGTTGATATCACGATGGAAGAAGTTGCTTCAAGAAGAAGATTTTGTTGATATTTGGGATGTAACATCACCATATACTCAATTAGTTTCTGAAGTTGTATTACCAGCTGTCAGGATTTCCGGTATCAATACCTGGCAAGCAAGGGATCCTGAGCCGATGTTACGGTTTTTGGAGGCATGGCAAGGGTTACTTCCTTCTTCAGTTCTCAATTCCATATTAGACAGCATAGTCATGCCAAAATTGTCAAGTGCTGTAGACACATGGGAACCACATCGCGAAACCATTCCTATCCACACTTGGGTGCATCCATGGCTGCTTTTCTTAGGACAGAAGTTAGAGGGTATATACCAGACAATACGTTATAAATTGTCCACTGTTCTTGGTGCTTGGCACCCGAGTGATGGATCTGCTTTCGCCATATTGTCCCCTTGGAAGTCTGTATTTGATTCAGCAAGTTGGGAACAGCTTATGCGTCGTTTTATTGTGCCAAAGTTGCAACTTGTCTTGCAAGAGTTCCAAGTGAACCCAGCAGATCAGAAACTTGATCAGTTCTATTGGGTAATGAATTGGGCCTCTGCTATTCCAATTCATCTAATGGTTGATATGATGGAGAAGTTTTTCTTCAACAAGTGGCTTCAGGTTTTGTATCACTGGTTATGCTCAAATCCTAACTTTGAAGAAGTTACAAAATGGTATCTGGGATGGAAAGAACTTATTCCAACAGAACTTCTGGCAAACGAAAGCATACGATATCAACTTAATATCGGTCTTGATATGATGAACCAGGCTGTTGAAGGCATGGAGGTTGTTCAACCTGGTCTGAAAGAGAATATCAGCTATCTCCGAAAACTTGAGCAAAGACAATTTGAAGCCCAGCAGAAAGCAGCTGCCTATGCTCAACAGCAAGCTGCTGTTGCTGCCGCTGCAAGCTCCGGTGGAGTTCATGAGATGAGTTTGAAAGAAGTCATTGAAGCCCATGCCCAGCAAAATGGCTTGCTGTTTAAGCCTAAACCTGGTAGAATGCATGATGGTCATCAAATATATGGGTTTGGTAATGTCAGCATAATAATAGACAATGTGAAACAGAAGGTATATGCTCAGAATGAGGAAACATGGGCGTTGGAATCACTCCATGGTTTGCTGGAGTTGCATAATAAATCACTCAATAAGAGGCGATGAAATGTAGGATGGCTTAGCATTACAGTTCTCAAGTACCGTCTCTCTCTCTCTCTCTCTCTCTCTACCTCTCTTGCTTTGGAATTTAAATCTCAGTTCTTAGGATTGTCTCTAGCTTTCTGACAAGGTTGAATTTTGTTGTGGAAGGAAGAATTCCAATTTGAACTTTCCATTTTACACTAGAAGCTAAATTTTTTCTTTAACGTTGATGTAAAATCAGTGAGATGTAGAAAATTCTATTTAATTATGGCTTATATGTAAAAGATCTTAGAGGTTAAGACTCTGAATTGAACACAATTTGAAGATGGCCTCAGTATCCTTTAGATACAAACTATTTGGTCACTTTTAATAGCCAAGAGATACCAACGAAACTTGGAAATTCTGTATTCAAACTTGAACTAAAGCACTGCCTCTTGTTGGAATCATTCCGATATAAAAACATGGAAATATCTGCGTGGTAAATGTTTCCCATGTTTTCAAATTCTTAAATAGAAATAAGACACATCAAGGTTTAGAACTTTTTCAATAAGGGTTATTGCTGTCTTTTAAACCAATCAATGAAATAATTTAAAGAGTCATTTCATTCCTTGAACTCCCAATCAAGGTGGGAATCTTTTTCTTTTACTTTCCTTATGTTAAATGGACTACAGTGCACCGTGTAATCGATTGTTAATTATTAAATGAGATTTTAACTGTACAATCAATGAAATTGCAACTTTATTCAGTGATTGACAGTAGATTACAAGTTATCCAAATTCGTGTAAAGTGAAATTCTAGACCTCACTTCCCTAGGAAACTTACAAGATTTCCCACACCAAACACCATCTAGATGTAAAACAAGCAGATTAAACAAATCAAAAGGCTATAGGTAAAAACGCTGAACTGCATTCGACCTTTGAAACTCATAATAGATTAGATCTATCAACAAATACTCTAAATTACAACCTCAAATGTATCACAACCTTCGCATGAAATGTACAATGCGGTTAAACTAAACTTGGTCTTGAAGCAAAACCTAGGTTTCAATCTGCAACCTCTGTCAAGATGCTTCGTATGAGCGTCAGCCAGCCGATCACGCAACAAGTCCAAAGTAAGCTGGCCATAAGCAGATTAAAAGTAAATAATGGTGCAATAAAGCATGATAACATCAATCAATGGTGTAACTGAACAACAATGATGATGAACAAAAGAAAATGATAGATGAAACTTCAAAAGGGATCCGTATGGTAGGGGGGTTCTTGGGTTTTGTTTGGATATGTAAAATGTAATGGACAAACAGGAAGTTCTTGCTTAGAATTAAATTAAGCTAAATTCTTTGGTGCTGGACCTTAAATAGCAAGGTAAATACTCTGTAGTGATGTGGATAAATATGATGTGAACGTTTGTGCCATTGCAGGCCCCACCAACCATCGTAATAGGGATTTAAGTATGTCTGTCATCATTAAATATGCTAATTGGATCCACAATCCCAAATGTAGCGGTTGACTATTGGACCACAATATTAAGGGTAATTACTTCTATTTACACTTGAGCAACCACCTTAACTCAAGAGAAAAAAAGAAAAAGAAAAAAGAGAAATCCTTATTTAATAACTTCTAAAAAGAATCTTGCGAACTAAAAGAGATGCATCAAAGAATACAACACTAACAATTATGACCCACGGATATATCCAAGGTTATAGAATGACCAATGGTTGATTATAACCCAATGACTTACAGGTTTGTGGTTATCATTATCTTCCAAAAGTGGGATGCCATAGTTTGAATCCTTACTTTCCTAGATGGAAAGCAAAACTCTACAGATTTAGGGTCTTCTAACTGGTTCAAGGACCACAACTTGTTGGCTATTGGATTTGAAATTGATACAATTTTAACATTAGTGACTACTAAGCTCAAGAATAAAAAGCCAAGATGAAATCTACAGACCGAAAAACTTGACAATCCATGCAATGATGAATATACTCAATTTTTCATAAAGACTTGGACTACATTTGAACTCCTCAGGCTCTAAGATATCAAAAGTTTATAAATAAATACATAAGTAAACAAGTTTCTACACTTTTGAGGCAAGTAGAAAAGCTTTGGTGAAAGAATGTCAAGAGTCCTGTAGAGGGAGGATATATACGTACCTCATTTGCTTTGTTTAGTTGAAGTTCACAACGAGTGCAAGAGATAAGAAGTTGACTCTCTTTGAGCTCTCCTTGCTTACAAATGGGACACCAAATCTTTTTCCGATGGGCCTAAAAATCAGTTTCAATCATCATTAGATCAGACATTTCCTCGCAATTAAATAGCATATAGAGTTTCTTTTTTCATTTTCTTGACACTAAAAATGAATAGGCATCTTCAGAATCATAGTCTGGAAACTACCTACATTAAATTAATTCAAAGACATATGGACATGTAAAAGCTATAAATTATGCGATAGCTATCACAAAGGCCAATGGAAGCTTCAGCTTTAGTTTGTTGCAGAGACAAACACCACATTTGCGAAGAGTGAGAAAATAGTGCTCTAATTACAGAATTAAAGGTCCCGAGGCAGCTCTTATATGTGCTTCATAATAACCATAGGATTAGTGGGACTTGTACTAAAAGATAATACTGGAAAAGGCAAAAGGAAATAATGACCCAAGAAGCCATTTTACAATAAACTAAACAATTATCTTTTCGTCCAATTGTTAACCTTGAACTCGCACTTGTAAATGGACCCTATTTATAGATTATTAAACACTTCTTTGGAGCCTAAAAGCCTTGGAAATGAGAGATAATCTTTATTTCATCTTGCATATTTACACATAAAATGCTGGTGAATTTTGTACCTGGTCTTCATTCAGCTGCATATGCTCATATACAGCACAAGCTAAGTACTCATCTTCATCTTCCCAAACTTCAATTCCGCTTTCTAAACCTGCAGGAATAAGACAAGTTTTAAGACAGTTAAGAGAAACACTGTCCTGTTCTATTGTTGAATTACAAAGAAGAAACAAAAGAGGGGTTAGAAGAAAAGCATATGATTCAAGAAAGAAAAATCACACTCAGGACCAGTAATAGGTATCCTGAAAACAGTTGCACCTTTCTACCATTTCATTATCATATGATCTGCATTCCACTCACATGGCCTTATAGTCCTACTTGAATGCATGTCTAGAAGATCTCATGAAACATCAATAAGAGTGAGAACATTTTACCTTCTATGGTTGCTTCTAATTTGAGATCTTCATAAAATATCCTTTGCATTTCTAGCAGTATTGTTTCACAGTCACCTTGGTAAGTATTATTAACACCATTATATTCCCATAACATATCGTCAACTTCACAATCAGAAGTTGGAGTTTTCCTTAAGTTATCCAATGATGAATCCTTTATTTTCTTCAGTTCATCAGATACAATGCCCTGGAACGCAGATCTTATAATATCCTGCCACCAAGTAAAGAGATCCAACAGTTACTAAAAGCAAATAGTGGTGGAAGTAATCTCATATTACAAGAATGCAACTAGTTCTTTACAAATTGATGTGGAAGTATGAGTAGTGAAGCACTTTTTTGTCCATACAACAATATATGCTTTCTGTGTAAACTTAACAATGTGGTCATATTACAAGAAAAATAATTTGACTATCAAGTCCATCAAGCCAAATGAAGAAAAGTCTATTCAACATACATGAAGAAAAATATCGGAGTCATTGACATTCTATCTCCACAATATTTTTCTTTCAAACATGATGCATTTTGAGTCCAGGACGCAGGCAAACAGAACATAAGATTCACTATTTAGTTGTCGACCAGAGAGATATAAGATGCTGAAAAGAAACCTTCGTAGCCAGTTATATCCCATGACTTTGCGAAGACCAAGTTTCAAGATGAAAATTTTACAAAACTTTGCTATTTTAATTGTAGATTATCAAAAGAGAAAATAACCAATTATATTCATGATAGGATACAAAAGTTTCAAGATGAAATTATTTCAAAAGCTAAAATTGGGGGTACCACATCATGAATCCATAGAAAGAAATGTTAATGGAACTGTAAGCAAAGCATTTGCGATCATTACTTTTTAAACTGAGAAGCAAATGTGCACATGATATAGTTATGAATATGTTAATGATAAGAATATTAATTATAGACCACCATCCAGGGGGTATATATTGCACAAATGAATCACATGTGAACTGTAAAAGCTATTTCCAAAGTATAAATGTCTAGTAAAAGTTCCCCAAAAAATTATATAAAGAGAAGATAGGAGAAACACAAAAGAATAGTTGAAATTCAACAATCATCCAAGCATTAGAAACAAACAAAACCATGTCTAAATCTAAATATACATGTACCTCATTTTAATCAATTTCACAAGTGGACGAAATTAATAATTAAAATGATCTAGATTGTTGATTTCACTTAACATATATGTGGATCATCCTATGAAATACATGGAATAGATCATCCCGGTATTAGTTATACATGTGGCATCCATACCATTTATGTGTATTGAACAATTGGCCTTATCATTTACAATCAAAAAGAAAAAAGTCAAAATCTAACATTTCCTTTTACGAAAGAAAGAAAATAGTGAGGTGAAAAAGAGAACCTCTTCATTCTGCTGGCGAGACTGAGAAGGGGGCAACCTTATTTTCCAGAGCAACCGGGCTCTGTCCTCTCGTACCCTTTTGCAGCAATTTTCCCTCAACTGCAAATTTCAATAACATTCATCAATATCTACACTCCTGGGTAACAAATTGTACAATATCCACACAATTTCGCGTTGACAAACCATAATAGACATTAGACAAGTTTCTCGTACAGAACAAAATAGCAAAACATGATCAGAACAAATCACCCAACAAGAAACTAAGATAAAATCAAACAAAGTAAAAATTGAAGACACTCTCGAATGAATAAAACAATAAAAATCTTCCTTTCGAGAAGAAAATGCAAAAAAGGGAAGCGATTGGGATATGCTATAAAGGAGAGATAAACCTTGTCTTTCCATATGGGATATTTATTGAAGGGAAAATCGGATTTTGGAGATTGCCGCGTAACAGTTGAAAGTTTCGCATTCTTCTTTGGAATTGAATCAATTGAGTCACTACCATTTTCCATCTCTCTATCTCTCAATGAGACCGCGGTGATGGTAAGCTTGGGAATTTGGCGCTAGCTTGCGGGAAAGTGACGAGGGAAAGCTTAGGCAGTGTTTGGTTCAAGCGAGTTATGTTTGGCCAAATATTTTTTTTTAAGAAAAAAAAAATTCCTCAAAAAAGTGAATTTCTAGAAAAAGTAAAAATGTTTCTCAAATAGTTCTCATTTCTAATTATGTTTTCAAAAAAATTAAATTGTACAAATGAAAACTAAAAAGTGAAAATTAGTAATTTTTTTTATTGAAATAGGAATTTACTAAGTCCAGTCAAATATGTATATCCATAAGCTGTAATTGTTATCTGTGGTTATCTATTGGTAAAATCCATACTGACATGGCGGGTCGGACTAAGTGACCCGTTTCACCCTGAACATACCCGACCCACTTACGTCTCAATACGAGTCACCGGTCAAAATGACGATGTGCTTTCTCATTTCTCTCTCTTCACCTCGAAGCTCTTCAGGGAGAGAGAGGGAGAGAGATGCTAGAAAACCCTCCTCCTTCAATATTATCGGCACCAGCGGATTCGCCTGCAGTAGTCAAGCGCTATGCTCCTCCGAATCAGAGGTAACGATCACGCTCTTACCTTGTTCATCTTCTTCCATGAATTTCATACAGCTCTGCTTCTGATTCCTAATTTCAATTTTGGGTTTCAGGAATCGTTCTAACAATAGGCGCAAGTCATCTGGTTAGTCTATTCGTGATTTTGTCTCTTCTTCGTGATTTTCAGTTGCACGCCATCTGTTTGATGTTAAGTGTATGTGTAATAATGGGATAATTAATATAAACAGAATGACTTTGAAACGGTACTGAAGGTTAGGATACTGAGTTTAGCTTAAATTTTCTACTTTGTTTCTAATATACCATATGTTTAGAAGTTTGGATGGCGCCCTTAGGTATTTTCTGCCCTATCCTTTTAAGTCAGCAACTTAGTTTTGCAACGGACTATCAGCAATGTCTAAGAGATATGAACCCCTTTCGTGTAATGAGTGTGAATGGTTTATTATTTCGGTTACATAAGACATGTTTGGTTTGTACTAGCATTGGCTTAGTTACTCCTCTAGTGAAGTTTATGTTTGATGTAAAAGTAGCAGTTAGGATATTCTGATTAGAAAGGATGAAGTATCTTATGAAAAAGTAGCATTGGCTTAGTTAGTATCTTTTTGCTGCTTGCCCCACAAACAAATTATTTTCTGATGATCAACTTCCTAATCATCTCTTGGGATGAAACAGAAATGAAGTAGGTCTGTTAGGTTGTAAGATTGCTAGTCTTGGAGTTTCTGTCATTTAGGCGAAGTGATTTTGATTCCTGTCAAAATGAAGTATCTTTTGTAGAATTTAACATGTTTAACATTTTGTTCAGTAATTGATCTCAGGTTTAGTACCTAATCATGCTACTAACTGCTTAGTCAGAATCATAGTCATCTTGATTAGATCTGTTACTTGTGACCTTGTTATAGAGTCGAAGTGGAGTATATAATTTTTGAGGAAAGAGGTTGATTCTAAACTTGATCTTTGAAAACAAGCATTGGAATCAGAGGGTTTCCACTTGAATAGGAGCAATACAGAGTACATGCATTGCAAATTTAGAAAGATGTAAGGTAGAAATGATTTAGAGGTAAAAAATTGGAAAGCATGTCATACCACAGGGGATAGGAAATTTATGGAGATGCCATATATAGGATACGAGGTGGATGGTTAAAATAAAGAAAGACATCAAGATTTATTTGTGACCGCAAAGTACCTATCACAATTATTGAGAAGTTTTATCAAACCTCCATATTGAACCTCTATGGTAGTGAATATTAGGCTTTGAAGGGACAACAAGATGAAATAAATGGGGTAGTAGAGAATGTTATGGTGGATGTGTGGTCACACAAGGAAGGACAATATGCGGGTGATTGCATACAAGAGAAAATTGGCGTGGCACCTACCTGGGAGAATATAATAGAAAATAAGTTAATGTAGTTTGGACATGTGCAAAGAAGGCCACTAGAGGCATCAATGAGGAGAGTTGACTGCGAAGTCTTTAGCCTTGTTAAAAAGTGAAGAGGGAGTCCGAAAAGTACATTGAGGGAAATTATCAAAAGGGATCTTATGGTGAACAACATTCTTGAAAATCTAGATTTTTATAGAGCCCAGTAATATTGCACGATCCATGTAGCTAATCTCATTTAGTGGGATAAAACTTGTTGTATTAAGTTTATCTAGACTCCAAGAATATGTTATTTCTTATTGTAAGTTTTGTTTCCTTAGCTGTTTTCATTGAACATCTGACCCCACATTCTTAAGTTACATAACATTCTGTGGCAAGTGGCATAGCTGTTGGGACATTTGCTGCCAACTCAAGTTTTCAGTCATGACATTTTACTGTTGCTAAGTTTCAGTTGTTGATTAATTTCTTTTAGAACTTGCAGATCGCCTTGATCGAACCAACAGTCTTGGGAATGATTTAGAAAAGAATCAAGTTTTTTCTTCAAGAAATGTTCCAGTTGCAGATCGCAGAGATGCTAGTAGCAGTAATCGTCTTAATGAGAATCATTATTCAGGAATCATAACTTTAGAAGGGTGTAGCAGCAGTGCGGCATACCGGCTTTTGAATGATCGTATGTATCCCAAAATTGCTTAATTGGAAATTTGTATTTGGAGTAATTTCATGTCCTTCTTGATCTCCTTATTGATCTGCTACATTCTATAATTCAATATATGTATATATATATTTTACATATTTCTAAAACAGGGGCTTTACATGATCAAGGTGTTGAGCATTTTTTGATTTGGTTACACAATCCTTGATAGAGTTCCAAGGTTCCCGTCTGTCAAGGGATATCCATTTAGTGTACAATTGGTATACTTAGTATAGATATGCAAATTTTCGTGTCTTATAGCTAGATGTTTTCTTTGAGCTTCTAGGTGAATCAGGAAAACCCAATAACAACTTTTAGAATGATTTATCTGTTTGGTTTTCCTCTGACATTCCTGTTCAATTTCATTAGTCTTACTCTTCCTCATGTTTAGTTAGTGGTCTTATACATGGTTGCAAACTCCAAGTCTCCCTTGAAAAAAAAAAAATCAATCTTTTTTTTGGGCAATAGCCAATAGTTTCTCTTATAGTGAATGGAGATTTGTGTTAATGGTTAGGTATGTTGAAGTGAGCCTGCTTCGTTTTGCTTGATTTTCCAGAAGGGATTTGGTTTCCTGTTAACTTTTCCTTATTTGTTTCAATACTGGTAGTCTCAAACTAATTGCTTGGGTGATTGTCTTTGAGTAAAGCTGTATAGATTCTTGTACTCTTCAGGATGGTTAATTTTGAATTTATCAGACTAAGGGGGATGGGTGGAGAAATTAACCGTAACAACAAACTTCCATGCCTTTTTTTCTTCTTTTTTTTAAGGGAAGGGAGCAGTGGGGCTTTTGTGGTGCTCTTTAACTCTTTTTAACCAGTCCATCTCCTTTCTATTTTTATTTATTTATTTATTTTCGTTATTATCTGTTAACTCTGTTTGTCATATATTTATACATTTCTGTTTCAGGTTGGACAGCTGTGATGCGGTCCTATGATGATCCCATAGATTCATCTGGTGAGTAGACAACCTAGAAAAATGATAAACATTTCCATCTTACGAATGTTTTCTTCTTTCTTTCTGATCTTTGCTGATGATGTGACTAGGAAATTTTTGTTGAACTGAAAGTAGTTTATTAGTGAAACTGCAAAATGAATAAATGATACAGGCAAACTATTTAGAAACGCCAACTATTTCACATGTTGAACTAGCATTTAAAATAAATGGGAAAGAAAGAACATGTACTAGCAGTTCTATTACAAACTTGAATTATGCTAGGTCTTTTGTCTGGATGAATTCTCTTTTAGTTATTCTTAACAAACTTTATTTGTCTGATCTTCCTCCTGTGATAAATATGGTTAGCCTGATAATTTTAAATCATTTAACTGAGGTTGTTATTAATACAATAATTTCTGCGGCTTTGATGATAAACATCATAAGGTACTCGAAAGCTGGTAAGTGGTAACTAAATGGTTAGAGATAGGTCATACATTACATGTGATATAGAACAATTTTGAAGCTGCTAACCATAACCAGCCAAAGATGTTACGAACTTGAAAGCAATTGCAGACTTATGCTGCCAGTGTTTTGGTTTCTCTTTTTCTGTTAGAAACTCTTGTTAAACCATTCCTTACTTTTATCGACATCCACAATCTAGAGTCAATTCAAATAATTTGTTCAATCGTATGGGGAGGGGAGATATTTTACCATATTTGTAGTTTGAAGCCATGAAGCGGGGACTGTTTGCATTAAGATGTATGGAAAATAGCCAAGAATGAGGTCAGTTAAACAATGGTCTGATTAATTAGCATGTAATGATCATTTACATATAATTGAATACGAAGTATGACTATGATGTCTGTCTCGTTTATGTTTATTCCATATAAGGGCTTCTAATGTATCTTCAATTTTCAGAAAAGCCAGTTATGTACATGGGAGGGACATCTGCTTGGGGTCAGTTCAGACCCCCTCATCAGGTAAGCTTGAAACTTGAGGATTAGGATGCTCTTTCTGGTGGGAATGGAAGAGTGACATTGATGAATTTGGATAGTTAATTTTAAATTCAATAGTCTAAATTTAATGAATTTATAGTTTTTGGGTGAATTTATTGTTTCAAAAAATTCAGAGGATCTTGGTCGGAAAATTTATACCTTCTCTCCAGATTAGGATCTTCTGCTCTAAAATTTTAGAACGAGAGAGAGAGACTCAACAAAAAAGTGAGACCCACTTGTGGATCCCATCTTTTATTGTGTCTATCTCTTTTTTCTTGCACTAAATTTCTACTTTAGGAGATCCATATTTTCCTTTATCTCCTTTCTCTTTCTCTTTGATGTAATTGTGTAATTTTATATTTCGTTTCAGATAATGGCCTCGACAGCAAGTACTTCATCTTCCATGGACTTCCTGGGAGAACTTCGCCGTGCAATGCACAGTGCTAGCTCAGGTTTCAACAGCTAATGGCTGACATGAATTATTGGTCGAGTGAATCTGGATTTGTTGAACACATTAAGAACTCTGTGATGTTCAATTAGCTAATTTTAGTTACTTTGTGCTAATTGATAAGTGAAACTTACATTATAGCCATAAGACTAGTAAACCTACATCTCTAGATTATGTATTTGAAAATTGTGAATTGAACAGTGACTATATATGTATAATTATGTGATCCTTACCAAAAAAAAAAAAAAATCATATTTAAAGAGTTGTTTGTGTATGTCTGCTGGCAAATATTGAGATAAATCAATTTTCTTTTTTGGGTACGGGGGCTACAACTCTATCTTGAGCACAAGATAAATCAATTATCTTTTTCTTTTAGTTATTTGTAGAAGTAAATCTGTAAACAAAAAATATGATAAAATGTAAGAGAAATGTAGAAAGAATATGATGTCATTGTGACTTGACATTATCTTACGAGTCAAAAGTTTAAACTAATCAATATAGCTTACTTTCAGTTATATATCTTTCAAGAGTTCTTAATTCCACCAATGTGGGATTTCAATGATACTTGGAGTTGGAATGTTATCTCAATAGATCTATGCTAACTATTGATAAGATATTTTTCTTTTGGTTTGCCTTTGAAGCCAGTCTCTCTCTCATTTCTTTGCTTGCCTAGCCAGCAAGTGCAAAAAAATACCCAGGGTTGCCCAGAACCACAGATAATATGTTTGTGCATGGATTTCCCACATGAAAATGCTAAGGGTACCCTTCTTTTTATATCTTTATAGCCATTGCAGTAGTTTGTATCAATAAAATTGTAAATAAAAAAAGAAAAAAAAAGAAAGAAAGAGGAATACATAAAAAAAAAAAGAGTATAAAAATGGTTGTATTATTTTGAATATATGCATAGTATCTCATTGTACACAATTTGCTTTAAATTTTATTTTGTAAAAATAAAATTATAAATAAAAAAGTAATTTATAAAAAATAAGAAATATGTAAAAATAAATTTAGATATAGGAGAGCTACATGTAACGAGGTCAATTGGAGGTCAGTTGCAATTTATATTGTCAATAAAGTAAGAAAAAGTAACCCCGTTTTCATTTTGTGGTGAAAGTTTTAAAGATACTACTTTAAGGCAACAACTGAAAAAGTTAGAGTTGTTCTGTGAGTAAGAATACATATTAAAAAACTTTACTTTATTTTATTAACTAATTAAGCAAAAAATTTTTTTTTTTTCTTTACTCGCCGAGGACTAATGGTTGCATTTGTATGATGGAGAAGATTTCAATTGTGGAAGTAGATAAAGATGTTATCCTTTTCAAGTACTTGGTAATAATTTAATCATTGGAAGATAAAATGTATTTTTTTAAAATTCTTTGCTGATCAAGTAAATAAAATCATAGGATAATTCCTTGAGAATATAAATATATTATGAACTTTATTAATTAATAAAGCAAAAAAATATATAAGAAATTTACGTGGTTCAAGTAGATAAAAAAAAAAAAGAAGAAATTTACATGATTCACCAAAATCTAACTACTTTCAGAAAAGTCAGTAAAATCTTTTCATAGGATTCATAGTGAAAAGAAAGCAAAGGCAACATAGAAAAGAAAAAGCACTCAAGCTAGCAAGGTATAGAATTTTCTCACAGAACAATATAAGACTGCTAAAATAACCCTAAGGAATGAGGCCTTAAACCTAAGGTCAACAATACAATTGTTTGAAGGTATATCTTGAACTTTATTATGGTGCTCAATCTCAATCTCAATTATTGTTCTTTGGCTATGTAAATTTGGATAATTATAGTTTTCTTGTATAGTTGAGGTTTTATCTGATATAGGATATCTTTAAAATATAAATGGAGATATTATCTTTTTTTAATATTTAAAATTAATTTAAATCTTATTTAGGGAGATTTTGCTTGATGTATATTAAGAATTTTTTTATTAGTTGTTGATTTTTTAATTATTTATAATTTCTTTAAATTATAATTCTTGGGCTCTATATAAATAAAACCCCACCTTAGATATTATGTATGTGTCATTTATAGTCTCCAGAGTTTCTACATTTATAACTATGGTGGCAATTCTATGGCAACAACAGTTATCCGTTTTAATTTCCAACAAATTAGAATTACACAAAATATATATAAAAGAAAAAACCCTAGTTTTATATTGGAAACTATGACGCCATGCAAGTATTCTGTAGTTTTTTTTTTTTTTTTTAAGATCAACCAATCAGAATGAACCATTTCTCTAAAGTTAGAGGAGGCTTTTTACTTTATTTTACTCTTGTTTATGCACTTTATTAATTAACGAAGCAAAAATATATTTTTATATTTTTTTTTCTTCAAGTATCTCTATCTATCTCCTATAAGAGGTAGGGTTAATCTTATTTTAAAAAATAAAATAATCCAACTACTTATTTTTTTAACACGTGTTTTTTTACGAACTTGAATCTCCTATATTATAGATGTCTCATAATAGTTGAACTTATTTGACTTACAATAGAATTTTGTATTTAATTATCACTGAAGAACAAATTATACAGAGCTAGCTAAAATTCTTCCCTGAACAAAGAATATTAAAGAATAAATACTATTATAGTAATAAAAGTATTTTTGTGATTAGTATAATATATAATTTATATAATTGGATTCTGTCACCTTAAGCTATATTAGGAACGAATGCAATATACATACTTTACGTTTCATTGAGAATGAATAAATTTACTTCCTCTGCGTAAGCAAAAAGTACTTTTATATTTTCAAAATGAGAAAGTTGTAGAAATTCTGGTGATCTATGTCCTTAATAACAAGAATTATTATCTCTCCCCTCCAAAGGAAAAATAAAAATAAAAATGGTGGTTTGGTTTAAAATTTGATATTATTTTAACAAACACCATACCATGCTGGTACTTAGTTAAAAACTTCACCAAGTGTAAAGATGATGTTTAAACAATAACTTGACTTTTTTGCTTTTTAGGAAGGGAAGAAAAGCAAGGCAGAAAAGTAGACTGTGCTCCAAATTTCTTGCAAGAATGGCTACGAATGATTACTTTCCCAGAATCTAAAATGGATATATATATATATATATATATATATATATATACACACATTTTTGCAGAGAAGATGTAAAACATATATTGGACATTTTAGAAATAGAAAATGCATAAATTTGAAATCTATTAGATTTTTTTCATCTTTTTAGGTCTTTCACAACCGAATCTACCTATACGGTGACAGTATTTAAGTATGAAGATTAGCTAGGTAGCTGACCCTGTTAGTCCGTTCTAGTAAGAGCAAGGACATAATCTTTTCGCCTTTTAAATAGGATTTCCCCTGCTTGATGGATAATAATTTGCTACCGATGGGGAAGTCTTTCTCATCTTAAATTTCATATAACATATATATATATATAAGATAAAAGTGCAAAACAACACATAATAAATTTACAAGGTTTACTTAATTTAGGCCAAGTCTAGTGGCAAATCTTTATTATAGGAATTATAATTGCATAAAAAATACAGCAAAAAGACAACCCTCTGCTGTTGGAACAACCTAGTTTAGGACCCTAAATGTGGCTTTATACATGAGCCCTATAACACAATTTCATCAACCAAAAATACTGAGAACCCTAGATTAGGACCATAGATTGCTGCATTAGCAGTGTTTGGAGAAACAAATGACTCTACAACTTTGTTGGAGGAAGTGAAATGCAAATATTTCACTCAAAAAGGGGAGGCGCTCGTTTATACTCAACCTTGGGAGGCAGTCACTGCACTCAACGTATTTATCTATGGAGTTTTTCTATATTAATGGAAAATTCTTAACTTCAATCTCAATCCCGTTCTTAATTGTTATATTTTTAGACACTCATATTTAAATTACTATATAGAGAATTCTAGACTCAATAACTTATTTAGATAGCTTTATAAATTTTGTATCACACAAATTTTAATACTCCCACTATATATTGTAATATTTATCTCTTAAGTATTTATAACTTTTTATTAAAGTGTCCTAAAACCATAAAAATTACAAACTCTAAAAGGCACAAGCTTGCAACTCCTAAAACCCAAAAGACAAATTTCAATTTACACATTTATTCCCAACCGTGTTGGCTCTTAGCACTGCCTTGATCGTTGTAGGTATGTGCTAAAGGGATAATATAGGATATAAGACATCTCTACAATTATGTTTTTAACTTATAGGAAAATAACCATTTGTAACAGAAAAGATTTAAATCTTGTCACAATAAAGTACTTTTGTCATCAATACAGCATATGGTTGGATTGTGTTACTTTAAGCTTTATGGAGAACTATTTCGTATACTAATGTAAAAGTTCTATTCTATTTTGAATGAATAATGTTTAAAAAACTTTTATATTTTCAAAATAAAAAATTGTAAAAAATCTCCTTAGCTTTTTGAACCAATTATGATATCGATGTCCTAGAAAAAGGAAAAGAATAAGAACAAAAAGAGCAAGAAAACAATCAGTTATTTTGATCTAAAATTTAATATTAATTTCACAAGCACTGCATGTTGCATATATTTGTGAGTTAAACAATAACTTGATCAAAATGCTTTCTAAAAAGAGAGAAAAGCAAGGCAGAGTTGCCAAACAAAGTGTTCAAAAAGAAGATTCTATTCCAAATTTTCTCGCAAACTCAGCTATGAATCAATGCTTTCCAAGAGTCTATTGAGGATGCAAGAAACCCTTCAAACTATATATATCCGAGGAAGAAACTGATTAAGTATGCAATCATTGAAAGAAATCAACAAATGGTCTATCTTGAAACAGGTTAAAGGATAGAAGAGTTTGACCCCGAACGTGGCTTGCCATTAGAACCAAAACTATAAAAATAAAAGAAACTTGCCACTAACCGCAACCTGCCAGTAGAACCAAAGTTATCAAGATATAATTCTTAACCCAAGAATAAAGGGAAGCTCTCACAATGGAGAAAACTCTCAATTTTCATTAATCACTCATCTTCTTTATTTGTTACAAAAACTCCTATTTATAAACTAAGTCGGCTTCTAGGATAAGCTAGTTTAAAGGCTAAGTTTTCTCAAGCTTCTTAGAGAAGCTAAACTTCAAGGCTAAGTCTTTACAACCTTTTAGAGAAGCTTACTTAAACGTTAAGTCTTTCACAAGCTTCTTGGAGAAGTTTACTTAAAAGCTAAGTCTTCTCAAGCTTCTTAAAGAAGTTTACTTAAAAAGCTAAGACACTACAAGCTTTTAAGAGAAGCTAACTTCTTAGGAGATTACAAAGATTAAACTATCATGTAATTAATAAAGTGTAGATAAATGCATATTACAATATTATCTAGAAAAATAAAAAGACTTGGAAGGTTACAAGCATAAAATCCAACTTGAAAAACATCAAAAGTCAGCTCAAAATAATAGCCCAAAAATAAGCACGAAAATTCACTAAAAATAACAAAATGGGCTAATCCAAAAGGGATTCAAGCCAAATCTTCAAGTTGGGTTATTCCATGCTTTTGTTGAGTCAAATCCTTCATTAGCAATTTGAACAAATGCGACCCTTTTTGTTGCTGACTTGTATCCAACTGCATCTTCCTTAGCTTGCACTTCCATGATTAAGCCTTGCAAAGTTTTTTTCATCTTCTTAGCCTTGGCTTTAGTCATGGGACCTCCAGCTTCATGCGTAGGATCAATAGGTTGGTTGGTTGGATCTCCAATTCTATAGGGCCTCCAATTGAACATGGTCATGAAAATCTGAGTTGCCCCCTCTAGGATCATATCACTGAGAAGGAAATGGCGAGAGAATTAGAAATAGAGACAGAATACTCTATTTTTGATAAGAAAATGGAAATACCACAAAGAGCTTACTATCAGCGTGATTGGAAATCCTTCAAGAGGTTTTTCCAAGACGATAAAAGAGCTCTAATTGAGCCTTTCGACTTGGGTGGAAACACTGCCATTAAAAAAGTTGCAAGAAATCTCCAACGCTTGAGAGAATATCTAGAAATGCTATCGCCAAGGGACCGATGGCATGCATTGAGGAAAAAAAATTTTCATGGAAGCACCATTCTGCATATTCACAACTTAAATGTAGAGATTGCTGATGAAGTACTCAAGTACGAGAAGGAGCTGCCACAGCCACCAGATAATGAAATTGATAAGCAGCAACTGGAAGAGAAGGAACTGCCATTGTTGGAGATTAGAAATATGCATGGGGAAACCCCCATTTACAGGGCTGCCTTCTTTGGTAACCTAAAGTTGCTGAAGTACCTTGCAAAACAAGTAACTGATATGAAGATGCATTTTCATAGAAAAAAGGACAAAATGTCCATTCTTCATGCTGCTGTGATTGGTCAGCATCTTGGTACAAATTTTAGTTTACTATTGAAGTTTAACTTTGGCACAAATTTTCAGCTTTAATTTTTCTCAATTCTTCGTTGTTGTGGAACTTGAAACTTACATTTCATTGCAGACGTAGCTTTGTGGTTATTGAATTTGGACAATACACTAGCTTTTGAAAAGGATGATAATGGATGTACCTGTCTTCAGTTATTATCCACAATGCCATCCGTTTTCCACAGCGGGACACAGTTTGAAAGAATTACAGAGAAGTTCATATATTGTATTACACAACTCCTTAAAAGGAAACTATTTATTTGTTTTTTACTTTCATTATTTTTATGATCACCCACATTTATATTCCATAGTTGCTATACAAAAATGCTTTTGCATTAATAATTTCTCTATTGATCACTAATTTCATGAATGATTGAATTCTTGTCATAGACTTTCTTCCTAAGTATAATTATGATGATGATGATGGTGATGATAGCACTAAGGTTCTTGTTCCAACGAGAGACATAGAAACTGGAGAAGACAATAGAAAGCAACATATTTCAGGTACTAGATACGAAATAAAAATGTGCTACACACACATAGTATTAGAGTAGTTCTGCTTATAGACTGTAGGATAAGCTGATACGAAATTTGCAGTTCTTTCAAGGATCAACTCAACTATTTGGAAACAATTGGCTAAAGGTACGAAGTACATTTATAAATCATTGCCTCACTTCAATTTTCATTCCTAAATTGGCTTTACCATAATACTATAATTCTGAATGAATTTTATTTTCTTCTTGTGCAACTGCAGAGCATAAAAAGAATGATAATGTTCTTCCAACCTATTTTATTTCCTTTATTATTTTGATTGTCATTACATAACACATGAAACCAATTATCATATTAGTTAATTTAAGAGGGATTCTTTCTAATAAGTGAATGAGCAATTATTTATAATAACTAAATTAAGAGAGATCATTTCGTAATATCTTTTATTTTAAGAGAGACCGAGATGGTATTTTTGTCAATATGTGGTAAGTATGTATTACATACAAAGTAAAGGTTAGTTTTATTCTTAGAGACTTAAATTTAGTATTTTACCAATCAATAGACTTTAATGTAATCAACTTATCAAATAAATATTTTCTCTACCACAATCTCTTCAATAATTATTTGTAGGGTTTTGTTATACAGTGTATCTCACTATTTTTTATTTTTTTTTGACATATGTTTTCCTCTTTTATTGACATGGGTTGCTTTTGAATTTGAATGCTCATGTTAAAAAAAAAACATGGGTCCATTCTTGTTCTTACTAAAAAAAAATTAGTAAATTGCAGGATGGAGTGGAATAGAACATATTCAAAAGACAAAGAAGAAGAGCAGATTAGCAAAGCTACTGGCTGACTTTCTAGTGAGAAAGGACGATTCATGGAAGAACAGTTTTGATTATAAAGAAAATGCAGTAATCATATCGCCAGCAATTCTTAGCTCCAATGTCTCAACATTTTTGAAGAATACACAATGCACTAAAAAAACCACTCGTTCTCATAGAGATTATACTCCATTGCTGTTAGCAGCTGCCTCAGGAATCGATGAGATAGTTGAAAAAATTCTTGAGCTGTATCCAGAGGCCATAAAACATGTTAGTGAGGATGGGCTAAACATTCTGCATGTGGCTGTGATGTATCGTCAAAAGAAAATCTATGGGATTGTCAAAGATGGACCATCACGGCTGCCTACTCGGTTAAGTGCAACTGGAAATAGTCTCTTGCACCAAGTTGGGAGTATGGAGTTTTATAGAGGCCGACGTAAGGCTGGCATTGCATATCGATTGCAAGAGGAGCTACGTTGGTTCAAAGTAAGCAACCCACAACACTTTCGAGCATGATTAATTATTTTAGATAGAGGAGCTAGCCACCCTCTCATTAATTAGATATAAATTCTGATTAACAGTAGGGTTTGTTTGGAATGGTTGTGAGTGTTTTGGATTTTAGTTTTCAAATCCAGATTTTGAAACAAAATAGGTTTGATAAAGCCGGTATTAGTTTTAGTTTTTAATTGGTTTTAAAACTGTTTTAGCTCAATTTTCAAAAAAAAAAAAAATGCTTTTTGATATTAAAATTGCAGTTGTAAAAATTTGTCCACACGACCATTGATAAAAATGTTGTCGAAGTTCACATTTTATTTAAAATTTGAAATTAAAAAAATTAGAATTATAAAACTAAAACCTGATTTTAGTTTTTAAAACTTAAAACTCAACCTAATTGAATAATTTTTTTTTTGGTTCGATTGAATCAACTTTTAATATTGTATTCGAATCCTATATCTTTCTGCTCTTTATACCTTAAGAAACCTGATATAAAAGTTTTTTCATGTCATGTTAATGTCAAAAATATAGTGCAGTGTCACTTTTAAAATGTCAACAAGATAGGGTTAATAAAGTGTATAATCTTTTTCTTTTGAATCTTTCAGCACTATATATGCATATTTTATTTCTAATATGCACAATATAATCATTGGAATTTACACATGCAGCGAGTGCAAGAGATAGTTCCTACA
Source organism: Bauhinia variegata (assembly GCA_022379115.2). Lineage (NCBI taxonomy): Eukaryota > Viridiplantae > Streptophyta > Magnoliopsida > Fabales > Fabaceae > Bauhinia > Bauhinia variegata. Next base: position 13,318,629 of record CM039427.1, on the reverse strand, counting down.
TTCTTTCTTGTACATTGTAACAATGAAAACCTAACAGCACAAGACCTGTTTAACATTGAGCATAATGATATGTTCAATGAGGCAAGAGATTGGATAAAGAAGACAGCCGAGTCGTGCTCCACTGTGGCTATTCTTGTTGCGACTGTAGTCTTTGCAGCAGCATACAATCTCCCAGGAGGTAATGATCGAAAGGGGTTACCAGTTTTCATTGGTTCTCCTGTGTTCCTCTTTTTCACTATCACGGATGTTGTGGCCCTTGTGAGCTCAATGGCCTCGGTGATGATGTTCCTTTCCATCCTAACATCTTCATTAGAGATAGAAGATTTCTACCAAACCCTCCCTCGAAATTTATCGCTAGGATTCGGTTTCCTGTTCTTTTCATTGATGACGTCAATGCTAGCTTTCACTTCAACCATCTTACTTAGCATCAAATTGGACAAGAGCAAGTGGACTTCAACTTTAATATATATTGCTGTGTTTTTTCCTGTCGCGATGTTTGGGTTACTTCAGTATCCCTTAGGAATGGCTGTTAAAGATCTATTGAAGGTGATCTGGAAGCATGTTAAGAAGGTGCTACAATGTAGATCATTCAAAAGGTCTAAATCCTCCAAGCTATCACGAAGACAAAAATATAGAGATATTAAAGACTGATGACCGCTGTCATGAACCAGCTCAGCGATAAGCCTAGCAGTGAAGTCCAAGAAGCCAGCATTAGGCCAATGCCCAACAGGACCCTCAAGAGGCGCACTTGATAAAATAGTTATCAGCGATATTAGAGATATTTTGGAATTTGTGTTTGCGTTACGTGTGTTTTGTAGGTGTGCTTTTATGCTTGACAATCGGTGTATGTTGTCTGTTCTGATAATGCAAATGTGTATATTGCACTGCTGTAGCAATGTGTAGTGGTAGGATGAATGCTAGCACAACGATTATTCTGCTATATATGTAATGGGTTTGGAGAATGAATGCACAAGCATATGCCAAAAATCTTGAAGACATAGCCAACAAGCTCTCTACACTAGAACCACACCATTTCTCCTCACCAACAAACATCCTCGGTACGTCATCTTCACCAAATAACAACCAAAACTTAGATAACAACCAATCACCCTTTCCACGAACATCCTTCAAACTTGAAGTCTCAAATTTGATGAAACACAGCCATTGGGATGGGTATACAAAATCTCATGATTTTTCGACTTCCACCAAACACCTGAAGACCAATGAATCATGATACCCTGCTTTCCTTTTACCTTGATGGACCAACACTAGGATGGTTCCAATGGATGCACACTGTAAAAATCGGACTTCTCCGAGTACATATAAAGCATAAGCCATGTTAGCAACATGAGACCTAAAGGTCCACCGTTGAAAAGTCAAATTACAAATGAGTCGAAAAGGGACCCAATTTCCTTCAAAGGGAATATACATCTTTATTTATTTACAAATATCATAATAACACTTGAGGAAGTCCCTACTCTAAAGAAGAGGTCCTAGGATGGTATACTAATAAGCAAGCAAGTGCTTCCCTAAGTTCAAACATTTGATAATCGTTTTCCCAAAAAAGTAAGATGGATCACCCAAGTGTCACGGGCTGATAGATTTAGCTAGTCAGACTGTGCGGTACTTGCCTGCTAGCAAGTCAGCCAAGTGTTAGTTCAAATATCCGAAAGCATATTATTGGGATTCATATTCAAAGGTACAACAATTCTATTAACAACCAAGGTGACAAGACACCATTAAGCAATCACAAGACAAGCATATCATAGAAAACCAACATAGAAAGTAAGTAAGCAACACGAGTTGGACAAATAAAAAAAGAGGGGCTACTTCTTTATTGATATTTCATGCATATAAGTAGTTGGCTTGTTGTAGGGGAAGTATATAGCAACACCAAGCCGCCCCTGTGCTGGCACCAAAACCCACCCAAGGTCACCTGGCACCCCCCCCTAAAGAGCTTAATTTACAGATTCTCTCATGGCAGGATAAGACATCATTTTTTGAGCCAACATAAAGCCTCTTTTTGGAGAACCGAATGTCAGAATTAGACAAATGTCCTATCAAACGAAGATAAAAATCCAAAGAACGCGGTCATGTGCTTTTCTTCGGTACTGGACAAGCGAGTCTCTGAAAAATTATAAAAATACCCCTAATTTTACAGAAAATGACAAAAATTATCTAGTGATGCGCTAAGTCCCAAATTTGGTATGGAGTGCACCCTCCTCTATTTTACTACAAAGTCTTAAAGGAAATAAAGAAGTATAGAGGTACAAAGAGAATGTCACGAGTGAGACTTTAACACTAAAGCTCCCCTGCTAACTTCTTTAAAACAAATACACGCTACTCATAGAAGTATATGCTTTATTTCTATCATCTCATATACATTATAAGGTGCTGCCACTGCTATGGAAATGTCCTAAGTGGCACCCCTAAAAGAGGCGAGGACCTAGCTCCTCAAGCAATAGTCTTTATTCCCCTGAGGTAGCTTCATGGTCTAGACTAGGGCACTTCCTCGACCGTGCCTTGGGCTTAGAGATCTCAGGTCCTTATATCTCCAATAGTGTGAGCAACAATGCTTGACAAAGCACTACCCATGGAAGCACATTGCAGTCTTCGGTAGCTCACATGAAATGGCTCTTCAACGCGAGAACTTATTTGAATTAAGTGGCCTGGAAGGCTTTGGGTCAGGAAGCCAAACAACAGAGGTTTCCTTCAATGACCACTCCATAGATTTTTATAGCGATCTAAGTGAAGTTGAGAGACTCTTACTCCATAAGTTGACGTGGCACATAAACGATTATTTCTTAACATATTCTTAATCATAATTAAAATTTATTGACTTTGAGTAACTTCCTTGACACTTGATTAAGAACCCTTGACCTTGCTTAGCACATTCTTCAATGCATATGAACACTTTGTCTTCACTGGCAGATAAGAAAAGTATACTTTCCCAAGACCTTTTTCAGAAAGGCTGCAGCTCTAGCTAACTTTACCTGCTGTGTCGTTTGCACGCCATCCCTTCACCTGTCAAACATGCGAACCCAGTTGTCCCCTTTGACTTTCCTTCTTCCGTACGACGTGTGAACCCATTTCCACAATGCGCCCGAGCTAGCCTTTGAGCCTAAGGCTCTTGTGAACCCTTTTCTTCTTTATATAAATACTCTCCCAAACCATCACCACAAAGGACCATTAGAGGACCTTGCTGTTACTATGCCAAACACCATTAAAATCCATACTTCATCATTTTCTTCTCATCCTCATCACCATTGGAGACCACCTTGCCACTACTTTTCTAGAACACCCTCAAAACACATACTTTACTATTTTTAATCATCTTCATCATCTATCTAGCTATATTTTCCTCCTTTATTAAACCATTTTAAACCATCTTCACCAACACATTTCATTCTACATTTATCTTTGCTAAAACTTCACCAGAATCAAGAATTCATCATTTTTCTACCATTTTCTCACCTCTATAACTACACTTAATCTTCTCTATAATACTAGACCAAACTCAATCCTTACTGCTACTCTACAAAAGTACCACCAAAACTCCACTTCATTCATTTTTATCATCTTCATCACTTCTATGAACATATCTAGACTTCAGTACCGCTACGTTGTTAAAACTTCACCAGCCATAGTACTTCACCATTTTCATCATATTCATCGCATCTACACCCTCATCCAACTACCATTATTGCATAGAGCAAAGCTCTTCACTTCAACGACCTTACTTCCACGACCTTAGTAGTGCCACAAAAGCTTAGACTAGAGAGTTGCTAGTGCTAAATCAATGCTATAGAAGGCCATTCACCATAGCAGCACTCTCAACACACCTAGCTGCCCCTCTCAATCGTATAGAATGTGATAAATACTTTTTAGTATTTATTTTACACTCTTATACTTGACTCTTGTATTCTAAATTTGCATTTAATTGATGACTTAAATCATATTCATATTATTGAGATCTAATTTGAATTAAGTGCATTGCATGCTATTTTTTTTATTTTAAGATCTAATTTAATTGTTATGAAATTTATATTTTTAGAATTGGACTTGTGAGGTCTTTGAGCGAATTAGGTGATCTTTACTTTGTTTGGACCAGACTTCCAACAATCGGAGAAAACCCAAATTCATGGGTCAACAAGGAGGAGCTAAAGTCAACATTCAACTAGGGACAAACTTGAAACTAATGAAATTTTTAATGAAAGGGGCAATTTTATAAATTTGTATGCCATTAATGGCATTTATGTAATTTTAGCATTAGGCTTTTCACCCATTGAGGATAGAATCAATAGGAGGTTAAATTGTCACTTAAGTTGGTTGCATTATTATCCATTTATTGTTTTATTATGTTTTATTTCTTTTTGTGTTTTGTATATATTTTATTTTAATTGCATTTTTATTTTATCCGGTCAAAAATCTTATATTTTAGTCTCTAAATAATTAAGACGTACTCATTTAATTTTTCGAGGATTCAACCTGAGTTGAGCTTAATTGCAAGACTGAAATTTAATTTGATGGTAACCTAGAGTTGCGACAATCTAGGAAGCTCATAAAATTATGGTGCCATTGTGGGGGAATCATTTGAGTCTTCTTGACTTTTTTTTAGGTGCCATTTCTCCTTCCCACCTTCTTTTCCTTTTTTTTTTTTTTTAATTTTATCATTTTGTAAAAAAAAAAAATCAAAATCAAAATCAAAGATGTATTGGATATTCATGATATATGTTTTGATGATGTACTTGTGATGCTTAATGTTGTTGCTCTTGTTACTAATTATGTTTGTTGTAGTGCTTGTAGTGGAGTGATACATTATGTCCTGCATGTGTTGCAGAGGTGGATTCATTTTTATTAAGTCAAGACTATGATGATAATGTTGTAGATGCCCTCACTATTACCACTAATGTTAGACTTACTTCTGTTGGTAATTTTTCTGCATCTTTGGTTTCTAGCACTATTCCTTCTTTTCCCCTTTGCTCACATTTAAAAATTATGCTTAATTCTTTGCATGAGCAATTTAAACATATTTATTTAGATGATGAGCAGTGCTTCTCAATTATTGTGTCCAAGGAACTTCCTATTGTGCAAGAGGAAAGATTGCTAAATATATTGAAAGCACACAAGGAGGTATTTTCTTGTTTTCTAATGATAGTAGGGGATTAGATAGATTAATTGTATATGATCCCTTTTCTGATTCTATGTTGGATGATTTATCTAGGTTGTTGCATAGATGCATAGACACTTTCCTTGCTCTTCCTTATGATAGATGCTATTTCATGATAGGGCAAAATGTATTTTTAGATTATGTGACCCCTAGAGAGAGCATAGGAGCATATGAGGATTCTAGTTATTTTATCGTACATTTGCTCTACCTCACCCCACTTCTGTGCGGGAGAATTTTTCTTGCTTTGCTTGTGCAAGTTCATCTGAGTATATAATTGATAATTTTCATTGCCTAGCACAACTATTGATTCCTCCCAATGGGAGTACTTCTTTTACTACCCACGGTAAGGGAGTTCACTTTTTACTCTTTTTTTAATTTTCTTAGTTGTTTAATGTATTTTTCTTTTTATTTAGCTTGCTGTCCTATTTTATTTTTTTTTCCTTCTCTTTTTAGTACTTCAATAATTTCCTTTGATAATTTAAGTCTTGTGATGATATTGTGCAAGACTTGAGAAGATTGAAAATTTGTGAACTTTGACCATGATTGTCATGCTTTATTTATGTTTTAGATTGATTGGATTGGTGATGTGTGATAATGGTGGAAAGTTTACCATGTGAGCTTTTGGGCCTCTTGAGCATAATTTGCATATCACTAACATGCTTATTCTTTTTTATGTGCATTCTCACTCTTGACATCTTGTCATTTTAGAACTTGCATTAATTCTTTTTGATGCTACATTTTATGTGCATGCATAGAGATGATGAAGATTATTTTTCTTGCTTAGCTACTTACCCAAAATAGCCATCCTTGTATTATTTACTATTGTTTAGCCCCTTGAGCATGTTATCTATCATTGTTTGAACTCATATCTCAAGCCTAAATGCAAAACCATGTTTTCCTACCCTTAAGGGTTAGAGAGCATGAATTTAATTTGTATGAGTTTCTTGTACTTTATGGTTTTATTCTCTTTGCCTAGGATGACAAAAAATAAAGTGTGGGAGTGGATTTATTAGTTGCAAGTGTTAGTTTGTGCATAAAATTTTCAAGCTAAGTTTTAAAAAAAGAAAAGAAAAATGCATGAAAAAGATTGAATTGTGTTGTTTTGTGGTTAATTTAAGAGTAAAAATAGAGAGTTAGAATTATATGTAATATTTCAGACTTACACTCATAACTTCATGCCCTCTTACTCTCTTTGATGCTTACTTTCATATCTATTTTATCCTTCCTTTCTTGCTCTTCCCTTAGCCTCATTACAACCTTTGATAAAGTTCTTTTGATTTGTGTGCATATGTTTTGGAATAGTGTAGACTAGATTTTTCAAGCCTATAGTAGTATATACATCTTGAATTGAGTGAGTATAAACACTTTGCATATCTTAAATACTTTAGAGTTTGAGTGAATTGTATGTTATGAAGTCATAATTCTTGATATATACTTTTCATTTGACATTGCTTTGCTTGTTAATTTGAGATGTAAAGAAATATTGGCATGATTAGGGATGTTACTAATTGTTTAAAAATTAAGATATAATTAAAAACCTATTTATTTTTGCTAATTAATTTAAAAATTGGGGAGCAAGGTATAAGAAAAAATTATGCGAGGAAATAAGATGGCATAAAATAAAATTACAGATTTTTTCTCTTTTATTTATTTATTTATTTTTGTTAAGTCAAACTTTAACTTTGACTAATGTTGACGATGTTGCACTACTGTTGTCTGGGCATCTTGTCTTGGCATTTTATTTTTTTATTTTTTATGAAGCAAATAACAACTAAAATAAATAATAATAATAAAAAAAAAAAACAAAAGACTCCCGGCACACACATCCAAACTAAAATTTTCTTTTCCCACACTTAATTTTTTAGCAGCCTAGAGCCCAATCTGTTATTTTCTTTTAAACACCCCTTAATTTCTAATTGCCATTCTCAGCCCAAAACCCATATAGTTTCTTCCTGCACCCCTACTTCATTCCCGCGATGAATCTAGTTTCCCAAATCTCAGGCTTTCTCACAGTAAACCCAACCATTTCCTGCTCTTTAGTTTCACCAAATCCTCAATAATACCATATTTATAACAACTAAAAATAATTAAGACAAACAGATGAAATAGACAAACAAAATAAATGAATCTTAATAGCAACATCACAAAGACAAAAATAACTTATCCCCTTGGCAATTTGGATCAAGCACACTAACTATATATGCAAACCAACCACCCTTGAACCCAACAAATCAAAAGTATACCATGAGGAAATCTTAGAAATTTCAAGACCAAAAACAGAAGATGCTCAGATAAGACGAGGATTATAGCATAATTATGACATTATTGAAGCATTTCATTACCATGAACCAAAGTATGCTCAACAAAATTAGAACACCAAACATTCAAGCTATTCTATAACAGTGATCAAACACCACAAGCTGCACTTCTATTTAAACTATCATATCTTTTAGAATGATAACATACACATGATAATTTGAGAAATTTTGAATGACAGAGCAAGAATTTAAGAGGAAACACAAATCAAAACTTCTAAACACCATCCTAGAGAATGAATCCCACTAAAACTCTTCAACCACATATACACAGAAATCTATCCTTAATCATCGTGATAAAACACAAAAATATTCTATTAATTTTTTATTATTCATTTTTTTGAAAATATGAATTAATTATAATTCAACTAATAATAAATTAAAGAAAATTTATATGAGAATAAAAATGTTAAACTGAAATTTTATATATTTTTAGAATAAAAATAATTTATTTATTTATTTTGCAAAGAAAAACAGTTTATGGATGATAATTTTTTCACAAAATATTTTGAAGGTCACTTTCATTTTCATATTCTCATTTTTTTAATTTTAAAAAAAATTATCAAACAAAATACAGTGCCTATAGTTTGACAAATGACTGGACAAAATATAATATCTACAATGATACATAATAAAACATAATCAAATCATCTCTTATAGATAGTCCTTTTCTTGCAAGTCCATCTGCAAGCTGGCTGCCTTCTCTAAATGAGTGAAAAAGCTTTACCTGCCTCAACCTCACTTGGTCTAACGTGAAAAAATGATGCAGCACGCTCCATGGATGAGTACTATTGCAACTATTAGAAGGGAAATCAATAGCCATCTTAGAGACAGATTCAATCATAAGATTTGATATGAGCCTAAAACTAAGGCCCAGCCCAGATAGTATAAAAGGAAGAACATGGATAAATAGTCAGCCCAAAATAAGAGAGTTAGAAAAAATTATAAAAAAATTTAAGTAATATAAATAGACATCATTATCAATGAGGTACGTAACTTGATAATTGATATCCTTAAGATCTTACTAATTTCGTAATACTGACTTGAGCGTCAGATGTGTTGCACTCAGACCAATCTTTCTTGTTTGTAGGAACCCTTGAACCCTAGCCAACCACGAATTCATCTTGATGCAGGAAACCAAACTGTTAACCCATCGACCCACTCCAAGATTTTCAATACCAAGATCAATGGCAATCTTGATCCCTTTAACTATGCTCCAAATTTCTCCCTTATTAACCGTGCCATTACCCATAAACACACTGAATCCTTGAATGCAGTTACCACAATAATCCCTAATAACAACTCCAAATGCAATGGCTCCTGAATTGGTGTTGGCTGAAGCATCACAATTCAATTTAAATCAATTACTTGGTGGAGGGCGCCATCTAATATGATAGACAATTTTAAGAGTAGACCTCTTAACAAAAGAACCTATATGTATATACTCAGCTGCAGCTGCTAGGGTTTTAGGGTTAAAAGGAAGAATTTCCTTCTTGAAATGAAATCCATAACGATCTCCCCAAATAGTCAAGTGTAACGATCCATTGGGGAGGATTCTTCGAGTCCCACATCGAGTGTGGATGCGCTCGATGTGGGGCTTATAAGCCAATATGGACCCTCCCCCTACAAGCTAGCTTTTGGAGGTAAGTTCTTCCTAAAGGCTTATAACTTTGGTATCAGAGCCTGGTTCTAGGCCCGCCGCTGAGGCATGGCCATGGGAAAAGGCTAAGGAGAGTCTGGAGCCGTCTGTGGGCGTCCGATCCTTGTAACGATCCACGTGTCCGATTGTGAACGGGGGAGCCTTGTAACGATCCATTGGAGAGGATTCTCCGAGTCCCACATCGAGTATGGATGCGCTCGATGTGGGGCTTATAAAGCCAATAAGCACCCTCCTCTTACAAGCTAGCTTTTGGGTGAGTTCTACCTAAAGGCTTATAACAAGCACCCATAAGCAAAAATAGATTCCGAGGGAAAGAGAGACTTCGTGAGAAAGAAGTTGTCTTTTATAAATATAAAATGTTTTACATTTTTCAAAATAAAAAAATGCAGATAATCGCCCTGGCTTTTTGAACCAATTCTGTGATCCATGCCCTACAAAAGTGAAACAATAAGAAAAAAAAAAATAGAGAAAACAATCAGTTGTTTTGAACTTTTTATCTAAAATTTTATATTAATTTAACAAGCACTGCATGCTGGTATTCAGTCAAAAAAATTATAAGTTAATTAAATGTAAAGATGCTGCTGCTTTTATTAATGAATCAAACAGTAACTTGCAAACTGAGCTACGAATCTATGCTTTCCAAGAATCTAATAAGGATAAAATAACCCCTAAAATTGTGTATATATATAATATATATAGTAAAAATAAAAAAAGACAAATGTGTAAATAATATATAAGAAATTTAGGCGGTTCACTCAAATTTCGTTAGGTCCACTAGAAGGCCAAATCTTTATTATACGATTCATATTCATAATCACATATAACATACAGCAAAAGAAAACTCTTAATCTCTCTTTCAGATTTCAAATTCTCTCACTGAAGATTATAAAACTGCTATTAAAAAAAAAAGAAGCTAAGAACTGTTGTTACACATTTGAGCCCAATAATGTAATTGGAAGAACCCAAAATACCAAAGAAAAACCCCAATTTAGAACATAGTAAACTGCTACACTAGTATCGCTGCCCTGACAGAGATTATATGGAAGAGAAAAATAGCTTATCACTAAGAACTCACTGTATGTACTGTGATAAAATTCTCAACCCTAGCTTTTTGAACCAGTTCTGGTGATCCATGTCCTAAATAAGAATTATCATCTCCCCCTCCCAAAGGACAAAAAATAAATAAATAAAGGAAGAAAAACGTAAAAATAATCAGTTGTGTTCAATTAAAATTTGATATTAATTTAATAAGAACTTTATTCTGGTACTTCAGTTAACAATTAAAAGTCCACCAAATGTCAAGATGATGCTGCTAATATTAGTGGGTTTAACAATAACTTGACTTTTTTGCTTTCTAAGAAAGAATAAAGAAGAGCAGACAAATCGACCGAAAATAGGTTCTGATCCAAAATTTCTTGCAAAAACAGCTATGAATCAATACTTCCCAAGAATCTAATAAGGATACAATAACCCATATAACTAAAATCAAAATATAATGCAGACCTATAGCTATCTGCTTGAGGGATAGTTTATGATACAAGACATCTCTACAGTTTTGTTTTTGCTTGTAGGAAAGTAACCATTTGTAATGGAGAAGATTTGAACCTTCACACAATAAGGTACTTTTGTCACTAATACAATATGTAGTTGGATTGTGTAACTTTTAAGCTTCGTTGAGAATATTTCTGACACCAAAGTGAAGGTTCCATTCCATATTGAACAAATTATGTTTATAGAAAAAAAATATTTTTATTTTTTCAAAATTAGAAAATGTTGAAAATCTCCCAACCTTTTCGATCTCGATGTCCTAAAATAAAAAACGGAAAACAATAAAAGAAGAAAGAAAAATGATCAATTTTTTTGTTCTAAAATTTAGAGTAAAATTTCTTTTTGTCCACTTGAACTATGGACAAATTTTAAAAAAACTCTTACATTATAAATTTGTCAAACTAAATCTTTATACTATAAAAATTATATCAAAGTTAATTTTTAGAGTGTCTTTTTTGTTTATATAAAAAGTAGACTTTAATATAATTTTTATAATATGAGAGTTCATTTTAAGGGTTTTATTTAAGATTGACAATAGGGCAAAAAGAGGTTTCATTTAAAATTTTATTTAGCATAACAAACACGGTTTGTTTATACTCAATTAAAAATTCACTAAATGTTTATACTCAAAGGGATTAAGTGACTATATATGTATAGTTATGTGATCCTTACCCAAAAAAAAATTCATATTTGAAGAGTTGTTTGTATACATCTGTTTGCAAATATTGAGATAAATCAATTTTCTTTTTTGGGTACTTGGGCTACAACTCTATCTTGATTCACAAGACAAAGGCTGTTTGGCTCATGTATAGAGAAATGTCACTCACGTTTGTTTGTTTATGTACACTTTTTTTTTTTTTTTAGTTATTTACAGAAGTAAATTTGTAAACAAAATGTATGAATGATAAAATGTAAGTGATGTAGAAAGAATATAATGTCACTGTGCTCCTGATATTATTTTATAAATCAAAAGTTTAAAGTAATCAATATGTGAATCATTTTCACTTATATATCTTTCAACAGTTATTAATTCCACCAATGTGGGATTTCAATGATAACTGGGGTTGGTATGTTATGTCAATAGATTTATGTTAACTATTGATAAGATATTTTTCTTTTGGTTTACCTTTGAAGCCAATCACTCTCTCTCACCTTTGCTTGCCTGGTTGCCCAAAACCACAGATAACATATTTTTGCACGGATTTCCCGCATGAAAATGCTAAGGGTACCCTTCTTTTTATATCTTTATAACCATTGTAGTAGTTTGTATCACTAAAATTGTAAATAAAAAATAAAAAATAAGAGGAATACATAAAAAAAAAAAAAGAGTGTAAAATGCGAAGATTGATACGAAACAGAATCAGCCATTTTCAAAAGTAAATGAAAACATTTAACATTATTATTTTGTTCTGCCTTATGCACTTTACCAATTAATTAATCAAAGAATAAATTCCTTTTGTTATTTGCTAGACAAGAAAACTTTCCACATTAATTTTACTACTAAAGAGAATCAGCCTATTCTCTAAAGTAAAATGCTGACAATATATTTCTCTTTTCAATTGTTTCATTCTAATTTTGTTACTCAACGGAACTAATGCTTCCCAAAAGTAAAAGGAAATTCTTAACTTTATTCTCTTTTTGACTTATGCGATTTATTATCCATCAATTAAAATATTTTTTTTCTTAAAAAAAATATAATTGCAAGTAGCAATTACATCTGTTATTGATGGGCTTTGAACCAAGGTAAGTGATAACTCTATAAAATAGAGTTGTTTATGGGAAAATTTAACATAAGTTTTGCTATGATTTTAGGTACTTTATGTTGTTTAGTATGATTTAAGGTTTAGAGTTTAAAGTTTAGAATTTTAGAGTTTATGTTTAGAGTTTTAAATTTTAGGGATTAGGATTGAAAGTTTAAGATTTTAAGGATTTAAAATTTAAGATTTAGACTTTTATGCAGGGGTGAGCAAAATTCAATTAACCGACTGAAACGAAAACAAATCAGTTTAATTTGTCGGTTAGTATCGGTTTAGTCGGTTGGTTACGGTTTTGAAATTTGAAAAAATCAGTTAATGTCGATTGGTTTCGATTTTATATTTTTCCTAAACGATGAAAACCGAACTGACTGACTAAAATATTATAAACTTTAATGTTTTCATATATAATGTTAATTAGTGATTCAGTTATTTTATTGATTGATTAAATTACTCAAATACTGTGTCATCTTGATGTATAAAAATAATTATATATTATTAATTTGATATGTATTTTAGTTTGTGTAAATATATTTATTGAAAATAGTAATTTTCTAGTAAAGAAATTAAAAAAAAATGTTACTTTTGTTATGTATAAACATTTGTTTATGTTAATTTTGCATTTTTCAAGCATTTGTGTATATGTTTGGAACCGAAAGCAGTTAGCTTCTATAAATATCTTTATATATTTTTATGTTTGTTATTTATGTATTTTTTTTTACTTATATGATTCTTAATAAGATATCATAGATACTTTTAAAAAAATAACTTATTTTAATTTATCTAATAACTATATTCTTAATTTACGATAAAATAATTAAATATATATTCCAAGTAGACACAACACTAAAATGGAAACAAAAGTTTTTTTTTTAAAAAAATTGTTATTGTCGGTTAACTATTAACCGACTAAAACCGAATTGTCTGTTTTAAGGTATAGTCGGTCGATTATTGATTTGACAAAATTACACAATCGATTAGTGTCAGTCAGTTAAAAATATAATCAAAATCGATCGTAATCGATTGACGCTCACCCCTACTTTTATGATTTATGATGTAGGGTTTTATGGTTTTAATATAAGTTTTAGAGTTTTGATAACTTTAGAATTTTAGGGTTTATAGTTTAGAGTTTAGTTTTTAAAATTTAGAATTTTTACATTTAAAGTTTAGAATATAAAGTTTAGTCTTGAGTTAATGCATTGTTTCTTTTTGTGTATGAATTTTGTTAAGAATTCAATGCATATTTAATGCTCAAAATTAGTCCGTAGAGTTGATTATATCAAGACCCTAATTTTATTAGCATTATCAAAATCTTGAAAACTAAGTTGCCTAATATGTGCTGATGTTTAAATAGTTGACAACTAAGTTGCCTAATCTAAAAGTAAAAATTAGAGAATATGTTATATTACAAGTTTTGAAGGTCAAGTATTTGGGTTCAATCTAGAGAAATTGATGAGGATGTCACTCACAGGATACAAGCTTATGGTTAAAATGGAAAAAAAAAAAAAAAAAGGCTTGTAAGGTTATTTGTGACCGTAAAATACTTACTAAACTTAAAAGAAAGTTTTTGTTGTATGTTACACGACCGTTTATGCTTCATGGGAGTGAATGCTAGACTTTGAAAGTACAAGCTCACAAAGTGGGGTTAGCAAAATGAGAATGCTAATATAGATGTGTGGATGGACAAGAAAAAAATAAGATACAAAATAATTGCATATAAGGAGACATTAGGGTAGCACCTATTGAGGAGAAGATAATAAAAAATTAATTAAGGTGGTTTGGACATATGCGAATGAGGTCATATGAGGTATTACTGAATAAAGTTGTTTTTATAATATTTAGCCTTGTGAAAAGATGTAGAGGAAAACTTAAAAAAAAATACTTAGAGAAATTATAAAAAAAAGATTTCGTAGTTAAGAATATGTAAAAAAAATATGAATTCTAATAGAGCACAATAACGTTATACAATCTATGTAGTCAACTTCATCTAATAAAGATATTGAATAGTTGAGAGATATGATTATAATTGATAAAATAATAATTAATGTTATCTTAAACTTTTAAAATAGTAAATAAATAGAAATATTTTCTTAAAAAAATATGACAATTAAAAGGAAACAAGGGTAGTATTTATTGCTATAAATGCCATATACATATATATGAAGTAGGTGAGAAACTGACTTCAATAATTGATCATTTCAATCATAGAATTTGAAATCAAACTTATTTCTTTCTGACTTTCTTCCCATCCCATGGACCCTCTTCACAGGTGGTCATCAGTATTTTCTATATTCTTCTTCTTGACCACTTTAGAGGATTTGGACCTTTTGAAGCTACTCGGAAGCACCTTCCGTAGCTTCTTCATCATCTCTGAAATACCGTTAGCCGCCACGTAAAAGGGAAATTCAAATAACCCAAACACCGCGACAGGAAAAAAGGCAGCACTATATACCAAAGTTGAAGTCCACTTGGTCTTCTCCAATCTGATAGTGAGCAAAATGGTTGCACTGAATGCTAGCATTGTGGTTATCAATGAGAAGAACAGAAAACCGAATCCCACTGACAATTTTCGAGGGAGAGAATTGCGGAAATCTTGCATCTCAAATGGAGATGTGAGGATGGAAAGGAACATCACCACTGAGGCCAGTGAGCTTGCAAGGGCAACAACATCCATGATAGTGAAAAAGAGGAATATAGGAGAAGAAAGGAATACTGGTACCCCCCTTTCGTCGTTACCTCCGGGGATAGTGTATGCCGCCGTAAAAACCACCGTGGCAACAAGGACTGCCACGGTGGAGCACGACTGAGATGTATCCTTTATCCATTGTCGTGCTTCCTTGAGCATTTCACTGTGCTGTTCGTTAAAATGGTCTTCTGCTGTGAGGTGGTCATCATTACAATGTATAATCAAGTAAGAAGGAAGTATCTTCTCCACACGCTGCATATATAGATTACTAATTAGCTTGTGCAAACTAAAAGGCAAATATTGAAATACATACATACATATATACATACATATTAACTCTATCTTTGAACATTTTAAATGTGACTCTCCGTTATATAATTTGACTAGAACATTTAAAGACATAAAAGGTTAAGTTGTAAGAAAAAATGCCAATAATTATATATATATATATATATATATATATATATATATATATATATATATATATATATATATATGATAGAAAGGGTTAAGATTTTTTGTTTCACTTTTAATTTCATTTGATATTTTACACCCTTTGATTGATAAAAAATATAAAAAAATAATTAATTTTTAATATCTTAGTAATATGTATAATATTATTTAATTATTTTTGACCAATTAGAACATACGGGCATAGAATAGGATTTCAAATGAAACAAAAGATGTAAATCCTCATAAAAGATAGGGTTCCCCTTAGCACATAGTGCTAGCAACTCATTCTTAATTTTGCTAAAAAATTAACCATGCTTAAAGGTGTTGTGTGTTACTTACATGGAACCAACGCAGTTCATCTTGCAATTGGTATGCAATGCCAGACTTTTGTCGCTTTCTGTAAAACTCTGTGCTCCCAACTTGGTGCAAGAGACTGTTTCCGTTCCTACTTAATTGATAATTCAACCATTTCTCTGCTCCATATTTTTTGATGATTCGATAGATCTCCCTTTGGCGGTACATCACAGCCACATGCAGTATGTTTAACTCATCCTCACTAACATGATCTATGACCTCAGGATACATCTTAAGAAGTTTATCAACTATCTCAACAATTCCTGAGGCAGCTGCCAACAACAATGGAGTGTATTCACTATTAGAATGAGAGCTTTGTTCTGTCTGTTCTTTCTCCCTGTTTGGTTGGCTTTGCTTCCCCAGTGTAGAGACTTTGGACCTAAGAATTGCTGGTAATATGTTTGGTGTTTTTTGTTCGTGAATAAAGTTTTTCCGCCATGAGTCGTCTTCTATCGCTAAATCATTAGCCAGCTGCTCTGCTAATATGTTCTTCTTCTTATTCTTCATGAGACGGCGTATTCCATCCCATTCTGCATGTTCTCAAGCACTAAATTATAAGCAAGGACTAATCTATAATTCTCCTTTATAGTTATATTTGTACAAATAAGTAAATGTAATGTTAAAACCAGTTTAAAAGTTAAGAATATTGAAGTGAGGGATTGATTTATAAATGTACATCATACCATTACTCAATCTATTCCAAATAGCCGAATTAATCCTTGAAAGAACTGCAAAGTGCAAAATTATTTCTTATGATTAGAGGCAAATTTATTTTTGCATAAACTAGTAGTTTCTATAAACAGACTTATTGCTCTAATACTATATATACTAACATACATTATATATATATATATATATATATATATATATATATATATATATATATATATATATATATATATATATATATAGTCACATCAAATTCCTCCTAATAAACAGCAGACCTTAAATAAATCTTACAGAACAGAGCTGTCAACTGCCATAGCAATTGAAAAAGTCACCCAAATACTTACTAACCTAGGAAAAAAGATAAATTTATGATAGTTGAAGATTCTCCAAAAGAGGAAGAGTCTTCAACAATCATAAGAGCCCTAGACCAAGCCTCCAACAACAACCAAAAATTCAAACTATTAAGGCAATAGCTCCATGGAGGCCTACAGACCAACATGGACTTATTAACCCTAACATGGATATATATATCACATTTTTTTTCTTAGTGTGTACCTGAAATGTATGGCTTTATACTGTTTTCTCCCTTTTCTATGTCACTCGTGGGGATATGGTCATTACTGCTAGCATCAACTTCATCCTCGTGATATTTATATTCAGGAAGAAAGTCTGTGACAAGAATTGTAATATTAGTGAAATTAATAATGTGAGAACATTTTTGTATAGTAACAAAGCAATATGAATGCTGATGACTTAAAAAATTAATAAACAAATAAATAGGTAGTTTTATTTTTGGAGGATGAGGTGTGTCATACAATCATATATGAACTGCTTTACAATTCCAAGCTGTGTCCCACTGCGAAAAACGGGTGACATTGTGGATAGCAATTGAAGGCAGGTACATCCATTTTCATCCTTTTTATTTGCTAGTTTACCACCCGATCGTTTTTTATCCAATTTTAATAACCACAAAGCAACTTCTGCAGATAAATGTAAGTTTCAAGTTCAACAACAAAGAATTGAGCAAAAGCAGAGAAGTTGCATTAAAATTAATTTAACTTCAATAACTTTTACCAAAACGTTGAGCAACCACAGCAGAATGAAGAATGGAAACTTTGTCTTTTCTATGAAAATGCTTCTCCAAATCAGCTACTTTTTTGGTAAGGTACTTCAACAGCTCTAGGTTACCGTCAATGGCTGCCCTGTAAATGGGGGTTTCCCCCATGAGATTTCTGATCTCCAGCAGTGGCAGCTCCTTCTCCTCCATTTCCCGCTCATCAATTTCATCATCTGGTGGCCGCGGCAGCACCTTCTCGCAGTTTAGTACAACCTCAGCAACCTCTACACTTGTGTCAACTACATGTAGAAGATTGCTTTGAAGATCATTTTTTCTCCTCAATGCATGCCACCGATCCCTCGGCGATAGCATTTGTAGAAGTTCTTTCAAGAGTTGGGGTTGCTTGTAGATGGCTGTTATGTGAATGGCTGTGCTTCCAGCCAAGTCGAAAGGCTCAAGCAGAGCTTTCTTGTCTTGTTGGAAAAACCTCTTGAAGCTTTCCCAATCTTTATTTTGTAAAGCTCTTCGAGGTTCATACATTTTCTTATGTATCTCTCTCCTCATCTCTCCTCAGTTTTTTTCTTTTTCCTTTCTCACACTGAATGTATACCTAACCAATTTCTACTTTGGATATATATAATTGAAGGGCTTGTTGTATGCTTATTAGATTATTGGAAAGCATTAATTCAAAGCTGAGTTTGCAAAAAAAAAATTGAAAAAAAAAATCTAATTTTATTTAATTCACGGATAAAAGTAACTTCATATTTACGTCTAATAGACTTATAATATTTTAATAGAGTATAAACAAGTTGTGGTTGTTAATATATTAATATAAAATTTAGATCAAAATAATTTATATTTTTATTTTGAAAATATAAAATAATTTATTCTATAATTATTGTTCGTTCAATAAGGGATGGAACCTTCACTTTGGCTTGTAAAATATTTTTCAATGAAGCATAAAGTAAGTGTTGTATTGCTTACAAAAGTACTTTACGGTGACATGGTGACAACGACCGGGGCATTTGTGCACTTGTCTCTTACTATGACTTTGGATATATATATATATATATATATATGTGTGTGTGTGTGTAGTTGTAGGGTTTATTGTGTATCCTTATTAGTTTCTTGGAAAGTGTTGATTCATAGATATTTTTTGCAAGAAGTTTGGAATAGAATCTAATTTTTAGACAATTTTTGTGGCTAGCTTTTTTCCCTTGTAAAGTAAAAAAGTTAAGTTACGTTTACTAATATAAGCAACATCATGTTTATACTTGGTCAACTTTTAATATTTAACTGTCTATCAGTAAATACATAAATGTTGTGTTTGCTTTATTAACTAATAAAGTACGTAAGCTAAAAATAAAATAAAGCAAAAAAGTTTCTTTTTATTTTAGAGCTGATTCTGTTCACATTCTCAGCAAAAATTAACATAAACTTTTTACCCAATAAGAACATTCTACTTACGATGCTAAACTTCTTAATCAAGCAAAGAATAAATTCTAATAAATGTAGAACCTTTGTCATTAAGACAAGATATAGTTGGATTGTGTTACTTTATGCTTTATTGAGAACAAATTCAAGTATTGTCATAACATACCCTAATGATCTTTATTTATTTATTTTTTATTTTTGGAGTTATTATTAATTATTTAAAAATTAAAATATAATTACAATTTTATTTATTTTAAAATTTTATTTTTTATTAAAATTAACTAAGTACCTAGGATATTTGTCAAAGATAATTTCTCAAAATTGTTATATAAAATAATAATATAATTAAAATTATATATTTATTATTAAAATAAATATTATAATTTATAACAAAATATTAAAAAATAAAACATATCTACATAAATTTTACAAATGAACTTAGAATCTTTTTATTATTCAAAACAGATAAATTATTTTTTTAGATAACACTTATCCTAACCTAAATTAGATAATATAAACTCAATCTTATAAAAGATCGAACCATTAACATTCACAAAAATAAAAGGAAAACTAGATTAAGAGGATGGGCAATGAGGCCATGAGCAAAAGCAAGCATCACTTTCTATTTTCTTGTTTCTTACTTCATTAATTTCTAACACCTGCCCGAAATAGGTGTTAGAAAGTTTACTTTCTCCACATAAGTAAATTAAGTACTTTTATATTTTCAAAGTGAGAAAGTTGTAGAAATTCTCCCTACCTCTTTGAGCCAATTCTGGTGATCTATGTCTTTAATAACAAGAATTATTATCTCTCCCCACAAAAGCAAAAAAAGAAAAAAAAGAGTGGTTTGGTAAGAAAAAGAAAACTCTCTGCTGTAGGAACTACCCTAGTTTAGGACCCTAAATGAGGCTTTATACTTGAGCCCGATAAAACAATTTGATCAACCCAAAATACTAAGAGAACCCTAGTTTAGGACCATAGATTGCTGCACTAGCAGTATTTGGAGAAACAAAAGACTCTAATACCACTTTTTGAAGGAAGTGAAATGTATTTCAGTCAAAATAGGGAGGCTCTCATTTATACTCAACCTTGGAAGGTAGTTATTGCACTTAATGCATTTATCTACGGTGTTCTCTATATTATAAGAAAATTCTAACTTCAATCTCAATCCTGTTTTTGATTATTACATTTCTTAACACTCATGTTTAAATTACTATATAAAAACTTCTAGACTTGTTAACTTATTTAGATAGCTTTATAAATTTCATATCACATAAATTCTAAAACCCTAAGTATTTATAACTTTTTATTAAAGTGTCCTAAAACCATAAGAATTACAAATTCTAAAAGACACAAGCTTACAACTCCTAAAACCCAAAAGACAAATTTCAAATTACACATTTATTCCCAACCGTGTTGCCTCTTAGCACTGCCCTGATCAAGACCTTGTAGTTATCTGCTAAAGGGATAATCTAGGGTATAAGACATCTCTACAATTTTGTTTTTTACTTATGGGAAAATAACCATTTGTAACTGAGAAGAATAAAATTTTGTGACAATAAAGTACTTTTGTCATCAATGGTAGACACAGTATTTTATCCAAAAATTTTTTAATTTAATTTTATCTTTATTGTTATTTTTATATATTTTATTTTGTTATGCTTTTTAATAAAAAGAAAAAGAAAAAGAAAAAATTAATTAATTTTTTTTTACATCTTATATTAATTAAAAAAAAAGAAAAAGAAAAAGAAACGGCAAAGTAAAAAAAAAAAAACAGCAACAGCAGTTAGGTGAAGAAATAAGCGAGAAAAGAAGAAAGAAAAGAAAAGAAAGGAAATAGCGGCGAAAAGAAAAAAAACAGGGAGAAAAGGAAAAGAAGGATCGCGAAGGCAAGGGGGGAAGGCAGTGAGGTCGAGAGGAGTGATCGTGGAGAGCAAGTGGGAGGAAGGAGTGATTGGCGGAAGAAGATTGCACAAAAGGCAATAGTCGAGTGGATTCGCGGTGAGAGGAATCGAAGAAACGGGGAGCGATAGGAGAAAAAGAGAAGCGAAAGAGCAAGAGGGATTTTAGGAGAAGGAGAAGCACACACAAGCGAGAAGAGCCGAGGAAAGGGAAGCCGATTGAGGGTAGGAACTCGTGAACGATTTGCTGGCTGGTCTATTTCTCAACTCCAGTTCGTGACGACTAATTGTTTTGTGAGTAATTAACTTGATTCAAATCCTCCTGAGTTCTCTGTGCTTCTAGAAATTATCTTCATGGTTTAAGATCGAGTTTTTGAGTTTGTTTCTGGAAGAAAATCTGATTTGCAATTTGTAATTTACCCCTTTGATTGTCGATCATGTTTGTTGATGCTTAAACCAAATTTGAAATCGAACCTGTAGTTATGTGTAGCTGGGAGTAATCCTATGGAATTCTCTGAGCTTCTAGAAATTATATCCATGAATTTCTGAGTTTAAGTTCGAGTTTCTGAGTTTGTTTCTGGATGAAAATTTGATTTGCAGTTTGTAATTTACTCCTTTGATTGTCGATCATGCTTGTTGATGCTTAAACCAAATTTGAAATTGAACCTGTAGCTATGTGTAAGCTGGGAGTAATCCTCTTGAATTCTCTGAGCTTCTAGAAATTATCTCCATGAATTTCTGAGTTTAAGTTCGAGTTTCTGGAAGAAAATTTCACTTACAGTTTGTAATTTACTCCTTTGATTGTCGATGATGCTTGTTGATGCTTAAGCCAAAGTCTGAAATCATGCCTGTAGTTATGTGTAAGCTGGGAATTCCTGTTGTTGTTTGGTCTCTGTTTCTTCTGATTTTCTTGGAATGAACATTGATTAATGGGTAGGCTTATATGGATTATGTAGACAAGATCTTTGACATTATGCTTTAGCTATTTGGTGTTCATTTTACCCACTGTCTAATTCTCTAGCCTCAGACCATATGTTTCCTTGCTTGTTTTTGTGCCTTTCTTAGTCATTAATTAACATCCAGCATAGCATATGATTTTTGAACCCCACTTCCAGCTGGACATATATAAATCACTTCATAGGATATTCGAATGGAGCAGATATTTCCCATTATAATTCACCTCCTGTTGTTGGAAACTATTGGTTGCTGCTTATCTTGTGATTACCACTTTCTTTCTTTCCCTGTCACAACTGATTATTTGCTTTATTATCCCTTAGTGCTAATTGATAGCCTTGGTCTTAGATTGCTTTCCAAACATTTGATTTCAAAGCAACTCACCCGGGTGGGAAGGCTGATTGGTAATGCATAATAGCTGCCCAGTATATTGGAATACGCACTGTTACCAGTGGCTAGCATGAGTTATTGCAAGATTCTATTACTTTCACTGTGTTGTTTATACTTTTGGCATGAGATATTTTCGCTGTTGCTCACTGTCTGGAAAATTTTATTTGGCACTTCCATTTTCTAGTTTAAGTGAAGATTTTTCTTTCTTTTTATTTTTATTTTTAATTTTTTTTCCTTCTATTATTCTGCATTAATCTTGCCCATTGCATTGTATGAGATGGATATGTAAAGCTACAGATTTTCCAGTATCTCTTGTTTTCCATTCTCATCTAATACTCTCGAAAGAAACAAAATTTACTACTAAGAAACGTACTGTTTACTGTTATGCTTGTGACAGATCTTCTGCTGCTTGTTTACCTTTGATCATTTTATTTACCGTCCCATATCTAAGTAAGCTTCTTCTATATAGATGCATAACAGTTCTTGAACCTCAATCAGAATCAGAAGCCTAACTTTAATTTTTTATCTTTTGGGTTGGTTCATAATGCTTAAGTGATATAAAAATGCAAATTTGTTTCTTCATATGTTGCTTTTATACTTGACTGATTTGTCCATATTTAATGTTGAAGATTAACTTGGTCCTAGGAGTTGGTAAGCCTTGCTAGCTGTCCATTTGTACAAATGTTTGCTGTCTTTTTTTTTTTTTATTCATTTGTCTCTATTGTGTTTAATATCTATTCTTGCCTAGTCTTAGTTCCTTTTTGGTGTCTTGTTATGTGTTTCTTAGTACATTTGCACATCAACATTTATTTGTGTATGAATCATCCTTTTTCCTTGTATAGTGTTACATAATTTTTGAGCCTCCTTATATATGAATTGACAATGCTTGAGGCATCAAATATTATCACATTTTTACTATTAAAATTGACTGTACCATTGTTTGATGGCTGTGCTTCTTTCGTTGCCACGTTGGATCGGTTTTCATCACTGTCAGAATGGTGTTTTCATTAATCTGACATAGGGTGCAAAAAGAAATGATGGGACTGAGAATAAAAAATAGCTGAATGGGCAAAGGGGTCCTAAGAGGAGAAAATGGAGTGTGAGGAAGAAATAGTTTTGGCCGAGGAGGTATTAGGGAAAGAAAAGTGGAGTGTGAGAAGAAAAAAATAGTGTGATTGGGGTGTTAAAAAGAAAGGTCGGGTGTAGGAAGAAGTGTAGACTTACAATGGGCGCGTGAATAAGGAAAAATGTAATTTTTACTTCATACCACTTTTCCGTATGTAATTTTTGCTATACTCGGCTCCCAAATTTTAAGTTTTAATTAACATACACTTATTTTAGGATGCATTTGAGTTGTTAAGATCCCGATGCTTCTCACTTATCATAGAAGGGTAGGAAGTTTAGTTTTTTATAAGATTGAGTTTACACCATTTGATCTAGGTGAGGATAAGCGTCATCTAGAGAGATAGTTTATCTATCTTGAATGATGAAAAGATCATAGATTTATTTAAAAAATTCATAAATACATGTTTATCTTTATGTTATTTTTTAGAAATTATAATATTTATTTTAACAATAAACAAAATACAGTTTTAAGTCATATCTTATTTTGTGCAACTAATTTGGGTAACTGTTTTTTACGGATGTTATGAGGTGTCTAACACTTTCCTTACACGTAATTGACTTTTGAACTCATTTTTTGTTTGCATTTCAGTGTCTTTTTTAAATAAATAAATAAATATATAAATTTTAAAATAAATAAAATTTTTAATTATATTATAATTTTTAAATAATTAATAATGGCTCTAAAAATATATTTTTTTAAAACAAAAGTTGTTTTGTTCTTTCGTCGCATTTATTAATTTTCAAAAGGTACATTGTGACAAATACTAACATATGATTAGAATGTGTTATTTTAAGCTTTATGGAGAACTATTTCGTACGCCAATGTAAAGATCCTATTCTATATTGAATGAATAATGTTTAGAAAACTTTTATATTTTCAAAATGAAAAATTTTAGAAAATCTCTTTATCTTTTTGAACCAATTATGATATCGAAGTCCTAGAAAAAAGAAAAGAACAAGAACAAACAGAAAAAGAAAACAATCAGTTATTTTTATGTAAAATTTGATGTTAATTTTACAAGCGCTGCATGTTGGTACTCTTTTAAAAATTAAAAGTTCACTAAATGTGAAAATGATGTTACCTATATTTGTGAGTTAAACGATAACCCAATCAAAACGCTTTCTAAAAAGGGAGAAAAGCAAGGCAGAGTTGGCAAGCAAAGTGTTCAAGAAGAAGATTCTATTCCAAATTTTCTTGCAAACTCAGCTATGAATCAATGCTTTCCAAGAGTCTATTGAGAATGCAAGAAGCCCTTCAAACTATATATATCCGAAGAAGAAACTGATTAAGTATACATTCCTTGTGATAAAAACTGAGGAGAAATTGGGAGAGAACTAGAAATAGAGACAGATAACTCTATTTTTGATAAGAAAATGGAAATACCACTAAGAGCTTACTATCAGCGTGATTGGAAATCCTTCAAGAGGTTTTTCCAAGACGATAAAAGAGCTCTAATTGAGCCTTTCGACTTGGCTGGAAACACTGCCATTCGCAAAGTTGCAAAAAATCTCCAACGCTTGAGAGAATATCTAGAAATGCTATCGCCAAGGGACCGATGGCATGCATTGAGGAAAAAAAATTTTCATGGAAGCACCATTCTGCATATTCACAACTTAAATGTAGAGATTGCTGATGAAGTACTCAAGTACGAGAAGGAGCTGCCACAGCCACCAGATAATGAAATTGATAAGCAGCAACTGGAAGAGAAGGAACTGCCATTGTTGGAGATTAGAAATATGAATGGGGAAACCCCCATTTACAGGGCTACCTTCTTTGGTGACCTAAAGTTGCTCAAGTACCTTGCAAAACAAGTAGCTAATATGAAGATGCATTTTCATAGAAAAAAGGACAAAGTGTCCATTCTTCATGCTGCTGTGATTGGTCAACATTTTGGTACAAATTTTAGTTTACTATTGAAGTTTAATTTTGACACAAATTTTCAGCTTTAATTTTTCTCAATTCTTCGTTGTTGTGGAACTTGAAACTTACATTTCAGTGCAGACGTAGCTTTGTGGTTATTGAATTTGGACGATACACTAGCCTTTGAAAAGGATGATAATGGATGTACCTGTCTTCAGTTATTATCCACAATGCCATCCCTTTTCTACAGCAGGACACAGTTAGAAAGAATTATAGAGAAGTTCATATAATGTATTACACACCTCCTTCTTAAAAGGAAACTATTTATTTGTTTATTACTTTCATTATTTTTACGATCACCCACATTTATATTCCATAGTTGCTAAACAAAAATGCTTTTGCATTAATAATTTCTCTATTGATCACTAATTTCATGAGTGATTGAATTCTTGTCATAGACTTTCTTCCTTAGCATGATTATGATGATGATGATGATGGTGATGATAGCACTAAGGTTCTTGTTCCAACGAGAGACATAGAAACTGGAGAAGACAATAGAAAGCAACATATTTCAAGTACTCGATACGAAATAAAAATGTGTTACACACACAGAGTAGTAGAGCAGTACTGCTTATAGACTGTTATATATATATATATATATATATATATGTGTGTGTGTGTGTGTGTGTGTGTGTGTAGTTCATGCAAAAATAGATTTGGCTCTAACCATAAAAAATGATTTTGAAATTGCAGTTCTTTCAAGGATCAATTCAGCTATTTCGAAAGAATTGGCTAAAGGTACGAAGTATATTTATAAATCATTGCCTCACTTCAATTTTCATTCCTAAATTGGCTTTACTATAATACTATAATTCTGAAATGAATATTATTTTCTTCTTGTGCAACTGCAGAACAGAAAAAGAATGACAACATTCTTCCAACCTATTTTATTTCATTTATTATTTTGATTGTAATTACATAATACATGAAACCAACTATCATATTAATTAATTTAAAAGGGATTCTTTGTAATAAGTGAACGAGGAATTATTTGTAATAACTAAATTAGAGACCATTTTGTAATATCTTTTATTTTAAGAGAGACTGAGATGGTGTTTTTGTCAATATGTTATGCATTACATGCAAAGTAAGGATTAGTTTTATTCTTGGAGACTTAAATTTAGTATTTGACCAATCAATTGACTATAATGTAATCAACTTATCAAATAAATATTTTCTCTACCACAATCTCTTTTATAATTATTTGTAGGTTTTTGTTATGTAGTGTATCTCACTAATTTTATTTTTTTTGGACATATTTTTCCTCTTTTATTGACATGGTTTGCTTTTGAATTTGAATGCTCATGTTTGAGAAAAAAAACACGGGGGTTCATTCTTGTTCTTACTAAAAAAAAATTAGTAAATTGCAGGATGGAGTGGAATAGAACATATTCAAAAGACAAAGAAGAAGAACAGACTAGCAGAGCTCCTGGCTGACTTTCTAGTGAGAAAGGATGATTCATGGAAGAACAGTTTTGATTATAAAGAACATGCAGTAATCATATCGCCAGCAATTCTTAGCTCCAATGTCTCAACATTTTTGAAGAATACACAATACTCTAAACAAACCACTCGTTCTCATGGAGATTATACTCCATTGCTGTTAGCAGCTGCCTCAGGAATTGATGAGATAGTTGAAAGAATTCTTAAGCTGTATCCAGAGGCCATAAAACATGTTAGTGAGGATGGGCTAAACATTCTGCATGTGGCTGTGAGGTATCGTCAAAAGGAAATCTATAGGATTGTCAAAGAGAGAGGATCACGGCTCGCTTCTCGGTTAAGTGCAAATGGAAATAGTCTCTTGGGAGTATGGAGTTTTATAGAGGGCGACGTAAGGTTGGCATTGCATACCGATTACAAGAGGAGCTACGTTGGTTCAAAGTAAGCAACCCACAACACTTTTGAGCATGATTAATTATTAAAATACTTAAGATAGAGGAGCTAGCTTCCCTCTCATTAATTAGATATAAATTCTGAATAACAGTAGGATTTGTTTGGGATGGTTGTGAATGTTTTAGATTTTAGTTTTCAAATCCAGATTTTGAAACAAAATAGGTTTGATAAAGCCGGTATTAGTTTTAATTTTTAATTGGTTTTAAAACTGATTTAGCTCAATTTTCAAACCAAAAAGAAAAAAAATGCTTTTTGATTTTAAAATTGCAGTTGTAAAAATTTATCCACACGACCTTCAACTCTATTGCTCTATCTTTATCTATATTTTTATACTTATTAATAATTTAAATCATTTTTATCTTTATCAAACTTTCAACTTTATTATAACTACTTTATTATATTTACAATATTTTGCTCATTAGAATTTCTACAAATGCTATAACTAATAGACCAATGGCACACATTGTGGAGAAAGAATGTTCAAAAGAGCACCGTTCTAGATAAAATTGACCTAAGTGCCTTACTCAAGCTCAACATGTAGCTGCCACAGCCACCGGAAAATGAAATGGACCCAAAGGAATTGGAAGAGAAGACGTGACATTGCTGGAGCTTACATGGGAGAAACCCCTATTTACAGGGCAGGCCTTGATGGTAACCTAGATTTGCTGAAGTACCTTTCCAAAAATGCAGTCGAGCATTTTCATAGAGACAGTGACAGAATTTCCATTCTTCTCGATGCTGTAGTTGCTCAACATTTTGGTAAAAATTATTGAAGTTAAATTAATTTTAAAACAACTTTTGTGCTTTGATTTTGCTAATTGTATTTATGTATTTGTGGTTATAATTGAATGACACACTAGCTTATGAAAGGGGTAATAATGGATACACCTGCCTTCAATAGCTTTCCACAATGCCATCAATTTTCCACACTGGGACACAGTTTGGAACTGTAAAGCAGTTCATATATAATTGTATTACACACCTCATTCTCTCAAAAAAAAAAAAAATTGTTTGTTTATTAATTTTTTCAATTTTTATTTTATCGTCATGATATTTATATTTCTTTGTTACCATAGGAAAATGTTCTCACATTACTAATTTCTCTTTTCATCACTAGTTTCATTAATATTGAAAATGTTATTGTCGTAGGCTTTCTTCCTGAATATAGATATTAAGATGATGAAGATGTCAGCACTTTTGTTCCAACGAGAGACATAGAAAAGGGAGAAAATAATATAGAGAAACACATTTCAGTTATACACTAGGAAATAAAATGTGCTATATATGTATCTATCTGTGTATAGTATTAGAGCAGCACTACTTGCAACAGCTACAGTGGGTATTTTCAGTATCTCTTTCAAATAGTTTATGCAAAAATGCATTTCATAAGAAATAATTTTGCAATTTGCAATTCTTTCAAGGGTCAATCTAGTTATTTGGGAACGATTGGCTGATGGTATGAAGTACATTTATAAATCAATCCCCTACTTCATTCTTAATTTTTAAACTGGCGTTAGACATTTTGTATGAATATAAATCTAAATGAGAATTATTGATTATTCCTTGCTCTTAATTTTATCCTTGACAATGTACAGAATGGCATGGAGTAAAACGTTTTTTTGAAGACAAAGAAGAAGAACAATTGGGCAGAGCAGTTGGTTGATGTTTTACTGAGAAAAGACAACTCATGGCAGAAAAGATTCATTGAGAAACAAAGATCACCAACCATATCGCCAACATTTCTCAGTTCCAATGTCTCAAGCAAATCAAATGACGAGAAACAATGCAAGAAACAGATCCCTCATTCTAATAGTGATTACACTCTGTTGCTGCTAGCAGCTTCCTCAGGAATTGTTGAGATTGTTAAAAGAATTATTTAACTGTATCCTATGGCCATGATCCATTAGTGAGGATGAGCTAAGCATACTGCATGTAGTTGTTATGCACCGTCAAGGGAAAATCTATAAAATCGTCAAAGAAACTGGAGCATGGAAATCGTATCGGTTGGGAGCATTAGGTTTTATAAAGAGCAATACGAGGTTGGTATTGCAAACCAATTGCAAGAGGAGCTGCGTTGGTTTGGGGTAAGCAACACGATAGTTTATAGCTTGGTTAATTATTAGCATAAAGCACTATATGGTAAAATGCTATAAGAATTTTTGGATAGAGCATAATAATATCATGTAATCTATGTAGTTGATTTCACCTAAAAGATATATCTTGTTATTGTTATTGTTTAAGTGCAATGCATGAATATTTGATTCAGTATGCGTAAATATTGAACTATTTGCAGTGAGTGGAGAAGATACTTACTACTTACTTGATCATGCATCACAACGATGACAATATGACAGCAGAAGACCTTCTCAAGAAAGGGCATGGTGTTATGCTCCGTGAGGCAAAAGAATGTACATGCTCGTCAGTGTCTGTCCTTGTTGCAACCGTGGTCTTTGCAGCGGCATACACTGTACCAGGAGGTTATGATCAAAGTGGGCTACCTATATTCCTTGGCACTCCTGTGTTCCTCTTTTTCACTATCATGGATGTTGTGGCCCTTGCAAGCTCACTGCCCTCGGTCGTTTTGTTCCTTTCCGTCCTCACATCTCCATTTGGGATGAAAGATTTGGAAAGGTCCCTCCCTCGAAAATTGTTCGCTGGGATTTGGTTTGATGTTCTTCTCATTGATCACCGCAATGCTAACATTCAGAGCAACTGTTTTGCTGATCATCAAATTGGAGAAGGAGAAGTGGACTTCAACTTCAGTATATAGTACTGCCTTCTTTCCTGTCACGTTGTTTGGCTTGTTTCAGTTTCCCTTTTATGTTGCCGTTAGAGATCTGTTGAAGGCGACCAGGAAGAAGCTAGTGAAGGTTCTTCCAAGTAGCTTCAAAAGGTCTTCTAAAGTGATCAAGGGAAAATATAGAAAATTTGGATGACCACATTAATTACAAATGAGAGTATAAATAAAGAGAGACTGATATCATGTTTCTTAGTTACTAAGTTGTTTGTGAGATATGCATATGTTCAAAATAATGCCTCTTCTGGACTAGTGAACTTCTCTTTGTTTTATTTTAGCCTAATCTGCTTTATTTCGTTATTTACGTCGCCATGTGATATGTGTTATTGTCTACATTTTTATCCTATAAATACCATATCTAGGATATCATGGTTCTTTTTAGTATTCTATTGTGGTCTTCCCGTCCCCGTTCTATTCACAAGTGGTCATTGGTAATTTATATATTTTTATTCTTGAAAACTCCGGAGGATTTGGTCAGCCTATTTAGAAGCACTCAACCTTAGGAGATGCACTCATTTGCTACCAACCCGTTCATCAAAATGTATTACCAGAAAAATTAATTGTAACCAAACATCAAAATACATTTACCTAGGTACCGCTTATCCATAAAATACGTTCCTTTAAAAGTTCTCAAAAATCATAATGGATGCCAAATGCCGCCTAAGAAAACTACATATGCATGACAAAGAGAGAAGAGAAGGCAATGTGATACATATAAAATCTATAAAACCATAATGCACCGGACATGAATCTTAACCTCTTTCCCTCTCTCACTTTTTTGTACTTGGCATCCTTCTTGGTGCTTCATTTGTTCATGGCACATCTTATCATCCTGCACATATGTAGATCTCTTCTATAACTTCTTTCTCACTATTTCTCACTATGTCTCTCTGATCCTGTGTTGCTGAAGCAATGAATGCAGATGATGAAGTGAATCTCTGCTTTGACAGTCTACTCTTCCTTCCTTTCCTTTCTGTGTTTTATCTTTCTGGTTGAAATAGGAATCAAATTAAACACCCACAGAAGTAGCACATAGTCTTGGGGTGGTAATCCCATAAGGTCTGCTAAATATAAAATGTTAAGAAAAGATGGTTATCACAACGGAGCCTTTGAGGGGTGAAATACGAAGTTAATGGAAAGACCTTTTATTTTTAGAAACTGTTTATTATTATTATTATTGAGGTATTTATCAATTATTTTTTAAAAATTAAGATATAATTGAAAACTTATTTATTTTAAAAATTTATTTTTTATTGGAAAGGTATTACAATATAAATTAGATATGAGTTCGGGAGTCAATTAAGAGCAAGAAAGGTATTAGGTATTTCACAACATTCGTTAGAGACAATTACTCAAATTAACTATGTAAAATAATAATATGACTAAAATTATATTTTATTTATTACTGAAATAAATATTATAATCTCTAATAAAATAGCGAAAAGATAAATATGTATATTTGAATTCTCGAAATATACCTAAAATCTTTTTATCCTTATAAACCTTCCCTCCATATGATACTTATTCAAACCTAAATCAGATAGTGCAAGCTTAATGTTATCCAAAAGTATAAAACAATACATAAGAAATTTAGGTGGTTCACTCAAATTGGGTCAGGTTCACTTGAAGCTGCAAATCTTTATTATATGATTCATATTCATAATTACATATAAAATACAGCAAAAGAAAACTCTTGAGCTCTCCTTCAGATTCCAAAGTCTCTCGCTGAAGATTATAAAACTGCTATTAAAAAAAAAAAAAAAAACCCAAGAAATGTTATCACATATATAAGCCCAATAATATAATTGGAAGAACCCAAAATACCAAAG
The DNA here is from genome assembly GCA_022379115.2 of Bauhinia variegata. NCBI lineage: Eukaryota > Viridiplantae > Streptophyta > Magnoliopsida > Fabales > Fabaceae > Bauhinia > Bauhinia variegata. The sequence continues at coordinate 13,286,719 of CM039427.1, read as the reverse complement.
AAAAACCCCAATTTAGAACAATAAACTCACTGTATGTACTGCGATAAAATTCTCACCCCTAGCTTTTTGAACCAATTCTAGTGATCCATGTCCTAAATAAGAATTATTATCTCCCCCTATCCAAAGGACAAAAAAGAAAACAAAAAGAAAGTAAAAATAATCAGTTGTGTTCAATTAAAATTTGATATTAATTTAAGAAGAACTTCATGCTGGTACTTCTGTTACAAACTAAAGGTTCACCAAGTGTAAAGATGATGTTGCTTATATTAGTGGGTTAAACAAGAACTTGACTTTTTTGCTTAGAAGGAATAAAGAAGAGCAGACAAGTCGACCTAAAAATATATTCTGATCCAAAGTTGCTTACAAAAACAGCTATGAATCAATACTTTCCAATAACCAAATAAGGATACAATAACCCATATAACTAAAATCAAAGTATAATGCAGACCTATAGCTATCTGCTGGTGGGCTAGTTTATGATAGAAGACATCTCTACGTCTTTGTTTTTGCTAGTAGGAAAGTAACCATTTGTAATGGAGAAGATTTGAACCTTGATACAATAAACTACTTTTTCACTTATACAATATTTAGCTGGATTGTGTAACTTTAAGCTTCCTTGAGAATATTTCTGACACCAAAGTGAAGGTTCCATTCCATATTGAACAAATTATGTTTACAGAAAAAAATATATATTGTAAAATTAAAAATGTTGAAATCTCCCAACCTTTTTCATCCAACTCTGTGATGGATGTCCTAAAATAAAAAACGGAAAAGAATATTTGAAAAAAGGAAAATGATCAATTGTTTTGTTCTAAAATTTAGAGTAAAATATTTTTTTGTCCACTTGAAATATGGTTAAATTTAAAAAAGACTCTCACTATAAATTTGTCAAATTGAATACTTAAACTATAAAAATTATATTGAAGTCAATTTTTAGAGTGTCTTTTTTATCTGTATAAAAAGTAGACTTTGATATAATCTTTATAATATAAGGGTTCAATTTGACAATTTTATTTAATATTGATAATAGAGGCAAAGGGAGGTTTTATTTTAAATTTTTTTAGCATAACAAACACTGCATGCTTATACTCATTTAAAAATTATAAATTCACTAAATGTAGAGATTATGTTGCCTTTATAAGTGAGTTAATCAACATCTTTTAACAAGGGGGGAAAAAAAAAACACCAATGCAAAGTTGGCAGACAAAATATCCGAAAATAGGATTATGTTTCCAAGTTTAATTTCTTGCAAACTCAGTCAGGAATCATTGCTTTCCAAGAATCTAATAAGGATACAATAATCCCTTCAACTATATATATCCAAAGTAGAAACTAATTAGGTATACATTCAGTGTAAGGAAAAACTGAGGAGAGATGGGGAGAGAGTTAGAGATAGAGACAGACTACATTTTTGATAAGAAAATGGAAAAACCTCAGAGAGCTTTAAAAAGTGGAGATTGGAAAAGCTTCAAGAGGTTTTTCCAAGAAGACAAGAGAGCTCTGCTTGAGACTTTTGACTTGGCTGGAAACACTGCCATTCACATTGCAGCCATCTCCAACAAACACCAACTCTTGAAAGAATTTCTAGAAATGCTATCACCGAGGGATCAGTGGCATGCATTGAGGAGAAAAAATTTTCTTCGAAGCATTCTTCTACATTCAGTTAACGTAAGTGTAGAGATTGCAAAGGTTGTACTCAACTGCGAGAAGGAGCTGCCGCCACCACCAGATGATGAAATTGATCCACGGGAAATGGACGAGAAGGAGCTGCCACTGCTGGAGATTAGAAATTTCATTGGGGAAACCACCATTTACAGGGCAGCCGTTGATGGTAACCTAAATTTGTTGAAGTTCCTTACCAAACAAGTAGCTGATTTGAAGAAGCATTTTCATAGAAGCGAAGACAAAGTTTCCATTCTTCATGCTGCTGTGGTTTCTCAACGTCTCGGTAAAAATTATTGAAGTTAAATTATTTTTAACGCAACTTCTCTGCTTTTGCTAAATTCTTTGTCGTTGTTGGACTTGAAACTTACCTTTATGTGCAGAAGTGGCTTTGTGGTTATTAAAATTGGATGAAACACAATTGGATGGCACACTAGCATATGAAAAGGATGATAACGGATATACTTGCCTTCAATTGCTATCCAATATGCCATCCCTTTTCCGCAGTGGGACACAGTTTGGAATTGTAAAGCAGTGGATATATGATTGTATGACACACTTCATCCTCCAAAAATAATAATAAAAAAAACTATTTATTTGTTCGTTCTTTTTTTATAGTCATCGGGATTCAAAATTCTTTCTTACTATATAAAAATGTTCTCACATTATTAATTTTTCTGATAATGCAATTCTTGTCACAGACTTTCTTCCTAAATTCAGATATCAAGACGATGAAGATGTTGTTAGCAGTAATGTTCTTATTCCCACGGGAGACATAGAAAAGGGAGAAAACAATATAAAGCCACACATTTCGGGTACACGCTAGGAAATAAAATGAGTTTTATACAAATATCGTGCTTTATTTGTATGCCTATGTATGTATGTATGTATAGTGTCAAATCAGTGCATACTGCCATAGACACTTCTGTGGGAATATTTATGCAAAAAGATATTTGCCTCTAATCGTAAGAAATGACTATTTTTGCATTTTCAGTTCTTTCAAAGATCAATTCAGCTATTTGGAACCGATTGGGTAAAGGTACAATGGGCATTTACAAATCAGTCCCTCACTTCAATCTTAAATTTTTAACTTGCTTTGACATTACATTTGCATATTTGTACTGATAAAAATCTAAAGGAGAAATATTGATTAGTCATTAAATTGTTCATGAGAACATGCAGAATGGGATGGAATAAACTGTCTTCTGAAGATAAAGAAGAAGAACATGTTAGCAGAGCAGCTGGTTGACGTTTTAGCGAGAAGAGACAACTCATGGCAGAAAAGCTTTATTCACAAACAAAGAACACCAAAGATCTCACCAGCAATTCTTAGGTCCAAAGTCTCTACGTTGGTGAAGCAAAGCCAACCAAACGGGGAGAAACAATGCACAGAACAAAGCACTTATTCTAATAGTGAATACACTCCATTGTTGTTGGCAGCTGCCAAAGGAATTGCTGAGATAGTTGAAAAACTTCTTGAGCTGTATACTCAGGTCATAAATCATGTTAGTGAAGATGAGTTAAACATACTGCATGTGGCCGTGATGTACCGTCAAAGGGATATCTATCGAATCATCAAAAGAACTGGAGCATTGAAATGGTTAAAGTATCGATTAAGTGCAAGTGGAAACAGTATCTTGCACCAAGTTGGGAGTATGAAGTTTTACAGGACGCGACATAAGGCTGGCATTGCATACCAATTGCAGGATGAGCTCCGTTGGTTCTTTGTAAGTGACACATAATACTGTTAGCTATGTTAATTATAAACATAATTATGTTAGAGGTGATAGCACTATGTGTTAGAGGGAACCTTCCTTTCCATCACATATAAAATCATTTTTATGCCTTTACTTTATAGGTTTAGATTTTATGCCTTCACTTAATATGATAACTAAGCCTCTTTTAACACAATTAGGAGATCAAAATATTTTGCGCCCTACTTTCTCGATATCTGTTAGCGTAAATTTTTTAAAGTAACTGATACCCAAAGAAAAAGAACTTATGATATATATGGAAGGATATTGAGGTAATATATATTGTGTGTGTGAATCTTTTCCCTTTTAGTAACAATATTCCAAAAATTCTAGTATCGCATAATAGAATAGTGCCATACAATTAATATAGCTGATCCCATTTAGTGGGATAAGGCTTATTGTTGTGTGTTATTTTGCACCTATATATGAATATTTGATTTCTAGTATACACAAGCTAATTATTTTAACTATATATGCAGCGAGTGAAGAAGAAACTTCCTAACTACTTGATTCAACATTTCAACGATGACAAGTTGACAGCATGTGACCTTTTTGAGAATGAGCATGCTCTGATGCTCAAAGAGGCAACAGATTGGATAAAGAAGACAGCCGAGTCGTGCTCTGCCGTGGCTGTCCTTGTTGCAACCGTGGTCTTTGCAGCGGCATACACTGTACCAGGAGGCACTGACCCAATTAATGGGTTACCAATACTCCTTAGCTCTCCAGTGTTCCTCATTTTCACTATCATGGATATTGTGGCCCTTGCAAGCTCACTGGCCTCGGTTGTGATGTTCCTTTCCATCCTCACATCTCCATTTGAGTTATTGGATTTCCATAAATCGCTGCCTCGAAAATTGTCACTGGGATTCGGTTTTCTGTTCTTCTCATTGACAACCACAATGCTAGCATTCAGTGCAACCATTTTGCTGACCATCAAGTTGGAGAAGGAGAAGTGGACTTCAACTTTAATATTTGGTGCTGCCTTCTTTCCCGTTGCTGTGTTTGGGTTGTTTCAATTTCCCTTTATTATGGCTGTTAGAGATCTGTCGAAGGAGAGCTGGAAGAAGATTAAGAAGGTGCTTCCGAGTCGCTTCAAGCCGTCCAAATTCTCCAAAAGGATAAAGAAGAGAAACTATAGAGACTGATGATCACATTCCACATGTGAATATAAACGAGATAAAAGAGAGACACATAACCTATTTTCTGATAATAATTTGTTTGTGACATAAGCATATGTTCAAAATGATGCAATGCTGTTGGAGGGTTGGGTTCAAATACTTCTTGTTCTTTGGTTGTAGCCTAATCTGCTTTATTTTTTCATTAATGTTCCCATACTAAATGTGTTATTGACTTCATTTTCAGCCTATAAATACATCTACAATAATTATTTATTTTGATAATAGAATATGAGGATACAAATTATGTATTTCTATCTCTCATTTCAACTGTAAAAAGACGTTTCTTTTTCCTGTTTAGCTTTCTTTGTCATTCACACACCTCACAAGTGGTCACGAGTATTTTGTATATTTTCTTTTCTTGATATCACGTTGGAAGATTTGGTCAGCCTGCTTGGAAGCACCTGTTGGAGGGTAGAATTATACAATTCACTCAAAATTTACATTTCAACATCTAAATTGAGGTATTCATTTGTACCCAATTCACTGGAGGCACTTATTTACACCTAACAAGTGTGTCTACTCATGTTCCACCAAAAGATATCAGTTGGTACTGGAAGAAGATTAACTCTGTTAAAAACAAACTGCAGCAGGATTTAGTAATTACAGCATGAAGCAATCTCAGAATGGTGTGTTCACTATACAACTAGGTTAAACGTGGTTGCATGGAAACGGCATCCCATTTAGATATGCCCATTTATCTTTGAACATGTACAGCTTGCCTAAACACTCTTTTATCCTTTGGTTGTCCTTGTCGGGTACACTGCAAACTAGATCAGAATAAATTCTGTGTATGTGCAGTTGGCAGAACTATCATGTGTTCTTTGCGCTGACAGTTTGAAGAAACCCGGTGTTCTTGGTCAAAAGCTTTATTATATATTCACAATGGATGTGTATAGATGATATTCCAGTTCATTGCTCTGATTAGAGAAATTGGATGAAGTTTGCTTTTAGATCCGAATCCATGAGAGAGAAATGTGTTACTGCTTGTTTGTTAGCTTGTGTTTTATCATATTTGGATATAGTGTAACCGTAGAATTTTTAGAAATTAGTATTTGGATCCTACAAGAGTCTTCAACATGTTGCAGAAGGAGATGAATGTGAGGTTTTAGCACTATATTCCTACAAATTTTTCCAAAATTGAGGTATACTTTTTGAAATTCTTATTAGATGAATCCTAACCATCTTAGATAGTTTTTGGATTTGTGCGATTCATTTTGTATGGATTGAGGCTTGAAGGAATTTAGGGATGAACCCTTCCTAGAAGGTGCCGTCCTTGTTCTACTTCTCCCTATTTGATTTGTGTCTCTACATTTTGGGGAACTCTCAATCCCATCTCAATAACATGTGCTAAAAATTTTAATTAAAGTAAAAAAATTGTCACAGAAGAATTTGACCTCATGACTAATAAGTCAAAGAAGCTCCGATTGCATGTAGAAGGAATGAATTAATATTTTGAATAGTTGAAAATATAAGATTAATAGTTTTGGGTGCACACGCAAAACATATGCATGAAATATCTTACTCTGGCCCAATCAAACAGTATGTTTGCAGCTCTACCTACCATATAAAAGGATTCTAGATGGAAAAAATTTCCAAAGATTGATACTAATCAGAATCAACCATTTTTCTAAAGTAAATGAAAACTTTTAACATTATTAGTTTGTTCTGCCTTATGCGCTTTACGAATTAATTAAGCAAAGAATAAATTCCTTTTGTTATTTGCTAGACTAGAAAACTTCCCACATTAATTTTACTACTAAAGAGAACCAACCTATTCTCTAAAGTAAAATGCTAATATTTTATCATGGTTCGTTTACTTTAGCAATTACATATTCTAATGATGGGCTTTGAAACAAGCCAAGTGATAACTCTATAAAATTGAGTTATTTTTGGGAAAATTTGACATAAGTTTTCCTATAATTTTAGGTACTTTGGGTTGTTTAATATCTAGGATTTAAGGTTTAGAGTTTAGAATTTTAAAATTTATGTTTAGAGTTTTAAATTTTTAGGGATTAAGACTTAAAGGTTTTAAGGGTTTAAAATTTAAGATTTAGACTTCTATGGTTTAGGATGTAGCCTTTATGATTTTGATATTTTAAATTTCGGAGTTTTGATAGTTCTAGGATTTTAGGATTTATAGTTTAGAGTTTAATGTTTGAAAATTTAGACTTTTTAGATTTAAGGTTTAGAATATAAAATTTAGTCTTGAGTTAATGCATTCCTTCTTTTTATATGATCTTTTGTAAGAATTCAATGCATATTTAATGCTCAAAATTAGCCCGTAGAGTTGATTATATCAAGACCCTAATTTTATTAGCATTATCAAAATCTTGAAAACTAAGTTGCCTGATATATACTGATGCTTAAATAGTTGAAAAACTAGAAGTTTACCAATTAAGTGAATGTGTTACTACTTTTATTTCTTTTTAATCCTCGTTTAAGATTTTTGCACGTATATTAAAAAACTTAACTAATATGTTAAAATCTTGGCTAATGATTTGGAAGGATTAAAAATCCAGAAGGAGGAACAGGATTTGGCCTCCTATTGCAAAATTCGATTTGGGGAGGTAAAAGAAGTTCAGAAAGGAATGGATAATAGTAAAGTTGTTGGCCTTAATAGTATCCTTATTGAAGTTTCGAAATGATTAGGAGAATAGATTATCTTTTGATTCACTAAGTTATTTAATGAAATTTTAAACTGGAAGGAGATATCTAGAATCTCACAAATTACGGAGCAATAAAACTTATGAATCGCACTATAAAATTATAGGAAAAAGTGATTGAGCATTGGTTAAAAGATGAGACTGGAGAAAATCAATTTGGATTTATGCCAAGGTCTACAATGGAGCTTATTTATCTTCTATGAGGGTTTATAAAGAGGCTCCAGAGTAAAGAAAGAGACTTATCTATAGTTTTTATTAACTTGGAAAAAGCTTATAATTGAGTACTAAGAGATGTGCTATGCAAGGCCTTAGAAAAGAAATGTATCTATGAAGGTATCTACAAGAGTGAGAATGTACAAGGAGAATGTACAAGACAGAGGACTTTCCTATAAGAATAGGGCTATATCAATGCTTGGTCTTAAGCCTTTATTTGTTTAATTTAATCTTAGATGCACATTCTCATCAGAGACATATAAGAGTTTATCCCTAAATATATGTCATTTACGGATAATATTGCATTTAGCCCCTAAATAGGTGTAGAGGGAAATCTAAAATGACACTTAAAAAGTTATAAAAAAGATTTCATAGTTAACAATATTTTTAAAAATATAATTTTTAATAAAATACAATAACGTTATACAATTATGTAACCGACTTCATGTAATACAGATGTTGAGTAGTTGAGAAATATGATTATAATTGATAAAATAATGATTGATGTTATCTTAAACTTTTAAAATGGTAAATAAATAGAAATATTTTTTAAAACAAATGTGACAATTAAAACGAAACAAGGGTCGCATTTATTGCTATAAATGCCGTATATATATCAAGTAGGTGAGGTGAGAAACTGACTTCAATAACATTTCAATCATCAGTATTTTCTATATTCTTCTTCTTGACACTTGACACTTTAGAGGATATGGACCTTTTGACGCTATTTGGAAGCACCTTCGCTAACTTCTTCTTGATCTCCTTCGAAATTCTTATAGCCGCCACCATAAAGGGAAATTGAAACAGCCCAAACACCGCGACAGGAAAAAAGGCAGCACTATATACCAAAGTTGAAGTCCACTTCTCCTTCTCCAATCTGATAGTGAGCAAAACGGTTGTACTGAATGCTAGCATTGTGGTTATCAATGAGAAGAACAGCAAAGAGAATCCCACTGACAATTTTAGAGGGAGAGACCTGCGGAAATCTTGCATCTCAAATGGAGATGTGAGGATGGAAAGGAACATCACCACTGATGCCAGTGAGCTTGCAAGGGCAACAACATCCATGATAGTGAAAAGGAGGAATATAGGAGAAGAAAGGAATATTGGTAGCCCCCTTTCGTTGGTACCTCCGGGGATAGTGTATGCCGCTGCAAAAACCACTGTGGCAACAAGGACTGCCACGGTGGAGCACGACTGAGCTGTATCCTTCATCCATTCTCGTGCATCCTTGAGCATTGTATCGTGCTGTTTGTCGAAAAGGTCTTCTGCTGTGAGGTTGTCATCATTACAATGTATAATCAAGAAATGGGGAAGTATCTCATGAACACGCTGCATATATAGATCAATAATTAGCTTGTGCAAACTAAAAAGAAAATATTGAAATACATACATACATATATACATACAATATAAATTAACTCTATCTTTGAACATTTTAAATGTCACTTTCCAGTATGTAATTTAACTGTAACGTCTAAAGATATAAAAGCTTATGTTGTAAGAAGAAAAACCAGTAATGATTATATATATTATAGAAAGGGTTAAGATTTTTTATCTCACTTTCTAATTCCATTCTATGTCTTATACCCTTTGATTGGTCAAAAAAGATTAAAAAATAGTTATTTTTAATATCTTAATAATACATAAAATATTATTTAATTATTTTTAACCAAGTAGGGCAGATGGGGCATGGAATAGGACTTCAAATTAAACAAAAGATGTAAATCCTCATAAAAGATAGGGTTCCCCTTAGCACAGTGCTAGCTACTCATTCTTAATTTTGCTAAAAAATTAACCATGCTTAAGTATTGTGTGTTACTTACATGGAACCAAAGCAGCTCCTCTTGCAATTGGAATGCAATGCCAGACTTTTGTCGCTTTTTATAAAACTCTGTCTTCCCAACTTGGTGCAAGAGACTGTCTCCGTTCGTACTTAATCGATACTTCAACCATTGCCATGCTCCAATTTTTTTGATGATTTTATAGATTTCCCTTTGGCGGTACATCACAGCCACATGCAGCATGTTTAACCCATCTTCACTAACATGATTTATGACCTGAGGATACCGCTCAAGAAGTTTCTCAACTATCTCAACAATTCCTGTAGCAGCTGCCAACAACAATGGAGTGTATTCACTATTAGAATGAGTGATTTGTTCAGTGTATTGTTTCTCCAGGCTGGGTTCGGTTTGCTTCACCAATTTAGTGACATTAGACCCAAGAATTGCTGGTGATATTTTTGGTGTTCTTAGTTTGTGAATAAAACTTTTCTGCCACGAGCTGTCTCTTCTCACTAAAACATCAGCCAGCTGCTCTGCTAACATGTTCTTCTTCTTTTTCTTCATAAGAAAGTTTATTCCATCCCATTCTGCATGTTCTCAAGGACTAAATTATAAGCAAGGACTAATCTATAATTCTCCTTTATATTTATATTTTTACAAATAAGTAAATGTAACGTGAAAACCAGCTTAAAATTTAAGAATATTGAAGTGAGGGATTGATTTATAAATGTACATCATACCCTTACTCAATCTGTTCCAAATAGCTGAATTAATCCTTGAAAGCACTGCAAAGTACAAAATTATTTCTTATGATTAGAGGCAAATGTATTTTTGCATAAACTTCTTGGAAGAGACTTACAGAACATGCCCATTGTAGTTTCTATAAACAGAATTATTGCTCTAATCCTAATGATACAAACATACATTACACACACACACATATATAGCACATTTTATTTCTTAGTATGTACCTGATATGTGTGGCTTTATAGTGTTTTCTCCCTTTTCTATGTCACTCGTGGGGATATGGTCATTAGTCCTAGCATCATTGTCATCCTCGTGATATTTAAATTCAGGAAGAAAGTCTGTGACAAGAATTGCAATATTAGTGAAATTAATAATGTGAGAACATTTCTGTACAGTAAAAAAGATTTTTGAATCCTGATGACAATAAAAAAGAACGAACAAATAAATAGCTTTTTTATATATTTTTGGAGGATGAGGTGTGTCATACAATCATATATACTATCATATATCCACTGCTTTAGAATTCCATATTGTGTCCCACTGCGGAAAACGGATGGCATTGTGGATAGCAATTGAAGGGAAGTACATCCATTATCATCCTTTTCATATGCTAGTTTGTCATCCAAATTTAATAACCACAAAGCGACTTCTGCAGATAAATGTAAGTTTCAAGTTCAACAACAACAAAGAATTGAACAAACAGAGAAAAGTTGCATTAAAATTAATTTAACTTCATTAGTTTTTACCAAAACGTTGAGCAGCCACAGCAGCATGAAGAATGGAAACTTTGTCTTTGTTTCTATGAAAATGCTTCTCCAAATCAGCTACTTTTTTGGTAAGGCACTTCAATAACTTTAGGTTACCGTCAATGGCTGCCCTGTAAATGGGGGTTTCCCCCATGAGATTTCTACTCTCCAGCAGGGGCAGTTCCTTCTCTTCCATTTCCGGTGGATCAATTTCATCGTCTGGTGGCAGCGGCAGCTCCTTCTCGCAGTTGAGTACAACCTCAGCAATCTCTACACTTGTGTTAACTGAATGTAGAAGAATGCTTTGATGATGATTTCTTCTCCTCAATGCATGCCACCGATCCCTCGGCGATATCATTTCTAGAAATTCTTTCAAGAGTTGGTGTTTGTTTGAGATAGCTGTTATGTGAATGGCAGTGTTTCCAGCCAAGTCGAAAGTCTCAAGCAGAGCTCTCTTGTCTTCTTGGAAAAACCTCTTGAAGCTTTTCCAATCTCCAATTTGTAAAGCTCTTTGAGGTTTTTCCATTTTCTTATCTAAGAGGAAGTCTGTCTCTATCTCTAACTCTCTCCCCATCTCTCCTTAGTTTTTTTTTTTTCCCCCCCTTTCTCACACTGAATGTATACCTAATCAGTTTCTACTTTGGATATATATAATTGAAGGAGTCGTTGTATCCTTATTAGATTCTTGGAAAGCATTGATTCGTAGCTGAGTTTGCAAGAAAATTTGGAAACAGAATTGAATTTTGTTTTACTCACTATGAAAGGCAACATCATCTTTATATTTAGTGAACTTTTAATTTTTTAACAGAGTACAAGCAAGCAGTGGTTTAATATACTAATATAAAATTTAGATCAAAACAATTGATCATTTTTTTCTTATATTATTTTCCTTTAGTTTAGGACATCAATCACATAATTAGATCACAACACTAGGAAGATTTTCACCAATTCTGTTTTTATTTTGAAAATATAAAATAATTTATTGTATAAACATTGTTCATTCAATAAGGAATGGAACCTTCACTTTGCTGTGTTAATATTTCTCAACGAAGTAACAAAATCAGCTCAGTGTTGTATTAATGACAAAAGTACTTTATGGTGACAAGGTTCAAATCTTCTCTATTACAAATATATGGTTACTTTCCTACAAGTAAGAAAAAAAAAAATGTAGAGATGTCTTATCAGATAGCTACGAGTCTCGGTCAAGCCAGCGCTGCTAGCACATTGGTAAACTGTTTTAACTAGGGTTTTCTTGGTATTTTGGGTTGTTCCAATTGATTATGGCCTCATATAAAGCTACATTTCTTAGGTTTTTTGATTTTAGTCTTGTATTGTTTTGTGAAAGAATTTTGAATTTGAAAGATAAACCTTGAGAATTTTATATTTGCTGTGTTTGCAGTATTTTTTTAAATAAATTGTGATTCCTATGACAAATATTTGTGGCTTCCCATGCACCCAATTTAAGTGAACCAGATAAATTTCTTACGTATTGTTTTTGTGCACTTGTCTCTTATTTTGACTTTGGATATATATATATAACTCTCTCTATATATATATACACACTATATATATATATATATATATATAGGGTTTATCGCGTATCTTATTAGTTTCTTTGAAAGTATTGATTCATAGCTATTTTTGCAAGAAATTTTGGAATAGAATCTAATTTTTGGACAATTTGTCTGGCTAGTTCTTTTCCCTTCTTATAAAGTTCAAAAGTTAAGTAACATCATCTTTACACTTGGTGAACTTTTAATATTTAACTGAGTGCCAGCATGCAATTCTTATTAAATTAATATCAAATCATTCCTTATTTAAGATATTCATCTCCAGAATTGGTTCATAATGTTAGGTTACAGTAAAAGATCAGTCACTCTCAATAAAGCTTAAAGTAACACAATCCAACTAGATCTTGAATTATTGACAAAAGTACTAATATTAGTATTTATTCTGTGTTTGAGTAGTTAAGAATCTTAGGTTAGTGTATAGTGTTCATATTGATATGGTTAGGTTTTTTTTTTAAAAAAAAAAAATCTCCATCCATGGTTCATGATGTATTACAAATGCCATGATTAATTTTCTGAGTAAATAGGCAAACGTTGTGTTTGCTTCATTAACTAAAAAAGTACATAAGCCAAAATAAAATAAAATAAAAAAGTATCCTTTTACTTTAGAGAAATGACTGATTCTGCCTCAACAAAGAAACAATATAATACGCGACGTTTAATCTCTAGTCCATAATAGGGTTTTTAAGGTATTTTATGTTGTTCAATTTGTATCACAGGGCTCTCATATGAAAAATGTTAAATGTATACTTGTTTTTATATTTTATGTTTCTGGAAGATTGTAAATGTAAAATTATAAACAAAATTAAAAAAAAAAAAAAGGTATAAAAAGTGAATATACACATACTACCACTCCTCCTGTATAATTTGATGGGTATACGAGAGGAGATGAAGGAGATCAGCAGTGAGTTAGTCGTATTCTCAATTTGTGAAACATGAATATGACTGTTCGATTCAGTGGAGGGGGACAAATTGGCTGAACCAGAAGAGATGGAAGCATTTGAAGCCATGGATTGTTGAGCTGTTAAGCGAAGGCTCTTATACCATGTAGAAGTGGTATAAAACATATATAAATCTCATCATTAAAATGAATCAATCACTGGTACATATATATACAACAGTTTAGAAATGGAAGAGATAAAGAAGGATATTACATTTTCTACACATCGCCTGTTGCAGTGTTCAGATCATTTCAACATCTCTTTTATGCTTTCATTGAAGATCTCTTGAAGGAGATCATGAGTAAGACTCTGACGGCGCTCCCAGAAAGCTTCAATGGATTGCCGCTGAGCTTCATAAGAACACAAACTCTACTATATTGAAATGATCAATCATTCAAGTTAGTTTTTTTTTTTTTAATGATACAAGAGAGTAAAACCTCAAATTTTTAAATACTATCCAAATTATTACTTGACATATTGAAATGAAAATTATTCAAGTAAAAGAAAAACAAACAGAATTTAGATCCTCTTGCGGCCTAAAGTGATAGTATCATGTTTGATAAACCTTGACCCATCACTCCTAATGGTGAGCACGGGATGAAACATATTGGTGTTTTGTCTCGGCCCGAAAGATTCAAGACAATTTTTAGATGGGATAATTCGGGATTTGGGACGGAATCGGGACATAATTTGGTGTCCTAATTACTTGTCCCAGTCCCATCCCAAATTTTACATAAATATGTCTCGTCCTGTCCTGTTCCAAAATTATCTTTATAAACATATATATTTGAGTTATCTATTACTTTTTACACTTTTATTTTTATTATTTATACCCTATTTTCTTTTTCTGCATGCTTTCAACTCCCCTCTTATTACTTTATATACTCATTTTATTTTATTTTAAAAAATTTAACTAGAACAGGATGGAACAGGACAAATGGATTGGACTAGAAATCGGGACGGGACAAAGATGAATCTGGGATAAAGCAATATAAAATCAGGACATGACAGAACAAAAACTTTTCTTTTTTTTGAAACAGGACTGAGGCGATCCGATTCTTGACCGTCCCGGCCCGTGCCCACTCCTAATCACTCCAATAAAGCAAAATCAATGGCTATACTTGTATAACTTTCTCTCTCACCTTCGAACTCAACCATTTCACTTAACTTTTTCTCGCCTCTCTTTCCAGCTCCAAGCTTAGCCAGTACACACATTCACTTTCTCTCCTTGCATTCGCCAACAAGCATTCATCTCATACGGTCGGATATTACACATCAAGGAAGTCCTCACGGGTTTACCAATGATACACTTTCCAAATTTCCACCATATTCAGTATATATTAAAAAAATCTTTTTTAAAAAAAAAAAATTTGTAAGCAATTTTCTTTTTTTAAAAAAAAATTGTTATAAACAACAGTGTATTCTAAAGTTGAATTTTTCTTTTCTTTTTTTTTTTTTTAATTTTCTTTGGGGTATATCCTTTCAAATATTACTCTTTGAAGTCTTCTTTCATGCTCAGCCATCTTGACTTCAACAAATTTCTGCATGTTATCTTGAATGCATAAATATAAAGGATATATGAAGTCTAAAATCTATAACATGTAAATGGAGCATACCCTGGCAGAAAGCCGTATGGGATACCATGGGTGTTATAGATGTGTGTGTATCGTTTTATGATGCTTTCTATTGTTTATTTAAAAAAAAAAGTACATCTAAGACATCTCACAACCTTTGAATAACAAATTATCACTTCAAGAACGCATAGCAAAATGACACATTATCATCTTATAGGGCATGTGAGTGAGTGAATAGAGATTTATGTTAATGGTTAGATATTGAAGCTAGCTTGCTTTCTTTTGCCTAATTTTCCTGAATGCATTTGGTTCCTGCTAGTGTTTCCGTCTTTGTTTCAATACTAGTAGCCTTAAACTAACTGCTTGTATGATTGCCTTTGTGTATGGTCCAAGTAATAAACGTGCAAGTTTCCTTTAGATTCAAATTCCAATATGATCCCCATACCTAATTAAGATGTATATAGAGCACGTCAATGGTTAGAAAGATAAACCCTAGAATAATAATATGACAACTCCATCGATCCAATTGTTGAATAAATTGAGACTAGAAATACTTTCTAGAAGAAAATCATGTCTTCTATAAGACATTCTTTCTTCTGATCCAAATTCTTATGGGTTTAGGGTTAACATCTACTGCTTATGAAGGGTGGCTATGTTGTCTTGTCCAGATCTCTTCCATTTAACTGCCTCTAGTGTTTCTTTTTCTATCCAATTTCAAATTTTAGAAAAACCAGTTATGCATTCGGGAGGGACATGTGACATCAGCTTGGGTTCAGTGAAGACTCCCTCGTCAGGTATGCTAGAACTTGATTCGGGTTCCATTCCCTTTCTCTCACATATAATTGGACAACATCATATTTTTGGTGTACCACTAATATTTATGAGGCACAAACTTAATAGCAGGTGCATTAACTCACAACTAATTGATTAAAGTTAAATGGATGACCTAAATGGGAGCACAGTTCTCCCAAAGACATGACAATATTATATTGGTTCTGTACTCTCGTTAAATCTTTTCATGTATAGAAAGCAACAGAAGAAAAATTCTGAAATTCTATTAATTCTTGTTTAACCAGGCCTATTAGGCCTAAATTAGCAAATATGTTAGGTTTATGTTTTAGCCTATGTAGGCCTCGCTGTTAAAGTCAATGCCTAGCTTAGCCTATTTCAATTCCTAGTAATAGAGCAAATATGAACCATGGAGGGAGCCAAAGATACTAACCTTATCAGTAAGAACAAACTCTCCTAAGCGAAAATTCTTCCTCAAACATAGAATACAACTAAAAGTACTTTTTTCATTAATACTACATATATTTATATTGTTTACTTTTTTGGCTTTATTGAGAACGAATGCAACATATAGTTTAAGCTTTATTGTCATTATTTAAAACGAATAACATATATTTTCAAAATGAAAATTTGAAGAAATTATCCCTAGTTTTTTCAACCAATTCTGGTCATAGATGTCCTGAAAAAGAAGAGTTACTATCCCTCCCACCAAAAAAAAATAAAAATGAAAGAAAAGAAAAGAAAAAACAAGTACACATTCAAGTGTTTTGATCTAAAATTCGATATTCACGGAACATGCATTTACATGGAGGTACTTAGTTAAAAATTAAAGTTCATCAAGTGTAAAGATCGTGTTATCTAACTTTATATTAGTGAGTTTAACAGTAACATGACATTTCTTGCTTTCTAAGAGGGGAAGAAAGCATGACATACAAGTGTCCAAAAATTAGATTCTACTCCAAATTTTCTTGCACACTCAGCTACGAATCAATGCTTTCCAAGAATCTAGCAAGGATATAATAACCCCTCCAACTATATATAAATATTTCCAAGGTAGAAATTGATTAGGTATGTCATAACATACCATTTGGGAGTAAAAACATTACGACAAAGAATGGAACAACTTTATTTAAAAATAAATTAATTATAGAGTTGTCACTAATTATTTAAGAATTAGAGTATAATTAAGAACCCTGTTTATTTTAAAATTTATATATTTATTTTATTTTATTTTATTTTTCAAAAAAATACTGAAATGCAAATCAGAGATGGGTTCGAGAGTCAATTATGTATGAGGAAGGTGCTAGGCACCTCACAGCATTTGTCAAAAATAATTACCCTAATTAGTTGAGCAAAATAAGATATAACCCAAAACTATATTTTATTTTTCGCCAAAATAAATATTATAATCTTTAAAGCAATGGCATGAGAATAAACATGTATGTATGAATTTTTTTGATGAACCTGAGATCCTTCCATCCTTCAAGACAGATAAATTATCCTTCCAGATAGTGCTTATTCTCACCTAAGTTAGATATAGTAAGCTTAGTCTTATAAAATACCGGACTACCTACCCTTCCATGATTAGTGAAGGATCTCGGGATCCCAAAAATTCAAATGCATCATAAAGTGTGTGCATGTCAATTACAATTTAGAATTTGAAGCAAGATACATCTAAAATTACATTAGAATTATAGCATGGAATAAAAAATTATATGGGTAATTGTATTTTATTTTTTGCTAAGATAAATATTATAATCTTTAAAACAATGATTATATACATGAATTTTCTAAGTGAATCTAGGATCCTTCTATCCTTCAAGACAGATAAAATATCCCTCTAGATAGTACTTATCCTCACCTAAGTTAAATATAGTAAGCTCAGTCTTATAAAAGACCAGACTACTTACCCTTCTATGATTAGTAAGGAGTTTTGAGATTCCAAAAATTTAAATGCATCCTAAAATATGTGCATGTTAATTATATTTAGAGTTAGAAGCAATATATATTCAAAATTACATGGGAAATATAATATGAAATAAAAATTATTGTGCACTTTTTTCTTCTCACACTCCTCTTCTTTTTTCAACACCCCTCCGCCCATTTAGCACTGTTCATTTTTGTTTTCAACCCCCTTCTTATCCTTTTAGTACCCCGAGCTAGTACCCCGCATCTCATTGTACTTATCAACTCACCTTGTTTTCTCTTCTTCTACCTGTGCCGCCGGCCTGTGCTGAATTAGCTCTTTTATTTTCACACACCCCATAATTCCTATTTACACCCACTATTTTCTTTTCACACTCCTACAATTCTTATTTACACTCACTTCTTCTACGAACCAACTCTTTTCTTTCCACACTCCCACAATTGCTATCTACACCCATTTCTTCTTCAACTCTATTTACGACTTACAAATCATGAAAGGAAACCATTGATTCACCCAGCTTCTTAGGACATCATGCAGTAAAGAGTCGGAGACCACGCACCCAAGGTAAATCGTACACATTAAATCAAAACAACAACTATGGAAACTTGGAATTGAATATCCAACAGATCAACACCCAAAATGATTTAAGAGCAAGAATTAATTCTCAATTACAAGAACCTGAATAAATCCGCTCTTTGGCGTTCCGTTTCTACTCTTGCTCTCTCGCTTCTCCGTCCTTCGTTCTCTCGTGCTCATTCCGCTTCTCGTTTTCCCTTTCACCCTCTCTGCTTTTTGTTTTCCCTTTTCTGCTTCTCTGTTGTCTGTTTTCACTCTCTTTCCCTCCGATTCCTCTAGCTCTTCATTCGCTCTTTCCCTCAATCTCATCTAACAGCTCCTCCTCTCATCCATCCTTTCCGCTTTCCGTTCGCTTCTTTTATCCCTTGCCTTCGCCGCCCTTTTTCCCTTTTTTTTTTTCCTTCTATTTTTCCACCTCTCTTTCGTTCTTTCCTTTTTTCTTTTTTTCTTCTGCTTTCCGTTGCTCTTTTTTTTTTCTTTTCTTTATTTTTTTTTAAAAGCAATATATATAAAAAAATAAAATAAAAATAAAAATAAGAAGAAAAATAAAAAAAAAAATAATTAAATAAATAACGTGAAAAATATAAAAATTTAGACAAAATATAATTAGTGTGAGAAAAACTAGAGAGAGATGGAGAACAAATCCCCAAATTTTCATAAGAAAATGGCAAAGCACAGAGAGCTTCTAAAATGGGTGATTGGGAAAGCTTCAAGAGGTTTTCCAAGAAGACAGTAGAGCTCTACTTGAGCCTTTCGACTTGACCGGAAACACTGCTTTTCACATAACTGCCATAAGAAATCCCCAACTTTTCAGCGAATTGCTCGAAATGCTATCGCCAAGGGACCAATGGCATGCATTAAGAAGAAAAAATTATCGTGGCAGCACCATTCTACATAATCTCCACATAAGCGTAGAGGTTGCTAAGGTTGTGCTCAGGTATGGGAAGGAGCTGCCACATCCTCCAGAGAATGAAATTGATCAGCAGGAACTGCCAGAGAAGGACCTGAAATTTCCCTTTTACAGGGCTGCCTTATGTGGTAACCCAACGTTATTGAAGCACCCTACCAAAGAAGTAACTGATCTAAAGACGCATTTTCATAGAAAAGATAAATTTTCCATTCTTCATGCTGCTGTGTCTGCTCAATATTTTGGTACAAATTTTATATATACATTATTGGAGTTAAATTTTAACGCAACTTTTCTGATTTTGCTTCATGCTTTATCGTTGTTGAACTTGAAGTTTACATTTTGGTGCAGAAGTAGCTTTATGGCTATTAAAAAAGGATGGCACGCTAGCATATGAAAAGGATGATAATGGATATACCTGTCTTCAATTACTATCAACAATGCCATTAGTTTTCCGCAGCGGGATACAATTTGGAACTATACAGAAGTTCATATATTCTTGTATTATACACCTTGTCCTCTAAAAAATATTATTTACATGTTTCTTGATCTCTTTTTTTTTTTCTTTTTTTTACAATCATCAACATTTATATTTTGTAGTTTCGATAAAGAAAAATGTTTTTTACATTTCTAATTTCTCTCTTGATCACTAATTTCACTATTAATTACAATTCTTATCATGAACCTTGTCCGTTCCTGATGATGGATGTTATGATGATGACAATGATGATCACAGCCGGAGAGACATTGAAACAGGAGAAAACAATATAAAGCAAGACATTTCAAGTAAAAACACACACACATGTATGTACCTTGTAGACTCTACGGTGATGGTTTATTTAGTATATCACTTGTATTAGTTTAAACAAAAATACATTTACCTCATGTCATAAGAAATAATTTTACAATTTTGCAGTTCTTTCATGGATCAATTCGACTATTTGGAGACGATTGACTAAAGGTGTGAAATACAATTACAAAACAGTATCTCATTTTAATTTTAACTTTAAATAAACTTTATCATTACGCCATTAATTTGTAGAAACAAAATCAAAGCAGGAATGAAATGTCATTTTCTTCTTATGCAATTATATACAGACTAGAAAAATAGTGGTGATATTCTTTTGCTACCTATTTTATTTCCTTTCTTTCATTGGTTGTTCCATAATAACTGAACTCATGTACCAAACATGTGCAATTATACATTACACGCCAAATTAGACTTTTTATTTATTTATTTATTTATTTTGCAACTCTGCTATTTGATACTTCACCAACCAATAGATTATAATAGAATCACCTCATCTAAGAGGAAAATTGGTTAGTCCCTCTCTGCTAATAATTTTTTTAACTTGACAACGTGCAGAATGGGATGGAATAAAACATATTTGGAAGACAAAGAAGCAAAACAAGTTAGCAGAGCAGTTGGCTGACTTTCTAGTGACAAAAGACGATTCGTGGCTGAACAGTTCTGATCACAAAGGAAGACCAACTATCATATCACCAGCAATTCATCTCTCCAATGTCTCTAAACTTGAGAAGGAAATTGAACCAAAAACAATACACCAACCAAACCACTGGTACTTTTAGTGGTTACACTCCACTGCTATTAGCAGCTGCCTCAGGAATCGTTGAGATCGTAGAAAAGATATATTGACCTATATCCTGAGGCCATTAATCATGTCAGTGAGGATGAGCTAAACATATTGCATGTGGCTGTGATGTTCCGTCAAAAGGAAATCTATCGAATTATCAAAGAAACTGAAGAATGGAAATTGTTGAGGTTGCGGCTGAGTTCAAATGGACACACTATCTTGCACCAAGTTGGGAGCATGGCGTTTTATACAGGGAATCATAAGGCTGGCATTGCATACCAATTGCAAGAGGAACTGTGTTGGTACCAAGTAAGCCAGACCCAATACTTTCAAGCATGGCTAATTATTAATGTACTCAAGATAGAGATGCTAGCACTATTTGCTAAAGGCAACCGTCTACTTTATCATAACTTTTCGCCTAACATCTTATGTTTAAATTGGTTCTTAAAATAATTCGAAAGTTTCTTATTTTTTATTTTTTACTTTTCTTCACTTAAAAATAAGAAGATTAAAACATGAAGTCAAGTTGAAATTTTCAAAACACCGGATACAAAATGTTATTTTATGACATAGAATATTGTAGTCAAAAAGTATTAACGTGGGAGACTTTTAAAATGTCTAACAAAATATTGTCAATATATATATATATATATAAAATATAGAATATTGTAATCAAAAAGTATTAACGTGGGAGACTTTTAAAATGTCTAACAAAATATTGTCAATATATATATATATATATATATATATATATATATATTATTTTGAATTGATGCTATATATGAATATATTTGTAGTTTGCACAAGCTAATTAATATTGAATTATATATGCAGCGAGTGGAGATGATACTACCCAAAAACTTAGTCATACAATGTAACGATAACAATTTGACAGCACAAGACCTTTTTCTTAAAGGGCATGAATCAATGCTCATAGAGGCACGGAATTGGATAAAGGATACAGCTCAGTCGTGCTCCACCGTGGCCGTCCTCGTCGCCACGGTGGTTTATGCAGCAGCATACTCTACCCCAGGAGGTACAGATGAAAGAGGGTTACCAAAATTCCTTGGCTTTTCCAATTTCCTCTTTTTCACTATTATGGATTCTGTGGCCCTAGGAAGCTCACTGGCATCTGTGGTGATGTTCATTTCCATCCTCACATCTCCATTTGCGATAAAAGATTTCTACAAGTCCCTCCTTCGAAAATTGTCACTCGGATTCACTTTGCTGCTCTTGTCATTGATAACGACAATGTTAGCATTCAGTGCAACCATTTTGCTCACCATGAAAGAGAAGAGAAACTGGATTTTACCTTTGATATATAGTGCTGCTGCGTTATTTCCTGTTGCGGTGTTTATATCATTTCACCATATCTTTTATGCAGTCATTAAAGATTTGGACGGAGCAGATCATGAGGAAGACACTGAGCGTGGTTCCAAATAGCTTCAAAAGTAAACTTGGCTGGTGCTTCAAAAGAGAAAATATAGAAAAGGGTGCATCACTATATAAGGTTGAGATAAAAGAGAGCAATAATTAAGTTTTAACTTCAAATTCTACTATATTTTAAAATGATCAATTATTCATGTCAGCTTTTCCCCTACTTGATACATGACATTTATAGTGACAAATGGAACATTTCACACGAGAATATAAATGTGGAAAAAAAATGCCAATAATTGTAGAAATGAAGAAATACTAGTGGCGAAGTGTCCTTCCCAATATGCATCTCTCCAAATAAATCCGGAAATTAGGTTTTATTTGCTTAAAAAATTTTCTTTTATGGAAGCTAAAGAAATTATTTTGACAATATAATAACAAATAACAATTATTTTTCTCACAGTAGACAACCAAAAGATTATAAGATGTTTAAGACATTATAATACTATAATACGATCTCAACCAAATATTTCATTGTGGCTCTCTTAGCCAAGCACGTATGGTGGTTATTACAGTGCCCTGTCTCGCTAAAGCAGCTGTTCTTAGAGTAAAATATTTCTCAGACGGTGACATCCTTAATGCTTCCCTTTGATGTAGACCCTCCTATACATGGAGAAGCATCTAGTCCAGCGCATCCCTGCCCTTAAAAAGGGATAGTATTGGGAACAGAGCAAAGCTATAGTAGGCATGGACCCAGAGTCCACGTGACATAGATGTTTTGTGTCCCTGTACTTAATGTTTTCATGTGTTTTATTTGAGATTTTGGCTGAGTTGGTTTGAAATGTTGATTTTGTAGATTGAAAACTATGGTGCAGCTAGACATTCCTTTGGGATCATGATGTATAACAACCTAAACCACTGTACTATTTTAGGACAAGGTATGGGACATTTTTATGGATCACAGATTTTAACCAAAAATAGAAAACCTAAACCACTATACTGTTTTTAGAGGATATATCTAAAATATGCAAAAGGGCTTCTTTAAATCCAGCTTTAGTAACTTCTAACAATTATTGTGATGTTTAAAACTTTGGAATAAATGAGAATATAACTTAGACATCTTTTTAAGTGAAAATGTAACTAAGAGATTTGTAGTAAACGAAAAGCTAAAAGCATTCCTTTAATGCCCATCATCTAGAATTCAATTACATTCGTAATGGAGAAGATTGCAACCTTCGTATTGCATTAAAGTTTAATAATCAAAAGAGGTAATGTAATTCATAATTCTTTTCCAATTAAGTAAATGCCATTAGTCTTTTCGGCTTTTTTGGTACACAAGATAGGATAAAAGATTTAAATAATAATAGAATATAATAAAAGTTTAATAATAGAAATAATGTTTGATATGCATTAAGTAATTTGTTATATAACATTATATTATCTTATCATATATTTGAAATAAAACTTGATAATGATAAGATATAGTATAAATTATATGTAAATGACAAAATTATATTGTTTTTAATTTTTTTGAATGTCTATTTCTAAATTATTATTCAAGCTTGTGTGTAAAAAAACATGTTTAATAATTAAAAAAATAATTTTAGCTACAAATGAAGAAAAATTAAAAAAATCAAAAGTATTGACATACTTGGTTTTAATTTTAACACAAAGAATTAACACTTTACATTTTTCAGAGCTTTATGATATACTAATATTTTATTGCTACATGTCAACTAATGACCCAAACACATTTTCATTTTATGGAGCTTTACGATGTAGTGATTGTGTGTAGTGGTATCTCTGTTGGGCAAGAGCAGGCTGGTGGCTGCGGCGGCGGTTGTAGCGGTAGCAGTGGTAGTCTGGCAATGGTGGTGGAGAGTTGGAGAAAAAAAAGTTGGGTGGGTGAATGTGGAGATGAATATTTCTTATAGTGGTAGTGTGGCAATTGTGGTGGAGAGTTGGACAAAAAAAGTTCGGCAAGTGAATGTGAAATGAGATGAATATTTCCTATTTTATCCCATCCTCCACTCTCTCCCTTTGGATAAACTTTTTACTATAAAAGTATGATATAATAGACAATGATATGATTGTCACAACTAATTATTTATTTTAAGAATTAAAATATAATTAAAAATTTTATTTATTTTTAAATTTATTTTTTTATTAAAAAAGTATTGAAATGCAAACCAGAGATAGATTCAATAGTCGATTATGCATAAGGAAAGTATTTGACACTTCACAGTATCCGTCGAAAATGATTATCCAAATTAATTATGCAAAATAATTATATGACAAAAATTATATTTTATTTATTACCATTACAATCTTTAACAAAATGGTAAGAAAATAATCATATATACATGAATTCTCTAAATAAACCTAGAGTCATTACATCCTTCAAAATGAATAAATCATCCCTCTTAATAATACTTATCCTCACCTAGGTTAGGTAATATAAATTTAGTCTTATAGAAGACTGAATTACCTACCCTTCCATGATAAGTGAAGCGCTTTAAGATTTTAAAAAGCAAGATGAGCCCAAATGTGTATGCATACCACTTACAATTTAAAATTTAAGAACAAGATATAAGAAAAATTACATGAAAAATGTCATAAAAAAAAAATGGCACCCACAAGAAGCCCCAAACTATTATTTTCTTCTCCCACCCACCTTTCCTCTTCTAGCAAGCCTTGGCTCACATTATTTTTTCACACCTTCCTTTTCTTTTTAACACCCCTTGGCTCACATTATTATTTTCTTTTCACACCCCATATTTACTTTTTACACCCCTCATCTCACTGTTTATTTTCTTCTCATACTCATCTTTCTTTTTTAACACCCCCAGCCCACTAGCCCCTCTCGCCCTGTTATTTTTTTCTGTTTTCAACCCCCTCATTCCTTTTCGCACCCTCTAGCCTGAACGATTCCAAGACCGCATTCACCAAGTCAAATTCTGATCCAAGAGATGATCTAATATAGCCAGATACTCAACAAATTGCAGAAAACGGTTAAATCTTACTTAAAAAAATGAAACCAATTGGATAGTCTACAATCACAAAGTCTCAACAAGCATATTGAGGCAAGAAAAGATCTCTAACACTTGCAGAACATTCCCAAAGTGCAAACATAATAGCAACTTGTAATCACAAGGTCACGGAGAATGAGGACTTAGTAAGTTTTACATAACTGCTAGATCAAGCTAAACCAGAGAACTTGGACAGCATAAACCATTGAAATATCAAGCTTACTGAACAAACTATTTCAGATCCAAATTATGTAAAACTCAACCAGTTTCATTTCCCTATACCAAAAACCCTCGATAACCAAGTCATAGAAAACACCAACCCATACCTATCATCACTTAAAAGATCATAGACAATCATATTTAGAAACAGAATTCTGATTCACAAATGAACATCCATTCGAATGCAAAGACCAATAAATGAACCAAAACAGTCTACATCCAAACCCAAAACACGTGAACACAAACAAGAGTAAAGAAAATTCTTCATTTGATTAGAAGAAAGAATACAAGTAATCCAACTTATTAAAATGCCAAGGTGTTAAGAATGAAGATAATGATCTCTAAGCTTGTATAGAAACACATGAATGCAGAAATAAAAATGAAGATGTATGATATACTCTCTCAATCTCAGTTCTATGCAATTATTCAGCTACTGAACAAACAAAACTAAGGACATATGAATGCAGAAATTGGATCAAGCACAGAAAGAATGCAACCAAGATTCACTATTAGTCAAAACTTACTAAATCAGGCATCAAGACACAGTTTAATCTAACAGCGGTTGAAAGAGCATCATTTATCCATACTTCAGCAAGCTCAAATGACGAAGAGGAAAGATCCAGAGGCATACCTCACATCCAAGTATAGTCCCTTGTTTTTCAATGAACATTTAAATCAAGGGAATGATGAATAATCACACAATCAAGCGAATCCAAGAGCATTTCATCAAGTATCTTATGCACACACTGAAAATCCTATAGATAAAATTTGCAGTGAATGATTCAAAAGAAACTATTCGTCATAGAAATCAGTTTAATCCCCAAAACACAACCATAACTGGACACACAACCATCGGCAACCAAGCCAGAACAAAATGAGTTGCAAATTTGGGATCCCACGCGCTGTAGTCAGTAGCTAAGACACAGGCATATTGAAACAAGTGAACGCACCAACGTCACAGAGGTAATTCTATCAAATTTCAAACAGAATTATCATAAGTCTTTGGACCATACAAGCGTAAAATCACCAACTAAAACTCAGGCGTAGAAAATATCAACGATAAAGAGAATGGAGACACGAAGATATCTAATTATCCCAAACAAATGAAAACAGGAACACACGAATCCAATTCACCCACCATCATCACATACCCTCAACCCCATTACCCAAATACGATTTTATTGACAAAGGAAGTATCAAACCTAAATAGTTCCTTCTTTGCTCCTTCAAAATTCGCCTCACCCCCAGTGCTCTGCTTCTCTTTCGCCGCTCCTAGCCCTCGATTCCTTTGTCTCACCTTTCTGCTTCGATCCCCTTTTCCCTTTTGCTCTCAAGCTCTCTCCGTCCCCTTCGCCCGCTCTCTAGATCTCACGACTCACTCGCTTGGTACCCCCGCTTCCCCTTCTCCACTTCGCTCCTCCTCACCTTCTCTTCGTGATCCCTTTTTTTTCCCCCACTCTTAAGTGTGCCGCCAATTTTTTTTTCTATTTTTTAATAGTTAATATTTTAAATAAATTAATATAAGATAAAAATAAAATTAATTAATTTTTTCTTTTTTAAAAATATAAAAATATAAGAAAAATGAATAAGATAAAAATAAATATATTTAGATATGATATAATGTCTACTATAATCACATTTTATTTTATTGATTTACCAAATCAAAATTAAAATAAAATAATAATTTATTCTATTTTATTTTTCTTATCAGCTACACTAAAGAATCCTTAAAGTTTACAAAATTGTTTATAAACTCATTCTCTTACCATTGTGATAGGTTCACAACTACACTTGTAATAAAAAAGATCACAATTTTTGTATTAAATAAAAGTTTAATCAACGAAAGACACAATATCTTTGATAATTATTTGTCAGTCAATCAAATAAACACCATTAGACCTATGGGCTTACAAAATTGCTCCTTAGAATCCCATTCCCTTACCATTGCTGCCCATGAAGGTTTAAGGCAACAACTAGAACAAATAGAGTTGTTCTTCAAGGAACAATACAAATTAATAAGCTTTTTACATTATTAAATTCTAGCTGTACTTTATTAATTGATGAAATAAAGAATAATTTTTACTATACTTGTAGGAGAACAACAATTGCATTTGTAATGGAGAAGATCGCAAGCTTTGTATTGGATAAAAGTTCAATTCTTACTTTATCATATTCTGATTTTATTTTATTAACTGATGAAGTAAATAATAATTCTTACTATACTTATAGGGGAACAAGTTGTAACGAAAAAGATCAAAACCTTTATATTAGCTAAAAGTTTGGATGTGTTTAATGCATTTATCATATTTTTTTTACATACTTTCTTAATTATTATTTTAAACTCACACTTTCTTATTAAGAGAGTGTCTTTAGTAATTTATAAAAGTTTAATTATCAACAGACACAATGTATTTTATAATTCTATGCCGATCAAGTAAACATAATTAGATCTTGTGGGTTTAAAAAAATTGCTAGGGTATTACTAAAAACACTCTCCTTGTGTGTTTTAAAATAAATTATGATAGAGGAGTGGGTAAAAAAAGTGAGGAAGTGCTTTAAGCAATCCCTAATAAAACATTTAATTATCAGACAGAATGTATTTCATACTTCTTTGCCGATAAAGTGAACACCATTAGAACTTGTGGGTTTACAAAATTTCTGTTTACAATCCCAGTTCCTTGCCATTGTGATAGGTTCATTGCTGCCCTTGCAGGTTTAAGGCAACAGTTGGGGTAAATAGAGTTGTTCTTCACGGGTCAATACAAATGACCAAGCTTTTTACTTTATTATATTATGGCTGTACTTTATTATTGGCTAAAATTTTATTTTGATTCTTCTGATATTGTTCACTCAAATCAGGTTGCGTCCACGGACATCTATACCTTTTTACTATAAGACTCATGCCTAAACGAAAATTAACTCATACTTACTTTGTTTTATTTTGCCCCATCTATTTTAAGAATGAATGAATGAATGAATTTTTGTTTTTTTTTTTTGGTCTGATGATTGCGCAAGAGAAAGACATTAGCACAAAACCACTGACAAATTTATTTGATATTTTATGCCCCTTTACTTCAATGTTTTCAAGTGTTTTATTTGAGATTTTGGCTTTGATTCGGGTTGAAAACTGCTGACATTGTAGTTGCCTTAGGCTCCAGTTTTGGTAAATTTAGTATCATATATTATTATAATATTGATTACATTTGTTTAGGTCTCACTTCGGTAGTTGCCTTAGGCACAATTAGAACTATTTTTCAAGGAAAATTTATTTGACCACTTAATAAGTGCTTTGATTAAATGCTGACATTGTAGTTGCCTTAAGTTTTGGTAAGGATTAATTTGTTTAGGTCTCACTTCGGTAGTTGCCTTAGGCACAATTAGAACTATTTTTCAAGGAAAAATACCAAATAAGGCTATTACCACTAATAAGGTCTCACTTTACTCAAACAAAGAATAAATACTAATAAAAGAACTTTTGTATTAATACAACTTGTAGTTGGAATATTGAGAACCAATACAACGTATACTTTAAGCTTTATGGTGAACAAATATTGTTCACTTTCCACACCAGCTTAAAATATTTTTTAAACAAAAAATTGTAGAAACTGTCTCCAGCTTTCTAAACATATTCTGATGATTGATGTCCTAAACTAGAAGATTTTCCTTTTTGGATAAACTAGAATTATCTAGCCGAAACAGAAAAACGCCACAGAACTTGCAAATCTAAACGGGTTTTGTTTTTTGTGATTCTGACCCAAATTTAAAGTCACAACTTTAAACAAGTAATTCAAATATTTAAGGCATATTATAGCTAGCAAACATCACAGTCGTACCATGTTCAAGATTTTAAATATTGCTTTTAGGGGTCCCATACCCTTTTCATTTTGAGCTGTCTCCTTTTCTGCTGCCCTTAATTGCTACAACAACTGGAACAATTAAAGGTGTTATTCAAGGAAGAATCCAAATTAAGAAATTATTTACTTTATTGTATTTTAATTTAATCACTTTTTAATTAACAAAGCAAAGGATATTCTCCTTTTACTTTAATGACTGCATTCATGATGGAGAATAAATAGAGAAAAGCTACTTGCACACTCAATACTGTACACCTCAAATATACACCCACTTTTATAGTTATGTTGCACACTCAAAAAAATCTGTTGATTTAATCTATAATTTGATTTTAATTTAATAATAGGGAGTAAAACTATCACTTCAGGATTTCAGAGAAGTTTCAGAAAGTAGATTCTATTCCAAAGTTTCTTGAAAACGCAGTTACCTTCCAAGAATCTAATAAAGTTTTTGTTACCCCTTCAACTATATACATATGTATCGGAAGTGGAAACTGATTGGGTGTACATTCAGTGTGAGAAAACAGTGAGAGATCGATGGAGAAAGGTGAAGCCTATGATTTTCATAAAATGAGAGAACCTCAAAGAGATCTAGCAAAGGAGGATTGGAAAGCTTGATGAAGTTTTTCCAAGAACACAATGAAGCCCTACTTGAGCCTTTTTACCTTTCTAGAAACACTGTCATTCACAGAGTTGCCGCCTTAAACAAACCCCAAATCTTGAGAGATCTTCTTGGGATGCTATCACCAAGGGACCAATGGCATGCGTTGAGGAGGAAAAATGTTGATGAGAACACCATTCTGCATAATGGCGAGCTAAGTGTAGGGATTGCCAAGATTGTTCTCGGGTACGAGAAGGAGCTGCCGCTGCCATCAGAGGACGAAATTTATCCAGAGCAACACCCAGAGAAGGAGCTGCATTGTTGGAGATTAGAAATGCCAAAGGCGAAACCCCCATTTACAGGGCTGCCTTCAACGGTAACCTAGGGTTGTTGAAGTACTTAGCCCACCTAGTAGTTGATTTAAAGAAGCACTGTCACAGAACGCAAGACAAATTTTCCATTCTTCACGCTTCTGTGTCTGCTCTATATTTTGGTACAAATTTTAGTATATTATTGAAGTTAAATTTTAACACAACTTTTTTTTTTTAAAAAAATTATTTTCAATTCTTCAGAAATTTACTTTTTGGTGCAGATGTAGCAGTGTGATTATTAAAGGAGGATTGCAGCCTAGCCAATGAAACGGATGATAATGGATGCGCAACCCTTCAATTGCTATCCACAATGCCATTCGTTTTCCGTAGTGGGATGCCGTTTGGAACTATAGAGGAGTGGATATACGGTATTACATACCTTGTCTTGCAAAAAAAAAAAAATCATTTATTTGTTTTTAGACTATTTTTTTTTTATAATCATCCGTTTTCTCTATGCAAATTACTAATTTCTGCTATTCTTACCAGAGTTTCTTCCTGATGTCTTAGACTAAATTATGGCTAGAGACATAGAAACCGGAGAAAACATAAGAAAGCATCACATTTCAGGTAAACACTATGAAATAAAATCTGCTATATAGCTTATAGAGACTATAGTGGGTATATTTAGTGGTATATGATCAATTTCAAAAAGATTATGCAAAAATACATTTGCTTGAAAACGTAAGAAATAATTTTGCAATTTATAGTTCTTTCAAGGGTCGCTTCAGCTATTTGGATACGGCTGGGTAAAGGTATGAAGTGCATTTAAAAAAAGAAAAAAAAAAACTGTCTAGCTTCAATTTTAATTTTAAATAGACTTTGTAATTACATTTGTTATTTGCCCATATAATAAACAAACAATATAAAGCTGGAACGAAATGTCACTTCCTTCTTAACAACGTGCAGAATGGGATGCAATAGAGAGTATTTTTACGGTCAAGATGGCGAACAAGTCAGCAGTGGAGCTGGCTGATGTTTTAGTGCAAAATGACCACTCATGGCTGAGAAATGATTATAATCATAATCAAAGACCAACAAGAATAACAACTTTGTCTGGAATGGAACGTATACACTGCTCCAAAACTCTTGAAACTGACGCTTCTCTTATTGAATTAAAGAGGCTGATTATATAGCCTTTACAAGTCCTAACAGAAAGCAAGAAAACAACCCACGTACAGCTACGTGATTAACAAAAAACTGACACACTCCTAGAGACTAGGATATATTAAAGATAAAGCAGAATTAATTTCCTAACTTCCAGTAACTGTAACAGTAAATAAACTCTTCAAACTTCGGTATTTTCTACCTCCAATGTTTCAAGTGAACCAAAGAGGGAGGAACAATACACTCATTCTGATGGTGATTACACCCCATTGCTATTAGCAGCTGCCAGTGGAATTGTTGAGATTGTTGAAAGAATTCTTGAGCTGTATCCTGAGGCCATAAATCATGTTAGTAAGGATGAACTAAACATACTACATGTGGCTGTGATATACAGTCAGAAGAAAATCTTTCCAATCGTCAAAAAACATGTAGCCTGTAGATCACTGATTAATCGGTTAGCTTCAAATGGAAACAGTGTTCTCCACCAAGTTGGAAGCATGAAGTTTTATAAAGGGAGACATGAGGCTGGCATTGCATACCCAATTGCAAGAGGAGCTGCGTTGGTACCTTGTAAGAAGCCGACAAAACTTTCAAGCATGTTGATTATTATTAACGTATCAATTAAAATAGGGGAACCTCTCTTCTTTTATTGCAAATACGGTTCTTGGATCTTCGTATCTAACATCTTGAATTTAAGGTTGAATTTGGTTTTTGACATGACCTACAAAGTTACCTTGAAATTTTTGACAATTAATAAAAACTGATTATATATATATATATATATATATAGCAAGAATCCACTTATTTCAAAAATACGATTCAGATTACTTAATTACTCTCTTCAATAACTTATTATAGATTCATAATGTAGATGATACTTATAATTCCTATGACTATATTTTAATGAATAACAATATTTTAAATTATAAATAAAGTTCTTTCTTATATTAAATACTTAAGAATTTTGGATCAATAAAAAATTTAACATAAATGACTAAAGTTTTGATATAACATAATATAATGAAATCGATGAAAATCATCTTTTGCATCTATATATATATATATATATATATATATATATATATATATATATATCATCTTAATTATATCGTAGATGGAGGCTTAGAATATCTCACCAACAAAATGGTGTTAATTATATATATTTATATAATCTTCTTTATGAATCTTCCAGTCCTACATACGTTTATAGTTTCTAGCATATATCCACGAGCTGATTAACGTTGAACTATCTATATATATATGCAGCGTGTGCTGAGGATACTTCCCTATAACTTTGTCTTACATTGTAATGATGACAAGCTGAAAGCAGGAGAACGTTTTCAAAGAAAGCATGAAAAAAATGTTCCATGACGCACAAGAATGGATGAAAGGACCAGCTCAGTCGTGCTCCACCGCTGCCACCCTTGTTGCCTCGGTGGTTTATGCAGCGGCATACACTACCCCAGGAAGCACAGATGACAGAGGGTTACCAAAATTCCTTGGCTCTTCTAATTTCCTCTTTTTCACTATCGTCGGATGTTGTGGCACTCGCAAGCTCACTGGCATCTGTGGTGATGTTCCTTTCCATCCTCACCTCTTCATTTGAGATAAATGATTTCTACAAGTTCGTCTTTCGAAGATTGTCACTGGGATTTGCTTTTCTGTCCTTGTCATTGATAAGCACAATGCTAGCATTCAGTGCAACCGTTATGATCACCATGAAATTGGAGAAGAGCAACTAGACCTTAACTTTAATATATACTGCTGCTGCGTTGTTTCCTGTTGCGGTGTTTATATCATTTTGAAATCTCTTTTGTGAGGTCATTAAAGATCTTCGGAGGCAGATTTTGGGGAAGATTTGGATCATGCTTCCAAAAAGCTTCAAAAGATTGCTGCAGCTTTTCGGAAGATTAATATGTATGATGTTTACGCGTGAAGAAGGTGAGTGGGGATGGGAAGAAATCACGAGAATTCTGAAAGGCATTACGTAGCTTATGAAGAAACAAGAAATAAAGTGCAACTTGACTTTACCTTTGATATATAGTGCTGCTGTGTTATTTCCTGTTGCAATGTTTATATCATTAGACTTTAAGGTCTACAAAATTGTTTAGAAACTCATTCTCTTACCATTGTGATAGGTTCTCCGCTGCCCTTGGGGATTTAAGGTAAGGGCAAGGGCAAATGGAACTTTTCTTCACGGAACAATATAGATGAACAAGCTTTTTGACTTTATTATATCTTGGCTGTACTTGATCAATTGATGAAAGTAAATAATAATTGTTGCTATATTTGTAGGACAACATCAGTTGCATTTGTTGAAGTGAGCCTGCTTCGTTTTGCTTGATTTTCCAGAAGGGATTTGGTTTCCTGTTAACTTTTCCTTATTTGTTTCAATACTGGTAGTTTCAAACTAATTGCTTGGGTGATTTGTCTTTGAATTTATCAAAGGGGGATGGGTGGAGAAATTAACCGTACCAACAAACTTCCATGCCTTTTTTTCTTCTTTTTTTAAGGGAAGGGAGCAGTGGGGCTTTTGTGGTGCTCTTTAACTCTTTTTAGCCATTCCATCTCCTTTCTATTTTTATTTATTTATTTATTTTCATTATTATCTGTTAACTCTGTTTGTCATATATTTATATATTTCTGTTTCAGGTTGGACAGCTGCGATGCAGTCCTATGATGATCCCATAGATTCATCTGGTGAGTAGACAACCTAGAAAAATGATAAACATTTCCGTCTTATGAATGTTTTCTTCTTTCTTTCTGATCTTTGCTGATGATGTGACTAGGAAATTTTTGTTGAACTGAAAGTAGTTTATTAGTGAAACTGCAAAATGAATAAATGATACAGGCAAACTATTTAGAAACGCCAACTATTTCACATGTTGAACTAGCATTTAAAATAAATGGGAAAGAAAGAACATGTACTAGCAATTCTATTACAAACTTGAATTTTGCTAGGTCTTTTGCCTGGATGAATTCTCTTTTAGTTATTCTTAACAAACTTTATTTGTCTGATCTTCCTCCTGTGATAAATATGCTTAGCCTGATAATTTTAAATCATTTAACTGAGGTTGTTAATACGATAATTTCTTCGGCTTTGATGATAAACATCATCAGGTACTCGATAGCTGGTAAGTGGTCACTAAATGGTTAGAGATAGGTTATACCTTACAGGTGATATAGAACAATTTTGAGGCTTCTAACCATAACCAGCCAAAGATGTTACGAACTTGAAAGCAATTGCAGACTTATGCTGCCAGTGTTTTGGTTTCTCTTTTTCTGTTAGAAACTCTTGTTAAACCATTCCTTACTTTTATCAACATCCACAATCTAGAGTCAATTCAAATAATTTGTTGAATAGTATGGGGAGGGGAGATATTTTACCATATTTGTAGTTTGAACCCATGAAGCGAGGACTGTTTGCATTAAGATGTATAAAAAAAAGCCAAGAATGAGGTCAGTTAAACAATGGTCTGATTAATTAGCATGTAATGATCATTTACATATAATTGAATATGAAGAATGACTATGTTGTCTGTCTCGTTTATGTTTCTTCCATATAAGGGCTTCTAATGTATCTTCAATTTTCAGAAAAGCCAGTTATGTACAGGGGAGGGACATCGGCTTGGGGTCAGTTCAGACTCCCTCATCAGGTAAGCTTGAAAGTTGAGGATTAGGATGCTCTTTCTGGTGGGAATGGAAGAGTGACATTGATGAATTTGGATAGTTGATTTTAAATTTAATAATCTAAATCTTGTCACGTGTGTAGAATGAATTTATAGTTTTTGGGTGGATTTATTGTTTCAAAAAATTCCAAGGATCTTGGTCAGAAAATTTATACCTTCTCTCCAGATTAGGATCTTCTGTTCTAAAAATTTAGAGAAAGAGAGAGATAGACTCGACAAAAGTAAGACCCACTTGTGGATCCCATCTTTTATTGTGTCTATCTCTTTTTTCTTGCACTAAATTTCTACTTTAGGAGATCCATATTTTCCTTTATCTCCTTTCTCTTTCTCTTTGATGTAATTGTGTAATTTTATATTTCGTTTCAGATAATGGCCTCGACAGCAAGTACTTCATCTTCTATGGACTTCCTGGGAGAACTTCGCCGAACAATGCACAGTACTAGTTCAGGTTTCAACAGCTAATGGCTGACATGAATTATTGGTGGACTGAATCTGGATTTGGTGAACACATTAAGAACTCTCTGATATTCAAATAGCTATTTATAGTTACTTTGTGCTAATTGATGAGTGAAACTTACATAATAGCCATAAGACTATTAAACCTACATCTCTAGATTATGTATTTGAAAATTGTGAATTGAACAGTGACTATATATGTATAATTATGTGATCCTTACCAAAAAAAAAATCATATTTGAAGAATTGTTTGTATACGTCTGCTTGCAAATATTGAGATAAATCAATTTTCTTTTTTTGGGTACTTGGGCTACAACTCTATCTTGAGCACAAGACGAAGGCTGTTTGGCTCATGTATAGAGAAATGCCACTTACGTTTGTTTATGTCACTTCTTTTAGTTATTTACAGAAATAAATTTGTAGACAAAAAGTAAGAATGATAAAATGTAAACGAGATGTAGAAAGAATATGATGTCATTGTGCCCCTGACACTATTTTACAAATCAAAAGTTTAAACTAATCAATATGTGGCTCATTTTCACTTATATATCTTTCAAGAGTTCTTAATTCCACCAACGTGGGATTTCTATGATGCTTGGGGTTCGTATGTTATGTCAATAGATCTATGTTAACTATTGATGAGATATTTTTCTTTTGGTTTACCTTTGAGGCCAATCTCTCTCTCTCTCTCTCTCTCATTTCTTTGCTTGCCTAGCCAACAAGTGCAAAAAATACCCAGGGTTGCCCAAAACCACAGATAACATATTTGTGCATGGATTTCCCGCATGAAAATGCCAAGGGTACCCTTATTTTTATACCTTTTATAATCATTGCAATAGTTTGTACCATTAAAATTGAAAATAGAAAAATAAAAAAAAAAATAACAAGAAAGAGGAATGCATAAAAAAAGAGAGTATAAAAATGCCTGTCCTATTTTGAATATATGCATAGCATCTCATTGTACACATTTTGCTTTCAATTTATTTTGTAAAAATAAAATTATAAATAAAAAAGTAATTTATAAAAAATAAGAAATATAAAAAAAAATGTAAAAGTAATTTTAGATTTAAGGGAGGTACATGTTGGAGTTTAAATTGGCAATAAAGTAAGAAAAAGTAATCCTTTTTCATTTTGTGGTGAAAGTTTTAAAGATACTACTTTAAAGCAACAGCTGAAAAAATTAGAGTTGTTCTTTGAGTAATAATATATATTAAAAAACTTTACTTTATTTTATTCTGGCATATGCACTTTATTAACTAATTAAGCAAAATATATATATATATATATATATATATATATATATATATATATATATATATATTTTCTTCACTCGCCGAGGACTAATGGTTGCATTTGTATAACGGAGAAGATTTCAACTGTGGAAGTGAATAAAGATATTATCCTTTTAACTACTTGGTAATAATTTAATCATTGGAAGACAAAATGTATTTTTAAAACTCTTTGCTGATCAAGTAAATAAAATCATAGGGTAACTCTTCGAGAAGTTCTCATGTTGCACTCTTAAATTGAGTTTTATAATTGAAAAACCTTTGCAAGGTAAGAGTTTAAAAGTATATGTTAAAAGAGAAATTAGTTGTAATTGCTTTGTATTTTTAAACAAGATTAGTCTCATTTATAATATGAAATGATGATACTCTTAAATAAAAAAATATTTATTTATTTGTTTTTATATAAAATCAACCGTTTCTTTTTAGGTGAAAGGAACTTTTTTACTTGATTTGTTCTGCACTATGTACTTTATTAATTAATAAAGCAAAAACAATATATAAGAAATTTACGTGGTTCAAGTAGATCAAACAAAGAAATTTATATGATTCACCAAAATCTAACTACATTCAGAAAAATCAGTAAAATCTTTTCATTAGGAATCATCGTGAAAAGAAAGCAAAGGCAACATAGAATTTTCTCACAGAACAATATAAGACTGCTAAAATAACCCTAAGGAATGAGGCCTTAAACATAAGGCAAAATTGTTTGAAGGTATGTCTTGAACTTTATTGTGCTCAATCTCAAGTATTGTTCTTTGGCTATGTGAATTTGGATAAATGTAATTTTCTTGTATAATTGATATTTTGTTTGATTTAAGATATTTTTAAAATATAAATGAGGATTTTATTTTTTTCAATATTTGAAATTAACTTAAACCTATATAGGGAGATTTTGCTTGATGTATATTAAGAATTTTTTATTGGTTATTGATTTTCTAATTGTTTTATAATTTACTTAAATTGTAATTCTTGTGCTATGTATAAATAAAACCCCACCTTAGGTATTATGTGTGTGTCATTTATAGTCTCCAGAGTTTCTACATCTATAACTATGGTGGCAATTCTATGGCAACAACATTTATCCGTTTTAATTTCCCAACAAATTAATACTAAACAAAATATGTATATAAAAAACCCTAGTTTTATATTGGAAATGTGACGCCATGCAAGTATTCTGTAGTTTTTTTTTTTTTTTTCCAGATGAAGCAATCAGAATTAACCATTTCTCTAAAGTGAGAGAAAGTTTTTTACTTTATTTTACTCTTTCTTATGCACTTTATTAATTAATGAAGCAAAAATATATTTTTGTATTTTTTTTTTATTTTCAAGTATCTCTACTTTATGTAAGAGGTAAGATTAATCTCATTTAGAGAATAAAACATTCGTGACTACTTACTTTCTCAACATGTGTTTTTTTTTACAAACTTAAATTTATATATTGTAAAAGTTCTTCAACTGTTGAACTTAATTTATTTACAATAAAATTTTGTATTTAATTATCATTAAGAACAAATTCGACAGAGCTAGCTAATATTAAAGAATAAATACTATTATACTAATAAAAGTATTTTTGTGATTAGTAGAATATATAATTTATATAATTGGATTCTGTCACCTTAAGCTATATTGAGAACAAATACAACATACATACTTTATATTTTCATTGAGAAAGAATAAGTATACTTCCTCCACATAAGCAAATTAAGTACCTTAATATTTTCAAAATGAGAAGTTGTAGAAATTCTCCCTACCTTTTTGAACCAATACTGGTGATCTATGTCCTTAATAACAAGAATTATTATCTCACTCCACCAAAGAAGAAAAAAAAATGTTTGTTCAAACTTTGATATTAATTTAACGTACACCATACAATGTTGGTACTCAGTTAAAAATTAAAAGTTCACCTAGTGTAAAGATGATGTTGCTTATATTAGAAGGTTAAACAATAACTTGACTTTTTAGTTTTCTAAGAAGAATAAAGAAGAGCATATTGCTTGCAAAAACAGCTATGAATCAATACTTCCCAAGAATCTAATAAGGATACAATAACCCTTATAATTAAAATCAAAATATAATGCTGAACTATAGCTATCTGCTGGACGGGAAGTTTATGATACAAGACATCTCTACATTTTTGTTTTTGCTTGTAGGAAAGTAACCATTTGTAATGGAGAAGATTTGAACCTTGATAAAATAAAGTACTTTTGTCATTGATACAATATATAGCTAGATTGTGTAACTTTAAGCTTTGTTGACAATATTTCTGACACCAAAGTGAAGGTTCCATTTCATATTGAACAAATTATGTTTATAGAAATTTTTTTTTTTTTCAAAATAAGAAAATGTTGAAAATCTCCCAACCTTTTGCATCCAACTCCGTGATCATGTCCTAAAATAAAAAAAAAAAATGAATAATAATATGAGAAGAAAGAGAAATGATCAATTATTTTGTCTTAAAATTTAGAGTACAATTTTTTTTTATTCACTTAAACTACGATCAAATTTAAAAAAGACTCTCACATTGTAAGTTTGTCAAACTAAACATTTATATTACAAAAATTATATTAAAATTAACTTTT
The DNA here is from genome assembly GCA_022379115.2 of Bauhinia variegata. NCBI lineage: Eukaryota > Viridiplantae > Streptophyta > Magnoliopsida > Fabales > Fabaceae > Bauhinia > Bauhinia variegata. The sequence continues at coordinate 13,247,530 of CM039427.1, read as the reverse complement.
AGAACGTCTTTTTATCTGTATAAAAAATAGATTTTGATATGATTTTTATAATATAAAAGTTTAATTTAAAAATTTTATTTAAAATTAACAAAAAAAGATTATAAAATTTTATTTAGCATAACAAACATGCTTGTAGTCAGTTAAAAATTAAAAATTCACTAAATGGAGAGACTATGTTGCCTTTATTAGTGAGTTAATCAACATCTTTTAACAAGGGAAGAAAACAATGCAAAGTTGGTAGACAAACTATCCGAAAATAAGATTATGTTTCCAAGTTTAATTTCTTGCACACTCAGCTAGGAATCATTGCTTTCCAAGAATCTAATATGGATGCAATAATCCCTTCAATTATAAATATCCAAAGTAGAAACTGATTAGGTATACATTCAGTGTAAGGAAAAACTGAGGAGAGAGTTAGAGATAGAGACAGACTACATTTTAGATAAGAAAAATGGAAAAACCTCAAAGAGCTTTAGAAAGTGGAGATTGGAAAAGCTTCATGGAAGAGAAGGAGCTGCCTCTGCTGGAGATTAGAAATCTCACGGGGGAAACCCACATTTACAGGGCAGCCACTGATGGTAAGCTAAAGTTGTTGAAGTACCTTACCAAACACGTAGCTGATTTGAAGAAGCATTTTCATAGAAGCAAAGACAATGTTTCCATTCTTCATGCTGCTGTGGTTGCTCAACGTTTTGGTAAAACTTATTAAAGTTAAATTATTTTTAACGCAACTTCTTTGCTTTTGCTCAATTCTTTGTTGTTGTTGGACTTGAAACTTACCTTTATGTGCAGAAGTGGTTTTGTGGTTATTAAAATTGGATGAAACACAATTGGATGGCACACTAGCATATGAAAAGGATGATAATGGATGTACTTGCCTTCAACTGCTATCCACAATGCCATCCGTTTTCAGCAGTGGTACAGGGCTTTGAACTGCAAAGCAGCTCATATATGATTTTATTAGGCACCACATCCTCAAAAAAAAAAAAAAAAAAAAAATTAATTTATTCATTCTTTTTTATAGTCATCAGGATTCATAATTCTTTGTTACCATACAAAAATGTTCTCACATTATTAATTTCTTCTTATCACAGACTTTCTTCCTGAATTTAGATATCAAGACGATGAAGATGTTGTTAGCAGTAATGTTCTTTTTCCCACAGGAGACAGAAAAGGGAGAAAACAATATAAAGCCACACATTTCAGGTACACGCTAGAAAATAAAATGTGTTATATACAAATATTGTGCTTTATTTGTATGCCTATGTATGTATTTATGTATAGTGTTAAATCAGTAGATACTGCTCATAGAAACTTCTGTGAGAATATTTATGCAAAAGATATTTGCCTCTAATCATAAAAGATCATTTTTGCATTTGCAGTTTTTTCAAAGATCAATTCAGCTATTTGGAACCGATTGGGTAAAGGTACAATGTGCATTTATAGATCAATCTCTCACTTCAATCTTAAATTTTTAGCTTGCTTTAACATTACATTTGCATATTTGTACGGATATAAATCTAAAGGAGAACTATTCAAATGTACGGATATAAATCTCAAGGAGAACTATTGATTAGTGGTTATATTTTGTCCATGAGAATATGCAGATTGGGATGGAATAAACCGTATTCTGGAGATAAAGAAGAAGAACATGTTAGCAGAGCAGCTGGTTGATGTTTTAGCAAGAAGAGACAACTCATGGCAGAAAAGCTTTATTCACAAACAAAAAACTCCAAACATATCACCAGCAATTCTTAGGTCCAAAGTCTCTACATTGGTGAAGCAAAGCCAACCAAAAAGGGAGAAACAACACACAGAACAAAGCACTCATTCTAATAGTGAGTACACACCATTGTTGTTGGCAGCTGCCTCAGGAATTGTTGAGATAGTTGAAAAACTTCTTGAGATGTATCCTCAGGTCATAAATCATGTTAGTGAAGATGAGTTAAACATACTGCATGTGGCGGTGATGTACCAACAAAGGAAGATCTATTGAATCATCAAAAAAAATTGGAGCATTGAAATGGTTGAGGTATCGATTAAGTAGGAACGGAAACAGTCTCTTGCACCAAGTTGGGAGCACAGAGTTTTATAGAAAGCGACATAAGTCTGGCATTGCATACCAATTGCAAGAGGAGCTCCGTTGGTTCCACGTAAGTAACACACAATACTTTTAAGCATGGTTAATCTTTTAGCAATATTAAGAATGAGTTGCTTGCACTATGTGTTAGAGGGAACCTTCCGTTCCATCACATATAAAATCATTTTTATGCCTTCATTTTGTAGGTTTAGATTTTTTGTTGGAATTGATTCTTAATATGATATCTAAGCCTCTTTAACACAATTAGGAGATCAAAATCTTTTGGCCCTACTTTCTTAATGTCTGTTGTTAGCTTAAAATTTTTAAAGTAACTGATACCCAGCAGGATTTAGCAATAACAGCTGGAAGCAATCTCAGAATGGCGTGTTTATACGACCAAGTTACAAGTGGTTGCATGGAGATGGCATCCCATTTAGATATGCCCATTTAGCTTGGAAAATGCACAACTTGCCTAAACACTCTTTTATCCTTTGGTTGTCCTTGTTGGGTAGATTGCAAACTAGACAAGAGTAAATTCTGTGTATGTGCAGTTGGTGGAACTGTCATGTCTTCTTTGTGATGAACAGTTTGAAGAAACCAAACACTTATTTTTTCAGTGTTCTTGGTCAAAAGCTTTACTAAATCATATTCAACAATGGATGTATAGAGATGATATTCCAATTCATTGCTCTGATTAGAGAAATTGGTTGAAGTCTACTTTTAGATCCAAATCCATTAGAGAGAAATGTGTTATTGCTTGTTTGGCAGTTTGTGTCTTATCATATTTGGATAGAGTGTAACCATAGAAATTTTAAAAATTAGTATTTAGATCCTACTAGAATCTTCAACATGTTGCAGAAGGAGATAATGTGAGGTTTTAGCGCTATATTCCTACAAATGTTTTCAGAAATGAGCTAGACTTTTTGAATTTCGTATTAGATGAATCCTAACCATGCTAGATAGTTTTTGGATTTGTTTGATTCATTTTGTATGGATTGAGGCTTGAAGGGATTAAGGGATGAACTCTTCCTAGAAGGTGCTGTCCTTGTTCTACTTCTCCCTATTTGTTTTGTGTCTCTTAAATTTTTAATTAAAGTAAATAAGTTGTGGCAGATGGATTTGACCTCATGATTAGTAGGTTACAGAAGTTCCGACATCATATAGAAACAATGAATTAATATTTTGAATGGCGGAAGATATAAGATTAATTGTTTTGGATGCACCACGCAAAAATATCTTACTCTGGCCCAATGAAACAGTATATTTTGCAGCTCTACCTATCATATAAAAGGATTCTAGATGGAAAAATTTTCCGAAGATTGATACGAAACAGAATCAGCCATTTTTCTAAAGTAAATGAAAACATTTAACATTATTATTTTGTTCTGCCTTTTGCACTTTACGAATTAATTAAGCAAAGAATAAATTCCTTTTGTTATTTGCTAGACAAGAAAACTTCCCACATTAATTTTACTACTAAAGAGAATCAGCCTATTCTCTAAAGCAAAATGCTAAGAATATATTTCTCCTTTCAATTGTTTCATTCTAATTTTGCTATTCAACGGAACTAATGCTTCCCAAAAGTAAAAGGAAATTCTTAACTTTATTCTCTTTTGACTTGTGCGATTTATTACCCATCAAATAAAGTATAGATTTTTTTTTTTTTCTGAAAAAAATATAGTTGCAAGTAGCAATTACATCTGTTATTGATGGGCTTTGAACCAAGGTAAGTGATAACTCTATAAAATCGAGTTGTTTCTGGGAAAATTTGACATAAGTTTTGCTATGATTTTAGGTACTTTAGGTTGTTTAGTATGATTTAATGTTTAGAGTTTAAAGTTTAGAATTTTAGAGTTTATGTTTAGAGTTTTACATTTTGGGGATTAGGATTTAAAGTTTAAGATTTTAAGAATTTAAAATTTAATATTTAGACTTTTATGATTTATGATATAGGGTTTTATGGTTTTAATATAAGTTTTAGAATTTTGATAGCTTTAGAATTTTAGGGTTTATAGTTTAGAGTTTAAGTTTTTAAAATTTAAGATTTTTAAATTTAAGGTTTAGAATATAAAATTTAGTGTTGAGTTAATGCATTGTTTCTTTTTGTATATGAATTTCGTTAAGAATTCAATGCATACTTAATGCTCAAAATTAGCCCGTAGAGTTGATTATATCAAGACCCTAATTTTATTAGCATTATCAAAATCTTGAAAACTAAGTTGCCTAATATGTGCTGATGTTTAAATAGTTGACAACAAAGTTGCCTAATCTAAATGTAAAAATTAGAGAATATGTTATATTACAAGTTTTGAAGTTCGAGTACTTAGGTTCAATATGGAGAAATTGATGAGGATGTCAAGTTGATGGTTAAAATGGAAAAAAAAAAAAGAAAAGAAAAGAAAAAAAGCTTCTACAATTATTTGTGACCGTAAAATACTTACTAAAGTTAAAAGAAAGTTTTTGTTGTATGTTATGTGACCATTTATGTTTCATGGGAGTGAATACTAGACTTTGAAAGAATGCTAATATGGGCGTGTGGATGGACAAGAAAAAGATAAGATACAAAATAATTGTATATAATGAGACATTGGGGTAGCACCTATTGATCAGAAAATAATTAAAAATTAGTTAAGGTGGTTTGGACGTATGGGAAGGAGGTCACAGGAGACATCAATCAATAAAATTGTTTTTATAGTATTTAGCCTTGTGAAAAGATATAGAGGAAAACCTAAAAAGATAACACTTAGAGAAATTATAAAAAATGATATTGTGATTAAGAATATTTAAAAATAAATAAATTCTAACATAGCACAATAATATTATATAATCTATATAATTAATTTCATCTAATAAAGATATTGAATAATTGAGAGATATGATTATAATTGATAAAATAATAATTAATGTTATCTTAAAATTTTAAAATGGTAAATAAATAGAAATAATTTTGTTTTAAAAAAATGTGACAATTAAAAGAAAAGAAGGGTAGTATTTATTGCTATAAATGCCATATATATATATATATATATATATATATATATATATATAAGTAGGTGAGATATAGACTTCAATGATTGATCATTTCAATCATAGAATTTGAAAATCAAACTTATTTTTTTCTCACTTTCTTCCCATCCCATGGACCTTCTTCACATGTGGTCATCAGTATTTTCTATATTCTTCTTCTTGACCACTTTAGAGGATTTGGACTTTTTGAAGCTACTCGGAAGCACCTTCCATAGCTTCTTCATCATCTCTGAAATACCGTTAGCCGCCATGTCAAAGGGAAATTCAAATAACCCAAACACCGCGACAGGAAAAAAGGCAGCACTATACACCAAAGTTGAAGTCAACTTGGTCTTCTCCAATCTGATAGTGAGCAGAATGGTTGCACTGAATGCTAGCATTGTGGTTATCAATGAGATGAACAGAAAACCAAATCCCACTGACAATTTTCTAGGGAGAGAATTGCGGAAATCTTGCATCTCAAATGGAGATGTGAGGATGGAAAGGAACATCACCACTGAGGCCAGTGAGCTTGCAAGGGCAACAACATCCATGATAGTGAAAAAGAGGAATATAGGAGAAGAAAGGAATATTGGTACCCCCCTTTCGTCGTTACCTCCGGGGATAGTGTATGCCGCCGTGAAAACCACCGTGGCAACAAGGACTGCCACGGTGGAGCACGACTGAGATGTATCCTTTATCCATTGTCGTGCTTCCTTGAGCATTTCACCGTGCTGTTCGTTAAAATGGTCTTCTGCTGTGAGGTGGTCATCATTACAATGTATAATCAAGTAAGAAGGAAGCATCTTCTCCACACGCTGCATATATAGATTACTAATTAGCTTGTGCAAACTAAAAGGCAAATATTGAAATACATACATATTAACTCTATCTTTGAACATTTTAAATGTGACTGTCCGTTATATAATTTGACTAGAACATTTAAAGACATAAAAGCTTAAGTTGTAAGAAAAAATGCCAATAATTATATATATATATATATATATATATATATATATATATATATATATGATAGAAAGGGTTAAGATTTTTTTGTTTCACTTTTTAATTTCATTTTATATTTTACACCCTTTGATTGATAAAAAAATATAAAAAAAAAATTAATTTTTAATATCTTAGTAATATGTATAATATTATTTAATTATTTTTGACCAATTAGAACATACGAGCATAGAATAGGATTTCAAATGAAACAAAAGATGTAAATCCTCATAAAAGATAGGGTTCCCCTTAGCACATAGTGTTAGCAACTCATTCTTAATTTTGCTAAAAAATTAACCATGCTTAAAGGTGTTGTGTGTTACTTACATGGAACCAACGCAGCTCATCTTGCAATTGGAATGCAATGCCAGCTTTTGTCGCTTTCTGTAAAACTCTGTGCTCCCAACTTGGTGCAAGAGACTGTTTTCGTTCCTACTTAATTGATAATTCAACCATTTCTCTGCTCCATATTTTTTGATGATTCGATAGATCTCCCTTTGACGGTACATCACAGCCACATGCAGTATGTTTAACTCATCCTCACTAACATGATCTATGACCTCAGGATACAGCTTAAGAAGTTTATCAACTATCTCAACAATTCCTGAGGCAGCTGCCAACAACAATGGAGTGTATTCACTATTAGAATGAGAGCTTTGTTCTGTCTGTTCTTTCTCCCTGTTTGGTTGGCTTTGCTTCCCCAGTGTAGAGACTTTGGACCTAAGAATTGCTGGTAATATGTTTGGTGTTTTTTGTTCGTGAATAAAGTTTTTCCTCCATGAGTCGTCTTCTATCGCTAAATCATTAGCCAGCTGCTCTGCTAACATGTTCTTCTTCTTATTCTTCATGAGACGGCGTATTCCATCCCATTCTGCATGTTCTCAAGCACTAAATTATAAGCAAGGACTAATCTATAATTCTCCTTTATATTTATATTTGTACAAATAAGTAAATGTAATGTTAAAACCAGTTTAAAAGTTAAGAATATTGAAGTGAGGGATTGATTTATAAATGTACATCATACTGTTACTCAATCTGTTCCAAATAGCTGAATCAATCCTTGAAAGAACTGCAAAGTGCAAAATTATTTCTTATGATTAGAGGCAAATTTATTTTTACATAAACTAGTAGTTTCTATAAACAGACTTATTGCTCTAATACTATATATACTAACATACATTATATATATATATATATATATAAGTTACATCAAATTCCTCCTAATAAACGGCAGACTTTAAATAAATCTTACAGAAGAGAGCTTTCAAATGCCATAGCAATTGAAAAAGTCACCCAAATACTTACTAACCTAGGAAAAAAGATAAATCTCTGATAGTTGAAGATTCTCCAAAAGAGGAAGAGTCTTCAACAATCATAAGAGCCCTAGACCAAGCCTCCAACAACAACCAAAAATTCAAACTATGAAGGCAATAGCTCCATGGAGGCCTACAGACCAACATGGACTTATTAATCCTAACATGGATATATATATCACATTTTTTTTCTTAGTGTGTACCTGAAATGTGTGGCTTTATACTGTTTTCTCCCTTTTCTATGTCACTCGTGGGGATATGGTCATTAGTGCTAGCATCAACTTCATCCTCGTGATATTTATATTCAGGAAGAAAGTCTGTGACAAGAATTGCAATATTAGTGAAATTAATAATGTGAGAACATTTTTGTATAGTAACAAAGCAATATGAATGCTGATGACTTGAAAAATTAATAAACAAATAAATAGGTAGTTTTATTTTTGGAGGATGAGGTGTGTCATACAATCATATATGAACTGCTTTACAATTCCAAGCTGTGTCCCACTGCGAAAAACGGGTGACATTGTGGATAGCAATTGAAGGCAGGTACATCCATTTTCATCCTTTTCATTTGCTAGTTTACCACCCAATCGTTTTTTATCCAATTTTAATAACCACAAAGCAACTTCTGCAGATAAATGTAAGTTTCAAGTTCAACAACAAAGAATTGAACAAAAGCAGAGAAGTTGCATTAAAATTAATTTAACTTCAATAACTTTTACCAAAACGTTGAGCAACCACAGCAGAATGAAGAATGGAAACTTTGTCTTTCTTTCTATGAAAATGCTTCTCCAAATCAGCTACTTTTTTGGTAAGGTACTTCAACAGCTCTAGGTTACCGTCAATGGCTGCCCTGTAAATGGGGGTTTCCCCCATGAGATTTCTGATCTCCAGCAGTGGCAGCTCCTTCTCCTCCATTTCCCGCTCATCAATTTCATCATCTGGTGGCAGCAGCAGCTGCTCCGCGCAGTTTAGTACAACCTCAGCAACCTCTACACTTGTGTCAACTACATGTAGAAGATTGCTTTGAAGATCATTTTTTCTCCTCAATGCATGCCACCGATCCCTCGGCGATAGCATTTGTAGAAGTTCTTTCAAGAGTTGGGGTTGCTTGTAGATGGCTGTTATGTGAATGGCTGTGCTTCCAGCCAAGTCGAAAGGCTCAAGCAGAAATTTCTTGTCTTCTTGGAAAAACCTCTTGAAGCTTTCCCAATCTTTCTTTTGTAAAGCTTTTCGAGGTTCATACATTTTCTTATCTATCTCTCTCCTCATCTCTCCTCAGTTTTTTTCTTTTTCCTTTCTCACACTGAATGTATACCTAACCAATTTCTACTTTGGATATATATAATTGAAGGGCTTGTTGTATGCTTATTAGATTATTGGAAAGCATTAATTCGAAGCTGAGTTTGCAAAAAAAAAATTGAAAAGAAGAATCTAATTTTATTTAATTCACTTATAAAAGTAACTTCATATTTACGTCTAATAGACTTATAATATTTTAATAGAGTATAAACAAGTTGTGGTTATTAATATATTAATATAAAATTTAGATCAAAATAATTTATATTTATATTTTGAAAATATAAAATAATTTATTCTATAATTATTGTTCGTTCAATAAGGGATGGAACCTTCACTTTGGCTTGTAAAATATTTTTCAATGAAGCATAAAGTAAGTGTTGTATTGCTTACAAAAGTACTTTATGGTGACATGGTGACAACGACCCGGGCATTTGTGCACTTGTCTCTTACTATGACTTTGGATATATATATATATATATATATATATATAGTAGTAGGGTTTATTGTGTATCCTTATTAGTTTCTTGGAAAGTATTGATTCATGGATATTTTTTGCAAGAAGTTTGGAATAGAATCTAATTTTTAGACAATTTTTGTGGCTAGCTTTTTTCCCTTGTAAAGTAAAAAAGTTAAGTTACGTTTACTAATATAAGCAACATCATGTTTATACTTGGTCAACTTTTAATATTTAACTGTCTATCAGTAAATACATAAATGTTGTGTTTGCTTTATTAACTAATAAAGTACGTAAGCTAAAAATAAAATAAAGCAAAAAAGTTTCTTTTTATTTTAGAGCTGATTCTGTTCACATTCTCAGCAAAAATTAACATAAACTTTTTACCCAATAAGAACATTCTACTTACGATGCTAAACTTCTTAATCAAGCAAAGAATAAATTCTAATAAATGTAGAACCTTTGTCATTAAGACAAGATATAGTTGGATTGTGTTACTTTATGCTTTATTGAGAACAAATTCTAAGTATTGTCATAACATACCCTAATGATCTTTATTTGAAATTTTTTTTTTGAGTTATTATTAATTATTTAAAAATTAAAATATAATTAAAAATTTTATTTATTTTAAAATTTTATTTTTTATTAAAAATTAACTAAATACCTAGGGTATTTGTCAGAGATAATTTTTCAAATTAATTATATAAAATAATAATATAGTTAAAATTATATATTTATTACTAAAATAAATATTACAATCTCTAATAAAATATTAAAAAATAAACATATATACATAAATTGGCATATGAACCTAAAGTCTTTTTATTATTCAAAACATATAAATCATTATTTTAAATAACACTTATCCTAACTTAAATTAGATAATATAAACTCAATTTTATAAAAGATCGAACCATTAACATTCACAAAAATAAAAGGAAAACTAGATTAAGAGGATGGGCACTGAGGAGATGAGCAAAAGCAAGCATCACTTTCTATTTTCTTGTTTCTTACTTCATTAATTTCTAACACCTGCCCGAAATAGGCTATTCGCCCAATATGAAAGAAAATCTTTAGAAACATTTCTATTCACACCCTCATTCTATTTCTCTCACCCCTATCCCATTGGGCACATTGGGTTCGTAGGTTCTTTTCCCCACACCCCACTTTTCCTTTCAACACTACACGGCCCCTTTGAACCCCATCATTCCAGGTTCCAAGACAGAATTCAATCACATAGTTCTTTTCACTAAATCAAATTCTAATCCAAAAAGATGACTCAATATATAATTTCAAAGGACACATTACTTCCATAAACTAAATGCAAGTTGGAAAAAACAATTAAATTTTACTAAAAATAAAACCAATAGAACAATCTATAATCACAAAGGCTTAGCAAATGAGGTATTTTGGTATTGACAAACCACATAGAATTTTAGAAAACAAAGTTCACTAAATCAAACTGCACGAGTCAGACTAAAGAGAATGAAACATTGACTACCAAACACAAGTCTATCAAAAGTGCATCAGAAAGTGTTAAAAGCAAGGGAAATAATCAATCCATTATGCATTTCACCTAGACCAATACTCCAACCATTCTCAGATGATGAATCAATATCATCAATTCAAGACAGCATAAAATCACATAGTTTACCCTCACATTACAAAATCTCATCTATAAAATATGAATATCAATGATTAGAAAATAAAATATGAACAAATCAACCATAGAAGCACTTAGGGGTGGGCACGGGCCGGGACAGGCCGGAAATTAAGCCCTCTTGGTCCCGTCCCGAAAAAAAAAAAAAAAATTATCCTGTCTTGTCTAGGCCCGAATTTTTTTTTGTCTCATCTCATCCTGTCCCATCCCGATTTTATATAACCTTGTCCCGATTTCGTCTCGATCCATTTCTCTCGTCTCATCCCAGTTAAATTTTTTTTTTTTTTAAAAAAAAAGGTGTAAAAAGTAATAAGAGGAGTGTTGAAAGCATGTTGAAAGAGAAGGAAATGAGGTGTGAACAGTAAAAAATAACGGTGTAAATAGTAATAAACGGGACAAATATATATAGGATAATTTCGGGACGGGATGGGACATACTTACAGAAAATTCAGGACGAAACCGAGATGAGACTAGGATGGAATTTTACTTGTCCTGGTCCCGTCCCGAAAATTCATTGAGACACAAAAATTGCATTCCGATCCCGTTCTGAGTCTCGATTTGTCTTGTCTCGAACCCTTCGGGCCAAGTTGGGACACCGGGCCGTCCCAGCCCGTGCCCACCCCTAGAAGCACTAGAACCATATTAATTTAAGGGCAATGAAGGAAAGTATGAAAAATTCAAGAAGAAAAAATGGATGAAAGTAAAAACCTTAATAGCCATTAAAGAGAGACAAAACTAAGAACTCAAGACTGAGAATCAAACCAAAATTATTATCGCCACTTGAACATGGATATAGAAACTTCAATTTGATAATGCATATCTTGAGTAGAAGCACACTGAATCAAATTGACGTATAAAGAGAAATATGATTACTATATACATTATTTGATGCAACAAAGAAACCCACGCTCCCATGACTTTACCCAATTAGTCCACATTCAAATTGATAATCTCAAATGGATTTAACCGTCAAAATATAATAACATAATGCAGATTAAATGTCAAAGATCATAACAGAGGGATGGTATTTGGCATCTTGAATAAAACATGAAAAGTCAATTCCTAAGATAATCAGAGACCAAAAAGTGGATTCAAGGTGAGTAAGAGAAGATTTGAGACGTACCTGATTGAGATAAAAGTTTGAGGAAGAATCAACGAGGTGAAATCATTGACCACAACACTATAATGGACCAAGGACTTAGGGAATTTCCTTTCTCACCAAGCTTCCATACTCTAGTTTTCTCTGATTTCTCAATCAATCAATCTTTGTGATATTTTTCTCTCTAGACTTCAAGAGCTCTTCTTCTCTCTCCCCTTTCACCTTTCACTCTATTATCTTATAGCCTTCCAATTTTCCCTTTTTTGAGTCAAATGTATGAAAATGATTAAAACAATAATTTAAATAAAAGTCTTTTTTTGAAAAAAAAAAAACTGAGGAGAGATGGGGAGAGTCAGAGATAGAGGCAGATTACTTCTATATTTTTTATAAGAAAATGGAAATACCTCGAAGAGCATATAAAAAGGGTGATTGGAAAAGCTTCAAGAGGTTTTTCCAAGAAGACAATAGAGCTATACTTGAGACTTTCGACTTGACTGGAAACGCTGCCATTCATGTGGCTGTTGAAAAGCAGGATCCCCAACACTTTAGGAGAAAAAATGTTCATCAGAGCACTGTTCTACATAATGACGACATGAGTGTAGGCATTGCTGAGTTTGTACTCAGGTGCGAGAAGGTGCTGCTAAAATAACCCTAAGGAATGAGAACTTACCAACAATACAATTGTTTGAAGGTATGTCTTGAACTTTATTATGATGCTCAATCTCAAGTATTGTTCTTTGGCCATGTGAATTTGGATAAAAGTAGATTTTTGTATAATTGAGGTTTTGTCTGATTCAGCATATTTTTTAAAATATAAATTGAGATTTTATTTTTTTAATATTTGAAATTAACTTAAACCTTATTTAGGGAGATTTTGCTTGATGTATATTAAGAATTTTTTTATTGGTTGTTGATTTTCTAATTATTTATAATTTACTTAAATTGTAATTCTTGTGTTATATATATAAGTAAAACCCCACCTTAGCTATTATGTGTGTGTCATTTATAGTCTCCAAAGTTTTTACATCGATAACTATGGTGGCAATTCTATGGCAACAACATTTATCCTTTTTTATTTCCCAACAAATTAGAACTACACAATATATATATATATATATATATATATATATATATATATAGTTTTATATTGGAAACTATGATGCCATGCAAGTATTCTGTAGTTTTTTTTTTTTTTTAATTTTTTTTTCAGATCAAGCAATCAGAATTAACCATTTCTCTAAAGTGAGAGGAAGCTTGTTTACTTTATTTTACTGTTGCTTATGCACTTTATTAATTAATGAAGCAAAAATATATATATATATATATATATATATATATATATATTTGTTTATTTTCAAGTATCTCTATCTCATATAGAAAGTAAGATTAATCTTGTTTGAAGAATGAAATAATCACAACAATTATTTTACTTTCTTAACACATATTTTTTATGAGTTTAAATCCCTTATATTATAGAGGCCTCTCAATAGTTAAATTTAGTTTATTTACAATAGAATTTTGTATTTAATTATGACTAAGAACAAATTCTACAAAGCTAGCTAAAATTCTTCCCTCAACAAAGAATATTAAAGAATAAATACTATTATACTAATAAAAGTATTTTTGTGATTAGTACAATAGATAATTTATATAATTGGATTCTGTCACCTTAAGATATATTGAGAACGAATACAACATACATACTTTACGTTTCATTGAGAACAAAAACGTTTACTTTCTCCACATAAGCAAATTAAGTACCTTTATATTTTCAATATGAGAAAGTTGTAGAAATTCTCCCTACCTCTTTGAGCCAATTCTGGTGATCTATGTCCCTAATAACAAGAATTATTATCTCTCCCCACCAAAGGAAAAAAAAAATGGTTTTGTTTAAAATTTAATATTAATTTAACAAACACCATACCATGCTGGTACTCAGTTAAAAGCTCATTACTTTCCCATATATATATATATATATATATATATAGATATAGATAAAAGTGCAAAACAACACAAAAGAAATTTACATAGTTCACTCAAATTAGGCCAAGTGTAGTGGCAAATCTTTATTATAGCAATTATAATAACATAAACAATACAGCAAAAAGAAAACTCTCTGCTGTAGGAACTACCCTAGTTTAGGACCCTAAATAAGGCTTTATACTTGAGCCCTATAAAACAATTTGATCAACCCGAAATACTAACAAGCAAAAGACTCTAATACCACTTTTTGGAGGAAGTGAAATGTATTTCACTCAAAATAGGGAGGCTTTCATTTATACTCAACCTTGGAAGGTAGTTATTGCACTTAATGCATTTATCTACGGTGTTCTCTATATTATAAGAAAATTCTAACTTCAATCTCAATCCCCTTTTTGATTATTATATTTCTTAACACTCGTATTTAAATTATAATATAAAGACTTCTAAATTTATTAGCTTATTCAGAAAACTTTATAAATTTCGTATCACACAAATTCTAAAACCCTCACTTAAGTATTTATAACTTTTTATTAAAGTGTCCTAAAATCATAAGAATTACAAATTCTAAAAAAGACACAAGCTTTCGACTCCTAAAAGCCAAAAGACAAATTTCAAATTACGCATTTATTCCCAACCGTGTTGGCTCTTAGCACTGCCCTGATCAAGACCTTGTAGTTATCTGCTAAAGGGATAATCTAGGTTATAAGACATCTCTACAATTTTGTTTTTCACTTATAGGAAAATAACCATTTGTAACTGAGAGGATTAAAATTTTGTGATAATATTTAATTTAATTTTTATCTTTATCTTTATTTTATTTTTATTTTTGTTATTATTTTTATATATTTTATTTTGTTATGCTTTTTAATAAAAAGAAAAAAAATTAATTAATTTTCTTTTACATCTTATATTAATTAAAAAAAGAAAAAAAATAAAAAAAAAAAAGAAAGAAGAGAAGAAAAAGCAACAGCAGTTAGGTGAAGAAATAAGCGAGAAAAGGAGAAAGAAAAGAAAAGAAAGGAAATAGCGGCGAAAAAAAAAAACAGAGGAGAAAAGAAGAAGAAGGATCGCGAAGGCAAGGGGTGAAGGCAGTGAGGTCGAGAGGAGTGATCGTGGAGAGCAAGTGGTAGGAAGGCGTGATTGGCGGAAGAGGATACCACAAAAGGCAAGAGTCGAGTGGATTCGCGGTGAGAGGAATCGAAGAAACGGGGAGCGATAGGAGAAAAGAGAAGCGAAAAAGCAAGAGGGATTTTAGGTGAAGGAGAAGCACACACAAGCGAGAAGAGCCGAGGAAAGGGAAGCCGATTCAGGATAGGAACTCGTGAAGGATTTCTGGCTGGTCTATTTCTCAACTCCAGTTCGCGACGACTAATTGTTTTGTGAGTAATTAACTTGATTCAAATCCTCCTGAGTTCTCTGAGCTTCTAGAAATTATTTTCATGGTTTAAGATCGAGTTTTTAAGTTTTTTTCTGGAAGAAAATCTGATTTGCAGTTTGTAATTTACTCCTTTGATTGTCGATCATGTTTGTTGATGCTTAAACCAAATTTGAAATCGAACCTGTAGTTATGTGTAGCTGGGAGTAATCCTATTGAATTCTCTGAGCTTCTAGAAATTACATCCATGAATTTCTGAGTTTAAGTTCGAGTTTCTGAGTTTGTTTCTGGATGAAAATTTGATTTGCAGTTTGTAATTTACTCCTTTGATTGTCGATCATGCTTGTTGATGCTTAAACCAAATTTGAAATTGAACCTGTAGCTATGTGTGAGCTGGGAGTAATCCTCTTGAATTCTCTGAGCTTCTAGAAATTATCTCCATGAATTTCTGAGTTTAAGTTGGAGTTTCTGGAAGAAAATTTCACTTACAGTTTGTAATTTACTCCTTTGATTGTCGATGATGCTTGTTGATGCTTAAGCCAAGTCTGAAATCATGCCTGTAGTTATGTGTAAGCTGGGAATTCCTGTTGTTGTTCGGTCTCTGTTTCTTCTGATTTGCTTGTAATAAACATTGATTAATGGGTAGGCTTATGTGGATTATGTAGACAAGATGTTTGACATTATGCTTTAGCTATTTGGTGTGTATTTTACCCACTGTCTAATTCTCTAGCCTAAGACCATATGTTTACTTGCTTGTTTTTGTGCCTTTCTTAGTCATTAATTAACTTCCAGCATAGCATATGATTTTTGAACCCCACTCCCAGCTGGAAATATATAAATCACTTCATAGGATATTCGAAGGGAGCAGATATTTCCCATTATAATTCACCTCCTGTTGTTGGAAACTATTGGTTGCTGCTTATCTTGTGATTACCACTTTCTTTCTTTCCCTGTCATGTACAACACTACTGATTATTTGCTTTATTATCCCTTAGTGCTAATTGATAGCCTTGGTCTTAGATTGCTTTCCAAACATTTGATTTCAAAGCAAGTCACCCGGGTGGGAAGGCTGATTAGTAATGCATAAAAACTGCCCAGTATATTGGAATACACACTGTTGCCAGTGGCTAGCATGAGTTATTGCAAGATTCTATTACTTTCACCGTGTTGTTTATACTTTGCACTGGCATGAGATATTTTCGCTGTTGCTCACTGTCTGGAAAATTTTATTTGGCACTTCGTTTACTAGTTTAAGTGAAGATTTTTCTTTCTTATTCTTTTTCTTTTTATTTTTTTTCCTTCTATTATTCTGCATTAATCTTGCCCATTGCCTTGTATGAGATGGATATATAAAGCTACAGATTTTCCAGTATCTCTTGTTTTCCATTCTCATCTAATGCTCTCGAAAGAAACAAAATTTACTACTAAGAAACACACTGTTTACTGTTATGCTTGTGACAGATCTTCTGCTGCATGTTTGCCTTTGATCATTTTATTTACTGTCCCATTTCTAAGTAAGCTTCTTCTATATAGATGCATAACAGTTCTTGAACCTCAATCAGAATCAGAAGCCTAACTTTAATTTCTTATTTTTTGGGTTGGTTCATAATGCTTAAGTGATATAAAAATGCAAATTTGTTTCTTATATGTTACTTTTATACTTGACTGATTTGTCCATATTTAATGTGAAGATTAACTTGGTCCTAGGAGTTGGTAAGCCTTGCTAGCTGTCCATTTGTACAAATGTTTGCTGTCTTTTTTTTTTTTTATTCATTTGTCTCTATTGTGTTTAATATCTATTCTTGCCTAGTCTTAGTTCCTTTTTGGTGTCTTGCTATGTGTTTCTTAGTACATTTGCACAGCAACATTTATTTGTATGTGAATCATCCTTTTTCCTTGTTTAGTGTTACATAATTTTTGAGCCTCCTTATATATGAATTCACAATGCTTGAGGCATCAAATATTATCACATTTTTACTCTTAAAATTGACTGTACCATTGTTTGAGGGCTGTGCTTCTTTGGTTGCCACCTTGGATCGGTTTTCATCACTGTCAGAATGGTGCTTTCATTAATCTGCCAGGGGGTGCAAAAAGAAATGATGGGACTGAGAATAAAAAATAGCTGAATGAGCAAAGGGGTCCTAAGATGAGAAAATGGAGTGTGAGGAGGAAGGAATAGTTTTGGCCAAGGAGGTATTAGGAAAAGAAAAGTGGAGTGTGAGATGTGATTGGGGTGTTAAAAAGAAAGGTCGGGTGTAAGAAGAAGTGTAGACTTACAATGGGCGCGTGAATAAGGAAAAATGTAATTTTTATTTCATGCCACTTTTTCCTATGTAATTTTTGGTATACTTGGCTTCTAAATTTTAAGTTGTAATTAATATACACTCACTTTAGGGTGTATTCGAATTGTTAGAATCCTGAGGCTCTCACTTATCATAGAAAGATAGAAAGTTTGATTTTTTATAAGATTGAGTTTATACTATCTGATCTAGGTGAGTATAAACGTTATTTAGAGAGATAATTTATTTATCTTGAATGATGAAAAGACCATAAATTTATTTAAAAAATTCATGCATGCATGTTTATTTTTATGTTATTTTTTTAGATATTATAATATTTATTTTAGTAATAAATAAAATATATTTTTGGGTTATTTTATTTTGTACAACTAATTTAAGTAATTATTTTTGACGGATGTTATGAGGTGTCTAATATCTTTCTCACGTGTAATTGACTTTCAAACTTATTTTTTGTTTGCACTTTAATTTCTTTTTTAATAAATAAATAAATATATAAATTTTAAAATAAATAAAAATTTTAATTATATTATAATTTTTAAATAATTAGTAGTGGTTCTAAAAATAGATTTTCTACAATTTTCAAAAGCTACGTTGTGACAAATACTAACATATAATTGGAATGTGTTGTTTTAAGCTTTATGGAGAACTATTTCTTACGCCAATGTAAAAGTCCTATTCTATATTGAATGAATAATGTTTAGAAAACTTTTATATTTTTAAAATGAAAAATTGTAGAAAATCTCTTTATCTTTTTGAACCAATTATGATATCGAAGTCCTAGAAAAAAGAGAAGAACAATCACAAAAAGAGAAAGAAAACAATCAGTTATTTTGATGTAAAATTTGATATTAATTTCACAAGCACTGCATGTTGGTACTCTTTTAAAAATTAAAAGCTCATTAAATGTGAAAATGATGTTACCTATATTTGTGAGTTAAACGATAACCCAATCAAAACGCTTTCTAAAACGGGAGAAAAGCAAGGTAGAGTTGGCAAGCAAAGTGTTCAAAAAGAAGATTCTATTCCAAATTTTCTTGCAAACTCAGTTATGAATCAATGCTTTCCAAGAGTCTATTGAGAATGCAAGAAGCCCTTCAAACTTTATATATCCGAAGAAGAAACTGATTAAGTGTACATTCCTTGTGAGAAAAACTGAGGAGAAATGGGGAGAGAACTAGAAATAGAGACAGATAACTCTATTTTTGATAAGAAAATGGAAATACCACTAAGAGCTTACAATCAGCGTGATTGGAAATCCTTCAAGAGGTTTTTCCAAGACGATAAAAGCGCTCTAATTGAGCCTTTCGACTTGGCTGGAAACACTGCCATTCGCAAAGTTGCAAAAAATCTCCAACGCTTGAGAGAATATCTAGAAATGCTATCGCCAAGGGACCGATGGCATGCATTGAGGAAAAAAAACTTTCATGGAAGCACCATTCTGCATATTCACAACTTAAATGGAGAGATTGCTGATGAAGTACTCAAGTGCGAGAAGGAGCTGCCACTGCCACCAGAGAATGAAATTGATAAGCAGCAACTGGAAGAGAAGGAACTGCCATTGTTGGAGATTAGAAATATGAATGGGGAAACCCCCATTTACAGGGCTGCCTTCTTTGGTAACCTAAAGTTAATGAAGTACCTTGCAAAACAAGTAGCTGATATGAAGATGCATTTTCATAGAAAAAAGGACAAAGTGTCCATTCTTCATGCTGCTGTGATTGGTCAAAATTTTGGTACAAATTTTAGAAGTTTAATTTTGACACAAATTTTCAGCTTTAATTTTTCTCAATTCTTCGTTGTTGTGGAACTTGAAACTTACATTTCAGTGCAGACGTGGCTTTGTGGTTATTGAATTTGGACGACACACTAGCCTTTGAAAAGGATGATAATGGATGTACCTGTCTTTAGTTATTATCCACAATGCCATCCGTTTTCCACAGCGGGACACAGTTTGAAAGAATTATAGAGAAGTTCATATATTGTATTACACATCTCCTTAAAAGGAAACTATTTATTTGTTTATTATTTTCATTATTTTAACCATCACCCACATTTATATTCCATATAGTTGCTATACAAAAATGCTTTTGCATTAATAATTTCTCTATTGATCACTAATTTCATGAATGATTGAATTCTTGTCATAGACTTTCTTCCTAAGTATGATTATTATGATGATGATGGTGATGATAGCACTAAGGTTCTTGTTCCAACGAGAGACATAGAAACTGGAGAAGACAATAGAAAGCAACATATTTCAGGTACTCGATACAAAATAAAAAAAGTGCTATACACACAGAGTATTAGAGCAGTTCTGCTTATAGACTGTAGGATATGTATATATATATATGTACAGTATTAATTTCCTCGTAGTTCATGCAAAAATAGATTTGGCTCTAACCATAAAAAATGATTTTGAAATTTGCAGTTCTTTCAGAGATCAATTCAGCTATTTGGAAACGATTGGCTAAAGGTACCAAGTACATCAATAAATCATTGCCTCACTTCAATTTTGATTCCTAAATTGGCTTTACTATAATACTATAATTATGAAATGAATGTCATTTTCTTTTTGTGCAACTGCAGAACAGAAAAAGAATGATAATATTCTTCCAACCTATGTTATTTCATTTATTATTTTGATTGTAATTACATAATACATGAAACCAATTATCATATTAATTAATTTAAGAGGGATTTTTTGTAATAAGGTAATGAGGAATTATTTGTAATAACTGAATTAAAAAAGACCATTTTGTAATATCTTTTATTTAAAGAGAACTGAGATGGTGTTTTAGTCAATATGTTATGCATTACATGCAAAGTAAGAGTTAGTTTTATTCTCAGAGACTTAAATTTAGTATTTGACCATCGGTAGACTATAATGTAATCAACTTATCAAATAAATATTTTCTCTACCACAATCTCTTCTATAATTATTTGTAGGGTTTTGCTATGTAGTGTATCTCACTATTTATTTTTTTTTTTGCACATATTTTTCATCTTTTATTGACATAGTTGCTTTTGAATTTGAATGCTCATGTTTGAAAAAGAAAAAAAAAAAAAAAGGGGGTTCATTCTTGTTCTTACTAAAAAAAATTAGTAAATTGCAGGATGGAGTGGAATAGAACATATTCAAAAGACAAAGAAGAAGAACAGATTAGCAGAGCTACTGGCTGACTTTCTAGTGAGAATGGACGATTCATGGAAGAACAGTTTTGATTATAAAGAAAATGCAATAATCATCTCGCCAGCAATTCTTAGCTCCAACGTGTCAACACTTTTGAAGTATACACAATACACTAAACAAACAACTCGTTCTCATAGAGATTATACTCCATTGCTGTTAGCAGCTGCCTCAGGAATTGATGAGATAGTGAAAAGAATTCTTAAGCTGCATCCAGAGGCCATAAAACATGTTAGTGAGGATGGGCTAAACATTCTGCATGTGGCTGTGATGTATCGTCAAAAGAAAATCTATAGGATTGTCAAAGAGAGAGGATCACGGCTCGCTACTCGGTTAAGTGCAAATGGAAATAGTCTCTTGCACCATGTTGGGAGTATGGAGTTTTATAGAGGGCGACGTAAGCTTGGCATTGCATACCGATTACAAGAGGAGCTACGTTGGTTCAAAGTAAGCAACCCACAACACTTTCGAGCATGATTAATTATTAAAATACTTAAGATAGAGGAGCTAGCTTCCCTCTCATTAATTAGATATAAATTCTGAATAACAGTAGGATTTGTTTGGGATGGTTGTGAGTGTTTTGGATTTTAATTTGCAAATCCAGATTTTGAAACAAAATAGGTTTGATAAAGCCGGTATTAGTTTTAGTTTTTAATTGGTTTTAAAACTGTTTTAGCTCAATTTTCAAACCAAAAAAAAAAAAAAATGCTTTTTGATTGTAAAATTGCAATTGTAAAAATTTGTCCACACGGCCTTCACCATTGATTAAAAATGTTCTCTAAGTTCACATTTTTTTTTAAAATTTGAAATTAAAAAAATTAGAATTATAAAAATAAAAACTGATTTTAGTTTTTAAAACTTAAAACTAAACCTAATTGAACAATTTTTTTTTTTTGATTGAATCAATTTCTAATATCGTATTCGAATCTTATATCTTTCTTTACTTTATACCTTAAGAAACCTGATATAGAAGTTTTTTCATGTCATGTTAATGTCAAAAATAATGTAGTCTCACTTTTAAACAGTCAACAAGATAGGAATAATAAGTGTATAATCTTTTTCTTTTGAATCTTTCAGCACTATATATGCATATTTTATTTCTAATATGCACAATCTAATCATTGAAATTTAAACATGCAGCGAGTGCAAGAGATAGTTCCTGCATACTTGCTTGTACATTGTAACAATGAAAACCTAACAGCACAAGACCTGTTTAACATTGAGCATAATGATATGTTCAATGAGGCAAGAGATTGGATAAAGAAGACAGCCGAGTCGTGCTCCACTGTGGCTATCCTTGTTGCGACAGTAGTCTTTGCAGCAGCATACACTCTCCCAGGAGGTAATGATCCAAAGGGGTTACCAGTTTTCATTGGTTCTCCTGTGTTCCTCATTTTCACTATCATGGACGTTGTGGCCCTAGTGAGCTCACTGGCCTCGGTGATGATGTTCCTTTCCATCCTAACATCTTCATTAGAGATAGAAGATTTTTACCAAAGCCTCCCTCGAAATTTATCGCTAGGATTCGGTTTTCTGTTCTTCTCATTGATGACCACAATGCTAGCTTTCACTTCAACCATCTTGCTTAGCATCAAATTGGACAAGAGCAAGTGGACTTCAACTTTAATATATATTGCAGTGTTTTTTCCTGTTGCGATGTTTGGGTTACTTCAGTATCCCTTGGGTATGGCTGTTAAAGATCTATTGAAGGTGATCTGGAAGCATATTAAGAAGGTGCTACCATGTAGATTATTCAAAAGGTCCAAATCCTCCAAGCGATCATGAAGAGAAAAATATAGAGATATTAAAGACTGATGACCGCTGTCATGAACCAGCCCAGAGATGAGCATAACAGTGAAGTCTAAGAAGCCAGCATTAGCCCAATGCCCACAAGACCCTCAAGAGGCTCACTTGAGAAGATAGTTATCGGCAATATTAGATATTATTTTGGAATTTGTGTGTTTGTGTTACGTGTGTTTTGTTGGTGTGATTTTATGATTGACAATCTGTGCATGCTGTGTGTTTTGAGTCTGCAAATGTGTATATTGCACTCTTGTAGCAATGCGTAGTGGTAGGATGAATGCTAGCACAACGATTATTCTGCTATATGTAATGGGTTTGGAGAATGAATGGACAAGTAGATGCCAAATGTCTTGAAGACATAGCCAACAAGCTCTCTGCACTAGAACCAAACCACTATTTCACCTCACCAACAAACATCCTTGGTACGTCATCTACACCAAATAACAACCAAAACTTAGATATCAACCAATCACTCTTTTCCACGAACACCCTTCAAACTTGAAGTCTTAAATTTGATGGAACTGAGTCATTGGGATTGGTATTCAAAATCTCACGATTTTTCGACTTCCACCAGACACCTGAAGACTAATGAATCACAATACCCTCCTTTCCTTTCACCTTGATGGACCGACACTAGGATGGTTCCAATGGATGCACGCTGTAAAAATGGGACTTCACCAAGTACATATAAAGCATAAGCCATGTTAGCAACATGAGACCCAAAGGTCCAACATTGAAAAGTCAAACTATAAATGAGTCAAAAAGGGATCCAATTTCCTTCAAAGGAAATATACATCTTATTTATTTACAAATATCATAATGACACTTGAGGAAGTCCTTACCCTAAGGAAGAGGTCCTAGGATGGTTCATCAATACTCATAAAGAAGCAAGTGCTTCCTATGTTCAAACATTTGACAACCATTTTCCCATGGAAGTGAAATGAACCACCCAGGGAATCTTCCCAGCTAACTTCTTTAAAACAATTACACACTACCCATAGAAGTACATGCTTTATTTCTATCATCTCTCATATATTAGAAGGTGCTACCACTACTGTGGAAATATCCCATGTGGCACTCCTTCACTGTGATTCCCGGACGCAATGTGTTGAAGTGGCCCCTCCGAAAGAGGCAAGCACCTAGCTTCTTAGGCAGTAATCTTTACTCTCCTAAGGTAGCTTCATAGTCTAGACTAGGGCACTTACTCGACCATGCTTTGGGATCAAAGATCTCAGATCCTTATATCTCCAGTAGTGTGAGTAACAGTGCTTGACGAAGCAGTGCCCATGAAAGCACTTAGTAGTCTTCGGCAGCTTACATGAAGTGGCTCTTCCGCACGGAAACTTCTTTGGATTAAGTGGCCTGGAATACTAATGTTTAATGTGTTTTCTGGCTGCCATTGACCGTCTAAAATTGACACCAACAGTCTATTTAGTTTATTGCAGTTTATTTTATTTTGCTTTGTGCACTTTACTAACACATGAAGAAAAAAAATATTTTTGTATTTGCGTGTACGAAAATAATTATTGCATTTGTAATAGAGAAGATATAAACCCTGGAAGTAGATAAAAATTTATAGCCTTATCACTACGAACACATGTTTCATACTCTAGCTAAAATTTTTACTCAGAATAAATACTAATACAAGTACTTTTGTCAATAATACAGTATGTTCAGGGTTTTAAAGTTGTCTAGGGTCCCATACCCTTTTTATTGTCAGCTCTCCCCTTCTCTTCTACTGTTGAGGCTTTAAGGCAACAACTGGAACAATTAGAGATGTTCTTCAAAAAAGAATACAAGTATTAATTAAGAAACCTTTTATTTTATTCTTGTTTATGCACTTTATTTATCAATGTTAGGTAATAATTTAATCATTAAAAGTGAAAGAAAACGTTTTCACTTCATTTTTTCTGGCATATTCCCTTTTCAATTAATGAAAAAAAAATATTTTTTTTTGCGATAATTGAGCCAGAAATAATGAAGTATTATTTTGGTAATTGTTGAAAAAAATTGTTTGGTTATGTTTTCCGGTGGCTGTTGACCGCCGAAAATGCCCAACAATAGAATTATAACTATACAAAATGCCCCAATAAACTAAGTTTTGGGCTAGAGACTAAGTATTTTATAGTTCTTTGCCGATCAAGTGAATGAAATCACTCATTTCTTTAAAGTGAAAGGAATTTTTTTGCTGTTGATATATTTTTGAATTTACTTGTAGGAAAACAAGCATTGAATTTGTAAGAGAAGATATGAACAATGGACAGAGATAAAGATAACATCTTATCACAAAATGTTAACACGATGTTGCCTTTATGAGTGAGTTAAACAATAACTTGAATTTTTTGCTTTAGATTATGCTCCAAATTTTCTTGCAAACTCAGCTACGAATCTGTGCTCTCCAAGAATCATATAAAGATACGATTCAACAATAACCTCTTCAGCTATATATATCCGAGCTAGAAACAGTTTAGGTATACATTATTCAGTGTGATAGAAAATGGAAAACCTCAAAGAGCTTTAGAAATGGAAGATTGGAAAAGCTTCAAGAGGTTTTTCCAAGAAGACAATAGAGCTCTACTTGAGCCTGTCGACTTGACTGGAAACACTGCCATTCACATAGCTGCCGTCTGGAACAAACCTCAACTCTTGAAGGAATTTCTACAAGTATTTGAAAGAATTGGTTCAAAAATTATATACGCATCATAGGGGATCATATTAGAGAAGTAGAGAGTCTAAAATTACATGAAATAGGAGTAGATTTTATGTGAATAGAGAACGAGAGAAAAAACCATTATGTATGAGAGCAGTTTTGATCTATTGGCTACAATATACATGATAGTTATGAACGTATTACTCAATAAATAATATCACTTATATTTATAGCAAAGATCAAAGACTCTCCATGATAATTCTAATGGACTACTAGATTAACTTATTAATTAACAACTAACCCAATATCATAGCTTAATAACTAGAGTCCACTAAACAAAAGTGGGGCCTAATAAACAATAATGGATCACATAATTAATTAGCTTATACAAAGTCTCATAATTAATCTAATAATTTAATCTGTGTTTCAGTCAAAGAGCTAGTTTACAAAATTATTCTTACAATCACCATCAAACCAATGTCATGCATTAAGGAGAAAGAGTTCAAAAGAGCACCGCACAAGATAAAATTGACCTAAGTGTTGAGAGTGTAGAGATGTTACTTAAGCACAACAAGGAGCTGCCACAACCACCGGAAAATTAAATGGACCAGAAGGAAGAGAAAGACATGCCATTACTAGAGCTAAGAAATCTCATGGGAAAACCCCTATTTACAGGGCAGCCCTTGATGGTAACCTAAATTTGCCGAAGTACCTAAACCTTATACCCTAAAATAATATAAAGAAACATATTTCGGGTACACACTGAGAAATAAAATGTGCTATATATAGTATTAGAGTAGTACTTATAAAAACTACAGTGGGTATTTTCAGTATGTCTCTTTCAAATAGTTTATGCAAAAAAGCGTTTCATATGAAATAATTTTGCAATTTGCAGTTCTTTTAAGGGTCAATTTAGCTATTTGGGAACGATTGACCAATAATATCAAGTACATTTATAAATCAATCCCCCACTTCATTCGTAATTTTTAAACTAGCGTTGACATTTTGTATGAATATAAATCCAAATGAGAATTACTGATTAATCCTTGCTGATGCGTGTGCCTATAGTGTCACTACTATAGGTAGTAGCCCAATTAAAAATTCAAGTTTGAGTTTTTAATCAAGGATCATGTTATTAGAGAATCAATAGTACATGTCTCAATCAATTATGTGAAGGAAATGAGGGTTTTAGGCATAATCAATAAAACTAACAGTAAATAAGCGCAATAAATAGATAAAAGAGAAGTCAATCGATGATGAAAAGGCAATCAACCTAGGAACTATCTAACATCTAATGATTTTATCCTTGACCCAAAGATAAAATTTGATTCTAGTTATGTCAACTAACTAGATTAACTAGGAAATCTCAAGATTAACCTACCTAATTAATTTGTTTAGTTGAACCCTAACTAAATCAAGATCCCTGCACTTAGCTCGACAATTCCTACTATGCAATGCATAGGTTATAGCCATTGGAATCAGACCCAATCCCAACTATCATCACAGCAAGGGATTAGAGCATCCAAGACCTAAAATCTGAATTTTTATCCAACCAAATCAAGTTCTACTTCTTGAAACTTATTTCTAGGGTGATTGGACCTAGAAATCTCACAAACCTATCTAGAAAATCATGTATAAAAATCATAATACACAATCTAAGAGAGAGAAACAAGGAGTAGAGAAGCGTAACCTTCATTAACTTTAAAATAAACATAACATTGGTCTCAAGAATCATACTAATAGTTTTCAAGTCATCCTTTGTTGATTATAGAAACTTCTAGTTGTCCATTTTCATGGAGGCAGCCATGAGAGAAGAAGCAAAGAAGAAAACTAGAGTGAGATGATGAAAGTGGCAGCTAGGTTTAGTTAATGAATGACCTAGCCGAAAATCCTAGATTAAAATGTGGGAAAATTATAAAAATATCATTAATGAGGCTCAAATTACAAAATTGCTATTAATGAGACCCAAATTAAGACCTTGCCCCTCACTTAAGTTGTCAAATGTTTATTTTGCCCTTTTTGAGTTGAGAAAATCTTTTTTATGCCCTCACTTCATGAATTTATGTACAAAGCTTGAACATAAATCTCAACCATGAGGCCTCTCAGGTCCAGTTTTAAAATTAAAAATTTCTAATAAGTAAAATTAGACCTTAAAGTGAAAAAATTAATATAACATATAATAATTTTTAATTAGACCTCAATGATAAAAATATATGCTAATTAAACAATTAAATATAAGTTTAAAATGCCAGAAGTATTAGAGTACACAGATAAACACTAAAAAGTGTTCATCAGTTGCACTTAATTTTATCATTGACCGTGTACAAAATGGCATGGAGTAAAATGTTTTTTGAAGATAAAGAAGAACAACTGGGTAGAGCAGTTGGTTGATGTTTTAGTGAGAAAAGACAACTTATGGCAGAAAAGTTTCACTGAGAAACAAAGATCACCAACCATATCGCCAACATTTCTTGGTTCCAATGTCTCAACCAAATCAATTGACGGGAAACAATGCATGAAACGGATCACTCATTCTAATAGTGATTGCACTCTGTTGCTGCTAGCAGCTTCCTCAGGAATTGTTGGGATTGTTAAAAGAATTATTTAGCTGTATCCTATGGTCATGATCCATTAGTGAGGATGAGCTAAACATACTGCATGCAGCTGTTATGCACTGTCAAAGGAAAATCTATCAAATTGTCAAAGAAACTGGAGCATGGAAATCGTATCAGTTGAGTGCAAATGGAAACAATCTCTCGCACCAAGTCAGGAGCATTCGGTTTTATAAAGAGCAACACGAGGTTGGCATTGCATACCAATTGCAAGAGGAGCTGCGTTGGCTTGAGGTAAGCAACACTTTATGACTTGGTTAATTATTAACATAAAGCACTATGGTAGAAGGCCACTATAAGCGCTAGTTAGGAGAGTTGATCATATGATTTTTGGCTTAGTGAAAATGTGCAGAGGGAGACTAAAAAAAATTAAAAAGTTATATGATTTTTGATAGAGCATAATAATACATAGTTGACCTCACCTAATAAGAGATATCATTATTGTTGTTGTTTAAGTGCAATGCATGAAAATTTAATTTATAGTATGCACAAGTTAATATTGAACTATATGCAGCGAGTGGAGAAGATAATTCCTACCTGCTTGATGACACATCACAACGATGATAATATGATAGCAGAAGACCTTCTCAAGAAAGAGCATGGAGTTATGCTCCATGTGGCAAAGAATGGATACAGAAGACTGCCGAGCACCCTTGTTGCAACTGTGTCTTTGCAGCGGCATACACTGTACCAGGAGGTTACGATCAAAGTGGGCTACCTATATTCCTTGGCACTCCCGTGTTCCTCTTTTACACTATCATGGATGTTGTGGCCCTTGCAAGCTCACTGGCCTCTGTCGTTTTTTTCCTTTCCTTCCTCACATCTCCATGTGGGATGAAAGACTTCAAAAGGCCCCTCCCTCGAAAATTGTTCGCTGGGATTTTGGTTTTATGTTCTTCTCATTGATCACCACAATGCTAACGTTCAGTGCAACTGTTTTGCTGATCATCAAATTGGAGAAGAAGTGGACTTCAACTTTAGCATATAGTACTGCCTTCTTTCCTGTCACGGTGTTTGGCTTGTTTCAGTTTCCCTTTTATGTTGCCTTTAGAGATCTGTTGAAGGCGCCCAGGAAGAAGCTTGTGAAGGTGCTTCCAGGTAGCTTCAAAAGGTCTTCTAAAGTGGTCAAGGGAAAATATAAAAAATTTTGATGACCACATTAATTACAAATGAGAGCATAAATAAAGAGAGACTGATATCATGTTTCTCAGTTGCTAAGTTGTTTTTGAGATATGCATATGTTCAAAATGATGCCTCTTCTGCACTGTTGAACTTTTCTTTGTTTTAATTTAGTCTAATATACTTTATTTCGTTATCTATGTTGCCATGTGAAATGTGTTCTTTTCTTCATTTTTATCCTATAAATACCATATCTAGGATGGTGTCTTTTTAGTATTCTATTGTGTCTTCCTATCCCCATTCTATTCACAAGTGGTCGTGAGTAATTTGTATATTTTCGATTCTTGATAATCTGGAGGATTTGGTCAGCCTATTCAGAAGCACTCTACCTTGCTCTCAACCGGTTCATTAAAGAGTATTTTCTACATTTGAGGGAGAATTTTTTCAATCTCTATTCTAATAAATACTTTCATTGACAACGTCTATTTATACTTTTACATAGACTATTTCTAAGTCACTAACTTATTGTTTAACTCTAGAAGATATCCAGTGACACATATATTAATCACATTTACTTTCAAGAGCACCGTGATGAGCTTTCCCAGAAATATCTTATAGCCTACACCTAAAGCAGCTTGGCAAGAGTCCATACCTAAGGTTAACATTATTTAACTCAACTGAAAGACATTGCAGAATTGGGCAAACTTCTCTTGATATCCTTCTGAGCAAGAGCTAAACTAGCTCCTACTACTACGATTGATATACCTATTGAAGCCATTCCATTCATTATGTGTAAGGTATAATTATCAAAAGAAGAAAAAGTCAGGGAACTAGAAAAATTCTTGCCACTACCATAGTAGCGGTATGCTTATAACAGCTGAAATACGGGTAAGATCATCCATAGCATCTAGTAACCATACATGAAGGTGGAATTGAGTAGATTTAGCAACTGAACTGAAAAATATTAAGAAGGAACAAAAATAGCAAATAGAAGATTGACTTCACTATTACACCCAATCTGAGCTATTTGTTCAAACGTTTGTAAATTTATTGTTTAGGGTTCTTCCATTGTTTCTGTATACCTCAAAGGATTGGTTGATAGGTTATTGGTGAGATTGTGAAAACCAAGAGGTTTATTGTTGAGACTTGGACACTATACCACGAAAGAGCTTAGACAATGCACTTTAGACAGTGCCTAACATAAAATTGCTGTATATGAATGAGGCGGGGGCACATAGACATCACTTCCTACTTGAACCACTGTCCATGTGTTGCATAAACAGTGCGTCATATATAAAATTCTTGCTTGAACTGTTGTCTATGGGTGCACATAGACAACAGTTCAATAGACAACAGTTCAAGCAAGAAATGCTGTCCACGTTTCTTCATCTTCTAAAATTCTTGCACCCTCTAAAACACACCATTCTGAATCTTGGATGTTGTGAGCCACCACAAGCTTCCAAGCCAAAATTTTGCACAATTTCAAGCCAAAATCATCTGGGTTCAGAGTTTTAGGATATCTACTTTTTACTTCACTAGGATGTTGGCCTTTATTGTTGCTCCATTCATCATATTTCCGCCACCCATAGGATACGCAGTCACTAGGATGGTGTCATCTCCTTCTATTCTGTTATTTCAGTGCCTTTGATTTGATAGCAGTTGAGGATGAAACTAAATTTGCTGTAATGGTCAATATGTTTTTTTCTCTCTATTGTTAATCTTGCTAGAAGCATTTATTCGAATTTATGCTTCCACTCAAGTGCTTGTATTTTGGTTCTTTAATGAAAGGTCATGTGTGGCCTGTGTGATTTATGCTTATCCGATGTATGATTCTATTATGATTGATAAACATGCCCTCAATAGGGAAAACATGGTTGTTTCACCTTGAGAAATTGCATATTCAATATCACACCGGACCCTTGGGTTAAACGCTACAATGACAATGGATGACTAAATAAAAAACATTTGGAAAAGCTCTGGTTTATGAACTCAAGATAGGCTCAGGAGTTAGTTATGGATGGGGAATGTGCATGCTGGGCATATCATAACATTTGTCAAAGACGGTTACTTAAGTTAACTATGTGAAATGTTACTTAAGTTAACTATGTAAAAATAAATATGGCCAAAAATGTACTTCATTCCTTATTATATAATTAAATTATATCCACCAATGCTAATATCCATGCAATTTAAATAGACTTTTTCTCTTTCCAGATGGATATATTGTCCTTTCAAATTGTGCTTATCTCTACTTAGGTGATTAGATATTGCAAGCTCAGTAACTAAACTGCCTATCATTTTCATTATAGATAGAGGGTTTAGGGTAATCATGTAAGATTCCTTATATTGTATGCATAAAAATTACATCTCAAAATAGGAGACTATGGTACAAGAAAAACATAAAGAAAAAACCCTATTTTCTTGAACACTTCATCTTTTAACCATTTCTTTTCATTTTCGAATTAGAGTACAAAAGCAGAAGGCAATAAACATTTATTAATCCAGGAAACATCTCACCGAAACGCCAACGTGAAAAATGATTCATATAACCCGATCTAACAAAAGCTTTCATTGGGTCTACTATACACAAGCTCAAAACTCAAGTCCATCATGCTTTCTCTTTGAAAATTCCCAAAAGACAACAAAACTCAAGTAAACTTGTTAAATAAATTGTCCAAACAATATCAATGAGGTTAGGCATTCCATTAAAAGCTCAAAAGATAAGCATCAAAACCAAACGAAAAAATAATGGGGTGTTTGATATAACTAAGTTTTTTAGTTTCCTAAGAAACTCACTTAAAAAGTAAGTTGTCTGTGTTTGGTAGTACAACTTATGAAAAAACTTCCCTAGCTAAATGAATCTCCTGGTGAAGTAAAATTGTTAAATGTTTTTCATTTTAAGAATTCCCAACTTTAGGGGGTGGGTAGCCTACCTTGCCAAGGAAACTTATTTATTGGGCTATTTAATTACAACATTATCCTTGTTTTCCACCTTACTCCCTCGTTGTGTGTAAAGGGTGATTTTGGAAAATCAAGTAAAAGCCTCATTTTAACCAAAGAAAAAAAATATTTATTATTAGAAAAATTAATTGTAGTCAAACATCAAAGTACATTTATCTAGGTATCACTTTCCCAATAAATATTTTTCTTTAAAAGTTCTCAAAAATCATCACTGACAACAAACGCCACCTAACTACCTATGCATGACAGAGAGAGAAGAGAAGGGAATGAGATACATATGAAGTCTATAAAACCATAATACACCAGACATGAACCTTAACCTCTTTTCCTCTCACTTTTTTCTACTTGTCTTCCTTATTGGTGCTTCATTTGTTCATGGCACACATCTCATCACCCTGCACATATCTAGATCTCTTCTAGAACTTCTTTCTCACTATTTCTCTCTTTTTCTGGGTATCATTTGTCTCTCTGACCCTGTGTAGCTGAAGCAATGAACGCAGATGATGAAGTGACTCTGCTTTGAGGGTCTGCTCTTCGTTCCTTTCCTTTCTGTTTTCCTTTTTTGTTGAAATAGGTATCATAATAAACACCAACAGAAGTAGAACAAAGTCTCGGGGTGGAAATCCCCATAAGGTCTGCTAATACAAAATGTTAACAAAAGATGATACATGATAAAACATAATCAAATCATCTCTCATGGATAGTCCTTCTCTTGTAAGTCTATCTGCAAGCTGGTCGCCTTCTCTAAACCAGTGAAAAAGCTTCACCTGCCTCAACCTCACTTGGTCTAACCTGAAAAAATGATGCAGCACCCTCCATTGATAAGTACTATTGCAACTATTAAAAAGGAAATCAACATCTTAGAAGCAGATTCAATAATAAGAGTTTCAATATCAACATCAATGGCAATCTTGATCCCTTTAACTATGCTCCAAAATTCTCCCTTGTTAACCGTGCCATTACCCATAAACCCACTGAACCCTTGAATCCAGTTACCACAAGAATCCCTAATAACACCTCCAAACCCAATGGCTCCTGGATTGGTGTTGGCTGAAGCATCACAATTCAATTTAAACCAATCAGTTGGTGGAGGGCGCCATCTAATATAATAGACAACTTTAAGAGTAGACCTCTTAACAGAACCTATATGTATATACTCACTGCAGCTGCTAGGGTTCTATTTTTAGGGTTAAGAGGAAGAACTTCGTTCTTGAAAAGAAATCTATGACGATCTCCCTAAATAGTCCACCATCCATAAGCAAAAACAGATGC
Organism: Bauhinia variegata; assembly: GCA_022379115.2. NCBI lineage: Eukaryota > Viridiplantae > Streptophyta > Magnoliopsida > Fabales > Fabaceae > Bauhinia > Bauhinia variegata. The sequence continues at coordinate 13,214,352 of CM039427.1, read as the reverse complement.
CTAGGGAAAGAGAGAAATCGTGAGAAAGAAGTTGTCTTTTATAGATTTCTTTTATAAATATAAAATGTTTTTACATTTTTCAAAATAAAAAATTGCTGAAAATCGCCCTGGCCTTTTGAACCAATTCTGTGATCCATGCCCCATAAAAAAGAAACAATAAAAAAAGAAGAGAAAACAATTAGTTGATTTGAACTTTGATCTAAAATTTTATATTAATTTAACAAGCACTGCATGCTCGTATTCAGTAAAAAAAATTATAAATTAATTAAATGTAAAGATGTTGCTGCTTTTATTAATGAGCCAAACAGTAAATTGCAAACTAAGCTACAAATCTATGCTTTCCAAGAATCTAATAAGGATAAAATAACCCCTAAAATTTGTGTGTGTATGTGTGGGTCTGTGTATATATATATAGTAAAAATAAAAGACAAATGTGTTAAACAGTACATAAGATATTTAGGTGGTTCACTCAAATTGCGCCAGGTCCACTAGAAGCGGCAAATCTTTATTATATGATTCATATTCATAATTACATATAAAATACAGCAAAAGCAAACTCATACGCTCTCTTTCAGATTCCAAATTCTCTCGCTGAAGATTATAAAACTGCTATTTGAAAAAAAAAACACCCAAGAAATGTTACACATATAAGCCCAATAATATAATTGGAAGAACCCAAAATACTAAAGAAAAACCCCAATGTAGAACAATAAACTGCTGCTCTAGTATCGCTGTCCTGACAGAGACTATGGGAGAGAAAAAATAGCTTATCACTAAGAACTCACTGTATGTACTGCGATAAAATTCTCACCCCGAGCTTTTTGAACCAATTCTGGTGATCCATGTCCTAAATAAGAATTATTATCTCCCCTTTCCAAAGGACAAAATAATAAAAAAAAAGAGTAAAAATAATCAGTTGTGTTCAATTAAAATTTATTAATTTAATAAAAACTTCATGCTGATACTTCAGTTAAAAATTAAAAGTTCCATCAAGTGTAAAAATGATGTTGCTTATATTAGTGGGTTAAACAATACCTTGACATTTTTGCTTTCTAAGAAGGAATAAAGAAGAACAGAGAAATCGACCGAAAATTATATTCTGATCCAAAATTGATTGCAAAAACAGCTACGAATCAATACTTCCCAAGAATCTAATAAGGATACAATAATCCATATAACTAAAATCAAAGTATAATGCAGACCTATAGCTCTTTGTTGGTGGGGTAGTTTATGATACAAGACATCTCTACACTTTTATTTTTGCTTGTAGGAAAATAACCATTTGTAAGGGAGAAGATTTGAACCTTGACACAATAAAGTACTTTTGTCACTAATAAAATATATAGCTGGATTGTATAACTTGTAGCTTCGTTGAGAATATTTCTGAAACCAAAGTGAAGGTTCCATTCCATATTGAACAAACTATGTTTATAGAAAAAAAATATTTATATTTTCAAAATTAAAAAATGTTGAAAATCTCCCAACCTTTTTCATCCAACACTCTGATTGATGTCCTAAAATAAAAAAAAGGAAAATAATGTATGAAGAAAGAAAAATTGTCAATTTGTTTTGTTCTATAATTTAGAGTAAAATTCCTTTTTGTCCACTCGAGCTATCGTTAAATTTTAAAAGAATTCCCACATTATAAATTTGTCAACTTAAATACTTATACTACAAAAATTATATTAAAATCAATTTTTAGAGTGTCTTTTTTATTTGTATAGAAAGTAAATTATGATATAATTTTTATAATATGATAATTTAATTTGACAATTTTATTTAAGATTAACAATAGAGGCAAAAGGAGGTTTTATTTTAAATTTTATTTAGCATAACAAACACTGCATGCTTGTACTCAGTTAAAAATTATAAATTCACTAAATATAGAGACTATGTTGCCTTTATAAGTCAGTTAATCAACATCGTTTAACAAGGGGGGAAAAAAAAAATGCAAAGTTGGCAGACAAAATATCCGGCAATAGGATTATGTTTCCTAGTTTAATTTCTTGCAAACTCATCTAGGAATCATTGTTTTCCAAGAAGCTAATAAGGATACAATAATCCCTTCAACCATATATATCCAAAGTAGAAACTGATTAGGTATACATTCAGTGTAAGGAAAAACTGAGGAGAGATGGGGAGAGAGTTAGATATAGAGACAGACTACATTTTCGATAAGAAAATGGAAAAACCTCAAAGAGCTTTACAAAGTGGAGATTGGAAAAGTTTCAAGAGGTTTTTCGAAGAAGACAAGAGAGCTCTGCTTGAGACTTTCGACTTGGCTGGAAACACTGCCATTCACATTGCAGCCATCTCCAACAACCACCAACTCTTGAAAGAATTTCTAGAGATGCTATCACCCCAGGATCGGTGGCATGCATTGAGGAGAAAAAATTTTCTTCAAAGTATTCTTCTACATTCAGTTGACACAAGTGTAGAGACTGCTGAGGTTGTACTCAACTGCGAGAAGGAGCTGCCGCCACCACCAGATGATGAAATTGATCCACGGGAAATGGGCGAGAAGGAGCTGCCACTGCTGGAGATTAGAAATCTCATGGGGGAAACCCCCATTTACAGGGCGGCCATTGATGGTAACCTAAAGTTGTTGAAGTTCCTTACCAAACAAGTAGCTGATTTGGAGAAGCATTTTCATAGAAACAACGACAAAGTTTCCATTCTCCATGCTGCTGTTGTTGCTCAACATTTTGGTAAAAACTAATGAAGTTAAATTAATTTTAGTGCAACTTTTCTGCTTTTGTTCAATTCCTTCTTGTTGTTGAACTTGAAACTTACATTTATCTGCAGAAGTCGCTTTGTGGTTATTAAAATTGGATGAAACACAATTGGATGGCACACTAGCATATGAAAAGGATGATAATGGATGTACTTGCCTTCAATTGCTATCCGCAATGCCATCCGTTTTCCGCAGTGGGACACAGTTTGGAATTGTAAAGCAGTGGATATATCGTATGAGACACATCCTCCAAATTTTTTTTTTTTCAAATACTATTTATTTGTTTGTTCTTTTTATAGTCATCAGGATTCAAAATTCTTTTTTACTATACAAAAATGTTCTCACATTATTAATTTTTCTAATGCAATTCTTGTCACAGACTTTCTTCCTCAATCTAGATATCAAGACAATGAAGATGTTAGCAGTAATGTCCTTATTCCCACGGGAGACGTAGAAAAGGGAGAAAACAATATAAAGCCACACATTTCAGGTACACGCTGGGAAATAAAATGTGTTAGATACAAATATTGTGCTTTATTTGTATGCCTGTGTACATATGTATGTATGTAGTGTTAAATCAGTACATACTGCTCATAGAAACTTCTGTGGGAAAATTTATGCAAAAAGATAGTTGCCTTTAATCGTAAGAAATGACCATCTTTGCATTTGCAGTTCTTTCAAGGATCAATTCAGCTATTTGGAACCGATTGGGTAAAGGTACAATGTGCATTTACAAATCAATCCCTCACTTCAATCTTAAACTTTTTAAACTTGCCTTAACATTACATTTGCACATCTATACGGATATAAATCTGAGGGAGAACTATTGATTAGTCGTTAAATTTCCCCATGAGAACATGCAGAATGGGATGGAATAAACCGTTTTCTGGAGAAAAAGAAGAAGAACATGCTAGCAGAGCAGCTGGTAGACGTTTTAGCGAGAAGAGACAACTCATGGCAGAAAAGCTTTGTTCACAAACAAAGAACACCAAATATATCACCAGCAATTCTTTGGTCCAGAGTCTATCCATTGGTGAAGCAAAGCCAACCAAACAGGGAGAAACAATGCACAGAACAAAGCACTCATTCTAATAGTGAATACACTCCATTGTTGCTGGCAGCTGCCACAGGAATTGCTGAGATAGTTGAAAAACTTCTTGAACTGTATACTCAGGTCATAAATCATGTTAGTGAAGATGAGTTAAATATACTGCATGTGGCCGTGATGTACCGTCAAAGGGATATCTATCGAATCATCAAAAGAACTGGAGCATTGAAATGGTTAAAGTATCGATTAAGTGCAAGTGGAAACAGTGTCTTGCACCAAGTTGGGAGCATGGAGTTTTACGGGAAGCGACATAAGGCTGGCATTGCATATCAATTGCAGGAGGAGCTCCGCTGGTTCTTTGTAAGTGACACACAATACTTTTAGCTATGTTAATGATAAACATAATTTAGTTAGAGGTGATAGCACTATGTGTTAGACGGAACCTTCCTTTCCATCACATATAAAATCATTTTTATGCCTTCATTTAATATGATATCTAAGCCTTCTTAACATAATTAGGAGATCAAAATATTTTGCCCCTACTTTCTCAAAATCCGTTAGCTTAAAATTTTTAAAGGAACTGATACCCAAAGAAAAAGAACTTATATATCAAAGGATATTACGGCCATAATATATATATATATATATATATATATATATATATATATATATGTATGTGTGAATCTTTTCCCTTTTAATAACAATATTCAAAAAATTCTAGTATCTCATATAGTAGAATGGTCCCATGCAATTAATGTAGCTGATCTCATTTAGTAGAATGAAGTTTATTGTTGTGTGTTGTTTTGGTGCTATATATAAACATTTGGTTTCTAATATACACAAGCTAATTATTTTAACTATATATGCAGCGAGTGGAGGAGAAACTTCCTACCTACTTGATTAGACATTGCAACGATGAAAACTTCACAGCATGGGACCTTTTTGAGAATAAGCATGCGCCGATGCTCAAAGAGGCAAGAGATTGGATAAAGAAGACAGCCGAGTCGTGCTCTGCTGTGGCTATCCTTGTTGCAACTGTCGTCTTTGCAGCGGCATACACTGTACCAGGAGGTACTAACCCCATTAATGGGTTACCAATACTTCTTAGCTCTCCTGTGTTTCTCTTTTTCACTATCATGGATGTTGTGGCCCTTGCAAGCTCACTGGCCTCAGTTGTGATGTTCCTTTCCATCCTCACATCTCCATTTGAGTTTTTGGATTTTCATAAATCCCTCCCTCGAAAATTGTCACTGGGCTTCGGTTTTCTGTTCTTCTCATTGACAACCACAATGCTAGCATTCAGTGCAACCATTTTGCTGACCATCAAGTTGGAGAAGGAGAAGTGGACTTCAACTTTAATATATGGTGCTGCATTCTTTCCCGTTGCTGTGTTTGGGTTGTTTCAATTTCCCTTTATTATGGCCATTAGAGATCTGTCAAAGGAGAGCTGGAAGAAGATTAAGAAGGTGCTTCCGAGTGGCTTCAAGCAGTCCAAAAGGATAAAGAAGAGAAAATATAGAGGAGACTGATGATCACATTCCACATGTGAACATAAATGAGATAAAAGAGAGACACATAACCTACATTTCGGATAAAAGTTGTTCTTTGATTTTAACCTAAGCTGCTTTATTTTGTCATTCATGTTCCCATACTAAATGTGTTATTGACTTCATTTTTAGCCTATAAATATATGTAGAATAATTATTTATTTTGATAATAGAAATTGAGGATACAAATTATGTATTTCTCTCTCTTATTTCAACTGTAAGAAGATATTTCTTCTTTTTCTTTTTGCTGTTTAGCTTTCTTTGGACGTTATTCACACTCTTCACAAGTGGTCACGAGTTATTTTGTATATTTTCTTTTCTTGATATCACGTTGGAGGATTTGGTCAGCCTGCTTGGAAGCACCTGTTGGAGGGTAGAATTACACAATTCACTCAAAACTTACATTTCAATATCTAAATTTGAGGTTCTCATTTGCACCCAATTCACTGGAGGCACTTATTTAAACCTAATCTCTCAATTAACAAGTGTCTCTACTCATGTTCCACCAAAAGATAGCAGTTGGTACTGGAAGGAAGATTAACTCTGTTAAAAACAAACTGCAGCAGGATTTAGTAACAATAGCATGAAGCAATCTCAGAATGGCGTGTTCACTATACAACTAGGTTACAAGTTGTTGCATGGAAATGACATCCCATTTAGATATGCCCATTTATCTTGGAACATGTACAACTTGCCTAAACACTTTTATCCTTTGGTTGTCGTTCTTGGGTAGATTGCAAACTAGACCAGAATAAATTCTGTGTATGTGCAGTTGATCGAACTATCATGTATTCTTTGTGGTGAATAGTTTGAAGAAACCAAACACTTACTTTTTCAGTGTTCTTGGTCAAAAGCTTTACTGTATATTCAACAATGGATGTGTGTAGATGATATTACAGTTCATTGCTCTGATTAGAGAAACTGGTTGAAGTTTGCTTTTAGATACGAATCCATTAGAGAGAAATGTGTTACCACTTGTTTGGCTGCTTGTGTTTTATCATATTTGTATACAGTGTAACCGTAGAATTTTTAGAAATTAGTATTTAGATCCTACTAGAGTCTTCAACATGTTGCAGAAGGAGATGAATTGAGGTTTCAGCATTATATTTCTACAAATGTTTCCAAAATTGAACTAGATTTTTTGAAATTCTTATTAGATGAATCTTAACCATCCTAGGTAGTTTTTGGATTTGTCTGATTCATTTTGTATGAATTGAGGCTTGAAGGGATTAAGGAATGAACCCTTCCTAGAAGGTGCCGTCCTTGTTCTACTTCTCCCTATTTGTTTTGTGTCTCTACATTTTGGGGAACTCTCAATCCCAATCTCAATAGACATATTAATTAACATGTGCTGAAATTTTTAATTAAAGTAAATATGTTGTGGTAGAAGGATTTGACTTCATGACTAATAGGTCAAAGAATCTCACGTCATGTAGAAGGAATGAATTAATATTTTGAATGGCTGAGGATATAATATTAATTGTTTTTGGTGCACACGCAAACCATATGCATGAAATATCTAGTCTGGCCCAATCAAACAGTATGTTTGCAGCTCTACCTATCACATAAAAAGATTCTAGATGGAAAAAATTTCCAAAGATTGATACTAAACAGAATCAGCCATTTTTCTAAAGTAAATGAAAACTTTTAACATTATGATTTTGTTCGGCCATATACACTTTACGAATTGATTAAGCAAAGAATAAATTCCTTTTGTTATTTGCTAGACAAGAAAACTTCCCACATTAATTTACTACCAAAGAGAATCAGCCTATTCTCTAAAGTAAAATGCTAATAACATTTTATCATGGTTTGTTTACATTATTAATTAATCAAGCAAAGAATATATTTCGCTTTTCAATTCTTTCATTCTAATTTTGCTACTCAACGGAACCAATGCGTTCCCAAAAAAAAGTAAAATGAAAATTTTAAACTTTATTTTCTTTTGACTTATGCAATTTATTAATCCATCAAGTAAAGTATAGATTTTTTGTTTTCCTAAAAAAATATACTTGCAAGTAGCAATTACATCTGTTATTGATGGGCTTCGAACCAAGGTATGTGATAACTCCATAAAATCGAGTTATTTTTGGGAAAAATTTGACATAAGTTTTGCTATGATTTTAGGTAATTTGGGTTGTTTAGTATTTAGGATTTAAGGTTTAGAGTTTAGAGTTTAGAGTTTAGAATTTTAGGGTTTATGTTTAGAGTTTTAAGTTTTAAGGATTAGAATTTAAAGTTTGGGGTTTTAAGGGTTCAAAATTTAAGATTTAGACTTCTATGGTTTAAGATGTAGGGTTTATAGTTTTAATATATAAAGTTTTAGAGTTTTGATAGTTTACAATTTATAGTTCAGAGTTTGAAGTTTTAAAATTTAGAATTTTTAGATTTAAGGTTTAGAATATTAAATTTAGTCTTGAGTTAATGCATTGTTTCTTTTTATATGAATTTTGTTAAGAATTCAATGCATATTTAATGCTCAAAATTAGCCCATAGAGTTGATTATATCAAGACCCTAATTTTATTAGCATTATCCAAATCTTGAAAACTAAATTACCTAATATGTACTAATGCTTAAATAGTTGGAAACTAAAGTTTTACGAAGTAAGTGAAATGCGTTACTACCTCTATTTCTTTTTAATCCTCGTTTAAGATTTTTGCATATATATTAAAAAACTTAATTGATATGTCAAATTTCTTTTCATACTTCTGAATATGTCAAAATCTTGACTAATGATTTGGAACGATTAAAAATCCAGAGGAGGAACAGAATTTGGCCTATTATCGCAAAATTCAATTTGGGGAGGTAAAAGAAGTTCTGAAAGGAATGGATAATAGTAAAGTTGTTGCCTTAATAGTATCCTTATTGAAGTTTAGAAATGATTTGGAAAATAAGTATCTTTTGATTCACCAAGTTATTTAATGAAATTCTAAACTCTAAGGAGATATTCAGAATTTTACAAAATACAAAGTGATAAAACTTATGAGTTTTACTATAAAATTATTGGAAAAAAGTGATCGAGCATTAGTTAAGAGATGAAACTGTAGAGAATCAATTTGGATTTATGCCAAGTCTACAATGGAGTTTATTTATCTTCTACAAGGGTTTATATAAAGGTACCGAAGTAATGAATGAGACTTATATATGGTTTTTATTGACCTGGAAAAAGCTCATAATTGAGTACTAAGAGTTGTGCTATGTAAGGCGTTAGAAAAGAAATGTATGTATGAAGTGTATATACAAGACTGAGGATGTCTGGAGATGAGACAAAGGACTTTCCTATAAGAATAGGGCTACATGAAGGCTTAGTCTTAAGCCCTTATTGTTTAATTTAATCTTGGATGTGCATTATCATCAAAGACATAAGAGTTTATCCCTAAATGTATGTCATTTGAAGATAATATAGTACTTAGCCCCTAAATAGGTGTAGATGGAGACTTAAAATGATAATTAGAAAAGTTATAAAAAGAGATATTGTGGTTAATAATATTTTAAAAAATATAATTTTTAATAAAATATAATAATATCATACAATTTATGTAATCGACCACATTTATTAGAAATATTAAGTAGTTGAAAGATATGATTATAATTGATGAAATGATGATTGATGTTATCTTAAACTTTTTAAATGGTAAATAAATAGAAATATTTTTTTAAAAAACAAAATGTGACAATTAAAAGAAAACAAGGGTAGCATTTGTTTCAATAAATGCCGTATATATATCAAGTAGGTAAGAAACTGACTTCAATAATTGATCATTTCAATCATAAAATTTGAAAATCAAACTTATTTATTTCTCACTTTCTTCGCCCCCGTGGACCTTCTTCACATGTGGTCATCAGTATTTTCTATATTCTTCTTCGTCACACTTTAGAGGATTTGCACCTTTTGAAGGTATTCGGAAGCACCTTCGCTAGCGTCTTCTTGGTCTCCATCCAAACACTTTTAGCCGCCACCATGAAGGGAAATTGAAACAACCCAAACACTGCGACAGGAAAAAAGGCAGCACTATATACCAAAGTTGAAGTCCACTTGTCCTTCTGCAATCTGATAGTGAGCAACATGGTTGCACTGAATGCTAGCATTGTGGTTATCAATGAGAAGAACAGCAAAGCGAATCCCACTGACAATTTTCGAGGAAGAGCCTTGCGGAAATCTTGCATCTCAAATGGAGATGTGAGGATGGAAAGGAACATTACCACTGAGGCCAGTGAGCTTGCAAGGGCAACAACATCCATGATAGTGAAAAAGAGGAATACAGGAGAAGAAAGGAATATTGGTAGCCCCCTTTCGTCGGTACCGCCGGGGATAGTGTATGCTGCTGCAAAAACCACTGTGGCAACAAGGACTGCCACGGTGGAGCACGACTGAGCTGTATCTTTCATCCATTCTTGTGCATCATTCAGCATTGTATCGTGCTGTTTGTCGAAAAGGTCTTCTGCTGTGAGGTTGTCATCATTACAATGTATAACCAAGTAAGGGGGAAGCATCTCATGAACACGCTGCATATATAGATCACTAATTAGCTTGTGCAAACTAAAAAGCAAATATTGAAATACGTATAAATTAACCCAATCTTTGAACATTTTAAATGTCACCCTCCGGTATGTAATTCGACCATAACGTCTAAAGATACAAAAGCTTAATTTGTAAGAAGAAAAACCAGTAATGATTATATATATTATAGAAAGGGTTAAAATTTGTTATCTCACTTTCTAATTTCATTTTATGTTTTACACCCTTTGATTGGTCAAAAGATATTAAAAAAATAATTATTTTTTAATATCTTAATAATACATAAACTATTATTTCATTATTTTTAACCAATTAGGGCAGACAGGGCATGGAATAGGACTTCAAATGAAACAAAAAAAAGGACTTTAAATTAAACAAAATATGTAAATCCTCATAAAGATAGGGTTCCCCTTAGCACAGTGCTAGCAACTCATTCTTAATTTTGCTAAAAAATTAACCATGCTTAAAAGTCTTGTGTGTTACTTACATGGAACCAACGCAGCTCCTCTTGCAATTGGTATGCAATGCCAGATTTATGTCGCTTCTTATGAAACTCTGTCCTCCCAACTTGGTGCAAGAGACTGTTTCCGTTCGAACTTAATCGATACCTCAACCAATTCAATGCTCCACATTTTTGGATGATTCGATAGATTTCCTTTTGGCGGTACATCACAGCCACATGCAGTATGTTTAACTCATCTTCACTAACATGATTTATGGCCTGAGGATACAGCTCAAGAAGTTTTTCAACTATCTCAACAATTCCTGACGCAGCTGCCAAGAACAATGGAGTGTATTCACCATTAGAATGAGTGATTTGTTCAGTGTATTGTTTCTCCAGGCTTGGTTCGCTCTGCTTCACCAATTTAGTGACATTAGACCTAAGAATTGCTGGTGATATTTTTGGTGCTCTTTGTTTGTGAATAAAACTTTTCTGCCACGAGTTGTCTCTTCTCACTAAAACATCAACCAGCTGCTCTGCTAACATGTTCTTCTTCTTTGTCTTCAGAATACGGTCTATTCCATCCCATTCTGCATGTTCTCATGGATAAAATTTAAAGACTAATCAATAGTTTTCCTTTAGATTTATATCCATACAAATATGCAAATGTAATGTTAAAGCAAGTTAAAAATTTAAGATTGAAGTGAGGGATTGATTTGTAAATGCACATTGTACCTTTACGCAATCGGTTCCAAATAGCTGAATTGATCCTTGAAAGAACTGCAAATGCAAAAATGGTCATTTCTTACGATTAGAGGCAAATATCCTTTTGCATAAATATTCCCACAGAAGTTTCTACGAGTAGTATGTACATTTAACACTACACAAACATACATACATAGGCGCACAAATAAAGCACAATATTTGTATAAAACACATTTTATTTCCTAGTGTGTACCTGAAATGTGTGGTTTTATATTGTTTTCTCCCTTTTCTATGTCTCCCGTGGGAATAAGAACATTACTGCTAACAAGATCTTCATCGTCTTGATATCTAAATTCAGAAAGAAAGTCTGTGACAAAAATTGCATTATTAGAGAAATTAATAATGTGACAACATTTTTGTATAGTAAGAAAGAATTTTGAATCCTGATGACTTTTAAAAAGAACGAAAAAACTAATAGTTTTTTAATTTTTGGAGGATGAGATGTGTCATACAATCATATATAAAATCATATATCCACTGCTTTACAATTCCATAGCGTGTCCCACTGCGGAAAACGGATGGCATTGTGGATAGCAATTGAAGGCAAGTACATCCATTATCATCCTTTTCATATGCTAGTGTGCCTTCCAATTGTATGTCATCCAATTTTAATAACCACAAAGCGACTTCTGCGGATAAATGTAAGTTTCAAGTTCAACAACAACAAAGAATTGAATAAATTCAGAAAAGGTGCATTAAAATTAATTTTAACTTCATCAGTTATTACCAAAACGTTGAGCAACCACAGCAGCATGAAGAATGGAAACTTTGTCTTTGTTTCTATGAAAATGCTTCTCCAAATCAGCTACTTGTTTGGTAAGGTACTTCAACAACTTTAGGTTGCCATCAATGGCTGCCCTGTAAATGGGGGTTTCCCCCATGAGATTTCTAATCTCCAGCAGTGGCAGCTCCTTCTCCTCCATTTCCCGTGGATCAATTTCATCATCTGGTGGCAGCGGCAGCTCCTTTTCGCAGTTGAGTACAACCTCAGCAATCTCTACACTTGTGTCAATTACATGTAGAATAATGCTATGAAGAAAATTTGTTCTCCTCAATGCATGCCACCGATCCCCCGGCGATAGCATTTCAAGAAATTCTTTCAACAGTTGGGGTTTGTTTAAGACAGCAGTTATGTGAATGGCAGTGCTTCCAGCCAAGTCGAAAGGCTCAAGCAGAGCTCTGTTGTCTTCTTGGAAAAACCTCTGGAAGCTTTTCCAGTCTCCATTTTCTAAAGCTCTTTGAGGTTTTTCCATTTTCTTATCTAAAATGAAGTCTGTCTCTATCTCTAATTCTCTCCCCATCTCTCCTTAGTTTTTTGTTTTTTTTCTCCCTTTCTCAAACTGAATGTATACCAAATCAGTTTCTACTTTGGATATATATAAGTGAAGGGGTTGTTATATCCTTATTAGATTCTTGGAAAGCATTGATTCGCAGCTGAGTTTGCAAGAAAATTTTGGAAACAGAATCTAATTTTGTGTAACTTACCAATAAAGGCAACATCGTCTTTACATTTAGTGAATTTTTATTTTTTTAACAGAGTGCAAGCAAGCAGTGGTTGTTAATATATTAACATAAGATTTAGATCAAAACAATTGATCATTTTATTTCTTATACTATTTTTCTTTAGTTTAAGACATCAATCACAGAACTGGTTCATATCGCTAGCGAGATTTTCAGCAATTCTATTTTTATTTTGAAAATATAAAATAATTTATTCTATAAACATTGTTTGTTCAATAAGGAATGGAACCTTCACTTTGGTGTGTAAAATATTTCTCAACGAAGCATAATATAACAAAATCCCGCTGAGTGTTGTATTAATGACAAAAGTACTTTATGGTGACAAGGTTCAAATCTTCTTTGTTGCAAATATATGGTTACTTTCCTACAAGTAAAAGGAAAAAAAAAAAATTGTAGAGATGTATTATCAGATAGCAACGAGTCTCGATCAAGCCAGCGCTGCTAGCGCATAAGTCTACTGTTTTAAACTAGGGTTTTCTTGGTATTTTGAGTTGTTCCACCTGATTATGGCCACATATGAAGCTACATTTCTTAGGTTTTTTGATAGTAGCCTTGTATTGTTTTGTGAAAGAATTTTGACTTTGAAAGATAAACCTTGAGAATTTTATATTTGATGTGTTTGCAGTTTTTTTTAAATAAATTGTGTTTCCTATGGCAAAGATTTGTGCCTTCCCATGCACCCAATTTAAGTGACCCAAATAAATTTCTTATGCATTGTTTTTGTGCACTTGTCTCTTATTTTGACTTTGGATATAGTTGTAGGGTTTATTGTGTATCCTTACTAGTTTCTTGGGAAGTTTTGATTCATAGCTATTTTTGCAAGAAATTTTGGAATAGAATCTAATTTTTAGACGATTTGTCTGGCTAGCTTTTTTCCCTTCTTATTAAGTACAAAAGTTAAGTTATTGTTACTAATATAAGCAACATCATCCTTACACTTGGTGAACTTTTAATATTTAATGAGTATCAGAATGTAGTTTTTATTAAATTAATATCAAATCATTCCTTATTGAAGACATTCATCACCAGAATTGGTTCATAATGTTAGGTTACAGTAAAAGATCATTCACTCTCAATGAAGCTTAAAGTAACACAATCCAACTATATCTCGAATTCTTGACAAAAATACTTATAATGGGATTTATTCTGTGTTAGAGTAATTAAGAATCTTAGGTTCGTGTATAGTGTTCATATTGATGCGGTTAGTTTTTTTTTTTTTTTAATCTCCTTCCATGAGTCATCATCTATTACAAATGCACTGATTAATTTTCTGAGTAAATAGGCAAATGTTGTGTTTGCTTCATTAACTAATAAAGTACAGAAGCTAACATAAAATAAAGTAAAAAAATTTCCTTTTACTTTAAAGAATTGTCTGATTCTGTTTACATTCTCAGCAAAGAAACAATATAATACGTCACGTCTAATCTCCAGTCCATAAAAGGGTTATTAAGGGTATTTTATGTTGTTCAATTTGTATTATAGGGCTCACATATGAAAAATGTTAAATATACACTTGTTTTTACATCTTGTGTTTTTGGAAGATTGCAGATGTAAAATTGTAAACAAAATAAGAGAAAAACAGGCGTAAAAAGTGGATATATACATACCACCACTCCTCATGTATAATTTGATGGTAATAAACCAGTTATGCATTCGGGAGGGACAGCTTGGGTTCAGTGAAGACTCCCTAGTCAGGTATGCTAGAACTTGATTCCGGTTCCATACCCTAGGCACAAACTTAATAACAGGTGCCTTAACTCAACTAATTGATTAGAGTTAAATGGATGACCTAAATGAGAGCAAAGTTCTCCCAAAGACATAGTAATATTATATTGGTTCTGTACTCTCGTTAAATCATTTCATGGATAGAAAACAACAGAAGAAAAACTCTGAAATTCTATTAATTATTGTTTAACAAGGCCTATTAGGCCTAAATTAGCAAATATGTTAGGTTTATGTTTTAGCCTATGCAGGCCTCACTATTTAAGTCAATGCCTAGCTTAGCCTATTTCAATTCCTAGTAATAGAGAATATATGAACCATGGAGGGAGATAAAGATACTAGCCTTATCAGTAAGAACGAACTCTTCCTAAGCGAAAATTCTTCCTAAAACATAGAATACAAATAAAAGTACTTTTGTATTGTTTACCTTTTTGGCTTTATTGAGAACGAATGCAACATATAGTTAAGCTTTATTGTCATTATTTAAATCGAATAACATATATTTTCAAAATAAAAAATTGAAGAAATTATCCCTAGTTTTTTCAACCAATTCTGGTCATAGATGTCCTGAAAAAGAAGAGTTACTATCCCTCCCACCAAGAAAATAAAATAAAATAAAATAACATAAGAAAAATGAAAGAAAAGAAAAAACGAGTGCACATTCAGGTGTTTTGATCTAAAATTCGATATTCATGTAACATGCATTTACATGCAGGTACTTAGTTAAAAATTAAAGTTCACCAAGTGTAAGATCATGTTGTCTAACTTTATATTAGAGAGTTTAACAATATCATGACATTTCTTGCTTTCTAAGAAGGGAAGATTGCAAAATCAGCTATGAACCAATGTTTTCCAAGAATCTAGCAAGGATATAATAACCCCTTCAACTATATATAAATATTTCCAAGCTAGAAACTGATTAGGTATGTCATAACGTACCATTTAAGGGTAAAAACGCTATGACAAAGAATGAAACAATTTTATTTTAAAAACAAAAAATTAATTATGAAATTGCCATCAATTGTTTAAGAATTATGATATAATTGGAAATCCTATTTATTTTAAATTTTAAATTTTTATTTTATTTTATTTTTCAGAAAGACATTATAATGCAAACCAAAGATAGGTTCAAGAATCAATTATGTGTGAGAAAGGTGTTAGGCACCTCAAAACATTTGTCAAAAACAATTACCCTAATTGGCTATGCAAAATAAGATATACCCTGAAACTGTATTTTATTTTTCACTAAAATAAATATTATAATCTTTAAAGTAATGACAGGAGGATAAACATGTTTGTATGAGTTTTTTAGATGAACCTAGGGTCTTTCCATTCTTCAAGATAGATAAACTATCTCTTCAAATGGTGCATATCCTCACTTAAATTAGATATGTAAGCTCAGTTTTATAAAAGATCAGACTACTTAGCCTTCCATGATTAGTGAAGGGCCTTGAGATCCTAAAAATTCAAATGTATCCTAAAGTGTGTGCATGTTAATTACAATTTAGAATTGGAAGCAAGGTACATCTAAAATTATATAGAAATACAACATGGAATAAAAAATTATATGGGTAATTGTATTTTATTTTTTGATAAGATAAATATTATAATCTTTAAAGCAATGATTGAAAAATAAACATGTATACATGAATTTTCTAAGTGAACCTAGGATCCTTCCATCCTCAAGACAAATAAACTATCTCTCTAGATGATGCTTATCTTCATTTAAATTAGATACAATAAGTTTAGTCTTATAAAAGACCGTACTACTTACCCTTCCATGATTAGTGAAGGATCTTGAGATCCCAAAAATTCAAATACATCATAAAGTATGTGTATGTTAATTACATTTAGAGTTGGAAGTGAGATACACCCAAAATTATATGAGAAATATAGTATGAAATAAAAATTACTATGCATTTTTTTCTTCTCACGCTCCTCTTTCTTTTCAACACCCCTAGGCCTATTTAGCACTCTCCATTTTTGTTCTCAACCCCCTTCTTATCCTTTCATACCCCAATGCCATTGGACTTGACTAACTTGCTTTGTTTTCTTTTTCTTTTCCTTTTTCACCTGAGCCTAATCAACTCTTTTCTTTTCACACACCCCATAATTTATATTTACACCCCATTTCCTACCATCTTTCAAACTATTTTCTATCCACACCCCACAATTCTTAATTACACCCACTTTTCCACCACACTTATATTCTTTGAACCAACTCTTTTCTTTTCACACCTCCCACAATTACTATTTACACTCATTCTTCTACAACTCTTTTCTTTCCACACTCCCACAATTCTTATCTACACCCATTTCTTGTTCAACTCTCTATCCACGACTTACAAATCATGAAAAGAAACCGTTGATTCACCCAGCTTCTTAGGACATCATGCAGTAAAGAGTCGGAGACCACGCACCCAAGGTAAATCGTACACATTAAATCAAAACAACAACTGTGGAAATTTGCAATTGAATATCAAACAGATCAACACCCAAAATGATTTAAGAGCGAGAATTCATTCTCAATTACAAGAACTTGAATAAATATGCTCTGTGGCGTTCCGTTTCTAATCTTCTCTCAATTGTCTTCACTTGCCCTCTCGCTTTTCTGTTTTTCATTTTCTCTCACGCTCGTTCCGCTTCTCGTTTTCCCCTTTCACCCTCTATGCTTTTTGTTTTCCCTTTTCGGCTTCTCTGTTCTCTGTTTTTATTCTCTTTCCCTCTGATTCCTCTAGTTCTTCATTCACTCTTTCCCTCAATCTCATCTAACTGCTCCTCCTCTCATCCATCCTTTCCACTTTCCGTTCGCTTCTTTTATCCCCTTGCGTTCGCCATGAATTTTGCTTTTTCCCCAACCATCTTCAGCTTCTCGATCCTTCGCTTTTCCTTTTTCCTCCCTTCTTTCCTTTTTTTTTTTTTTTTTTTTTTCCTTCTGTTTTTCCATCTCTCTTTCGTTCTTTCCTTTCTTTTTTCTTCTGCTTTCCCTTGCTATTTTTTTATTTTCTTATTTTTAATTTTTTTAAGACTATATATAAAAAAATAAAATAAAATAAAAATAATTAATTAATTAAATAAATAAAATAATAAAATAAAAAATTTAAACAAAATATAATATCTACAAATGCATTTACATTTAGTGTGAGAAAAACTAGAGAGAGATGGAGAACAAATCCCCAAATTTTCATAAGAAAATGGCAAAGCACAGAGAGCTTCTAAAATGGGTGATTGGGAAAGCTTCAAGAGGTTTTCCAAGAAGACAGTAGAGCTCTACTTGAGCCTTTCGACTTGACCGGAAACACTGCTTTTCACATAACTGCCATAAAAAATCCCTAACTTTTCAGCGAATTGCTCGAAATGCTATCGCCAAGGGACCAATGGCATGCATTAAGAAGAAAAAATTATCGTGGCAGCACCATTCTACATAATCTCCACATAAGCATAGAGGTTGCTAAGGTTGTGCTCAGGTATGGGAAGGAGCTGCCACATCCTCCAGAGAATGAAATTGATCAGCAGGAACTGCCAGAGAAGGACCTGAAATTGTTGGACGTTAGAAATATATATGGGGAAACCCACTTTTATAGGGCTGCCTTATGTGGTAACCTATCGTTATTGAAGCACCTTTCCAAAGAAGTAACTGATCGAAAGACGCATTTTCATAGAAAAGATAAATTTTCCATTGCTGCTGGGTCTGCTCAATATTTGGTACAAATTTTATATATATACATTGTTGGAGTTAAATTTTGACACAACTTTTCAGATTTTGCTTCATGCTTCATCGTTGTTGAACTTGAAGTTTACATTTTGGTGCAGAAAAAGCCAGAAGTTTACATTTACGCTTCATCGTTGTTGAACTTATAGGAAAAGGTTGAGATTGCTACTAAGGTTGTTGTTGCTTTGTGGCTATTGAAAAAGGATGGCACACTAGTATATGGAAAGGATGACAACGGGTGTACCTGCCTTCAATTGCTATCAACAATGCCATCAGTTTTCCGCAGCGGGATACAATTTGGAACTATAGAGAAGTTCATATATTCTTCTATTTACACCTTGTCCTCCAAAAAATATTATTTATATGTTTCTTGACCCTCTTTTTTTTTTAAAAAAAAAAATCATCAGTAGTTTCGATAAAGTAAAATGTTTTTTGCATTTCTAATTTCTCTTTTGATCACTGATTTCACTATTGATTGCAATTCTTGTCATAGACCTTGTTCCTGATGATGGATGTTATGATGATGACAATGACGATCACAGCAAGAGAGACATTGAAACAGGAGAAAACAATATAAAGCGAGACATTTCAAGTAAAAACACACACACACACACACACGCATGTATATACCTTGTAGACCTTGTAGACTCCACGGTGGTAGTTTATTTAGTATATCACTAGTATTAGTTTAAGCAAAAATACATATGCCTCAGGTCATAAGAAATTTTTTTGCAATTTTGCAGTTCTTTGATGGATTAATTCGGCTATTTAGAGATGATTGACTAAAGTTGCGAAGTAAAATTATAAAACAATATCTCACTTCAATTTTAACTTTAAATAGGTTTTACCATGAAGTTATTAATTTGGAGAAACAATATCAAAGCTGGAATGAAATGTCATTTTCTTCTTATGCAATTATACACGGACTAGAAAAAAAGTGGTGATATTCTTTTGCTACCTATTTTATTTCCTTTCTTTCATTGGTTGTTCCATAATAACTGAACTCATATACCAAACATGTGCAATTATACATTACGTGCCAAATTAGGCTTTTTATTTATTTACTTTTTTGCAACTCTGCTATTTGATACTTCCCCAACCAATAGCTTATAACAGAGTCACCTTATCTAAGAGGAAAATTGCTTATTCCCTCTCGGCTAATAATTTTATCCTTGACAACGTGCAGAATGGGATGGAATAAAACATATTTGGAAGACAAAGAAGCGAAACAAGTTAGCAGAGCAGTTGGCTGACTTTCTAGTGACAAAAGACGATTCGTGGCTAAACAGTTCTGATCACAAAGAAAGACCAACTATCATATCACCAGCAATTCAGCGCTCCAATGTCTCTAAACTTGAGAAGGAAATTGAACCAAACAAGAATAAACAATACGCTAACCAAACCACTGGTACTTTTAATGGTTACACTCCACTGCTATTAGCAGCTGCCTCAGGAATCGTTGAGATCGTAGAAAGATATATTGACCTATATCCTGAGGCCATTAACCATGTTAGTGAGGATGAGCTAAACATATTGCATGTGGCTGTGATGTTCCGTCAAAAGGAAATCTATCGAATTATCATAGAAACTGGAGAATGGAAATTGTTGTGGTTTCGGCTGAGTTCAAATGGACACACACTCTTGCACCAAGTTGGGAGCATGGCGTTTTATACAGGGAATCATAAGGCTGGCATTGCATACCAATTGCAAGAGGAACTGCCTTGGTACCAAGTAAGCAACACCCAATGCTTTCAAGCATGGCTAATTATTAATGTACTCAAGATAGAGGTGCTGCCACTATTTGCTAAAGGCAACTGTCTATTTTATCATAACTTTCACCTAACTTCTTATGGTTTATTAGTTAAGTTGGTTTTTGAAATGATATCAAAATTTTTTATCTTTGATTTTTTTCTTTTCTTCATCTAAAAGTAAAAAGATTAAAACCTGCTGTCAAGTTGAAATTTTCAAGACACCAGATAAAAAATGTTTTTTTATGTCATAGGATAATGCAGTCAAAAAATATTAATGAAGGAGACTTTAAAATGAAACAAAATATTGTTAATATATATATATATATATATATATATATATATATATATATATTATTTTGAATTGATACTATATATGAATATATTTGTAGTTTGCACAAGCTAATTTATGTTGAATTATATATGCAGCTAGTGGAGATGATACTTCCCAAGAACTTAGTCATACAATGTAACGATGACAATCTGACAGCACAAGACCTTTTTCTTAAAGAGCATGAATCAATGCTCATAGAGGCACGGAATTGGATAAAGGATACAGCTCAGTCGTGCTCCACCTTGGCCGTCCTCGTCGCCACGGTGGTTTATGCAGCAGCATACTCTACCCCAGGAGGTACAGATGAAAGAGGGTTACCAAAATTCATTGGCTCTTCCAATTTCTCTTTTTCACTATTATGGATCCTGTGGCCCTAGGAAGCTCACTGGCATCTGTGGTGATGTTCATGTCCATCCTCACATCTCCATTTGAGATAAAAGATTTCTATAAGTCCCTCCTTCGAAAATTGTCACTCGGATTCACTTTGCTGCTCTTGTCATTGAACTATATATATATATATATATATATATATATGTATATGTATATGCAACGTGTGCTGAAGATACTTCAGAGGCTGATTGTGTGGACGATTTGGAACATGCTTGCAAAAAGAATCTGAATGTTAATATTTATAAAACGTTACAATTGATGTTTACATGGGAAGAAGGTGCCTGGGGATGGGAAGAAATCATGAGAATTCTGAAAGGCATTATGCAGCTTATGAAGAAACAAGAAATAAAATGCAACTGGACTTTACCTTTCATATATAGTGCTGCTGCGTTTTTCCCTGTTGCAGTGTTTATATCATTTCAACATCTCTTTTATGCAGTAATTAAAGATATTTGGAAGGAGCTGATCTTGAGGAAGACGCTGAACGTGGTTCCAGATAGCTTCAAAAGTAAACTTAGCTGGCTGGTGCTTCAAAAGAGAAAATATAGAGAAGGGTGCATCAGTTTATAAGGTTGAGATAAAAGAGAGAAATAAATAAGTTTTAATTTCAAATTCTAATGTATTTTCAAATGATCAATTATGCATGTCAGCTTTTCCCCTTGTTGATATATGAAATTTATTGGGACGAATAACACATTTCGAATGAGAATATAAATGAGAAAACAAAAAACTATCCATAATTGTAGAAACGAAGAAATCCAAGTCGCAAAGTATCCTTCTGTCAATATTCATCTCTCCCATTAGATCGCATCCGTTGTGGCGCAATTAACCAAACTGGCCCTCAAAGATTTGGTAATATCTATTTGCTTAAAGAATATATATATATATATATATATATATATATATATATATATATATATGGAAGCTTGAAGAGATTTTTAGTAATATAATAGCTAATTAAAATTATTTTCATTACAGAAGACAACCAAAGATTATAAGATCTTTACGACATTATAACACTATCTCAACCAAATATACCACTTGGTTTTATGAACCGGAGGAAATATTTCATTGTGGCTATCTTATTACAGTGTCCTATCTAGCTAATAGCAACTGTTCTCAGAGTATAGTATTTCTCAGAAGGTGATATTTCTCAGAAGGTGATATCCTTAATGCTTCTGTTGTATATAGACCCTGAGGAGCCTCTAGTCCAGAATCCCTGCCCTTTTAAAGGGAATTGCAGATGCGAATTGGGAACAGGGCAAAGCTAAAGTGGGCATGGACCGAGCCAGAGTACCATTTGACATATAGATGTTTCATACCCTTTTACTTAATTTTCTCAAGGGTTTTATATTGAAAAAAATAGTTGCTTCTAATATAGTATAACTTTACCAAGTGAACAAAGTTGTATAGTTATGCTTTACAAAGTAATAGGAGATTATTCCAATATATATAGAAAAGATGACAATTTTCTTCTAGAGTCTAAATACATCAAGAAAATAAAATGTTCAAACATGAGGTTATCGAGTTTTTTCCGATCCCGTTTAATTGGCTTCTGGATCTGTCACACCGTGTACTAGGACGCTTCATGAGAGAGTTGCAGCACTGAGGATGTTGTTCAAAGCCAAATGCATGGTTATTAAGAGATGCAACTGATAGGACTCTTTCATGTATGGCTAAAAAGAACATTCTAACATGCAAACCTCGAAGCCAAACCAAATTACAGAAACACCCTTAGCCCTACCCAAAATCCTGTTGAACCTTAACCCTTATTGGCCCCTTTGACTAGTAATGGGCCTGGTACATAACAGCAACCCTCATGGTTGAAGGTTGAGGTATTCAGATCATGGGATTTCGAGTTTCTGCATTGCTTGTTGAGAGCCACAGCTCTCATTGTTCAAGGTCGCAGCACTCAGCTTGTCAGAAGTTCCTGTCTTCCCTTCACTTTCTTAGTTGGACCCGAATTTGTTCTGTAAAATTAGGTTCCGTAACCCATGCAGGTCATCACCCTAGGCATGTGTGGACTTCTAAGTTTGTTACAGTACTTTTCTACTCATTGTGTTAGAGAGGAAAAAGAGCTTTAGAGAGAGGAAACTCAGGAGCTCCCATCTTAAGTTTGTCCTCCTTACTTCTACTCCTTTTATGTTTTCTTTTTGTATTTTTGTGTGTTTTATTCTCGTTATGTTGAACTAATTCCTTTTCTAAGGTTATGATGTAATAGGATTTGATGTATTTAATTGATATTTGAATTACTTGTTTTCTTTGATTCTTATACTTTTATTGATTTACACAATTCACAAAGAGATTTGTATTTTTCTGACAACCTCAAAAGGAAGTACATAATCTATACACCCAAATAATTTACCATTGGTGGCTTTGGATGGAAATATTTTAAAAACTTGTGCAATCATTAAAGAGAATCCATAAAATTTAACACAATTTTAACAATTTTAATTACTAAAATTTATATAAGGAAATTATTAGATTGAAAATTAAAATAAAGGGTTCAACATGGGGAACTAGTTAATAATTTAAGAATTATCTAATTAACAATTGATAGAATTGATTTGAATTAAGGAGAATTGATAATCTAATACAGATTGCTAAGATAAAACTAGAAACTCTATAAATTATTGAATTTTCTCCTTAATTGCCTTCACTGTTTTTTTTTTTTTTTTGCTTGTGCTTTCACCTTTTCCCTTTTCATTCGATTTTAATCACCTAGATAACTCATTAGCTTAAAGTATATACTAGTCTTTGTTCCTATGTGCGTGTTTTTGTTTTTCGTTTTATTTATAAAAAACAAAAAATAGAAACAAAATTTTAGGATAAAAATTTTAATTTTAAAGTACAAAAATTTGCGTATAATGATTTTCAAATCGCACGCATTGAAATTATATTAATAATCAACACATTTTGATATAAAAAAAAAATGTAAGAAACAAAATGAAAGCACGTGACACATATATCTCTAGTAAAAATAAATAAATTCGGAGTGGTGATATACAATCGTGTGTATATGTAGTCATTATAGTTAAACGAAAATAATAAAAAGAAACGTAATTAATAAAAGTTAATAATATTCAAGCTAGTTCATATTAGGTATGGTAAGAATATTATCACAATTAAATATTTAATAACCCATCTAAGTTTTTTGAATCTTGAGTTTTTTCAAGGTGTTGTTGACATCTTTGCGTAAAAATTGTCACAATATCAATTTATGACATACTATTCTTATTCTTACTGAAATCAACAAAAAAAAAAAAATTACATTATAAAGCATGCAAATTTATTGAAAAACAATTATATATATATATATATATATAGAAAGAGAGAGAGAGAGAGAGAGAAACATTTTACCGCGCTAAATTTTACAAAAAAAAAACTGTAGTGTTGTATTTAAAACTTAAAAAAAATTATGGTCATAACAATTTATTACTATAATTGTTTAATTAAGAGATCAACATGGGCGGAGTGGAGTTGTAAAATTGAGAGATAAATATATTTATATAAATATTATTTTTGTGAGAAGTTGAAAATTAAATATAATTATTAGTTGAATTTTGGTTTTTAAAAAAATAAAAGAAGTGGTAAAAGAAAAAGAAAAAGGAAGTGAAGAGACCAACGCGATGGAGTGGATTGTAAAATTAAAGATAAAAATTACTTTGTGCTTTAGTATAGAATATAAAAAAAAAAAAAAATGGAGATTGTGGGTGAAGGAGAGAGATACTCAACAATATTTATTAAATGATTTAATCATATTCATAATTAAATAAAATAATTTTAAAAAATATGTAATATTGCAAAACCACGGAATGGAGAACACTTTGTTAAAATTAGAAATGTTGTTACACATATAAGCCTAATAATATAATTGGAAGAACCAAAAGTACCAAAGAAAAACCCCAATTTAGAACAATAAACTGCTGCTCTAGTATCGCTGTCCTGACAGAGATTATGGGACAGAAAAAATAGCTTATCACTAAAATTCTCACCCCGAGCTTTTTGAACCAATTCTGGCGATCCATGTCCTAAATAAGAATTATTATCTCCCCCTTTCCCAAGGGCAAAAAAAAAAAAAAAAACCTAAAAATAATCAGTTGTGTTCAATTAAAATTTATTAATTTAATAAGAACTTCATGCCGGTACTTCAGTTAAAAATTAAAAGTTCCATTAAGTGTAAAGATGATGTTGCTTATATTAGTGGGTTAAACAATAACTTGACATTTTTGCTTTCGAAGAAGGAATAAAGAAGAGCAGAGAGATCGACCGAAAAATATATTCTGATCCAAAATTGCTTGCAAAAACAGCTACGAATCAATACTTCCCAAGAATCTAATAAGGATACAATAATCCATATAACTAAAATCAAAGTATAATGCAGGTTCCATTTTTGTTTATGATACAAGACATCTCTACATTTTTGTTTTCGCTTGTAGGAAAATAACCGTTTGTAATGAAGATTTGAACCTTGACACAATAAAGTACTTTTGTCACTAATACAATATATAGCTGGATTGTGTAACTTTTAGCGTCGTTGAGAATATTTCTGAAACCAAAGTGAAGGTTCCATTCCATATTGAACAAATTATGTTTATAGAAATTTTTTTTTATATTTTTCAAAATAAAAAAGGTTGAAAATCCCCAATCTTTTCATCCAACTCTGTGATCGATGTCCTAAAATAAAAAAACGGAAAATTATGTATGAAGAAAGAAGAACTATCAACTGTTTTGTTCTAAAATTTAGAGTAAAATTCTTTTTTATCCACTTGAATTATCGTTAAATTTTTTAAAAAATCTCACATTATAAATTTATCAAATTGAATACTTGTACTATAAAAATTGTATTAAATTCAATTTTTAGAGTATCTTTTTTATTTTTATAGAAAATAGACTTTGATCTAATTTTTATAATATAATAGTTTAATTTGACAATTTTATTTAAGATTGACAATAAAGGCAAAATGAGGTTTTATTTTTAATTTTATTTAGTATAACAAACACTGCAAACTTGTACTCAATTAAAAATTATAAATTCACTAAATGTAGAGACTATGTTGCCTTTATAAGTGAGTTAATCAACATCTTTTAACAAGGGAAAAAAAACAATGCAAAGTTGCCAGACAAAATATCCGAAAATAGGATTATGTTTCCAACTTTAATTTCTTGCAAACTCAGCTAGGAATCATTGCTTTCCAAGAATCTAATAAGGATACAATAATCCCTTCAACTACATATATCCAAAGTAGAAACTAATTAGGTATACATTCAGTGTAAGGAAAAACTGAGGAGAGATGGGGAGAGAGTTAGAGATAGAGAGATACTACATTTTTTATAAGAAAATGGAAAAACCTCAGAGAGCTTTAAAAAGTGGAGATTGGAAAAGCTTCAAGAGGTTTTTCGAAGAAGACAAGAGAGCTCTGCTTGAGACTTTTGACTTGGCTGGAACACTGCCATTCACATTGCAGCCATCTCCAACAAACACCAACTCTTGAAAGAATTTCTAGAAATGCTATCACCAAGGGATCAGTGGCATGCATTGAGGAGAAAAAATTTTCTTCAAAGCATTCTTCTACATTCAGTTAACACAAGTGTAGAGATTGCTGAGATTGTAGTCAACTGCGAGAAGGAGCTGCCGCCACCACCAGCTGACTAAATTGATCCACGGGAAATGGACGAGAAGGAGCTGCCACTACTGGAGATTAGAAATCTCACTGGGGAAACCCCCATTCACTGGGCAGCCGTTGATGGTAACCTAAATTTGTTGAAGTTCCTTACCAAACAAGTGGCTGATTTGAAGAAGCATTTTCATAGAAGCGAAGACAAAGTTTCCATTCTTCATGCTGCTGTGGTTGCTCAACGTCTTGGTAAAAATTATTGAAGTTAAATTATCTTTAACGTAACTTCTCTGCTTTTGCTCAATTCTTTGTTGTTGTTGGACTTGAAACTTACCTTTATGTGCAGAAGTGGCTTTGTGGTTATTAAAATTGGATGAAACACAATTGGATGGCACACTAGCATATGAAAAGGATGATAATGGATGTACTTGCCTTCAATTGCTATCCAATATACCATCCTATCCAATATGCCATCCGTTTTCCGCAGTGGGACACAGTTTGGAATTGTAAAGCAGTGGATATATGATTGTATGACACACCTCATCCTCCAAAAAAAAAAAAACACTATTTATTTGTTCGTTCTTTTTTTTTTATAGTGATCAGGATTTAAAATTCTTTCTTACAATATAAAAATGTTTCTAATAATGCAATTCTTGTCACAGATTTTCTTCCTAAATTCAGATGTCAAGACAATGAAGATGTTGTTAGCAGTAATGTTCTTATTCCCACGCTAGACATAAAAAAGGGAGAAAACAATATAAAGCCACACATTTCAGGTACATGCTAGGAAATAAAATGTGTTATTACAAATATTGTGCTTTACTTGTATGCCTATGTATATATGTATGTATAGTGTTAAATCAGTGCATACTGCTCATGGAAACTTCTGTGGGAATATTTATGCAAAAAGACGTTTGCCTCTAATTGTAAGAAATGACTATTTTTGCATTTGCAATTCTTTCAAGGATCAATTCAGCTATTTGGAACCGATAGGGTAAAGGTACAATGTGCATTTACAAATCAATCCCTCACTTCAATCTTAAATTTTTTAACTTGCTTTGACATTACATTAGCATATTTGTACGGATATAAATCTAAAGGAGAACTATTGATTAGTCGTTAAATTTTGTCCTTGAGAACATGCAGAATGGGATGGAATAAACCGTCTTCTGGAGATAAAGAAGAAGAACATGTTAGCAGAGCAGCTGGTTGACGTTTTAGCGAGAAGAGACAACTCATGGCAGAAAAGCTTTATTTACAAACAAAGAACACCAAACATATCACCAGCAATTCTTAGGTCCAAAGTCTCCAAGCTAGTGAAGCAAAGCCAATCAAACAGGGAGAAACAATACACAGAACAAAGCACTCATTCTAATAGTGAATACACTCCATTGTTGTTGGCAGCTGCCAAAGGAATTGCTGAGATAGTTGAAAAAATTCTTGAGCTGTATACTCAGGTCATAAATCATGTTAGTGAAGATGCGTTAAATATACTGCATGTGGCCGTGATGTACCATCAAAGGGATATCTATCGAATCATCAAAAGAACTGGAGCATTGAAATGGTTAAAGTATCGATTAAGTGCAAGGGGAAGCAGTGTCTTGCACCAAGTTGGGAGCATGGAGTTTTACGGGAAGCGACATAAGGCTGGCATTGCATACCAATTGCAGGAGGAGCTCCGTTGGTTCTTTGTAAGTGAAACATAATACTTTTAGCTATGTTAATGATAAACATAATTTAGTTAGAGGTGATAGCACTATGTGTTAGACGGAACCTTCCTTTCCATCACATGTAAAATCATTTTTATGCCTTCACTTAATATGGTATCTAAGCCTTTTTAACATAATTAGGAGATCAAAATATTTTGCCCCTACTTTCTCAATATCTGTTGTTAGCTAAGAAGTATTGTTGTGTGTTGTTTTGGTGCTATATATAAATATTTGATTTCTAATATACACAAGCTAATTATTTTAACTATATATGCAGCGAATGGAGAAGAAACTTCCTACCTACTTGATTAGACATTGCAACGATGACAACTTGACAGCATGGGACCTTTTTGAGAATGAGCATACACTGATGCTCAAAGAGGCAAGAGATTGGATAAAGAAGACAACCGAGTCGTGCTCTGCCGTGGCTATCCTTGTTGCAACTGTTGTCTTTGCCGCGGCATACACTGTACCAGGAGGCACTGACCCAATTAATGGGTTACCAATACTTCTTAGCTCTCCTGTGTTTCTCTTTTTCACTATCATGGATGTTGTGGCCCTTGCAAGCTCACTGGCCTCAGTTGTGATGTTCCTTTCCATCCTCACATCTCCATTTGAGTTTTTGGATTTTCATAAATCCCTCCCTCGAAAATTGTCACTGGGATTCGGTTTTCTGTTCTTCTCATTGACAACCACAATGCTAGCATTCAGTGCAACCATTTTGCTGACCATCAAGTTGGAGAAGGAGAAGTGGACTTCAACTCTAATATATGGTGCTGCATTCTTTCCCGTTGCTGTGTTTGGGTTGTTTCAATTGCCCTTTGTTATGGCCATTAGAGATCTGTCAAAGGAGAGCTGGAAGTAGATAAAGAAGGTGCTTCCGAGTCGCTTCAAGCAGTCCAAAAGGATAAAGAAGAGAAAATATAGAGGAGACCGATGATCACATTCCACAAGTGAACATAAATGAGATAAAAGAGAGACACATAACCTACTTTTCGGATAAAGTTGTTTGTGACATATGCATATGTTCAAAATGATGCAATGCTGTTGGAGGGGGTGGGGTCAAATTCTTGTTCTTTGATTTTAACCTAATCTGCTTTATTTTGTGATTAATGTTCCCATACTAAATGTGTTATTGACTTCATTTTTAGCCTATAAATATATCTAGAATAATTATTTATTTTGATAGTAGAAATTGAGGATACAAATTATGTATTTCTCTCTCTTATTTCAACTGTAAAAAGATATTTCTTCTTTTTCTTTTTTCTGTTTAGCTTTCTTTGGACGTCATTCGCACTCTTCACAAGTGGTCACGAGTATTTTGTATATTTTCTTTTCTTGATATCACGTTGGAGGATTTGGTCAGCCTGCTTGGAAGCACCTGTTGGAGGGTAGAATTATACAATTCACTTAAAAGTTACATTTCAATATCTAAATTGAGGTACTCATTTGCACCCAATTCACTGGAGGCACTTATTTACACCCAATCTCTCAATTAACAAGTGTCTCTACTCATGTTCCACCAAAAGATAGCAGTTGGTACTGGAAGAAGATTAACTCTGTTAAAAACAAACTGCAGCAGGATTTAGTAATAATATCATGAAGCAATCTCAGAATGGCGTGTTTACTATACAACTAGGTTATAAGTGGTTGCATGGAAATGACATCCCGTTTAGATATGCCCATTTATCTTCGAACATGTACAACTGGCCTAAACACTTTTATCCTTTGGTTGTCCTTGTTAGGTAGATTGCAAACTAGACCAGAATAAATTCTGTGTACGTGCAGTTAATAGAACTATCATGTGTTCTTTGTGGTGAATAGTTTGAAGAAACCAAACACTTACTTTTTCGGTGTTCTTGGTCAAAAGCTTTACTATATATTCAACAATGGATGTGTATAGATGATATTACAGTTCATTGCTCTGATTAGAGAAATTGGTTGAAGTTTGCTTTTAGATCCGAATCCATTAGAGAGAAATGTGTTACTACTTGTTTGGTTGCTTGTGTTTTATCATATTTTGATACAGTGTAACCGTAGAACTTTTAGAAATTAGTATTTAGATCCTACTAGAGTCTTCAACATGTTGCAGAAGGAGATGAATGTGAGGTTTCAGCATTAAATTCCTACAAATGTTTCCAAAATTGAGCTAGACTTTTTGAAATTCTTATTAGATGAATCCTAACCATCCTAGATAGTTTTTGGATTTGTCTGATTCATTTTGTATGAAGGGATTAAGGAATGAACCCCTAGAAGGTGCCGTCCTTGTTCTACTTCTCCCTGTTTGTTTTGTGTCTCTACATTTTAGGGAACTCTCAATCCCAATCTCAATAGACATATTAATTAACATGTGCTAAAATTTTCAATTAAAGTAAATAAGTTGTTGTAGAAGGATTTGACTTCATGACTAATAGGTCAAAGAAGCTCACGTCATGTAGAAGGAATGAATTAATATTTTGAATGGTTGAAGATATAATATTAATTTTTTTGGGTGCACACGCAAAACATATGCATGAAATATCTTAGTCTGGCCCAATCAAACAGTATGTTTGCAGCTCTACCTATCATATAAAAGGATTTTAGATGGAAAATTTTTTCAAAGATTGATAGTAAACAGAATCACCCATTTTTCAAAAGTAAATGAAAACTTTTAACATTATTATTTTGTTCTGCCTTATGCACTTTACGAATTAATTAAGCAAAGAATAAATTCCTTTTGTTATTTGCTAGACAATAAAACTTCCCACATTAATTTTACTACTAAAGAGAATCAGCCTATTCTCTAAAGTAAAATGCTAATAACATTTTATCATGATTTGTTTACTTTATTAATTAATCAAGCAAAGAATATATTTCTCTTTTCAATTCTCTCTTTTCAATTCTTTCATTCTAATTTTGCTACTCAACGGAACCAATGCGTTCCAAAAAGTAAAAGGAAATTTTTAACTTTATTTTCTTTTGACTTATGCAATTTATTAATCCATCAGGTAAAGTATAGATTTATTTTTTTCTAAAATAATATACTTGCAAGTAGCAATTACATCTGTTACTGATGGGCTTTGAACCAAGGTATGTGATAACTCTATAAAGTCGAGTTGTTTTTGGGAAAATTTGACATAAGTTTTGTTATGATTTTACGTACTTTGGGTTGTTTAGTATCTAGGATTTAAGGTTTAGAGTTTAGAGTTTAGAATTTTAGGGTGTATGTTTAGAGTTTTAGGTTTTAGGAATTAGAATTTAAAGTTTAGGGTTTTAAGGATTCAAAATTTAAGATTTAGACTTCTATGGTTTAGGATGTAAGGTTTTATGGTTTTAATGTTTAAAGTTTTAGAGTTTTCATAGTTTTATGATTTATAGTTTAGAGTTTGAAGTTTTAAAATTTAGAATTTTTAGATTTAAGGTTTAGAATATAAAATTTAGTCTTGAGTTAATGCATTGTTTCTTTTTATATGAATTTTGTTAAGAATTCAATGCATATTTAATGCTCAAAATTAGCCCTTAGAGTTGATTATATCAAGACCCTAATTTTATTAGCATTATCAAAATCTTGAAAAATAAATTATCTAGTATGTACTGATGCTTAAATAGTTGAAAAACTAAAGTTTTACGAAGTAAGTGAAATGTGTTACTACCTCTATTTCTTTTTAATCCTCGTTTAAGATTTTTGCATATATATTAAAAAACTTAATTGATATGTCAAATTTTTTTTCATACTTCTAAATATGTCAAAATCTTGACTAATGATTTGGAAGGATTAAAAATCCAAAGGAGGAACAGAATTTGGCCTCTTATCGCAAAATTCAATACGGGGAGGTAAAAGAAGTTCTGAAAGGAATGGATAACAGTAAAGTTGTTGCCTTAATAGTATCCTTATTGAAGTTTAGAAATGATTTGGAAAATTAGTATCTTTTGATTCACTAAGTTATTTAATGAAATTCTAAACTCTAAGGAGATATTCAGAATTTTACAAAATACAAAGTGACAAAACTTATGAGTTGTACTATAAAATTATTGGATAAAAGTGATCGAGCATTAGTTAACAGATGAAACTGCAGAGAATCAATTTGGATTTATGCCAAGAAGGTCTATGGAGTTTATTTATCTTCTACAAGGGTTTATATAAAGGTACCGAAGTAAAGAAAGAGACTTATATATGGTTTTTATTGACCTGGAAAAAACTCATAATTGAGTACTAAGAGATGTGCTATGCAAGGCGATAGAAAAGAAATGTATGTATGAAGGGTATCTACAAGACCGAGAATGTCTAGAGATGAGACAAAGGACTTTCCTATAAGAACTATATCAAGGCTTAGTCTTAAGCCCTTATTTGTTTAATTTAATCTTGGATGTGCATTATCATCAAAGACATAAGAGTTTATCCCTAAATGTATGTCATTTGAAGATAATATAGTACTTAGCCCCTAAATAGGTGTAGATGGAGACTTAAAACGACAATTAGAGAAGCTATAAAAAGAGATATTGTGGTTAATTATATTTTACAAAATATGATTTCTATTAAAATACAATAACGTCATACAATCTATGTAATCGACCTCATCAAATAGAGACATTGAGTAGTTGAGATATATGATTATAATTGATGAAATGATGATTGATGTTGTCTTAAACTTTTAAAATGGTAAATAAATAGAAATATTTTTTAAAAAACAAAATGTGACAATTAAAAGAAAACAAGGGTAGCATTTGTTGCTATAAATGCCATATATATATATAAAGTAGGTAAGAAACTGACTTCAATAATTGATCATTACAATCATAAAATTTGAAAATCAAACTTATTTATTTCTCACTTTCTTCCCACCCCCCCCCCCCCCAAGGACCTTCTTCACATGTGGTCATCAGTATTTTCTATATTATTCTTCTTGACACTTAAGAGGATTTGCACCTTTTGAAGCTATTCGGAAGCACCTTCGCTAGCCTTCTTGGTCTCCATACAAACACTTTTAGCCGCCACCATAAAGGGAAATTGAAACAACCCAAACACCGCGACAGGAAAAAAGGCAGCAGTGTATACCAAAGTTGAGGTCCACTTGTCCTTCTGCAATCTGATAGTGAGGAACATGGTTGCACTGAATTCTAGCATTGTGGTTATCAATGAGAAGAATAGCAAAGCGAATCCCACTGACAATTTTCGAGGGAGAGACTTGTGGAAATCTTGCATCTCAAATGGAGATGAAAGGATGAAAAGGAGCATCACCACTGAGGCCAGTGAGCTTGCAAGGGCAACAACATCCATGATAGTGAAAAAGAGGAATAGAGGAGAAGAAAGGAATATTGGTAGCCCCCTTTTGTCGGTACCACTGGGGATAGTGTATGCTGCTGCAAAAACCACTTTGGCAACAAGGACTGCCACGGTGGAGCACGACTGAGCCGTATCTTTCATCCATTCTTGTGCATCATTCAGCATTGTATCGTGCTGTTTGTCGAAAAGTCTTCTGCTGTGAGGTTGTCATCATTACAATGTATAACCAAGTAGGGGGGAAGTATCTCATGAACATGCTGCATATATAGATCACTAATTAGCTTGTGCAAACTAAAAAGCAAATATTGAAATACGTACAAATTAACCCTATCTTTGAACATTTTAAATGTCACCCTTCGGTGTGTAACTTGACTATAACGTCTAAAGATACAAAAGCTTAATTTGTAACAAGAAAAACCAGTAATGATTATATATACTATAGAAAGGGTTAAGATTTTTCATCTCACTTTCTAATTTCATTATATGTTTTACACCCTTTGATTGGTCAAAAGATAATTAAAAAATAATTATTTTTAATATCTTAATAATACATAAACTATGATTTCATTATTTTTAACCAATTAGGGCAGACAGGGCAAATATTGAAATACATACATACACACGTACAAATTAACCCTATCTTTGAACATTTTAAATGTCACTCTCTGGTGTGTAATTTAAGTGTAACATCTAAAGATATAAAAGCTTATGTTGTAAGAAGAAAAACTGGTAATGATTATATATATTATGGAAAGGGTTAAGATTTTTATCTCACTTTCTAATTCCATTCTATGTTTTACACCCTTTGATTGGTCAAAAAAATTAAAAATAATTATTTTTAATATCTTAATAATACATAAAATATTATTTAATTATTTTTAACCAATTAGGGCAGATGGGGCATGGAATAGGACTTCAAATGAAACAAAAAAAAAAAAAGACTTCAAATCAAACAAAAGATGTAAATCCTCATAAAAGATAGGGTTCCCCTTAGCACAGTGGCAGCAACTCATTCTTAATTTTGCTAAAAATTAACCATGCTTAAGTATTGTGTGTTCCTTGCATGGAACCAATGCAGCTCCTCTTGCAATTGGTATGCAATGCCAGACTTGTGTCGCTTTTTATAAAACTCTGTCCTCCCAACTTGGTGCAAGAGACTGTCTCCATTTGTACTTGATCGATACTTCAACCATTGCCATGCTCCACTTTTTTTTTATGATTTTATAGATTTCCCTTTGGTAGTACATCACTGCCACATGAAGCATGTTTAGCCCATCTTCACTAACATGATTTATGACCTGAGGATACAGCTCAAGAAGTTTTTCAACTATCTCAACAATTCCTGTCGCAGCTGCCAACAACAATGGAGTGTATTCACTATTAGAATGAGTGGTTTGTTCAGTGTATTGTGTCTCCAGGCTTGGTTCGGTTTGCTTCACCAATTTAGTGACATTAGACCTAAGAATTGCTGGTGATATTTTTGGCGTTCTTTGTTTGTGAATAAAACTTTTCTGCAACGAGTTGTCTGTTCTTACTAAAAAAATCAGCCAGCTGCTCTGCTAACATGTTCTTCTTCTTTTTCTTCATAAGAAAGTTTATTCCATCCCATTCTGCATGTTCTCAAGGACCAAATTATAAGCAAGGACTAATCTATAATTCTCCTTTATATTTATATTTTTACAAATAAGTAAATGTAATGTTAAAACCAGTTTAAAAGTTAAGAATATTGAAGTGAGGGATTGACTTATAAATGTATATCATACCATTACTCAATCAGTTCCAAATAGCTGAATTAATCCTTGAAAGCACTGCAAAGTACAAAATTATTTCTTATGATTATAGGCAAATGTATTTTTGCATAAACTACTTGGAAGAGACTTACAGAATATACACATTGTAGTTTCTATAAACAGACTTATTGCTCTAATACTGTAGATACAAACATACATTACACACACACACACACACATATATATAGCACATTTTATTTCTTAGTTTGTACCTGAAATGTGTGGCTTTATACCGTTTTCTCCCTTTTCTATGTCACTCGTGGGGATATGGTCATTAGTCCTAGCATCATCTTCATCGTCTTGATATTTAAATTCAGGAAAAAAGTCTATGACAAGAATTGCAATATTAGTGAAATTAATAATGTGAGAACATTTTTGTATAGTAAGAAAGAATTTTGAATCCTGATGACAATAAAAAAGAACAAACAAATAAACAGTTTTTTTTTTTTTTAAATATTTTTGCAGGATGAGGTGTGTCATACAATTATATATACGATCATATATCCACTGCTTTACAATTCCAAACTGTGTCCCACTGCAGAAAACGGATGGCATTGTGGATAGCAATTGAAGGCAAGTACATCCATTATCATCCTTTTCATATGCTAGTGTGCCATCCAATTGTGTTTCATCCAATTTTAATAACCACAAAGCGACTTCTGCAGATAAATGTTAGTTTCAAGTTCAACAAGAAGAAGGAATTTTAACAAAAGCAGAAAAGTTGCATTAAAATTAATTTAACTTCATTGGTTTTTACCAAAACGTTGAGCAACCACAGCAGCATGAAGAATGGAAACTTTATCGTTGTTTCTACAAAAATGCTTCTCCAAATAGCTATTTGTTTGGTAGGGAACTTCAACAACTTTAGGTTACCATCAATGGCTGCCCTGTAAATGGGGGTTCCCCCATGAGATTTCTAATCTCCAGCAGTGGCAGCTCCTTCTCCTCCATTTCCCGTGGATCAATTTCATCATCTGGTGGCAGTGGCAGCTCCTTCTCGCAGTTGAGTACAACCTCAGCAACCTCGACACTTGTGTCAACGGAATGTAGAAGATGTTGAATGATGCTTCAAAGCCATGTTGCCACATTTAGCAACGTGGGTACTGCTTTCATTATTTTAGGAGTAATGGGTTTATTTTCTTTTATTATTGCAGATTTTCAGTTGAGTCAGATATCCACTATCTACTAAGTTCCCATTTTTCTGTATTTTCAGTTATTGGTGTATGCCCATATATTTGGCATATGTAATGAATAAAATAATAGAAGTCCATTAACTATTTCCTCCAATTCTGTTCATACAGTTTACTCCCAACAATTTTGGTATCAGAGAGACAAGTTCGATTTTGAACAGGGCCATATTGCACTTCCCTTATGGAGCAACGGCATTTTTGTAGGCACCTCTACAACATCACAACCTTTGATTCCTATTTTTAATGGAGATAAGTATGAGTTTTGGTCTATCAAAATAAAGACCCTCTTCTGTTCTCAAGACCTATGGGATCTCGTTGAGTATGGTTTTGCAGACCCAGATACAGACCAGCGATGTCTGAAGAAGAACAAGAAACGAGATGCAAAGGTTGTATTTTTCCTTCAGCAAGCAGTGCACGACAACCTCTTCTCCAGAATTGCTTCCGCTGCAACTTCTAACGAGGCATGACAGATTTTAAGGACTGAGTTTCAGGTAAAACTCCAATCACTTTGTCGTGAATTTGAGAATCTTCAAATGCAAAACTCTGAATCTATACAAGATTACTTGTCCCGAGCTAGTTCTGTGGTTAATAACATGAAGTCTTATGGGGAGAAAATTACTGATGAAACTATTGTTGCAAAAATTTTGCGTACTCTCACTCCTCGGTTTAACTTTGTTGTTGCTGCAATTGAGGAGGCTCATCATATGTCTAAATATTCTTTTGATGAACTAATGAATTCGCTGCAAGCTCATGAGGACAGGATGAATCAGTCCTAAAAAAAAAATGAAGAGCAGGCATTTCAGGTGAAGGGAGAGTCTTTCAACATGACAAATTCCACCAGAAGTGGAAATGGTAGAAGTGGATTTCGTGGAAGAGGCAGAGGCATAGGCAAAGGCCATGGTGATGGAGGCAAAGGCAGAGGCCGTGGTGATGGCAGAGGCCACGGTCAATATAATGAGCAGAAGCAATCTAATTTTCAAAGATACTCTCTTCAATGCCATCATTGTAAAAAATTTGGGCATAAGGAAGCAGACTGTTGGCAAAGCAGAGAGGAGAAACAAATCATGTTAGCTTTACAAAGGCAAAAGAGGCAAAAACTTTGTTTATGGCTTACACAAAATTAGAAGCTGAAACAGAAGCTAAATCAGTGTTTGTGGTAGATCTTCCTGACAGTAAACCCTCAAAAAAATTTTGGTACATTGACAGCGGATGTTCTAATCATATGACCTGTTCACATTCATTGTTTGAAGAACTGGATGCATCACATAAATCTGATGTTCGACTTGGAGATGATAAGCAAGTTCAAGTCAAAGGTAGAGGTATGATTGTTGTCCATGATGATGATTGTAAAAAGAAATTTTTGAATGATGTTTTGCTTGTGCCTAATTTAGCTAACAATCTACTAAGTGTAGGAAAAATGATGGAAAATGGCTTTTCAGTCATATTTGATGATTATCATTGTGTTATTTATGACAAGAAGTCTGGTGAACTAGTTGCAAAAGTTCCTATGACTAAAAATAGAATGTTTCCTCTTGACATTTCTTCTGTTGATAAAACGGCCATGGTTGTTAAAGAAGTTAGTAGTTTTGATATGTGGCATTTACAATATGGTCATTTGCATCTTAATGGATTGCAATTGCTGAGTATAAAGGATATGGTTTTTGGGTTGCCAAATATTGATGCTATTAATTTCTGTGAAGGATGTGTTTTGGGAAAGCAAAGCAAAAAATCATTTCCTGTAGGAAAGTCTTGGGGAGCTTCTCAATGTCTTGAGTTAGTGCATACAGACTTATGTGGGCCAATGAATACTGAGTCTTTACATGGAAGTTGATATTTTTTGTTATTTACTAATGATTACAGTAGAATGAGTTGGGTTTACTTCTTAAAATTAAAATCTGAAACATTTGAAAATTTCAAGAAATTTAAAGCTCTTGTAGAAAAGCAAAGTGATAAGTGCATAAAAATATTGCGTACAGATAGAGGAGGTGAGTTTTGCTCTATTATTTTTTGAGGAGAATGGTATTCACAAGGAGCTCACTTCACCACATATGCCAGAGCAAAATGGCATTGCTGAACAGAGGAATCGAACTGTGGTGGAAATGGCCAAAAGCATGATGAAGGCAAGAGAGCTTCCAAATTGGTTTTGGGCAGAAGCAGTAGCTACAGCAGTATATCTTCTTAATCTTTCTCCTACAAAAGCAGTCCCCAGTATGACACCTTATGAAGCATGGAGAGGTGTAAAGCCCGAGTAAGCCACTTAAAAGTTTTTGGTTGTATAGCCTATGCTTTGGTAAAATCATCTCGTCAAAAACTTCATGAAAAATTTGAAAAATATATCTTTGTTGGTTATAGTATACAATCCAAAGCTTATAGGCTATATAATCCAATTAGTGGCAAGATTATTATTAGTAGGGATGTTATATTTAATGAAGAAGCTAGTTGGAAATGGAGTAGCACAGTAGATGGAAAATCTGTCTCCTGTCCAATAGGTGTTTAAGCAGGAAATTTTGAAATAGAACCAGCAAGGTTGGAGTCAACTTCATCTGATGGCAGCAGTTCACAAACTCCTTATTCATCACCTTCTAGTGCAGACAGAATTACATCCTCACCAGCAAGTTCACCTTCTAGCACTTCAAGTGAAACTCCTCAAAAGTTTCGATCTTTGAGAGAAATTTATGAAACTTGTAATTATGCTCTTTTTGTTTCAGATCCTATATCTTATACAGATGCAAAAAAGGAGCAAGTTTGGCAAAATGCAATGATTGAAGAAATTAATTTTATCAAGAAGAATGACACAAGGGAGCTAGTTGACCTTCCTCAAGGCAAGAATGCAATTGGGCTCAAGTGGGTGTTTCGAACGAAGTATAATGCTGATAATAGCATATAGAAACACAAAGCAAGGTTAGTGGCTAAAGGTTATGCTCAACAGCAAGGTATTGACTTTGATGAAACTTTCTCTCTTGTAGCTCGTTTTGAAACTGTAAGAACTTTTCTAGCTTTAGCTACTCAACTTCAATGGCTTGTGTTTCAATTTGATGTTAAATAAGCCTTTTTGAATGGTGAATTGAAAGAGGAAGTGTATGTTTCTCAACCATAAGGTTTTATTGTTAAAGGTGAAGAAAGTAAAGTTTACAAGCTAAAAAAGGCCTTGTATAAACAAGCTCCACGTGCATGGTATTACAAAATTAATTCCTACTTTCATGAAAATGGTTTTAAAAGGAGTGGTAATGAGCCCACTCTCTATCTGAAACAGGAGGGTGATTCTGATTTTTTAGTGGTTTGTCTTTATGTTGATGATATGATATAAATGGGATCTTTTGAAAAAATTATTGTTGATTTTAAGTCAAGTATGATGCAAAAGTTTGAAATGTCAAATTTGGGATTATTGCATTATTTTCTTTGTTTAGAAGTGAAGCAAAGTCCTAATGGTATTTTCATCTCTAAAAGAAAGTATGCTATTGATTTACTCAAGAGGTTCAAAATGCTGAATTGCAAAACAATATGTTCTCCTATGAATGTGAATGAAAAATTAAGAGCTGAAGATGGCACTAAAGTTGTAAATGCATAGCGGTATAGGAGTACGGTGGGTGGCTTAAATTATTTATCTAATACAAGGCCTGATATTACACATTCTGTGAGTGTAGTATCTAGGGTCATGCATAATCCCACCAAACACCATCTTGGAGCTGTGAAAAGGATTGTTCGTTATGTTGCAGGCACTGTTAATTTTGGAATTTGGTACTCAAAGGTATCAAGTTTCAAATTATTTGGCTTCTCTGATAGTGATTGGGCAGGATGTATTGATGGTAGAAGGAGTACTTCTGGATATGTTTTTACCCTCGATTCAGGAGCTATTTCATGGAGCTCAAAGAAGCAAGACATTGTGGCTTTATGATCATCTGAAGCTGAGTATGCCGCAATAACAGCATCAGCCTGTCAAGTTATTTGGCTTAGAAGATTATTGGTAGACTTTCTTCAACCAAAGGAAGGTGCAACAGAGATCTACTGTGACAACAAGGCGGCCATTGCTATGACAAAAAATGCAGTTTTTCATGGCAGAATGAAGCACATTGACATCCAGCACCATTTCATCCGTGACCTTGTAGCAGAAGGAACAATTGTGTTGGAGTAATGCAATACAAATAGCAAGTTGCAGATATAATGACCAAGTCACTCTTTGCTGGAAAAGTTGAAGATTTCAGAAAGCAAATGGGTGTGTGTAGCTTTGACGCAAGGGGGAGTGTTGAATGATGCTTCAAAGCCATGTTGCCACATTTAGCAACGTGGGTACTGCTTTCATTATTTTAGGAATAGTGGGTTTATTTTCTTTTATTATTGCAGATTTTCAGTTGAGTCAGATATCCACTATCTACTAAGTTCCTATTTTTCTGTATTTTCAGTTATTGGTGTATGCCTATATATTTGGCATATTTGATGAATAAAATAATAGAAGTCCATTAACTATTTCCTCCAAATCTGTTCATGCATTTTACTCCCAATAGAAGACTGCTTCGAAGAAAACTGTTTCTCTTCAATGCACGCCACCGATCCCTCGGCGATAGCATCTCTAGAAATTCTTTCAAGAGTTGGTGTTTTTTGAACATGGCTGCAATGTGAATGGCAGTGTTTCCAGCCAAGTCGAAAGTCTCAAGCAAAGCTCTCTTGTCTTCTTGGAAAAACTTCTTGAAGCTTTTCCAATCTCCACAGGTTAAAGCTCTCTGAGGTTTTTCCATTTTCTTGTCTAAAATGTGGTCTGTCTCTATCTCTAACTCTCTCCCCATCTCTCTTTAGTTTTTTTTTTTTTCTCCTTTTCTCACAGTGCATGTATACCTAATCAGTTTCTACTTTGGATATAAATAATTGAAGGGGTTTTTATATCCTTATTAGATTCTTGGAAAGCATTGATTCATAGCTGAGTTTGCAAGAAAATTTTGGAAACAGAATCTAATTTTGTTTAACTCACTAATAAAGGCAACATCGTCTTTGCATTTAGTGAACTTTTAATTTTTTAACAGAGTACGACCAAGCAGTGGTTGTTAATATATTAATTAAAATTTAGATCTAAACAATTAATCATTTTATTTCTTCTATTATTTTCCTTTAGTTTAAGACATCAATCACAGAATTGGATCACAACGCTAGGGAGATTTTCAGCAATTCTATTTTTATTTTGAAAATATAAAATAATTTCTTGTATAAACATTGTTCGTTCAATAAGGAATGGAACCTTCACTTTGGTGTGTAAAATATTTCTCAACGAAGCATAAAGTAACAAAATCCAGCTAAGTGTTGTATTAATGACAAAAGTACTTTATGGTGACAAGGTTCAAATCTTCTCAATTACAAATATATGGTTACTTTCCTACAAGTAAAAGAAAAAAACAAATGTAGAGATGTCTTATCAGATAGCTACGAGTCTCAATCAAGCCAGCGCTGCTAGCGCATCAATCTACTGTTGTATT
The DNA here is from genome assembly GCA_022379115.2 of Bauhinia variegata. Classification (NCBI taxonomy): domain Eukaryota; kingdom Viridiplantae; phylum Streptophyta; class Magnoliopsida; order Fabales; family Fabaceae; genus Bauhinia; species Bauhinia variegata. Next base: position 13,172,837 of record CM039427.1, on the reverse strand, counting down.
TTGGGTTGTTCCAATTGATTATGGCCTCATATGAAGCTACAGTTCTTAGGTTTTTTATTGTAGTCTTGTATTGTTTTGGGAAAGAATTTTGAATTTGAAAGATAAACCTTGAGAATTTTACATTTGCTGTGTTTGCAGTATTTTTTTTAAATAAATTTTGATTCCTATGACAAAGATTTGTGGCTTTCCATGCCCCCAATTTAAGTGAACCAGATAAATTTCTTATGCATTGTTTTTGTGCACTTGTCTCTTATTTTGACTTTGGATATATATATATACATATATATATATAGTTGTAGGGTTTATTGTGTATCCTCATTAGTTTCTCGGACAGTATTGATTCATAGCTATTTTTGCAAGAAATTTTGGAATAGAATCTAATTTTTAGACAAGTCTGGCTGGCTTTTTACTCTTCTTATAGAGTACAAAAGTTAAGTTATTGTTACTAATATAAGCAACATCATCTTTACACTTGGTGAACTTTTAATACTTAACTGAGTACCAGCATGCAGTTCTTATTAAATTAATATCAAATCATTCCTTTAAGACATTCATCACCAGAATTGGTTCATAATGTTAGGTTACGGTAAAAGACCCGTCACTCTGAATAAAGCTTAAAGTAACACAATCCAACTATATCTTGAACTATTTATTCTGTGTTTGAGTAATTAAGAATCTTAGGTTAGTGTATTGTGTTCATATTGATAATTTTTTTTTTCCCCTTATCTCCTTCCATGGCTCATCATCTATTACAAATGCAATGATTAATTTTCTACGAGTAAATAGGCAAATGTTGTGTTTGTTTCATTAACTAATAAAGTATATAAGCCAAAATAAAATAAGGTAAAAAAGTTTCATTTTACTTTTGGCTGATTCTGTTTACATTCTCAGTAAAGAAACAATATAATACGTGACATCTAATCTCCAGCCCATAAAAGGGGTTTTAAGGGTATTTTATGTTGTTCAATGTGTATTATCGGGCTTGTATATGAAAAATGCTAAATATATACTTATTTTTATATCTTGTGTTTTTGGAAGATTATAGATGTAAAATTATAAATAAAATAAGAGAAAAACGAGTGTAAAAAGTGGATATACACATACCACCACTCCCCATATATAATTTGATGCGTATATGAGAGGAGGTGAAGGAGATCAGCAGTGTGAGTTAGTCATATTCTCGTTTTGTGAAACAAGAATATGACTGTTTGACTCATTGGAGGGGGACAAATTGGCTGAACCAGAAGAGGTGGAAGCGTTTGAAGCCATGGATTGTTGAGCTGTTAAGCGAAGGCTCTTATACCATGTAGAAGTGGTATAAAACATATATAAATCTCATTATTAAAAAGAATCAACCACTGATGAATATATATACACGATTACAACAGTTTAGAAATGGAAGAGATAAACAAGGATATTATATTTTCTACACATCGCCCTTCACAGTGTTCAGATCATTTCAACATCTCTTTTATGCTGTCATTGGAGATCCCTCGAAGGAGATCATGAGCAAGACTCGGAAGGTGTTTCCAGAAAGCTTCAAAGGATTGCCGCTGACCTTTACAAGACTAATATACAATAAAAAAGATTGATGTTTGCATGTGAAGAAATCAAGAGAATGTTAAAACGCATAAGTTTATAAAGTTGAAACAAGAGATAAATAAATATGTTTTACTTTTAAATTCTACTATATATATATATATATATAAACAAATTTTACTATATTGAAATGATCAATCATTCAAGTTTTTTTCTTTTTAATTTTTGTAAGACAAGAGAGTAAAACCTTAATTTTTTTAAACACTATCCAAATTCTTACTTGATATATTCAAACGAGAATTATTCAAGTAAAAAAAAAAGAATTTGGATCCTCTTGCGACCTAACGTGATAGTACCATGTTTGATAAATCTTGGCCCATCACTCCAATGAAGCCAAATAAATGACTAAAGTTGTATAACTTTCTCTGTCACCTTCGAACTCAACCATTTCACTCAACTTTTTCTCCGCTCTCTTTCCAGCTCCACGCTTAGCCAGTACATAATCACTTTCTCTCCTTGCATTCGCCAATAAGCATTCATCTCCGGTCGGATATTACACATCAACGAAGTCCTCACAGATTTACCAATAATATACTTTCCAAATTTCCATCATACTCACTATATATTAAAAATATCTTTTTTTAAAAAAATTTTATAAGTAACTTTCTTTTTAAAAAAAAAAAAATGTTATAAACAACACTGTATGATAAAGTTTAATTTTTCTTTTCTTCTTTTAATTTTCTTTTATCTGTATCTTTTCAAACATTACTCTTTGAAGTCTTCTTTCATGCTTTGTCATCTTTACTTCAACAAAGTTCTGCATGTTTTCTTGAATGCATAAATATAAATATATATGAAGTTTAAAATCTATAACATGTATATGGAGCATACCCTGGCAGAAGGCCATATGGGATACAATGGATGGAATAACTTTAGATCTTTCTTTTTGAGCTGAATCACTATATACAGGATATATACACACATGATGCACTGTGTGTGTATCATTTTATGATGCTTTCTATTTTATCTTATTTTTTTAAAGAAAATTATACATCTAAGACATCTCACAATCTTTGAATAACAAATTATCACTTCAAGAACGCATAACAAAATGACACATTATCATCTTATAGAGCATGTGAATGAGTGAATAGAAAATTATGATAATCGTTAGATATTGAAGTTAGCTTGCTTTCGTTTGCCTAATTTTCCTGAATGCATTTGGTTCCTGCTAATGTTTCCTTCTTTCTTTCAATACTAGTAGCCTTAAACTAACTGCTTGTATGATTGCCTTTGTGTAAATAAATCGCTTATATGGTCTCAGTAATAAACGACCAAGTTTCCTTTAGATCCAAATTCCAATGTGATCCCCATACCTAATTAAGATGTATATAAAGCACGAAAATGGTTAGAAAGATAAACCCTAGAATAATAATATGATAACTCAAACGATCCAATTGTTGAATAAATTGAGACTTGAAATACTTTCTAGAAGAAAATGATGTCTTCCATAAGTCATTCTTTCTTCTGATCCAAATTCTTATGGTTTTAGGGTTAACTGCTTATGAAGCGTGGCTATGTTGTCTTGTCCATATCTCTTCCATTTAACTGCCTCTAGTTTTCTTTTCTATCCAATTTCAAATTTTAGAAAAACCAGCTATGCATTCGGGAGGGACATCAGCTTGGATTCAGTGAAGACTCCCTCACAGGTGTGCTAGGACTTGATTCTGGCTCCATTTCCTTTCTCTCGTGTATAATTGGACAACATCATAATTTTGGTTTACCACTAATATCTACGACAAAGGTGTACCATTAATATCTATGAAGCATGAACGTAAGAGCAGATGCCTTAACTCACAACCAATTGGTTAGAGTTAAATGGATGGCCTAAATGGAAGCAAAGTTCTTTCAAAGATATGGTAATATTATATTATACTCTTGTTAAATGTTTTCGTGTATAGAAAACAACAAAAGTAATACTCTGAAATTCTATTAATTCTCATTTAACCAGGCCTATTAGGCCTAAATTAGCAAATTTGCTAGGTTTATGTTTTAGCCTATGTAGGCCTCACTATTTAAGTCAATGCCTAACTTAGCCTATTTCAATCCCTAGTAATAGAGAATATATGAACCACGGAGGGAGATAAAGATACTAACCTTATCAGTAAGAACAAACTCTCCAAAGTGAAAATTCTTCCTCAAACATAAGATGCAAATAAAAATACTTTTGTCATCTATACTACATATAGTTGTATTGTTTACTTTTGGCTTTATTGAGAACGAATGCAACATATAGTTCAAGCTTTATTGTCATTATTTAAAACGAATAACATATATTTTCAAAATAAAGAAAAAAATTGAAGAAATTATCCCTAGTTTTTCAACCAATTCTGGTCATGGATGTCCTGAAAAAGAAGAGTTACTATCCCTCCCACCAAAAACATAAGAAAAATGGAAGAAAAGAAAAAACAAGTAAACATTCAGGTGTTTTGATCTAAAATTCGATATTCATAAAACATGCATTACATGCAGGTACTCAGTTAAAAAGTAAAAGTTCACCAAGCGTAAAGACCATGTTGTCTAACTTTATATTAGTGAGTTTAACAGTAACATGATATTTCTTGCTTTCTAAGAAGGGAAGAAAGCATGACATACAAGTGTCCAAAAATTAGATTCTACTCCAAATTGTCTTGCAAACTCAGCTACGAATCAGTGCATTGCAAGAATCTAGCAAGGATATAATAACCCCTTCAACTATATATAAATATATCAAGGTAGAAACTGATTAGGTACATTTAGTGTGAGAAAAACTAAAGAGAGATGGAGAAAAAATCCCCAAATTTTCATAAGAAAATGTCAAAACCACAGAGAGCTTCTAAAATGGGTGATTGGGAAAGCTTCAAGAGGTTTTTCCAAGAAGACAGCAGAGCTCTACTTGAGCCTTTCGACTTGACCGGAAACACTGCTCTTCACATAACTGCCATAAAAAATCCCCAGCTCTTCAGCGAATTGCTCGAAATGCTGTCGCCAAGGGACCAATGGCATGCACTAAGAAGAAAAAATTATCGTTGCAGCACCATTCTACATAATCTCCACTTAAGCGTAGAGGTTGCTAAGGTTGTCCTCAGGTACGGGAAGGAGCTGCCACATCCTCCAGAGAATCAAATTGATCAGCAGGAACTGCAGAGAAGGACCTGAAATTGTTGGACATTAGAAATATCTATGGGGAAACCCCATTTTACAGGGCTGCCTTATGTGGTAACCTAACGTTATTGAAGCACCTTACCAAAGAAGTAACTGGTCTAAAGACGAATTTTCATAGAAAAGATAAATTTTCCATTGTTCATGCTGCTGTGTCTGCTCAATATTTTGGTACAAATTTTAAATATACATTATTGGAGTTAAATTTTAACACAACTTTTCTGATTTTGCTTCATGCTTCATCGTTGTTGAACTTGAAGTTTACATTTTGGTGCAGAAGTAGCTTTGTGGCTATTAAAAAAGGATGGCACACTAGCATATGAAAAGGATGATAATGGGTGTACCTGCCTTCAATTGCTATCAACAATGCCATCAGTTTTCCGCAGCGGGATACAATTTGGAACTATAGAGAAGTTCATATATTCTTGTATTACACGCCTTGTCCTCTAAAAAATATTATTTATATGTTTCTTGATCCTTTTTTTGTTTTTATAAACAATCATCAACATTTACATTTTGTAGTTCAAATAAAGAAAAATGTTTTCACATTTCTAATTTTTCTATTGATCACTGATTTCACTATTGATTGCAATTTTTCCATGTGAAACAGTTCATATTCACCAGCATATACATCTATCCTTGATTCTTTGATAGCAGATGTTCCTTCATGTATGCTTTGCAATCGGTCCCACATTTCTTTTGCTGTGTTGCATGTTGAAATAACTTCATACTTGTTTGAACAAATAGCAACAAAGAGCATGTATTTAGCTTTCAAGTGTAATGAAGCACGTTTCTTTTCTACTCCCATGCAGTCATCTAGCTTTTTGGGGACTCTTACTCCTTCAACTTCTTTTGTTGGCTCCTCATAGCCATTTCTAATGATGTTTAAGATTTCAAAATTATTTGAACCCATAAACATTTCCATATGGTTTCTCCAGTGGCTGTAAAAAGATCCGTTGAAGTATGGAGGCTTGTTGCATGAGTTTCCAACCTTGAAGTCTTCCATAACCTTGAACAACCTAGGATCTTAAACTCAAGGATGTTAGTCCAATAACAGAGCACAAGGCTCTAATACCAAATGAAAGTGCAAGTAAATATATCCTACAAGGGGTGAATAGGATAATAAAAAATTTTAGCGCAATAATATGATTATTTCAGAAACAAGCAAAGTTTGTAAAACTTAATTTTAAAGAATATAAGCTTGATTCTAAAAACACAGTTGACATTGGAATAGAGCAGAATAAAGTTGTGAGGTGAAAAATAAAGAGTGTAGGGAAGAGAAGATTGCTCAGCTGTTTATAGTGGTTCGGTCTCAACTTAGACCTACGTCTACTCCCCTCAAACTCAGTTGAGAGATTTATCTTCACTATTGATCTGGTTTACAGGATTCTAGCACCTCTTACAGCTTCTCTAAATATAGCAGAAGACTTACGCTTGGTTTTTCAAGCTCACCAAAAACCCTTACAATAGACTATGTCTCTAAAAGACTATGTCTATACTGGTTTACAGGATGCCAACCACCTCTGCTTGGTTTTCCAGGCTAACCAAAAACCCTTACAATAAAGAATAAATTTGAAGATGAAGAAATATGTGCTGCTTGATTCAGCTGATATACCAGTACGCTTTGATGCACTTAAACAATATTCCAAGTGAGAATGAAGTGCATGTAATTGAAGATAGGAAGATGAAAACATGGGAGCTCTTGAATAATAAGCAAATGAAACTTTTAATCTCTCTTCCCTCTTGTCTTCCTTTGAAACTCTTCTCCACTTTTATAGTAACATCAAAATATAACTGTTAGAGCTCATTTAATGCAGCTTCACAACATCCTTCTCATAGCAGACTGAATAGGCAGTGATGAAAGAATCCACCTTGTAAAGATACGCTTGATTCAGCAGGTAGCTGTTATTTGCATGAAAACGATAAGTCTTGGGCTGATGAAGTGAAAAGGCCCAAAAAGACTTTCCTCTTGCAATGCACATGAAACCCAAGGCTGTAGAATGGAAGAGCATGCGGGTTCCTCTTTTCTAGGTATGCTTGGTTAGTTGTGCAATACTATTATCCAAGGGATAAAAGTGGTTGTTGCTATTTTGTTCCTTGTTGCACGTTGATTTTTGTGAGTGATAACCATCAGTTTTTCTACCTTGGAGGCCATCATGGACTGATTCCACGAAATCCCAAATCAAGCTTTTGAGCTTATCCTTGAAAAATGAGTTTGCCATTTTTTGCATAAAAGAGGAATGTTCTAGGTCTGCAGAAGTGACAGCCTCATTCCAGAAATAGTTTGTCTTGGTTATTGACCAATGGTCCAAAGATGAAGCTCATACATGTGACTATTTTCCTGCACACAAAGGACAGCTCTCTGCACAATGCAGCTCTGCACTGCTGTCAAATTTCTGACACACTGCAATGTTGACTTTCCAAGCATGTTTTATGTTGTAAAGGGTCAAAAACTTGGGGACTAAGTTTATCAAGATATGTGCCAATGGAAAAGAGGGAACTAAGGAAAAATTATTTCTTTTTCAATGAGAGGCAAGAAAAATAATTTGTAACATTAAAACTATTTTTTCAAAAATATTTTCTTCATCAAAATCAATTAAAGAGTTTAGAAAATAACCCTTAAACTAACAGTATGTACCTTGTAGACTCTACGGTAGTGGTTTATTTAATATATCACTTGTATTAGTTTAAGCAAAAATACATTTACCTCAGGTCATAAGAAATAATTTTGCAGTTCTTTCATGGATCAATTCAACTATTTGGAGACGATTGACTAAAGGTGCGAAGTACAATTATAAAACAGTGTCTCACTTCAATTTTAACTTTAAATAGGCTTTATCAGTAAGTTATTAATTTGTTGAAACAAAATCAAAGCTGGAATGAAATGTCATTTTCTTCTTATGCAATTATATGCAGACTAGAAAAATAGTGGTGATATTCTTTTGGTACCTATTTTATTTCCTTTCTTTCATTGGTTGTCCATAATAACTGAACTCACATACCAAACATGTGCAATTATACATTACATGCCAAATTAGGCTTTTTATTTATCTTCTTTTTTTTTTCGCAACTCTGCTATTTGATACTTCACCAACCTAATAGATTATAATAGAATTACCTTATCTAAGAGGAAAATTGCTAAGTCCCTCTCCTTCACAACGTGCAGAATGGGATGGAATAAAACATACTTGGAAGACAAAGAAGCAAAACAAGTTAGCAGGGCAGTTGGCTGACTTTCTAGTGACAAAAGACGATTCGTGGCTGAACAGTTCTGATCACAAAGGAAGACCAACTATCATATCACCAGCAATTCATCGCTCCAATGTCTCTAAACTTGAGAAGGAAATTGAACCAAACAAAAATAAGCAATACACTAACGAAACCACTGGTACTTTTAGCGGTTACACTCCACTGCTATTAGCAGCTGCCTCAGGAATCTTTGAGATCGTAGAAAGATATATTGACCTATATCCTGAGGCCATTAATCATGTTAGTGAAGATGAGCCAAACATATTGCATGTGGCTGTGATGTTCCGTCAAAAGGAAATCTATCGAATTGTCATAGAAAGTGGAGAATGGAAATTGTTGAGGTTTCGGTTGAGTTCAAATGGACACACTCTCTTGCACCAAGTTGGGAGCATGGCGTTTTATACAGGGAATCATAAGGCTGGCGTTGCATACCAATTGCAAGAGGAACTGCGTTGGTACCAAGTAAGCAACACCCAATACTTTCAAGCATGGCTAATTATTAGAGGTGCTAGCACTATTTGCTAAAGGCAACCCTCTATTTTATCATAACTTTTCACCTAACATCTTTTTTTTTTTAGTTGAATTGGTTATTTGAAAGTTTCTTAATTTTTATTTTTTACTTTTCTTCACCTAAAAGTAAGAAGATTAAAACCTGCTGTCAAGTTAAAATTTTCAAGACACCGGATACAAAATGTTCTTTTATATCATAGGATATTGCAGTCAAAAAGTATTAACAAGGGAGACTTTTAAAATGTCAACAAAATATTGTTAATATATATTATTTCGAATTAATACTATATATGAATATATTTGTAGTTTGCACAAGCTAATTAATGTTGAATTATATATGCAGCGAGTGGAGATGATACTTCCCAAGAACCTAGTCACACAATGCAACGATGACAATCTGACAGCACAAGACCTTTTTCTTAAAGAGCATGAATCAATGCTCATAGAGGCACGGATTTGGATAAAGGATACAGCTCAGTCGTGCTCCACCCTCATCGCCACGGTGGTTTATGCAGCAGCATACTCTACCCCATGAGGTACAGATGAAAGAGGGTTACCAAAATTCCTTGGCTCTTCCAATTTCCTCTTTTTCACTATTATGGATTCTGTGGCCCTAGGAAGCTCACTGGCATCTGTGGGGATGTTCATTTCCATCCTCACATCTCCATTTGAGATAAAAGATTTCTACAAGTCCCTTCTTCGAAAATTGTCACTCGGATTCACTTTGCTGCTCTTGTCATTGATAACGACAATGCTAGCATTCAGTGCAACCATTTTGCTCACCATGAAAGAGAAGAGAAACTGGATTTTACCTTTGATATATAGTGCTGCTGCGTTATTTCCTGTTGCGGTGTTTATATCATTTCGACATCTCTTTTATGCAGTCATTAAAGATGTTTGGAAGGAGCTGATCTTGAGGAAGACACTGAATGTGATTCCAAATAGCTTCAAAAGTAAACTTAGATGGCTGGTGCTTCAGAAGAGAAAAGATAGAAAAGGGTGCATCAGTATATAAGGATGAGATAAAAGAGAGAAACAAGTAAGTTTTAATTTCAAATTCTACTATATTTTAAAATGATCAATTATTCATGTCAGCTTTTCCCCTACTTGATACCTGACATTTATAGTGACAAATGGAACATTTCACGTGAGAATATAAATGTGGAAAAAAAATGTCAATAAATGTAGAAATGAAGAAATACTAGTGGTGAAATGTCCTTCTCAATATGCACCTCTCCAAATAAATCCTGAAATTAGGTTTTATTTGCTTAAAAAAATTTCTTTTTTATGGAAGCTAAAGAAATTATTTTGACAATATAATAACAAATAACAATTATTTTTCTCACAGTAGACAACCAAAAGATTATAAGATCTTTAAGACATTATAATACTATAATAAGATCTCAACCAAATATTTCATCGTGGCTCTGTTAGCCAAGCACGCATGGTGGTTATTACAGTGCCCTGTCTCGCTAATAGCAACTGTTCTTAGAGTAAAATATTTCTTCGACGGTGACATCCTTAATGCTTCCCTTTGATATAGACCCTCCTATACATGGAGAAGCATCTAGTCCAGCGCATCCCTGCCCTTAAAAAGGGATAGTATTGGGAACAGAGCAAAGCTATAGTGGGCATGGACCCAGAGTCCACGTGACATTGATGTTTTGTGCCCCTGTACTTAATGTTTTCAAATGTTTTATTTGAGATTTTGGTTTTGAGTTGGGCTGAAATGTTGATTTTGTAGCTTGAAAACTATGGTGCAGCTATGAGACATTCCTTTGGGATCATGATGTATAACAACCTATACCACTGTACTATTTTAGGACAAGGTATGGGACATTTTTTTGGATTACAAATTTTAACCAAAAATAGAAAACCTAAATCACTATACTGTTTTTAGAGGATATATCTAAAATATGCAGAAGCCTTACTTTATATCCAGCTTTAACAACTTCTAACAATTATCGTGATGTTTAAAACTTTGGAATAAATAAAAATATAACTTAGACATTTTTTTAAGTGAGAATGTAACTAAGAGATTTGTAGTAAAGGAAAAGCTAAAAAGCATTCCTTTAATAAAGTTTAATAATCAATTAAATTTGTAATGGAGAAGATTGCAACTTTCGCATTGCATTAAAGTTTAATAATCAAAAGAGGCAATGTAATTCATAATTCTTATCCAATTAAGTAAACACCATTAGATTTTTCAGTGCACAAGATAGGATAAAAGATTTGAATAATTATAATAAGAACCTAATAAGTTCTTATTTTATTTAATGTTTGATGTGCGTTAAATAATTTGTTATATAACATTATGTTATCTTATCATATATTTAAAATAAAACTTGATAATGATAAGGTATAGTATAAATTATATGTAAATGACAAAATTATATTGTTTTTAATTTTTTGGAATGTCTATTATCTAAATTATTATTCAACCGGGTGTGTAAAAAACATGTTTAATAATTAAAAAAATAATTTTAGCTACAAATGAATAAAAATTAAAAAAATCAAAAGTATTGACATACTTGGTTTTAATTTTAACACAGAAATTAACACTTTACATTTTTCAGAGCTTTATGATATACTAATATTTTATAGCTACATGTCAACAAATGACCCAAACACATTTTCATTTTATGGAGCTTTACGATGTAGTGATTGTAGTGCAGTGGTCTCTCTGTTGGGCAAGAGAAGGCTAGTGGTGGAGGCGGCGGTTGTAGCGGTAGCAGTGGTAGTGTGGCAATGGTGGTGGAGAGTTGGAGAAAAAAAAGTTAGGTAGGTGAATGTAATGAATATTTCTTATAGTGGTAGTGTGGCAATTGTAGTGGAGAGTTGGACAAAAAAAGTTAGGTGAGTGAATGTGAAGTGAGATGAATATTTCTTATTTTATCCTATTCTCTTCTAACTTAACTCTCTTTTAGGATAAAATTTTAACTATAAAAATATGATAAATCAAACAATAATATGTTGTTACAACGTATTCTCTATGGGTAAAATGCTACAATAAAAAATAGAACAATTTATTTTTTGAAAAATTTTTATTTTTAAAATTTTCATTAATTATTTAAGAATTAAGATATAATTAAAAATTATATTTATTTTAAACTTTATTTTTTATTAAAAAAAATTAGAATACAAACCAAAAATGAGTTCAAGAGTCGATTATGCATGAAGAAGGTGTTTGACACTTCACAGTATCTATCGAAATGATTACCCAAGTTAGTTATGTAAAATAATTATATGACCAAAATTGTATTTTATTTATTACCAGAATAAATATTACAATCTTTAACAAAATGACAAGAAGATAAACATATATACATGAATTCTCTAAATAAATCTAGAGTCATTTCATCCTTCAAAATGAATAAACCATCTCTCTAAATGATGTTTATCCTCACCTAGGTCAAGTAATGTAAATCTAGTCTTATAGAATACTGGACCACCTACAATTCCATGATAAATAGGGGGCCTTAAAATCTTAAAAAGCAAGATGAGCCCAAATATGTATGCATACTATTTACAATTTAAAATTTGAGAGCAAGATATAAGAAAAATTATATGAAACATGTCATAAAATAAAATAAAAAAAATTTGGTCCCCAGAAGCCCCACACTATTTTCTTCTCCCACCACCTGTCCTTTTCTAACAAGCCTTGGCCTCACATTATTTTTTCACACCCTCCTTTTCTTTTTAACATCACTTGGCTCATATTATTATTTTCTTCTCACACCCCATATTTACTTTTTACACCCCTCAGCTCATACTGTTTATTTCGTCTCATACCCATCTTTCTTTTTTAACACCCCCAGCCCACTAGCACCTCCCGCCCTGTTATTTTTTTTCTGTTCTCAACCCCCTCATTCCTTTTCGCACCCTCTAGCCTGAACCATTCCAAGACCGCATTCACCAAACAGTCCCATTCACCAAGTCAAATTCTGATCCAAGAGATGATCTAATATAGCCAGATACTCAACAAATTGCAGAAAACGGTTAAATCTTACTAAAAAAAATGAAACCCATTAGATAGTCTACAATCACAAAGTCTCAACAAGCATATTGAGGCAAGAAAAGATCTCTAACACTTGCAGAGCATTCCCAGAGTGCAAACATAATGGCAACTTGTAATCACAAGGTCCCAGAGAATAAGGACTTAGAAAGTTTTACAAAATTGCTAGATCAAACTAAACCAGAGAACTTGGACAGCGTAAACCATTGAAATATCAAGCTTAGTAAACAAACTATTTGAGATCCAAATTATGTGAAACTCAACCATTTTCATTTCCCTATACCAAAAACCCTCGATAACCAAGTCATAGAAAACACCAACCCATACTTATCATCACTTAAAAGATCATAGACAATCATATTTAGAAACAGAATTCTGATTCACAAATGAACATCCATTTGAATGCAAAGACCAATAAATGAACCAAAACAGTCTACATCCAAACCCAAAACAAGTGAACACAAACAATAGTAAAGAAAATTCTTCATTTGATTAGAACAAAGAATACAAGTAATCCAACTTATTAAAATGTCAAGGTGCTAAGAATGAAGATAATGATCTCTAAGCTTGTATAGAAACACATGAATGCAGAACTAAAACCAAAGATGTATGATATACTCTCTCAATCTCAGTTCTATGCAATTATTCAGCTACTGAACAAATAAAACTAATGCAATTATTCAGCTACTGAACAAATAAAACTAAGGACATATGAATGCAGAAATTGGATCAAGCACAGAACGAATGCAACCAAGATTCACTATTAGTCAAAACTTACTAAATCAGGCATCAAGACACAGTTTAATCTAACAGGGGTTGAAAGAGCATCATTTATCCATACTTCAGCAAGCTCAAATGACAAAGAGGAAAGATCCAGAGGCTTACTTCACATCCAAGTATAGTCCCTTGTTTTTCAATGAACATTTAAATCAAGGGAATGATGAATAATCACACATTGAAGCGAATCAAGTATCTTATGCACACACTGAAAACCTATAGATAAAATATGCAGTGAATGATTCAAAAGAAACTATTCGTCATAGAAATCAGTTTAATCCCCAAAACACACCCATAACTGGACACACAACCATCGGCAACCAAGACAGAACAAAATGAGTTGCAAATTTGGGATCCCATGCGCTGTGGTCAGTAGCTAAGACACAGAGGCATATTGAAACAAGTGAACGCACCAACGTCACAGAGGTAATTCTATCAAATTTCAAACAGAATTATCATAAGTCTTTGTACCATACAAGCGTAAAATCACCAACTAAAACTCAGGCGTAGAAAATATCAATGATAAAGAGAATGGAGACACGAAGATATCGAATTATCCCAAACAAATGAAAACACGAACACATGAATCCAATTCACCCACCATCATCATATACCCTCAACCCCATTACCCAAATACGATTTTATTGACAAAAGAAGGATCAAACCTAAATAGTTCCTTCTTTGCTCCTTCAAAATTCACCTCACCCCCAGTGCTCTGCTTCTCTTTCGCCGCTCCTAGCCCTCGATTCCTTTTTCTCACCTTTCTGCTTCGATCCCCTTTTCCCTTTTGCTCTCAAGCTCTCTCCGTCCCCTTCGCTCGCTCTCTAGATCTCATGCCTCACTCACTTGGTACCCCTGCTTCCCCTTCTCCACTTCGCTCCTCCTCACCTTCCCTTTAGAATCCGGATGTGCTGCAGTTGAGCTTCTACAGTCGGCCCTTGCAATCGCGATCGGACGGCTGTCATCAATCCTCAGCTGCCCCCTCTCCATTTCTTCCGTCGATTCGCCGCACGTTCGAGCCTTGTCCCTTAGTCTTGGCGAATCGACGGACGAGATAAAGAGAGGCAGTTGAGAATTGATGGCAGTCGTCCGATCGCGACTGCTGAGGCCCAACTGCAGCACATCCAGATCCTTCCCTTCGTGATCCCTGTTTTCTATTTCTTTTATTTTTATTTTTTTTTTCCTTAAGTGTGCCGCCTCTTTTTTTTAACTTCCTTTTTTTTTCTATTTTTTAATAGTTAATATTTTAAATAAATTAATATAAGATAAAAATAAAATTAATTAATTTTTTTCTTTTTTAAAAATATAAAAATATAAGAAAAATAAATAAAATAAAAATAATTTATTCTACCGTAATCACATTCTATTTTATTGGTTATCAAATTAAAAATAAAAATAAAATAATAATATATTTTATTTTATTTTATTTTATTTTTCTTATCAGCTACACTAAAGAACTCTTAAAGTTTACAAAATTGTTTATAAACCCATTCTCTTACCATTGTGATAGGTTCACAATAACTACATTTATAATAAAAATGATTACAACCTTTGTATTAGATAAAAATTTAATCAATGAAAGACACAATGTCTTTAATAATTATTTGTCAATCAATCAAATAAACACCATTAGACCTATGGGTTTACAAAATTGCTCCTTAGAATCCCATTCCCTTACCATTGCTGCCCATGAAGGTTTAAGGCAACAACCGGGACAAATAGAGTTGTTCTTCAAGGAACAATGCGAATGAATAAGTTTTTTACATTGTTAAATTCTAGCTGTACTTTATTAATTGATGAAGTAAAGAATAATTCTTACTATACTTGTAGGGGAAATACAATTGCATTTGTAATGGAGAAGATTGCAAGCTTTGTATTGGATAAAAGTTCAATTCTTACTTTATCATATTCTGATTTTATTTTATTAACTAACGAAGTAAAGAAAAATTCTTACTATAGTTATAGGGAAACAAGTTGTAACAGAGAAGATCAAAACCTTTGTATTGGCTAACAGTTTGGATGTGTTTAATGTACTTATAATTTTTTTTACATACTTTCTTAATTATTATTTTAAACTCACACTTTCTTATTAAGTGAGTGTCTTTAGTAGATTCATAAAAGTTTAATTATCAATAGACAGAATGTATTTTATAATTCTATGCCGATCAAGTAAACATAATTAGATCTTGTGGGTTTAAAAAAATTGCTAGGGTATTACTAAAAACACTCTCCTTGTGTGTTTTAAAATAAATTATGATAGAGGAGTGGGTAAAAAAAGTGAGGAAGTGCTTTAAGCAATCCCTAATGAACATTTAATTATCAGACAGAATGTATTTCATACTTTTTTGCCGATAAAGTAAACATCATTAGAACTTGTGGGTTTACAAAATTGCTGTTTAGAATCCTAGTTCCTTGCCATTGTGATAGGTTCATTGCTGCCCTTGCAGGTTTAAGGCAACAATTGGGATAAATAGAGTTGTTCTTCACTGGTCAATACAAATGAAGAAGCTTTTTACTTTATTATATTATGGCTATACTTTATTAATGACTAAAATTCTATTTTGATTCTTATATTTTTCACTCAAATCAGGTTGCGTCTAGGGACATCTATACCTTTTTACTATAAGACTCATGCCTAAATGAAAATGAACTCACACTTACTTTGTTTTATTTTGCCCCATCTATTTTAAGAATTAATGAATGAATTTTTTTTTTTTTTGGTCTGATGATTGAGCAAGAGAAAGACATTAGCACAAAACCACTGACAAATTTATTTGGTATTTTATGCCCCTTTACTTAACGTTTTCAAGTGTTTTATTTGAGATTTTGGCTTTGATTCGGGTTGAAATGCTGACATTGTAGTTGTCTTAGGCTCCAGTTTTGGTAAATGTATCATATATTATATAATATTGATTAATTTGCTTAGGTTTCACTTCGGTAGTTTCCTTAGGCACAATTATAACTATTTTTCAAGGAAAAATACAAATTAAGGCTATTACCACTAATAAGGTCTCACTTTACTCAAACAAAGAATAAATACTAATAAAAGAACTTTTGTTATTAATACAACTTGTAGTTGGAATATTGAGAACCAATACAACATATACTTTAAGCTTTATGGTGAACGAATATTGTTTACTTTCCACACCAACGTAAAATATTTTTATATTTTTAAACAAAACATGGTAGAAACTGTCTCTAGCTTTCTGAACATATTCTGATGATTGATGTCCTAAACTAGAAGATTTTCCTTTTTGGATAAACTAGAATTATCTAGCCGAAACAAAAAAACGCCACAGAACTTGCAAATCTAAACGGGTTTTGTTTTTTGTGATTCTGACCCAAATTTAAAGTCACAACTACAAACAAGTAATTCAAACATTTAAGGCATATTATAGCTAGCAAACATCACACTCGTACCATGTTCAAGATTTTAAATATGCTTTTAAGGGTCCCATACCCTTTTCATTTTGAGCTGTCTCCTTTTCTGCTGCCCTTAATTGCTACCAGAACTGGAACAATTAAAGGTGTTCTTCAAGGAAGAATCCAAATTAAGAAACTATTTACTTTATTGTATTTTAATATAATCGCTTTTTAATTAACAAAGCAAAGGATAGATTCTCCTTTTACTTTAATGACTGCGTTCATGATGGAGAATAAATAGAGAAAAGTTACTTGCGCTGTCAATACTGTACAACTAAAATAAACACCCACTTTTATGGTTATGTTGCACGCTCAAAAAATCTGTTGATTTAATCTATCATTTGATTTTAATTTAATATTAGTGAGTAAAACTATCACTTCAGGATTTCAAAGAAATTTCAGAAAGTAGATTCTATTCCAAAGTTTCTTGAAAACACAGTTACCTTCCAAGAATCTAACGAAGTTTTTGTTACCCCTTCAATAATATATATATATACACACATATATATCGGAAGTGGAAACTGATTGGGTATATATTCAGTGTGAGAAAACAGTGAGAGATCGATGCAGATAGGTGAAGCCTATGATTTTCATAAAATGAGAGAACCTCAAAGAGATCTAGAAAAGGGGGATTGGGAAAACTTGATGAGGTTTTTCCAAGAACACAACGAAGCTCTACTTGAGCCTTTTGACCTTTCTAGAAACACTGTCATTCACAGAATTGCCGCCTTAAACAAACCCCAAATCTTGAGAGATCTTCTTGGGATGCCATCACCAAGGGACCAATGGCATGCGTTGAGGACGAAAAATGTTGATGAGAACACCGTTCTGCATAATGGCGAGCTAAGTGTAGAGATTGCCGAGATTGTTCTCGGGTACGAGAAGGAGCTGCCGCTGCCATCAGAGGATGAAATTTATCCAGAGCAACAACCAGAGAAGGAGCTGCCATTGTTGGAGATTAGAAATGCCAAAGGGGAAACCCCCATTTACAGGGCTGCCTTCAACGGTAACCTAAGGCTTTTGAAGTACTTAGCCAACCTAGTAGGTGATTTAAAGAAGCACTGTCACAGAACGCAAGACAAATTTTCCATTCTTCACGCTTCTGTGTCTGCTATATATTTTGGTACAAATTTTAGTTTATTATTGAAGTTAAATTTTAACACAACTTTTTTTTAAAAAAAAAAAAATTATTTTGTTCAATTCTTCAGAAATTTACTTTTTGGTGCAGATGTAGCATTGTGGTTATTAAAGGTGGATAGCAGCCTAGCCAATGAAATGGATGATAATGGATGTACAAGCCTTCAATTGCTATCCACAATGCCATTCGTTTTCCGTAGTTGGTTGCAGTTTGGAACTATAGAGGAGTGGATATATGGTATTACATACCTTGTCTTGCAAATATATATATATATATATATCATTTATTTGATTTTAGACTATTCTTTTTTTATAATCATCCACATTTATACGTCATTTTCTCTATGCAAATTACTAATTTCTGCTATTCTTACCAAAGTTTCTTCCTGATGACGACGACAACATTATGGCTAGAGACATAGAAACATGAGAAAACATAAGAAAGCATCACATTTAAGGTAAACACTATGAAATAAAATCTGCTATATAGCTTATAGAGACTATAGGGGGTATATTTAGTAGTATATGATCAATTTCAAAAAGATTATGCAAAAATACATTTGCTTGAAAACGTAAGAAATAATTTTGCAACTTGCAGTTCTTTCAAGGGTCGCTTCAGCTATTTGGATACGGCTGGGCAAAGGTATGAAAAGAAGAAGAAGAAGAAGAAGTTACCTACCATCTGTCTATATATAGACTTGAGAATACAAGATTACCAAGTAATGCTTAGCTGGCTAACTACCTAACTTATGCGCTTAGTTGCTAACTGATTCAGTTGGTAACTGTCTAACATTCCCCCTCAAACTCATAGGAGAAGGATGAACCATGAGTTTGCTGCAATTGAGAAGGAACATGGAGGAGGAGAGTGGTTTTGTGAATATATCAGCTACTTGAGCATGTGAAGGTATATGACAGATATTAAGGGACTTGTTTTGAACCCTGTCTCGCAAGAAATGGTAATCAATTTCAATGTGCTTTGTTCTGGCATGAAATATAGGATTTACTACTAAGTAAGTAGCATTGAGATTATCACAAAAGATGAGAGGAATTTTGAGCATGTCAACACGTAGTTCTTTGAGAAGGGATTGCAACCATTGAAGTTCAACTGCAGTATTTGCCAGAGCACGGTATTCAGCCTCTGTACTGGATCTAGAGACAACTTTCTACTTACTTGCAAGCCAAGAGATTAAGTTGTGACCAAGAAAGATAGCATGGCCACCAGTACTGCACCTGTCATCTGGACAACCTACCCAATCTGAGTCGGAAAAGGCAGTAAGAGAGAAGGAAGATGGTTTGGCTAAAGAAATGCTAAAGCTCAGAGTTCCTTTGAGATAACGAAGAATCCTTTTTGTAGCCTGCCAATGCACATCAATGGGCTTATGAAAAAATTGACAAAGCTTGTTTACACGGTAAGCAATATCAGGTTGCACGCAAAGCTCTTACAATACTTTTGTAAAAGGAGCCATCTGGAAGTGGACTACCATCATTCAATGAAAGGATTTTAGAGCTAAGCATTAGAGTGGTTACTGGTTTTGAAGACTGCAACCTTGCTTTATGTAGTAGATCAGTAATATACTTGGCTTGTTACAGATACAACCCATGAGAATGCCATGTAACTTGGATGCCATAGAAGTAAGTATACCGAGATCTTTAAGTGAGAATTGGCAATGTAATGCATTAGTCAGATCTTAAAGCAACCTACCAGAGGAGCCTGTGAGAATAATGTCATCAACATACACAAGAAGATAAACCAACTAATTTTCCTTTGAGAGAATGAAGAGAGAGTTGTCTGATTTGGAGCATAGAAAACTCCATGAGAGTAAGGTGTTTTTGAGTTTGGTAAACCATGCTCTTGGAGCTTGTTTTAGTCCATAAAGAGCTTTGTTGAGTTTGCACACATAATGAGGACAACATGGATTCTCAAATCCCTGAGGTTGCTTCATAAACACATCTTCCTCCAAATCTCCATTTAAGAAAGCATTGTTGACATCCAGTTACCTAATTGGCCAATGATGAGCAAGTGCCACCATGAGAATTGTTCTGATGGTTGCTGGTTTAACCACTGGCCTAAAAGTATCAAAATAGTCCAAGTCATATGTTTGAGTGAAACCTTGTGCCACTAATCTGGCCTTGTAGCATTCTATCTCTCCACTAGGTTTATATTTAATTTTGAGGATTCATCTACATCCCACTATGTTGGTTTTTGTTAGATAGGGAACCAAAGTCCAGGTATTGTTTGCAAGTAAGGCATCATATTCAGCTTTCATTACTATAACCCAATGATCAAACTGACTTGCTTGCTTATAGGTGGAAGGTTCAGTTGTGTGATAATCAGTTATTGCAGGATAAATCTTTGGCCTATGGATGCCATTTTGACTATGAGTAACAACCCTTCTTGGTGGAGAAACTGATCTTTGAGGAAGAACAACACAAGAATTGGAGTGATCAATTTCAGAAGAGTTGGTGAATGAAGAATTAGTTGTTGCAGATGTTTAATCACTGCTAGGTTGACTAGTATTAGAGGGAAGCACATTTGAGATGCTTGATGCAGGAGTAACATCTGTGAAAGTTTTTTGAATTGATATAGAGAAAGCTTGCTGAGTTTGTTGAGGCAAAGCAAGAGGCTTGAGAAATGGAAACTCATTCTTAGAGAAAATAACATGCCTTGAGATGTAGATCCTCTTGCTTTCCACATCCAAGCACAGAAGACCTTTATGCTAAATGCTAAAACCCAGAAAACAGCAAGCAGTAGGCCTTGGCTCCAACTTGTGTGACCTGTACAGGTGTAAATAAGGAAAACACAAGCATCCAAATGCCTTTAGGCTAGAATAATTAGGTCTGTGATGAAAAAGCAACATATAAGGTACTTGAAAGTGTAATGCTGCATTTGGCAATCTGTTGATAAGGAATACTGCTATTTGAATAGTATATGTCCAATATTTTGATGACATTCTAGAAGTGTGCAGAAGAGCCAGGGCTATTTCTATGATATGTCTATTTTTTCTTTCAACTCTACCATTTTGTTGTGGTGTATAAGGACAAAAAAATTGGTCTGTAATACCTTGCTATTGTAACCAAGAAGTCATCACTGTAAATTCTGTACCATTGTCAGATTGCAATGTTTTTTTTTTCTTTCAAACTGCCTCTCTGCCATAAATTGAAACTGCTTGAATGCAGAAAATGTATCACTTTTTTCCTTGAGTAAGTACACCCACATGTATCTACTGTAATCATCAATTAGTAACAAGTAATAACAACCACCATTAACAGATTTGCAAGAAGGTGAACCCCATAAGTCAGCATGAATCAATTTAAGTGGTTTTCTTGCTCTAGAGGAAGATTTTACAAATGGTAATTGATGACTTTTGGCTGTTTGACAGCTACTACAAACTGGTCTATTTTTGACAGCAAAAGTAGGTAAGGAACATAGAAACATTACTCTATTTAATACTTCAATTGAGCAATGACCTAACCTATTATGCCAAGTTTAGAGACAAGACAAAGAAGTAGAGTCATTTCTAGAAAAAAAACTTGAAAAGTAGACATAGGTGAACTGATTTTTGCATACTTAGACTATTGAAAAGGCTCAGAAGACACAACAACTGGATTTAGTCTGTTAACTTGTGTTGATGCAAGAGTATACATCCCTCCTTCAAGCTTTCCCTGAAGTAGAGGCTCTTTCGTTTTCTGATCCTTGATCACATAGAAAAATGGATGAAACTCAAGAAAGACACTGTTATCAAGGCATAGTTTGTGAAGACTAATCAAATTGGAATTGATAGTTGGGACGTGTAAGGTGTGGTTGAGCATCAAAGGATGCTTGTGAGTGTGAATTGATGTCATGCCAACATTGTATATATTCAACTTCTTACCATTTGCAACTGTCAATTAGTTACTGCCAGTAAAAGGAGTATGGAACTGTAGGTTGTCCAGATCTCCTGTAACATGGTGTGTGGCTCCAGAATCCAAGAACCATGGAGTTGATTCTTGCATATCTTCAGTGTCAGTGGTAACAGTAAATGCTTGAGGATCCTGATACTATTTAGGGGTGATTTTTGGTTGATAATCCTCATCAAACCTTTGATTTTTGGTTGCAATCAGTAGCAATATGCCCAGGCTTTTGACAGATCTGACAATGAGGACGCTGACTTTGATTTCCGCCTCTACCATAGCCAATGCGACCTCTATTTCCAAATCTTGCTCCTCTAAAGTTAGAGCTTCCTCTAGTGCTCCAATTGCCTTGATTGTTGGAGGCAAAATTTTGTTTTGTTCTTTGATTCTGATTGTTTAGTGACACAGTATTGGCTTGTGTGATCATTTGATCTTCAAAAGACTTTTGTCTTTCCAATCTCCTTTCAAATGTCATTAGGTGACTTTGTAAAACTTCAAATGTTACCTTCTTTAGGCTTACTAAGGCTACGAATATATTATACTCAGGTCCCAATCTTGCAAGAATTGCAAGAACTTAATCTTCATCACTGATTCTTTCACCCACTGCTTTGAGATTATCACAGATTTCTTTCACCTTGATCATGAATTCCCATATGCTGTGATTGCCTTTTCTAATTGTCTACAACTGCAGTTTTAGGTCCATTACTCTAGCTCTTGAAAAACTCACAAAATGTCCAGTCAAAGAATTCCAAATTTCAGCTGCTGAATCACAACTCATGATTTGTGTTATCAATGGTTCTGTGAGTGATGCGTAGATCCAATTCATTACCAGTCGATCTTGCCTCTACCATAGTGTGTATGCTGGATTTAATGAGATTTCTCCTATGTCTGCAACAAAAAAATTTTCAGGGCACTTCCTTGTTCCATCAAGAAGATTTTCCAAACCATTTGCATTTACTATGTTGAGAATCTGGTTTCTGCAGATCAAGAAGTTGTTCTGATCAAGCTTGACTGTCAAAGTTTGCCCAAAAGTTGGAATATTTGTGATTTCCCTCACTGGTGTGTATTCTTGATCTTCCATGGCTCTGGTACCATCTAGAACAGCATGATGCAATGCAGAAAATATACAGAAGAACAAGAAGTAGAAGAAGAAGAGGAAGAAGAATGATCTGAGAAGAGAATGTATTATATCCGTATGAAGAAGTTACATGCCATCTATCTATATATAGACTTGAGAATACAAGATTGCCAAGTAATGCTTAGCTAGCTAACTACCTAACTGATACACTTAGTTGCTAACTGATTCAGTTGGTAACTGTCTAACAATAAAGCTGGAATGAAATGTCACTTTCTTCTTAACAACGTGCAGAATGGGATGCAATAGCGAGTGTTTTTACGGTCAAGATGACGAACAAATCAGCAGTGGAGCTGGCTGATGTTTTAGTGCGAAATGACCACTCATGGCTGAGATTTTATGATTATAAACAAAGACCAACAAGAATAACAACTTCAGTATTTTCTATCTCCAATGTTTCAAGTGAACCAAAAAGGGATGAACAATACACTCCTGATGGTGATTACACTCCATTGCTATTAGCAACTGCCAAAGGAATTGTTGAGATTGTTGAAAGAATTCTTGAGCTGTATCCTGAGGCCATAAATCATGTTAGTAAGGATCAACTAAACATACTACATGTGGCTGTGATATACCGTCAGAAGAAAATCTTTCGAATCGTCAAAAAACATGTAGCCTGTGAATCATTGATTAATCGGTTAGCTTCAAATGGAAACAGTGTCCTCCACCAAGTTGGAAGCATAAAGTTTTATAAAGGGAAACATGAGGCTGGCGTTGCATACCAATTGCAAGAGGAGCTGCGTTGGTACCTTGAAAGAAACCGACAAAACTTTCAAGCATGTTGATTATTATTAACGTATCAATTAAAATAGGGGAACCTCTCTTCTTTTATTGCAAATACGGTTCTTGGATCTTCGTATCTAACATCTTGAATTTCAGGTTGAATTTGGTTTTTGACATGACCTACAGTTAGCTTGAAATTTTTGACAATTAATAAAAACTGATTATATATATATAGCAAGAATCCACTTATTTCAAAAATAAGATTTAGATTACTTAATTACTCTCTTCAATAACTTATTATAGATTCATAATGTAGATCATACTTATAAATTTTTTAAAGATTTTAGGATTGATTGATATACTATATCCTATGACTATATTTTAATGAATAACAATATTTTAAATTATAAATAAAGTTCTTTCTTATATTAACTACTTAAGAATTTTGGATCTATACAAAATTTAACATAAATGACTAAAGTTTTGATATAACATAATATAATGAAATCGATGAAAATCATCTTTTGCATCTTTTGCCTCAATCTATCTATCTCTCTCTCTCTCTCTCTCTCTCTCTCTCTCTCTCTCTCTATATATATATATATATATATATATATATATATATATATATATATATATATATATATATATATATATATATATATATATATATATATATATATATCATCTTAATTATATCGTAGATGGAAGCTTTGAATATCTCACCAACAAAATGGTGTTAGTTATATATATTTATATAATCGTTTTTATGAATCTTCCAGTACTATATATGTTTATAGTTTCTAGCATATATCCACGAGCTCATTAATGTTGAACTATCTATATATATATGCAGCGTGTGCTGAAGATACTTCCCAATAACTTAGTCTTACATCGTAATGATGACAAGCTGACGGCAGTTGAAATTTTTCGAAGACAGCATGAAAAAATGGTCAATGACGCACAAGATTGGATAAAAGGAACAGCTCAGTCGTGCTCCACCGTGGCCACCCTAGTTGCCTCGGTGGTTTATGCAGCGGCATACTCTACCCCAGGAGGCACAGATGACAGAGGGTTCCCAAAATTCCTTGGCTCCTCCAATTTCCTCTTTTTCACTATCACGGATGTTGTGGCACTCGTAAGCTCACTGGCATCTGTGGTGATGTTCCTGTCCATCCTTACTTCTTCATTTAAGATAGAAGATTTCTACAAGCCCATCTTTCGAAGATTGTCACTGGGATTTGCTTTTCTGTTCTTGTCATTGTTAAGCACAATGCTAGCATTCAGTGCAACCATTGTGATCACCTTGAAATTGGAGCAGAGCAACTGGACATTAATTTTAATACATACTGCTGCTGCGTTGTTTCCGGTTATGGTGTTTATATTATTTCAAAAGCTCTTTTATGAGGTCATTAAGGTTCTTCAGAGGCTGATTGTGGGGACGATTTGGAACATGCTTGAAAAAAGCATCAGAATATTGCTGCAGCTTTTCGGAAGATTAATATGTAGAAAACATAACAATGATGTTTACGTGTGAAGAAGGTGCCTGGGGATGGGAAGAAATCATGAGAATTCTGAAAGGCATTATATAGCTTATGAAGAAACAAGAAATAAAATGCAACTGGACTTTACCTTTGATATATAGTGCTGCCGCATTTTTTCCTGTTGTAATGTTTATATCATTTCAACATCTCTTTTATGCAGTAATTAAAGATATTTGGAAAGAGTTGATCTTGAGGAAGACGCTGAACGTGGTTCCAAATAGCTTCAAAAGTAAATTTAGATGGCTGGTGCTTCAAAAGAGAAAATATAGAAAAGGGTGCATCAGTTTATAAGGTTGAGATAAAAGAGAGAAATAAATAAGTTTTAATTTAAAATTCTACTGTATTTTCAAATGATCAATTATGCATGTCAGCCTTTCCCCTAGTTGATATATGAAATTTATAGGGACGAATAACATATTTCAAATGAGAATATAAATGAGGAAAACAAAAAAAAAAACTATCCATGATTGTAGAAACGAAGAAATCCAAGTCGCGAAGTATCCTTCTGTCAATATTCATCTCTCCCATTAGATTGCATCCGTTGTGGCGCAATTAACCAAACTAGCCCTCAAAGATTTGGTAATATCTATTTGCTTAAAGAATTTTATATACATAAAAGCTTGAAGAGAATTTTAGTAATATAATAACTAATTAAAATTATTTTCATTACAGAAGATAAAAAATGTTCAAACATGAGGTTATTCCAATATATATAGAAAAGATGACAATTTCCTTCTAGAGACTAAATACATCAAAAAAAAAAATGTTCAAACAAGAGGTTATCGAGTTTTTTCCGGTCCCCTTCAATTGCTTCTGGATCTGTCACACCGTGTACTAAGATGCTTCATGAGAGAGTTGCAGCACTTAGGATGTTGTTCAAAGCCAAAATGCATGGTTACTAAGAGGTGCAACTGATAGGACCCTTTCATGTATGGCTAAAAAGAACATTCTAACATGCAAACCTAGAAGCCAAACCAAATTACAGAAACACACTCAGCCCTACCCAAAATCCTCTTGAACCTTAACCCTTATTGGCCCCTTTGACTAGTAATGGGCCTGGTACATAACAGCAACCCTCATAGTTGAAGGTTGAGGTATTCAGATCATGGGATTTCGAGTTCTGCATTGCTTGTTGAGAGCCACAGCTCTCATTGTTCAAGGTGACAGCACTCAGCTTGTCAGAAGTTCCTGTCTTCCCTTTACTTTCTTAGTTGGACACGAATTTGTTCTGTAAAATTAGGTTCCGTAGCCCATGTAGGTCATCACCCTAGGCATGTATGGACTTCTAAGTTTGTTACAGTACTTTTCTACTCATTGTGTTAGAGAGGAAAAAGAGCTTTAGAGAGAGGAAACTCAGGAGCTCCGATCTTAAGTTTTTCTTCCTTACTTCTACTCTTTTTATGTTTTCTTTTTGTATTTTTATGTGTTTTATTCTCGTTATGTAGAACTAATTCCTTTTCTAAGGTTATGATGTAATAGGATTTGATGTATTTAATTGATATTTGAATTACTTGTTTTCTTGGATTCATATACTTTTATTGATCTACACAATTCACAAAGAGATTCGTATATTTCGACAACCTCAAAAGGAAGTACATAATCTATACAACCAAATATTTTACCATAGGTGGCTTTCGATAGAAATATTTTAAAAGTTTGTGTAATCATTAAAGAGAATCCATAAAATTTAACACAATTTTAACAATTTTAATTACTAAAATTTATATAAGGAAATGATTAGATTGAAAATTAAAATAAATGGTTCAACATTGGGAGCTAATTAATAATTTAGGGATTATCTAATTAACAATTGATAGAATTGATTTGAATTAAGGAGAATTGATAATCTAATACAGATTGCTAAGATAAAACCAGAAACTCTATAAATTACTGAATTTTCTTTTTCTTTTTTTTTTCGTTGTGCTTTCACCTTTCCCCTCTTCATTCGATTTTAATCACCTGGATAACTCATTAACTAAAAGTATATACTAGACTTTGTTCCTATGTGCGTTTTTTTTTTTTTTTCGTTTTATTTAAAAATAACAAAAAATAGAAACAAAATTTTAGGATAAAAATTTTAATTTTAAAGTCCAAAAATTTGTGTATAATGATTTTCAAATGGCACGCATTGAAATTATATTAATAATCAACACATTTTGATAAAAAAAAAAAATGTAAGAAACAAAATGAAAGTACGTGACACATATTTCTCTAGTAAAAATAAATAAATTCGGAGTAATGATATATAATAGTGTGTATATATAGTCATTATAGTTAAATGCAAATAATAAAAAGAAACGTAATTAATAAAAGTTAATAATATTCAAGCTAGTTCATATTAGGTATGGATCACAATTAAATATTTAATAACACATCTAAATTTTTTTAATCTTGAGTTTTTTCAAGGTATTGTTGACATCTTTACGTAAAAAATTGTCATAATATCAATTTATGACATACTATTCTTATTCTCATTGAAATAAACAAAATAAAATAAAATAAAATATTACATTATAAAGCATGCAAATTTATTGAAAAACAAATATATATATATATATATATATATATATATATATAGAGAGAGAGAGAGAGAGAGAGAGAGAAACATTTTACCGCACAAAATTTTACAAAAAAAAAAAAAAAACTGTAGTGTTGTATTTAAAACTTAAAAAAAAATTATGGTCATAACAATTAATTACTATAATTGTTTAATTAAGACATCAACATGGGCGGAGTGGAGTTGAAAATTCAAAGAGAAATATATTTATATAAATATTATTTTTGTGAGAAGTTGAAAATTAAATATAATTATTAGTTGAATTTCAGTTTTTAAAAAAATAAAAGAAGTGGTAAAAGTAAAAGAAAAAGGAAGTGAAGAGACCAACGTGATGGAGTGGATTGTAAAATTAAAGATAAAAATTACTTTGTCCTTTAGTATAGAATATAAAAAAAATGGAGAATGTGGGTGAAAGAGACATTCAACAATATTTATTAAATGATTTAATCATATTCATAATTAAATAAAATAATTTTAAAAAATATGTAATATTGCAAAACCAACGGAATGGAGAACACTTTGTCAAAATTAGAAATGCTGTTACACATATAAGCCTAATAATATAATTGGAAGAACCCAAAATACCAAAGAAAAACCCCAATTTAGAACAATAAGTGTAAAGATGATGTTGCTTATATTAGTGGGTTAAACAATAAGTTGACATTTTTGCTTTCTAAGAAGGAATAAAGAAGAGCAGACAAATCGACCGAAAAATATATTCTGATCCAAAATCAATACTTCCCAAGAATCTAATAAGGATACAATAATCCATATAACTAAAATCAAAGTATAATGCAGGCCTATAGCTCTCTGCTTGTGGGGTAAGTTTGTGATACAAGACATCTCTACATTTTTGTTTTTGCTTGTAGGAAAATAACCATTTGTAATGAAGAAGATTTGAACCTTGACACATTAAAGTACTTTTGTCACTAATACAATATATAGCGGGACTGTGTAACTTTTAGCTTCGTTGAGAATATTTCTGAAACCAAAGTGAAGGTTCCATTCCATATTGAACAAATTATGTTTATAGAAAAAAAATATTTATATTTTTCAAAATAAAAAAATGTTGAAAATCCCCAATCTTTTTCATCCAACTCTGTGATCGATGTCCTAAAATAAAAAACGGAAAATAATGTATGAAGAAAGAAGAACTATCAACTATTTTGTTGTAAAATTTAGAGTAAAATTCTTTTTTGTCCACTTGAGTTATCGTTAAATTTTAAAAAAATCTCACATTATAAATTTATCAAATTGAATACTCATACTACAAAAATTGTATTAAATTCAATTTTTAGAGTATCTTTTGTATTTGTGTAGAAAATAGACTTTGATCTAATTTTTATAATATAATAGTTTAATTTGATAATTTTATTTAAAATTGACAATAGAGGCAAAAAGAGGTTTTATTTTAAATTTTATTTAGTATAACAAACACTGCAAGCTTGTACCCAATTAAAAATTATAAATTCACTAAATGTAGAGACTTGCCTTTATAAGTGAGTTAACCAACATCTTTTAACAAGGGAAAAAAACAATGCAAAGTTGCCAACAAAATATCCGAAAATAGGATTATGTTTCCAAGTTTAATTTCTTGCAAACTCAGCCAGGAATCATTGCTTTCCAAGAATCTAATAAGGATACAATAATCCCGTCAACTATATATATCCAACGTAGAAACTAATTGGGTATACATTCAGTGTAAGGAAAAACTGAGGAGAGATGGGGAGAGAGTTAGAGATAGAGACAGACTACATTTTTTATGAGAAAATGGAAAAACCTCAGAGCTTTAAAAAGTGGAGATTGGAAAAGCTTCAAGAGGTTTTTCCAAGAAGACAAGAGAGCTCTGCTTGAGACTTTTGACTTGGCTGGAAACACTGCCATTCACATTGCAGCCATCTCCAACAAACACCAACTCTTGAAAGAATTTCTAGAAATGCGATCACCGAGGGATCAGTGGCATGCATTGAGGAGAAAAAATTTTCTTCAAAGCATTCTTCTACATTCAGTTAACACAAGTGTAGAGATTGCTGAGGTTGTACTCAACCGCAAGAAGGAGCTGCCGCTACCACCAGATGATGAAATTGATCCACGGGAAATGGACGAGAAGGAGCTGCCACTACTGGAGATTAGAAATCTCACTGGGGAAACCCCCATTTACAGGGCGGCCGTTGATGGTAACCTAAATTTGTTGAAGTTCCTTACCAAACAAGTGGCTGATTTGAAGAAGCATTTTCATAGAAGCGAAGACAAAGTTTCCATTCTTCATGCTGCTGTGGTTGCTCAACGTCTTGGTAAAAATTATTGAAGTTAAATTATTTTTAACGCAACTTCTCTGCCTTTGCTCAATTCTTTGTTGTTCTTGGACTTGAAACTTACCTTTATGTGCAGAAGTGGCTTTGTGGTTATTAAAATTGGATGAAACACAATTGGATGGCACACTAGCATATGAAAAGGATGATAATGGATGTACTTGCTTCAATTGCTATCCAATATGCCATCCGTTTTCCGCAGTGGGACACAGTTTGGAATTGTAAAGCAGTCGATAAATGATTGTATGACACATCTCATCCTCCAAAAAAAAAAAAATCTAATTATTTGTTCGTTCTTTTTTTATAGTGATCAGGATTTAAAATTCTTTCTTACTGTATAAAAATGTTCTCACATTATTAATTTTTCTAGTAATGCAATTCTTGTCACAGACTTTCTTCCTAAATTCAGATGTCAAGACGATAAAGATGTTGTTAGCAGTAATGTTCTTATTCCCGCGCGAGACATAGAAAAGGGAGAAAACAATATAAATGTGTTATGTACAAATATTGTGCTTTATTTGTATGCCTATGCATATATGTATGTATAGTGTTAAATCAGTGCATACTGCTTATAGAAACTTCTGTGGGAATATTTATGCAAAAAGACATTTGCCTCTAATCGTAAGAAATGACTATTTTTGCATTTGCAGTTCTTTCAAGGATCAATTCAGCTATTTGGAACTGATTGGGTAAAGGTACATTGTGCACTTACAAATCAATCCCTCACTTCAATCTTAAATTTTTAACTTGCTTTGACATTACATTTGCATATTTTTACGGATATAAATCTAAAGGAGAACTATTGATTAGTCGTTCAATTTTGTCCATGAGAACATGCAGAATGGGATGGAATAAACCGTCTTCTGGAGATAAAGAAGAAGGACATGTTAGCAGAGCAGCTGGTTCACGTTTTAGCGAGAAGACACAACTCTTGGCAGAAAAGCTTTATTCACAAACAAAGAACACCAAACATATCACCAGCAATTCTTAGGTCCAAAGTCTCCACGTTGATGAAGCAAAGCCAATCAAACAGGGAGAAACAATACACAGAACAGAGCACTCATTCTAATAGTGAATACACTCCATTGTTGTTGGCAGCTGCCAAAGGAATTGCTGAGATAGTTGAAAAACTTCTTGAGCTGTATACTCAGGTCATAAATCATGTTAGTGAAGATGCGTTAAATATACTGCATGTGGCCGTGATGTACCGTCAAAGGGATATCTATCGAATCATCAAAAGAACTGGAGCATTGAAATGGTTAAAGTATCGATTAAGTGCAAGTGGAAACAGTGTCTTGCTCCAAGTTGGGAGCATGGAGTGTTACGGGAAGCGACATAAGGCTGGCATTGCATACCAATTGCAGGAGGAGCTCCGTTGGTTCTTTGTAAGTGACACATAATACTTTTAGCTATGTTAATGATAAACATAATTTAGTTAGAGGTGATAGCACTATGTGTTAGACGGAACCTTCCTTTCCATCACATATAAAATCATTTTTATGCCTTCACTTAATATGGTATCTAAGCCTTTTTAACATAATTAGGAGATCAAAATATTTTGCCCTTACTTTCACAATATCTGTTGTTAGCTTAAAATTTTTAAAGTAACTGATACCCAAAGAAAAAGAACTTATGATATATATCAAAGGATATTACGGGCATAATATATATATATATATATATATATATATATATATATATATGTGTGTGAATCTTTTCCCTTTTAATAACAATATTCCAAAAATTGTAGTATCTCATATAGTAGAATGGTGCCATGCAATTAATGTATTGATCTTATTTAGTAGGATAAAGTTTATTGTTGTGTGTTGTTTTGGTGCTATATATAAATATTTGATTTCTAATATGTACAAGCTAATTATTTTAACTACATATGCAGCGAGTGAAGAAACTTCCTACCTACTTGATTAGACATTGCAACGATGACAACTTGACAGCATGGGACCTTTTTGAGAATGAGCATGCGCTGATGCTCAAAGAGGCAAGAGATTGGATAAAGAAGACAGCCGAGTCGTGCTCTGCCGTGGCTATCCTTGTTGCAACTGTGGTCTTTGCCGCGGCATACACTGTACCAGGAGGCACTGACCCAATTAATGGGTTACCAATACTTCTTAGCTCTCCTGTGTTTCTCTTTTTCACTATCATGGATGTTGTGGCCCTTGCAAGCTCACTGGCCTCAGTTGTGATGTTCCTTTCCATCCTCACATCTCCATTTGAGTTTTTGGATTTTCATAAATCCCTCCCTCGAAAATTGTCACCGGGATTCGGTTTTCTGTTCTTCTCATTGACAACCACAACGCTAGCATTCAGTGCAACCATTTTGCTGACCATCAAGTTGGAGAAGGTGAAGTGGACTTCAACTTTAATATATGGTGCTGCATTCTTTCCCGTTGCTGTGTTTGGGTTGTTTCAATTTCCCTTTATTATGGCCGTTAGGGATCTGTAAAAGGAGAGCTGAAAGAAGATTAAGAAGGTGCTTCCAAGTCGCTTCAAGCAGTCCAAAAGGATAAAGAAGAGAAAATATAGAGGAGACTGATGATCACATTCCACATGTGAACATAAATGAGATAAAAGAGAGACACATAACCTACATTGCGGATCAAAGTTGTCTGTGACATATGCATATGTTCACAGTGACGCAATGCTATTGGACGGGGAGGTTGTTCTTTGATTTTAACCTAAGCTGCTTTATTTTGTCATTAATGTTCACATACTAAATGTGTTATTGACTTCATTTTTAACCTATAAATATATGTAGAATAATTATTTATTTTGATAATAGAAATTGAGGATACAAATTATGTATTTCTCTCTCTTATTTCAACTGTAAAAAGATATTTCTTCTTTTTCTTTTTTCTGTTTAGCTTTCTTTGGACGTCATTCACACTCTTCACAAGTGGTCACGAGTTATTTTGTATATTTTCTTTTCTTGATATCACGTTGGAGAATTTGGTCAGCCTGCTTGGTAGCACCTGTGGGAGGGTAGAATTACACAATTCACTCAAAACTTACATTTCAATATCTAAATTGCGGTACTCATTTGCACCCAATTCACTGGAGGCACTTATTTACACCCAATATCTCAATTAACAAGTGTCTCTACTCATGTTCCACCAAAAGACAGTAGTTGGTACTGGTAGAAGATTAACTCTGTTAAAAACAAACTGCAGCAGGATTTAGTAATAATAGCATGAAGCACTCTCAGAATGGCGTGTTTACTATACAACTAGGTTACAAGTGGTTGCATGGAAATGGCATCCCATTTAGATATGCCCATTTATCTTGGAACATGTACAACTTGCCCAAACACTTTTATCCTTTGGTTGTCCTTGTTGGGTAGATTGCAAACTAGACCAGAATAAATTCTGTGTATGTGCAGTTGATAGAACTATCATGTATTCTTTGTGGTGAATAGTTTGAAGAAACCAAACACTTACTTTTTCAGCTTTCTTGGTCAAAAGCTTTACTATATATTCAACAATGGATGTGTATAGATGATATTACAGTTCATTGCTCTGATTAGAGAAATTGGTTGAAGTTTGCTTTTAGATCCGAATCCATTAGAGAGAAATGTGTTACTACTTGTTTGGCTGCTTGTGTTTTATCATATTCGGATACAGTGTAACCGTAGAATTTTTAGAAATTAGTATTTAGATCCTACTAGAGTCTTCAACATGTTGCAGAAGGAGATGAATGTGAGGTTTCAGCATTATATTTCTAAAATGTTTCCAAAATTGAGCTAGACTTTTTGAAATTCTTATTAGATGAATCCGTTTCCTGGGTAGTTTTTGGATTTGTCTGATTCATTTTGTATGAATTGAGGCTTGAAGGGATTAAGGAATGAACCCTTCCTAGAAGGTGCCGTCCTTGTTCTACTTCTTCCTATTTGTTTTGTGTCTCTACATTTCGGGGAACTCTCAATCCCAATCTCAATAGACATATTAATTAACATGTGCTAAAATTTCTAATTAAAGTAAATAAGTTGTGGTAGAAGGATTTGACTTCATGACTAATAGGTCAAAGAAGCTCACGACATGTAGAAGGAATGAATTAATATTTTGAATGGCTGAAGATATAATATTAATTGTTTTTGGTGCACACGCAAAACATATGCATGAAATATCTAGTCTGGCCCAATCAAACAGTATGTTTGCAGCACTACCTATCATATAGAAGGATTCTAGATGGAAAAAATTTCCAAAGATTGATACTGAACAGAATCAGCCATTTTTCTAAAGTAAATGAAAACTTTTAACATTATTATTTTGTTCGGCCTTATGCACTTTACGAATTAATTAAGCAAAGAATAAATTCCTTTTGTTA
Source organism: Bauhinia variegata (assembly GCA_022379115.2). Lineage (NCBI taxonomy): Eukaryota > Viridiplantae > Streptophyta > Magnoliopsida > Fabales > Fabaceae > Bauhinia > Bauhinia variegata. Next base: position 13,138,483 of record CM039427.1, on the reverse strand, counting down.
TTTGCTAGACAAGAAAACTTCCCACATTAATTTTACTACTAAAGAGAATCAGCCTATTCTCTAAAGTAAAATGCTAATAACATTTTATCATGGTTTGTTTACTTTATTAATTAATCAAGCAAATAATATATTTCTCTTTTCAATTCTTTCATTCTAATTTTGCTACTCAACGGAACCAATGCGTTCCCAAAAGTAAATGGAAATTTTTAACTTTATTTTCTTTTGACTTATGCAATTTATTAATCCATCAAGTAAAGTATAGATTTTTTTTTTCCTAAAATAATATACTTGCAAGTAGCAATTACATCTGTTATTGATGGGCGTTGAACCAACGTATGTGATAACTTTATAATATCGAGTTATTTTTAGGAAAAATTGACATAAGTTTTGCTATGATTTTAGGTAATTTGGGTTGTTTAGTATCTAGGATTTAAGGTTTAGAGTTTAGAATTTTAGGATTTATGTTTAAAGTTTTAAGTTTTAAGGATTAGCATTTAAAGTTTAGGGTTTTAAGGGTTCAAAATTTAAGATTTAGACTTCTATGGTTTAGGATGTAGGGTTTTATGGTTTTAATATTTAAAGTTTTAGAGTTTTGATACTTTACAATTTATAGTTCAGAGTTTGAAGTTTTAAAATTTAGAATTTTTAGATTTAAGGTTTAGAATATAAAATTTAGTCTTAAGTTAACGCATTGTTTCTTTTTATATGAATTTTGTTAAGAATTCAATGCATATTTAATGCTCAAAATTAGCCCGTAGAGTTGATTATATCAAGACCCTAATTTTATTAGCATTATAAAAATCTTGAAAACTAAATTACCTAATATGTACTGATGCTTAAATAGTTGAAAAACTAAAGTTTTACAAAGTAAGTGAAATGCGTTACCACCTCTATTTCTTTTTAATCCTTGTATAAGATTTTTGCATATATATTAAAAAACTTAATTGATATGTCAAATTTCTTTTCATACTTCTGAATATGTCAAAATCTTGACTAATGATTTGGAAGGATTAAAAATCCAGAGGAGGAACAGAATTTGGCCTCTTATCGCAAAATTCAATTTGGGGAGGTAAAAGAAGTTCTGAAAGGAATGGATAATAGTACCGTTGTTGCCTTAATAGTATCCTTATTGAAGTTTAGAAATGATTTGGAAAAATAAGTATCTTTTGATTCACCAAGTTATTTAATGAAATTCTAAATTCTAAGGAGATATTCAGAATTTTACAAAATACAAAGTGATAAAACTTACGAGTTGTACTATAAAATTATTAGAAAAAAGTGATCGAGCATAAGTTAAGAGATGAAACTGCAGAGAATCAATTTGGATTTATGCCAAGAAGGTCTACAATGGAGTTTATTTATCTTCTACAAGGGTTTATATAAAGGTACCGGAGTAAAGAAAGAGACTTATATATGGTTTTTATTGACCTGGAAAAAGCTCATAATTGAGTACTAAGAGTTGTGCTATGTACGGCGTTAGAAAAGAAATGTATGTATGAACGGTATCTACAAGACCGAGAATGTCTAAAGATGAGAAAAAGGACTTTCCTATAAGAATAGGGCTATATCAAGGCTTAGTCTTAAGCCCTTATTTGTTTAATTTAATCTTGGATGTGCATTATCATCAAAGACATAAGAGTTTATCCCTAAATGTATGTCATTTTACGATAATATAGTACTTAGCCCCTAAATACGTTTTAGATGGAGACTTAAAACGATAATTAACGAAGTTATAAAAAGAGATATTGTAATTAACAATATTTTAAAAAAATATAATTTTTAATAAAATACAATAATATCATACAATCTATGTAAGTGACCTCATCTGATAGAAATAGAGTAGTTAAAAGATATGATTATAATTGATGAAATGATAATTGGTGTTATCTTAAACTTTTAAAATGGTAAATAAATAGAAATATTTTTTAAAAAAACAAAATGTGACAATTAAAAGACAACAAGGGTAGCATTTGTTGCAATAAATGCCGTATATATATCAAGTACCTAAGAAATTGACTTCAATAATTGATCATTTCAATCATAAAATTTGAAAATCAAACTTATTTATTTCTCACTTTCTTCCCCCCCATGGACCTTCTTCACATGTGGTCATCAGTATTTTCTATATTCTTCTTCACACTTTAGAGGATTTGCACCTTTTGAAGCTATTCGGAAGCACCTTCGCTAGCGTCTTCTTGGTCTCCATCCAAACACTTTTAGCCGCCACCATAAAGGGAAATTGAAACAACCCAAACACCGCGACAGGCAAAAAGGCAGCACTATATACCAAAGTTGAAGTCCACTTGTCCTTCTGCAATCTGATAGTGAGCAACATGGTTGCACTGAATGCTAGCATTGTGGTTATCAATGAGAAGAACAGCAAAGCGAATCCCACTGACAATTTTCGAGGGAGAGACTTTCGGAAATCTTGCATCTCAAATGGAGATGTGAGGATGGAAAGGAACATCACCACTGAGGCCAGTGAGCTTGCAAGGGCAACAACATCCATGATAGTGAAAAAGAGGAATACAGGAGAAGAAAGGAATATTGGTAGCCCCCTTTCGTAGGTACCACCGGGGATAGTGTATGCTGCTGCAAAAACCACAGTGGCAACAAGGACTGCCACAGTGGAGCACGACTGAGCTGTATCTTTCATCCATTCTTCTGCATCATTCAGCATTGTGTCGTGCTGTTTGTCGAAAAGGTCTTCTGCTTTGAGGTTGTCATCATTACAATGTATAACCAAGTAAGGGGGAAGTATCTCATGAACACGCTGCATATATAGATCACTAATTAGCTTGTGCAAACAAAAAAGCAAATATTGAAATACGTACAAATTAACCCTATCTTTGAACATTTTAATTGTCACCCTTCGGTATGCAATTTGACTATAACATCTCAAGATAAAAGCTTAAATTATAAGAAGAAAAACCAGAAATTATTATATCTATTATAGAAAGGGTTAAGATTTTTAGCTCACTTTCTAATTTCATTCTATGTTTTACACGCTTTGATTGGTCAAAAGATATTAAAAAAATAATTATTTTTTAACATCTTAATAATACATAAACTATTATTTCATTATTTTTAACCAATTAGGGCAGACAGGGCAAATATTGAAATATATACATACATACGTACAAATTAACCCTATCTTTGAACATTTTAAATGTCACTCTCTACTGTGTAATTTATATGTAACATCTAAAGATATAAAAGCTTATGTTGTAAGAAGAAAAACCAGTAATGATTATATATATTATGGAAAGGGTTAAGATTTTTATCTCACTTTATAATTCCATTCTATGTTTTACACCCTTTGATTGGTCAAAAAAAAATATTAAAAATAGTTATTTTTAATATCTTAATAATACATAAAATATTATCTAATTATTTTTAACCAATTAGGGCAGATGGGCAAATGAAACAAACAAAAAAAAAAGACTTCAAATTAAACAAAAGATGTAAAGCCTCATAAAAGATAGGGTTCCCCTTAGCACAGTGGTAGCAACTCATTCTTAATTTTGCTAAAAAATTAACCATGCTTAAGTATTGTGTGTTACTTACATGGAACCAATGCAGCTCCTCTTGCAATTGGTATGCAATGCCAGACTTATGTCGCTTTTTGTAAAACTCTGTCCTCCCAGCTTGGTGCAAGAGACTGTCTCCGTTCGTACTTAATCGATACCTCAACCATTGCCATGCTCCAATATTTTTGATGATTTTATAGATTTCCCTTTGGCGGTACATCACAGCCACATGCAGCATGTTTAACCCATCTTCACTAACATGATTTATGACCTGAGGATACAGCTCAAGAAGTTTTTCAACTATCTCAACAATTCCTGTCGCAGCTGCCAACAACAATGGAGTGTATTCACTATTAGAATGAGTGATTTGTTCAGTGTATTGTTTCTCCAGGCTTGGTTCGGTTTGCTTCACCAATTTAGTCACATTAGACCTAAGAATTGCTGGTGATATTTTTGGTGTTCTTTGTTTGTGAATAAAACTTTTCTGCCACGAGTTGTCTCTTATCACTAAAACATCAGCCAGCCGCTCTGCTAACATGTTCTTCTTCTTTTTCTTCATAAGAGAGTTTATTCCATCCCACTCTGCATGTTCTCAAGGACTAAATTATAAGCAAGGACTAATCTATAATTCTCCTTTATATTTATATTTTTACAAATAAGTGAATGTAATGTTAAAACCAGTTTAAAAGTTAAGAATATTGACATGAGGGATTGATTTATAAATGTACATCATACCATTACTCAATCTGTTCCAAATAGCCGAATTAATCCTTGAAAGCACTGCAAAGTACAAAATTATTTCTTATGATGAGAGGCAAATGTATTTTTGCATAAACTACTTGGAAGAGACTTACAGAATATACCCATTGTAGTTTCTATAAACAGACTTATTGCTCTAATACTGTAGATACAAACATACATTACACACACATACATACATACATATATACCTGAAATGTGTGGCTTTATACTGTTTTCTCCCTTTTCTATGTCACTCGTGGGGATATGGTCATTAGTCCTAGCATCATCTTCATCCTCGTGATATTTAAATTCAGGAAGTAAGTCTGTGACAAAAATTGCAATATTAGTGAAATTAATAATGTGAGCACATTTTTGTATAGTAAGAAAGAATTTTGAATCCTGATGACAATAAAAAAGAATGAACAAATACATAGTTTTTTTTATATATATATTTTTGCAGGATGAGGTGTGTCATACAATTATATATGCGATCATATATCCACTGCTTCACAATTCCAAACTGTGTCCCACTGCAGAAAACGGATGGCATTGTGGATAGCAATTGAAGGCAAGTACATCCATTATCATCCTTTTCATATGCTAGTGTGCCATCCAATTGTGTTTCACGCAATTTTAATAACCACAAAGCGACTTCTGCAGATAAATGTAAGTTTCAAGTTCAAACAACAAGGAATTGAACAAAAGCAGAAAAGTTGCATTAAAATTAATTTAACTTCATTAGTTTTTACCAAAACGTTGAGCAATCACAGCAGCATGAAGAATGGAAACTTTGTCGTTGTTTCTATGAAAATGCTTCTCCAAATCAGCTATTTGTGTGGTAAGGAACTTCAACAACTTTAGGTTACCATCAATGGCTGCCTTGTAAATAGGGGTTTCCCCCATGAGATTTCTAATCTGCAGCAGTGGCAGCTCCTTCTCCTCCATTTCCCGTGGATCATTTTCATCATCTGGTGGCAGCGGCAGCTCCTTCTCGCAGTTGAGTACAACCTCAGCAACCTCGACACTTGTGTCAACTGAATGTAGAAGACTGCTTCGAAGAAAACTTTTTCTCCTCAATGCATGCCACCGATCCCTCGGCGATAGCATCTCTAGAAATTCTTTCAAGAGTTGGTGTTTTTTGAACATGGCTGCAATATGAATGGCAGTGTTTCCAGTCAAGTCGAAAGTCTCAAGCAAAGCTCTCGTGTCTTCTTGGAAAAACCTCTTGAAGCTTTTCCAATCTCCACAGGTTAAAGCTCTTTGAGGTTTTTCCATTTTCTTATCTAAAATGTGGTCTGTCTCTATCTCTAACTCTCTCCCCATCTCTCCTTAGTTTTTTTTTTTTTTACCCTTTCTCACACTGAATGTATACCTAATCAGTTTCTACTTTGGATATAAATAATTGAAGGGGTTGTTATATCCTTATTAGATTCTTGGAAAGCATTGATTCATAGCTGAGTTTGCAAGAAATTTTGGAAACAGAATTTAATTTTGTTTAACTCACTAATAAAGGCAACATCGTCTTTACATTTAGTGAACTTTTAATTTTTTAACAGAGTACAAGCAAGCAGTGGTTGTTAATATATTAATTAAAATTTAGATCTAAACAATTAATCATTTTATTTCTTCTATTATTTTCCTTTAGTTTAGGACATCAATCACTGAATTGGATCATAACGCTAGGGAAATTTTCAGCAATTCTATTTTTATTTTGAAAATATAAAATAATTTATTGTATAAACATTGTTCGTTCAATAAGGAATGGAACCTTCACTTTGGTGTGTAAAAAATTTCTCAACGAAGCATAAAGTAACAAAATCCAGCTAAGTGTTGTATTAATGACAAAAGTACTTTATGGTGACAAGGTTCAAATCTTCTCTATTACAAATATATGGTTACTTTCCTACAAGTAAAAGAAAAAAACAAATGTGGAGATGTCTTATCAGATAGCTACGAGGCTCGATCAAGCCAGCGCTGCTAGCGCATCAGTCTACTATTGTATTTTGAGTTGTTCCAATTGATTATGGCCTCATATAAAGCTACATTTTTTAGCTTTTTTGATTGTAGTCTTGCATTGTTTTGTGAAAGAATTTTGAATTTGAACGATAAACCTTGAGAATTTTATATTTGCTGTGTTGGTAGTATTTTTTTAAATAAATTGTGATTCCTATGACAAAGATTCGTGGCTTTCCATGCACCCAATTTAAGTGAACCAAATAAATTTCTTATGTATTGTTTTCGTGCACTTGTCTCTTATTTTGACTTTGGATATATATATATATATATATATAAACAAACTCTCGGAAAGTATTGATTCATAGTTATATTTGCAAGAAATTTTGGAATAGAATCTAATTTTTAGACAGGTCTGGCTAGCTTTTTACTCTTCTGATAGAGTACAGAAGTTAAGTTATTGTTACTAATATAAGCAACATCATCTTTACACTTGGTGAACTTTTAATATTTAACTTAGTACCAGCATGCAGTTCTTATTAAATTAATATCAAATCATTCCTTTAAGACATTCATCGCCAGAGTTGGTTCATAATGTTAGGTTACGGTGAAAGACTAGTCACTCTGAATAAAGCTTAAAGTAACACAATCCAACTATATCTTGAATTATTGACAAAAGTACTTATATTACTATTTATTCTGTGTTTGAGTAATTAAGAATCTTAGGTTAGTGTATACTGTTCATATTTTTTTTTTTTAATCTCCTTCCATGGTTCATCATCTATTACAAATGCAATGTTTAATTTTCTACAAGTAAATAGGCAAATGGTGTGTTTGTTTCATTAACTAATAAAGTATATAAGCCAAAATAAAATAAGCCAAAAAAGTTTCCTTTCACTTGTGGCTTATTCTGTTTACATTCTAAATAAAGAAATAATATAATACGTGACATCTAGTCTCCAGTCCATAACAGGGGTTTTAAGGGTATTTTATGTTGTTCAATGTGTATTATCGGCCTCGTATACGAAAAATGCTAAATGTATACTTATTTTACATCTTGTGTTTTTGGAAGATTATAGATGTAAAATTATAAACAAAATAAGAGGAAAACGAGTGTAAAAAGTGGATATACATATACCACCACTCCCCATGTATGATTTGATGGGTATTTGAGAGGAGGTGAAGGAGATCAGCTGTGAGTTAGTCGTATTCTCGTTTTGTGAAACAAGAATATGACTGTTTGATTCAGTGGAGGGGGACAAATCGGCTGAACCCGAAGAGGTGGAAGCGTTTGAAGCCATGGATTTTTGAGCTGTTAAGCGAAGGCTCTTATACCATGTAGAAGTGGTATAAAACATATATAAATCTCATTATTAAAAAGAATCAAGCACTTTTATGCTGTCATTGGAGATCTCTCGAAGGAGATCATGAGCAAGACTCTGAAGGTGCTTACAGAAAGCTTGAAAGGATTGCCGCTGAGCTTTGTAAGACTAATATATAATAAAAAAGATTGATGTTTACATGTGATTTAATCAAGAGAATGCTAAAACAAATAAGTTTATAAAGTTGAAATAAGTGATAAATAAATATGTTTTACTTTTAAATTCTACTATATATATCTATAAACAAATTTTACCATATTGAAATGATCAATCATTCAAGTTTTTTTTTTTTTTAATTTTTGTGATACAAGAGAGTAAAACCTTAAATTTTTTAAATACTATCCAAATTCATACTTGATATAATGAAACGAGAATTATTCAAGTTAAAAAAAAAAACAAAATAGAATTTGGATCCTCTTGCGACCTAACGTGATAGTATCATGTTTGATAAATCTTGGCCCATCACTCCAATAAAGCCAAATCAATGGCTAAACTTGTATGACTTTCTCTCTCACCTTCGAACTCAACCATTTCACTTAACTTTTTCTCCCCTCTCTTTCCAGCTCCAAGCTTAGCCAGTACATAATCACTTTCTCTCCTTGCATTCGCCAATAAGCATTCATCTCCGGTCAGATATTACACATCAACGAAGTCCTCACAGATTTACCAATAATATACTTTCCAAATTTCCATCATACTCACTATATATTAAAAATATCTTCTTCTTTTTTTAATTTTATAAGTAACTTTCTTTAAAAAAAAAAAAAATGTTATAAACAACACTGTATGATAAAGTTTAATTTTTCTTTTCTTCTTTTTAATTTTCTTTTATCTGTATCTTTTCAAACATTACTCTTTGAAGTCTTCTTTCATGCTTTGTCATCTTTACTTCAACAAATTTCTGCATGTTATCTTGAATGCATAAATATAAATATATATGAAGTCTAAAATCTATAACATGTTATGGAGCATACCCAGGCAGAAAGCCATATGGGATACAATGGATGGAATAACTTAAGATCTTTCTTTTTGAGCTGAATCACCATATACAGGATATATACACACATGATGCACTGTGTGTGTATCGTTTTATGATGCTTTCTATTTTTTTTTAAAAAAAAGAAAATTATACATCTAAGACATCTCACAATCTTTGAATAACAAATTATCACGTCAAGAAAGCATAACAAAATGACACATTATCATCTTATAGGGCATGTGAATAAGTGAATAGAAAATTATGATAATGGTTAGATATTGAAGTTAGCTTGCTTTCTTTTGCCTAATTTTCCTGAATGCATTTGGTTCCTTCTAATGTTTCCTTCTTTCTTTCAATACTAGTAGCCTTAAACTAACTGCCTGTATGATTGCCTTTGTGTAAATAAATCGCTTATATGGTCCAAGTAATAAACGACCAAGTTTCCTTTAGATCCAAATTCCAGTATGATCCCCATACCTAATTAAGATGTATATAAAGCACGCCAATGGTTAGAAAGATAAACCCTAGAATAATAATATGATAACTCAAACGATCCAATTGTTGAATAAATTGAGACTTGAAATACTTTCTAGAAGAAAATGATGTCTTCCATAAGACATTCTTTCTTCTGATCCAAATTCTTATGGGTTTAGGGTTAACTGCTTATGAAGCGTGGCTATGTTGTCTTGTCCATATCTCTTCCGTTTAACTGCCTCTCGTTTTCTTGTCTATCCAATTTCAAATTTTAGAAAAACCAGTTATGCATTCGGGAGGGACATCAGCTTGGGTTCAGTGAAGACTCCCTCGACAGGTGTGCTAGGACTTGATTCTGGCTCCATACCCTTTCTCTTGTATATAATTGGACAACATCATATTTTTGGTTTACCACTAATATTTACGAAGCACGAACTTAAGAGCAGATGCCTTAACTCACAACCAATTGGTTAGAGTTAAATGGATGACCTAAATAGAAGCAAAGTTCTTTCAAAGATATGGTAATATTATATTGGTTCTGTACTCTTGTTAAATGTTTTCATATATAGAAAACAACAAAAGTAAAACTCTGAAATTCTATTAATTCTCATTTAACCAGGCCTATTAGGCCTAAATTAGCAAATATGCTAGGTTTATGTTTTAGCCTATGTAGGCTTCACTATTTAAGTCAATGCCAAACTTAGCCTATTTCAATTCCTAGTAACAGAGAATATATGAACCATGGAGGCAGATAAAGATACTAACCTTATCAGTAAGAACAAACTCTCCTAAGCGAAAATTCTTCCTCAAACATAGGATATAAATAAAAGTACTTTTGTCATCTATACTACATATAGTTGTATTGTTTACTTTTGGCTTTATTGAGAACGAATGCCACATATAGTTTAAGCTTTATTGTCATTATTTAAAACAAATAACATATATTTTCAAAATAAGAAATTGAAGAAATTATCCCTAGTTTTTTCAACCAATTCTGGTCATGGATGTCCTGAAAAAGAAGAGTTACTATCCCTCCCACCAAAAACATAAGAAAAATGGAAGAAAAGAAAAAACAACATTCAGGTGTTTTGATCTAAAATTCGATATTCATGTAACATGCATTACATGCAGGTACCCAGTTAAAAATTAAAAGTTCATCAAGTGTAAAGACCATGTCATCTAACTTTATATTGGTGAGTTTAACAGTAACATGATATTTCTTGCTTTCTAAGAAGGGAAGAAAGCATGACATACAAGTGTCCAAAAATTAGATTCTACTCCAAATTTTCTTGCAAATTCAGCTACGAGTCAGTGCATTCCAAGAATCTAGCAAGGATATAATAACCCCTTTAACTATATATAAATATATCAAGGTAGAAACTGATTAGGTACATTTAGTGTGAGAAAAACTAAAGAGAGATGGAGAAAAAATCCCCAAATTTTCATAAGAAAATGGCAAAACCACAGAGAGCTTCTAAAATGGGTGATTGGGAAAGCTTCAAGAGGTTTTTCCAAGAAGACAGTAGAGCTCTACTTGAGCCTTTCGACTTGACCGGAAACACTGCTCTTCACATAACTGCCATAAAAAATCCCCAACTCTTCAGCGAATTGCTTGAAATGCTGTCGCCAAGGGACCAATGGCATGCATTAAGAAGAAAAAATTATCGTCGCAGCACCATTCTACATAATCTCCACTTAAGCGTAGAGGTTGCGAAGGTTGTCCTCAGGTACGGGAAGGAGCTGCCACATCCTCCAGAGAATCAAATTGATCAGCAGGAACTGCCAGAGAAGGACCTGAAATTGTTGGACATTAGAAATATCTATGGGGAAACCCCCTTTTACAGGGCTGCCTTATGTGGTAACCTAACGTTATTGAAGCACCTTGCCAAAGAAGTAACTGATCTAAAGACGCATTTTCATAGAAAAGATAAATTTTCCGTTGTTCATGCTGCTGTGTCTGCTCAATATTTTGGTACAAATTTTATATATACATTATTGGAGTTAAATTTTAACAGAACTTTTCTAATTTTGCTTCATGCTTCATCGTTTTTGAACTTGAAGTTTACATTTTGGTGCAGAAGTAGCTTTGTGGCTATTAAAAAAGGATGGCACACTAGCATATGAAAAGGATGATAATGGGTGTACCTGCCTTCAATTGCTATCAACAATGCCATCAGTGTTCCGCAGTGGGATACAATTTGGAACTATAGAGAAGTTCATATACTCTTGTATTCACACCTTGTCTTCTAAAAAATATTATTTATATGTTTCTTTATCCTTTTTTTTTTATTTTTACAATCATCAACATTTATATGTTGTAGTTTCGATAAGGAAAAATATTTTTTGCATTTCTAATTTCTCTCTTGATCACTTATTTCACTATTGATTGCAATTCTTGTCATAGACCTTGTTCCTGATGATGGATGTTATGATGACCACACTGATGGTCACAGCCGGAGAGACATTGAAACAGGAGAAAACAATATAAAGCAAGACATTTCAAGTAAAAACACACACACACATATATACCTTGTAGACTCTACAGTGGTGGTTTATTTAGTATATCACTTGTATTAGTTTAAGCAAAAATACATATACCTCAGGTCATAAGAAATAATTTTGCAATTTTGCAGTTCTTTCGTGGATTAATTCGGCTATCTGGAGACGATTGACTAAAGGTATGAAGTACAATTATAAAACAGTATCTCCAATTTTAACTTTAAATAGGCTTTATCATTAAGTTATTAATTTGTAGAAACAAAATCAAAGCTGGAATGAAATGTCATTTTCTTCTTATGCAATTCTATACATACTTGAAAAATAGTGGTGATATTCTTTTGCTACCTTTTTTATTTCGTTTCTTTCATTGGTTGTTTCATAATAACTGAACTCATGTACCAAACATGTGCAATTATACATTACATGCCAAATTAGGCTTTTTATTTTTTATTTTTTTGCAACTCTGCTATTTGATACTTCACCAACCAATAGATTATAATAGAATTACCTTATCTAAGAGAAAAATTGCTTAGTCCCTCTGTGCTAATAATTTTATCCTTGACAACGTGCAGAATGGGATGGAATAAAACATATTTGGAAGACAAAGAAGCAAAACAAGTTAGCAGAGCAGTTGGCTGACTTTCTACTGACAAAAGACGATTCGTGGCTAAACAGTTCTGATCACAAAGGAAGACCAACTATCATATCACCAGCAATTCATCGCTCCAATGTCTCTAAATTTGAGAAGGAAATTGAACCAAACAAGAATAAACAATACACTAACCAAACCACTGGTACTTTTAGTGGTTACACTCCACTGCTATTAGCTGCTGCCTCAGGAATCGTTGAGATCGTAGAAAGATATATTGACCTATATCCTGAGGCCATTAATCATGTTAGTGAGGATGAGCTAAACATATTGCATGTGGCTGTGATGTTCCGTCAAAAGGAAATCTATCGAATTGTCATAGAAACTGGAGAATGGAAATTGTTGAGGTTTCGGTTGAGTTCAAATGGACACACTCTCTTGCACCAAGTTGGGAGCATGGCGTTTTATACCGGGAATCATAAGGCTGGCATTGCATACCAATTGCAAGAGGAACTGCGTTGGTACCAAGTAAGCAACACCAAATACTTTCAAGCATGGCTAATTATTAGAGGTGCTAGCACTATTTGCTAAAGGCAACCCTCTATTTTATCATAACTTTTCACCTAACATCTTATGTTTTTTAGTTGAATTGGTTATTTAAAAGTTTCTTAATTTTTATTTTTTTACTTTTCTTCACCTAAAACTAAGAAGATTAAAACCTATTGTCAAGTTAAAATTTTCAAGACACCAAATACAAAATGTTCTTTTATATCATAGGATATTGCAGTCAAAAAGTATTAACAAGGGAGACTTTTAAAATATCAACAAAATATTGTTGATATATATTATTTCGAATTAATACTATATATGAAAATATATATGTAGTTTGCACAAGCTAATTAATGTTGAATTGTATATGCAGCGAGTGGAGATGATACTTCCCAAGAACCTAGTCACACAATGCAACGATGACAATCTGACAGCACAAGACCTTTTTCTTAAAGAGCATGAATCAATGCTCATAGAGGCACGGAATTGGATAAAGGATACAGCTCAGTCGTGCTCCACCGTGGCCGTCCTCATCGCCACGGTGGTTTATGCAGCAGCATACTCTACCCCAGGAGGTACAGATGAAAAAGGGTTACCAAAATTCCTTGGCTCTTCCAATTTCCTCTTTTTCACTATTATGGATTCTGTGGCCCTAGGAAGCTCACTGGCATCTGTGGTGATGTTCATTTCCATTCTCACATCTCCATTTGAGATAAAAGATTTCTACAGGTCCCTCCTTCGAAAATTGTCACTCGGATTCACTTTGCTGCTCTTGTCATTGATAACGACAATGCTAGCATTCAGTGCAACCATTTTGCTCACCATGAAAGAGAAGAGAAACTGGATTTTACCTTTGATATATAGTGCTGCTGCGTTATTTCCTGTTGCGGTGTTTATATCATTTCAACATCTCTTTTATGCAGTCATTAAAGATATTTGGAAGGAGCTGATCTTGAGGAAGACACTGAACGTGATTCCAAATAGCTTCAAAAGTAAACTTAGATGGCTGGTGCTTCAAAAGAGAAAATATATAAAAGGGTGCATCAGTATATAAGGTTGAGATAGAAGAGAGAAACAAATTAGTTTTAATTTCAAATTCTACTATATCTTAAAATGATCAATTATCCATGTCAGCTTTTCCCCTACTTGATACTTGACATTTATAGTGACAAATGCAACACTTCACATGAGAATATAAATGTGGAAAAAATATGCCAATAATTGTAGAAATGAAGAAATGCTAGTGGCGAAATGTCCTTCTGCATCTCTCCAAATAAATCCACACTGTATCTTCTTCTCACACATCACCTTTCTTTTTTAACACCCCTCGGCCCATTTGCACTCTGCTAGCCTTATTATCATTTTTCCTGTTCTCAATCCCATCAGTTCTTTTCACACCCCCCTGGCAGAAACAGATGCAGTCGCCATTCTGGCCATGAAGAAAATTGATTTGTGGTAACCAAAGAAGCACAGCACTCAAACAATGGTACAGTCAAATTTAACAGTGAAATGTAGTAGTATTTGATGCCTCAATCATTGTCAATTCATATGCAAGGATGCTCAAAAATCATGTAACGCTAAGCAAGCAAATAAATGTTGTTGGGCAAATGTACTGAGAAACACAGCATGACACAAGAGAGGACCTAAGGCTGGGTATGAGCATAAGTTAAACAGAGTTTTTTAGAAAAAAAAAAAAAAGGGCTCTGGAATAAAAGATGAAAAAAAGACAGCAAGTATCGACACAAATGGATAGCTACCAAACACATGTTTCCAAGCTTGAACATCAGCATAACTCGTAATCAAGGGAAAGAAAATTCACAAAATCCTATGCCACATTGCTGATCCACCATAAGGGCAAAATGAAACTCAAAGTGTACATTCAGATTCACAGCTGGATGAAAGGAAAGATGTGAAGCATGCTTCAATCAATAGTCAACAAAATGGTCTCAAACAACTAATCATCAAATGAGCATACCAGTCCCAGACATCAATTAAATCAGTCCATAAAAAAAGAGATGAAACCAACACAGGGACATTAATTCACTTTATGCTATCATGCCAAGATTCAAATAAAGAAGGAGAACTAATTCATCCAATGCTTTCTCCACCTCAACTTAACATCAAAGCATGTTATGAAGTAGTATATGCAAATCATATCAACAAACATGTAAAGAACATCAGGAACACAGCGAACCAGAATGCATTGCCCAAGGGCTGGAATTATCTACTAAGACCGTCAGAACAAGCAAGAAACAAACAAGTTTAGAAAAATTAAATCAGTTCAGGCCTCCACAAAATCAAACTACAAAGAGCTTGTGATTCAAAGATCAAGGCAACAGATTTTTATTCCCTTCAAGCTGAACACTATCACATTTATAGATTGCAGAATTTAATCAACATCTCAGCCTTAATATCAATGAAGAAATGCAAGGAAAATTCAAGCAATTATAATAAGGAGGAAACAAAACATGCAATCAATCATCCATGCTTTTTAACCTTCAATATCTTCAATCAATAAGCATATTAAACCCCAAGAAACCCCAGAAAAACCGACCAAGATTTATGCACCACACAAGCTCATGAGCAAAATCATTACTATACACTTAGCAGTTTTTGTAAAACTATGGACTAACATTAATCAATTTTGTATAAAACCTAAATCTAATATTATATCAATTATTTGAGTATGGCAGTAAAGGCCCAAGCCTACAAGTGATCCACATTTATTTCTATTAGGCCTCACACGTATATTGGACTTGTTGAGGCTGGGGCATGATATTGGGTTAACTGTTAATGTGTAGGTTAGCCCAGTAGCCTATTAGGGTTATCATGGAGAGCTCTCTGCTATAAATACAAGTGCTATTACCCATTAAATAACACGTTCGTGACTCCCTGTATTGTAGCAAGAGATCATAACTGCTCTCTAGGAATAGTTTTCTCTCTCGTTCTTGCTCATATGGAATCCACTCCTATAACAGATAATTCTAAACTCTCTACTTCTTTAATACATGCTATGGATCTCTAGCAGCATGAGTATAATTGTTATACCAAATTCTTTCATTTTTCAGACCCGAGGACAAGGAGGCTCTTGTTTTCTTATATGCAAATTTATTGCCAAAATCAAGCATTATATGCTAATCAAAATGTCCTGCTCAGAAAATCAAACAGTAAACACAAAAGGAGACCAAAGATTATTATGGATATGAAGCTTAGGTTAGGTAACCAGAAATTATGATATCCAAAAACAGAACTATGCTCAGAGCCCCAAACTAAAAATTAAACTCAACAAGCAACAATATAGAATGAACAGAGATCAAAACATCACAGAAATCCATAATACCAATCCCAGCAATATAAGTAAATAATCGACAGGATTCCAACAGCAGAATTAATTCAAGGAGCATAAAAGTGGGCATTCATACCTGAGTCACCATCGAATCACCAATTTATCCCTACTCCCTTTCCCAAGCTATATCAGTAACTCTAACCTCCTCTCTGGTTCTCTATATCTGCCTTTCGTTTCTTTTCCTCACCGAGCTATTGCTATTTCTCTCTATACTTCTCTTTCACTCTTCAATACACCCTCTGTTCTCTATCTCTTCTCTTTCGATAGCTCTCCATTTCTTTTTCCCCTTCGAGAACCCTAACTCTCTCTGGTATTTGTTCCGCAAATCACGCCCTCCCCTTGCACTCACCTTAGTGCTCTCTCGCTTGCCGTTGTCCACTTCGCTTCTCCTCACCTTCTCTTCGCGATCCTTTTTTTTTTTTTTTTCCTCTTCTTCCCTGCTGCTCGCTTCTTCGTTTTTCTTTTTTCCTTCTTTTTTTCCTTTTCTTTTTCTCTTCGCCGGTGCTTTTTCTTTTCCCTTTTTTTTTCTTCCTTGCTGTCATTTTTTATTTTTTAAGTAAATTAATGTAAGATGAAAACGAAATTAGTTAATTATAAAAATATAAAAATAAAAAAATACTTGAATAAAATATAATATTCATAAAATTAAAGAAATTATTTTAACAATATAATAACTAATAATAATTATTTTTCTCACCGTAGACAACCAAAGATTATAAGATCTTTAAGACATTGTAATACTCAACTAAATATTTCATTGTGGCTCTCTTAGCCTATGGTGGTTATTAACATAATTGCAAAGCTGAATATTTTTCATTAATTGAACACCCGTATAAATACAAAACCAAGAATGGTTGAAGATCCTACAAACTAGGAAGATTACAAACTGAATCCTATATCTATGGATGACAGCTAAAGATATTTAAATACATTTGAATAATGCAAGCTGATAAGAAAGACTAAGTCAAGATGGATGACAGCTAAAGATATTTAAATACATTTGAATAATGCAAGCAGACTAAGTCAAGCACCGATTATCTCTATTATGCCCCCTCAAGATGGAGCTCGGGAGAGAAGTCCAATCTTGTGTTTAAGTTGAAGAAAACGTTGACGTGGAAGTGGCTTGGTGAGAGCATCTGCAAGCTGATCTTCAGAAGAGACATGAGCTACACGAAGAGCTCCATTTTGAACTTGATCCCTGATAAAGTGAAAATCTATGGCAACATGCTTCATGCGGAATGAAATATTGGATTGGAACAGAGCTGAGTGGCCCCAATATTATCACAGTAAATGACAGGGCAGCAGGGAAGTGAAATACCAAGATCAGTCAAGAGGTAACAAATGAAATTAAGTTCAGCAGCTGTATTTACAACAAAGCGATACTCTGCCTCAGTGGAGGATCTAGCCACAATCCGTTGCTTTTTAGAACTCCAGGAGACTGGATTTTTACCAAGATAAACAACATAAGCACTAGTTGAGCAAAAGGTATCCTTGTCCTCCGCCCAATCAACATTAAAAAAGGAGTGTAAACTGAGAGAGGTGTCTGAGAATGCATGCAAATTAAGGCAAGAGTCTTTGTAAAGTTGTAAACCATCATCAACGGTGCTAGCAAGATAGCGTAGTAGCCGTTTGACAAATGACCAATGTTCAGTGGTTGGGCAGTGCATATATTGGGACAATTTGTTGACAGCAAAGGCAATATCTAGTCTTGTTATTAGCAAATATTGGAGGCTCCCAACTACCTGGCGATACTCAGTTAGATCTGAGAGAGAAGAACCTGAGGTTAACATGAGAGTTGGACTGGTTGGTATGAGAGTGAGAGCAGTCTTTGCATCTTGCATTTTGGTTTGTGTGAGGAGATCTATAATATATTGCCTTTGTGAGAGTAACAAGCCATGTTTGTTTGGGACAACTTCCACACCTAGAAAGTAAGTTAAGAAACCAAGGTCTTTAATAGAAAATCGCTGAGCAAGGATGGCAATGAATCGATTAACTTTGGTATCATTGTCTCCTATGAGAATTAAATCATCAACATAAACAAGGAGATACATAGTGTAACCATCAGCATGAAAGACAAAGAGGGATGTATCAGCATATGAATTCTGAAAACCAAACCGTAGAAGGAATGTTCTGAGCTCATGGTACCACGCCCGAGGGGCTTGTTTCAGGCCATATATTGCTTTGTTAAGTTTGCAGACATAAGAAGGGTTGTCATCATCAACAAATCCCGGTGGCTGTGACATGTATACATTATCTTATAGATGTCCTTGAAGAAAGGCATTATTTACATCAAGTTGCCTTAAGGTCCACCCACGGCTGATTGCTATACTGAGAACAATTCGGACAGTAGTCGGTTTTAAAACGGGACTGAATGTGTCTTGGTAGTCTATTCTAGGACGTTGATGGAAGCCTTTTGCAACTAATCGGGCCTTGAACTTGTTAACAGAACCATCAGATTTGCATTTAGTTTGAAAAATCTACTTACAGCCAACCAAATTTTGACTGCTATCTGGTGGAACCAGAGCCCATGTGCCATTCTTTACTAAAGCATCATACTCTTCAGACATAGCTCGACGTCATTTATGATCTTTGAGGGCTTGGGTCATGGTTGTTGGTTCATGATCATCACTTTTGGTTAGTTGAGTGTGAAGATTCATTTTGGTGATTGGTTTGCAAATATTGTTTTTGGCTCTAGTAATCATGGTGTGGGTTTGTTGTGGCTGAGGCTCGGGTGGGCTTATATGTGGTGATGGGTGTTGGGAATTGTTAGTGTGTGAAGGGTCACGTGATGGTGGTGGAAGAGATGTGGCAGCCAAGTCTGGTGGTAGTGGAGCTTCACTAGGGGATTGTTGTTGGGTGCCCACTGCAGATGACGAATTAAGTGGTGGTACCAAAGGCAGGTTGGGAATTCGAAGTGGTGGTAGAATCCAAGTAACACTGGAATCTGATGGAGGACAAGAGGAAGGAGCAGAGAGATGACTGAAGGGAAAGACAGACTCAACAAATCTAACATGCCTAGATACATATATTTTAGAAGTGGATGGATCAAGGCAGTAGTAAGCACTCTAAGTTAAAGAGTAGCCAAGGAAGACACATGGTTTGGATCAGGTCTCCAGTTTGTTGGTAATATATGGTCTTAGCCAGAGATAACATAAACAGCCAAAAATTTTGAGTTTTGAGTAAGTAGGAGCTGTTGTAAAAAAATTTTCATAAGGAGAAGAAAAGTTCAGTGTGGGTGTTGGCATACGATTTATTAGGTAAGCCGTTGTGGCAAAGGCATAAGTCCAATAACTTAAAGGAAGAGATGCTTGAGAGAGTAATGCTAACCCAGTTTCTACGATATGAAGATGTCTACATTCAGAAAGTCCATTGTGTTCAGGTGTGTGAGGTGGTGTAGTGAGATGAGAAATACCATTTGTTGAAAGAAATTGGGCAAGGGTAATATATTCACCACCATTGTCAGAATAGAGTGTTTTGATGAATTTATCAAAGTGTTTTTCAACAATGGTTTTAAATCTAATAAAAATATCTTTGACATTTGACTTTTGTTTAAGAGGATAAAACCAAATATATATGGTGAAATGATCCACAAAAATAACATAATATTTAAATCCATTATTGGATATAATTGGAGATGTCCAAACATCAGAAAAGATAATTTCAAGTGGTTGAGAAGAGACAATTGTGGATTGAGAGAATGATAATTTGTGGCTTTTATTACTCAAACAAGCATTACATGAAAAATTATTGGATAATGAAGAAGAGAAATCGAGTTTATTTTGGGAAACAATCTATTTCAGAATATGGAAAGCTGGGTGTCCTAATCTTTGATGCCACTCGGATAAAGTTGTTTTGATGCTGAAAAATGCAAGTAAGGGTGGAGATATCGGCCACTCATAAACGCCATCTTTAGTGTTGCCCTTCAGAAGTGTTGCCCCCCGTGTGAATGTCCTTTACAAGAAAAGCAGTTGGTAAGAATTCAATGAAGACATTATTTGAGGTACAGAATTGAGAAATGGAAATGAGATTCTTTTTCATAGCAGGAACATAGAGGACATTATTCAATTTAAAAGTGTTATGAGTTGTGTGGAGAGAGGAAGAACTGGTATGAGTAGTGAAGAGACCCGAGCCATCACCGATCATAATGTCATCTGAGCCATTATATGGAGCATGCATGGAGAGATTTTGTAGATCAGCTGTAACATGGTGAGATGCTCCACTGTCCAGGAGCCAAGATGTTTGGTTGGGAGTATTGGATGCATAATGGGCCCTTGGTTGCCATGGGGTAGCAGAGTGAGTGTTCGAAGCAGGAGGACTATTAGATTTGTTAACTGGGACTAGCCGAAAGGAGGGACACCGTTTTGCTGTATGTCCTTGTATCCTGCAAATTTGGCAATAACCCAAGTATGGCCGAGATGGGCGATTACCTTGAGGTGTGGGCTGACCGCTAGTTTGTGTAGGAAAATACCTGTTTTGGTGACTGTTAGAGGGGCGCCATGTATGATTGTTGGTGCTTGAAGGTGCAGGAGAGTGCCAAGTTGCTGGGTTCCTGCTCGTTGGATTAGCAGTGACAAGGAATTGAAGTGGATCTGGTATTGGGGTAATAACCGAGGCTTCAAAGTTGAGCAACTTCTCATGTAGTTCCTCAAAGGTTATAGGCATGTCTCTGGCTTGGACAGCACGTGTGAGTTCTCGGTATTCATCACCAAGGCCATCAAGTATCTTGTCAATGAGATCTTCTGCATCTAGTGGTGCTTCAAGAAGAGCAAGTTCATCAGCCTTTGCCTTGATGGATTGCAGAAATACTATGACACTATCAAAGCCTTTGGTGATCATCTTGAGTTAGCTTTTGGCCTGTTTGATACAACCACAAGAAGGATTGGCGTAGGTGGTGGCCAAGATAGTCCATGCTTCACGGGCAGTCTTGGCTTGTGCAATAAATGGTATGATGGTATGGGAGATGGAACCAGTGATTGCATTCAAGATTAATTGGTCTTGGCAGATCCAGAGTGTGTGAGCAAGGTTGGATCTGGTTGTGTCATTTTCTATGAGAATGGCCGGAGGACATGGCTTGGAGCCATCTATATATCCTAAGAGGTCATAGCCGATGAAGAGAGTGTGGAATTGTAGTTTCCATGAGAGGTAGTTGGTGGAGGTGAGTTTTAAAGGGGTTTGGGCAGCAACATTAATGCTGATAAGGGTGTTGTGAGATTCATTTGTGTTGAGAGTGGAGGGGCAAGAGGTAGCCATGGCTTTTTCGTGATTAAGGGGAGGGGGGTCTGGGAAAAATTGGAATTTGTTACCTCTGGTTTTTCTCTGATACCATAACATAATTGCAAAGCTAAATATTTTTCATTAATTGAACACCCGTATAAATACAAAACCGAGAATGGTTGAAGATCCTACAAACTAGGAAGATTACAAACTGAATCCTAATCATATTTAAATACATTTGAATAATGCAAGCAGACTAAGTCAAGCACCGATTATCTCTATTAGTTATTACAGTTCCCTGTCTCGTTAATAGCAACCATTCTCAGACGGTGATATCCTTAATGCTTCCCTTGGATATAGACCCTCCTATACATGGAGAAGCATCTAATCCAACACAACCCTGCCCTTCAAAAGGGATAGTATTGGGAACAAAGCAACGCTAAAGTGGGCATGGACCTAGAGTACCACGTGACATATAGATGTTTTATGCCCCTTTACTTAATGTTTTCAAGTGCTTTATTTGAGATTTTGGCTTTGATATGGGGTTGAAATGTCGATATTGTAGCTTGAAAACTATGGTGCAGCTATGAGACATTCCTTTGGGATTGTGATGTATAACAACGTAAATCACTATTTTATTTTAGAACAAATTAAGAGACATTCTTTTAGATCATAGATTTTAACTCAAAAAAACCTAAATCATTATATTGTTTTTAGAGGATGTATCTGAAAAGTGCAGAAGCCTTCTTTAAATCCAGCTTCAACAACTTTTAACAATTATTACGATGTTTAAAACTTTGGAATAAATGAGAATATAACTTAGATATTTTTTTAAGTGAAAATGTAACTAAGATATTTGTAGTAAAAGAAAAGCTAAAAGCATTCCTTTAATAGCCATAATATGGAATTCAATTACATATGTAATGGAGAATATTACAACCTTCCTATTACATTAAAGTTTAATAATCAAAACATACAATGTAATTCATAATTCTTTTCTAGTTAAGTAAAACACCATTATACTTTAGGGCTCTTTTGGTGCATAGGATAGGATAAGGATAGATAGGATAAAAAAATTTAGATAAAAATAAGATATAATAAGAGCCTAATAAGCTTTATTATATTTAATGTTTGATGCACATTAAATAATTTATTAAATAACATTATGTTATATTATATACATTTGAAGTAAAACCTGATAATGACAAAATATAATATAAATTATATGTAAATAACAAAATTATTCTTATAATAAAATTATTTTTAATTTTTTTGACTATTTTATGAATAGTAGTCTAGGTTCTAAATTATTATTCATGCTGGTGTAAAAAACATGTTTAATAATAGAAAAAATTAATTTTAGTGACAAATGAAGAAAAATTAAAAAATTAAAAGTATTGTCATACTTGGTTTTAATTTTAACACAAAGAAATTAACATTTTCATTTTACAAAGTTTTACAATATACTATTTTATAGCTACATGTCAACAAATGACCCAACACACAATTGGTAAGTATGGTGGTGGTGACAAAAACACAATGGAGTCTCACCAAGCAAGAGGAAGGGCAATAGTAATGGTGGTGTGGGGGTGTTGGTAGTGGCAATGCTCATGGTTTTATTGGGTGAAGTTTATGGCAATGATGTAGTGATGGTAGTGTAGTGGTTTCTCTATTGGGCAAAAGAAAAGTGGTGGTAGTAGGAAGCAACGACGGTGGTAGTGTGGCAATGGTGGTGGAGTTGGAGAAAAAAAAGTTAGGCAAGTGAATGTGAAATGAAATGAATATTTCTCATCTTATCCTATCCTCTTTCAACTTAACTCTTTCTTTAAGGTAAAATTTTAACTATAAAAATATAATAAAATAGACGATAGAATAATGTCACAACGTACCCTTTGGGGGAATAAAATACTACGACAACTAATAGAATGATTTTGTTTTTAAAAATATTTTTATTTTTAGAGTCGCCACCAATTGTTTAAGAATTAAAGTACAATTAAAAATTTTGTTTATTTTATTAGAATGACATTGGAATGCAAATTAGAGATGGGTTGGAGAGTCGATTATTCATGAGAAAGGTGTTAAGCACTTTATAGTATCTATTGAAAATTATTACCCAAATTAGTTATGCAAAATAACAATATGACTAAAATTATATTTTATTTATCATTGAAATAAATATTACAATATCTAACAAAATGACAAGAAGGTAAACATGTATGTATGAATTTTCTAAATGAACCTAGAGCCCTTCCATCTTTCAAGATGGATAAACCATTTCTCCAAATGACACTTATTTTCACCTAAGTCAGGTAGCGTAAACTCAGTTTTATAAAAGATTTTACTCTTACCCTCTCATAATAAGTGAGAGACCTCGAGACTCTAAAAATCCAAATATGCCCTAATGTATATGCATGATAATTATAATTTAAAATTTGAAAGCATGATACAAAAAAAATTACTCAAGAAAATGTCATAAAATAAAAATAATTTTTTTCACTCACAATAAGCCCCACACTATTATTTTCTTCTCACACCCACCTTTCCTTTTCTAACACCCCTCAGCTCACATTATTATTTTCTTCTCACACCCAACTTTCCTTTTTAACACCCAAGCCCACTCGCACCTAGCCTGCTCTATTTTTTTCTGTTCTCAACCCCCTCATTCCTTTTCGCACCCTCTGGCGACCGAGACATGATCCAATATAGAATTTCGAAATGCCAAAATGGTTCCATAAGCTGGATACTCAACAAATTGCAAAAAATGGTAGAATCTTACTTAAAAAAAATGAAACCAATAAATACTATGCCTACAATCGCAAAATCTCAACAAACAGATTGAGGCAAGAAAAGATCTCTAACACTTGCAGAACGTTCCCAAAATGCAGACAGCATCGCGACTTGAAATCACGAGGTCTCGGAAAATGAGGACTTAGTAAGTTTTACAAAACTGCTACATCAAACTAAACCAAAGAAATTGGACCGCATAAACCATTGAAATATCAAGCTTACGAAACAAACTATTTCAGGTCCAAATTATGTGAAACTCAACCATTTTCGTATCCCTATACTGAAACCCTCGATAACCAAGTCACAGAAAACACCAACCCATACCTATCATCATTTAAAAAATCACAGACAATCATATTTAGAAATAGAATTCTGATTCACAAACAAATGAGCGAAAACCTTTTCAAAAATAATTAAATCACCTATTCAATCCATCAACAAATGAACATCCATTCGAATATAGATACCAATAAATGAACCACAACAGTCTACATCCAAGCCCAAAACACGTGAACACAAACAATTGCACAGAAAAATCTTCATCTCTTTAGAATAGAGAATACAAGTAATCCAAATGATTAAAATACCAAGGTGTTAAGAATGAAGATAATGATCTCTAAGCTTGTATAGAAACACATGAATGCAAAAATAAAACTAATGATGTATGATATCCTCTCTCAATCTCAGTTCTATGTAATTATTCAGCTACTGAACAAATAAAACTAAGGACACAGAAAGAATGCAACCAAGATTCACTATTAGTCAAAACTTACTAAATCAGGCATCAAGACAGAGTTTAATCTAACAGGGGTTGAAAGAGCATCATTTATCCATACTTCAGCAAGCTCCAATGACGAAGAGGAAAGATCCAGAGGCATACTTCACATCCAGGTATAGTCCCTTGTTTTTCAATGAACATTTAAATCAAGGGAATGATGAATAATCACACATTCAAGCGAATCCAAGATCATTTCATCAAGTAGCTTATGCACACACTGAAAATCCCATAGATAAAATATGCAGTGAATGATTCAAAAGAAACTATTCGTCATGGAAAATGAAAGAAATCAATCTAATCCCCGAAACACACCCATAACTGGACACACAAGCATCGGCAACCAAGCCAGAACAAAATGAGTTGCAAATTTGGGATCCCATGCACTGTAGTCAGTAGCTAAGTCACAGAGGCATATTGAAACAAGTGAATGCACCAACGTCACATAGGTAACTCTACCAAATTTCAAACAGAATTATCATAAGTCTTTGGATCATACAAGCGTAAAATCACCAACTAAAACTCACATAAAGAGAATGGAACCACGAAGATATCTAATTATTCCAAACAAATGAAAACAGGAACACATGAATCCAACTCACCCACCGTCATCTCATACCGTCAACCCCATGATTTTATTGACAAAGGGGTCTGCGTTTTAAAATAAATCATCATACGAGAGCGGGTAAGAAAGGTGAGAAAGTGCCTTTAAGTAATCCCTAAATTACTATTAAATTCCCATTCCCTTGCCATTGTTATAGGTTCACTGCTACCTTTGCGGAGGAACAATACGAAAGTATAAGCTTTTTTATTTTATTATATTATAATTATACTTTATTAATTGATGAAGTAAATAATGATTCTTATTATAATTGAACAATAATTAAATTTATAATAATAATAATTAAAAAAATCAAAATCTTTGTATTAAATAAAAGTTTAATCATCAAGTATATTTCATAATTCTGTTTCGATAAAGTAAACATCATTAGAACTTGTGGGTTTACAAAATTGTGTTTAGAATCCTAATTCCTTGCCATTGTGATAAGTTCATTGCTGCCCTTGCTGGTTTAAGGCCACAGTTGGGACAAATAGAGTCGTTCTTCACGGTTCAATACACGTGAACAAGTTTTTTACTTTATTATATTATGACTGTACTTTATTAATGGCTAAAATTTTATTTTAATTCTTTTGATATTGTAGTGGTTATAACGTGGCCTCACCAAGGTTGAGTTTTTTTTTTTTTTTTTTTTCTTTTCTCTTGGCCGATACTTTTCGGTCCCCACCCCCCCTTTTTTTTTTTTTTTTCTCTTTTGTGTGCCGCTGTTTTTCCCTTTTTCTTCTCTTTTCCATTTTTTTTTTTTAACTACTGCTTCTTTTCTCTTCTTTTTATTTTCTTAAGCGTGCCGCCTTTTTTTTTTTTTTCCTTTTTTAAATTTTTTAATAGTTAATATTTTAACTAAATTAATATAAGATAAAAAAATTAATTAATTTTTTTAAAAATAAAAATATAAGAAAAATAAATAAAATAAAAATATTTAAACAAAATATAATATCTATCGTAATCATATTTTATTTTATTAGTTTACCAAATAAAAAATAAAAATAAAATTTATTTTATTTTTTATTAGATACACCAAACAAACCTTTAAAATTTACAAAATTATTTATAAACCCATTCTCTTACCATTGTGATAGGTTCATAACTATATTTGTAATAAAAAAGATCACAATCTTTGTATTAGATAAAAGTTTAATCAACAAAAGACACAATGTCTTTAATAGTTATTTGTCAATCAATCAAATAAACACCATTAGACCTATGGGTTTACAAAATTACTCCTTAGAATCCCATTCCCTTACCATTGTGATAAGTTTGCTGCTGCCCATGCAGGTTTAAGGCAACAACTGGGACAAATAGAGTTGTTCTTCAAGGAACAATACGAATGAACAAGCATTTTTATTTTGTTATATTTTAGCTGTACTTCATTAATTGATGAAGTAAAGAATAATTCTTATTATACTTATTGGGGAACAACAATTGCATTTGTAATGAAGAAGATGATAAGTTTTGTATTGGATAAAAGTTTAATTCTTACTTTATCATATTCTGATTTTATTTTATTAATTGATGAAGTAAAGAATAACCCCAAATTTAGAACAATAAACTGCTACGCTAGTATTTCTTCCTGACAGAGACTATGGAAGGGAAAAAATAGCTTATCACTAAGAACTCACTGTATCTACTGCGATAAAATTCTCAACCCTAGCTTTTTGAACCAATTCTGGTGATCCATATCCTAAATAAGAATTATTATTATCTCCCCCTTTCCGAAGGACAAAAAAAAATTAAAAATAATCAGTTGTGCTCAATTAAAATTTGATATTAATTTAAGAACTTCATGCTGGTACTTCTGTTTTAAACTAAAAGTTCACCCAGTGTAAAGATGATGTTGCTTATATTAGTGGGTTAAACAATAACTTGACTCTTTTGCTTTCTAAGAAGGAATAAAGAAGAGAAGACAAATAGACCGAAAAGTATATTCTGATCCAAAATTGCTTACAAAAAGAGCTATGAATCAATACTTCCCAAGAACCTAATAAGGATACAATAACCCATACAACTAAAATCAAAGGGTAATGCAGACCTATAGCTCTCTGCTTGTGGTGTAGTTTATGATACAAGACGTCTCTACATTTTTGTTTTTGCTTGTAGGAAAGTAACCATTTCTAATGGAGAAGATTTGAACCTTGACACAATAAAGTACTCTTTCACTAATACAATATATAGCTGGATTTTGTAACTTACGCTTCCTTGAGAATATTTCTGACACCAAAGTGAAGGTTCCATTCCATATTGAACAAATTATGTTTATAGAAAAAAATTTATATTTTTTATAAAAAAATGTTGAAAATCTCCCAACTTTTTTCATCCAACTCTCTGATCAATATCCTAAAATAAAAAATGGAAAATAATATATGAAGAAAGAAAAATGATCAACTGTTTTGTTTTTAAATTTAGAGTGAAATTCTTTTTTGTCCACTTGAGCAATGGTTAAATTTTTTAAAAAAATTTCACATTGTAAACTTATCAAATTGAATATTTATACTACAAAAATTGTATTAAAGTTAATTTTTAAAGCATCTTTTTTTATCTATACAGAAAGTAGACTTTGATATAATTTTTATATTATAAGAATTCAATTTGACAATTTTATTGAAGATTGACAATAGAGACACAAAGAGATTTTATTTTAAATTTTATTTAACATAACAAACACTACATGCTTGTACTCAGTTAAAAATTATAAATTCGCTAAATGTAGAGACTATGTTGCCTTTATAAGTGAGCTAATCAACATCTTTTAACAAGAGAAAAAAAACAATGCAAAATTGGCAGACAAAATATCCGAAAATATGATTATGTTTCCAAGTTTAATTTCTTGCAAACTCAGCTAGGAATCATTGCTTTTCAAGAATCTAATAAGGATACAATAATCCCTTCAACTATATATATCCAAAGTAGAAACTGATTAGGTATACATTCAGTGTAAGGAAAAGCTGAGGAGAGATGGGGAGAGAGTTAGAGATAGTTCCAGACTTCATTTTAGATAAGAAAATGGAAATACCTTAAAGAGCTTTACAAAGTGGAGATTGGAAAAGCTTCAAGAGGTTTTTCCAAGAAGACAAGAGAGCTCTGCTTGAGACTTTCGACTTGACTGGAAACACTGCCATTCACATTGCAGCCATCTTCAACAAACACCAACTCTTGAAAGAATTTCTAGAAATGCTATCGCCGAGGGATCGGTGGCATGCATTGAGGAGAAGAAATTTTCTTCAAAGCATTCTTCTACATTCAGTTAACACAAGTGTAGAGATTGCTGAGGTTGTGCTCAACTGCGAGAAGGAGCTGCCGCTGCCACCAGACGATGAAATTGAACCACAGGAAATGGAAGAGAAGGAACTGCCACTGCTGGAGAGTAGAAATCTCAAAGGGGAAACCCCCATTTACAGGGCAGCCATTGACGGTAACCTACAGTTGTTGAAGTACCTTACCAAACAAGTAGCTGATTTGGAGAAGCATTTTCATAGAAACATAGACAAAGTCTCCATTCTTCATGCTGATGTGGTTGCTCAACGTTTTGGTGAAAACTAATGCAGTTAAATTAATTTCAATGCAACTTTTCTTCTTTTGTTCAATTCTTTGTTGTTGTTGAACTTGAAACTTAAATTTATCTGCAGAAGTCCCTTTGTGGTTATTAAAATTGGATGAAACACAATTGGATGGCACACTAGCATATGAAAAGGATGATAATGGATGTACTTGCCTTCAATTGCTATCCACAATGCCATCCGTTTTCCGCAGTGGGACACACTATGGAATTGTAAAGCAGCGGACATATGATTTTATATATGATTGTATGACACACCTCATCCTCCAAAAATAAAAAAAAAAACTATTTATTTGTTCGTTCTTTTTAAACGTTATTAATTTTTCTAATAATGCAATTCTTGTCAGACTTTCTTCCTAAATTTAGATATAAAGACGATGAAGATGTTGTTAGCAGTAATTTTCTTATTCCCACGGGAGACATAGAAAATGGAGAAAACAATATAAAGCTACAGATCCCAGGTAGATGCTAGGAAATAAAATGTGTTATTTACAAATATTGTGCTTTATTTGTACACCTATGTATGTATGTATAGTGTTAAATTAGTATATACCTCTCATAGAAGCTTATGTGGGAGTATTTATGCAAAAAGATATTTGCCTCTAATTGTAAGAAATGACCTTTTTCGCATTTGCAGTTCTTTCAAGGATCAATTCAGCTATTTGGAGCCGGCTGAGTAAAGGTACAATGTGCATTTACAAATCAATCCCTCATTTCAATCTTAAATTTTCAACTTGCTTTAATATTACATTTGCATATTTGTACGGATATAAATCTAAAGGAAAACTATTGATTAGTCGTTAAATTTGTCCATGAGAACATGCAGAATGGCATGGAATATACCGTATTCTGAAGGTAAAGTAGAAGAATATGTTAGCAGAGCAGTTGGTTGACGTTTTAGCGAGAAGAGACAACTCATGGCAGAAAAGCTTTATTTACAAACAAAGAACACCAAACATATCACCAGCAATTCCTAGGTCCAAAATCTCTACAATGATGAAGCAAAGCCAACCAAACAGGGAGAAACAATACACAGAACAAAGCACTCATTCTAATAGTGAATTCACTCCATTGTTGTTGGCAGCTGCCACGGGATTCTTGAGATAGTTGAAAAACTTCTTGAGCTGTATCCTGAGGTCATAAATCATGTTAGTAAAGATGAGTTAAACATACTGCATGTGGCCGTGATGTACCGTCAAATGGATATCTATCGAATCATCAAAAAATATGGAGCATTGAAATGGTTAAGGTATCAATTAAGTGCAAGTGGAAACAGTGTGTTGCACCAAGTTGGGAGCATGGCGTTTTATACAGGGAATCATGAGGCTGGCATTGCATACCAATTGCAAGAGGAACTGCGTTGGTACCTAGTAAGCAACACCCAATACTATCAAGCATGGCTAACTATTAATGTACTCAACATAGAGGTGCTAGCACTATTTGCTAAGGGCAACCCTCTATTTTACCATAACTTTTCACCTAACATCCTATGTTTTTTTAGTTGAATTGGTTTTTAAAATAATATTAAAGTTTTTTGTTTTTAATTTCTTTACTTTTTTTCACCTAAAAGTAAGAAGATTAAAACCTGTTGTCAAGTTGAAATTTTCAAGACACCGGGTACAAAATGTTCTTTTATGTCATAGGATGTTGTGGGCAAAAAGTATTAACAAGAGAGACTTTTAAAATGTCAACAAAATATTGTTAATATATATATTATTTTGAATTGGTACTATATATGAATATATTTGTAGTTTGCACAAGCTGATTAATATTGAATTATATATGCAGCGAGTGGAGAATATGCTTCCCAGGAACTTAGTCATACATCGTAACAATGACAACCTGACAGCACAAGAGCTTTTTCTTAAAGAGCATGAATCAATGCTCATAGAGGCACGGAATTGGATAAAGGATACAGCTCAGTCGTGCTCCACCGTGGCCGTCCTTATCGCCACGGTGGTTTATGCAGCAGCATACTCTACCCCAGGAGGCACAGATGAGAGAGGGTTACCAAAATTCCTTGGCTCTTCTAATTTCCTCTTTTTCACTATCGCGGATGTTGTGGCACTCGGAAGCTCACTGGCATCTGTGGTGATGTTCCTTTCCATCCTCACCTCTTCATTTCAGATAAAAGATTTCTACAAGTCCCTCCTTCGAAAATTGTCACTGGGATTTGCCTTTCTGTCCTTGTCATTGATAAGCACAATGCTAGCATTCAGTGCAACCGTTGTGATCACCATGAAATTGGAGAAGAGCAACTGGGCATTAATTTTAATATATACTGCTGCTGCGTTGTTTCCTATTGTGGTGTTTATATCATTTGGAAAGCTCTTTTATGAGGTCATTAAGGAACTTCGGAGGCAGACTTTGGGGAAGATTTGGAACATGCTTCCAAGATGCTTCAGAAGATGGCGGCCGCGTTTGAAAGATGAATAAGTAGAAAACTTAACAATTATTGTTTACGTGTGAAGAAGGTGCCTGGGGATGGGAAGAAATCATGAGAATGCTGAAAGACATTATGTAGCTTATGAAGAAACAAGAAATAAAATGCAACTTGACTTTACCTTTGATATGTAGTGCTGCTGCGTTATTTCCTCTTGCAATATTTATATCATTAGACTTTAAGGTTTACAAAATTGATTAGAAACTCATTCTCTTACCATTGTGATAGGTTCTCCGCTGCCCTTGGGGATTTAAGGTAAGGGCAAGGGCAAATGGAACTTTTCTTCACGGAATAATGCAGATGAACAAGCTTTTTTACTTTGTTATATCTTGGTTGTACTTGATTAATTGATGAAAGTAAATAATAATTGTTGCTATATTTGTAGGACAACATCAGTTGCATTTGAAATGGAGAAGATCGCAACCGTTGAATTGGACAAAGGATTAATCATCAAAAGACACAATGTATTCTATAATTCATTGCCGATTAATGGTAAACATTATTTGACCTTGTGGGTTTACAAAATTGCTATTTAGAATCCCAATCCACTACAATTGTGATACTTTCACCGCTGCCCTTGCAGATTTTAAGGAAGAGCCATTCTTCAACGAATAATAAAAATGAACAAGTTTATTCTATTATGGTTGTACTTTATTAATTCATGAAATAAAGAATAATTCTCAATATACTTGTAGAAGAATAACAATTACATTTGTAATAAAAAAGATCACAACCTTTATTTGATAAAAATTTAATCATCAAAAGACAATGTCTTTGATAATTGTGTCAATAAATCAAGTAAACGTAATTCCCTTACCACTGTTATATGTTCACTGCTGCCCTTGAAGGTTTAAGGCAACAACCAGGACAAATAGAGTTGTTATTCAAGTAACAATACAATTGAACAAGCTTTTTATTTTATTACATTCTAGCTGTACTTTATTAATTAACGAAGTAAAGAGTAATTCTTACTATACTTATAAGGGAACAACAATTGCATCTGTAATGGAGAAGATCGCAAGCTTGGTATTGGATAAAAGTTTTAATTTTTACTTTATCATATTCTGATTTTATTTTATTCATTGATGAAGTAAAGAAAAATTCTTACTATACTTGTAGGGGGAACAAGTTGTAATGGAGAAAATCAAAACCTTTATATTAGATAAAAGTTTAGAAATATTTAATGCATTCTCTCATTTTTTTTTTTTTTAACATATTCTCTCAACCAGTGTGTTATCTTAAACACATACACCCCCTATTAAGTAGAGGTGAGCAAAATTCAATTAACCAATCGAAACCGACCAAATCGAAAGTAATCAGTTAGTGTCGGTTGGTTAGTATCGGTTTAGTTAGTCGGTTACGGTTTTGAAATTTGAAAAAATCAGTTAACGTCTGTCAGTTTTAGTTTTGCATTTTTCCTAACCGATGAAAATTGAATTGACCGATTAAAACATTATAAATTTTAATATTTTCATATACCATGTTAATTAGTAATTCAATTATTTTATTGATTGATTAAATCACTCAAATACTGTGTTATCTTGATGTATAAAAATAATTATATATTACTAATTTGATATGTACTTTAGTCTTATGTAAATATATTTATTGAAAATAGTAATTTTCTATTAAAGAAATTAAAAAAATGTTACTTTTATTATGTATAAACATTTGTTTATATTAATTTTGTCTTCTCTAAGCATTTGTGCATATGTCTAGAATTGAAAGAAGTTAACTTCCATAAATATCTTTATATATTTTTAGGTTTTTAAATTTATGTATTTTTATTTTTACTTATATAATTTTTAATAAGATGTTATAGATACTTATAAAAAATTATTTTAAGTTATCTAATAACCACATTCTTAATTTACAGTAAATCAATTAAATATATATTCAAAGTAAATACAACACTAAAATAGAAATAAAAGCTTTTTTTTTAAAAAAAAATTATTACTCTTGGTTAACTATTAACCGACCAAAACCGACCGCTTAACCAACTAAAACCAAACCGTTAGTTTTAAGGTATAATCAATTAGTTATCGATTTGATAAAATTACATAATTGGTTAGTATCGGTCGGTTAAAAATATAATCAAAACGAACTATAACTGACTAACGTTTACCCCTACTATTAAGGGTGTGTCTTAAGTAGCCCCATAAAAGCTTAATTATTAATAGACACATGTATTTCATAATTCTTTACTGATCAAGTCAACATCATCAGATCTTGTGGGTTTAAAAAAATTGCTAAGGTGTTACTAAAAACACTATCCATTAAGAGAGTATATGTTTTAAAATAAATCATGATAAGAGGAATGGGTAAGAAAAGGAGGAAAGTACCTTAGGGACTCCCCAAATTGCTATTTAGAATTCCATTCCCTTACCATTGTTAATATGTTATAGGTTCACTGTTACCCTTGCGGAGGAATAGTATAAAAGTACAAGCTTTTTTATTTTATTATATTCTTAGTATATTTTATTAATTGATGAAGTAAATAATAACTCTTAATATACTTAAACAACAATTGAATTTGTAATAATAATTAAAAAAAATAAAGCTGTATTAGATAAAAGTTTAATCATCAGACACTTGAGATAAATATTTTTTATCTTATCCCATCCTCTTCTAGCCCGACTTCCCCATAGGATGAAAATTTAACTATAAAAGTGTGATAGAATAGACAATGGGATGATTGTTACAACATACTATTTGGAAGTAAAATGCTATGACAACGAATGAAACGATTTATTTTTTAAAATTTTTTTATTTTTGGAGTCACCACTAATTATTTAAGAATTATAGTATAATTAAAAAATTTATTTATTTTAAAATATTTTTATTAGAAAAGTATTGAAATATAAATTAGAAATGAGATTAGGAGTCGATTATATATGAGAAAGGTGTTAAGCACTTCACAGTATCTGTTGAAAATGATTACTAAAATTAGTTATGCAAAATAACTATATGACCAAAATTGTATTTTATTTATTACCAAAATAAATATTACAATCTCTAACAAAATGGCAAGAAGATAAATATATATACATAAATTCTCTAAATAAACATAAAATCTTTTCATCTTTCAAAACAAATAAATCATCACTTCAAATGAGGTTTATTCTCATTTAGGTCAAGTAGTGTAAGTTTAGTTTTATAGAAACTAGACCACCTACTCTTCTATGATAAGTGAGGGATTTCATGATTTTAAAAATCTAAATATGCCCAAATGTATATGTATGCTATTTATAATTTAAAATTTAAAAGCAAGACACAATAAGAATTACATGAAAAATGTCATAAACTAAGTATTTTTTTTGGCACCCACCTTTCCTTTTCTAACACCCCTTGGCTCACATTATTACTTTTTTCTCATAGCCTCCTTTCCTTTTTTAACACCCCTTTGCTCGCATTATTATTTTTTCAGACCCCACCTTTCCTTTTAACACCCCTCAGCTCCCATTATTTATTTTCTTCTCATACCCACCTTTCTTTTTTAACACCCCCATCCCACTGGCACCTCCAGCTCTGTTATTTTTCATTCTATTCTCAACCCCTCATTCCTTTTCGCACCCCTTCAAGCCTCAACCATTCCAAGACTGCATTCACTAAACAGTCCCATTCACTAAGTCAAATTCTGATCCAAGAGATGATCTAATATAAAATTTCGAAAAGCCAAACTGCTTTCATAAGCCAGATACTCAACAAATAGCAGAAAACGGTAAAATCTTACTAAAAAAAATGAAACCAATAGGATAGTCTACAATCACAAAGTCTTAACAAGCAGATTGAGCAAGAAAAGATCTAACACTTGTAGAACATTCCCAAAATGCAGATATAATAGCAACTTGTAATCACAAGATCTCGGAGAATGAGGATTTAGTAAGTTTTACAAAACGGTTAGATCAAACTAAACCAGAGAAATTGGACAGCATAAACCATTGAAACATCAAGCTTACTAAACAAACTATTTTAGATCCAAATTATGTGAAAATCAACCATTTTCATTTCCCTATACCAAAAACCCTCGATAACCAAGTCATAGAAAACACCAACCCATATCTATCATCACTTAAAAGATCACAGACAATCATATTTAGAAACATAATTTTGATTCACAAATGAACACCCAGTCGAATGCAGAGACCAATAAATGAACCAAAACAGTCTACATCCAAACCCAAAACATGTGAACACAAACAACAGCACAGAAAAATCTTCATCTCTTTAGAACATAGAATACAAGTAATCCAATTGATTAAAATGCCAAGGTGTTAAGAATGAAGATAATGATCTCTAAGCTTGTATAGAAACACATGAATGCAAAAATAAAACCAAAGATGTATGATATCCTCTCTCAATCTCAGTTCTATGTAATTATTCAGCTACTGAACAAATAAAACTAAGGACACAGAAAGAATGCAACCAAGATTTACTATCAGTCAAGCATCAAGACACAGTTTAATCTAATGGGTTGAAAGAGCATCATTTATCCATACTTCAGCAAGCTCAAATGACGAAGAGGAAAGATCCAGAGGCATACTCACATCAAGGTATAGTCCCTTGTTTTTTCAATGAACATTTAAATCAAGGGAATGATGAATAATCACACATTCAAGTGAATCTAAGATCATTTCATCGAGTAGCTTATGCACACACTGAAAATCCTATAGATAAAATATGCAGTGAATGATTCAAAAGAAACTATTCATCATGGAACATGAAAGAAATCAATCTAATCCCCAAAACACACCCATAAATGCACACACAAGCATCGGCAACCAAGCCAGAACAAAATGAGTTGCAAATTTGGGATCCCATGCACTGTAGTCAGTAGCTAAGTCACAGAGGCATATTGAAACAAGTGAATGCACCAACGTCACATAGGTAACTCTACCAAATTTCAAACAGAATTATCATAAGTCTTTGGATCATACAAGCGTAAAATCACCAACTAAAACTCAGGCACAAAAAATATCAACGATAAAGAGAATGGAACCACGAAGATATCTAATTATTCCAAACAAATGAAAACACATGAATCCAACTCACCCACCATCATCACATACCGTCAACCCCATAATTTTATTGACAAAGGAGAGATCAAACCTAAATAGTTCCTTCTTTGCTCCTTCGAAATTCACCTCACCCCCCAGCGCTCTGCTTCTCTTTCGCCGCTCCTAGCCCTCAATACCTTTTTTCTTACCTTTCTGCTTTAATCCCCTTTTCCCTTTTGCTCTCACGCTCTCTCCGTCCCCTTCGCTCTCTCTCTAGCTCTCATGCCTCACTCACTTGGTACCCTCGCTTCCCCTTCTCCACTTCGCTCCTCCTCACCTTCTCTTCGCGATCCCTCTTTCCTTTTTTTTTCTCTCTCTCTCTCTCTCTCTCTTCGCCGATACTTTTCGTTCCCCCCCCCCCCCTTTTTTTTTCCCTCGTGTGTGCCGCTGTTTTTTCTTTTCTTTTTTTTTTTTTTTTTCTCTTTTCCTTTTTCTTTTTTGAAACTACGGCTTCTTTTCTCTTCTTTTTTTTTTTTTCTTAAGTGTGCCGCTTTTTTTTTTTTTGTCATTTTTTCTATTTTTTAACAGTTAATATTTTAAATAAATTAATATAAGACAAAAATAAAATTAATTATTTTAAAAAAAAAATATAAAAACATAAGAAAAATAAATAAGGTAAAAGTAAAAATACTTCTACAAAAAACAATGGTCTATCATAATTACATTCTATTTTATTGATTCACTAAATTAAAAATAAAAATAAAATAAAATAATCTATTTTATCTTATTTTTTTAATCAAGTACACCAAACAAACCTTAAAGTTTACAAAATTGTTTATAAACCCATTCTCTTACCATTGTGATAGGTTTACAACTATATTTGTAATGAAAAATATCACAACCTTTGTATTAGATTAAAGTTTAATCAACAAAAGACACAATGTTTTTTATAATTATTTGTCAATCAATCAAATAAACACCATTAGAACCTATGGGTTTACAAAATTGCTCCTTAGAATCCCATTCCCTTACCATTGTGATACGTTTGTTGCTGCCCATGAAGGTTTAAGGCAACAACCAGGACAAATAGAGTTGTTCTTCAAGGAACAATACAAATGAACAAGCTTTTTTACTTTGTTATATTATAGCTGTACTTTATTAATTGATGAAGTAAAGAATAATTCTAGTATACTTGTAGGGTAACAACAATTGCATTTGGAATGGAGAAGATCACAAGCTTTGTATTGAATAAAAGTTTAATTCTTACTTTATCATATTCTGACTTTATTTTATTAACTGATGAAGTATAGAATAATTCTTACTATACTTATAGAGGAACAGGTTGTAATGGAAAAAATCAAAACTTTTGTATTGGCTAAAGGTTTGAAAGTGTTTAATGCACTTAGTATTTTTTTTACATACTCTCTTAATTAGTGTTTTATTTTAAATTCACACTCTCTTATTGAGGGAGTGTGTTAAGTAGATTCATAAAAGTTTAATTATCAACGGACACAATATATTTTATAATTCTACGCCAATTAAGTAAATATAATTAGATCTTGTAGGTTTAAAAAAGTTGCTAGGGTGTTACTAAAAGCACTCCCTTTGTGTGTTTTAAAATAAATTATGATAGAGGAGGGGGTAAAAAAAGTAAAAAAGTGCTTTAAGCAATCCCTAATAAACGCTTAATTATCAGAGTACTTCTTTATCGATAAAGTAAACATCGTTAGAACTTGTGGCTTTACAAAGGTGCTGTTTAGAATCCTAGTTCTTTGCCATTGTGATAAGTTCATTGGTGCCCTTGCAGGTTTAAGGCAACAATTGGGATAAATAAAGTTGTTCTTTACGGGTCAATACAAATGAAGAAGCTTTTTACTTTATTATATTATGGCAGTACTTTATGCGTCTAGGGACATCTATACCTTTTTACTATAAGACTCATGCCTAAACGAAAATTAACTCATACTTACTTTGTTTTATTTTGCCCCATCTATTTTAAGAATGAATGAATGATTTTTTTTTTTTGGTCTGATGATTGAGCAGGAGAAAGACATTAGCACAAAACCACTGACAAATTTATTTGATATTTTATGTCCCTTTACTTAATGTTTTCAAGTGTTTAATTTGAGATGTTGGCTTTGATTCGGGTTGAAATGCTGACATTGTAGTTGTCTTAATCTGCAGTTTTGGTAAATGTATCATATATTATATAATATTGATTAATTTGTTTAGGTTTCACTTCGGTAGTTGCCTTAGGCACAATTAGAACTATTTTTCAAGGAAAATTACAAAATAAGGCTATTACCACTAATAAGGTCTCACTTTACTTAAACAAAGAATAAATACTAATAAAAGAACTTTTGTTATTAATACAACTTGTAGTTGGAATATTGAGAACCAATACAACATATACTTTAAGCTTTATGGTGAAGGAATATTGTTTACTTTCCACACCAACGTAAAATATTTTTATATTTTTTAAACAAAAAACTGTAGAAACTGTCTCTAGCTGTATGAACATATTCTGATGATTGATGTCCTAAACTAGAAGATTTTCCTTTTTGGATAAACTAGAATTATCTAGCCGAAACAAAAAAAAAAAAAAAACGCCACAGAACTTGCAAATATAAACTGGTTTTATTTTTTGTGATTCTGACCCAAATTTAAAGTCACAACTACAAACAAGTAATTCAAACATTTAAGGCATATTATAGCTAGCAAACATCACAGTCGTACCATGTTCAAGATTTTAAATATTGCTTTTAAGGGTCCCATACCCTTTTCATTTTGAGCTGTCTCCTTTTCTGCTGCCCTTAATTGCTACAACAACTGGAACAATTAAAGGTGTTCAAGGAAGAATCCAAATTAAAAAATTATTTACTTGATTGTAATTTAATTTAATCATTTTTTAATTAACAAAGCAAAGGATAGATTCTCCTTTTACTTTAATGACTGCATTCATGATGGAGAATAAATAGAGAAAAGTTACTTGCACACTCAATACTGTACACCTCAAATATACACCCACTTTTATAGTTATGTTGAACACTCAAAAAATCTGTTGATTTAATCTATAATTTGATTTTAATTTAATATTAGTGAGTAAAACTATCACTTCAGGATTTCAAAGAAGTTTCAGAAAGTAGATTCTATTCCAAAGTTTCTTGAAAATACAGTTACCTTCCAAGAATCTAATGAAGTTTTTGTTACCCCTTCAACTATATATATATATATATATATATATACACACACACACATATATATCGGAAGTGGAAACTGATTGGGTATACATTCAGCGTGAGAAAACAGTGAGAGATCGATGGAGAAAGGTGATGCCTATGATTTTCATAAAATGATGGAACCTCAAAGAGATCTAGAAAAGGGGGATTGGGAAAGCTTGAAGAAGTTTTTCCAAGAACACAATGAAGCTCTACTTGAGCCTTTTGACCTTTCTAGAAACACTGTCATTCACAGAGTTGCCGCCTTAAACAAACCCAAAATCTTGAGAGATTTTCTTGGGATGCTATCACCAAGGGACCAATGGCATGCGTTGAGGAGAAAAAATGTTGATGGGAACACAGTTCTGCATAATGGCGAGCTAAGTGTAGAGATTGCCAAGATTGTTCTCGGGTACGAGAAGCTGCCGCAGCCATCAGAGGATGAAATTTATCCAGAGCAACATCCAGAGAAGGAGCTGCCATTGTTGGAGATTAGAAATGCCAAAGGGGAAACCCCCATTTACAGGGCTGCCTTCAACGGTAACCTAGGGTTGTTGAAGTACTTAGCCAACCAAGTAGTTGATTTAAAGAAGCATTGTCACAGAACGCAAGACAAATTTTCCATTCTTCACGCTTCTGTGTCTGCTCTATATTTGGGTACAAATTTTAGTTTATTATTGAAGTTAAATTTTGACACAACTTTTTTTTTAAAAAAAAAATATTTTGTTCAATTCTTCAGAAATTTACTTTTTGGCGCAGATGTAGCATTGTGGTTATTAAAGGTGGATAGCAGCCTAGCCAATGAAAAGGATGATAATGAATGTACAAGCCTTCAATTGCTATCCACAATGCCATTCGTTTTCCGCAGTTCGATGCCGTTTGGAACTATATCGAAGTTGATATATAGTATTGCACACCTTGTCTTGCAAAAGAAAAATCATTTATTTGTTTATTAGACTCTTCTTTTTTTCTAATCATCCACATTTATACTTCGGTTTTTCTATGCAAAAATATCTTAGATTACTAATTTTTGCAATTCTTACCACAGACTTTCTTCCTGAATTTCCATATAATGTTGATGACAATGACGACGACAACATTATGGTTGATGACAATGACCACGACAACATTATGGTTAGAGTCTTCACAGCCTGTGCAAGCAATAGACCGTATCACATTTCAGGTAAACACTGAAATAAAATCTGCTATATAGCTTATAGAGACTATAGTGGGTATATTTAGTATATAATCAATTTTAAAAAGATTATGCAAAAATACATTTGCTTGAAAATGTAAGAAATAATTTTGCAACTTGCAGTTCTTTCAAAGGTCAATTTAACTATTTCAAGGGTCCAATTAGCTATTTCAAGGGTTAATTTAGCTACTTCAAGAGTCAATGTAACTATTTGGAAACTGCTGGTTGAAGGTACGAAGTGCATTAAAAAGAAAACTGTCTAGCTTCAATTTTAATTTTAGATAGACTTTGTCATTGCATTAGTTATTTGCCCATATAATAAACAAACAATATAAAGCTGGAACGAAATGTCACTTCTTAACAACGTGCAGAATGGGATGTAATAAAGAGTATTTTTGTGCTCAAGATGATGAACACGTCAGCAGTGGTGCTGGCTGACGTTTTAGTGCAAAATGACCACTCATGGCTGAGAAGTTTTGATTATATTCAAAGACCAACAAGAATAACAACCTCAGTATTTTCCACCTACAATGTTTCAAGTGAACCAAAAAGGGACGAACAATGCACTCTTTCTGATAGTGATTACCCTCCATTGCTATTAGCAGCTGCCAAAGGAATTGTTGAGATTGTTGAAAGAATTCTTGAGCTGTATCCTGATTCCATAAATCATGTTAGTAAGGATGAACTAAACATTCTACATGTGGCTGTGATATACCGTCAGAAGAAAATCTTTCGAATCGTCAAAAAACATGCAGCCTGTAAATCATTGATTAATCGGTTAGCTTCAAATGGAAACAGTGTCTTGCACCAAGTTGGAAGCATGAAGTTTTATAAAGGGAAACATGAGGCTGGCGTTGCATACCAATTGCAAGAGGAGCTGCGTTGGTGCCGTGTAAGAAATCGACAAAACTTTCAAGCATGTTGATTATTATTAACGTATTAATTAAAATAGGGGAACCTCTTTTCTTTTATTGCAAATACGGTTCTTAGATCTTCGTATCTAACATCTTGAATTTCAGGTTGAATTTGGTTTTTGACATGACCTACAGTTAGCTTGAAATTTTTGACAATTAATAAAACTGATTATATATATATATATATATATATATAGCAAGAATCCACTTATTTCAAAAATAAGATTTAGTTACTTAATTACTCTCTTCAGTAACTTATTATAGACTCATAATGTTGATCATACTTATAAATTTTTTTAAGATTTTAGAATTGATTGATATACTATATCTTATGACTATATTTTAATGAATAACAATAGTTTAAATTATAAATAAAGTTCTTTCTTATATTAAATACTTAAGAATTTTGGATTTATACAGAATTTAACATAAATGACTGAAGTTTTGATATAACATAATATAATGAAATCGATGAAAATCATCATTTGCATCTTTTGCCTCCATCTATCTATCTATCTATCTATCTATCTATCTATCTATCTATCTATCTATCTATCTATCTATCTATCTATATATATATATATATTATATATATATATATATATATATCATCTTAATTATATCGTAGATGGAGGCTTTGAATATCTCACCACCAAAATGGCGTTAATTATATATATTTACATAATAATTTTTATGAATCTTCCAGTACTATATATGTTTATAGTTTCTAGCATATATGCACGAGCTGATCAACGTTGAACTATCTACATATATATATGCAGCGTGTGCTGAGGATTCTTCCCAAACAGTTATTCTTGCATTGTAAT
The DNA here is from genome assembly GCA_022379115.2 of Bauhinia variegata. Lineage (NCBI taxonomy): Eukaryota > Viridiplantae > Streptophyta > Magnoliopsida > Fabales > Fabaceae > Bauhinia > Bauhinia variegata. The sequence goes on along the minus strand of CM039427.1, from coordinate 13,095,899 downwards.
GATGACAAGCTGACAGCAACAGAACTTTTTCATAGAGAGCATGAAAAAATGTTGCATGACGCACAAGAATGGATGAAAGGAACAGCTCAGTCGTGCTCCACCGTGGCCACCCTTGTTGCCTCGGTGGTTTATGCAGCGGCATACGCTACCCCAGGAGGCACAGATGACAGAGGGTCACCAAAATTCCTTGGCTCTTCTAATTTCATCTTTTTCACTATCGCGGATGTTGTGGCACTCGTTAGCTCACTGGTATCTGTGGTGATGTTCCTTTCCATCCTCACCGCTTCATTTCAGATAAAAGATTTCTACGAGTTCGCCTTTCGAAGATTATCACTGGGATTTGCTTTTCTGTCCTTGTCATTGATAAGCACAATGCTAGCATTCAGTGCAACTGTTGTGATCACCATGAAATTGGAGAAGAGCAACTGGACATCAACTTTAATATATACTGCTGCTGCGTTGTTTCCTGTTGCGGTGTTTATATCATTTCGAAAGCTCTTTTATAAGGTCATTAAGGATCTTGGGAGGCAGATTTTGGGGAAGATTTTGAAGATGCTTCCAAAAAGCTTCAGAAGATTGCCCCAGCTTTTTGGAAGGTTAATATGTAGAAAACATTACAATTGATGTTTACGTGTGAAGAAGGTGCCTGGGGATGGGAAGAAATTATGACAATGCTTAAAGGCATTATGTAGCTTATGAAGAAACAAGAAATAAAACGCAACTTGACTTTACCTTTGATATATAGTGTTGTTGCGTTATTTCCTATTGCAATGTTTATATCATTAGACTTTAAGGTTTACAAAATTGTTTAGAAACTCATTCTCTTACCATTACGATAGGTTCTCCGCCGCCAAGGGCAAATGGAGCTTTTCTTCATGGAACAATACAGATGAACAAGCTTTTTTACTTAATTATATCTTGGCTGTACTTGATTAATCGATGAAAGTAAATAATAATTGTTTCTATACTTGTAGGGGAACATCAATTGCATTTGAAATGGAGAAGATCGCAACCTTTGAATTGGATAAAAGATTAATCATCAAAAGACACAATGTATTTTATAATTCATTTCTGATTAATAGTAAACATTCTTTGACCTTGTGGGTTTACAAAATTGCTATTTAGAATCCCAATCCACTACAATTGTGACACGTTCATCGCTGCCCTTGCAGATTTTAAGGAAGAAGCTGGGAAAAATTAATAGAGCCATTCTCCAACAACCAATAAAAATGATCAAGTTTTTTTTTTTTTTTCTTTATTCTATTATGGTTTTAATTTATTAATTCATGAAATAAAGAATAATTCTCATTATACTTGTAGAAGAATAACAATTACATTTGTAATGAAAAAGATCACGACTTTTCTATTTGATAACAATTTAATCATCAAAAGACACAATGTCTTTGATAATTATTTGTCAATAAATTAAGTAAACATCATTCCCTTACCATTGTGATAGGTTCACTGCTGCCCTTGAAGGCTTAAGGCAACAACCAGGACAAATAGATTGTTATTCAAGTAACAATACAATTGAACAAGCTTTTCACTTTATTATATTCTAGCTGTACTTTATTAATTGATGAAGCAAAAAATAATTCTTACTATACTTGTAAAAGAACAACAATTGCATCTATAACGGAGAAGATCGCAAGCTTGGATAAAAGTTTTAATTTTTACTTTATCATATTCTGATTTTATTTTATTAATTAATAAAGTAAAGAATAATTCTTACTATACTTGTAAGGGGAACAAGTTGTAATGGAGAAAATCAAAACCTTTATATTAGATAAAAGTTTAGAAATGTTTATCGCATTCTCTCATTTTTTTTTTTTTTTTTTATATATTCTCTCAACCAGTGTGTTATTTTAAACACATACAACCCCTATTAAGGGAGTGTCTTAAGTAGCCCCATAAAAGCTTAATTATCAATAGACACATGTATTTCATAATTCTTTGCCGATCAAGTAAACATCATCAGATTTTGTGGGTTTAAAAAAATTGCTAGGGTGTTACAAAAAACACTATCCATTAAGAGAGTGTATGTTTTAAAATAAATCATGATAAGAGGAATGGGTAAGAAAAGTAGGAAAGTACCTTAGGCACTCCCCAAATTGCTATTTAGAATTCCATTCCCTTACCATTGTTAATATGTTATAGGTTCACTGTTACCCTTGCGGAGGAATAGTACAAAAGTACAAGTTTTTTTATTTTATTATATTCTGATTATACTTTATTAATTGATGAAGTAAAAAATTACTCTTAATATACTTGAACAACAATTGAATTTGTAATAATAATTAAAAAAGTCAAAACCGTATTAGATAAAAGTTTAATCATCAAATACTAAGATGAATATTTCTTATTTTATCTCATTCTTCTTTAACCCAACTCTGTCTTAAGATAAAATTTTAACTATAAAAATATGATAAAATAGACAATGAGATGATTGTCACAACTTTGAAAGTAAAACGCAATAACAAAGAATGAAATGATTTATTTTTTTAAAAAATTTTATTTTTAGAGTTACCTCTAATTATTTAAGAATTAGAATATAATTTAAAATTTAAAAGCAAGATACAAGAATAAGTACGTGAAAAAATGTCATAAACTAAAAATATTTTTTGTGGCACCCACAATAAGCTTGACACTATTATGGTCTTCTCACACCCACCTTTCCTTTTCTAACACCCCTTGGATCACATAATTACTTTTTTCTCATAGGCTCCTTTCCTTTTTAAACACCCATTTGCTTGCATTATTATTTTTTTTCTCACACCCCACCTTTCCTTTTAACACCCCTCAGCTCACATTATTTATTTTCTTCTCATACCCACCTTTCTTTTCTAACACCCCCAGCCCACTGGCACCTCCAGCCCTGTTATTTTTCCTTCTATTCTCAACCCCTCATTCCTTTTCGTACCCCTCTAAGCCTCAACCATTCCAAGACTGCATTCAGCAAACAGTCCCATTCACTAAGTCAAATTCTGATCCAAGAGATGATCTAATATAAAATTTCGAAAAGCCAAACTGCTTTCATAAGCCAGATACTCAACAAATTGCAGAAAACGGTAAAATCTTACTAAAAAAAATGAAATCAATAGGATAGTCTACAATCACAAAGTCTTAACAAGCAGATTGAGGCAAGAAGATCTCTAACACTTGCAGAACATTCCCAAAATGCAGACATAATAGCATCTTGTAATCACAAGGTCTCGGAGAATGAGGACTTAGTAAGTTTTACAAAACTGTTAGATCAAACTAAACCAGAGAAATTGGACAGCATAAACCATTGAAATATCAAGCTTACTGAACAAACTATTTTAGATCCAAATTATGTGAAACTCAACCATTTTCATTTCCCCATACCAAAAACCCTCGATAACCAAGTCATAGAAAACACCAACCCATATCTATCATCACTTAAAAGATCACAGACAATCATATTTAGAAACAGAATTTTGATTCACAAATGAACATCAATTCGAATGCAGCGACCAATAAATGAACCAAAACAGTCTACATCCAAACCCAAAACATGTGAACACAAACAATAGCACAGAAAAATCTTCATCTCTTTAGAACATAGAATACAAGTAATCCAATTGATTAAAATGCCAAGGTGTTAAGAATGAAGATAATGATCTCTAAGCTTGTATAGAAACACATGAATGCAAAAATAAAACTAAAGCTGTATGATATCCTCTCTCAATCTCAGTTCTATGTAATTATTCAGCTACTGAACAAATAAAACTAAGGACACAGAAAGAATGCAACCAAGATTTACTATCAGTCAAGCATCAAGACACATTTTAATCAAACAGGGGTTGAAAGAGCATCATTTATCCATACTTCAGCAAGCTCAAATGACGAAGAGGAAAGATCCAGAGGCACACTTCACATCCAGGTATAGTCCCTTGTTTTTTCAATGAACATTTAAATCAAGGGAATGATGAATAATCACACATTCAAGCGAATCTAAGATCATTTCATCAAGTAGCTTATGCACACACTGAAAATCCTATAGATAAAATATGTAGTGAATGATTCAAAAGAAACTATTCATCATGGAACATGAAGGAAATCAGTCTAATCCCCAAAACACACCCATAACTGGACACACAACCATCGGCAACCAAGCCAGAACAAAATGAGTTGCAAATTTGGAATCCCATGCACTGTAGTCAGTAGCTAAGTCACAGAGGCGTATTGAAACAGGTGAACGCACCAACTTCACATAGGTAACTCTACCAAATTTCAAACAGAATTATGATAAGTCTTTGGATCATACAAGTGTAAAATCACCAACTAAAACTCAGGCACAAAAAATATCAACGATAAAGAGAATGGAACCATGAAGATATCTAATCATTCCAAACAATTGAAAACAGGAACACATGAATCCAACTCACCCACCATCATCACATACCCTCAACCCCATGATTTTATTGACAAAGGAGAGATCAAACCTAAATAGTTCCTTCTTTGCTCCTTCGAAATTCACCTCACCCCCCAGTGCCCTGCTTCTCTTTCGCCGCTCCTAGCCCTCCGTTCCTTTTTCTCGCCTTTCTGCTTTGATCCCCTTTTCCCTTTTGCTCTCAAGCTCTCTCCGTCCCCTTCGCTCTCTCTCTAGCTCTCATGCCTCACTCACTTGGTACCCTCGCTTCCCCTTCTCCACTTCGCGATCCCTCTTTCCCTTTTTTTCTCTTCTTCGCTGCTTCTCGCCTTCCTTTTTTTTTTTTTCCTTCGCCGATGCTTTTCGTTCCCCCCACCCCCCCTTTTTTTTTTTTTGTGGCGTTGTTTTTTTTTCTTCTTTTTCTTTTTTTAAACTACGGCTTCTTTTCTCTTTTTTTTTTTCTTAAGTGTGCCGCCTTTTTTTTCCTTTTTTCTATTTTTTAACAGTTAATATTTTAAATAAATTAATATAAGACAAAAATAAAATTAATTATTTTAAAAAAAATATAAAAACATAAGAAAAATAAAATAAGGTAAAAATAAAAATACTTCTACCAAAAATAATGTCTATCATAATCACATTCTATTTTATTGGTTCACCAAATTAAAAATAAAAATAAAATAAAATAATTTATTCTATTTTTTTTTTTATCAAGTACATCAAACAAACTTTAGAGTTTACAAAATTATTTATAAACACATCCTCTTACCATTGTGATAGTTTCACAACTACATTTGTAATGAAAAAGATCACAACCTTTGTATTAGATTAAAGTTTAATCAACAAAACACACAATGTCTTTTATAATTATTTGTCAATCAATCAAATAAACACCATTAGACCTATGGGTTTACAAAATTGCTCCTTAGAATCCCATTCCCTTACCATTGTGATACGTTTGCTACTGCCCATGAAGGTTTAAGGCAACAACCGGGACAAATAGAGTTGTTCTTCATGGAACAATACGAATAAACAAGCTTTTTTACTTTATTATATTCTAGCTGTACTTTATTAATTGATGAAGTAAAGAATAATTCTTACTATATTTGTAGGGGAACAACAATTTCATTTGTAATGGAGAAGATCCCAAGCTTTGTATTGGATAAAAGTTTAATTTTTACTTTATCATATTCTAATTTTATTTTATTAACTGATGAAGTAAAGAATAATTCTTACTATACTTATAGGCGAACAAGTTGTAATGGAGAAGATCAAAACCTTTGTATTGGCTAAAAGTTTGGAAGTGTTTAATGCACATATTATTTTTGTTTTTTACATACTCTCTTAATTAGTGTGTTATTTTAAACTCACACTCTCTTATTAAGGGAGTATCTTAAGTAGATTCATAAAAGTTTAATTATCAACAGACACGATATATTTCATAATTCTATACTGATCAAGTAAGCATAATCAGATCTTGTAGGTTTAAAAAAATTGCTAGGGTGATACTAAAAACACTCCCCATTAGGGAAGTCTATGTTTTAAAATAAATCATGATAGAGGAGTGGGCAAAAAAAGTGGAAAAGTGCTTTAAGTAATCCCTAAATTACTATTTAGAGTCCCATTCCCTTACCATTGTTATAGGTTCATTGCCACCCTTGCTGAGGAACAATACAAAAGTACAAGCGTTTTTGTTTTATTATATTCTGACACTACTTTTTTAATTGATGAAGTAAAGAATGATTCTTACTATACTTAAACAACAATTGAATTTGTAATAATAATAATAATAAAGATCAAAACCCTTGTATTAGATAAAAGTTTAATCATTGGACACAATGTATTTCATACTTCTTTGCCGCTAAAGTAAACATCATTAGAACTTGTGGGTTTACAAAATTGCTGTTTAGAATCCTAGTTCCATGCCATTGTGATAGGTTTAGGGCTGCCCTTGCGGGTTTAAGGCAACAGTTGGGACAAATAGAGTTGTTCTTCATGGGTCAATACAAAATGAACAAGTTTTTTAATTTATTATATTATGGCTGTACTCTACTAATGACTAAAATTCTATTTTGATTCTTCTGATATTGTAGTTGTTATAACATGGCCTCGCTTAGATTTAAATTGTAACAAATCAATCCATCTATTATAACACTGTCAAATCTTTGTTGACATGGCTTAATTTTTTTTTTTATGTGAACTATATTTTAATAGGTTTAAATGATGAGGATCATAATAGGCTTTATTTTTCATATGTGGACTATTATACAATAGGTTTTGTGAAATTCAATATTGTTCACTCAAATCAGGTTGCGTCCACAGACATCTCTACATCTTTACTATAAGACTCATGCCTACACACAAATTGTCTTTGTTTTATTTCGCCCTATCTACTTTAATAATTAATGAATTAGGTTTTTGTTTTTTTGGTTCTGATGATTGAGCAAGAGAAAGACATTAGCACAAAACCACACACCAATTTATTTGAGATTTTATGCCTTTACTTAATGTTTTCAAGTGTTTTATTTCAGATTTTGGCTTTGATTCGGGTTGAAATGCTGACATTTGGTGAATGTATTATATATTATATAATATTGATTAATCTGTTTAGGTCTCACTTTGGTATTTTCCTTAGGCACAATTAGAACTATTTTCCAAGGAAAAATACAAAATAAGGCTATTACCACCAATAAGGTCTCACTTTACTCAAACAAAGAATAAATACTAATAAAAAGAACTTGTTATTAATACAACATGTAGTTGAAAGATTGAGAATCAATACAACATATACTTTAAGCTTTATGGTGAACGAATATTGTTTACTTTCCACACCAACGTAAAATATTTTTATATTTTTTAAACAAAAAATTGTAGAAACTGTCTCTAGCTTTTTGAACATATTCTGGTGAAGGATGTCCTAAACTAGAAGATTTTTTTTTTTTGTTTGCATAAACTAGAAGAATTATTATCTAGCCCAAAGAAAAAAAAAAAAAGAAAAACAATAAGTTGTTTTGATGTAAATTTTGATATTATTTTATAACTTGTATTGCTTGCAGGTGCTCAGTTAAAAATTAAAACTTTATCAACTGTAAAGACTATGTTGTCCATATTAGTGATTTAAACTGTGGCTGATTTCAATAACAGGTAATAAAGTTTTTGTTTACTGTAAAAATTTAAAGATTTTTTTATGAGAAATATTTGAAGATTTTAAGATGTTTAGAAAATTATTATACTATCTCAATCAAATATACCACATAAGGCATAAATAGTTTTTCTATTTCTTAAAGAAACCAAACAATAAACTGATATTGAAAATGAGTTGTCATGTTCATGCAAACTATAAAATGAAACTTATTTGTAATTCTGAAGGGTAAAATATCAATTACCATAGAACTTGCAAATCTAAACAGGTTTTGTTTTTTGTGATTCTAACCCAAATTTAAAGTCACAACTACAAACGAAGTAAATCCAAACATATAAAGCATATTATAGCTAGCAAACATCATACTCGTACCATGTTCAAGATATTAAATATTGCTTTTTAGGGTCCCATACCCTTTCCATTTTGAGCTGTCTCCTTTTCCGCTGCCCTTAATTGCTGCTTTAAGGCAACAATTGGAACAATTAGAGGTGCTCTTCAAGGAAGAATAAGAATTAAGAAATTATTTACTTTATTACATTTTAATTTAATCACTTTATTAATTAACGAAGCAAAGGATAGATTCTCTTTTTACTTTTAATGATTGCATCTGTAATGTAGAATATATAGAGAAAAGCTACTTGTATACTCAATATTATACACCGACTTTTATAATTATGATGCACTCTCAAAAAAAAAAAATTTGATTTAATCTAAAATTTGATGTTAATTTAATTTTAGTGAGTTAATATTAGCAAGTGAAACTATCACTCTGGATTTCAATGAGGCATCAGAAAATTACATTCTATTCCAAAGATTCTTGGAAACACAGTTACCTTCCAATAATCTAATGAAGTTTTTGTAACCTCTTCAACTATATATATATATATATATACACGAAGTGGAAACTGATTGGGTATACATTCAGTGTGAGAAAACAGTGAGAGATCGATGGAGATAGATGAAGCCTTCTGTGATTTTCATAAAATGAGAAAACCTCAGATAGATCTAGAAAAGGGGGATTGGGAAAGCTTGATGAAATTTTTCCAAGAACACAAAGAAGCTGTACTTGAGTCTTTTGACTTTTCTGGAAACACTGTCATTTACAGAGTTGCCGCCTTAAAGAAATCCCAAATCTTGAGAAATCTTCTTGACATGCTATCACCAAGGGACCAATGGCATGCGTTGAGGATAAAAAATGTTCATGGGAACACCGTTCTGCATAATGGCGAGCTAAGTGTAGAGATTGCCAAAATTGTTCTTGAGTACGAGAAGGAGCTGCTGCGGCCATCGGGGAAAGAAATTTATCCACAGCAACAAGAAGAGAAGTATCTGCCATTGTTAGAGATTAGAAATGCCAAAGGGGAAACCCCCATTTACAGGGCTGCCTTGGACGGTAACCTAAAGTTGTTGAAGTACTTTACCAACCAAGTAGTTGATTTAAAGATGCACTATCACAGAAATCAAGACAAACTTTCCATTCTTCACGCTTCTGTGTCCGCTGGGTATTTTGGTACAAATTTTAGTTTATAATTCAAGTTAAATTTTAACACAACTTTATTTCCTTTTCTTTTTAATGTTTTATTTTTTTCAATTCTTCAAAAATTTACTTTTTGGTGCAGATGTAGCTTTGTGGCTATTAAAGAAGAATAGGACACTAGCCAATGAAAAGAATGATAATGAATGTACAAGCCTTCAATTGCTATCTACAATGCCATTAGTTTTCCGCAGTGGGACAAAGTTTGGAACAATAGAGAAGTTGATATATAGTATTACACACTTTGTCTTAACAAAAAAAAAAAAAAAAGAAATCATTTATTTATTTATTAGACTATTCTTTTTTTTATAATCTTTCACATTTATAGGTCGTCTTTTCTATGCAAAAATGTTCTTAGATTGCTAATTTTTGCAATTTTTACCAGAGTTTCTTCCTGAATTTCCATATAATGTTGATGATGACAATGACGATGACAACATTATGGTTAGAGACATAGAAACAGGAGAAAACATTAAAAACCATCACATTTCAGGTAAACAATATGAAATACAATATGCTATATAGCTTATAGAGACTATAGCGGGTATATTTAGTAGTATATGATCAATTTCAAAAAGATTATGCCAAAATACATTTGCTTGAAAACGTTTGAAATAATTTTACAACTTGCAGTTCTTTCAAGGGTCAATTCAGCTATTTGGAAACGGCTGGCTGAAGGTACGAAGTACATTAAAAAATAATTTCTAGCTTCAATTTTAATTTTAAATAGACTTTGTCATTACATTAGTTATTTGCCCATATAATAAAATAAACAACATCAAGCTGGAACGAAATGTCACATTCTTCGTAACAACGTGCAGGATGGGATGCAATAGAGAATATTTGTGCGATAAAGATGATGAACAAGTTAGCAGCGGTGCTGGCTGACGTTTTAGTGCAAAAAGACAACTCATGGAAGAAAAGTTTTCATTATAAACAAAGACCAACAAAAATATCAACTGCAACATTTTCTCCCTCCAATGTTTCAAGTGAACCAGAAATGGATAAACAATACACTCCTGATAGTGATTACACTCCTTTGCTATTAGCAGCTGCCAAAGGAGTTGTTGAGATTGTTGAAAGAATTCTTGAGCTGTATCCTGAGGCCATAAATCATGTTAGTAAGGATGAACTAAACATACTACATGTGGCTGTGATATACCGTCAGAAGAAAATCTACCGAATTGTCAAAAAATATGGAGCCTGTAAATCATTGAGTTATCGGTTGGCTTCAAATGGAAACAGTGTCTTACACCAAGTTGGAAGCATGAAGTTTTATAGAGGGACACATGAGGCTGGCATTGCATACCAATTGCAAGAGGAGCTACATTGGTTCCATGTAAGAAACCTATAAAACTTTCAAGCATGGTTAATTATTATTAACGTATCAATTAAAATAGAGGAACCTCTCATCTTTAGATCTTCCTATCTAACATCTGAAAATTTCAGGTTGAATTTGGTTTTTGACATGACCTACCTTTTAGTTTGAAATTTTTGTGAAAGCTAACAAAAAATGATTATATATATGGCAAGAATCCACTTATTTCAAAAGTAAGATTTGCATTACTTAATTACCCCCTTCAATAACTTATTATAGATTCATAATGTAGATCATACTCATAAATTTTTTTAAGATTTTAGAATTGATGATTGATGACTATATTTTAATAAATAATAATATTTTAAATTATAAATAAAGTTCTTTCTTATATTAAATACTTATGAATTTTGAATTTATACAAAATTTAACATAAATGACCAAAGTTTTAATATAACATAATATAGCCAAACCGATAAAAAAAAATCATCTTTTGAAAGAAGTTAATATTGAATGAAGTAAGTATTCATGCATTGCTTTTGGAGAGAGTATATCCCTCTTCTATCTATCTATCTATCTATCTATCTATCTATCACCTTAACTATATTGTAGATGGAGGCTTTGAATATGTGAACAAAATGGTGTTAAATTATATATATTTATATAATCATTTTGATGAATCTTCCAGTACTATACATGTTTATAGTTTCTAGCATATATGCACGAGCTGATTAATGTTGAACTATCTATATATATATGCAGCGTGTGCTGAAGATACTTCCCAATAACTTAGTCTTACATTGTAATGATGACAAGCTGACAGCATTTGAACTTTTTAAAATAGAGCATGAAAAAATGCTCAATGATGCACAAGATTGGATAAAAGGAACCGCTCAGTCGTGCTCCACCGTGGCCACCCTTATTGCCTCGGTGGTTTATGCAGCGGCATACTCTACCCCAGGAGGCACAGATGACAGAGGGTTACCAAACTTCCTTGGCTCTTCTAATTTCCTCTTTTTTACTATCGCGGATGTTGTGGCACTCGGAAGCTCACTGGCATCTGTGGTGATGTTCCTTTCCATCCTCACCTCTTCATATAAAATAAAACATTTCTACAAGATTGTCTTTCGAAGATTGTCACTGGGATTTGCTTTTCTGTCCTTGTCATTGATAAGCACAATGCTAGCATTCAGTGCAACCGTCGTGATCACCGTGAAATTGGAGAAGAGCAAGTGGACATTAACTTTAATATATACAGCTGCTGCGTTGTTTCCGGTTGTGGTGTTTATATCATTTGGAAAGCTCTTTTATGAGGTCATTAAGGATCTTCAGAGGCAGACTTTGGGGAAGATTTGGAACATGATTCCAAAATGCTTCAAAAGATTGCCACAGCTTTTCGGAAGATTAGTATGTAGAAAACATAACAATTGATGTTTACGTGTGAAGAAGGTGACTGGGGATGGGAAGAAATCATGAGAATGTTGAAAGGCATTATGCAGCTTATGAAGAAACAAGAAATAAAGTGCAACTTGACTTTACCTTTGATATATAGTGCTGCTGCGTTATTTCCTGTTGCAGTGTTTATATCATTAGACTTTGGGGGAGTCTAACTAACCCCAAGCAATAAATAGGGTTATATTATCCTATCTTATGTGACTCAATCATGATCATTAATAGTGCAATGAATAATAAAGATCAACTTACCTTTAACTTGAATATTCAATTTTATTTCTTTTCTCAAATTGAACCACATAACTATTAAATTTAAATAAAGTCTTACCTTTATTTTATTTTTTTTATTCTTGTCCTTCTCACTCCCATTCCCCCTCTCCCCTCTCATATCTCCCTTTATTTCTCCTTATGCACAATAGGTAAACCATGCAATCAAAAATTAAAAAGAAAAATCAACCAAAAAACAAATAATTATCAAAGCCATCCATTACAGTTTTTCTTTTTATTTAACACTTGTAGCCTTTTTTTATTTGCAAACAATTTCTTCCTTCAATCCAAAAATATTCTTTTTTATGGGAAATAAAAAAAAATTTCTTCTTTCTCACACATACACTAATCTATATTTTTTATTTTTTCCTTTTAGTGACAATTCACAAAAAGTGAGTAAATCAAAATGTAGTTTGAAGCATTTTTTTAATATTTGCTCAACTTAAAACCGAAACTTTTATATTTAATCTCTTCAAAATATTGATCTTTAATTATAAATAGGGAGTGTTATATATACAAAATTTTCTTTAAAAATTATCTTAACTTTTGAGTTGTAGTTTGAGAGGGAGAAATTAGAATTTTCAAATGATAACAATTATATTTTAATAATATAATCAAGATAACATATTAAAAGAATTTGTTTTGATTTGAATATATTTGAAGAATTACACTTTAAGTTATCTTCAACATTTATCAATTAGTATAAAAATATATATTTCTTTTTGTAGATGAGGAATATTTCTCTTTTTTTTTTTTATCACATATAAAAAGTACATTTCATTTGTGAATTAATGTTAATTATTGTTCGTAAAATTCGTAAAGGAGTAGCATAGTTGTGAATTTTCAAAAAAGATAATGAAAAAGTGAAAATAAGATTTTAAGAAAAAGAATCCACCTTAGAGTTTACTATTGAAGAATGAAGATGGAGTATTATGTGAATAGAAAAACAAGACAATATTTTCTAAGATTATATACATTGATTAAAATATATTATCTTGGATTAGATGATTGATACTTATTCAACTCCTTCCAAACCAAAAATATATCTTGATTATTTAAAAATCTTTTGTTCAATAAATTTTAATCATTTAAAATATGTTTTAATTATTGCAAAAATTAAGATAATCACATAAAGTATTCACAAATTTGTGCAATTAAATTCAAATAAAAAATAGTTATACTATGAAATCATAATATAATCTATAATAATAAATGCTTTAATGAATTGATATTAGGTTTCAATGAATTTTATTTAAATTCTCCTTGAAGGTCTCACGTGCGCACATGCGCTCACACGCACACACACACGCACATATATATATATATATATATATATATATATATATATATATATATATATATATATATATATATATATATATATATATTAATTAAACATTAAACATTATTATTATAGTTAGATTGATTAAATAATAAGTCAAGTTTTATTGTGAGAAAAGACTACAAGGGAAGGAAATGAAAGGGAGAAAAATATGAGAAAAGTAAATTTGGTTCTAGGAATTAGAGTTAGGAGAGACAATGAAAGTTTTTAATTAATCAATGTAATTTTCTTTATCTAAAGTAACCAATGTATTTTTTTATTAAATTAGAATATTCTTAAGACTTACCTTTCTTTTACAATATATAAACATTCTATGTATCGTTTTTATGTTTACTAAAAATTTTTAATAGATATTAGTTGTCATTACTAATAATTTTTAAAAGTTATTTTTACATCACATAAAAAAAGTTGTTTTTATAAGGTGAAAGAGGAATCATAATCAAATTTTTCATTATTTAAGTTATACAATGATTAGATTAAGATACAAAGGTATAAATTTTTTAATTAGATAATACTTATAAAATTATTCTATAAGAATTTGTTACAAAATTTAGATATTTTGCTCAGAAACTTTTTACTAATAAATTTTAAAATGTTTCAATTGATATAGTTCATATTTAATACAACTAAATTTAGTTAAGCTATCAAATTAATAAGCATGACACTTGTTATTATTGAAAACATATCTTAAATGTGATCTTAATTTAATCATTTATAAATTATTTTTTAGAGGTTAAGTAGTTTAATAAAAATTATATTGGTTGATTTTATTTTAGTTAAAAAATATTTTTTTTATCTGTTATTAGTCTCAATTAAAGGATGTGAAATTTTATTTTTATTTTTTTAGAAAATAACTTTTAAGAAAATACTATTAGCATAAAAAAATTTGTTAAATAGTAAATTAAAATATAAAAAATTTATTAAATAGTAAATTAAAATTTATTACAAGGAACGAATGAAGGAAGAAGAAATGGTAGAAATTTTTTTAAAAAAATAAAGGAGGATAAAAATTAGAACCTTAAAAGAAATAAGAATTGACTTCTAATAAATGAAAATATTGTTGCAGAAATTTATATTTACCATTAATGTTAATAACAAGTTGGTCAAATATGTGGGTTCTACTATCATATAATTTTCATAATTTTAGTGGCCTATTTAAAATGGAGTAACTTAGACTTCCCCTTAAACTTTAAGGTTTACAAAATTGTTTAGAAACTCATTCTTTTACCATTGTGATAGGTTCTCTGCTGCCCTAGGGGATTTCAGGTAAGAGTAAGGGCAAATGGAGCTTTTCTTCACGGAACAATACAGATGAACAAGCTTTTTTACTTTATTATATCTTGGGTGTACTTGATTAATTGATGAAAGTGAATAATAATTGTTTCTATACTTGTAGGGGAACATCAATTGCATTTGAAATTGAGAAGATCGCAACCTTTGAATTAGATAAAAGTTTAATCATCAAACGACACAATATATTTTATAATTCATTGCTGATTAATAGTAAACATTCTTTGACCTTGTGGGTTTACAAAATTGCTATTTAGAATCCCAATCCACTACAATTGCGATACGTTTACTGCTGCCCTTGCAGATTTTAAGGAAGAAGCTAGGAAAAATTAATACGGCCATTCTTCAACGAACAATAAAAATGAACAAATTTTTTACATTATTCTATTATGGTTGTACTTTATTAATTCATGAAATAAAGAATAATTCCCACTTTACTTGTAGAAGAACAACAATTACATTTGTAATGAAAAATATCACAACATTTGAATCAGATAAAAGTTTAATCAACAAAAGACACAATGTCTTTGATAATTATTTGTCAATAAATTAAGTAAACATCATTCCCTTACCATTGTGATACGTTCACTGCTGCCCTTGAAGGTTTAAGGCAGTAACCAAGAGAAATAGAGTTGTTATTCAAGTAACAATACAAATGAACAAGCTTTTTACTTTATTATATTTTAGCTGTACTTTATTAAATCATGAAGTAAAGAATAATTCTTACTATACTTGTGAGGGAATAACAATTGCATTTGTAATGGAGAAGATCACAAGCTTTGTATTGGATAAAAGTTTTAATTCTTACTTTATCATATTCTAATTTTATTTTATTAATTGATGAAGTAAAGACTAATTCTTACTATACCTGTAGAAGGAACAAGTTGTAATGGCAAAAATCAAAACCTTGATATTAGATAAAAGTTGAGAAATGCTTGATACATTCTCCAATTTTTTTTTACACATTCTTCCAACCAGTGTGTTATGTTAAATACATACTCCTCCCATTAAGGGAGTGTCTTAAGTAGTCTCATAAAAATTTAATTATCAATAAACTCAATGTATTTCATAATTCTTTGTACATCAAGTCAACATCATTAGATTTTGTGGTGTTGTGAGGGTTTTTCTTTCAGGGTTGGAATCTGAGAGCCCCCTTCCTGCCAAGCCTTATGTATAGTTTGAGGTATGAGCTTTGTGGGTTTAGTCCATAACATAAGCCCCCCCAGGTTGGAAGGTCGATGAGTCGAGCTTTTGAACTAAAAAAGTTTGCCTCATCATGCTTATTTATGTATAATTATTGATAGTGATGTGACATTTTGAAAAATTGGTTCAATACTTGCCCACTGGGAATGAAGACACAGACGAGCTAAGTTAGTGTGGGTGTGGGCCCATCACAAATGGTGTCAAGATAAAGGGCTTGAGCCGGGCTATGATTAACTTAAAACATTTTTAGAGGTTGTTCGTATTTGGAGAGGTGTCGCTTTTGTACTGCTTGTGTTAGGCTTAGCTCGTGAAAGCTTCGGAAATAACCAACCTGACCAAAGTAAATTGAATGTGTCACTCTTTCTTCTCTTTTTTTTTTTTTCCTTCTCCTTCTACAGTAGCCGAGAAAGGGTGCATGATGAGTGGCAATAAAGAAAGTGTTTTAGTAGTCTACCTTGATCGCCTTCCTGCGTACCTTCGCCTACTTTGTATTCCCCGGTTAACTTTTTGAAATGTTAACTAGTCACCTGTGGATGTGTTAGTTGTTTTCCAAATCAGTTCTTGCACAACAACTCGGGTTGAGGTTTTATGGGCTCGGCGAAGGTAGCATGGGCCTAAATTGGTTGGCCATATATAGCTCAGGTCGAGAACCCACCCAGCTTGGATCGCAGTTTTAAGTGTAACAGGGGTTTGGTGAGGGAATCCGTGGGATGACTCCGTCAATAGGTACCGGTTAAGGTACCCACTAATTAGATACTCCATGTGGAAACTTCTAAGTTGAATTAGACTCTTAGTGTAAGAGCAACAAAGGATGGGATATCTTACTAGTTATCGCAGCTGCCATTTTTCATAGAAAGCTTTACTCTACTCCCATCCCAATCTAATTCTCTAAGATGCAGAGCTAAGGCTCAGCCAACAATTTTGGAAAAATTAGTTAAGATTGATTGAATTAACCACACCCCGTGATTATGTTCATGTCATATACTGTAGTACGATTATGTTGTAATGTATTGTAACAGTGCGACAGCGCAACTGTGATCGGTAATGACTCCAGAGCTTGCATTATTTGAGTTTCTAGTATGAAAATGGCACCCAATGATTTACATCATAATAAGTATTTATGAAAACATCGGCTCAAAATCAATATCATAGTAAATTGCAATGATTCATAAATCAAAAGGGGATAAGTGATCTAATCATGAGTAACAATAATTTAAAAGATGTGAAATCAAGTTGCTTATATCTGCCATGTTTTCCCCTGTAATTTTTTTTTTGTGGAGAGACATTTTTTGACGCTATACCAATGATGAGTGTCAAGAATATGTAGTATGCTTGAGCTGGGGTGTCACTGGACTTAATGTAGTGTGTCCTCGAGTTAGAGTGTCGCAAAGCTTGATACAGCATATCCCCGAGGTGGGGTGTTGCAAAGCTCGATAGAGCGTATCCCCGAGGCAGGGTGAGACAAAGCTCGACGAAATGTATCCCCAAGGCAGGGTGAGGCAAAGCTCGATGGAGCGTATCCTCGAGGCAGGGTGTTGCAAAGCTTGATAGTATTGTCAAGTATTCTTCTCTTACGGTAGCTTAGTGCTCAAGTACGAGTAGCATGCTTCTTTGAGCTACAAAGTATGTTCCTGGTGTGTTGACAACAAGATTTCTATGTTTTTGCTGCATAAGAGAGTTTAGTTACTTTAAATGACAAAAATTTCCATCCTGCTTGAGAATAGATTCGAACCAATGACCTAAAAGCTTATTCTCCGTTCTACTAACCAAACTAAGGTCATCTTGATGATACTTGGGTCATAAACAAATAAATATTAAAACAAAATCAAACAAACCTTAATGAAAATCTACCAACCTCGTGCGGATTCGAACCAGGGATATGAGATTCGCCCTCCTATCTACCATCCGAGCTAAGGTTGGCTTGATAATATTTAGGTCAGGAATAAATATTATAACAAAACTAAATTGATTTTAATGAAAACATACCAACCTCGTGCGGATTCAGACCAGGGACTTGAGATTCGCCCTCCGCTTTACCAACTGAGCTAAGGTTGGTTTGGTGACATTTAGGTTGGGAATAAATATTATAACAAAATCACACAGACTTTAATGAAAACATACCGACTTCATGCGGATTCAAACCAGGGACCCGAGATTCACCCCTCTACTTTACCATTCGAGCTAAGGTCGGCTTGGTGACATTTGGGTCAGGAATAAATATTATAACAAAACCAAATTGACTTTAATGAAAATATACCAACCTCGTTCGGATTCGAACCAGGACCTGAGATTCGCCCCTCCGCTTTACCATCCGAGCTAAGGTCGGCTTGGTGACATTTTGTGAGAGAATAAATATTAAAACGAAATTAAACAAGTACTTTAAATGATAAACTTATCGACCTGCCCAAGTATAGATTTAAACCTTCGACCTAAGGGATGGCTTCCGCCTTACCAACTGAGCTAAGGTAGGACTTGGTGAAATTTGGATTATGAATAAATGTTAAAACGGAATAAAATCACTTTAATAAAATTTTTCGTCTCGAGTGGAGGTTCGAACCCCCAACCTAAAGGATTACTTCCGCTCCATCAATTGGGCTAAAGTCAGTCTTGGCGAAATTTTAGATCAAGAATAAATATTTAAACGGAACAAAATCACTTCATAAATTTTTTTTAACCCGAGCAGGGGTTTGAACCTCCGACCTAAAGGATTGCCTCTTCCCTACTAACTGGGCTAAGGTTGGTCTTGGTGAACTTTTAGATTAGGAATAAATATTTACATGGAATAAAATCACTTCATAAAAATTTTTCGACCCGACCAGGGGTTCGAACCTCTGACCTAAAGGATTGCCTCTGCTTTACCAACTGGGCTAAGGTCGGTCTTGGTGAAATTTTAAATCAGGAATAAATATTTAAACGAAATAAAATCACTTTATAAAAATTTTTCGTCCCAGACCTCTGCTCGTA
Source organism: Bauhinia variegata (assembly GCA_022379115.2). Lineage (NCBI taxonomy): Eukaryota > Viridiplantae > Streptophyta > Magnoliopsida > Fabales > Fabaceae > Bauhinia > Bauhinia variegata. Next base: position 13,076,994 of record CM039427.1, on the reverse strand, counting down.
TTTGAACCCGCGACCTAAAGAATGGTCGCCGCTCTACCAACGGAGCTAAAGGTTAGCTCGGTCATGCTCAGTGGGAGAAAAGAAACTTAAAACAAATTAAAGAAACACTTTTAGGCAATAAAACTCACTGACGTGCACACTTATTTGAACCAGTTGAGTGGCTCGAGCCTAGTGACCAGTGTGGCGAAGCAAAGAATGGAGAGATAAATTTGGATGAAGATTAAAATTTTCTAGAGAGAGAAATAAGCTTTGATTTTGTTGAATATCAGTGTGACTTGCTCTTCTTTTTCTAGCTCTAAGATCCTTCTCTTTTTACCCAAGATCTCTCGATCTTAAGCTTGGAACAAGCACTTGGTGAATTCAGGCACCCATAAGGGGAAGATGGAGCTGGAGTTTTGTTGTGGTTGTGATTGTGATTGTGCCATTGTAGATGTTTGTAGAGGAACTACCCTCCATAGCATCAATGGATGTTGTTGGGGCTGCTATTGCGGCTCTATTTGAGGCTGTTGGGGAGTAGAATCGTCCCATTGAGGGGAGGAGATAGCCAGAGGAGGTGGCAGCTGCGGCTGTGTTGTTCCACACTCACTGAACCAATGTTGTGAGGGTTGTTCTTTTAGGGTTAGAATCCGAGAGCCCCCTTCATACCAAGCCTTATGTAGAGCTTGAGGTATGGGCTTTGTGGGCTTGGTCTATAACATGTGGGTTAAAAAAAATTGCTAGGGTGTTACTAAAAACACTATCCATTAAGAGAGGGTATGTTTTAAAATAAATCATGATAAGAGAAATGGGTAAGTGATGTGCGAATTAGGGTGTAGAAAATAGGTGTATATTGGATGTGAAATAATGATGGAATGAAGTGCAAGCGTACACTATCAATGTAGCCAACAAGTATTCCGAGGTTGTCGTACCTAAGGGAATATGATTGATTACTAGAGTACTAAAACTCCAATAATGCTCAAGCGATCGAAAGAGGATGATAACAGCAATAAAATATAAAAGCAAACAGCATAACAGTAAAATAACATATGGAAGTTCACATGTAGAAGAAATAAGAGATAAAGGCTTAGGGATTCAGATTTCACCACAAGTCCTTGATATAGACTTTCATGATTCAGTTATGACGTTCCACAATCATTAATTGCTAGCCAGGATTCCCTAATCTAATCAACCAACCTTGGCATGAGGTTAGATTGAATCTAATTACAATTACCAATCCTGCTATGGGCCAGTGTGAGTTCTAATAACCATAATTGCATTAAGATCCATGGACATCCCTTTCGGGCACTCTAGGGGATCTCCCTAACTCCCTTATAACGACATAGAATTTTGGGTATAGACAACCTCAAAACCCTATGGATTTAACCCTCGTGGTCTAAGTTAACTAATCATCTTCCGAGTCATAGAGAACCCACATATTTCTCTAACTAATTAGCCATAAAAGTTAAGAGTGAAGTGCAGAAAATTAAACCTCAATTAAATAAAAGATAGAATTGTCATAATATCATCAATCATGTCTATACAAGTACTTGGGCTACATCTTAGCCCCTAGAGAAGAAATTAGTTACATATGATGATAAAAGAAAACATAATGCTGAAATAAAAGAACATAGAGATGGATGGGAGTAACGCCTTGCTTGCTTGCTGCATTGTGGACTCTTGGATGCATGGATGGATGGTAGTTTGCTTCTCAGCCCTCCTTCCTATTTATAATCCCTCCATTACTAGTTAGACTCATTCTAGGACTCTAAGTTGCATTACAATTCTTAGTTATAATGTAATCCTAATTATACTTTTATTAGGATTCTATTTAGAACAATCCTCTTCCTAGTCCTACTTAAATTATGACTCTTAGATGAATTACTACTTTAATTACAAAGTCATTCCTAATCATAGTCTAACTAGGACACATCATTCTAGTAGGATTTAATAACTTTAATCCCACTCAAACTAGGACTCCTGAGAATTTAATTCCTATGGTTGCATATCTCTTTTAGTTTCACTCCAACTAGGATTTCATGTAGTCCCATGCTTTCAAGACTTCAATCCCACTTGAATAATAATTATGGAGAGTCTTCTATGTCTTGAAGTCTTACTTCTTGTAGGAGAAGGATTCCTGGAAGTTAAGTTGGGTCAAAACTCTTCAAAACAGCTTCAGAGGTCATCCAGCTCACTATGACGAAGCAGGTAGCTCGCCACGGTGAGCTATGGCAGCATGCTCCTTGTGCTCTCATGCACAACTCTCCACGGCGAATGGCATTTTCGTAATTTTCTATTTTTCTGCATTTGGTTCCTTTTGGTGCTTGGTTCCTGCAAAATAATAAAATGACATTAAAAACATCTTAATCTATACTAATTTGAGACTTAAATGCAAGGGAATTCATGCCAAAATATCTATATAATATACACATCAGTAAGAAAAGTAGGAAAGTACCTTAAGCACTCCCCAAATTGCTATTTAGAAACCCATTCCCTTACCATTGTTAATATGTTATAGGTTCACTTTTACCCTTGCGGAGGAATAATACAAAAGTACAAGCTTTTTTATTTTATTATATTCTGACTATACTTTATTAATTGATGAAGTAAAGAATAACTCTTAATATACTTGAACAACAATTGAATTTGTAATAATAATAAAAAAATCAAAACCTTTGTATTAGATAAAGTTTAATCATCGGACATAGAGTATTTCATAATTCTTTGCGGATAAAGTAAACATCATTAGAACTTGTGGGTTTACAAAATTGCTGTTCAGAATCCTAGTTCCTTGCCATTATGATAGGCTCATTACAGCCCTTGCGGGTTTAAGGCAACAGTTGGGACAAATAGAGTTGTTCTTCATGGGTCAATACAAATGAACAAGTTTTCACTTTATTATATTATGGCTGTACTTTATTAATGACTAAAATTCTATTTTTAATGCTTCTTATATTGTAGTTATTATAAAATGGGTTTTTTTATATTTAAATTATAACAAATCAATCCATCTATTCTATTATAACACCGTCAAATATTTATTAACATGACTTTATTTTTTCTTATGTTGGATGATGTGGACGATAATAGGCTTTACTTTTTCTTATGTGGACTATTATATAATAGGTTTTGTGTAATTCTATATTGTTCACTCAAAATTAGGTTGCGTTCATGGACATCTATGCATCTTTACTATAAGACTCATGCCAACATGAAAATTGACTCGGACTTTGTTTAATTTTGCCCTGTCTACTTTAATAATTGATGAATTTATTATTTTGTGTTCTCATGATTGAGCAAGAGAAAGACATTAGCACAAAGCCACACACAACTTTATTTGAGATTTTTTGCCCCTTAACTTAATGTTTTCAAGTGTTTTATTTGAGATTGCGGACACTGTAGTTGCCTTGGCTCTAGTTTTCGCAAGTGTATTATATATTATATAATATTGATTAATTTGTTTAGGTCTCACTTTGGTAGTTGCCTTAGTGTCACGGTCTTGCTTGTGACATGTATTTTTTGGTCTCTATACTTATTAGTTTCCTTCAAGATTCTGCAAGTAGATAAATAATGGTCCAGAGCTTTACATCAAATTTGGAACTTAGCACATCATCGGATAATTTTTGCCAATTTTCATAAGATTGGGGTATTTTTATAATTTTCTAAAGACTCGCTTGTCCAATACAAGAGAAAAGCACATGATCACGTTTTTTGGATTTTTCTCTATTTTGGTAGGCCATTTGTCCTGTTCTGACACTCAATTTTCCAAAAAGAAGCCTTATGTTGGGTTGGGAAAAATGATGTTAGGTCCTAGCACAAGGGAATCTGTAAATAAAACTCTTTAAGGGAGGGTGTCGAGTGACCATGAGTGGGTCTTGGCACTAGGATAGGAGATGGCTTGGTGTTGTTGTATATTTCTCCTACACCAATCCAATCACTTGTATATATGAGATATTATGAGATATTAATAAAAGAACCCTCTTCTTTCATTTGTTCTAACTCGTGTTGCTTATTTGCTCTTTATATCAGTTGTTGATAATGTGCATCATTTAAGATTGCTTGTTTGTGCATTGCCTCCTTGGCATTTATTGGAATCATCGTGCCTTTAATTGTGAATCTTGTAAAATATGTTTTCGATTGTAGGAATTGAGGATAAGCTGACTTGCTAGAGGGCAAGTGCTGCACTGTCTAGCTAGTCGAAGCTCACAGCCCATGACACTTAGGCACAATTATAACTATTTTTCAAGGAAAAATACAAAAGGCTATTACCACTAATAAGGTCTCACTTTACTGAAACAAAGAAGAAATGCTAATAAAAGAACTTTTGTCATTAATACAACGTGCAGTTGGAATATTGAGAACCAATACAACATATACTTTAAGCTTTATGGTGAACGAATATTGTTTACTTTCCACATCAAAGTAAAATATTTTTATTTTTTTAAACAAAAAATTTTAGAAACTCTGTCTAGCTTTTTGAACATATTCTGATTAAGTACTGTAAACGAAAAAAAGAAAAAGAAAAATAAGAAAACAATACGTTGTTTTGATGTAAATTTTGATACTATTTTATAACTTGCATCGTTCGCTTGTGCTCAGTTAAAAATTAAAAGTTTATTAGGTGTAAATACTATGTTGTTTATAGTAGTGATTTAAATAGTAGCTGATTGCAATAATAAGTAATAAATTTTTTTCTTACTGTAAAAATTTGAAGTTTTTTTTATGAGAAAAAAATTGAAGATTTGAAGATTTTTACAAAATTATTATACTATCTCAATCAAATATACCACATAAGGCATAAATAGTTTTTCTATTTCTTAAAGAAACCAACCAAAAACTGATATTGAAAATAAGTTGTCATGCTCATGCAAGTTATAAAATGAAACATATTTGTATTTGTGAAGGGTAAAATATCAATTACCATAGAACTTGCAAATCTAAACGGGTTTTGTTTTCTGTGATTCTAACCCAAATTTAAAGTCACAACTAAAACAAGTAAATCCGAACATTTAAGGCATATTATAAATAGCAAACATCATACTCGTACCATGTTCAAGATATTAAATATTGCTTTTAAGGGTCCCATACCCTTTCCATTTTGAGCTGTCTCCTTTTCTGCTGCCCTTGATTGCAGCTTTAAAGCACCAACTGGAACAATTAGAGGTGTTCTTCAAGGAAGAATGCAAATTAAGAAATTATTTATTTCATTGCATTTTAATTTAATTACTTTTAATGATTTCATTTGTAATATAGAATATATAGAGAAAAGTTACTTGTACACTCAATACTATACACCCACTTTTATAGTTATATTGCACACAAAAAAAAAAATAAAAATCTGTGATTTAATTTAATTTTAGTGAGTGAAACTATCACTTGTGGATTTCAAAGAGGTATCAGAAAATTAGATTCTATTCCAAAGTTTCTTGAAAACACAGTTACCTTCCAAGAATATAATGAAGGTTTTGTAACCCCTTCAACTATATATATATATATATCCGAAGTGGAAACTGATTGGGTATACATTCAGTGTGAGAAAACAGTGAGAGAGAGATGGATATAGCCTCCTGTGATTTTCATAAAATGAAAAAACCTCAAAGAGATCTAGAAAAGGGAGATTGGGAAAGCTTGATGGAGTTTTTCCAAGAACAAAATGATGCTTTACTTGAGTCTTTTGACTTTTCTGGAAAAACTGTCATTCACAGAGTTGCCGCCTTAAACAAATCCCAAATCTTGAGAGATCTTCTTAGCATTCTATCACTAAGGGACCAATGGCATGCGTTGAGGAGAAAAAATGTTCATGGGAACACCGTTCTGCATAATGGCAAACTAAGTGTTCTCGACTACGAGAAGAAGCTGCCACGGCCACTGGAGATTAGAAATGCCAAAGGGGAAACCCCCATTTACAGTGCTGGCTTGGACGGTAACCTAAAGTTGTTGAAGTACTTTACCAACCAAGTAGTTTATTTAAAGATGCACTATCACAGAAAACAAGACAAATTTTTCATTCTTCACGCTTCTGTGTCTGCCGGGTATTTTGGTACAAATTTTAGTTTATTATTGAAGTTAAATTTTAACACAACTTTATTTGCTTTTTTATTTAAATTTTTTATTTTGTTCAATTCTTCATAAATTTACTTTTTGTTGCAGATGTAGCTTTGTGGCTATTAAAGAAGGATAGCACACTAGCCGATGAAAAGGACGACAATGGATGTACAAGCCTTCAATTGCTATCCACAATGCTATTCGTTTTCCGTAGTGGGATGCCGTTAGGAACTATAGAGGAGTGGATATATAGTATTGCACACCTTGTCTTGCAAAAAAAAAAAAAATCATTTATGTGTTTATTAGACTATTCTGATTTTATAGCCATTCACATTTATATGTCATTTTTTCTATGCAAAAACGTTCTTAGATTACTAATTTCTGCAATTCTTACCAGAGTTTCTTCTTGAATTCTATATAATGGTATGATGACTACGAGGACGACAACATCATGGTTAGAGACATAGAAACCGGAGAAAACATAAGAAAGCATCACATTTCAGGTAGAAACTATGAAATAAAATCTGCTATATAGCTTATAGAGACTATAGTGGGTAAATTTAGTAGTATATGATCAATTTCAGAAAGATTATGCAAAAACACATTTGCTTGAAAACGTAAGAAATACTTTTGTAACTTGCAGTTCTTTCAAGGGTCAAATCATCTTTTTGGAAATGGCTGATCGAAGGTACGAAGTACATTAAAAAAAAATGTCTAGCGTCAATTTTAATTTTATATAGACTTTGTCATTACATTAGTTATTTGCCCATATAATAAATAGACAATGTAAAGCTGGAACAAAATGTCACTTTCTTCGTAACAGCGTGCAGGATTGGGTCCAATAAAGAATATTTGTGTGCTAAAGATGACGAACAAGTTAACAGTGGAACTGGCTGACGTTTTAGTGCAAAATGACAACTCATGGAAGAAAAGTTTTATGGGTATTTTATGTTGTTCAATGTGTATTATCGGGCTCGTATATAAAAAATGCTAAATGTATGCTTATTTTTATATCTTGTGTTTTTTTGAAGATTATAGATGTAAAATTATAAATAAAATAAGAGAAAAACGAGTGTAAAAAGTGGATATACACATACCACCACTCCCCATATATAATTTGATGGGTATATGAGAGGAGGTGAAGGAGATCAGCAGTGAGTTAGTCGTATTCTCGTTTTGTGAAACAAGAATATGACTGTTTGATTCAGTGGAGGGAGACAAATTGGCTGAACCAGAAGAGGTGGAAGCGTTTGAAGCCATGGATTGTTGAGCTGTTAAGCGAAGGCTCTTATACCATGTAGAAGTGGCATAAAACATATATAAATCTCATTATTAAAAAGAATTAACCATTGATGCATATATATACACGATTACAACAGTTTAGAAATGGAAGAGATAAAGAAGGATATTATATTTTCTACACATCGCCCTTCGCAGTGTTCAGATCATTTCAACATCTCTTTTATGCTGTCATAGGAGATCTCTCGAAGGAGATCATGAGCAAGACTCTGAAGGTTCTTCAAAGGATTTCCGCTGAGCTTTATAAGACTAATATATATTAAAAAAGATTGATGTTTACATGTGAAGAAATCAAGAGAATGCTAAAACACATAAGTTTATAAAGTTGAAATAAGAGAAAAATAAATATGTTTTGCTTTTAAATTCTACTATATATATATGTATAAACAAATTTTACCATATTGAAATGATCAATCATTCAATTTTTTTTTTTTTTTAATTTTTGTGATACAAGAGAGTAAAACCTTAAATTTTTTAAATACTATCCAAATTCTTACTTGATATATTGAAACGAGAATTATTCAAGTAAAAAACAAAAAAAACAAAATAGAATTTGGATCCTCTTGCGACCTAACGTGATAGTATCATGTTTGATAAATCTTGGCCCATCACTCCAATAAAGCCAAATCAATGGTTAAACTTGTATAACTTTCTCTCTCACCTTCGAACTCAACCATTTCACTTAACTTTTTGTTTCCTCTCTTTCCAGCTCCAAGCTTAGCGAGTACATAATCACTCTCTCCTTGCATTCGCCAATGAGCATTCATCTCCCGTCGGATATTGCACATCAACGAAGTCCTCACAGATTTACTAATAATATACTTTCCAAATTTCCGCCATACTCACTATATATTAAAAAATATCTTTTTTTAAATTTTATAAGTAATTTTCTTTTTTTAAAAAAGATGTTACAAACAACACTGTATGATAAAATTTAATTTTTCTTTTCTTCTTTTTAATTTTCTTTTGCCTGTATCTTTTCAAACATTACTCTTTGAAGTCTTCTTTCATGCTTTGTCATCCCTACTTCAACAAATTTGTGCATGTTATCTTGAATGTATAAATATAAATATATATGAAGTCTAAAATCTATAACATGTATATGGAGCATACCCTGGCAGAAAGCCATATGGGATACAATGGATGGAATAACTTTAGATCTTTCTTTTTGAGCTGAATCACCATATACAGGATATATACACACATGATGTACTGTGTGTGTATCGTTTTATGATGCTTTCTATTTTATTTTTTTTGTAAGGAAAATTATACATCTAAGACATCTCACAATATTTGAATAACAAATTATCACTTCAAGAAAGCTTAACAAAATGACAATTTATCATCTTATAGGGCATGGGAATGAGTGAATAGAGAATTATGATAACGGTTAGATATTGAAGTTAGCTTGCTTTCTTTTGCCTAATTTTCCTGAATGCATTTGGTTCCTGCTAATGTTTCCTTCTTTGTTTCAATACTAGTAGCCTTAAACTAACTGCTTGTATGATTGCCTTTGTGAAAATAAATCGCTTATATGGTCCAAGTAATAAACGACCAAGTTTCCTTTAGATCCAAATTCCAATATGATCCCCATACCTAATTAGATGTATATAAAGCACGCCAATGTTAGAAAGATAAACCCTAGAAAATAATATGATAACTCCAACGATCCAATTGTTGAATAAATTGAGACTTGAAATACTTTCTAGAAGAAAATGATGTCTTCCATAAGACATTCTTTCTTCTGATCCAAATTCTTATGGGTTTAGGGTTAACTGCTTATGAAGCGTGGCTATGTTGTCTTGTCCATATCTCTTACATTTAACTGCCTCTCGTTTTCTTGTCTATCCAATTTCAAATTTTAAAAAAACCAGTTATGCATTCGGGAGGGACATCAGCTTGGGTTCAGTGAAGACTCCCTCGACAGGTGTGCTAGGACTTGATTCTGGCTCCATTCCCTTTCTCTCGTATATAATTGGACAACATCATATTTTTGGTTTACCACTAATATCTACGACGAAGGTGTACCACTAGTATCTACGAAGCACGAACTTAAGAGCAGGTGCCTTAACTCAACCAATTGATTAGAGTTAAATGGATGACCTAAATGGAAGCAAAGTTCTTTCAAAGATATGGTAATATTATATTGGTTCACTCTTTGTTAAATGTTTTCATGTATAGAAAACAACAAAAGTAAAACTCTGAAATTCAATTAATTCTCATTTAACCAGGCCTATTAGGCCTAAATTAGCAAATATGCTAGGTTTATGTTTTAGCCTATGTAGGCCTCACTATTTAAGTCAATGCCTAACTTAGCCTATTTCAATCCCTAGTAATAGAGAATATATGAACCATGGAGGGAGATAAAGATACTAACCTTATCAGTAAGAACAAACTCTCCTAAGCGAAAATTCTTCCTCAAACATAGGATATAAATAAAAGTACTTTTGTCATCTATACTACATATAGTTGTATTGTTTACTTTTGGCTCTATTGAGAACGAATGCAACATATAGTTTAAGCTTTATTGTCATTATTTAAAACAAATAACATATATTTTCAAAATAAGAAATTGAAGAAATAATCCCTAGTTTTTTCAACCAATTCTGGTCATGGATGTCCTGAAAAAGAAGAGTTACAATCCCTCCCACCAAAAACATAAGAAAAATGGAAGAAAAGAAAAAACAAGTAAAGATTCAGGTGTTTTGATCTAAAATTCGATATTCATGTAACATGCATTACATGCAGGTACTCAGTTAAAAATTAAAAGTTCATCAAGTGTAAAGACCATGTTGTCTAACTTTATATTGGTGAGTTTAACAGTAACATGATATTTCTTGCTTTCTAAGAATGGAAGAAAGCATGACATACAAGTGTCCAAAAATTAGATTCTACTCCAAAATTTCTTGTAAACTCAGCTACGAATCAGCGCATTCCAAGAATCAAGCAAGGATATAATAACCCCTTCAACTATACATAAATATATCAATGTAGAAAGTGATTAGGTACATTTAGTGTGAGAAAAACTAAGGAGAGATGGAGAAAAAATCCCCAAATTTTCATAAGAAAATGGCAAAACCACAGAGAGCTTCTAAAATGGGTGATTGGGAAAGCTTCAAGAGGTTTTTCCAAGAAGACAGTAGAGCCTTTCGACTTGACCGGAAACACTGCTCTTCACATAACTGCCATAAAAAATCCCCAACTTTTCAGCGAATTGCTAGAAATGCTGTCGCCAAGGGACCAATGGCATGCATTAAGAAGAAAAAATTATCGTCGCAGCACCATTCTACATAATCTCCACTTAAGCGTAGAGGTTGCTAAGGTTGTCCTCAGGTACGGGAAGGAGCTGCCACATCCTCCAGAGAAGGAAATTGATCAGCAGGAACTGCCAGAGAAGGACCTGAAATTGTTGGATATTAGAAATATCTATGGGGAAACCCCCTTTTACAGGGCTGCCTTATGTGGTAACCTAACGTTATTGAAGCACCTTATCAAAGAAGTAACTGATCTAAAGACGCATTTTCATAGAAAAGATAAATTTTCCATTTTCATGCTGCTGTGTCTGCCCAATATTTTGGTACAAATTTTATATATACATTATTGGAGTTAAATTTTAACAGAACTTTTCTGATTTTGCTTCATGCTTCATCGTTGTTGAACTTGAAGTTTACATTTTGGCGCAGAAGTAGCTTTGTGGCTATTAAAAAAGGATGGTACACTAGCATATGAAAACGATGATAATGGGTGTACCTGCCTTCAATTGCTATCAACAATGCCATCAGTTTTCCGCAGCGGGATACAATTTGGAACTATAGAGAAGTTCAAATATTCTTGTATTCACACCTTGTCCTCTAAAAGATATTATTTATATGTTTCTTGATCCTTCTTTTTTTTTTTACAATCATCAACATTTATATTTTGTAGTTTCGATAAAGAAACATGTTTTTTGCATTTCTAATTTCTCTCTTGATCACTGATTTCACTATTGATTGCAATTCTTGTCACAAATCTTGTTCCTGATGATGGATGTTATGATGATGACAATGAGGATCACAGCCGGAGAGACATTGAAACAGGAGAAAACAATATAAAGCAAGACATTTCAAGTGAAAACACACACACACACACACACACACATGTATGTGCCTTGTAGACTCTACGGTGGTGGTTTATTTAGTATATCACTTGTATTAGTTTAAGCAAAAATACATTTACCTCAGGTCATAAGAAATAATTTTGTAATTTTGCAGTTCTTTCATGGATCAATTCGGCTATTTGGAGACGATTGACTAAAGGTGCGAAGTACAATTATAAAACAGTATCTCACTTCACTTTTAACTTTAAATAGGCTTTATCATTAAGTTATTAATTTGTAGAAACAAAATCAAAGCTGGAATGAAATGTCATTTTCTTCTTATGCAATTATATACAGACTAGAAAAATAGTGGTGATATTCTTTTGGTACCTATTTTATTTCCTTTCTTTCAGTGGTTGTTCCATAATAACTGAACTCATATGCCAAACATGTGCAATTATACATTACATGCCAAATTAGGCTTTTTAGTTTTTTATTTTTTTTGCAACTCTGCTATTTGATACTTCACCAACCTAATAGATTATAATAGAATTACCTTATGTAAGAGGAAAATTGCTTAGTCCCTCTCTGCTAATAATTTTATCCTTGACAACGTGCAGAATGGGATGGAATAAAACATATTTGGAAGACAAAGAAGCAAAACAAGTTAGCAGAGCAGTTGGCTAACTTTCTAGTGACAAAAGACGATTCGTGGCTAAACAGTTCTGATCACAAAGGAAGACCAACTATCATATCACCAGCAATTCATCGCTCCAATGTCTCTAAATTTGAGAAGGAAATTGACCCAAACAAGAATAAACAATACACTAACCAAACCACTGGTACTTTTAGTGGTTACACTCCACTGCTATTAGCAGCTGCCTCAGGAATCGTTGAGATCGTAGAAAGATATATTGACCTATATCCTGAGGCTATTAATCACGTTAGTAAGGATGAGCTAAACATATTGCATGTGGCTGTGATGTTCCGTCAAAAGGAAATCTAGCGAATTGTCATAGAAACTGGAGAATGGAAATTGTTGAGGTTTCGGTTGAGTTCAAATGGACACACTCTCTTGCACCAAGTTGGGAACATGGCGTTTTATAGAGGGAATCATAAGGCTGCCATTGCATACCAATTGCAAGAGGAACTGCGTTGGTACCAAGTAAACAACACCCAATACTTTCAAGCATGGCTAATTATTAGAGGTGCTAGCACTATTTGCTAAAGGCAACCCTCTATTTTATCATAACTTTTCACTTAACATCTTATGTTTCTAGTTGAATTGGTTCTTAAGATAATTTGAAAGTTTCTTATTTTTTATTTTTTACTTTTCTTCACCTAAAAGTAAAAAGATTAAAACTTGTCGTAAGTTAAAATTTTCAAGACGCCGTATACAAAATGTTCTTTTATATTATAGGATATTGCAATAAAAAAGTATTGACAAAGGAGACTTTTAAAATGTCAATAAAATATTGTTAATATATATTATTTCGAATTAATACTATATATGAATATATTTGTAGTTTGCACAAGCTAATTAATGTTGAATTATATATGCAGCGAGTGGAGATGATACTTTCCAAGAACTTAGTCACACAATGCAACGATGACAATCTGACAGCACAAGACCTTTTTCTTAAAGAGCATGAATCAATGCTCATAGAGGCACGGAATTGGATAAAGGATACAGCTCAGTCTTGCTCCACAGTGGCCGTCCTCGTCGCCACGGTGGTTTATGCAGCAGCGTACTCTACCCCAGGAGGTACAGATGAAAGAGGGTTACCAAAACTCCTTGGCTCTTCCAATTTCCTCTTTTTCACTATTATGGATTCTGTGGCCCTAGGAAGCTCACTGGCATCTGTGGTGATGTTCATTTCCATCCTCACTTCTCCATTTGAGATAAAAGATTTCTACAAGTCCCTCCGTCGAAAATTGTCATTCGGATTCACTTTGCTGCTCTTGTCATTGATAACGACAATGCTAGCATTCAGTGCAACCATTTTGCTCACCATTTTGCTTACCTTTGATATATAGTGCTGTTGCGTTATTTCCTGTTGCGGTGTTTATATCATTTCAACATCTCTTTTATGCAGTCATTAAAGATGTTTGGAAGGAGCTGATCTTGAGGAAGACACTGAACGTGATTCCAAATAGCTTCAAAAGGAAACTTAAGATGGCTGGTGCTTCAAAAGGGAAAATATAGAAAAGGGTGCATCAGTATATAAGGTTGAGATAGAAGAGAGAAACAAATAAGTTTTAATTTCAAATTCTACTATATTTTAAAATAATCAATTATTCATGTCAGCTTTTCCCTTACTTGATGCATGACATTTATAGCGACAAATGGAACATTTCACATGAGAATACAAATATGGAAAAAAAAAATGCCAGTAATTGTAGAAATGAAGAAATGCTATTTACGAAATGTCCTTCTCAATATCATCTCTCCAAATAAATCCAGAAATTAGGTTTTATTTGCTTAAAAAATTTTCTTTTTTATGGAAGCTAAAGAAATTATTTTAACAATATAATAACTAATAACAATTATTTTTCTCACAGTAGACAACCAAAAGATTATAACATCTTTAAGACATTATAATACTATATACGATCTCAACCAAATATTTCATTGTGGCTCTCTTAGCCAAGCACGTATGGTGGTTATTACAGTGCCCCGTCTCTCTAATAGCAACTGTTCTTAGAGTAAAATATTTCTCAGACGGTGATATCCTTAATGCTTCCCTTGGATATAGACCCTCCTATACATGGAGAAGCATCTAGTCCAGCGCATCCCTGCCCTTAAAAAGGGATAGTATTGGGAACAGAGCAAAGCTATAGTGGGCATGGACCCAGAGTCCAAGTGACATAGATGTTTTATGCCCCTTTACTTAATGTTTTCAAGTGTTTTATTTGAGATTTTGGCTTTGAGTTGGGTTGAAATGTTAATTTTGTAGCTTGAAAACTATGGTGCAGCTATGAGACATTCCTTTGGGATCATGATGTATGACAACCTAAACCACTGTACTATTTTAGGACAAGGTATGAGACATTTTTTTTGGATCACAAATTTTAACCCAAAAAAAAAACCTAAGCCACTTTACTGTTTTTAGAGGATATATCTAAAATATGCATAAGCCTTCTTTAAATCCAGCTTTAACAACTTCTAACAATTATCGTGATGTTTAAAACTTTAGAATAAATGAGAATATAACTTATACATTTTTTTAAGTGAAAATGTAACAAGAGATTTGTAGTAAACAAAAAGCTAAAAGCATTCCTTTAATAGCCATAATCTAGAATTCAATTACATTTGTAATGGAGAAGATTGCAACCTTCGTATTGCATTAAAGTTCAATCATCAAAAGACACAATGTAATTCAAAATTCTTTTCCAATTAAGTAAACACCATTAGACTTTTGGTGCATAGGATTAGATTAAATATTTGAATAAGAATAGAATATAATAAAAACTTAATAAAATTTTATTTTATTTAATGTTTAATGCGTATTAAATAATTTATTATATAACATTAAATTATATATAAATAACAAAATTATCTTAGAATAAAATTGTTTTTAATTTTTTTGATTATTTTATGAATAATGGTCTATGCTCTAAATTATTATTCATGCGTGTGTGTAAAAAAACATGTTTAATAAAAAAAAAATTAATTTTAGTGACAAATGAAGAAAAATTAAAAAATCAAAAGTATTGACATACTTGGTATTAATTTTAACACAAAGAAATTAGCATTTTCATTTTACGGACGTGGCGGTGTTGGTTGAGGCAATTCTCATGGCTTAATTGGTGAAGGCGGTGGCAATGATGTAGTGATTGTAGTGTAGTGGTATCTCTGTTAGGCAAGAGAAGGGTGGTGGTGGTGGCGGCGCTGCTATAGCAGCAGCAGTGGTAGTGTGGCAATGGAGGTAGAAAGTTGGAGAAAAAAAATAGGTGAGTGAATGTGAAATGAGATGAATATTTCCTATTTTATCCCATCCTCCTCTAACCTGACTCTCCTTAATATTTTTAACTATAAAAGTATAATAGAATAGTCAATGGGATGATTGTCACAACGTATTCTTTGAGAATAAAATGTTATAACAAAGATGGAACGATTTGTTTTTTAAAAATATTTATTATTGGAATTACCATTAATTATTTAAAAATTAGAGTATAATTAAAAATTTTATTCATTTTAAAATTTATTTTTTTATTAGAAAAGCATTGAAATGCAAATAAAATGAGTTCAGAAATCAATTATGTGTGAAGAAAGTATTAGGTACTTCACAGTATTTGTAAAAAATAATTACTCAAATTAGTTATGTAAAAATTACTATATAACCAAAATTTTATTTTATTTATTATTGCAAATACTATAATATCTAACAAAATGACAAAAAAATAAACATGTAAACTAAATTATCTAAATAAGCCTAGAGTGCTTCCATTCTTAAAAGGAATAAACCATCCATCCAAATAACATTTATTCTCACCTTGGTCAAGTAAATGCAAGTTTAGTTTTATAGAAGACTAGACCACTTACACTTCTATGATAAGTGCGGCTTCGAGATCTTAAAAATTCAAATGCACTCAAATGTGTATACATATTATTTACAATTTAAAATTTGAGAGTGAGATACAAAAAAATTACACCAAAAAATGTCATAAAATAAAAATATTTTTGGCACCCATAATATGCGCCACATTATTATTTTCTTCTCACACCCACCTTTCCTTTTCTAACACCCCTCGCCTCACATTATTATTTTTTCTTACACCCTCCTTTCCTTTTTAACACCCCTCAGCTCACGCTCTTTATTTTCTTCTCATACCCACCTTTCTTTTTTAACACCCGCAGCCCACTGACACCTCCCGGCCCTGTTATTTTTTCTTCTGTTCTCAACGCCCTCATTCCTTTTCGCACCCCTCTGGCCTGAACCATCCCAAGACAGCATTCACCAAACAATCCCATTCACTAAGTCAAATTCTAATCCC
The DNA here is from genome assembly GCA_022379115.2 of Bauhinia variegata. Lineage (NCBI taxonomy): Eukaryota > Viridiplantae > Streptophyta > Magnoliopsida > Fabales > Fabaceae > Bauhinia > Bauhinia variegata. The sequence goes on along the minus strand of CM039427.1, from coordinate 13,060,601 downwards.
AGAGATGATCTAATATAAAATTTCGAAAAGCCAAACTGCTTTCATAAGCCAGATACTCAACAAATTGCAGAAAACAGTAAAATCTTACTAAAAAAGTTAAAACCAATAGGATAGTCTACAATCACAAAGTCTCAACAAGCAGATTGAGGCAAGAAAAGATCTCTAACACTTGCAGAACATTCCCAAAATGCAGACATAATAACAACTTGTAATCACAAGGTCTTGAAGAATGAGGACTTGTAAGTTTTACAAAACTGCTAGATCAAACTAAACCAGAGAAATTGGATCAAGGACAGAAAGAATGCAACCAAGATTCACTATCAGTCAAAACTTATTAAATCAGGCATCAAGCCACAGTTTAATCTAACAGGGGTTGAAAGAGCATCATTTATCCATACTTCAGCAAGCTCAAATGACGAAGAGGAAAGATCCAGAGGCATACTTCACATCCAGGAATAGTCCCTTGTTTTTCAATGAACATTTAAATCAAGGGAATGATGAATAATCACACATTGAAGCGAATCGAGTATCTTATGCACACACTGAAAATCCTATAGATAAAATATGCAGTGAATGATTCAAAAGAAACTATCAGTCATATAACATAAAGAAAATCAGTCTAATCCCCAAAACACAACCATAACTGAACACACAACCATCGCCAACCAAGCCAGAACAAAATGAGTTGCAAATTTGGGATCCCATGCTCTGTAGTCAGTAGCTAAGTCACGGAGGCATATTGAAAAAAGTGAACGCACCAATGTCACATAGGTAACTCTACCAAATTTCAAACAGAATTATCATAAGTCTTTGGACCATACAAGCGTAAAATCACCAACTAAAACTCAGGCACAGAAAATATCAACGATAAAGAGAGTGGAGCCACGAAGATATCTAATTATCCCAAACAAATAAAAACAGGAACACATTAATCCAACTCACCCACCATCATCACATACCCTCAACCCCATTACCCAAATACGATTTTATTGACAAATGAAGAGATCAAACCTAAATAGTTCCTTCTTTGCTCCTTCGAAATTCACCTCACCCCCCAGTGCCGTGCTTCTCTTTCGCCGCTCCTAGCCCTCGATTCCTTTTTCTCACCTTTCTGCTTCGATCCCCTTTTCCCGTTTGCTCTCAAGCTCTCTCCGTCCCCTTCGCTCGCTCTCTAGCTCTCACGCCTCAATCACTTGGCACCCCGCTTCCCCTTCTCAACTTCGCTCCTCCTCACCTTCTCTTCGCGATCCCTCTTTTCTTTTTTTCTCTTCGCTGCTTCTCACTTCTTCGTTTTTCTTTTTGCTTTTTTTTTTTTTACTTTTATTTTCTTTTCTCTTCGGTAATACTTTTCGTCCCCCCCCCAAATTTTTCTTTTGTGTGCCGCTGTTTTTTCCTTTTTCTTCTGTTTTCCTTCTTTTTTTTTTAACTACTGCTTCTTTTCTCTTCTTTTTTTTTCTTAAGTGTGCCGCCTCTTCTTTTTTTTTTTTCCTTTTTTTATTTTTTAATACTTAATATTTTAACTACATTAATATAAGATAAAAATAAAATTAATTAATTTTTTTCTTTTTTATAAAATAAAAATAAAAATACTAAAACAAAATATAATATCTATCATAATTACATTCTATTTTATTAGTTTACTAAACTAAAAATAAAAATAAAATAAAATAGTTTATTTTTTTTTATTAGGTACACCAATCAAACCTTTAAAATTTACAAAATTATTTATAAACCCATTCTCTTACCAGTGTGATAGGTTCACAACTATATTTATAATGAAAAAGATCACAACCTTTGTATTAGATAAAAGTTTAATCAACAAAAGAAACAATGTCTTTGATAATTATTTGTCAATCAATCAAATAAACACCATTAGACCTATGGGTTTACAAAATTGCTCCTTAGAATCCCATTCCCTTACCATTGTGATACGTGCGCTGCTGCCCATAAAGGTTTAAGGCAACAATTGGGACAAATAGAGTTGTTCTTCAAGGAACAATACGAATGAATAAGCTTTTTTATTTTATTATATTCTAGCTTTACTTTATTAATTGATCGAAGTAAAGAATAATTCTTATTATACTTGTAGGGAAACAACAATTGCATTTGTAACGGAGAAGATCACAAACTTTGTATTGGATAAAAGTTTAATTCTTACTTACTTTATTTTATTAACTGATGAAGTAAAGAATAACCCCAAATAAACTGCTGCGCTAGTATTGCTGTCTTGACAGAGACTATGGAAGAGAAAAAATAGCTTATCACTAAGAACTCACTGTATGTACTGCAATAAAATTCTCACCCCTAGCTTTTTGAACCAAATCTGGTGATCCATGTCCTAAATAAGAATTATTATCTCCCCCTTTCCAAAGGACAAAAAACAAAAAATTAAAAATAATCAGTTGTGATCAGTTAAAATTTGATATTAATTTAAGAAGAACTTCATGCTGCTACTTCTGTTATAAACTAAAAGTTCACCAAGTGTAAAGATGATGTTGCTTATTAAAGTGGGTTAAACAATAACTTGTCTTTTTTGCTTTCTAAGAAGGAATAAAGAAAAGCAGACAAATCGACCGAAAAGTATATTCTGATCCAAAATTGCTTGCAAAAACAGCTACGAATCAATACTTCCCAAGAATCTAATAAGGATACAATAATCCATATAACTAAAATCAAAGTATAATGCAGACCTATAGCTCTCTGCTGGTGGGGTAGTTTATGATACAAGACATCTCTACATTTTTGTTTTTGCTTGTAGGAAAGTAACCATTTCTAATGGAGAAGATTTGAACCTTGACACAATAAAGTACTTCTTCACTAATACAATATATAGCTGGATTGTGTAACTTACGCTTCCTTGAGAATATTTCTGACACCAGAGTGAAGGTTCCATTCCATATTGAACAAATTATGTTTATAGAAAAAAAAATTTATTTTTTTATTAAAAAATGTTGAAAATCTCCCAACTTTTTTCATCCAACTCTCTGATCAATATCCTAAAATAAAAAATGGAAAATAATATATGAAGAGAGAAAAATGATCAACTGTTTTGTTCTTAAATTTAGAGTGAAATTCTTTTTTGTCCACTTGAGCAATAGTTAAATTTTTAAAAAAATTCTCACATTGTAAAGTTATCAAATTGAATACTTATACTACAAAAATTGTATTAAAGTTAATTTTTAAAGCGTCTTTTTTTATCTATACAGGAAGTAGATTTTGATATAATTTTTATAATATAAGAATTCAATTTGACAATTTTATTTAAGATTGACAATAGAGGTAAAAAGAGATTTTATTTTAAATTTTATTTAACATAACAAACACTACATGCTTGTACTCAGTTAAAAATTATAAATTCACTAAATGTAGAGACTATGTTGCCTTTATAAGTGAGCTAATCAACATCTTTTAACAAGAGAAAAAAAACAATGCAAAATTGGCAGACAAAATATCCGAAAATATGATTATGTTTCCAAGTTTAATTTCTTGCAAACTCAGCTAGGAATCATTGCTTTTCAAGAATCTAATAAGGATACAATAATCCCTTCAACTATATATATCCAAAGTAGAACCTGATTAGGTATACATTCAGTGTAAGGAAAAACTGAGGAGAGATGGGGAGAGAGTTAGAGATAGTTCCAGACTTCATTTTAGATAAGAAAATGGAAATACCTCAAAGAGCTTTACAAAGTGGAGATTGGAAAAGCTTCAAGAGGTTTTTCCAAGAAGACAAGAGAGCTCTGCTTGAGACTTTCGACTTGACTGGAAACACTGCCATTCACATTGCAGCCATCTTCAACAAACACCAACTCTTGAATGAGTTTCTAGAAATGCTAAAGCCGAGGGATCGGTGGCATGCATTGAGGAGAAGAAATTTTCTTCAAAGCATTCTTCTACATTCAGTTAACACAAGTGTAGAGATTGCTGAGGTTGTACTCAACTGGGAGAAGGAGCTGCCGCTGCCATCAGACGATGAAATTGAACCACAGGAAATGGAAGAGAAGGAACTGCCACTGCTGGAGAGTAGAAATCTCAAAGGGGAAACCCCCATTTACAGGGCAGCCATTGACGGTAACCTAAAGTTGTTGAAGTACCTTACCAAACAAGTAGCTGATTTGGAGAAGCATTTTCATAGAAACATAGACAAAGTCTCCATTCTTCATGCTGCTGTGGTTGCTCAACGTTTTGGTAAAATCTAATGAAGTTAAATTAATTTTAATGCAACTTTTCTTCTTTGTTCAATTCTTTGTTGTTGAACTTGAAACTTACATTTATCTACAGAAGTCGCCTTGTGGTTATTAAAATTGGATGGCACACTAGCATATGAAAAGGATGATAATGGATGTACTTGCTTTCAATTGCTATCCACAATGCCATCCGTTTTCCGCAGTGGGACACACTATGGAATTGTAAAGCAGCGGATATATGATTTTATATATGATTGTATGACACACCTCATACTTCAAAAATAAAAAAATAAAAAAAAACTATTTATTTGTTCGTTCTTTTTAAAAGTCATCAGGATTCAAAATTCTTTTTTACTATGTAAAAATGTTCTCACATCATTAATTTTTCTTATAACGCAATTCTTGTCACAGACTTTCTTCCTAAATTTAGATATAAAGACGATGAAGATGTTGTTAGCAATAATGTTCTTATTCCCACGGGAGACATAGAAAAGGGAGAAAACAATATAAAGCTACAGATCTCAGGTACACGCTAGGAAATAAAATGTGTGATTGACAAATATTGTGCTTTATTTGTACGCCTATGTATGTATGTATGTATGTATAGTGTTAAATAAGTACATACCTCTCATAGAAACTTCTGTGGGAGTATTTATGCAAAAAGATATTTGCCTCTAATCTTAAGAAATGACCGTTTTTGCATTTGCAGTTCTTTCAAGGATCAATTCAGTTATTTGGAGCCGACTGAGTAAAGGTGCAATGTGCATTTACAAATCAATCCCTCACTTCAATCTTAAATTTTCAACTTGCTTTAACATTACATTTGCATATTTGTAAGGATATAAATATAAAGGAAAACTATTGATTAGTCGTTAAATCTGTCCATGAGAACATGCAGAATGGCATGGAATATACTGTATTCTGAAGGTAAAGAAGAAGAATATGTTAGCAGAGCAGCTGGTTGACGTTTTAGCGAGAAGAGACAACTCATGGCAGAAAAGCTTTATTTACAAACAAAGAACACCAAATATTTCACCAGCAATTCTTAGGTCCAAAGTCTCTACAATGATGAAGCAAAGCCAACCAAACAGGGAGAAACAATACACAGAACAAAGCACTCATTCTAATAGTGAATACACTCCATTGTTGTTGGCAGCTGCCACAGGAATTCTTGAGATAGTTGAAAAACTTCTTGAGCTGTATCCCGAGGTTATAAATCATGTTAGTGAAGATGAGTTAAACATACTGCATGTGGCCGTGATGTACCGTCAAAGGGATATCTATTGAATCATCAAAAAATATGGAGCATTGAAATGGTTAAGGTATCAATTAAGTGCAAGTGGAAACAGTGTGTTGCACCAAGTTGGGAGCATGGCGTTTTATACAGGGAATCATGAGGCTGGCATTGCATACCAATTGCAAGAGGAACTGCGTTGGTACCAAGTAAGCAACACCCAATACTTTCAAGCATGGCTAATTATTAATGTACTCAACATAGAGTTGCTAGCACTATTTGTTAAGGGCAAGCCTCTATTTTATCATAACTTTTTACCTAAGATTTTATGTTTTTTTAGTTGAATTGGTTCTTAAAATAATATTAAAGTTTTTTATTTTTATTTCTTACTTTTTTTTCACCTAAAAGTAAGAAGATTAAAACGTGTTGTCAAGTTGAAATTTTCAAGACACCGGGTGCAAAATGTTCTTTTATATCACAGGATATTGCGGTCAAAAAGTATTAACGAGGGAGACTTTTACAATGTCAACAAAATATTATTAATATATATATTATTTCTAATTGGTACTATGTATGAATATATTTGCAGTTTGCACAAGCTGATTAATATTGAATTATATATGCAGCGAGTGGAGAATATGCTTCCCAGGAACTTAGTCATACATCGTAATGATGACAACCTGACAGCACAAGAGCTTTTTCTTAAAGAGCATGAATCAATGCTCATAGAGGCACGGAATTGGATAAAGGATACAGCTCAGTCGTGCTCCACCGTGGCTGTCCTTGTCGCCGCGGTGGTTTATGCAGCAGCATACTCGACCCCAGGAGGCACAGATGACAGAGGGTTGCCAAAATTCCTTGGCTCTTCTAATTTCCTCTTTTTCACTCTCACAGATGTTGTGGCACTCGGAAGCTCACTGGCATCTGTGGTGATGTTCCTTTCCATCCTCACCTCTTCATTTCAGATAAAAGATTTCTACAAGTCCCTCCTTCGAAAATTGTCACTGGGATTTGCCTTTCTGTCCTTGTCATTGATAAGCACAATGCTAGCATTCAGTGCAACCGTTGTGATCACCATGAAATTGGAGAAGACCAATTGGGCATTAATTTTAATATACTGCTGCTGCGTTGTTTCCTATTGTGGTGTTTATATCATTTGGAAAGCTCTTTTATGAGGTCGTTAAGGAACTTCGGAGGCAGACTTTGGGGAAGATTTGGAGCATGCTTCCAAGATGCTTCAGAAAATGGCGGCCGCGTTTGAAAGATGAATAAGTCGAAAACTTAACAATTGATGTTTACGTGTGAAGAAGGTGCCTGGGGATGGGAAGAAATCATGAGAATGCTGAAAGGCATTATGTAGCTTATGAAGAAACAAGAAATAAAACGCAACTTGACTTTACCTTTGATATATAATGCTGCTGCGTTATTTCCTGTTGCAATGTTTATATCATTAGACTTTAAGGTTTACAAAATTGATTAGAAACTCATTCTCTTACCATTGTGATAGGTTCTCCACTGCCCTTGGGGATTTAAGGTAAGAACAAGGGCAAATGGAACTATTCTTCACGGAACAATACAGATGAACAAGCTTTTTTCCTTTATTATATCTTGGCTGTACTTGATTAATTGATGAATGTAAATAATAATTGTTGCTATATTTGTAGGACAACATCAGTTGCATTTGAAATGGAGAAGATCGCAACCTTTGAATTGGATAAAAGATTAATCATCAAAAGACACAATGTGTTCTATAATTCATTGCCGATTAATAGTAAACATTATTTGACCTTGTGGGTTTACAAAATTGCTATTTAGAATCCCAATCCACTACAATTGTGATACGTTCACCGCTGCCCTTGCAGATTTTAAGGAAGAGCCATTCTTCAACGAACAATAAAAATGAAAAAGTTTTTTACTTTATTCTATTATGGTTGTACTTTATTAATTCATGAAATAAAGAATAATTCTCACTATACTTGTAGAAGAATAACAATTACATTTGTAATGAAAAAGATCACAACCTTTGTATTTGATAAAAATTTAATCATCAAAAGACACAATGTCTTTGATAATTATTTGTCAATAAATCAAGTAAACATCATTCCCTTACCATTGTGATACGTTCACTGCTGCCCTTGAAGGTTTAAGGCAACAACCAAGACAAATAGAGTTGTTATTCAAGTAACAATACAATTGAACAAGCTTTTCACTTTATTATATTCTAGCTGTACTTTATTAATTGATGAAGTAAAGAATAATTCTTACTATACTTGTAAGGGAACAACAATTGCATCTGTAACGGAGAAGATCACAAGCTTTGTATTGGATAAAAGTTTTAATTCTTACTTTATCATATTCTGATTTTATTTTATTAATTGATGAAGTAAAGAATAATTCTTATTATAATTGTAGGGGGAATAAGTTGTAAAGGAGAAAATCAAAACCTTTATATTAGATAAAAGTTTAGAAATATTTAACGCATTCTTTTATTTTTTTTTACATATTCTCTCAAGCAGTGTGTCATTTTAAACACATACACCCCCTATTAAGTGAGTGTCTTAAGTGGCCCCATAAAAGTTTAATTATCAATAGACACACATGTATTTCATAATTGTTTGCCGATCAAGTAAACATCATCAGATTTTGTGGGTTTAAAAAAATTGCTAGGGTGTTACTAAAAACACTATCCATTAAGAGAGTGTATGTTTTAAAATAAATCATGATAAGAGGAATGGGTAAGAAAAGTAGGAAAATACCTTAGGCACTCCCCAAATTGCTATTTAGAATTCCATTCCCTTACCATTGTTAATATGTTATAGGTTCGCTGTTACCCTTGCGGAGGAATAGTACAAAAGTACAAGCTTTTTTATTTTATTATATTCTGATTATACTTTATTAATTGATGAAGTAAAGAATAACTCTTAATATACTTTAACAACAATTGAATTTGTAATAATAATAATAAAAATAAAATAAAATCATATCAGATAAAAGTTTAATCATTGAACACAATGTATTTCATAATTCTTTACCGATAAAGTAAACATCATTAGAACTTGTGGGTTGACAAAATTGCTGTTTAGAATCCTAGTTCCTTGCCATTGTGATAGGTTCATTGCCGCCCTTGCGGGTTTAAGGCAACAGTTGGGACAAATAGAGTTGTTCTTCACGGGTCAATACAAATTCACGGCTCAATACAAATGAACAAGCTTTTTATTTTATTATATTATGGCTGTCCTTTATTAATGACTAAAATTCTACTTTAATTCTTTTTATATTATAGTTATTATAATATTTTTTTATATATTTAAATTATAACAAATCAATCCATCCATTATAATACCGTCAAATATTTATTGATATGACTTTATTTTTTTTATGTGAATTTATTGTAGGTTTGGATGATGTGCATGATAATAGGTTTTACTTTTTCTTATGTGGACTATTATATAATAGGTTTTGTGTAATTCTATGTAGGTCACTCAAATTAGGTTGTATTCATGGACATCTATACATCTGTACTATAAGACTCATGCCTACACGCAAATTGACTCGGACTTACTTTGTTTTATTTTGCCGTGTCTACTTTAATAATTGATAAATTAATTATTTTTTGTTCTCATGATTGAGCAAGAGAAAGACATTAGCCCAAAACCACACAACTTTATTTGAGATTTTATGCCCCTTTACTTAATGTTTTCAAGTGTTTTATTTGAGATTTTGGCTTTGATTCGGGTTGAAATGCTGACATTGTAGTTGCCTTAGGCTCCAGTTTTGGTAAATGTATCATATATTATATATTATTGATTAGTTTGTTTAGGTCTCACTTTGGTAGTTGCCTTAACTATTAGAACTATTTGTCAAGGAAAAATACAAAATAAGGCTATTACCACTAATAAGGTCTCACTTTACTCAAACAAAGAATAAATACTAATAAAAGAACTTTTGTTATTAATATAACATGCAGTTGGAATATTGAGAACCAATACAACATATACTTTAAGCTTTATTGTGAACGAATATTGTTTACTTTCCACACAAACGTAAAATATTTTTATATTTTTTAAACAAAAAATTGTAGAAACTGTCTCTAGCTTTTTGAACTTATTGTGGTGAAGGATGTCCTAAACTAGAAGTCTTTTTTTTTTTTTTTTGTATAAACTAGAAGAATTATTATCTAGCCCAAAGAAAAAAAAAAAAAAAACAAGAAAACAATAAGTCGTTTTGATGTAAATTTTGATACTATTTTATAACTTCCATCGTTTGTTTGTGCTCAGTTAAAAATTAAAAGTTTATTAACTGTAAAGACTATGTTTTTTATAATAGTGATTTAAACAGTAGTCAATTATAATAATTATAATTTTTTTTCTTATTCTAAAAATTAAAATTTTTTTTATGAAAAAAAAATTTAAGATTTTAAGATTTTTACAAAATTATTATACTATCTCAATCAAATATACCACATAAGGCATAAATAGCTTTTCTGTTTCTTAAAGAAACCAACAATAAACTGATATTGAAAATAAGTTGTCATGTTCATGCAAACTATAAAATTGTGAAGGGTAAAATATCAAGTACCATAGAACTTGCAAATCTAAACGGGTTTTGTTTCTTGTGATTCTAACCCAAATTTAAAGTCACAACTACAAACAAGTAAATCCAAACATTTAAGGCATACTATAGCTAGCAAACATCATACTCAGACCATGTTCAAGATATTAAATATTGCTTTTAAGGGTTCCATACCATTTTCATTTTGACCTGTCTCATTTTCTGCTGCCCTTATTTGCTGCTTTAAGGCGACAACTGGAACAATTAGAGGTGTTCTTCAAGGAAGAATGCAAATTAAGAAATTATTTACTTTATTGCATTTTAATTTAATCACTTAAGGAAGCAAAGGATAGATTCTCTTTTTACTTTCAATGATTGCATTTGTAATGGAGAATATATAGAGAAAAGCTATATACACTCACTTTTATAGTTATGTTGCACACTCAAAAAAAAAAAAAAAAAAACAAATCTGTTGATTTAATCTAAAATTTGATGTTAATTTAATTTTTGTGAGTGAAACTATCACTTCTGGATTTCAAAGAGGTATCAGAAAATTAGTTTATATTCCAAAGATTCTCGAAAACACAGTTACCTTCCAACAATTGCATTTGTAATAGAGAAGATCACAAGCTTTGTATTGGATAAAAGTTTAATTCTTACTTTATCATATTTTGACTTTATTTTATTAACTGATGAAGTAAAGAATAATTCTTACTATACTTATAGGGGAACAAGTTGTAATGGAGAAGATCAAAACCTTTGTATTTGCTAAAAGTTTGGAAGTGTTCAATGCACTTTTTTTTTTTTACATACTCTCTTAATTGGTGTGTTATTTTAAACTCACTCTCTTATTAAGGGAGTGTCTTAAGTAGATTCATAAAAGTTTAATTATCAACGGACACAATGTATTTCATAATTCTATACCGATCAAGAAAACATAATTAGATCTTGTTTGTTTTAAAAAAATTGCTAGGGTGATACTAAAAACACTCCCCATTAGGGGAGTCTGTGTTTTAAAATAAATCATGATAGAGGAGTGGGCAAAAAAAGTGGAAAAGTGCTTTTAACCAATCCCTAAATTACTATTTAGAGTCCCATTCCCTTACCATTGTTATAGGTTCACTGCTACCCATGCGGAGGAACAATACAAAAGTACAAGCTTTTTTGTTTTATTATATTCTGACTATACTTTATTAATTGATGAAGTAAAGAATGATTCTTACTATACTTGAACAACAATTGAATTTGTAATAATAATAATAATAATAATAAAGATCAAAACCTTTGTATTAGATAAAATTTTAATCATTGGACACAATGTATTTAATACTTCTTTGCCGCTAAAGTAAACATCATTAGAACTTGTGGGTTTACAAAATTGCTGTTTAGAATCCTCGTTCCTTGCCATTGTGATAGGTTTAGGGCTGCCCTTGCGGGTTTAAGGCAACAGTTGGGACAAATAGGGTTGTTCTTCACGGGTCAATACAAATGAACAAGTTTTTTAATTTATTATATTATGGCTGTACTCTATTAATGACTAAAATTCTATTTTGATTCTTCTGATATTGTAGTTGTTATAACATGGCCTCACTTAGATTTAAATTGTAACAAATCAATCCATCTATTATAACACTGTCAAATCTTGGTTGACATAGCTTAATTTTTAATTTTTTTATGTGAACTATAGTATAATAGGTTTAAATGATGAGGATCATAATAGGCTTTATTTTTCATATGTGGACTATTATACAATAGGTTTTGTGAAATTCAATATTGTTCACTCAAATCAGGTTGCGTCCCCAGACATCTATACATCTTTACTCTAAGACTAATGCCTACACACAAATTGTCTTTGTTTTATTTCGCCCTATCTACTTTAATAATTAATGAATTAGGTTTTTATGTTTTTTGTTCTGATGATTGAGCAAGAGAAAGACATTAGCACAAATTTATTTGAGATTTTATGCCTTTACTTAATGTTTTCAAGTGTTTTATTTCAGATTTTGGCTTTGATTCGGGTTGAAATGCTGACATTTGGTGAATGTATTATATATTATATAATATTGATTAATCTGTTTAGGTCTCACTTTGGTATTTTCCTTAGGCACAATTAGAACTATTTTCCAAGGAAAAATACAAAATAAGGCTATTACCACTAATAAGGTCTCACTTTACTCAAACAAAGAATAAATACTAATAAAAGAACTTGTTATTAATACAAATTGTAGTTGAAATATTGAGAATCAATACAACATATACTTTAAGCTTTATGGTGAACGAATATTGTTTACTTTCCACACCAACGTAAAATATTTTTATATTTTTTAAACAAAAAATTGTAGAAACTGTCTCTAGCTTTTTGAACATATTCTGGTGAAGGATGTCCTAAACTAGAAGATTTTTTTTTTTTTTTTGTATAAACTAGAAGAATTATTATCTAGCCCAAAAAAAAAAAAAAAAAAAAAACAATAAGTTGTTTTGATGTAAATTTTGACATTATTTTATAACTTGCATTCTTGCTGGTGCTCAGTTAAAAATTAAAACTTTATCAACTGTAAAGACTATGTTGTCCATATTAGTGATTTAAACTGTAGCTGATTTCAATTACAGGTAATAAAGTTTTTTTTACTGTAAAAATTTAAAGATTTTTTTATGAGAAATATTTGAAGATTTGAAGATTTTTAGAAAATTATTATACTATCTCAATCAAATATACCACATAAGGCATAAATAGTTTTTCTATTTCTTAAAGAAACCAAACAATAAACTGATATTGAAAATAAGTTGTCATATTCATGCAAACTATAAAATGAAACTTATTTGTAATTCTGAAGGGTAAAATATCAATTACCATAGAACTTGCAAATCTAAACGGGTTTTGTTTTTTGTGATTCTAACCCAAATTTAAAGTCACAACTACAAACAAGTAAATCCAACCATTTAAGGCATATTATAGCTAGCAAACGTCATGTACCATGTTCAAAATATTAAATATTGCTTTTAAGGGTCCCATACCCTTTCCATTTTGAGCTGTCTCCTTTTCCGCTGCCCGTAATTGCTGCTTTAAGGCAACAACTGGAACAATTATAGGTGTTCTTCAAGGAAGAATGCGAATTAAGAAATTATTTACTTTATTGCATTTTAATTTAATCACTTTATTAATTAACGAAGCAAAGGATAGATTCTCTTTTTACTTTTAATGATTGCATTTGTAATGTAGAATATAAAGAGAAAAGCTACTTGTATACTCAATATTATACACCGACTTTTATAATTATGATGCACACTCAAAAAAAAATTTGTTGATTTAATCTAAAATTTGATGTTAATTTAATTTTAGTGAGTTAATATTAGCGAGTGAAACTATCACTCTGGATTTCAATGAGGCATCAGAAAATTACATTCTATTCCAAAGATTCTCGGAAACACAGTTACCTTCCAATAATCTAATGAAGTTTTTGTAACCCCTTCAACTATATATATATATATATATATATCCGAAGTGGAAACTGGTTGGGTATACATTCAGTGTGAGAAAACAGTGAGAGATCGATGGAGATAGATGAAGCCTCCTGTGATTTTCATAAAATGAGAAAACCTCAGAGAGATCTAGAAAAGGGGGATTGGGAAAGCTTGATGAAGTTTTTCCAAGAACACAAAAAAGCTGTACTTGAGTCTTTTGACTTTTCTGCAAACACTGTCATTTACAGAGTTGCCGCCTTAAAGAAATCCCAAATCTTGAGAAATCTTCTTGACATGCTATCACCAAGGGACCAATGGCATGCGTTGAGGATAAAAAATGTTCATGGGAACACCATTCTGCATAATGGCGAGCTAAGTGTAGAGATTGCCAAAATTATTCTTGAGTACGAGAAGGAGCTGCCGCGGCCAATGGGGAAACAAATTTATCCACAGCAACAAGAAAAGAAGTATCTGCCATTGTTGGAGATTAGAAATGCCAAAGGGGAAACCCCCATTTACAGGGCTGCCTTGGACGGTAACCTAAAGTTGTTGAAGTACTTTACCAACCAAGTAGTTGATTTAAAGATGCACTATCACAGAAATCAAGACAAACTTTCCATTCTTCACGCTTCTGTGTCCGCTGGGTATTTTGGTACAAATTTTAGTTTATTATTCAAGTTAAATTTTAACACAACTTTACTTGCTTTTCCTTTTAATGTTTTATTTTGTTCAATTCTTCAAAAATTTACTTTTTGTTGCAGCTGTAGCTTTGTGGCTATTAAAGATGGATAGCGCACTAGCCAATGAAAAGGATGATAATGGATGTACATGCCTTCAATTGCTATCTACAATGCCAATTGTTTTCCGCAGTGGGACAACGTTTGGAGCTATAGAGAAGTTGATATATAGTATTACACACTTTGTCTTGCCAAAAAAACAAAAAAATCATTTATTTATTTATTAGACTATTCTCCTTTTATAATCATCCATATTTATGGGCCGTTTTTTCTATGCAAAAATGTTCTTAGATTACTAATTTCTGCAATTCTTACCAGAGTTTCTTCCTGAATTTCCATATAATGTTGACGATGACGATGACAACAACATTATGGTTAGAGACATAGAAACCGGAGAAAACATTAGAAAGCATCACATTTCAGGTAAACAATATGAAATAAAATATGCTATATAGCTTATAGGGACTATAGTTGGTATATTTAGTAGTATATGATCAATTTCAAAAAGATTATGCAAAAATACATTTGCTTGAAAACGGTTGAAATAATTTTGCAACTTGCAGTTCTTTCAAGGATCAATTCAACTATTTGGAAATGGCTGGCTGAAGGTGCGAAGTACATAAAAAAAAAATTTCTAGCTTCAATTTTAATTTTAAATAGACTTTGTCATTACATTAGTTATTTGCCCATATAGTAAAATAAACAACATCAAGCTGGAACGAAATGTCACTTTCTTCGTAACAACGTGCAGGATGGGATGCAATAGAGATTATTTGTACGATAAAAATGATAAACAAATTAGCAGCGGTGCTGGCTGACGTTTTAGTGCAAAAAGACAACTCATGGAAGAAAAGTTTTCATTATAAACAAAGACCAACAAAAGTATCAACTGCAACATTTTCTCCCTCCAATGTTTCAAGTGAACCAGACAGGGATAAACAATACACTCCTTCTGATAGTGATTACACACCATTGCTATTAGCAGCTGCCAAAGGAATTGTTGAGATTGTTGAAAGAATTCTTGAGCTGTATCCTGAGGCCATAAATCATGTTAGTAAGGATGAACTAAACATACTACATGTGGCTGTGATATACCGTCAGAAGAAAATCTACCAAATTGTCAAAAAATATGAAGCCTGTAAAGCATTGAGTCATCGGTTGGCTTCAAATGGAAACAGTGTCTTACACCAAGTTGGAAGCATGAAGTTTTATAGAGGGACACATGAGGCTGGCATTGCATACCAATTGCAAGAGGAGCTGCATTGGTTCCATGAAAGAAACCTATAAAAATTTCAAGCATGGTTAATTATTATTAACGTATCAATTAAAATAGGGGAACCTCTCATCTTTTATTGCAAATGCAATTCTTAGATCTTCCTATCTAACATCTTAAAATTTCAGGTTGAATTTGGTTTTTGACATGACCTACCTTTTAGTTTGAAATATTTGTGAAAGCTAATAAAAAATATTATATATATATAGCAAGAATCCACTTATTTCAAAAGTAAGATTTGCATTACTTAATTACCCCCTTCAATAACTTATTATAGATTCATAATGTAGATCATACTCATAATTTTTTTTTTTAAGATTTTAGAATTGATGATTGATGACTATATTTTAATAAATAATAATATTTTAAATTATAAATAAAGTTCTTTCTTATATTAAATACTTATGAATTTTGAATTTATACAAAATTCAACATAAATGACCAAAGTTTTAATATAACATAATATAGTCAAACCGATAAAAAATCATCTTTTGAAAGAAGTTAATATTGAATGAAGTAAGTATTCATGCATTTCTTTTGGAGAGAGTATATCCCTCTTCTATCTGTCTACCTATCTATCATCTTAACTATATTGTAGATGGAGGCTTTGAATATGTGAACAAAATGGTGTTAAATTATATATATTTATATAACCGTTTTGATGAATCTTCCAATACTAATGTACTATACATGTCTATAGTTTCTAGCATATATGCACGAGCTGCTTAATGTTGAACTATCTATATATATATGCAGCGTGTGCTGAAGATACTTCCCAATAAATTAGTCTTACATTGTAATGATGACAAGCTGACAGCATTTGAACTTTTTAAATAGAGCATGAAAAAATGCTCAATGATGCACAAGATTGGATAAAAGGAACGGCTCAGTCGTGCTCCACCGTGGCCACCCTTATTGCCTCGGTGGTTTATGTAGCGGCATACTCTACCCCAGGAGGCACAGATGACAGAGGGTTACCAAACTTCCTTGGCTCTTCTAATTTCCTCTTTTTTACTATCGCGGATGTTGTGGCACTCGGAAGCTCACTGGCATCTGTGGTGATGTTCCTTTCCATCCTCACCTCTTCATATAAAATAAAACATTTCTACAAGATCGTCTTTCGAAGATTGTCACTGGGATTTGCTTTTCTGTCCTTGTCATTGATAAGCACAATGCTAGCATTCAGTGCAACCGTCGTGATCACCGTGAAATTGGAGAAGAGCAAGTGGACATTAACTTTAATATATACTGCTGCTGCGTTGTTTCCGGTTGTGGTGTTTATATCATTTGGAAAGCTCTTTTATGAGGTCATTAAGGATCTTCGGAGGCAGACTTTGGGGAAGATTTGGAACATGATTCCAAAATGCTTCAAAAGATTGCCACAGCTTTTCGGAAGATTAGTATGTAGAAAACATAACAATTGATGTTTACGTGTGAAGAAGGTGACTGGGGATGGGAAGAAATCATGAGAATGTTGAAAGGCATTATGCAGCTTATGAAGAAACAAGAAATAAAGTGCAACTTGACTTTACCTTTGATTTATAGTGCTGCTGCGTTATTTCCTGTTGCAGTGTTTATATCATTAGACTTTGGGGGAGTCTAACTAACACCGAGCAATAAATAGGGTTATATTATTCTATTTTATGTGACTCAATCATAATCATTAATAGTGCAATGAATAGTAAAAATCAGTTTACATTTAACTTGATATCCTGTTTTATTTATTTTCTCAAATTGAACTACATAACTATTAAATTTATATAGTCTTACCTTTATTTTATTTTTTTATTCTTATCCTTCTCACTCCTCTCTCCTCTTGTATCTCCCTTTATTTCTCCTTATGCATGATAGGAAAACTATGTACTTAAAAATTAAAAAGAAAAATCAACCAAAAAACAAATATAATTATCAAAGACATCTGTTACAATTTTTCTTTTTATTTAACACTCGTAGTCATTTTTTATTTGCAAACTATTTCTTCCTTCAATCCAAAAAATTCTTTTTTTTTATGGAAAATAAAAAAAAATTTCTTCTTTCTCACACAGACACTAATCTATATTTTTTATTTTTTCCTTTTAGTGACAATTCACAAAAAGAGGGTAAATCAAAATGTGATTTGAGCATTTTTTCAATATTTGCTCAACTCAAAACCGAAACTTTTATATTTAATCTCTTTAAAATATTGATCTTTAATTATAAATAGGGAGTGTTATATATACAAAATTTTCTTTAAAAATTGTCTTAACTTTCAAGTTGTAGTTTGAGAGGAAAAAATTAAAAATTTCAAATGATAACAATTATATTTTAATAATATAATCCAAATAACATATTAAAAGAATTTGTTTGGATTTGAATATATTTAAAGAATTACACTTTAAGTTATCTTCAATATTTATCAATTAGTATAAAAAAAGTACATTTCTTTTTGTAGATGAGGTATATTTCTGTTTTTTTTTTTTATCACATATAAAAAGTACATTTTATTTGTGAATTAATGTTAATTATTGTTAGTAAAATTCATAAAGAAGTAGCATAGTTGTGAATTTTCAAAAAAGATAATGAAAAAGTGAAAATAAGATTTTAAGAAAAAGAATCCACCTTAGAGTTTACTATTGAAGAATGAAGATGGAGTGTTATGTGAATAGAAAAACAAGACAATATTTTCTAAGATTATATACATTGATTAAAATATATTAAAATACTTTTTAATATATTAAAATAAATAAATACTTTTTTTAACACTTTAGCCTAGTATTAGTATATTTTTATTTCACTGTAGTATCTTGGATTAGATGATTGATACTTGTTCAACTCCTTCCAAACCATAATATATCTTGATTATTTAAAAATATTTTGTTCAATAAATTTTAATCATTTAAAATATGTTTTAATTATTGCAAAAATTAAGATAATCACATAAAGTATTCACAATTTTGTACAATTAAATTCAGATAAAAAATAGTTATACCATGAAATCATAACATAATCTATAATAATAAATGCTTTAATGAATTGATTTTAGGTTTCAATGAATTTTATTTAAATTCTCCTTGAAGGTCTCATGTGCGCACACGCGCGCACATACACACACATATATTAAACATTATTATTATAGTTAGATTGATTAAATAATAAGTCAAGTTTTATTGTGAGAAAAGACTAAGGGGAAGGAAATGAAGGGGAGAAAAATATGAGAAAAGTAAATTTGGTTCTAGGAACTAGAATTAGGAAAGACAATGAAAGTTTTTAATTAATCGATGTAATTTTCTTTATCTAAAGTAACCAATGCAATTTTGTATTAAATTAGAATATTCTTAAGACTTACCTTTCTTTTACAATATACAAACATTCTATGTATTGTTTTTATGTTTAACTAAAAAAAATTAATAGATATTAGTTGTCATTACTAATAATTTTTAAAAGTTATTTTTACATCACATAAAAAAAGTTGTTTTTTATAACGTGAAAGAGGAATCATAATCAAATTTTTCATTATTTAAGTTATACAATGATTAGATTAAGATACAAAGGTATAAAATTTCTAATTAGATAATACTTATAAAATTTTCTATGAGAATTTGTCACAAAATTTAGATATTTTGATTAGAAACTCTTTACTAATAAATTTTAAAATGTTTCAATTGATATAGTTCATATTTAATACAAATAAATTTAGTTAAGCAATCAAATTAATAAGCATGACACTTGTTATTATTGAAAACATATATTAAGTGTGGTCTTAATTTAATCATTTATAAATTATTTTTTAGAGGTTAAGTATCTTAATAAAAATTGTATTGGTTGATTTTATTTTAGTTAAAAAATATTTTTTTATCTGTTATTGGTGTCAATTAAAGGATGTGAAATTTTTATTTTTATTTTTTTAGAAAATAACTTCTAAGAAAAAATACTATTAGCATAAAAAAATTTGTTAAATAGTAAATTAAAATTTATTACAAGGAAGAATGAAGGAGGAAGAAATGGTAGAAATTTAAAAAAAAAACAAATAAAGGAGGATAAAAATTAGAACCTTAAAAAAAATAAGAATTGATTTCTAATAAATAAAAATATTATTGCTGAAATTTATATTAACCGTTAATGTTGATAACAAGTTGGTTAAATATATGGGTTCTACTGTCATACACTTTTCATAATTTTAATGGCCCATTTAAAATGGGATAGTTTAACCCATGGGGTAACTTAGACTACCCTTAGACTTTAAGGTTTACAAAATTGTTCAGAAACTCATTCTCTTACCATTGTGATAGGTTCTCCGCTGCCCTTGGGGATTTCAGGTAAGAGCAAGGGCAAATGGAGCTTTTCTTCACGGAACAATACTGATGAACAAGCTTTTTTACTTTATTATATCTTGGGTGTACTTGATTAATTGATGAAAGTGAATAATAATTGTTTCTATACTTGTAGGGGAACATCAATTGCATTAGAAATTGAGAAGATCGCAACCTTTGAATTAGATAAAAGTTTAATCATCAAACGACACAATATATTTTATAATTCATTGCCGATTAATAGTAAACATTCTTTGACCTTGTGGGTTTACAAAATTGCTATTTAGCATCCCAATCCACTACAATTGTGATACGTTTACCGCTGCCCTTGCAGATTTTAAGAAAGAAGCTAGGAAAAATTAATAGAGCCATTCTTCAACGAACAATAAAAATGAACAAATTTTTTACATTATTCTATTATGGTTGTACTTTATTAATTCATGAAATAAAGAATAATTCTCACTATACTTGTAGAAGAACAACAATTACATTTGTAATGAAAAATATCACAACCTTTGTATTAGATAAAAGTTTAATCAACAAAAGACACAATGTCTTTGATAATTATTTGTCAATAAATCAAGTAAACAACATTCCCTTACCATTGTGATACGTTCATTGCTGCCCTTGAAGGTTTAAGGCAACAACCAGGACAAATAGAGTTGTTATTCAAGTAACAATACAAATGAACAAGCTTTTTATTTTATTATATTTTAGCTATACTTTATTAAATGATGAAGTAAAGAATAATTCTTACTATACTTGTAAGGGAACAACAATTGCATTTGTAATGGAGAAGATCGCAGGCTTTGTATTGGATAAAAGTTTTAATTCTTACTTTATCATATTCTAATTTTATTTTATTAATTGAAGAAGTAAAGACTAATTCTTACTATACTTGTAGAAGGAACAAGTTGTAATGGAAAAAATCAAAACCTTTATATTAGATACAAGTTAAGAAATGCTTGATACATTCTCCCATTTTTTTTTTTTACACATTCTTCCAACGAGTGTGTTATGTTAAATGCATACTCCTCCCATTAAGGGAGTGTCTTAAGTAGTCCCATAAAAATTTAATTATCAACAGACACAATGTATTTCATAATTCTTTGTCCATCAAGTAAACATCATCAGATTTTGTGGGTTAAAAAAAATTGCTAGGGTGTTACTAAAAACACTATCCATTAAGAGAGGGTATGTTTTAAAATAAATCATGATAAGAGAAATGGGTAAGAAAAGTAGGAAAGTACCTTAAGCACTCCCCAAATTGCTATTTAGAATCCCATTCCCTTACCATTGTTAATATGTTCACTGTTACCCTTGCGGAGGAATAATACAAAAATACAAGCATTTTTATTTTATTATATTCTGACTATACTTTATTAATTGATGAAGTAAAGAATAACTCTTAATATACTTGAACTACAATTGAATTTATAATAATACTAAAAAAAATCATAACCTTTGTATTAGATAAAGTTTAATCATCGGACAGAGAGTATTCATAATTCTTTGCGGATAAAGTAAACATCATTAGAACTTGTGGGTTTACAAAATTGCTGTTCAGAATCCTAGTTCCTTGCCATTGTGATAGGTTCATTACAGCTCTTGCGGGTTTAAGGCAACAGTTGGGACAATAGAGTTGTTCTTCATGGGTCAATACAAATGAACAAGCTTTTTACTTTATTATATTATGGCTGTACTTTATTAATGACTAAAATTCTATTTTTAATGCTTCTTATATTGTAGTTATTATAAAATGGGTTTTTTTATATTTAAATTATAACAAATCAATCCATCTATTCTATTATAACACCGTCAAATATTTATTAACATGACTTTATTTTTTCTTATGTAAATTGTTGTAGGTTTGGATGATGTGGACGATAATAGGCTTTACTTTTTCTTATGTGGACTATTATATAATAGGTTTTGTGTAATTCTATATTGTTCACTCAAAATTAGGTTGCGTTCATGGACATCTATACATCTTTACTGTAAGACTCATGCCAACACGCAAATTGACTCGGACTTACTTATTTTAATTTTGCCCTGTCTACTTTATTAATTGATGAATTTATTATTTTTTGTTCTCATGATTGAGCAAGAGAAAGACATTAGATCAAAACCACACACAACTTTATTTGAGATTTTATGCCCCTTGACTTAATGTTTTCAACTGTTTTATTTGAGATTTTGGCTTTGATTCGGGTTGAAATGCTGACACTGTAGTTGCCTTGGCTCTAGTTTTCACAAGTTTATTATATATTATATAATATTGATTAATTTGTTTAGGTCTCACTTTGGTAGTTGCCTTAGTGTCACGGTCTCGCTTGTGACACGTATTTTTCGGTCTCTACACTTATCAATTTCCTTCAAGGTTTTGCAGGGAGATAAATAATGGTCCAGAGCTTTACATCAAATTTGGGACTTAGCACATCATCTGATAGTTTTTGCCAATTTTCATAAGATTGGGGGTATTTTTATAATTTTATAAAGACTCGCTTGTCCAATACGAGAGAAAAGCACGTGATCACGTTCTTTGGATTTTTCTCATTTTGGTAGGTCATTTGTCCTGTTCTGACACTCAGTTTTCCAAAAAGAAGCCTTATGTTGGTTGGGAAAAATGATGTTAGGTCCTAGCACAAGGGAATCTGTAAATAAAACTCTTTAAGTGAGGGTGTCGAGTGACCATGAGTGGGTCTTGGCACTAGCATAGGAGATGGCTTGGTGATGTTGTATATTTCTCCTACACCAATCCAATCACTTGTACATATGAGATATTAATAAAAGAACCCTCTTCTTTCATTTGTTCTGACTCGTGTTGCTTGCTCTTTATATTTGTTGTCGATAATGTGCGTCATTTAAGATTGCTTGATTGTGCATTGTCTCCTTGGCATTTATTGGAATCATTGTGCCTTCAATTGTGAATCTTGTAAAATATGTTTTCGATTGTAGGAATTGAGGATAAGCTGACTTGCTAGAGGGCAAGTGCTGCACGGTCTAGCTAGTCAAAGCTCGCAGCCCATGACACTTAGGCACAATTATAACTATTTTTCAAGGAAAAATACAAAAGGCTATTACCACTAATAACGTCTCACTTTACTGAAACAAAGAAGAAATACTAATAAAAGAACTTTTGTTATTAATACAACATGCAGTTGGAATATTGAGAACCAATACAACATATACTTTAAGTTTTATGGTGAACGAATATTGTTTACTTTCCACATCAAAGTAAAATATTTTTATTTTTTTAAACAAAAAATTGTAGAAACTCTGTCTAGCTTTTTGAACATATTCTGATGAAGTACTGTAAATGAAAAAAGGAAAAAGAAAAATAAGAAAACAATACGTTATTTTGATGTAAATTTTGATACTATTTTATAACTTGCATCGTTGGCTTGTTCTCAGTTAAAAATTAAAAGTTTATTAGCTGTAAATACTATTGTTGTTTATAGTAGTGATTTAAATAGTTGTTGATTGCAATAATAAGTAATAAATTTTTTCTTACCGGAAAAATTTGATGTTTTTTTTATGAGAAAAAATTTAAAGATTTAAAGATTTTTACAAAATTATTATACTATCTCAATCAAATATACCACATAAGCCATAAATAGTTTTTCTATTTCCTAAAGAAACCAACCATAAACTGATACTGAAAATAAGTTGTCATGTTCATGCAAATTATAAAATGAAACATATTTGTATTTGTGAAGGGTAAAATATCAATTACCATAGAACTTGCAAATCTAAACGGGTTTTATTTTCTGTGATTCTAACCCAAATTTAAAGTCACAACTACAAACAAGTAAATCCGAACATTTAAGGCATATTATAAATAGCAAACATCATACTCGTACCATGTTCAAGATATTAAATATTGCTTTTAAGGGTCCCATACCCTTTCCATTTTGAGCTGTCACCTTTTCTGCTGCCCTTAATTGCAGCTTTAAGGCACCAACTGGAACAATTAGAGGTGTTCTTCAAGGAAGAATGCAAATTAAGAAATTATTTACTTCATTGCATTTTAATTTAATCACTTGTAATGATTGCATTTGTAATGGAGAATATATAGAGAGAAGTTACTTGTACTCTCAATATCTATACACCCACTTTTGTAGTTATATTGCACACTCAAAAAAAAAAAAATCTGTTTATTTAATTTAATTTTAGCGAGTGAAACTATCACTTCTGGATTTCAAAGAGGTATCAGAAAATTAGATTCTATTCCAAAGTTCCTTGAAAACACAGTTACCTTCCAAGAATCTAATGAAGGTTATGTAACCCCTTCAACTATATATATATCCGAAGTGGAAACTGATTGGGTATACATTCAGTGTGAGAAAACAGTGAGAGATCGATGGATAGCTCCTGTGATTTTCATAAAATGATAAAACCTGAAAGAGATCTCGAAAAGGGGATTGGGAAAGCTTGACGAAGTTTTACCAAGAACAAAATGAAGCTATACTTGAGCCTTTTGACATTTCTGGAAACACTGTCATTCAGAGAGTTGCCGCCTTAAACAAACCCCAAATCTTGAGAGATCTTCTTGGCATTCTATCACCAAGGGACCAATGGCATGCGTTGAGGAGAAAGAATGTTCATGGGAACACAGTTCTGCATAATGGCAAACTAAGTGTAGGGATTGCCGAGATTGTTCTTGAGTACGAGAAGAAGCCGCCACGGCCATTGGAGATTAGAAATGCCAAAGGGGAAACCCCCATTTACAGTGTTGCCTTGGACGGTAACCTAAAGTTGTTGAAGTGCTTTACCAACCAAGTAGTTTATTTAAAGATGCACTATCACAGAAGGCAAGACAAATTTTCCATTCTTCTCGCTTCTGTGTCTGCTGGGTATTTTGGTACAAATTTTAGTTTATCATTGAAGTTAAATTTTAACACAACTTTATTTGCTTTTTTATTTTGTTCAATTCTTCAGAAATTTACTTTTTGGTGCAGATGTAGCTATGTGGCTATTAAAGAAGGATAGCACACTAGCAGATAAAAGGACGATAATGGATGTACAAGCCTTCAATTGCTATCCACAATGCCATTCGTTTTCCGTAGTGTGATGCCGTTTGGAACTATAGAGGAGTGGATATATAGTATTGCACACCTTGTTTTGTAAAAAAGAAAAAAAAAAAAAAAGTCATTTATCTGTTTATTAGACTATTCTTTTTTTATAACCATCCACATTTATACGTCATTTTTTCTATGCAAAAATGTTCTTAGATTACTAATTTCTGTAATTCTTACCAGAGTTTCTTCCTGAATTTTTATATAATGTTGATGATGATGACGTCACAACATTATGGTTAGAGACATAGAAATCGGAGAAAACATAAGAAAGCATCACATTTCAGGTAAACACTATGAAATAAAATCTGCTATATAGCTTATAGAGACTATAGTGGGCATATTTAGTAGTATATGATCAATTTCAAAAGTATTATGCAAAAATACATTTGCTTGAAAACATAAGAAATAATTTTGCAAGTTGCAGTTCTTTCAAAGGTCAATTTAACTATTTGGAAACGGCTGACTGAAAGTACGAAGTACATTAAAAAAATGTCTAGCTTCAATTTTAATTTTAAATAGACTTTGTCATTGCATTAGTTATTTGCCCATATAATAAATAAACAATATAAAGCTGGAACAAAATGTCACTTTCTTCGTAACTTCGTGCAGGATTGGGTCAAATAAAGAATATTTGTGTGCTAAAGATGACGAACAAGTTAGCAGTGGAACTGGCTGACGTTTTAGTGCAAAAAGACAACTCATGGAAGAAAAGTTTTCATTATAAACAAAGACCAACAAAAATATCAACTGCAACATTTTCTCCCTCCAATGTTTCAAGTGAACCAGAAAGGGATAAACAATACACTCCTTCTGATGGTGATTACACTCCATTGCTATTAGCAGCTGCCAATGGAATTGTTGAAAGAATTCTTGAGCTGTATCCTGAGGCCATAAATCATGTTAGTAGGGATGAACTAAACATTCTACATGTGGCTGTGATATACCGTCAGGAGAAAATCTACCAAATCGCCTGTAAATCATTGAGTTATCGGTTAGCTTCAAATGGAAACAGTGTCTTCCACCAAGTTGGAAGCATGAAGTTTAATAGAGGGACACATGAGGCTGGCATTGCACACCAATTGCAAGAGGAGCTGCATTGATTCCAAGTAAGAAACCGATAAAACTTTCAAGCATGGTTAATTATTATTAACGTATTAATTAAAATAGGGGAACCTCTCTTCTTTTATTGCAAATACAATTCTTGAATCTTCGTATCTAACATCTTAAAA
The DNA here is from genome assembly GCA_022379115.2 of Bauhinia variegata. Taxonomy (NCBI): domain Eukaryota; kingdom Viridiplantae; phylum Streptophyta; class Magnoliopsida; order Fabales; family Fabaceae; genus Bauhinia; species Bauhinia variegata. The sequence continues at coordinate 13,034,558 of CM039427.1, read as the reverse complement.
TTTCAGGTTGAATTTAGTTTTTGACATGACCTACTGTTAGTATTTGAAATTTTTGTGACAGCTAATAAAAAATAATTATATATATATATAGAAAGAATCCGCTTATTTCAAAAGTAAGATTTGCATTACTAATTACCCTCTTCAATAACATATTGTAGATTCATAATGTAGATCATACTCATAATATTTTTTTTAAGATTTTAGAATTGATTGATATACTATATCCTATGACTATAATTTAATGAGTAATAATATTTTAAATTATAAATAAAGTTCTTTCTTATATTAAATACTTAAAAATTTTGGATTTATACCAAATTTAAAATAAATGACCAAAGTTTTAATATAACATAATATAGTCAAATCGATGAAAATCATCTTTTGAAAGAAGTTAATATTTAATGAAGTATTCATGCATTGCTTTTGGAGAGAGTATATCCCTCTTCTATCTATCTATCTATCTATCATCTTAATTATATTGTAGATGGAGGCTTTGAATATGTGAACAAAATGGTGTTAATTATATATATATATATAAAATCGTTTTGATGAATCTTCCAGTACTACATATGTTTATAGTTTCTAGCAATATGCATGAGCTGATTAATGTTGAACTATCTATATATATATGCAGCGTGTGCTGAAGATACTTCCCAAAAACTTAGTCTTACATCGTAATGATGACAAGTTGACAGCAGTTGAACTTTTTCAAAGAGAGCATGAAAAAATGGTCAATGACGCACAAGAATGGATAAAAGGAACAGCTCAGTCGTGCTCCACCGTGGCCACCCTAGTTGGCTCGGTAGCTTATGCAGGCACAGATGACAGAGGGTTACCAAAATTCCTTGGCTCTTCTAATTTCCTCTTTTTAACTATCGCAAATGTTGTGGCACTCGGAAGCTCACTGGCATCTGTGGTGATGTTCCTTTCCATCCTTACCTCTTCATTTCAGATAGAAGGTTTCTACTACGTCTTTAAAAGATTGTCAGTGGGATATGGTTTTCTGTTGTTGTCATTGATAAGCACAATGTTAGCATTCATTGCGACCGTTGTGATCACCATGCAATTGGAGAAGAGCAAGTGGGCATTGATAAGCACAATGCTAGCATTCAATGCGTATTTTGCGTTGTTTTCTTTGAATCATTTCATAATTTCTTTTAATAAGTCATTGAGGATCTTCTGGGGCAGATTTGGGGGAAGATTCTGAACTTGTTTCCAAAAAAGCTTCACAAGATTGCTGCAGCTCTTCTGAAGATTGATATGTAGAAAACATTGCGATTGATGTTTACGTGTTTAGAAGTTGCCAGGGTATGGGAAGAAATCCTGAGAATGCTGAAAGGCATTATGCAGCTTATGAAGAAACAAGAAATAAAATGCAATTGAAAATAAATTGTCATATATTCTTTTGGGGCTTCAACACATGTGATCCTTAATAAATCACTTGCTTTGCTATAATTAATTTTAATTTAATAATTCAGTTTCTTTTGTTGCCCCTATTAGAATATACCATATTAGGAGTATATAGTGAATGTAGAGGTGTTAATTGTTAAGTTTAGGTAGTTAGAGATGTGCTATCATATAGTTGAGAGTATGAAACCCCCATGTACCCTTCTCTACCTATAACTTGTGAAAGCTGGAAAGCATGGATGAACAATCAAGCAGCTGACCATAGTTACCATGCTTAGGAGTCCTCTAGGATCAAAAATATAACAGACCAAAACATTATCAGTGCAGTGAATTGAGTTTTGACTACCTGGCACCAAACATCACATTTTTCAATACGAAAATCAACTTTAACAACTTTATCACCGCTTCGAATACAAACAAACTGAGCAATCTCTAGGTATTGTTGGTTCCAAGGAGGTTTCCATATCCAGCCAACACTCCATATACCAGTAGAAGAAATATGCTCAGACACCTTCCATATATTAAGAAGAACTGCAGCTCCTTTGTCTAGAGCATCACTGACATTGCAAACATCATCTCCAAGGTACTCAGGCTTGCAAAGTTTCATAACATGTCTTGCATTAGGTCTCTCCAGAAACAAGTAACCTCTTTCAATGATCTTGGCCTTGACAGATTTCATAAAATCAGTCTCCAATTGCCAGTGATGTTCTTAGAGAACTCGCTATTGAAATGGACTCTGAAGGGTGCTGGCAATGAAACTGCTTGACAAATTTTCTGCTGAACCAAATGGACCAGCTTATCTAATTCTGTTACAAGCACTTAAGGGATGGCACGAGGGAACACATGTAACAGTTTCATTAGTAAGAAAATAAGCAATAGCTGTATCAAAGGGGCTTCCTCATGTGGCATCAGTTTGGGGCAATGTATCGAGCATATGGCATTCATTCTTTACTACTGAAAAGGATTTTCTATCACCATGTTTTAAACCTCCGTTCTTAAAGAGAATTCCATTTCCAACAGATTTCACAGTTGTAGTAGAATTAACACTAACACATTCAGAGAAAGTAGTAATGAGGCAGAGAGCAGCATTAAATATCAAATAACCATACTCATTGGCAAAATTAGTAACTTCAGTTGACTTAGTCAAGTAAGAAGCCAAAGTAGCCTTGTGTGTATTAGAGATGACACTGAGAATGTCGAAGCCACCAATACATGAAGTCATGCACTGAACATTCTTCTGAGGAATAACATCGAATGCATGGTGTGAACTATTTTCCTTAACATCAACTAACTCGTGAACATCATACTCCAAACTATTACTCTTATGAGCACAAAGAGACTCATCCATTAGAGGTTGCTTGAAAACTGAACCAGAATAAACCCTGGGAAAAACAATGGAACTAAAGAATGAACATATCTGCGTTGATGTAGTGTAGCAAAATGTAGAAGTTTCAAGGATTGAAACACTTACCACCTGTGGCAACGAAAGAGAGAATTCAAGTTCTTCTTTAAAGACCTCCGTATCTGTTTCCATAACGTTAGCCTCTTCTTTAGAGTTTCTCATCGTTGGAGATATCGTCAGAAACAACATATTCCACAATTGGTAGGACTGATCCACGACTCACCGATCTATTACCACTCAAAGAATTTTCTTCGCTTCTGTTGAATTCTGAGAGAACAAGATCATCAGAATCGGCCTCTTCAAATTCTTCTTTAAACACATTTTCAGGGATCTCTGTGACTGCTTTTGTAGCAATCTTATCATCTTCTTCAAATTTGCCTTCAGTAGATACGATCGGTTCATCACTAACCATGACAGAGTCTTCACTAGAAATTTCAACGTCGTTTCTTTCATCAAATATCTCACATGATGTTTGAGTGAAACTGCTATAAAATTGACAATGTTGCTCTGATACCAACAGTAATCTTGATAGTAGTGATAGTAACTAATATCAAGATTTGGATTATAAGGTCTATAGTAAAATGGAGGAAGGGAATAGTCAAAATTTTCAGTGGTAGCCGTGGCAAAGAATGAAGATAATTGTGGAGGAGGAGAGGAATCTATTGAAGAAGCCGTGGAAATATTCTGAAGCTCCATGTTTAAAACTATTGAGGAAGAAGATGAAGTGAGAATTGGTGATCTAGTGCCATAAGATCCAAATCAAATTTCTCAATCTGGAATTTCAAGATCACTAGGAAGTTGGACGGATGGTGAAGCAGGAGATTGGAATTCTTAAGGAGACTCCACACTGACTGGTTGCAGTTCACGATCTTCCATGCTGAACGAGCTAAACAGAATTGGTGAATTCATGGAGGAGAAAGAACTTGGTTCATTCATGGTAGTACGTGGAAGCGTGAGCACCTTTCCTTTATTTTTTTCCAATAGCCCCTGAGATTCTGTCATTCTCGGGGAAAAAAAAATGTTATAAAGTTGACCAATTCTATTAGAGATAAACTAAGCAGCCTTGGAACAAGGCAGCAACTGGAACAATTAGAGGTGTTCTTCAAGGAAGAATGCAAATTAAGAAATTATTTAATTTATTGCATTTTAATTTAATCACTTTATTAATTAACAAAGCAAAGGATAAATTCTCTTTTCACTTTTAATGATTGTATTTGTAATGTAGAATATATAGAGAAAAGTTACTTGTACTCTCATTATTGTACACCCATTTTTATAGTTATGTTGCACACTACAAAAAAATAAAAATAAAATAAAGAAAATCTGTTGATTTAATCTAAAATTTCATGTTAATTTACTTTAAGTAAGTTAATATTAGTGAGTAAAACTATCACTTCTGGATTTCAAAGAGGTATCAGAAAAATAGATTCTATTCCAAAATTTCTAGAAAATGTAGTTGTGATAATGTACCCTTTTGGAATTGTGGACACGAATGAAAAAATATTTTATTTTGAGAAATTTTTATTTTTGGAATTAAAATTAATTGTTTAAGAATTATGACACAATTATAAATTTTATTTATTTTAAAAATGTATCTTGTATTAAAAAAGACATTAGAATGCAGGCCATATATGAGTTCGAGAGTCGATTATACATGAAAAAGATATTAAGCATCACATAGTATTCATTAACGATGGTTACCTAAATTAGCTATACAAAATAACAATATAGCCAAAATTATATTTTATTTATTACTTAAATAAATATTACAATTTCTAATAAAATGACTAGAAGATAAACATATATACATGAATTCCTTGAATGAATTTAAAGTCATTCTTTATATATTTTAATACAGATAAACCACCTCTTCAATTGTCGTTTATCCCCACCTACCTTTCATAATAAGTTATAAGCTTAGGGACCTTAAAGTTCAAATACATTTTTCTAAATGTGTGCATGTTAATTATAATTTAAAATTAAGAAATAGGATACAAGAAAAATTACACAGAAAAAATACATAGCATAAAAAGAAAATATAAATTTCTTCTCTCTTATTTTTTATTTTTATTTATTTTTTGTTAAGTCAAACTTTGACTAATGCTGATGATGTGGCACCACTGTTGATTGGGCATGCTAACTTGGCATTTACAAAAATAGAAGGAAAACTGGAATAAGAGGATGGACAGTGAAGCCCAAAACAAAAGCAAACAGCACTATCTATTTTCTTCCCTCACCTCTTCTCTTACTAACCACACTCCCACATCCACTGGGTCTGAGCCTAAATCTGAACCTTGTTTTTTGGCCCAATAGGCCTAGTTAGATCTATACACTAATTTTTTATTTTGTTCAATTCTTCTGAAATTTCCTTTTTGGTGCAGATGTAGCTTTGTGCCTATTAAAGATGGATAGCACACTAGCCAATGAAAGGGATGATAATGGATGTACAAGCCTTCAATTACTATCCACAATGCCATTCGATTTCGGCAGTGGGATGCCGTCTGGAACTATAGAGCAGTTGATATATTGTATTGCACACTTATATCTTACAAAAGCAAATTATTTATTTGTTTTTTTTTTTTTTTTGAGAAAAAATTATTTATTTGTTTATTAGTCTCATTATGGTTATTGTCAAGACGTGAAGTGAGTTCCTCCTCAACGGTTATTGTAATACAAGTTATTTTTGTGTTAAATACACTCTTCTTCCTCCAACAAAATGGTATCGGAGCATGTTCTATCCAAGGGTGGATGCATACACAAGGAACAAGACTAATAGCAAAAAGTTGTCATTGAGATAGAAGAAGGTCGATGTTGAGACACATTGTGTTATAGATTTGGATGGATTGTCATCCATAGGAATCACCCACTTGGTGATAAGCCAAGCTTGTCTTACATAAGAAGCAAACATAGTTTTGTTGAAGCTTCAGAAGTGATTCGCTGCAAGCATGCTAAGAGTAAGGCAACTAGAGAGAGGAAGTTGGCTTGGAAGAACAATTGGCAAATGGTCCAAGAGAAAGGACACCTCCAGTAGTTTTACAACCACAAGTTGAGGCAACCAAGAAAGCCAAGAAGTGAAGCATGATACATAAACAATGAAGAATCAAGCAATACTTCGAGTGTGGAAGAAAATTCAAATTAAGGGGATGCTGGAATAATAATCTGAATTTTATATGATGTCCTTTGGTATTTGTAATCAATTATCTTTTGGTTTTTGTAACTTCTATAATTTATGTTGATTAAGGAAACTTTTATATGGAGTTATGTCTATTTAGCAGATATTACTACATGTAGTGGGAGTTTGGAATTTATATGGGTTGCAATAGTTAAGGAGGAGTTATAGAGTTATGTAATAAGTTAAAAGTCTAGAATTTTCTATGTATTAGTGTAAATAGGAGTGACCATAAATGTATCAATTGGGATTAGAAAGTGATATAGAGAGTTATCCCCCAAATATAGAGAAACACTTGTAGATGATGGGTTGAGTGCAAAGTGAGTACCTCCCAATAATATTATAATACAAGTCAAGTCATGTCCAATACACTCTTCTTCATCCAACAATATTTTCTTTTATTTGTTTTTATTTAAGTGTGTTTCCATAAAATTATGTCCAAAAATATGGAAAAAGAAAGAAAAACTAACTATTAAAGAGTAAAATGTATTTTTAAATTGTATATTATTTTTGTTCCTTATACCTAAAACATTTAATCAATTTTATCTTTTATATTTTTATGTTTACTAATTTAGTTCTTCATACTTAAAAATTTATATTAATTTTATCCCTTTAGCATTTATTAGGGTTTAAAACTATCGCTAAAACATTTAATAACCATTAATAATGATAAATTTGAGAAACAAAATTGATAAGGATTTTGTAATATGAAATATTAAATTAATTAAGGTTTTAAGTGTGAAGATTAAATTGATGTTTAAATCATATAATTTTTTTATGATATATCTTTTATTTACATTTTTTTTAATGGAATTAGTTTCTATCTATACAATAAGATATTATTTTAACAATTTATGCCCACTTAATCTTTAGTTTTCCTCTTGATTCTGCCTACCTGAGCTCTAATACTCCATTCTCTTCGTGAGGCCATGGTTGGAGTGCACCGTATCAAGATGGTGTCCTAGTCCAAGGCATGGAATATTTTTTAACTTAAAGGGCACTTTTAAAGGATTTATACTTTTTCAAAGAGACAAATGAGGATTCGAACCTACATCATGCTAGATGCAAGACCCTATTTTACTCCACTAGCAAATCCTTTGGATTGAACTTAGCTAATTTGTTGACAACAAGTGTTATATCTGGATGAGTTAATGAGAGATACTAGAGGTCACCAATTGGATTTCAGTACCCTGTCGCACAGGTGGCGGTGGTAGCGTCATCAAGAAACCATATACTTGTTTCCAATTCCTGTCTTGTTCCTCTATTGCTATCCTGCATGGAGGTGTTGAGCATTTGGCAAAGCAAATTGCATAGGGAGCACACATCTGTATATAATCAATTTTTCTTCACAAAAGGATCTCTATGCAAAGAACGCTGTTCAACCATCACCTTATAGTATTCAAAATACACACATAATTAATCTATTGATACATAATTGCGACAGAGTTAAGACAATTGTTGACAGAGAGAAGGTGGAAGTGAAAGGGGAAGACGCATAAAGGGAACGGTAGTGGAAGATTTAGCCATGTTTGCTATATAAAGACTCTTGTTGGTGCTGAAGGCGAATATTAGCATAGTTATACATAGCAAAGGTACATCGATACAAGAACAATATTGAGGTTGCAATGGCAGCGGCAATTGTAGGAAAACAAAGGAAGTTGACGATATAACTGTAAGTCCTTGTTCTTGGGCAGCAATATAACAGTAACTCAGTCCTCCCTCCGTATACTAGAATGCCAAATTCGTTTTATCTACTAAATAGACTTTGTTTTTTTTATAGTGAAAACCATTAACCACTAACTAGGAAAAAATTAAACAAATTAATAACCAAAATTTGTATAGAGGAATTTTTGCTTGGTGCAGTGTGCTTTTAGCCATGAGGGTGGCCACCTAATCCTCTCCCTAGTTCATTTCTCCATGAATGCAATTGAAGTTTACATTTATCTATTACGGAAAAACAACCAGTGCTTTTAAAATTTTAGTCTGTTAACACTAACAGTATATACCAGATTAGGGTAACCTATATCAATAACCAACAGTTTGACTAAAACAACTGTAGCAAAGGCAAATGATAACGCTGAACTTGATTGGATGTCTTGTATAACTCTTTGTACTTCTCTATCCCAATAGTCATAAAAATTGTCAAAATTAGTTTTTTTTTTTTTTTTTTTCTTTCAAGGGGTTTTGTGGTCTTATTCTCATCCAATTTCCGTTTGTATATTGTTGAAGATAACATAGGGAAGGAATGCATGCACATAAGCATGTAAATTTGATTATGCTTTCATTGCCTCAAATATAGGTTCGTCTTCTTATTTGGCTCTCTTGAATGGATTGAAATGACAGAAAAGTTAGCTTTTTATGGATTTGGGCACGAAAATCTAAGATAAGTGCAATGAACAGTCATTAATTTTTCGTTTTTTGACATTGAAAGAACTTTTTTTTTTTTTTTTCCTTATTCTTAGCCTGTGAGGTATAAATCTGTTACGTGATCCTCCAGTTAGCATCAAGCTAACTGGAGGGGTAGAGTTCTTTTAAAAATATTTTCTATATACATATGATTTCGAAATCGAGTAAACATATTTAAACATATCTAGGTCTATACCACTAGGACGAATGTCAGCCAGTTGACAGCACTTTATTAGAAATATTGTATTTCTTACAAGGTGAAAAACATAGGAATATATAGCTCCAACCACATCGAAAATGACTTTCGGAGAACACCAAGTTCGTAGCTCTTTTATAGTAATCATACATAACTTGCTAACAATCAACTTGGCACTGGCACGTAAGAAAGTCGTCACAGGTTCCCCCCACCGCATTCTCCTTTTCTATGCACTGTTGTTTGCAATGATCGCTGCGAAAACATATCCCTTTCCATAATCCACTAGGCTTTCTGCAAGTAGTTCCACAGTGCTGGTATCCACACCAACAACTAAAGTCTGGGCAGTCACCGGCAACGGCACGCTCCCGGTCTCTGCACTGTTGAGAACAGAGATCATTAATGAGACAAGGCCCTTTCCAAGTTCCACTAAGTACAAAACAATATCCACTTTGACAAAATCCTAATCCTGCGATCACAGAAAGAATATATATATATGCATAAGGTGTTACTGGCTGATGCTCATGCTTAATTCTAACCAATATAGAATATAAAGAGCATAGTTACTAGATTCGTCATTTTTCTAAGGAAAAACGAATATGATTTACAATATTGGGATGTCTCAATTTGTCCCGATTCATGATTCGATTCGCAAAAATAAGCAAATCGAAGATGGAGAAAGGAAACATTCTTCACATTGTATCTTTCTTCAAACGTTTTCAATATTATACAGATTTATGTTCATATTTATGTTAAACTTTGTACTTTCCTAAAGAACTATCGCTAAGATAAAAAATGTTAAAAAAATGAGAAGATAGAAGAGCAAGAATCTACATAAACATATTATAAGATAACAAACTTATAATGTATCCTAAGATACTAGTATACAAGCATACTGAAAAAGACTACTCCAGGTGAATCTTATTTTTTTAAGTCAAGAATCACGTTACCATCTTGTATTCTGTATCAGGACATATCGTGGTAACTATGAAAGAGGGAGAAAGAGACTAACCCGTCACCAATGAATGGAGATGGGCAAGGTAGAGAATGGCGGCAAACGGAACAACAAATTTAGGAGCAGAAATTGCCATGTTTGCTACAAATTATGGGAGCTCGTTAGTTTATTCTCTGAAAAAGAATCTGTTCATTATATATAGGATAGTGAGACATATTGAAGTTAACACCATTGCTTTGGATACTTCAACACATGGCTAAACAGTTTGGAATTAAATCGAATTGATTTAGTACTGTATCTGGGGTCTTCCTGTCATGTTCGGCATATATGATTGTATACTTGGCTGTCATTCTTGTTATGTTCCTTTCATTGTTATCCGTGATGATGGAATTGGGAACTAGGCATGATAAAATACACATCCGTTATATAGCCGTTTTCTATTCTAGAAGGATTGAATCTGTATGCCAAGTGTGCACCTCATGATTTGCTTTCCGTTGAAGTACCTACTAGGTACAATTTATACCTACTTTTTTGAATGTCATGTATTTTTGACAAATGATTTTCTCAAGTTAAAAGGAATTATCAGGTTGGAATATTATTATATTTGCACTAGTTAGGCATTTACTAATATATTTGTCATTTTTTTTTACTAATCACAAATTGATTTGTATGTATCGATTTATGATATCGGGATGCCTCGATTTGCATACTTGTTTGCAAAAGCAAGTAAATCGAAGGTATTCTTTACTTTACATCTTTCTTCAACCTTTTTTCAACCTTATATAAGCTCATGCTTAGATTTATATCAACCTTTTTATTTTAATAAAGAACTATCACTAATAAAAAGAAAAAGTTGACAAAAATGAAAAAGAGAAGCCAGAATCTACATGAAAATATTACAAGTTAATTTGACTCAACGTATCCTAGTGTACTGAAAAATACTATCTTAAATGAATCCTACTTTTTTGGGTCACAAACTGCGTGCAGGATCATATTGCAAATCAGGTAACTACATGAATGGTCCTGTGAGAATTTTACCAAATTATATAAAAGGTCTGAACTAGTGTGAGTCTTGAAAATATGTAGCTGATATTTCTCATTCTAAACCAGAAAATCTGTTTCATTTTATAAAAAAAAATAAAAAAGAATATTGATACCAAAACAAGAAGAACAAGGCAATGGAAAGCAGCAATGTGGCATCCAAAAGAAAGTAGGATTTATAAGGAGCCCAAGGGAAACAGAGAGGTACACATAGAAAGAGAAAAGGTTGTTCAAGACAGTAGATATGATAGAAATTTGGAAAGTGGGAGTGCTTAAGCAAGGTGGACAATTGAAGAAAAGGTTTTATCAGCTGATATTGGTATCTTCCACAATCGGCAGGTTTCATTCTCTAGTACTTGTTATTTAGTTTACATATCATGCTATTCGGCAGCAATAAAACCAGTTAGCTAATTTTATCTACATTGACATATTCACTATATTTAATAATTGATCTTCATTTTTAATATTTTTAAAATTTAATACAATTACAGCTTATAAAAGTTATTGAGGATTGGTGTGTACGTTGCTTCAATTACACATTCGCAAAGGTAAGACATGCAATAGACGGATGCCATTAGTACAAGAGTTAAAAATATTAAAAACATATGCCTAATGTTTATCAAACACAGTAGGAATAAAGGTCTGCTATGGTAATTGCACCCACAAAAATACCATTGTAGTCTCCTCTGTAAATTAAGCAATTTAACTTCTAGAAAATTTCCTTGTACTTAGGGATTTTGCTATGGAAAAAATCCGTAGGTAAATAAGGGTGAAAATCCTTATAGACGCAGATCGTTGTTCTCATAGTCATGCAACACACTCAAGATCAATTGTGTCTCTGAAGATTCTATCATTCTTTTTGTCTTCCCCTTTTCAAAATAAACAAGGATCTAACAAGGAATTAATCTCTGAAGCCTGACAGTTATTCAACAGTTGGGGAGAGTTAGTTAAAAAATTCATAACAAACATCATCCACCTATGCTCAGAACCAATTTATTGGAAGAGATATTAGAATTTCAACAGTCCAATGGAGAAACACTACTTGATGCTTGAGAAACACTAAATGATTTCAAGATTTATTGACAAAGTGTCCTGGTCATGCATTGGGAAATTGGAGAAACCAAGTTATTGATTGTTGCAGCAGCTGGTGGTACCTTGGCTACTAAAACTGTCAAGGAGGCTTATGACTTAATTTAGTTTATGCCTTCAAATCATTATCAGGTAGCAAGAGAAAGAGAGATGAGATAGAAACATTAGATGTTATTATTGCAAAAAATCAGTTATTAGCTCGGTATGTGTCTACATTGAACAAGAATTTAGATGGGCTATATAAATAGGTGCACATGTTCTTGAAACTCCATCTAATGCATATCCTATATGCGTCCTCCTGATTTGAGATATCACCTTGACTTCTTCTAGAGTAACCCAAACGTAGCTCTAAACCCTCCAGACCAGAAAACCACACGATGACCTACCCATAAACCACCATATCAACCACTGCACCTAAGACAAAACCAACCATCCTCATCTGCCACAAATTGTAAAATTGAAGCCCCTACTAGCGTTGAAAAATTAGCCAAGAATACCGCTTCCTTTATGGAAGAGACCAAAGCTTGGTTAAAAAGTCATGCGCCTTTAATACATGATTGGGAGGTATAGGTTAGTTAGCTCACACAACATTTAGTTGAGAGAGCTTTGGGTTATCTACCTAGCTCGATCATATCTAACCCTAAAGCAGAATTGAAAACCATCACCACTAGGTGTGGAAATATAGTAGGACCTAATCCCAAGAAGGACACAAATAAGAAGAAGGATGAGGAAGTAGTTGAAAATACAATGACATTTGGGGTTAAAAGGGAGACACCGGTGATAAGTCTAAATAAGGGATGAAAAATCTAAGGAGGCAAGTCCAAGGAGAAGAAAGAAAATTATGATGGTTTAGATATAGAATTATACTTATACATTAACTTCCCTTTTTGGGAGTCTTAGCAAAAATTTCAGTACATGCAAAATTTCTTAAAGAGCTTCTTCTCGAAGAAGAGGAAGCTGGAAGAAACAAAAAAAACAAAAAACTATGCGTAATGAAGAGTATGAAAAGTGTAATGCTATTATATATAAAAGTTTTATACTAAAATGAAAGATCATGGGAGCTTTACAGCACCATGTAACGTTGACAATATGGATGTGGGGAGAACATTGTATGACTTGGGGGCAAGCATAAATTAATGCCTTTTTCCATGTTCATTAAGCTTGGCATTGGAGAGATTAAGCATACTATGGTAACCCTGCATTTGATATTGCTCCCAGAGGTATACTTATGGTGTATTGAAAAAGTGGAAAGATATTCCTTCCTAGTGGTCTTCTTAGAATTAGATATATTGGAGGATACTAAAATTTCTCTCATTTTTGGTAGATCTTCCATGGCAACCTAAAAAAAAACAGAATTGATATGGATAGTGGGGAATTGAAATTAAGAGTGCAAGATGATCAAATGACTTTTAAAATTTTTGAAGGCTCTCAGCTTCCTGATGAGAAAGTAGGCAGTGGAGACATTTACACAAGTGAAAAAGTGATAAACCCCATGAGAATCTCTTCAAGAGTGCTCTGCATCTATCCTAACCTGGGAAAGGAGAAGGAGAGCATGTCCTTTCTCCTATAGGGATGGAAAGGAGCTGAGCTAGGCTGTGTTGAAGCTCGGCTTGTGAAAAATTCAATGAGCTCAAGTTTGGCTCATTTAGTTGGCGAGCCAATTTTCTTGGCTCAAGCTCGGCTCATTTTAAAGGCTCGTGAGCTAGAGCTAGCTCACAAGGTGAGCTTGATTAAACAAAATATATGATAATAACCTATTAAACATATAAGATGGGAAAAGTCTCACACAACATTAGTTTATATATCAATTTTGACTGTTTGTTTTTAATCTCTATTATTTTCATTTACCTATTAAATTTTAATTAGATAAATTAATGAGATCATTCTTCTTTGTTCTTATTATTTAAAAACATAACATTAGGTTATATATCAAGTTTCTGATTCATATATATATTGAAGAGTTGTAAGTCTTTTTTTAGAAAACCTATCTAATATTTCTTTGAAATAGTAACCACTATTTACCTGTAGTCTTGTAGTAGTAGAAGCAGAGGTTGTTCAAGAGTAGTTTTGAGTTTCTGAAGGTAGCTCTTCTATTCTTTGTTGTCAACAGATTGACTTGTTCTGCTTCCTCATCTTCTTGGTTAGCATCGGTGGACGAACAATAATCTTTACTCTGGGGTCCTGAGTTATCTTCCATTTGAGCAACCACATCTTTGTCCTCTTCTTCATATTTTGAGGGTGATTCTGCTAAAAGGTCTCTTAATTTATTTAGAATATCTTCTTTTAGATCAAGTTCATTGACCCTTTAGTTTACTCTACAATATCTGGCTATATATGTATATATAAAATATAATATAGGCAAGTTAGCTTGCAAAATAATGAGCCAAAATTGTTGGCTCAAGCTCCATTCATTAGTGTATGAGCCAAGCTTACCGAGCCATTAGCAAGCTGAGTTGGTTTAGCTTACGAGCTAACTCAGCTGATTTCCATCCATAATCTCCCAGCTATCCCTTAGATGTTCATTAATGACTCAGAAAGAGTTAGGCTAAGGACTATAAAACAATGCTTCTTGGGTAAATCTACTTGCTTGGATCCCCTGAATTTAGTCTCTTTAGATGTTATGCCTTCGGTTAATCTATGTTTATTACTATGGGATAATAAGAAAAAATATAAATTATTCTCCAGCATGTGCCTCGAATTTAAGAGTGTGACCTTAACCTACTTTACGAAGTTTCTTTTCCCATACCTGATTTAATTTTGCATTGAGAACAATGACATGCTTTAAGTTTGAAGGAAGGGGACTTCGTTTGATTGTTGTGATTTTTTCATTTGAGTGCTTGATTTAGTATTGTCTTTTGATTAAAGAGTTTTTTGAGTCTAGTTTTTTACTAAAAGGAAAATTGAATAGAAAACCTCAAGGCCAGTGATAAAAATTAGATGGAATGCTTGATATTCAACTTATGAAACTTGTGTTTTATTATGTGTGCTTTGATTCTTTAGTGTGACTTATGCATGGAGCTAGAACGTCCTTTGCTTGCATTTCAATTTATCGTGTGGATATCTATTTTTAGCAAAGCTAGAAAACAACTATGTAAGCTTTCGGAAATTTTCTGCCGTCCCTAATTGAATTGCTTGTGATCACTCCTTTTGTGCTTGACTTTTATTTATCATCTTCACCATCATACTGTCATGTCACAGAATCTTGGTGCACTTTCATTAGATCCTAAGTCTAGTAAAGGGTTCAGACGTTATGAGGTTTGAAGTTTTGGGAAGAGGGTGGCAGATTAGTTTAAGTACATTTTATTTTAAAACTTGACACATTATTTTCCTAGCTCCTACAACACGAACACTAGGAGAAAAGCAAGAAGTTGTAACAATCCATTGTGATAACAAATTAAGTCTGCCACTGTTATGACAAAAATATAGTCTTTCATGGTAGAAAGAACATATAGCAATAAGGAATAGCTTCATCAAAGAAGCCATTGAAGAAAAAAGGGTTGCAATTGAAGTTTTCCAAGTGCAAAATCAACTTATAAATATTTTCACAAAGGTTTTTGTAGAAACAAGTTTCAGCAACTAAAAGAAGCTCTTGGAGGTAGAACACAAAGCACATTTAGGGGAAGAATGTTGAATAATGTGCCTTAATTAATATAATCAATATAATGTACCTAAACTTAATACATGTGTCAAGGTATTGATGCTCATGTACGTAGATAAATGTAATATTTATGTACTTAGATAAGTTAACATATTCATATACTTAGTTAAGTGTAAGTTCATACATTAATTAGTTAATGTACATACTTCAATAAGTGTAAATTTATGCAATAGTGAGTTAATGTTTCTTCTAGAATGCTCCATTGGTCACTATATAAATATATAAATATGGAAGTCTCAAAAGAAATGGTGATGAAAGAACAATTTGAAACGGAAAAAAAAAAAAAAAAAAAAAGAGTGAGAGAAATACTCTCCTCCATGTAAAGTTTTCATCAAACAAACCACATCTAGAATATCTCCAACAAGGTGTATGCCAAAAATACCAAAATATAGAAGGAAAATTCAAACATGAAAATATCCTTCGGGAAAAAAAAAATCTTGCATTTCAATAAAAACGTGTTCTCTTGCACTATGCAAGGGACAAGACATATGATATGGAATATTAAATTGTGCACTATCAAAACAATTAATGAAATGAAGTTTACATTGCACTAACTACCACATGAGATATACTCCATCTGTCCTAAATCTTTTTGTTTTTTTTTAAAGGTTATTGTGTACCTATTAAGAAATCATTAATTAGTGTATTATATTAATTATAATACTCTAATTTCCTCTATTTAGAGTGTAATTAATAGAGAGAACGAGTGAGTTATTATTAATTATATAAGCTTATAAAAGAAAAAATAAATTTGATATAGCTTTGAAATTCTAAAAATAAAATAGTATTGGGATGAAAAATTTTCTCTAAAATAACTAAAGACACAGGAGGGAGGGAGTAGTTAACATCGGTAGTGTGGAAGTAGTAATAGTTATCAACTTATCATTTTTAAGTCAATCATCATCCTCAACACAAATGAACCCAGGTCTCTCACTTTTTCCTTCCACTTTTATTTTTTAAGCAATGCGCCTTACTCTAGTCCAAACAAGTATGCATAAATAAACCTAACTGTAGATTTTGGAATGGATAATATATCATTTTATTTTAAGCATAAGGACGAAGAGGTTGATGAGCATATTTCGTATACAAACCCAATATGTTGGAACCAAATTAAAGTGGTTTTTCCTCTCCAGGCTGTTTTACTTTGCTTGCCGCCCAAGATCACCAGAGGTATATAGCAAGAAAAGGAACTAGACAAGAAAAAGAGACAAGTATGTAGCCACTGTTTGAAAATCCTCACTTCGAAAGGAATAAGAACTTTGCATTTTAATGTGTAAAAATGTTCAGGTATCCAAAGTAACGATTTTACTCTCGATATATCTTTCTTTTCCTTTATACACCTCACAAACCAAACCTTTCGCTTGAGGGAACGGTCCTAGAGTTTCTTGCAAACATGGTAATTTTTGTTAGTAAGTCGTTTTTGCCCTGCTCCTTCCCTTAACGATGGTTCGACTCTCTCTCTTTCTAATTTATGTTGGCAAAAAATCTGAATCATAAACAAGCAACCTCTGCTTTTCTTTTGTCTATTGATATGCAGGGCTACGTGTAATGGAAGGTGGACTGTGTCAGAAACTTGGTGGAACATGGCAGGGTCTTTGCAGTGAATTTAGTGAAAGTTCTGGCCAACAGTGCAAAGACAAGGAGAGAGACATTGGGGGAGAATGTCTTGGCTTGGAATGTTATTGCGGATTTCAGCATTGCGGAAATGGGACGACTTGTCCAAAACGCAGTTGATTTTGGAAAGGACCATGTTTTCAGTGATCCATGCTCACAACAGTGCAGGCAGAAGGAGGATGTAATGGGTGGGAGATTTTGTGATTTTCTTATTTGCTATTGCAAGGTTAATTGTTAACAAGGGATAAGAATCTAGATAGCACTTTATACAATAAGATACCAGTTATAGCTGCAAATGCTGCACATTAGTTTAAATTCATCTATGTAGTATCTACATATTAGTTTCCTTCGCAGAAAATGTCCATAAAAACAAAAAAGATGTGAGATATTAAGCTTATCAAGTTTGAGGTAGTTTGCAATTTTAAGGAGGGACTTCAAATTTTCATAATTACATATAAGTCACACTTACATGAGCCATATTTAGTGAATTGTGTATCGTGATCAAATCAGTTAAGTGAATCTTATGAAGTTTGCATTGTGCCAACTACTGTATGAGGAGTTTAGATCTTGTTCAAACAAAGATATATGCATATAATTACTTTTAGATTAAGGGATAGATAATAGATCATTTTAACATAAGCACAAAGATATAGTAGACAAATAGATTCTTTCTAGGACAAAAAATTGCTGTCTCTCTCTTGGAAATTTGCCGCCAAGATAACTGAGGATTGCAAAGAAAGCAACCAGACAAGAACAAGAGACAACTGTGTAGCCAAAGTAACCATATTATCCTCAGTTTACCTAGAGATGATCATAGCATTAATCGGACAACATTGAAGATCCTCAACTCCAAAGGAATACTTTTTTGAATTTTTGATGTTTCAAGATGTTCAGGCATCCAAATTTATCATTTTTTCGTCAGTATGCAGGCCTTGCTCTTTCTATATATAACCAACCAGCCCTTTGCTTGAGGACCAAAAAGGTCTTATAGTTTCATGCAGACATGGTGACTTCTGTTGGGAAATCTTGCACGTTCATTGTTCCCTTTCTTATTCTTGCCTTGCTCCTTCCCTGGATGATGGGTTTGAATCTCTATCTCTCTAATTTATTTTGATGGTAAATCTCAATCATGAACCATCATCTTCCTTTTTATTTTAAAGATCTTTCTATATGCAGGGCTACGTATTATGGAAGAAAGACTTTGTCGGAAACCTAGTGCAACATGGTCGGGGCTTTGCCGGGACTTGGATGACGATAGTGCTTGTAGTAAACAGTGCATAGACAGGGAGGGAGCAATTGGTGGAGAATGTTCTAGCTTTAAATGTAATTGCAGATTCCAGTACTGTGGAAATGGAATGACTTGTCCAAAGCCTAGCGGGATTTGGAAAGGACCATGTTTTCACAGCGATCACTGCTCAAGCCAGTGCAGACTGAAGGAGAATGCAATTGGTGGGGGATATTGTGATTTCCTTATGTGCTACTGCAGGGTTGATTGTTAACAGAAACAAAACGGTTGGAGCTGCTATTATGAAAATGTGTTGCATAATTAAGTTAGTAGGTTCAATAACAAGGGCACTCCGGTGCAGAAACACAATAAACCCAAGGTTAGGTTAACCCTACATATAATTGTAGGTGTAAGGAGAGGCTTTACCCGTATGTGTCCTCAAAAATATTTGAGAAGGAGATCTTCCTCCATTAGCTTTGATAGAAATGATTTTTCCAATAATAAATGGATAAGAAAATATTTATTCCAAAGGAAAAGACTGCCGCATGGAATTAGACTGTAATAAACATTAAATATTATCCATAAATTTATCAGGTTATGATATTATGTGTGTGTGTGTGTGTGTATATATATATATATATATATATATATAAAGCATAAGTGAAGAAAATGTTAATATCTTGGATATATTCTACATGTAATTTGATGACAGGATAATGTGTAAAGGTGAATACATAACCTAAATATGATGCTATTACCTTGTACAAAGATCAAAAAAGTGTTCCCAACCAAAAGACATAGGAAAAAATGTTGGCTATTTTCTTTTTATTGTTGAAAAAATGAATTCATTAAGCAAACACAAGGTCCTGGTGGAAATCAATCCTGATTAAATCATACAGAGTCTTCGGATATATATAGCCCCATGAGATCAGGAAAATACAAAATATTAGCATTAGGGGGAAACTAACAAAATCACAATGTAAGTGCTGGCCCTGCTTTGCAAGGCAATCTACGATGTTGTTTTTCCTCCATCATAGTGTGTTGAAAAGTGTTAGCTATTGATTCATATTTACACTGTGTTAATTCTGCTTGAGTTGGTACATGAGATGAAAATCGTGGAATCGAAATGTAAATAATAATAGGGTTGGGGTGAAATGGCTTTTCAAGCAATTACAATGTAAAATAAAGTGCTAATTTCACATTCTGGAATGAAAGTATAATTTGTTTAAAATAGACTAAGTCCCCTTGGTAAAATTATATGAAGATGGGAGAAAAAAATAATGTAATATGATATAGGCAAGCTAGGTTGCGAGATAATGAGCCGAACTTATGTTAGCTCAAAACTCGGTTCATTTATTAAATAAGCCAAAATTGTTGGCTCATCCTAGACTTATTAGCCAATAAGCCAAGCTTACTAAGCCAATAGCGAGCTGAGTTAGTTTAGCTCACGACCTAGCTCAGCTTATTTCCATTCATAATCTCCTAGCTGTTCCTTAGATGTTCATTAATGACTCAGAAATAGTTAGGCTAAGAACTATAAAACAATGCTTCTTGGGTAAATCTGCTTGCGTGGATCCCCAGAATTTAGTCCTTTTAGATGTTATGCCTTGGTTAATCTATGTTTATTACTATGGGATCATAAGTAAAAATATAAATTATTCTTCCAGCATGTGCCCTCGAATTTAAGAGTGTGAACTTAATCTACTTTCAGAAGTTTCTTTTCCTACCTGATTTATTTTTGCATTGAGAACAATGACATGCTTTAAGTTTGAAGGAGGGGACTTCGTTTGATTGTTGTGATTTTTTCATTGGCTTGATTTAGTATTGTCTCTTGATTAAAGAGTTTTTTGAGTCTAGTTTTTTACTAAAAGGAAAATTGAATAGAAAACGTCAAGGCCTGTGATATAAATCAGATGGAATGCTTGATATTCAACTTATGAGACTTGTGTTTTATTGTGTGTGCTTTGATTCTATAGTGTGACTTATGCATGGAGCTGGAACGTCCTTTGCTTGCATTTGAATGTATCGTGTGGATATATATTTTTGGCAAAGCTAGAAAACAACTATGTAAGCTTTTGGGATTTTCCAGCCTTCCCTAATGGAATTGCTTGTGATCACTCCTTTTGTGCTTGACTTTTATTTATCCTCTTCAACATCATACTGTCATGTCACGGAACCTTGGTGCATTTTCATTAGATCCTAAGTCTAGTAAAGGATCAGACGTTATGAAGTTTTAAGTTTTAGGAAGAGGGTGGCAGATTAGTTTAAGTACATTTTATTTTAAAACTTGACACATTATTTTCGTAGCTCCTACAACACGAACACCAGGAGAAAAGCAACAAGTTGTAACTATCCATTGTGATAACAAATTAAGTCTGTCATTGTTTTGACAAAAATACAGTTTTTCATGGTAGACAAAACATATATAGCAATAAGGCATAGCTTTATCAAAGAAGCAATTGAAGAAAAAAGGGTTGCGATTGAAGTTTTGCAAGTGCAAACATCAACTTATAAATATTTTCACAAACGTTTTTGGGGTGACAAGTTTCAGTAACAAAAAGAAGCTCTTGGAGATTGAACACAAAGCATATTTAGGGTGCGTTTGATACATAATATTGGTAACACAAATTAAACAATATAACACAAGGAGTTGAGGTACAATATAACTTTTTGTATTGTTCATTGTTTGTTGCTTAATGTATTAGGCAAAAAAATTATATACCATTTGTATCTAATTTATAGTAATACTTCTTTGTTTTCTAAAAAACATATAATATAATAAGATTTTGATATTTTATAACAATTAAAGTAATTGATAAAAATGTGCTTTAATTAATATAATCAATATAATGTATCTAAAGTTAATACATGTATCTAGGTATTGATGCTCATGTAAGTAGATAAATGTAATGTTTATGTACCTAGATAAATTAAAATGTTCACGTACTTAGTTAATTATAAGTTCATACATTAATTAGTTAATGTACATACCTTGATTAGTGTAAGTTTATGCACCAGTGAGTTAATGTTTATTCTAGAATGCTCCATTCGTCACTATATAAATATGAAAGTTTCAAAAGAAATGGTGATGAAAGAACAATTTGAAAGGAAAAACAAAAAAAAAAAAAAAAGAGAGAGAGAGAGTGAGAGAAATGCTCTTCTCTATGCGAAATTTTCATCTAACAAAGCACATCTAGAATATCTCCAACAAGGTGTATGCAAAATATACCAAAATATAGAAGGAAAATTCAAACATAAAAATATCATTGGAAAAAAAAAGAAGCTTGCATTTCAATAAAAACGTATTCTCTTGCACTATGCAAGGGACAAGACATATGATATGCAATATTAAATTGTGTACTATCAAAACAATGAAGTAATGAAATGAAGTTTACATTGCACTGACTAGTATATGAGATATACTCCATCTGCCCTAAATCTTTTTTTTTTTAAGGTTATTGTGCACATATTAAGAAATCATTATTTAGTGTATTATATTGATTACAATACTCTTTTTTAATTTTCTCTATTTGTAGTGTAATTAATAGACAGAACGAGTTAGTTATTATTAATTATATAAGTGTATAAAGGGAAAAATAAATTTGACATAGCTTTAAAATTCTAAAAATACAATAGTATTGAGACAAAAAAATTTCTCCAAAATAGCTAAAGACATAGGACGGAGGGAGTAGTTAAAGTCGGCAGTGTGGAAGTAGTAACAGTTATCAACTTATCATTCTTAAGTTAATCATCATCCTCTACACAAATGAACCCAGGCCTCTTCCTTTTTCCTTCCACTTTTATTGTTTAAGCAATGCACCTTACCCTAGTCCAAACAAATATGCATAAATAAACCTAATTGTAGATTTTGGAATGGGTAATATATCATTTTATTTTAAGCACAAGGACAAAGAGGTTGATGAGCATATTTCGTATACAAATCCAATATGTTGGAACCAAATTCAATTGGTTTTTCCTCTCCAGGCTATTTTACTTTGCTTGCCGCCGAAGATTACCAGAGGTATATAGCAAGAAAAGGAACTAGACAAGAAAAAGAGACAAGTATCTAGCCATTGTTTGAAAATCCTCGCTTCAAAAGGAATAAGAATTTTGAACTTTAATGTCTAGAAATGTTCAGGTATCCAAGGTAACAATTTTTCTCTCGATATATATCTTTCTTTTCCTTTATACATCTCACAAACCAAACCTTTCGCTTGAGGGAACGGTCCTAGAATTTCTTGCAAACATGGTAATTTTTGTTGGTAAATCATTCTTGCCCTGCTCCTTCCCTCAACGATGGTTCGACTCTCTCTTTTGCTAATTTATGTGGGCGAAAAATCAGAATCATAAACAAGTAACCTCTCCTTTTCTTTTGTCTATTAATACGTAGGGTTACGTGCAATGGAAGGTGGACTGTGTCAGAAACTTGTGGGAACATGGCAGGGTCTTTGCAGCGAATTTAGTAAAAGTTATCGCCAACAGTGCAAAGACAAAGACAGAGCCTTTGGAGTAGAATGTCTTGGCTTGGAATATTATTGTAGATTCCAGCATTGTGGAAATGGGACGACTTGTCCAAAACCCAGTGGAACTTGGAAAGGACCATGTTTTCAGTGATCAATGCTCAGAACAGCGCAGGCAGAAGGAGAATGCAGTGGGTGAGAGATTTTGTGATTTTCTTGTGTGTTATTGCAAGGTTAATCGTGAACAAGGGATAAGAATCTAGACAGCACTTGATACACTAAAATACCAGTTATAGCTGCAAGTGCTTTACATTAGTTTAAATTCATCCTTCTACGTAGTATCTACATATTAGTTTCCTTTACAGAAAATGTCCATAAAAACAAAAAAGATGTGAGATATTAAGCTTATCAAGTTTGAGGTAGTTTGCAATTCTAAGGAGGGACTTCCAAATTTTCATAATTACATATAAGTCAGACTTACACTAGCCATATTAAGTGAATTGTGTATCGTGATCAAATCAGTTAAGTGAATCTTATGAAGTTTGCATTGTGCCAACTACTGTATGAGTCTAGATCTTTTGTTCCTATCCTTGCGCCACCTTCTAATTGATCAAAAAGAACTGTTAAATAATGTTTCAAGTTTTATCAAGTTATTAAAAAAGCTTTCTGACAAATAAGACGAGAGGGGGACAGGAAATGCAAATTCATACTTTTAGGCTAATAGTCACCCTCAACACAACGAGCTTACAGCTCTCTCATTTCTTTTCACTTGTATTGTTTAAGTAATGATGCTAACTCTTGTTCAAACAAAGATATATGTATAGAATTACTTTTAGATTTCGGGATGGATAATAGATCATTTTAACATAAGTACAAAGATATAGTAGACAAATAGATGCTTCCTAGAACAAAAAATTGCTCTCTCTCAGATATTTGCCGCCAAGATAACCACAGAGGATTGCAAAGAAAGCAACCAGACAAGAACAAGAGACAATTGTGTAGCCAAAGTAACCATATTACCCTCAGTATGCCAAGAGATGATCATAGCATTAATCGGACAACATTGAAGATCCTCAACTCCAAAGGAATACCTTTTTGAATTTGGATGTTTGGAGATGTTCTGGCATCCAAATTTACCATTTTATCCTCAGTATGCATGCCTTGCTTTTCCTATATATACCCAACCAGCCCTTTGCTTGAGGACCAAAATCGTCCTATAGTTTCACGCAGACATGATGACTTTTGTTGGGAAATCTTGCACGTTCATTGTTCCCTTTCTCATTCTTGCCCTGCTCCTTCCCTCTATGATGGGTTTGAATCTCTATCTCTCTTATTTCTTGTGGTGGTAAATCTCAATCATGAACTATCAACTTACTTTTTATTTTAAAGATCTTTCTATATGCAGGGCTACGTATTATGGAACAAGGACTTTGTCGGAAACCTAGTGGAACATGGTCGGGGATTTGCCGGGACTTTCGTGACGATGGTGCTTGTAGTCAAGAGTGCAAAGACAAGGGGGGAGCCATTGGTGGAGTATGTTTTGGCTTTAAATGTATTTGCAGATTCCAGTACTGTGGAAATGGAATGACTTGTCCAAAGCCTAGCGGGATTTGGAAAGGACCATGTTTTCGCAGCGATCACTGCTCAAGCCAGTGCAGACTGAAGGAGAATGCAATTGGTGGGGGATATTGTGATTTCTTTATGTGCTACTGCAGGGTTGATTGTTAACAAAAATAAAGCAGTTGGAGCTGCTATTATAAACATGTGTCGCATAATAAAGCTAGTCGGTTCAATAAGAAGGGCACTTTGGTGCAGAAACACAATAAACCCAAGGTTACGTTAACCCTACGTATAATTGTGGGTGTAAGGAGAGGCTTTACCCGTATGTGTCCTCAAGAATATTTGAGAAGGAGATCTTCCTCCACTTGCTTTGATAGAAATGATTTTTCCAATAATAAATGGATAAGAAAATTTTTATTCTTCTCCAAAGGAAAGTACTGCCACATGGAATTAGACTGCAATAAACATTAAATATTATCCATACATTTATCAGGTTATGATATATATATATATATATATATATAAAAACAGAAGTGAAGAAAATGTTAATATCTTGGTTATGTTTTACATGTAATTTGATGATAGGATTATATATAAAGGTGAACACATAAATATGATGCTATTACTTTGTATAAAGATCGAAAAAGTGTTCCAACCAAAAGACAGAGGAAAAAATGTTGGCTATTTTCTTTTTATTGCTAAAAAATGAATTCATTAAACAACAAAACAAACACAAGGTCCTGGTGGAAATCACCCAGATTAAATCATACAGAGTCTTCGGGTATATCTAGCCCCATAAGATCAGGGAAATACAAAATATTAGCATTAGGGCGAAACTAACAAAATCACAATGTAAGTGCTGGCCCTTCTTCTTAAGGCAATCTACAAGGTTGTTTTCCTCCATCATAGTGTGTTGAAAAGCGTTAGCTATTGATTCATATTTACCCTGTGTTAATTCTGCTTGAGTTGGTAGATGAGATGAAAATCGTGGAATGGAAATGTAAATAATAATAGGGTTGAGGTGAAATGGCTTTTCAAGCTATTACAATGTAAAATAAACTACTAATTTCACATTGTGGAATGAAATTATAATTTGTCTAAAATAAGTAAGTCCCCTTGTTAAAATTACACGAAGATGGGAGAAAAAAATAAAGTGCAACTGCCGTGGAGAATGGAATGAGCAATCTGACTGGGAAATGGGAATGTTCATTCGAACATCTATAGAATTAGGGTTTGAATGAACCGACTATTCCATGTCTCTTTAGCCACCAATGGAACCACCATGGTGTGTACCCAACTAGCCATTATTATTTATATCCAATATTAAATAATAAAAGCTATTTATTAAGAGAAGGAACTTTTGTTAGGAGAATTAAACTAACGTAGTGATACTCTCCAAGATCGTAATATTGATACAAAAGAACAATGATTTTTGCTCCTCTTTATTGGCTAATGAATTTGGGTTTTCTTCGATATCTATAAGTTTAGCCCGAACAAAATATAGTTTATACAATTCATATAGAGGTCTTTCAGCCAGATTGAATCTTAAAAATAAAAATTTCACAATAAATAAATTGGACATGGAAAAATTAACATAAAATGCAATTAATTTTAATTAATGATATTAGGGATGTCCACGGGTCAAGTTGGGCAAGGCCGAATGTAAATTTTTACCCAAACCAACCCAATTCGGTTAGGTCAGTATATATATATATATATATTTTTAACAAAGAAACATGTATACAATTTTTCTT
This sequence comes from Bauhinia variegata, assembly GCA_022379115.2. NCBI lineage: Eukaryota > Viridiplantae > Streptophyta > Magnoliopsida > Fabales > Fabaceae > Bauhinia > Bauhinia variegata. The sequence continues at coordinate 13,008,625 of CM039427.1, read as the reverse complement.
TTTAAAAAAATCATAGGTAAAAGAAATCAAATTAATTTTGGAACTTATAATGATGAAATATTAAAATACAAAAATATATTATAATTTTTTAATTGAGATAAATAATGTAAAAAATTGTCACTTAGAGAACTAGAAATAAATAAAAAAATTACTCATCCATTATATAAACATTTGTCTCTCTTATAGGATAATGAGCATAAACATTTAATTTGACATATTTAATTTATATTTTATAAATTTGCAATTTTAAATATATAAGTTAAATGGGTCTATATTATTTGGGCTGAATTACTATATTAGTTTTTGAGTTGTCATATTAAAGCTCAACCCAGACAAATGCAACATCCAGCCCAAACTGGCCAGGTTGTGTTGGGTCGATTCGGGTTGGCCCAGTAAGATTAGGTCATAAATATTATTAATAAATATTAATTAATTCAATAATTAATTTAAAATAAAAGAGTTAAATATAAAATATATAAAATAAATATAAAAAGTGTTTATCAACTGACAAATCACAAGTAACTTAATCAAGTTTACATTGCATAAACTACTCTATGAGACATCGTTCACTTATAGTGTGTACGTAGTAATAGTTATCAACCTATCATGCTTAAGTTAATCATCATCCTCAGCAACACATGAACCTATGCCTCTCCCTTTTACCTTCAACATTTATTGTTTAATCAATGCTCCATACTCTTGTCCAAACAAATGTTTATAAATAGACCTAATTGTAGATTTCTTAATGGATAATATGTCATTTTATTTTAAGCATAACTACAAGGAGGTTGATCAGCATATTTTGTATACAAACCCAATTTGTTGCAACCAAAAGTGGTTATTTCTCTCTTGGTTATTTTACTTTGCTTGCCGCCCAAGATCACCAGAGGTATACAGCAAGAAAAGGACCTAGAAAAAGAACAAGTATGTAGCCATTGTTCTAAGATCATCAATTCAAAAGGAATAAGAATTTATAATTTGAATGTCTAGAGATGTTCATATGTTCAAAGTAACCATTCCAACCTCCATATGTCTTTCCTTTCCTTTATATACCTCAAAACCTTTCGCTTGAGGACTAAAACGGTCCTAGATTTTCTTACAAACATGGCGATTTTTGTTAGTAAATCCTCCACCTTTATTGTTCCCATCCTCTTCCTTGCCCTGCTCCTTCCCTCAACGATGGCTTCGACTTTCTCTTTAACTTATTTATATTGGCGAAAAATCATAATCATAAACAAGTAACCACTCCTTTTCCTTTATCTCTTTATATGCAGGGCTACGGCTAAGGGAAGATGGACTCTGTCAGAAACTTAGTGGAACATGGCAGGGACTTCGCAGCAAAGATGATCAAAGTTGTGGCCAACAGTGCAAAGACAAGGAGGGAGCAATTGGGGGAGAATGTCTTGGCTTGAAATGTTATTGCATATTCCAGCACTGTGGAAATGGAATGACATGTCCAAAGCCCAGTGGAATTTGGAAAGGAGCATGTTTTCACAGCGATCAATGCTCAGAACAGTGCAAGCAGAAGGAGAATGCAGTGGGCGGAGGATTTTGTGATTTTCTTATGTGATATTGCAAGGTTGTTTGTTAACAAGGGATACGAATCTAAAAAGCACTTTATACAATAAGAAACCAGTTGTTGCCGCAAGTGCTGCTCCAGAAGTATTAAAAACAGGAATTAACTTAAAGTCATCTTTCTATCTACACATTAGTTTCCTTTTTACTTTCTCACGTCAAGCTCATGGTAGTATCCCAGAGTGGTCCTATATGTATACATGTTTGTATACACCTACTTTTTTAACATATATATATATATATATATATGTTACCTTTCTATTTATAGTTTTTCTCATCCAAACAATTACAAAACACAAAGTGTACAAAAAGGTGTGCCCCAACATATGTACGCCTAGAATTTCTAGTAGCTTAAGTGATTGGCATACTAAAAGATATGTCAATAACAAAATTAGATCTGACATATTTAGCTTAACTAGTTTGAGGTACTTTAAAATTTTGAGGGGGACTTGGAATTTTCCTAATAACATATAAGTAAGTCAAACAATGATAAGAGAGTGAGCAAGGAATGAGAGAAAGTGGGACAGAAAATGTGGATTCATACTTAAGCTAATAGTCATTCTCAATTCAATGAGTCGACTTCTCTCCCATTTTTTTTTCCCCTTTTATTGTTTAAGCGATGATCCTAACTCTTGTTCAAACAAATAAATATATATCAATATAATTACTGTTAGATTTCGGACTGGATAACGTATCATTTTATAACTTAAGCGCAAGTATATCCTAGACAAAAACATCCTTTCGAGAACAAAAAATTGCTGTTCTCTCTGAGGTATTTGCCGCCAAGATCACTACAAAGGATAGCAAAGAAAGCAACCAGACAAGAACAAGAGACAATTGTGCAGCCAAAGTAACCATATTGCCCTAAATATGCCTAGAGATAACCAAACCAATAATAGGACAACGATGAAGATCCTTAACCTTTCTGAATTTGAATGTTTGGAGATGTTCAGGCATCTAAATTAACCATATTACCCTCGCGATACCATGCTTTTTCCATATATACCTAACCAGCCCTTTACTTGAGGGCCCAAAAGGTCCTGTAGTTTCTTGCAAACATGGTGACTTTTGTTGGTAAATATTGCACCTTCATTGTTCCCTTTCTGTTCCTAGCCCTACTCCTTCCCTCAATCATGGGTTTGATTCTCTATCTCTCTCTCTAATTTATTTTGGTGAAATTTCTTAATCATGAATCACTATCGTGTTTTTTCTTTCTATTTTTTTAATCTTTCTTTATGGAGGGCTACAAATTATGGAAGAAGGACATTGTCGGAAGACGATGACAATGGTGGGTGTTATCAACAGTGCAAAGACAAGGAGGGATTTCTTGGTGGATCATGCCTTGCCTTGAAATGTTATTGCAGATTCCAGCATTGTGGAAATAGAAAGACTTGTCCAAAGCCTAGTGGGACTTGGAAAGGACCATGTTTTATCAGCGATGATTGCTCAAGCCAGTGCAGGCAGGAGTAAAATGCAGTTGGTGGGGGATATTGCGATGTTTCTATGTGCTACCGCAGGAGTAAAAGAAAGCAGTTGAAGCTGCAAGTGCTACTCCAAAAGGGATCAAAATCTGGACTTATTTTTAATTCAATATTATAAAAATGTGTTTGATAATAAAGTTAGTAGGCTCAATAACAAAGACACATCGGTGCAGAAACACAATAAATCCAAGTTTAGTTTAAACCTATATGAAATTATAGGTGTAAGGAGATGCTTTACCCTTAAATGTTCTCATGAATATTGGAGAAAGGGATCTTCCTCCATTTCCTTTGATAGAAATTATTTTCCAATAATAAATGGATAAGAAATCGTTTATTCTTTGCCAAAAGAAAATACGGCCGCATGAAATTAGACTGTGATAAATATTAAATATTATGCGCATATACATTTATTATATTTTAAATAGAAAACAGAAGTGTAGAAAATTTTAATATCTTGGATATATTTTACATGTATTTTGATGATTGACAATATGTAAGGGTAAATAAATAACTTAAATATGATGTTATTACATTGGACAAAGATCAAAAAAGTGTCCCAACAATGGAAAAGTGATGGCATAAAGTGCTAATCCATGGAAATGGAATGAACAATCTGACTTGGAAATAGGAATGTTCATTTGAATATCTACAGAATTAGGGTCTGAATGAAATGAATATTCCATGTCTCTTTAGCTACCAAATGGAACCACCATTTGTGTACCAAATTAGCCATTTTATTTGCATTCAATATTAAAAATAAAATCTATTTATTAGGATAAGGAACTTTTGTCAGGAGAAGTAAACTAAGATAAGTCATTCTCTTATCAGAAAACCACTTGTTATTTTTCATGTTTTAATTATTTCTGTTACTTTGTATTTCTCATTAGTTCCAAGTGAAAAATTAGGAAGATTGTTAAAGCATGCATGAGAACCAGAAAAATGATAATAGCAGATAATAAATCTCAATTTTTGTGCCCAAGTATAAAACAGAAATTTATCACCTTTGACCGGTGAGAGGCAGATGATTCTTCAATGAATAACTGCAGAGGAGGATCCTGGCATAAGATAATACAGACTTGTTTAGGAAACCAACTAAATTTTGAACTGATTTGACAAATCTCATAACAGACATGAAATGAGAAACAAACTTAGAATGCAAATTACTGTTACCTTAAAATGATGATCCTTGATAGATGATGAAACAAGAGGGAACACTACCAAATTGTGCATATGGTCCTCTTAAGATTTACATGACCAAAACATGTATCTAATAAAGCTAAAATAGAACTACAAGAAGGAATCGCACCTTTCAGATCTGTATATTGACCATGCAGTCGTTTTTATTAATAAGGCTTTTTTAATGGAATCACACTGTTTAAAAAGTTATTAATTAGTTAATGTATTAGTATTTAAAAAAATTATCATAACTTTCTAACCTTACTTCTATTTAAGGTTAAATTTTACATGAATCAAAATTTTAGAATTAAAAAGGACCAATTATAATGAAAGACAAATATGAGAAAAAATAATAAAGGCTTCTAAAATTTTTTAAAAAATTCTTATATTAATGACTATCAAAATTTTTTAAAATGACCCTCATAAATAAGACCAGAAAGAGTGTAAAATAATTACTTGTAAACATTAATGTCGAATAACTGTAGTAATTATAAGCAATTAATGTATATTAATCCGAACGTTTCTACGTTGAAATCCTATATGTTTTGCACTAATGGAAACGTGGAAAAGAATACGACTCTTTTTAATTTTCCTCTTATTTTCTTACAAAATCAATTTGTGTTGAAAAATATAACTGTTGCCTAGTACGAGTAATCTGCACCTCCTGAGCAGTACTAGAAAGTTCTTGTTCCTACATAAGTACTGTGAAAGAGGTAAGGATTATCCTCATAATGTTCACGTGAATTTATAAACACAAGCTCAATTCTACAACTCCATTTCTTAAGTCTGCAAGTATTTGTCTCTACTGCATGTGCCAATGCTTTAATATCACTTTTTCTACATCACAGCAAAGCCAATAGAGAACTTTCTTGCTAATTTTTTCACTAATACTTCTTTTTAGCAAAGAATTTGATATTCCTCCCTAAATGACATTTTCTAATTGTGGTGGGGTAATTGATATCAAAATAAATCTTTCAAATTTTGTTCAAACGACATTTATCTTTGTATTCCTATTATGTATCAATCCATGACAGGTAAACTTTTTAAGTGTTTTAGTATGTTATACTACATATAAATTATCTATGTTTGCCTATTCTCCAATGCAGGTTCATTTGCTCCGTTTTCTCTTCATGGGTTCAAATGACAAAAAACATGGTTAATTATGGATTTGAGCACATAATTCCCAAGATAGTTTATTGATCAATCATTGAAAATACTTCATTAGAAACATTATATAAAGTTCATAGATTGCATAACACTATTAACTTCTATGAGAAACATCATATGTAGTTCTTACCACAAACAAACGTACAATTATATAGCATGAAAACCGGTTTTATTGTTTGGAGACAACAAGTATCTCGTGATTTTATTGTCTTTCACAACTTATTAGCAGAAATACAAACACTGGCGCTTCAAATTGATGTCGCAATATCCCATCCACGCTGGTTTCTCCTTTTCTACGCACTGGTTTTTGCAATGATCCGATTCAATACATATACCTTTCCAAATCCCACTAGCTTTTCTGCAAGTCATATCACATTGTTTGTATTTGCACCAACAAGAAAGGCCCGCAATGCCACGACAACTACCGCCAAATGCACCATCCTTTTATCTACACTGATTATCGCAGTGCTCTCTGTGACAAAATCCCTTAAATGTTCCACTAGGTTTAAGACAAAACTCACCTTCAATAACTCCTTCATCAGCCCCTGCAAGTATAAAAAAATAAATACTTCCAGGCATACATGCATACATACATAAATATAAACATAATCCCTCCGGTTGTTTTTATAAGATCTTTTCAACAAAATCACAGTTTAAGAAAAGTTGTTAAAATTAATTAATGTATTGTTATTTAAAAAGATTATCACAACTTTGAAACTTTGCCCATATTTAAAGTCAAACCTTACATTAATCAAAATCTTGAAACTAAAACTTCCCAATAGTAATAAATGGTAAATATGTGGAAAAAATAATAATTCTAAAACTCTATAAAGAGTCTTATATTAAGAACCATTAAAAGTTTTTAGTATGGCTATTATAAATAGGACTGGAGAGAGTATTTGTATGTACCAAAGATGATACTTCTGGTATGAACATGATTAGTTCCTATTATGGGATAGAGACAGACAGACTAACCGTTGACAAAGGGCATGAAAAATGTAGGGCAGAGAAAGACCAGAATGAAGATGGCAAATTTATAAACAGAAGTTGCCATATCTGCAGCTACAATTTTAGGCTCTTATTGGTGCTCAATGAAAAGATTTGGTTAGGTATATATAAGAAAATGAAGCATATTGAGGTCAATACAATTGCTTTGGATTATACAACTATAGGCTATTTAATTAGAATTAAAGTTTATTAATTATTCGCTGTTAAGGATCTTCAAAGTTTGACCAAAGACTAGTCTTTGATTCTTATCTTGTTCTTAGCTTATTTCTAATTCTTAAAGATGTTGTTCGGAGTAGGCAAAGTAAGTTTCACGCGGGGCACACAAATAGCCATTTTTCACCACAGAAAGAACTAAATATACATATGCTTTTCAACCTTCACTTTCTTATATTAAAAATTGCACATATGGTTCGTCGATTTACAACTATGTCCATTTATTTATTTATTTTTTGAGATAGAAAGGCTCTTGTTGGTGCTTGTGGTGATAATTAGCTAAGGGATACATAACAAAGTACATTGATATGAATGATCAATGATTTATCGGTCATTGTATTTTATGTGAACAAGGTAACTGATGGACCAGATGGAGCTTCAGAAACCTAAACCGAGAGCTAGCAGTCATAAATGAGCATGCTCCCAATGACTTTTTGATCGAGGAATTATGACTATTATATGGTTGAGGCCTTTCTTGAGTCCAAAATCCCTTCAAATATCAACAGTTGGCTTACATCAGCAAGCTTGGAAATTCAGTTAGTTCAGAATTAGTTGTAACCTTTACCACTCAAACTAGACTTCTCTTAGTTAGTTATTACAAGCTGATTACATCTTCTGGTTGTTTCTGTTAGCATCATTCTGTTAGGAGCTCACGTGTATATATACAGTATACTTGGTGAATGTTAATTCATTCATTCATTCAATAATATCTGAAAACTTCAGTCCACATGCTGTTCATATTCTGTTATGGTATCAGAGCACTTGGTTAACCACCAGTACCTCTGTCTGCCTTTCTTCACCATCCTCACCATTCACTGATATCCTCTACAATCTGCGACAATGCCTAGAGCAAATCCAAACCATGGCAATGTTCAATTTAGGAGCAACGCAAGCCCCCACTCAAGTTCTTCCAACTTCTCAAGACCTCAAAGATTTGAAGATGACATTGCAGCAAACCCTCTTCATCTTGCTTCCAATGAAAATCCTGCTCTTGTTCTGGTCTCAGAAGTTCTCAAAGGGAACAACTATCACAGTTGGTCTAGGGCCATGCGACTTGCTCTTCTTGCAAAGAACAAGATTGGATTCATTGATGGATCCATCACAAAGCCAGAAGAAGATGATCTTACCTACAAGACTTGGGAAAGATGCAACACCATGGTGATTTCTTGGATCCTGCGTTCCATTACCCCCACAATTGCAAAGAGCATATTATGGCTGGATAATGCTGCTGAAATCTGGAAGGACTTACAGGATAGATTCTCACAAGGAGACCCCTTTCGCATAATGGAGCTTCAAGAGGAAATCTTTCACTTAAATCAAGGTACTCTCTCCATTACTGAATATTACACAAGACTCAAGATACTATAGGATGAATTGGCCAATCTTAGACCTATCCCTCCTTCTGAAACTACTGCTGAAAGGTACAGAATCCAGGATCAAGTTATCCGTTTTCTTAGGGGACTCAATGAAGCCTATGCAACAGTAAAGTCACAAGTTATGATAATGGACCCTCTTCCACACATAAACAAAGTATTCTCTCTGGTTCTCCAATATGAGAGACAATTTGTCAACTCTCACCAAATTCCAGATGCTGAGACTCAACATGAAACCATGGCACTAGCAGCAAGATCCTATAATGGAAGATTTTCAAACAATTCCAGCAAGAAACCATTCTGCACTCACTGCAAGATGAATGGTCACACCTCTGAAACTTGTTATCGCAAACATGGATTTCCACCTGGATATAAGAGGGGACATCAACAGTATCATGTTAACCAATGCACAGACTGTTTGACAGTTGAAGATGACTGAATTTCTTGGGAATGGATGTTCAGATGACAAAAAAGAAGTCAAACTCACTCATGAAGAATATTCTCAGCTGATGGATTTAATAAAATCTACAAAAAGGAATACTCCACAACCAGGCAGCACCATTGAACCACTCAAGACACAAGTACCAATAAATGCCACACTAACTCCCAACTTTGCTGGATTGAGCCTAGTAGAAAATGAAGCAAAATTAGCACTCGAGGAAAATTGTTCTAACTTGAACAATTCTGGTATAATTCTTTCTTGCCAAATTGCCAATTTCAATTTTAAAGATTGCTGGATAATTGATTCTGGAGCTAGTAACCATGTAACATGTTGCCTAGAGTTTTTTGATGCATACCAACCTATGACAAACTACTATGTGAATCTCCCAAATAACATGGTTGTTGAAGTAACTCACATAGGAACTATCTCATTGTTTGATCAGTTCGTTTTACATCAAGTCCCATATGTTCCTGCTTTTACTTTCAACTTAATATCTGTTAGTAAGGCAACAAGAGACTCAAGGTGTGCCTTTGTCTTACAATCTGGGCAATGCTTGATTAAGGGACTTCCTGGCTGGAAGACAATTGGATTTGCTAAGGAAACTAGTGGGCTTTATCAGCTTGTGAAGCCAAAAATTAAAAGGAGGCAACCTGAGGTAGCTTTGGGCAAAACAAGTTCTGCATATTGTAATAATACCTCTAGCAATAATTCTGTATTATGGTATCTCAGATTAGGCCATCCACATTTTGAAAAATTAAGATTGCTAGCACAAAAAAGCAACAATGTACAGTGGCATTCAGAAATAAAATGTGAGACTTGTCATTTAGCAAAACAAAAGAGACTTCCTTTTCTTGTCAGTACAAATGTTTCTGCTGGAATATTTGATTTTGTGCATGTTGATATTTGGGGAGTAAGTTCTATTATGTCTACTCATAGTCATAGATATTTCCTCACTGTCATAGATGATTTTAGTAGATACACATGGGTATATCCCATGAAAAACAAGGGAGAAGCTAGAAGACTGGTACAAGATTTCTTTAAATTGGTGCAAAACCAGTTTGGGAAGAACATTAAGGCAATTAGGAGTGATAATGGTGCTGAGTTTAAGATGGAAGAATTTTATTGTCAACATGGAATTATACATCAGCTAAGTTGTGCATATACCCCTCAACAAAACTCTGTTGTTGAAAGAAAACATGGGCATATTTTAAACACAACAAGAGCTCTCATTTTTCAATCTGGTTTACCACTAACATTGTGGAATTATGCAGTTACACATGCAGCATATCTAATAAACCACCTTCCCACTGCAATCTTGAAGAACTCCTCACCCTTTGAAATCTTATACAAACGCACTCCAAATTTTCAACATCTAAAATTGTTTGGATGCTTATGTTTTGTTGTAACACCTAAGGAACACAGGACAAAATTCCAAGCCAGAGCTTTAAAATGTGCATTTCTGGGATATATTCATGGAACAAAGGGATTTCGAGTTGTTGACTTGCATAGCATGAGAATGCTTGTCTCAAGGGATGTGGTGTTTGATGAGTTACAATTTCCCTTTCTGCAGCAGAACCAACATTGTTTCAGTAGCCCATATATGATATTGCTGCAAGAAAATGAAGCTAATGAAGAAAGAGAGGTTGTGAGAGAAGGAAGCCTACATCACAGCATGTCAGGCTCTACTCCTATTGCGGCAATACCAGAACCTGAGCAGGTTAACTCTCAAAGAGAAGCATCCAATCATTTAGAAGAAGGGACTAATTCAAATAGACCCACAGATAGACCCAAGAGAGTAAGAAAGGCACCTGAATATTTGCGAGACTACCACACTTCAATCAACTGCATAAATGACACCATAAAGCACCCATTATCTAATGTGCTTAATTATGACAAGCTGCCCATTTCGGCCAAAGCCTTCTCTGTGAACATTTCTGCAATAGTTGAACCTAAACAATATTCAGAAGCTGCGAAGTACGAATGTTGGAGACAAGCTATGGAAGAAGAAGTAAAGGCCTTAGAATTCAACAAGACTTGGATCCTTACTCCTCTACCAGCAAGGAAAACACCTATTGGATGCAGATGGGTTTATAAAATAAAGCATAAGGCAGATGGAACTATTGAAAGATACAAAGCAAGGTTGGTAGCAAAAGGATTCAATCAACAAGAGGGTGTGGATTACTTGGAAACATTCTCTCTAGTAGCCAAGCTTACCACTGTGAGAACTCTCTTAGCCTTAGCTGCTGTTAATGGATGGTTACTGCAACAATTGGATGTAAATAATGCTTTCTTACATGGTGACTTGTATGAAGAAGTTTACATGTCTATGCCCCCTGGAATGCAGTGTGAAGATTCCTCTTTGGTGTGCAAACTTCAAAAATCCCTCTATGGCCTAAAACAGGCTAGCAGACAGTGGCACCACAAGCTATCTAGTGCCTTGATTTCCAAAAACTTCAAACCTACAAATTCTAATCCTTCTCTCTTCATAAAGAAAACTAATTGCTCCTTTACTGCTCTTCTTATATATGTGGATGATGTTATCATGACAGGAGACTCACAGGATGAAATAAATGATATTAAAGCTTTCTTGGATGAAAAATTTCGCATCAAAGACTTGGGAGAACTAAAATTCTTTCTTGGCTTAGAGGTTCATCGAACTCCAGATGGAATCAATTTAAGTCAAAGGAAGTATGCTCTTGAATTGTTGGCAGATTCTGGATTCCTTGCTAGTAAACCAGCAAAAACACCTTTGGCAACAGGAACTGTAATGACAGCTGAAGATGGACACCCTTTGACTGATGTAGCTATGTACAGAAAATTAGTAGGGAGACTCCTCTACTTTACAAACACAAGACCTGATCTGGCCTTTGCTGTTCAACAACTTTCTCAATTTGTGGACAAACCTACTGACCAACATCTCAGACATGCACATAGAGTACTACGTTACCTAAAAGGTAGTCCAGGGAAAGGAGTGTTCTTCTCATCTGCCTCTTGTTTTCAACTAAAGTGTTTCTCTGACTCAGATTGGGCAACATGTCCAGAGACACGTAAAAGCATTTCTGGGTATTATGTTTATCTAGGTGACTCCCTGATTAGTTAGAAGGCTAAGAAGCAGTCCACTGTCTCTAGATCAAGCTCTGAAGCAGAATATAGGGCCCTGGCCTTTGCTACTTGTGAATTAGTTTGGGTGCAGTACCTCTTGCGGGATTTAAATATCAAAGTTGAACCTGCCTTACTGTTCTGTGACAACCAATCTGCTATACACCTAGCTCACAATCCAGTTTTCCATGAAAGAACGAAGCATATTGAAATAGATTGCCATATTGTAAGGGAGAAGGTGCTTGCTAGAATGATTAAGCTACTTCTAGTTCATACTTCACAACAGATTGCAGACTGTTTTACCAAAGCATTGGCATCACCGAAATTTCAAGAGCTAACATTCAAGCTGAACCTACAGAATGTCTATAGTCCAGCTTGAGGGGGGCTATCAACAGTTGGCTTACATCAGCAAGCTTGGAAGTTCAGTTAGTTTAGAATTAGTTGTAACCTTTACCACTCAAACTAGACTTCTCTTAGTTAGTTATTACAAGCTGATTACATCTTCTGGTTGTTTCTGTTAGCATCATTCTGTTAGGAGCTCACGTGTATATATACAGTATACTTGGTGAATGTTCATTCATTCATTCATTCATTCATTCAATAATATCTGAAAAATTCAGTCCACATGCTGTTCGTGGACTGCTGTTCATATTCTGTTATCAAATGCAATTTTACGTTCACTTTTTTTTTAAAAAAAAAAAAATTCTTTGTAATTTTAGACGAATTTATGTTACTTCCTACGATTTTGTTTAGAAGCGCATTAATCATGGATAGGAATTGTTCTACCTTATGTTCAAAGACTTTTATTGCACATACAGCTATGGTGTTCATTACAGTAATAAAATTTTAGATATTTTTAGTTCCAACTTCCCTGAGTTTCGTGTAGAAACTAGGCAAAAGCTGTACACTTCGTTAGTTATTGTTGCCACGGACTGTGGTTTGATTGAATTAATTCATTTTATTTAAGCTCGTGTTTTGTTTTTGAAACCTAAATAGAATTCTGAAGGAGTATCAATACTATAGTAGCCAAGTTAGTTTTTGCCTTCATTTTTTTAGAGTCCCAATTTCAGTCTTTGCAAATTAATCTCTAGTTTTAAGAATAAAAAATAATTAATATTTTTGAAGGAAGGGTTGTACTTTTAAAATAGGGTGCTCGTAGTCATATAATGCTGGCCTCCTTATCCAGTTAAACATTTGATCCCTGTTATTGAAATCGAAGTTGCTATCTCTTTAAAAGAAAAATTAAATTGTTTCAAGAAATGAAACAATTATGTTTACATCTTTGATTAATATATGCTATTCTATAGGCTTATATACTTGATATTGCTGAAACCCTTTAATCAATGAACACATAAAATGATTTAGAAATAGAAAATTGAAGCATTGATCTTGTATACTCAATTATTAAGATGCCACTTCATGGACATTGAAAACTCTATAAGAAAGATAATGGGGTTTCTAAGAGCATACAAGCATCAATTTTAAATGCTACACTGGCACCTAATTTTTTTTTTTTTTTTTTTTTTTTTTATGAACACGAAATAGAAGTGCTTTGACTACTTGTTTAGCAGTCAACCAAGCAATAGCATTGAAAACAATCACAGCCACCCCATAATGCATTTTCCTGCTTCTTACAATGTTTATTGCAATCGCCAATGCTAAAACATGCCCCGTGCCATGTTCTACTAGGCCTCACGCAAGTCCTTCCATGTCCACAATACTTGAATCTGCACAAACATTTGAACATCCAACATTTTCCTCCAATTCCTCCCTCCTTCTCTATGCACTGTTGACCACAGCTCTCGTCACGAAAAAAGGACGGTCCATTCCATGTTCCACTAAATTTCATGCAAAGTCCTTCTTCCATAATATGTAATCCTGCATGTATGAAGATTTGAAAAGAGATGACAATGGTTGATGACTATGTTTCTTAGCCAATATTAATTACATTGTGAGAGAGGGAGTCTAACCCATCGTGGAAGGAAGGAGCAATGCAGGCAAGAGAAAAGCTACAATAAAGGTGCAAGATTTATGAACATAAGTTACCATGTTTACTCGAAACTAAAGGATCTTATTGGTGCTCATGGAAAAGGTTGGTGAGGTATATATAGCCAAAGCTAGCAATATTGAGGAGAGCATGGTTCCTTGGGAAACCTTAACTGCTAGATATTGGAATTTAAAATGTTTTTGTACTAAGAGTTGAGGATCTTCCAAGTACAGCCATACACTTGATCTGATTCTTGTCTTGTTCCATCCTTGCTATCCTTGTGGTATTCTAGGACGGCAGGAAAAGCAAAATCCCAACTGAAGAACGGCTATTTTTGTTGTCAACTCATCTTGTGTTTGATTACAGAGACAGTTCGCCCATGGTGAAATTTACAACTATGTCACTTTATGTCTGTGTATTTGTTAGAACAATAGTTAGTAGCTATGTTTGAACAATGATAGTGGAAGGAGGTGAGAAAGGTATAGAAAGGCAATGATGCGGAAGATTTTCTTAGAAAAAGAGGAATGTATTTCACTCAATTCTTTTAAGACTCAATCTCTAATGATGAGGCATTCATCTGCACTCAAGTCATTAATTTACAAGTGCTTTCTGTACTTAGGAGATAACTCTCAGCAAAAACCTCAATCCCATGGATACACTTCTTAAGACACGTTTATATTTTCACATAAGAGCTTCTAAATTCATTAACTGCATGACTCTATAACTTCTTATTTCATGCTATACAAATTTCAAAACTCGCACAAATCCTAAGGCTCTCACTGTATATAGTAATAACTTACAAGTTTACTAAACTTCTAAAAGACATACTGACAAAACTCTCCCTTAAAAGACTCTTCATCTACTCTACTCTTAGCTTGAAATATTTTTCATCTTCTCTTCTTAAAGCTGTTCTGTAACATCCCAAAAGAGCGCCCACATAGGTAATATTCAAGAGCAATTTTTTTACTAGCCACTTAGTTTTAATCATTTCTCATTTGCATGTCAAGGGGTTAGTTTCGATGATCTTTTCTCCTTTCAAAATTACATATGTAGTTACTGATATTTACAAGCTTGCCAACCATACTCGTATATTTGCCTCCCAAGTACCAATTGCTGCTTAGTTTAACCGATAGGGAAAAATTCCTACTAGTTCTATACATGTTATATATGGTTGCTCTCTCTTTTGTTTAGTTCACCACATGTACGTAAATGCCACTTAAACCATTGCGTTGCAATTGCCAACTGACTTAGTTCAAAAGGTTGTAAATTATTAGTATTGCCACCTTGGTTTGGATAAGAGTGGTCACCATATTAGCTTCCACCGGACACTAATGTGTTGTGTAAATATTGAGAGGAATGAAGTGCTGCCAATCCTATGAGATACAACTACTACTCTTTATTGGCTTAAGCTAGCACAATCATGTGACACCTAAACATTTCAATTTAGTGACATTTGATACATTTTTAATCTAATCAATGAACTTAAGCATTATTGGTCCCTTAAGTCCATCGTTTAACACTTAGCAAATATCACTCCTACTAACTCATTTTCCTCACCTTACACGCCATTCATCATCTTCAACTTGTAAAAAACTAAAGCTTGAGTAATTGAACAAATAATTGTAAAGTGTGTCTTATTCATCAAAGCTCCAAAGCTGGGCTTATATATATAGCCTTACAAAGTAACTGAAAGCAGCAAACCAAACCCATGTCTAATCTCTAGACTGATGGGATTCCCCCAAAAACTAGGATAATAAACAACCACTACCTCACGTCCCTAACACTAACTTGACCATTCAACTAAAACATAAATACTTAAAAAATCCTAACACAACTTAGACATACTGTACAGCTCCATATATGGAGGAAGAAGAACAGAGGAAGAGAGAGATTCTACCTTCTCGCATAAGATAATTTCAGTGATTTCATGGGATACTATAGAAGAGAAAAAATAATCTACACACTTAGAGCTTCTCAATGATAATCTTTTCTTCTCAATTCAGTCGGATTAATTTTGTTGGAAGTGATTTAACTAAGAATTAGAAGAAGAGGTATAAGAAGAAATTGATGCGCTCATTTTTATTTTTTTTCTTAATCTATCACTTGCGATTCTGGGAAAATTTCTAATCTTGGGTTACGGTTGAGGATAAACTAAAATATGGAGATTAAGAAAAAGAAATAAATTGGCTTTATATAAGTGGTTACAGATGCTTATGGTTAAGGTATTAAAAGGAAAATAGTTGTTGGGTTAATTAAAGGGAAAAGAGACTTCAATTTGTAAGTGCTCTTATATATAATATGTGTGTCCGGATATTTTATAGGCTTGAATTGAATCATAGCGGTGCTGTTGAAGCTCATAAAGAAGGAAAGGTTGTACCAAGTATCTTGGAAAGGTGGCTAATTCTTCCTTAAGCCTCCAATGAATCTACGAAACTCAAATCTCCACGGTACGTATGATATATCACGCTTGGTTTTGCATTATGAATTATTCTATGGATGAACATTAATATCTCCATGAATGCAAGTTACAAATTTTTTCATCGAGGGAAGTTAACTAATGCAGGTTTGCTTAGTGCTTAGGGTCTAGCTGATTCTTAAAAATATTTTTTTTTAAAACAAAAAACGAACTTCGAAATGACTCATCACTAACAATTTCAATGTTATTCTAGCATATGATTATTACATTAAGCCGATGGTGGATTATATGGGTACATCCAAACATCATATATGATGTTATTCTACGGAAGTGTTTAGAATGTTGCTGATAGTTATTTAACATATTTTTATCAGTTACTGATTAATAATATTCCAAAATTAAAGAGATTAATCTTGCTGCCGAACAGCATCATATGAAAACTAATAAGGACTCGAGAAGAAAACCAGCCGAATAGGGAATATCCTGAAAACTTCAAGTCCAGCCATTTTTTCAAGCGTCCACCTTGTTCCAGCATTCTAAGTTTCCAAGGTTCCTTCCTTGTCTTTTTCTATATATGCCTCTCTCTTTGCCTTGAGGTCCATGTAAGTTTTACTTCTTTGTGGGTAAAGTGCCCACAAGGCAAGCTTTTAGGGATTTATTTTTTTAATATAAATGTTATTATATGAAAGGAATTTTGAAATCTATTTAAATTGTAGTTTGCAACCATGTAGTTTTGCTTTGTGAGCAAAATCTTTTCTTCTCATTTAGCACCAAGAAGAGCATTGCTTGCAATTATAGCTGTTTTTTGTTTCTAAATCTGTCACAATGTTTGCCCACCTGTGCCTTTACCTTCTTTCACCTTCATTCTTTTATGAATTTTCTCTAGCCTCCTAGTTCAGATGCAGATGAACAGGGTTGTCGAAGCCATTAGACAACTGAGACATAGGCCCCACTCTTAAGCCTTAGATCCCAATTTTCTTACATATTTATGATGCATTAATAGTCTTAATTTGAAAACACTTTTGCCTTAAGCAATTGAGGCTGTTTTTGATAAATTTATGATTGAAATAGGCCTCGCTTGATTGTAGGTGATGCACAAAACAACATAGAAGCTACAAATAGATAATAAGTTTTAGCGATCTTTTTTATGTTGATTGTTTTGATTTGTTTTAAAAATTGAATGTACTAAGAGAAGAGAAGTGTCAATCAAAGAAATTATTACCCAATAGTTGTGTTGAACTACATCTAAAGATTAGTTCTTTTCTAAATGTATGATTTGCTTATAGAGTATAATTGACAATACCTATAACAATTGTTACTAATACACATAAGTTTTTCAAAATCAAAATTGCTTAAATCCTATTTGAGATAGGCTATGCTAGAAGATAAATTAAATGAATGCACCATATTATTTATCAAGAGTGAAAGTTTAGAATTACTTGATTATGAAACTTATAAAAATGATTCCAGAGCTTATAATGCTAGAAGAATAATATGAGAATTAAATTAATTAAGTTACATTAGGCCTCTCTAATAATTTAGCCTATGACTCAAAATTTCTAGACATGACGCCGTGGATGGACTGTTTAATTTTGAACACAAGAAAAGTTGAGCTTGAAGAGCATAAAGAGCATCTTTAGCATGCATATTATTGGAAAATCGCTATCATTGTGCCCGATGCATATTTTACTTTGCCAGTTGTCAAGCAACACAACCAAGATAGCAAAGAAAGGAGCATGACAAGAATGACAAGAAGACGACGGTGTATACTTGGGACGTCGTTATGATCAAGTAAGCAATAAGTTTCAATTTCAATGAGCAAACATATAGAACACAGCTAGCTGTTGAAATATCCAAAGGAAGCAGAGTATCCTCAATATGATTCACTTTCCTTTATATACCTAAGCAAATCTTTTCCTTTAGCATCAATAAGAGCCTTGGCCTTGTAGCAGACATGGCAGCTTCTGTTTATAAACCCTCCATCTTCATTGGTGCCTTTCTATTCCTTGCCCTTCTCCTTCCCTTCGGGACCGGTAAGTCGTTCTACCGATTATATGTTGGTTGAATATCAATCACAATCATGGACAAATATCATCCTTTATGTGTATATATATAAAAGGGGGCATGCAAGGATCTCTCCTCCCCCTCCCCCCATTCATCTTGGGCCCTCTTCAAATCCTTTGTCACATTCCCTGTTCCAAATTCTGCATCACAATTCTGTGATTAGTTAAATCTATTAATTACTTAATTAATTTATAACTGAACTAATTGATTTTAAACTAATTTATTATTATATATTAATCAATTAACATGAATATGGTGCTTGGTGGTTTGTGCCAGTGACAAAGAATTTGATCCCCTCACATCAAGTAATTAATAGGTTGCCTTCATGCTTTCGCTCCCTCCCCCGCCCCAATTGATTTCCGTATCCATCCTTGTACATACCTTCACCACTTCTTTTTTTTTTTTTTTAAAGATTGCTATAGCATTACCACTTTTGTTTAAATGGAAATGCATTAAATAAAAGAAGTATAAGTTAGACATCACAACATACAATGTCCGGGGTAACCTGAGTTCCCAAAGAGCCTGAATAATATAAAGAAATAAAGTAAGACAAGGTCTTAAAATATAAAATAGAACGATCCAACGAATGTCCAAATTTCACACAAGCATTTGCGACTTCATTGCTTTCTCTATTGGTATGTTGAATCTTGCACTGATGGTTCCCTCCATTGTTAACCTGCATAAATGAACCAAAGTACTCAGAGATGAGTTTCTTCAACAAAGTTCAAAAGGGTACGAACAGCTACTAAAGAGTCCAGTAAATGTGATGTCAGAGAGAAGAAATGGAAAAACTACCGTTTTATTATTTTGCTAGAACAACCAATTCCTTATGAAATGGAAAGTTTACATGACATAAGGAAACTCCCAAAAATAAAAACAAAAGAAGACTTCTTGAATATAGTTTTGGTAAGTTTTCCTATATCATGCTGTTATTACACTTACGAGGAATATATATTTTTCTTTCTATACGTAACTGTAGGGCAAGAAATCGTGGAAGGACTTTGTAGAAAACCAAGTGGATTATGGAAGGGGCCTTGTTTCCGAAGACATCACTGCGATCGTCAATGCAGGGAGAAGGAAGGTGGCCTTGGAGGTAATTGTTCGGGACTCGAATGTTGGTGCAGATTCAAGTATTGTGGGACAACTTGCCAAAAGGCTAGCGGATTGTGGAGAGGTCCTTGTTTTCACTCGGATCATTGCAAACAACAATGCATGGAAAAGGAATGGGGACTTTGGGGAGGCTGTGAATGGTTTCAGTGCTATTGCACAGTTCATTGTTGATGAGTTGCCAAGAACAATATAATCCCTACATAGTGTTAGATATAAAACTTATTTTGGACTTTCTCCTAATAGCTTAAGTGATGTGTAAAAATTATATTTATTGAAATAGAATGCAAGCGTACACTACTATATAGTTGGCAAGGTGATCCAAGGTGACATCCAAGGGATTGCTCAATTAATTATTGAAGTGCCAAGCTCTATTGTTATCAAAGTGTTCCATTTGGAATGAATAATTCAGCAAGAATGTCAAAGCAAGTAAAGGAAATAACAAATTGTAAATAGAAATCAATAAGAGAAAAATCTAAGATTCTGATTTCACCTTGACTATTTGTATTTATTTTCCTCAATCCAGTTAATTATATTAATTGATAATCAAGATTGCTAATGTGTTAATAAGTCTTTCCCAAGGTCGAATTAACCTAACCTAAACTATCAATCCAATCATATTCCTATCTAAATTGTAATAGTCTAAATTGCATAAAGTTTTATGAATTTCCTTTTATGATTACATAGGGTCTTAGAATATCCCTATCCTAAGTTTTCTATAAAAATATTTCCCATGATCTAAATATCTAATCTCTTCTCATTTTATAGATATCTACAAATTTTCCTGTCAATTGGCCAGATTAATAAAAAGGTAAAATCAAAGAAATAAGACTCAATTATGTATAATAAAATGAATTGAATCATATAAGTATTTAGCGCATCAAGTCTTGGCTACATCATAGACCTAGAATGAAGTTTAGCAAGCCATGATAATGGACAACATGAAATTAAAACTAGAAAACATAAATTCTAAAGAGAAGTGAAAAGAAGAAAAACTCTTTGAAAGAACTCCACTCGAATCTTTCTTGCCTCCAATGTGTGTCTCCGCTTGAGTTTCTAATAGTGCAAAAGTCCTAAACCTAATTTTACAGTGGCTTTTAATGGTTTGAATAAATTCCACTCCAACTAGGATTCTCAATTAAACAATTCCTACTTTTTTCCTCGCGTAGGTGCAGCTACGCTTCAACTCTTCAACGTGCCTTGTTGCATGACAAACCTTCTAGCGAGCTACTGTTGTATGCAGGTGCCTCTGCTCGTGCGCAGCTGCACTTGTGCGTGACAGCATTTGTGTCACGGGCTGAGAGGTTTAGCTAGTCAGACCGTGCGGCACTTGCCTGCAAGCAAGTCAGCCAAACATCAGTTCAAACATCCGAAAGCATATTATTGGGATTCACATTCGAAGGCACAACAATTCTATTAACAACCAAGGTGGCAAGGCACCATCAAGCAATCACAAGACAAGCACATCATAGACAACCAACATAGAAAGCAAGTAAGCAACACGAGTCGGGACAAATAAAAGAAGAGGGGCTACTTCTTTATTGATATCTCATGCATACAAGTAGTTGGCTTGGTGTAGGGGAAGTATATAGCAACACCAAGCCGTCCCCTATGCTGGCACCAAGACCCACCCAAGGTCACCTGGCGCCCCCCCCCCCCCCCCCTAAAGAGCTTAATTTACAGATTCCCTCCTGGCAAGACAAGACATCATTTTTCTGAGCCAACATAAGGCCTCTTTTTGGAGAACCGAATGTCAGAATTCGACAAATGACCTGTCAAAACGAAGATAAAAATCCAAAGAACGCGGCCATGTGCTTTTCTTCGGCACTGGACAAGCGAGTCTCTGGGAAAATACAAAAATACCCCCAATTTTTCAGAAAATGGAAAAAATTATCTAGTGATGCGCTAAGTCCAAAATTTGGTGTGGAGCTCCTCTGCACCCTCCTCTATTTTACTGCAAAGTCTTGAAGGAAACGGAGAAGTGTAGAGGCACAAAGTGAGTGTCGCAAGTGAGACTGTGACATCCTCCCCCACTTAAATGGGCAACGTCCCCGTTGCCTTAGCAGTCAGGAAGGCTTCTATCATCTGCTTGAAATCTTCTAAGTCTTCTGCTTTCTCCCAACTAGTTTCTTCGACTCCAAGTCCCTTCCACTTCACGAGATACTCCGTTCTTCGACGTCCTCGAACACGAACCACTCTATCCTTTAGAATCCGCTCCACGATCTTCTGCTTCGGCTTCGTGAGGTTGACTGCTGGGCGTGTTGACTGGTTGCGCTCTGGATCTTCTGCATCTGGATGATACGGCTTCAAGTTGCTGACGTGGATGATTGGGTGCACCTTCAACCATACTGGCAAATCTATCTTGTAAGCTACTTTCCCCACCTTCGCGATAATGGGGAACGGGCCCTCATATTTTCTGGTTAGTCTCCGGTCACAGGTTGCCCTCATGCCTTTAAGTTGTTCAGGATTCAACTTAACAAGCACAAGATCTCCCACCTGGAGCTCCAGCGGTCGACGTCCCTTGTTGGCCCACTTCTTCATCCTCTTTGATGCTTTCTCCAAGTATGCACGGGCAACTTCGACGTTCTGCTTCCACTCTTTCATGAAGTGATGAGCTTTGGGGTTGACTCCTCGATACTGCTCCGAGACGTTGTGAGGTAAAGACGGTTGCTGTCCTGTAACAATCTCAAAAGGACTTTTATTAGTAGTACTACTCTTTTGGACATTAAAACAAAATTGCGCAACATCAAGTAACTGCGGCCAATTCTTCTGGTTGGCACTAGCAAAATGTCTCAAATATTCTTCAAGGAGACCATTAAAGCGCTCTGTCTGGCCATCAGTTTGCGGGTGGTAGCTGGAGGAAATGCTGAGTTCAGAACCAAGAATTCTGAAAAGCTCAGACCAAAAAGAACCTGTAAATCAACTGTCTCTATCACTAACAATATTTTGGGGCACACCCCAATACTTCACTACATATTTAAAAAACAATCGAGCTGTCTCTTCAGCTGAACAATACTTCGATGCTGGGATGAAGGTGCCATACTTCGAAAAGCGATCTACCACCACCAAAATTATGGTCAAGTCTTCCACCTTTGGGAGGCCAGAAATAAAGTCTAGCGACACACTCTCCCAAGGTCTACTCGGCACTGGAAGTGGCTCCAACAACCCTGCAATCTTTGACCTCTCTACTTTATCCTGCTGACAGATGAGACAAGTCCGAGTGTAATTGACCACATCTTCCTTCATCTGCGGCCAATAATATCCCTGCTTCATCAAGGCGTGCGTTCTCTGCCACCCTGGATGACCCGCCCATAAAGTGTCGTGACATTCCTTCAAGAGAAATCTCCTCAGCTCTCCAGCCTTGAGGACAAAGAGGCGGCGCCCCTTGGCATAGAGTAGATCATCTTCGACCCAAAACTGACGAGTTTTTCCCTCTCTGGCCAACTGCATGATGTTCTGGGCTACAGGGTCCTTCCCTAGATTTTCTCGAATGCGCTCCCGCATCGAGGTCTCGACACGACTAGCAGCCGTGATAGATAGTAAAGTCATTGCCGCAAGCTCAGCCTTGCGACTAAGGGCATCTGCCACTTGGTTTGTCCTCCCCGCCTTGTGCTCAAAGGTGAAGTCAAATTCTGCCAAGAATTCCTGCCATCGACCCTGCTTGGCACTTAACTTGGGTTGAGAGAAGAAGTGACTAACAGCGGAATTGTCAGTCTTAATAACAAATCTAGACCCCAGTAAGTAGTGTCTCCACACACGCAAACAGTGAATCACGGCAAGCATCTCCTTCTCCTGGGCTGTGTATCTTCTTTCAACATCTGAGAGTTTATGGCTTTCGAAAGCAACAGGATGTCCTTCCTGAAGTAAGACTCCCCCTAGAGCAAAATCAGAGGCATCAGTTTGTACCTCAAAATGCTTTTGGATGTTCGGCAAAGCGAGTACAGGATCTTCCATCATAGCCCTCTTCATGTCTTCAAAAGCCGTTTGGCATTGTTCACTCCAACGCCACGGGACTCCCTTCTTCAATAATTCTGTCAATGGAGTCGCCCTTCTTGAGTACCCTTCTACAAATTTTCAATAGTAATTGGCTAATCCCAAGAAAGAACGAAGCTCCTTTACACCATTAGGGGTTCTCCACTCCTGGATCGCCCTCACCTTCTCCATCTCCATGCAGATACGGCCACGCTCGATGATATGGCCAAGAAACTTAATACGCTCTTGCGCAAAAGAGCACTTCTCCCACTTAACAAATAATTGATTCTGCTTCAACCGCTTGAAAACCAGCTTTAGGTGCTCGACGTGCTCCTCCATAGTAGCACTATATACCACTATATCATCCAGATAAACGACCACAAATTTATCTAAAAAGTCATTAAACACCTGGTTCATGAGAGTACAAAATGTTGCAGGTGCATTGGTCAGTCCAAAAGGCATTACTAGGAATTCAAAAGCTCCATAACGAGTAACACAAGTCGTCTTCGGCTCATCCCCCTCTGCAATTCTGACTTGATAGTATCCCGATCTCAAGTCCAGCTTCGTGAAAAATTTGGCTCCACTCAACTGGTCAAAGAGGTCCTGTACTACAGGAATGGGGTACTTGTTCCGGACAGTGATCTTGTTAAGGGCTCTGTAATCTACACACATTCGGAGGCTCCCATCCTGCTTTTTCTGGAACAACACCGGAGCTCCAAAGGGTGCTTTGGAAGGTCTGATGAATCCTGCCTCCAACAACTCGTTCAGCTGCTTCCGTAGTTCTGCCAATTCTGGAGGGGCCATCCGATAAGGGCTTCGGGCAGGGGGTTTCACCCCTGGGACTAATTCAATCTCATGATCAATCTCCCTTCTCGGCGGCAAGGTTGGTGGTAGTTTCTCAGGCATTACTTCCTCAAAGCCTTTCAACACGGCCTGAATCTCTGCAGGAACTTGCTCGTCTTCATCAAAATCTTCCTGTGGCTTCGGCACTGCCACGAAAGAGGGTTCCATCCGCTTCACTCCCTTCTTGAATTGAATAGCGGATAAGAGTTTGGCTCCCTCAGTCTGCCTAACTTCAACAGGCACCATGCTGGGGTTCTCTCCCATGATCAACAAGCAATTGGCAGCTGGAACAGGCATGGCCTGCTGCCCTAGGAGGAACTCCATCCCCAACACCACATCAAAATCATCCATCTGGGCAACCACAAAGTCTGTCCTCCCCTGCCACGAACCAAGCTTCACCATAACTTGTTTGGCTATGCCGGCGGTAGGTGAAGCCTGAGAGTTTACAGCCTTGAGACGGCCCAAGTCCTTCTCCAACTTTAAGCCGAGCCTTTTGGCTTCTCTCACTGAGATGAAATTGTGGGTGGCACCAGTATCCACCATAACGCTAGTGGCTGCCTTCCCTCCCACATTGCCTTTGACAAACATAAGCCCTTTGCTCGGATTCTTCTTGCTACTATCGGCTTGTCTTTTTAGTGCGTTTAAAAATAGAAGAGCTCCCATCCTCGGAGCGTCTACTTCTTCCATATCATTCTCTTCTTCTTCAACTTCTTGAGGAGTTTCTTGGGTTTGATCTTGAATGCTTGCTTGAAGTGCGCTAAGTGCAGCTTTGTGGGGGCACTCCGCAACTCTGTGTGGTCCATTGCACAAGAAGCAAGAAATGGGTCTAAGTCTGGTATTGGCATTGGACCCTTGGGAAGACGTTGATGAGTTAGCAGGGTTAGACTTCCGGTACTCTCCTCCCCCACTTTTCCCTTTGTTGAACCTGTTAGATTGTCCTCCACTCCCACTAGAAGATGAAGTGGCATTACTGGCGTTCTTCTTAGTGGCAGAAGAGTCAGGGGTATAGTCTGTTAAGCGTTCAGCAGCAGCCAAAGCAGTTGGGACATCCGAGATTCTTTGTCGTTGGAGTTCCGTTCTAGCCCATGGCTTTAGCCCTTCAAGGAACCAAAACAACCGATCCGCCTCTGTCATGTCTCGGATGTCGAGCATTAATCCCGAAAACTTCTTCACATACTCCCGCATTGAGCTCGTCTGCTTCAACTCCCTGAGCTGACGTCTTGCCATATATTCTACATTCTCAGGGAAGAATTGTAATTTCAACTCTTTCTTCAGGTCTTCCCAAGAGTCAATGGAACATCTTCCATTTTGTATCTCTTCGAATTTGGTCCTCCACCAGAGCTTCGCATCCCCTACAAGATACATGCATGCCACCTCGACTTTCTCTTCTTCTGTATTGAACTTCATGGCCCGGAGGTATCTCTCCATGTCAAACAGGAAGTTCTCTAACTCCTTGGCATCTCGGGCCCCGTTAAAAGTTCGAGGTTCTGGGAACTTGACCTTTCTCGATTCGAGTCCCCCATCCCTTGGATTACTATTTCCAATAGCGTCCATGGTCACATTAAGCTTCATCTTCATGTCTTCCATCTCTGCTCTCAGAGCATTGATGACCTCTTGCATCTGACCCACTTGCTCTTCAAGGCGGTGTTGTGCCTCGATAGCAGTCTCACCCCTGGCGCTCCCCGATGGGTGGCTAGTATCGCCCTCCTCACCCCATCGTGGTCTACAAAGGTGAGCTTCTATGGTGACAACTCTTTGGGTGAGCTCGGGGATTCTGTACCCATCAACTTCTTGCTTAAAATTAATCAACGAGTCACTGAGCCCATCGACTTCACGCTCGATATATGCAAATCTTTCCTTGGTGTTTAATCGTTCGGTGTTGGTGGTCTTCGACTTACCCATGGCTCACCAATCTTAGCCAAGGGCTCTGATACCAACTGTCACGGGCTGAGAGGTTTAGCTAGTCAGACCGTGCGGCACTTGCCTGCAAGCAAGTCAGCCAAACATCAGTTCAAACATCCGAAAGCATATTATTGGGATTCACATTCGAAGGCACAACAATTCTATTAACAACCAAGGTGGCAAGGCACCATCAAGCAATCACAAGACAAGCACATCATAGACAACCAACATAGAAAGCAAGTAAGCAACACGAGTCGGGACAAATAAAAGAAGAGGGGCTACTTCTTTATTGATATCTCATGCATACAAGTAGTTGGCTTGGTGTAGGGGAAGTATATAGCAACACCAAGCCGTCCCCTATGCTGGCACCAAGACCCACCCAAGGTCACCTGGCGCCCCCCCCCCCCTAAAGAGCTTAATTTACAGATTCCCTCCTGGCAAGACAAGACATCATTTTTCCGAGCCAACATAAGGCCTCTTTTTGGAGAACCGAATGTCGGAATTCGACAAATGACCTGTCAAAACGAAGATAAAAATCCAAAGAACGCAGCCATCTGCTTTTCTTCGGCACTGGACAAGCGAGTCTCTGGGAAAATACAAAAATACCCCCAATTTTACAGAAAATGGCAAAAATTATCTAGTGATGCGCTAAGTCCAAAATTTGGTGTGGAGCTCCTCTGCACCCTCCTCTATTTTACTGCAAAGTCTTAAAGGAAACGGAGAAGTGTAGAGGCACAAAGTGAGTGTCGCAAGTGAGACTGTGACAATTTGGCAGCACAGAATCATCATGTGCAGCTGCCCTTGCCTTCCACCCTATGAAATCAAGCATTCCCACTCTCTTTTCCATCCCAACTTGCTTCCGATTGTTCCAAAAGCTAGGATTTATCTATGAATAATGATCATTTCACCTCTAATGCTCTCTAGCCTATCAAAGAAGAAAAACATTCAAATTAAGGTTCAAGAGCTACAATTTGGAGCAATAACCAACAAGAATGAGGGATAACTTCTATATATAAAATGCAATTATCATTAAACTTTTAGGTTGAATCAGTTTTTGATATGACATCATAACTTCTTTGACCTCATGGTTAAGGGTTTGAAT
Source organism: Bauhinia variegata (assembly GCA_022379115.2). Taxonomy (NCBI): domain Eukaryota; kingdom Viridiplantae; phylum Streptophyta; class Magnoliopsida; order Fabales; family Fabaceae; genus Bauhinia; species Bauhinia variegata. Next base: position 12,981,698 of record CM039427.1, on the reverse strand, counting down.
CACCTCAGCACTATTTATCAAGTTTTAACATAGCTTCAAACTCGAGACCTCTAATTAAGCTTGAATAATCCTGTACTAATTAATCTGTGTTTATTGATAATTTTAGGGTTAATAGTTGTAGTCCCCTAGTTTAGAAAAATGAACATTTTAGTCCCATTATATTGAGAATGAATTAGTATATACAAAATGAACAGTTTTGGACCCATCATGAACGATATAATAACTTCAAAGAATGCTTGAAAATGAAAAAGAAACTCAGTTATTATTCTGATTGATTGAAAATTGACTACGATATGAAATTTAAATAGGGTATATTCAAGAAAGCCAAATCGTGTTCTTAATGGGTTTTTCTATGGAATAGTAAAATTTCATAAAACCCAGCTAAAAGATAGCTTAGGAAGTTAGGTGATATAAAACAAAGTGGTAGAAAACCTAATGGTAATCCCTTAGGTAAGGTACTCCCCTAAAAAAAACCCTAAAGCATTCCTCTCTTTACTTGCTTAGATATTCTCTGAATGAAAAATATATGTAATATTGAATTGCATAAAGTGTGAATAAACTGAATACAAACAGACCTATTTATAAGAAACGAAATTCAACTAAATAAAATATAAACCCTAATCTAGATAATATGAAAATACATAATTATCTAAAATAAAATTTAAGATAAACCCTAACATGTAATTATCCAACTATATAGGTCTTAAGATATACCCGAGTTTAAAAACTTAACCATAATCTTCAAAAAATCTTAGAATGCCTAAACTTGAGCATAGAACCTCCTTGAACAACTTATTTATTAGCTTACTAGTGCATGAATTTCACTTGCCGAGGTACTTACATGAACTCATGAACTTTCAATTTCCTAGGTACGTAAGACTTCAATTATTTTGATACACGACTCTTCACTAATTTAGGTACATGATCATTGCTGTGATACATTTATTAATTACATGCACATTACCAACACATTGCCTTCTCTAGTCCTTGTTCTTTAGTTAATTTTAATATTTTGCTATTGGGCTGGATCAGTGGAGCATCACAGTTGCTTAGCTATGACTTATTTTTCCTATGAGTGCGGCTATATATACTCCTGTTTGTGTATACTAACTTCTTCACCTTCCTTTTCTTTCTACATCTTTTATACTTTTATCTTTCTTATTTTTCTGTTTATAGTTTTACCCTTACAAACAACTGCAAAATAAAAAAGGTGTACATAGAGTATGTCTTAATAAGTGTGCAAATGATATTTCCCTTTTACTATATTGTCAAACTGGTTAACTGCCTGGTCATTTTTAGCACTCCCCCATTTCATTAATTTCCAAATACAATAAAATTACTCTATTTTAAGGTGTATTTAAGATGTAAGTGCATGTAACTATATGCAGAAGGACATATAGAAATGTAAAGATGAAAAAAAAAAAAAAGAAAGAAAAGAAGAAGACTATTTTGATAATCATTATTGCAAAATTATTAAAACTGTGTTGAACTTATTCAGTTATTCTATTTGTATATATTTTGATGATAATCCATACAGAATACACACCATGGTTATATATTAGCATACCTTATGTTGAATTTTCCATATTTCAACCACCATATTGTAGAAAATTGTCAATGAACAAAAAAGGAGCTTAGTTCTCTTTCATTTTGAACTCCTGAGTTCTTTATTCACATTGATATGTGCCGTGAAGCATACAATTTTTTTTTTTCAATGGGAAATCATGCAAGTTTTAATCGATTATTGATGAATGATGATGGGTCTAAAACTGTTCATTTTGTGAAAAATAGAGGGAACACATAATTCATTTTCAAAATAATAGGACCAAAACATCCATTTTGCTAAACTAGGGGACTAAACCTACAATTAATACTAAAATTACACAATATCAATAGCAGAAAAATGATTTTTCTTTTTTGGCTAGACCAAGAACGTAGTGATTTTATCGTGTTTTGACAGACTCATCTTCTTTGATGGACAACAAATGAATGATTCGGATAATGAATTTTGGGTACTTTTGATGAATAACTCATATGCTTTAGTAGCCTTGCCTAACAGAGAAGTCAATTTCATCTTTGATGACATATTAATAAACAACAGTACAGCAGCACAGAGTCCAACTACAGTATCCTCCTACTCCATTTTCCTTTTCCATACATTGTTTTTTGCAATGATGTGAGCGAAAATAGCCCTTTACACAATCCATTAGCCCTGTTGCAAGTTGTTCCACAATACTTGTATCTACACGAACATGCAAAATCCAAGCAACGTCCCTCAATTGCACCCTTCTTCTCCTTTCATTGTTGATGTCAGCCAAAACAAAGCCCCTTCCATAATCTACTAGGTTTCGAGCAGAATCCTTCTTCCGTAATTTCTACTCATTCAGTTAGATAAAGAATGAAGAATATGTGTGTTTGTATATATTTATTGCTTAAAAAGTGTAATGAAAGAACGATGTAGGAAACTTACCAATGCTATATCCAAATTGTTATTTTTACCATTTTTTTATTATGACATTCTTCATTTGATTAGAACTTAGTAGTGTTTGCATATAATTAATGTTAAAAATTGATTCAACCTAAAAGCTTAAGATCCCATTCTGTGTGGTTTTGAGTTATAAGTTTTTAGTTTTCAAACATAATTAAAATGGAGTATTTTCAAACAAAAAAAGATGAGTTATTTTTTTTAATTATTTTCTAAAACCAAAAAAAAAAAATTAGATTTAGTTTTTAGTTTCAAGTTACAAAATCTTAGTTGAAAATTTATGTCTCTTGCTAAAAAGAAATAGAAGTCTCATCACTTTTCTCTCAAAGTTTGTAGCTTAAATGTGAAATTTAAAACTTAAAATTAACAACTAATTCGAACAAAGTCAAAATCATTATAAAAAGTCTCATAAAAATGTGTTATATTATGTCCAACACACTTGCACAAACGATAGCTCTCTTGCCTTGACATGCAAATAAAGCATGTCCATTTTTACCATGTGCTAAAATTTAATTAATTTAAGAAAGTTGTGGCAGTGGATTTGATTGATCAGATGATAGTGAGGTCAACGTAACTTTAAAACCATGTCAAATGTCAATTTAAAGCAAAAGCTTAAACAGTTTTGTGTTATATCCGACAATAAATAGCCTACTTTTTCAAGATATCCTCAATGACACAAGATTAATCTGACCGTAGCCCACCTAACTAGGAGAGTAACACTGTCTAGAAAGGGTGGTTAAGATGTATATATACTGGGCGGTGGTAAAAAGTCATTTGGGAACGAAACCCTAGTTTCAGAGGGAGGATAGGAGGGATAGCTGGTAGCACATTTGCAGTGAAATCTACTGATGGTGTGAAGTTCCAATCTTGGATCACAAAGGACGTAAAGAAAATAGGTGGGTCTATGGGATGACTTGAAGTTTTCTTACTAGGCTAAGGAATGTGACTGGGTCTTTCGGTCTGGAGGGAAGGTAATGTTATATGATCGTTGGAAGAACAAAATTGAAAGTCTTAAGAACTGTCTATCATTTCGAAGGTGAAGTCAGTATTCCTCTTCTTTATACCCAAAAATAAATAAATAAATAGAAGATAAAGAAAAAGAAAAGAAGGATAGAGAAGAGAAATATGAGGGAGTATCACATGACTTTTAATGCGAAAAGCTTGTGTCAAGATCTAATTAAAATGGAGGGATATGATAGCAAATAAGTCTTTTCACTTATTCTTATTCTTAAAGTATATTAAATTGTATAAATTAGACAGATAAAAGACTTACCGTTAACAAAGGAAAGGATAAGGGCATGGTAGAGGAAGGCACCAATGAAGATGGCAGTTTTATAAACAGAAGTTTTCATGTCTGCTAAAAATAAAGGCTCTTATTGATGCTGAAGGAATCGATTTGATAAGGTATATAGAGGAAAGTGAGGCATATTAAGGTTAATTAGTACGGTTCCTTTGGATGCTTCAACAGCTAGCAAAAGGTATTGGAATTAAAAATGATTAAGTAATGGATCATAACGATCTCCCAAGTATAAAAATCATGTACTTGTCTTGCTCCTTCCTTTGTTATTATGGTGGGTGGCCTTCGGCAATAGTCACAGTAAAATACACTTCAAGCACGTATATAGCCATTTTACATTCTATTGTGAGGCACTTAGTTGCACTCAATCTGTCAATATACAAGTGTTTTTTATAAGAGTCCTAGTTATAAATATGACATAGGGACTTATATGCTCATTAATTGATTTAGGTAGCAATACAAATTTTAAATCTGGTACTACATATAAAAAAACTTTTTAAATGGACAAAACTCTTTATTGAAATGCCCTAAAACATGTTAAGTTATTCAAGTTACAAATACTAGAAGACACTATAAAATTCCAATTTTTCCAACATCCCCTTTAATCTGAATTTGCTTTTGCACTCCAAGCATTGATCGTAATATTTGAAAATCTTCAAACTCGAGGGCTAAATGAAAATATCTACAATTTCGTTTTAACTACATAACGGGTTGAACACAAACACTTGCATAATTGTTTATATATCAGGAAATTTTCCTTTTGCCTACATATTACTTTGATTTCAGACCACAACTTTTCATGTGTTACCCCTTTTAGACAGTATATATCATGATCATAGAGTGCATATTAATATAGGTAACACTACATTATCTTTCCATCATAATGTCATAGTCAAAGGTTATCCTTTTTCTTTATGGGAAATTTTTTACTAAGAATGGAATCTTTGAAACTTTGATTGCTTGAGCAAGGTGGACAATTATAAACAAGAAAAAAAAAAAAAATGGGGTTACTTGCTGTTCTCGATATCTTCCACAAACTGCTGGTTTCCATCTCTAGTCCTTGTACTTTTGTTTTCTCTATGATGCTGTTCGGCAGAAAAATCAGTGGCTTAGTTCTGACTATGTTTACTATATTGGCAAACCCATTCAATTTCATAGTTATTTTTTATGAACAATATTAATCGCTAACCTTACGTGTTTGGTGCTATTACATTTTTTGTCGTCTCATATCCTTTAACATATGTCAATCATATTCCAAAAGGATTTATGAAAAATATGTATCGCAAACTTTACAAGAACGACACTTAACTCGGTCTCAATAAGAAAATTATTTACTCTGTCTAAAACCTATACTTTTATTTATTTATTATTTTTTTTGGATCCAATTGTCAAATCAATTATGTTTTTATTGTCTCCAACGAAGGTTCTGTTTTCTTCTTGTGAAGGTTCAAATGACCAAATAACATAGACAGGTATGATTTTGAACACAATCATCTCTCTTGATGAATTACTAGGTTGTATATTTGTTGACAATAAAAACACTTACTAGAAACATTATGATGTTTTATGGTTAGTGTGTTGTATTTATGTAATAGTATAAATAAGAGTGTCAAGAAGTACGCCAAATCATAATGAGGTTGAGAGTTCTTCCCCAAGAATAAAAAACAATTATAAATTGATAGATTTAGTAGAAATGTGCGCTTCCCTACGATTGAGAATGAATTAGTATCTCCCCAGTGTATATTGAAAAATGTTTAGAGGAAAAGACATTCCTCTATCAGTTGAAACTAACATCCTTACAAGTAGGTCGTACTCTTGGACTAAATGCTTGCCATTCATAATGGCATAATTGTGCAAAGTAAAACCTTTTTTTTTTCTTCCTTTCGTTTTTTGGGATACATATAACAAGAAGGAAGTTTGAAAATTTAAACATAGTCGCTTACTTAAACCTAATTACTTTTATACAAGCTTTTTCTTTTTTTACTTTTTCAAATTCTTAGATCTTTCCAACTTAATAAATATGAGCTAGTGTGAGTGCTAAGAAAGTAATTAGCATTTCTCATTTTCAACATTCTCCAAAATAATTCCATAACTAGTATGTTATCATTGTCCAATTACACTCCCTCAATTTCAAATTAACTATTTTTTAGAGTTTTTTTAATTTTATTTTCAATTTAACTGTCATTTCAATATCCAAGAGACAATGAAATGATATTTTCCAACTTTAACCTTTACAAGTAATAAATGTTAATATTATTAGAAACTATTATCTCAACGTACGAACTTACAATACATTAATAATTGATTGTGCAAGGATAATTTTGTAAAAAAAAATTATTTATGTAGTTATTTATTGTTTTCTTTAATTAAGTTATCTCTAATAGTGCAATTCTTGTTGAGTCGCTCACATGTATTTTAATCATTTTTAATGAGCCCTATTATGCCATATCATTTTCTATTACTTTATGCAACTCTTACAATTTTTCATTCCAATGATACAATTCTATAAAAAAATTTAAATAGACCCAACATTTTATTCCAGATCATTGTAAGGATTAATTATAATTTAATATATTGATTGTGATTAAAGATTTTGACTCACTTAATAAATTATGAAATCCTTTTTTGGAGTTACTCTCAAGAGACCCATGTGCTGACATGGATTCAAGTAAGTTGCATTCCAATGGTTTTGTGCTAAAGTCTTAAATGAAAGATAAAAAGATGAAAAAGAAGATATTTTGTGTTGGAATAGTAATATGAATTTAATGCAGTATCTTTTGGTATCTACAATGTGTATCTTTTAGAGTTTGTAACTCTCATGATTTTTGAACATTTTAATAGGGAGTTATGGGTACTTAGGATGAATTATTACATGTAGTGGGAGTGTTAAAGTTTATGTGAATTATTGAATTTGTATGGATTGAAATAGATAGTGAGAAGTTATGGTGTCATATAATGAGTTAGTAAGCCTAAGAGTCTTTATGTAATATTATAAATAGGAGTGTGATGAATTGAATCAATTGATATTGGAAGTTATGTTCATAGTTATCCCAACACTTATAGATGATTAGGTTGACTGCCTCCTCGTTAGAAATTGTCTTTTCACGTCAACATGAAATTAAAATAAATTTAGAAGGGATGTATAAGAGGAATTCTTCCAAATTAAACCATACCAAAATGACATTGGACTTGGTTTTAATAAGCAAAAATTTAACATATATTAACAATCCATGAAAAGAAGAAATTAGATTGTCTTTACCCTATGCTTCTTCATTGTTGACATCAGAAACATTTTACTAGAAACATTATGGTGCAGCAAGATGCAACAACATACACTTATATAGCAGCAATTGAAGCGATGCAGATCTTATTTTTTTGCGAATACCAAGCATCTAGCTAGCTCTTGAATAGTCATTATTAACTTGTTAACAGTTGTATAAGCAGTTGCACTTAAACTCGAGGAAGTCACATTTTCCCCCTAACGCATTCTCCTTCTGTATGCACTGTTTCTTGCAATGATCGGAGATAAGACAAGCCCCTTTCCAAATACTGCTAGTCTTTAAGCAAATTGTTCCACATTGCATGAATCCACACCAACACTTAAGGCCTGGACAGATACCACCAAGTGCACCCTCCTTCTCTACGCACTGTTCATGGCAGTGAGTACCGTAGATACAAGCCCCTTTCCATTTTCCACTAAGTTTATAACAAAGTCCCACTCTAAGCTTTCCTTTTTCCCTGCCAATGTAGAAAGAGTATTAAAAAAGGGAAAAACTACATGCACACCTAAGTGTATGCTCACTTTTTCTAGTTATGTTGTGGGGTAAACCAAAAAGTAAAAGAGTAAGAGAAATACATAAACAAAAAAATAGATGTAAAAAGTGAGTATGCATAAATAAATGTGTATATTAGCACCACTCTAAAAATAAATAGTCAAAACTAGTTCGTCATCATGAGAAACTATTGACGAAATACAGAATAGAGATAAAAAGAGGCTAACCCATCGCAGAGGGAAGGAAAAGGGTAATGTAGAGAAAGGCAACAATCAAGATGGCCAATTTTGATAGGTAACTTGCCATTTCTTCGGTCAATTAAAGGCTCTTATGGGTTCTCAAGGAAAAGATTTTTTAGGTAGATATAGGAACATAGTAATATTGAGGTTAATACGGTTGCTTTGGATACTTCAATTGCCAGCTACGCTCATTGAAATTAAAAATGATTAAGTACTTGGCGTTATAGATCGTACAAACAGAACTTGTCATCGATTATAACAGGAACTCTTAAAGATTATAATAGAAAGAGACAAATATAGAATGAGAGAAGGCCTTTAAGGACATTGTCTAAGATAGGAACTTTTGAAACTTTTATTTCTTGAGCAAGGTGGATAATTAAAAAAATTGCAGTTACTTTCCGTTTTCGATATCTTCCACAAACAACCGGTTTCCTTTGCAGGTACTTGCTTTTTACTTCCCTGGTTTTCAAATCATGTTGTTCGGTAGCAATACAACAGGTATCCAATAGGCTAGCTTAAACTCAATTCTATATTACATTGGATAGTTTTTTTTTTTTTTAACACATTAAACATTAACTAATTTAGTTTAAGCCAAAAAAGTTTATAAGATTGATAAAAAAAATTTTCATAAATTTCAATGTAGTTGCATTCTCAGTACTCGAACTTTGGCATATCTATTTATGCTTAGCCAAAGTCTTTAAAGTGGTACAGCTAAAACTCTTAGCCTACATCCACTTTCCCCGTATCTGTGAGAGACTTCTACTATAACTTTTTTTGTGGTTTTAACAAGTTTATCACGCACGCACGCGGAGCTAGGGTTTTGGAATGAGGGACAGAGATGATAAAAAAATATAAATACAATAATTAGGAAACCGGACAAGATCATTCAGTTAAACCAGTCCAACAAAGAATTTGATGTTTCGCCGGTCTTGAATACATGAAAAATAAAGATAAAAGCAGACTGTTTTATTAGGTGAAATCGAGTAAAACCATGTTTTTCTTTCTTTACATTTTTCCTTAAGTGAACTTTTCAACAATAGTCTTCGTTTTGAAGTTTTATTTTGTGCACTAAACACATAAATAATTTTTTAAAAATAATTTTTCTTATTCCTCTTGAAAAATGAATCTATAGTTTTTTTTTTTTTTTTCTAAAACTTCTTTCACCCATTTAAAAAACAATTTGGAATGGGTATTTATATATATATATCAAGCACCAAAAAAATTTGTCTTAAGAAGCGGGTTACATAATAAAATAATATCAAAAAATTCATGCCAAATAATTTTAAGAAAGAAATTAAATTTATAGCATTGAAGATGTAGCCTAATTCATAAAGGAAAAGAAAAATAAAATATACTCAAAATTATGCAATTACTCACAAAAATGCTCTGCAAGCTCTCGATATTGCAAACTACTTTGTGCTAGAGATGTTTATGTTGGTGATAAGCCAATAAGTCATAAAAATTGAAGATTTTCTAGTTGCCTTGCAATGATCTTAAGCAAAATGGAATATCCAATTCAAATACAATGGAACTAAAAATTATGTTACTAAAACTTGACACCTTATACAATAGGAAGCAAACAAAAATATCTCGTATATCCATTGGTTCTTAAATTTAGGTGATACTGCATATAAATTCCAAAAAAAATTTCGGTACAAATATATAATAACTATATGTAACTTGGTTTCTCCTTGGCTCTGCCCTTGACCTCACAACTCTTACAGTTGGTTTTACTATGGCTAGCCAACAAACCCTCCCTTGGTTTTAATATTTTATAACGAGCTTACCAAGAACTTCTTCTCTTCATTTTACAATGGGCTAACCGAGAAACTTTTCAGGAGCAATCCAAGCTCCAAGGCAAACTGCCTTCAATGATGTAGAAGCCGAAGCTGGAATTCTTTTTAACAAAATAAATTTTACAATATGGAACTCTCTCTTACTAAGATGAAGAGAATCTTGAGAAGGAGAGTACAGAAAAATGGTTAAAGCGAGAAGGCTTTTTCTCGAGTGTGATTCTTCTAGTGATGCAAATAACTGTCTACTTTGTGGAACCATTTTTTGATTTTTTTAAATTAATTTCAATTACAAAATATTAAAATTTAGTTGAATTCTCAGAAGTTTAAACAATTTGCAAAAGGTTTGAGGTTTAATTTTTTTATATCGTAATATAAAGAAATAATGTTTGCAAAATAGGACCAATTTTATCTTCCTTATTTTTAGTAGAACCTCGTGTATAAATCTGAGTGGGAAAATTATTGAAAATTTTTAACACAAATCTTGAAATTTTACCCACCTAGTATACTTTTTTGTCATTAATTATCTATTTGCAGTAATAATTCTATTTATTATAATTTATATATATGTCCTTTTGTGATTACTTTTCATACTTAATAATTTATTAGAGATTTATATATTATATTTCAATATTTCCAATATTTTTTTTATAAAATATACATGCACATTAAAGGTATTTGTTTGACAAGATTATAATCTCAATTGAATCACTAAACTGTGAATTTTTTTTTTATTGGTTTACTGACTAGTCTAGTTATAAACCACTGATATTTGACATCATATTGAGTACCGATTAATTCAGTTGAGTTGGGTAAAACCATAAGCACTGCAATGACGTTCAGCTTGGTTTTTATACATTAAAATTTAACATATAACAGTCCATGTCAAGAAGAAACTAGAATGTATTTACCCAGTGCTTCTAGTTTGTTGACATCAAAAACATTACACAAGAAACATTATGGTTCCTGCAGGATATGCAGAACATAAAAATTTAATTGGCAGCAATTGAAGCAACGCAGAGTATAGATGTTTTGTGAATACCAAGAATCGAGCTTTAATACAGTTATTGATAATGCGTTAGCAGTTAATTATGCAGTTGCACTTAAACTCAACGTACATTTTCCACCTAATGCATTTTCCTTCTGCATGCACTGGTTTTTGCAATGAAGGGAGAGGAAACATGCCCCTTTCCATGTACCACTAGGCTTGAAGCAAGTTAATCCACAATGCATATATCCGCACCAACAGTTAAAGCCTGGACAGAGACCATCAAGTGCACCCTCCTTCTCTCTGCATTGTTTCTGGCAGTGAGAACCGTAGAGACAAGGCCCCTTCCATATTACACTTGGTTTATAACAAAGCTCATCTATAAGCGTTCCTTTTTGCGCTGCCATTGTAGAAAGAATATATATAAAAGAAAAGCTGTTACTGATTCATGATCATGATTAACTACTAATTGTTTAGTGATTCAAGCTAAAAGCATAAGCTGTTAGCAAGATGAATAGAAGGAGAGGCAAATGAGAGCCAAAATTTTGTTAGTTTTATATATAAATTTTTTTACATTATTAGATTTTCATATGTAAACTTTATTATAATTGGAGTTGGCCGCCCAATTTTCTGGAATATGTTCTTCCGGTGCCCTTTTAGATGATTTCAATATTTGTTCACAGCTACTAATTAGAAGAAGACACATAAATAGTTTTATATAATATTTGTTACACCACACACATAATAAAACCCTTTGAGCTTGAAGTGTAAACAAATCATATGCCTAACTATATCATGAATTGAAATTTAATTTAATTAAAAAAGTAACAGCAAGCAAGTAGATTTGACATCTTGAGTCCTGACTATTAAGTCATAAAGGTTCTGACACCACCACCATGTTAATAACTAATGCCCTCCAAAAGCTTATGATATTAGGAGAAGAGAGAGTTTATGCAGACACCTCCAATTCCACACCCTTTCTTCCATCTGCTTTATGTCAGCTCCAATTTGCTGACAAAACAAAATTAAAAAATTGGAGCGCTCAATTTGCTGACTCACGGGCAGGTGGAGTAAAGGGTGTGTAAATTAGGGTGTGTGCATAGGCTTCTCCTAGGAGAAAGCCTAAAAACGATTTTATATCATATCCGGCGTTAACCAACATAAAATAGAGAGAAAGAGACTAACCCATCACGGAAGGAAGGAGAAAAGCAAAGTAGAGAAGGGCAACAATCAAGAAGTCCAATTTGCCATGTCCACTACAAGTCAAAAACTGTTAGTGCCTCTCAAGGAAAATATTTCAATCGGTATTTATAGGAACTCGAGTCATATTGAGGTTACTACGGTTGCTTTGGATCCTTCAATAGCCTGCTACGCTCATTGAAATAAAAAAATGATCAAGTACATGGCGTTATAGATCATAGAAACAGAAATAGTCATATTCACTAATAAGGCTCCCACTGGCCAGTGCCAAGGACACTGACTATGAAAGGAACTCTATAGAAGATTGTATACAAAGAGCCAAGGCCACTATGGACATTGACTAAGAGTGGAACTGTGGAATTTTGACTAGTAGGGCAAGATGGATAATTATAAAATATGGAATTACTTGCTGATTACGATATCTTCCAGAAGCAACTGGTTTCTTTCTCTAGTGCCTTGTCCTTTACTTTTTTAAAGTTTCCATATCATGGTGTTCGGCATCGATCAATATATAAGAGTATAGCTTAGTTATGAGTCTTTTGACTATGTTTTTTATAATGTCATACTCATTTTATTTTTTAGTTAATGTTTATCTTTTATCTTTTATGAACAATATTATTAATCAGTAACGAAGGAAAAAGCAAATAATATTTGGAAAGCAATTTTTAAGATTTTAGTATGGTAACAGCACAAGCAGGGTATGGATGTCTGCATCTCATCAACCAATAGCATCTTTCTCACTGTATCAGAATCTTCTGTCAGAAACTTAAAATTTTAAATTACTTAATTTAAATTCAAAGTAACTTCAGAATTTATCGTTTAGTCCCTAACTTAGCCTTCTTTTACGTTGAGGACAAAACATCTCTTGGACTTCTCTATCATTTTTGCCTAGTGCTTTGAAGAGAAGCTTCTTTCAAGATTTCTCATCAAAGATGCATGACAAGGTAAGATAGAGTAAAAGTTGTATGACAAGTTTGACTTCTAAAAAATGGTTTTTGATCTTTCTGAAATTAGTGCATTATTTATTTTTTCTAATTTTACAGAAAAACAATCTTAACAAGATTAATTTTAAATCATTTCCTACGAGATCTGGTAGGACCGAACCATGCTTGTCCTCTATAATTGTACCTGTGCAGATTTCCTTGGGGTAGGTGGAGCTTCTAGCGTGGCTCACATCGGCATAAAAGAGGGAAATACATGTTTTCTCTTCTCGGACATATTCTGAAACTTCTCTTCAAGCTATTTGTGCTTAATTAATGGTTTGTAAACGGAGCTTCTCTTTCTCATATAAGTGGATTTAGCTGCAACGGAAGCTTTAGAATCATTCAGCTTTTATTTTTCTGCTTCTGCTCAACAACTCAATGTAGAAAGCTTGATGAAACGAAGCTTCTCTTCTGAATGGAAGTGGGAGGGATGTTTCACCCTCAATGTAAAAGAAGGTAGAGTTAGGAACTAAACAATAAGTTCTAAAGTAATTTGGAATTTAAATTAAGTAATTTTAAATTACAAGTTTCTGAATAATCAAGAAGCTTGGCATAGGGTTTGGCATAGACACTAGGATAGGGACTCTAATTTGAGAAAAATTATTTTCATAGCTCACTATTATTAATTTAAAAAAAGACTCATATTTAAATTAAACAAAATGAAATATTACAGTTAAAACCAAAATTAGACAAAAGGTCCACTCTTGTTATTAACATGAAATGCATAGTCTCATTTTGTTCTTTTGAAACATAAATTTTTTTAAAAAAAAATTAATTTTTATTTTTTTTAGTTTTCATATTTAGTTAATTCCCAAAAATCATATTTAATAAATTTCATACCTAATCCTAATACAAGAAATCCAAAATTAATACAATTCCCACCAGTAATTTTTGAAAACTGTGAATCTGTTCCCAACTTTCAACTCATTTTACACTACAAGACAGAATCTTCCGGCGGTTATTAGAAAGGTCATTTTCTGGCAGTTTGACCACTAGCAAATAATGATCCCCATGGTTGTTTGACGCTACTATAAAAACCCGTGGGAAATCCCAATTTTTTTATTGTCAGTAAATATTTTCATTTGAAAACATCCGCAATTTACTGAACTAAAAATGTTTTTTCGTACCTTTTTTTGTTTTTTTCTTCGAAACAGCTAAAACTAATGGGCCCTTAAAATGTTATTATAAAATCAATGACATATGTTACAACTTTTACCATGTTGTCCATCTGAGGTGCCAACACCAAAACAAACAACTATTAATTCTGAACATGTTTTAAAACTGCGAACGTAGATTGCTTTTTGAATAATTTAAAACCCAAGTTATGTTTTGTTCCCTGCACTTGATAGGCTTGAGCGATAAAAGAAACTAAAGAATTCATAACTTAGTCGAATTAAAAAACTTAAACAAGAACTAAAAAAATAAAAAAAAGGGTTGAAATATGCACTATATGCTGAGGTAGAAAAAAGAGCAGAACGGAGAGGAGACATAGGAAAAGCGCAGATGAAGACTGTAAGTTCAGAAGAAACAGAATTTAACAAAGAGACGACGATTGAAATTAAACAAAGTTCAGGAAAAATTCCATCAGATTTGCTGGATAAATGAAGAAGGAAGGTGGTGCTTTACTTGAAATGTGATGAAAACTAAACTCTTTGTAAAAATAGTAGAAGTTGAAAGTTTCTCGACAAGTTTTCACTTGAAATATTTTCATTATTTACACTAAGAAACTTTTCAGCCTTATTTTTTCTTTCATGGTATAGAAACAGAAAATGGCCAAGGCAGACAAACCCTCAATCTACATATTCTTTTTCCTAGTTTTTTGCACATTTCACAAATGTCTTATTATGTAATGACAGAATAACCGAACTTGGTGCTCAATAATTAAGTTGGAATTTGGACCCTCTGCAACCGATGGCTGGCAGCATCAACCATAGCGTAGACGGCTGTAGAGGATCCAGATTCATACCTCCTATGTTGACATTAAAAGCACTATGGGGCATGCAAAACATAAAATTATATAGAAGCAATAGCAGAAAAAAGAAATTATTTTTGGTAACACCAAGTACCATTTTCTTTTATAGTCACCGATTACTTGTTAACAATTGAATAAGCGGTAGCACATTAAATTGTAGTGACAGCGTCCTCTCACTGCATTCTCCCTCTTCAAGCACTTTTCTTTGCAATGATCACCATTAGCACATAGCCCTTCCCATGTTCCACTTGGTTTTCTACAAGTTGTTCCACAATAGCTGTATCCACACCAACATTGAAGGTTTTCACTATCACCCATAAGTGCAAGCTCTATCTCTTGGCACTGTTTACTGCATTTATAAGAGGAGAGACAAATCCCCTTCCATGTTCCACTAAGTGTAAGACAAACTCCATCTCCAAATTTTCCTTCCCCTGCAATTATAGAAAAGATATATATATATATATATATATATATATATATATATATATATATATGATCATGAACCAATACCATGAACATGGTTGACCATTAACTATGATAGAATAATATATTTATATATATAGAGAGAGAGAGAGAGAGAGAGAGAGAGAAGAAAGAGAGACTAGTCCATCATAGAGAAAGACAACAATCAAGAGGGCAGATTTACAGACGGAGGTTGCCATGGTTGCTACAAATTGAAGGCTCATATTGGTTGTGTGTGTGTGTGTGTGTGTGTGTGTGAAAGTGAGGCAAATTGAAGTTCATACAGTTGCTTTGAATACATCAACAGATGGCTACATTTCTTGGCATTAAGCATCTTCCAAGTACGGTCGTAAACTTGTCTCTCACTATTGTCATTTTCCTTTTATTGTTATCCTTGGCGATGATATTTCGGCAGAAGGCGAAGTAAGTTATTCTTGGGGAGCATGTATTGCCATTTTTCATCTCAGAAGGAATAAATGTGTATGATAAATATGTCTTCATCCATGCTTTATTGTATCATTCATAATTTTAACAGAGTAAAGAACATTGTAAATTGGCACATTAAGAATGAAACTTTTGCGTATGTATGTTTCAAATTTTGCCAAGTTAGTATGAACTAGAATGTTCACTTTTTGTTTTGTTTTGTCTTTTTTTTTTTGTGTAGAAGTAGGAATTAGATCACTTTCATTTAATAATATTTACGATCAAATGTGTAAATAAAGGGCAATGGAAAGCATACCATATTAGAGATTTGAAAGGTATAGAAGGAAAATTCATATTATTTATTGATACAAAATTTACAATGGATAGAGGCCTTTATATAGGCATTGCTACAAGTCATACGTAGTGTACAAACGAAAAAGAGTACGAGATTCACGAATACAAGATACAAGAATTGCTAACAACTTTATGTGGATATTTAATTCGCTAAAAAGTTCAGATATTGAAATGATAAATGAACAAAACATGTGCGAAGATTTTTCGTTTTGGGAGCTCAAGTTCAGCTAGCTTGATTACCATACATTTTTGTTACAAAATGTTTCTAAACAATTTTCGGTTTTTACCCTAAATCTGCTGAAAGTACAGAGCAATCATTTCCATTAAAACACATACCGGAAAAACACTTGTTTTCTATATTGTCATGACGGCCACACATTGAATCATCTGTTTGTGATCGTTCACTTTTTTACATTTTTTTTATTTTTTTAATTTATAATTTTACTTTTACAATCAAATATTAATTTTGAAGTGCACATAAATGTGTGTATATGTAGGTGTGAAAATAACACTTTTCTATTGAAAAATTTATACTGTTTTAGGTACAGTAAGAGTGAAAGACAGAACAAACAAGAAAGAAAAAGGACGAACGACTGTTTTAATAATTGAACACCATAAGCATTATGTGATTATGAAAATAAATATTCTTTTCAAACTTTATTGAATGATTTTTTATTATTATTTTTTTTGGTTGTAAGTAGGAAGGAGATGAGATGACTACGAATTTTAACATAGCTTGTAGGAGATCAAACCTATGTCAGCTAACTTATGTTGGGGGCCGCTCATCAAACAAGCTTCTTCACATGATGAATGATAATTAATTCAGTTTTAATAAGTTGAAATTTTAACATGTGGCAATGCATGAAATGGAAAAATTCCTTCTTTGCCCTATCCCGTAATGTGTTTCCCAAAATAAATTCACTACAAAATGAAGCTTCACAAGTAAGTGTTGGTAACTTGTTCTTTTATTTCTTGGTGTGCGTTGGATATATAATATAAGACTATTAACATAGATTTGAACACTAGACATGCTAAATTCTCTACTCTGGTGCTTGGCTGTTATATTGTCCTCCTTTTAACACTAAAAGCACATTGTAGGAGTGTCGTGCTATGTGTATACCCAAAAGTATTATTTCACTCTTACATAATTTTTTCTCTTAACATCTCTCTTATTTTATTTTTTTATTTACAATTTTATTCCTTCTAAATTTCTTACAGGTGTAGAAAAAGAGTGCATAATTCTAAGTACACTTATAGCATTTTTCTTGCATAAAAAAGCCTTATGAAACATTACAGGATACATACAAATATGATATAGTAGCAGTTGCAGTAAAAGCACGTTTATTTTTAGGAACAACAAGTGCCTGGTTCCTATATAGCAATGATAACTTGTTAACAATTATATAAGCACTGGCACGTCAAAGTGACGCAGTGTCCCCCCACTGCACTCTCCTGTTGCATGCACTGTGCCTTGCAATGATCGGATTTATTGCATATCCCCTTCCATGTTCCACTAGGCTGTCTGCATATTGTTCCACAATGGACATATCCACACCAGCAATGAGCGTCATCACATAGACCCATAAGTGCACCCTCTTTCTCTTTGCATTGATGATCGCATGTTAAAGGGGCGAGACAAATCCCTCTCCACGTCCCACTAAGTATATAACAAGTTCCATCGTCAAGCCTTCCTTCTCCTGCAATTATAGAATGAAAACATAAAATTAAAGATTATCATGATTGATTCTTAACCAAACAAAAACTTAGAAAGAGAGTAGGGTTGGCTTAGTAGTTGCTGCCTCTCTTGCAAAGGCTTTGTGAGCTTTTTTACCCATGTTCAAATTCCCCCAATTCCACAAGTTAAAATTCATGCATACGTTCTCTTCCCTTCTTAATTATGCCCAAAAAAAAAAAAATTGAAAGAGAGAGAGAGAGAGACCCATCACTGAGGGAAGGAGAAAGGCAAGGTAGAGAAAGGAAACAATAAAGATGGCTTCAGATTTACAAATGGAGGTCGCCATGACTGCTATGCATTAAAGGCTTGTATTGTTTTGCAAGGATAACATTTGGTTAGGCATATATATGGAAGTGAGACATGTTGAGGTTCCTATATGGTCGGATACTTCAATAGCTAGGTACATTCATTAATGGAATTAAAAATTATTAAGCACTAGACATTGAGAATCTTCCATGTACGGTCATACACTTGTATCTCATTCTTGTCATGCTCGTTTCATTGTTATGCTTTGGTGATTGTGTTCGGCAGAAGGGAAAGCACATTGTATTGTCGCGTGTATTACTTTTATTCTCAAAAGAATTGAATATGTATGCTAAATATGCTCCTCAACCTTTATATATTGTTTCATTCATAATTGTAGGAGAAAGTGATGTAAAACAATGCAAAATAAAAGTTTAAGATACTCTCTAGAAAACAAAATTAGAACACTCCTTTTATTTAAGCTCAAATACTTTTTGAAATAAAAATACTCGGAGCTTTATATTCATGAAAAGTTAATTCAACTTAATACAGTAAAAATATATTTATAGGCAATAAAGTTTCCTAATAAATTAGGAAGCCCAATATAGATAATAATAGAAAATAAATATTTAATTTTAATGACAACGGGAAATAAATACCTAATCTAAATAACGATAAAAAAAATATAAAAGTAGAATAAAAGCCTAATAAATAAAGAAACCCAAAAACCCTAATTCTCAAAAAAAAAAAAAAAAAAAAAGAACCTTGTATCTAACCTAGGGTTTCTATTGGACAATTGCCCAAAATTTGACCGATAAAATTACTCTTAACCTAAAGAATAACCCATGAATAGGAAGCTTATCCATTAAGCTTAGAAATTGAAATACTTTTAGGAATTAACAACCTATAAGTCCTGCCCACTCCAAATCAAAACAATAACCCTATAATCACCAATCAAGAATCAATGTAAACATAACAAATCAAGAATAACCCATCGAGAATATGAAGAGAAATATTTAAAAATAAAGCAAACAAAGATTCATAGTGAATAATAACAAACTCAGATTTTATGAAAGAAGGTGCGAAATGATACAAAAATAAGGTCTCAAGAGGCAAACTGGGTGTCTTCAAACTTACCTAGGCTGCTTACTAAGCTCCTAAGCTTAAATGGCCATGGAGGCCACCCCAAGGAGGTACAGGAAGTAAAGATTCAAGTATGTGGGGGAAGAGGCTGAAATTGGTCTAAAAAGGAAGAAACCTAAATTGTCTGTTTTAACTAGTTCTAAAGCTGTGGGGAATGATAGTTAACATGTTTCTGGAACTTGAAGCAATATGTGAAAAGTTTGAAATTTGCTTCTTATGGACTGCTCAGAGAGATAGATATTTAGGAAGGCCACAAATATTCCGTCGATATCGATAAAAGATACTCATGTATCTGGTTTCCATTTTAATAAAGGAAACATCACATTTGAACAAATTCATATAACCAGTGGTTCTGATATATTTTTAGCTCTCTTGTGACGTAGTAGCCAAAAATTCTATACGCAGAACCGTCACAATTGCTTGTCCTGACAGATAGATTTTCGAGCGTTGTCAAATTGTCACAAATGTGCATTTCTCGGGGGTTGAACTACCACAAATGTATGCAAAAAACCGCATAAATGCAGCACCTCCTTGTACTGATTTAGTACTAAATAATTAATTAATTTTTTAATGCTACATCACCATGCTCCAATGTTGTTATTAGGCATTGATAGATGTTGGTATTAATAGTCAAAAGATAGGACTGCCAAAGCGTATTTAGGTTTCAGTCTATATGTATATGGAAAACATTTTTGAAAAAACAAACCCTCATTTCAGTTCAATTAGCTCGAACAGGATTTACATTCGCACCCTATAAATACTAGTTCTCAAGACAAAAGAAAAACAAAAAGTTGTTAATAGCATATTCTGAGGACTGCTGACATGGATAATTGGGATTTATTGTAACAATTTAGTTATTGCAATGATACCAAGTTATTCAATTATCAGATTGAGTAGTGAAATGTGTAAATTATTCAATTATAGATTGAGTAGTGAAACGTGTATATTTATTTTTTACGCCTTTTTTTCTTTTTATCTCTCTTACTATTTTTATACAAATTTACCCTATAACTTATAAAGCAAGGGGTACGCACTAAGGCGTGTATTGTTGGATAGAAGAGTAAGTTACCATGAACTGTCAGGTTAGTTAGGTTAGATAGCTGTAGTCTCAAGCTTATGAGCTGGCACCTGCTGAGCTGGCTTATGTTATTATGCTAGAGATTCGAACAACCAGAATCTAGCAGTGTTTGGGAAATCTCTCAGTGTAAAGTTCAACAAAGACAATTATTTGATATGGAAGAATCAACTTCTAAACATCGTCATTGCCAGCAGCTTTGAAGAAATCCTCGATGGCACATATGAATGAGACTAAAAAGTTTGCACAAACAGAAACATTGAGCAAAACTCTCATAATCAGATGGCATTAAACTAAAATTTCTTCCAAACTATAATTGCATAAAAACTTGCTAAAACGATCATAATCAAAACCTAAAATCATACCCCAAGTTGGAAGTAGTCAGAACATGCAAATACACAATCAGTTGGGGAAGCAAACCCACAAAAATGTAATTACGAATACGCTCAATGAACTAGGGCTTAGCATCGTTCAGTTGCGATCAGTTTTAGCCATTAACTTAACCAATCGAAATTAACCAATCATGATATTTTGTACAACTAAAAACCAACCGAATTTTGGCTTAAACAAAACTTTTGGTTTCTTGCAATTCCACAGTCAGTTGCGTTGGTTAAGCACTAACCGCTAACAACTTTTCTACTGTAAAATATTTACTTAGCTTACTCTCACGCAAAATTTATGTAGAAGTTGAAATATTGAGAAGCCACTTCTACAAATTAAACCCAATAAATTGAGTAGAATAAAAGAAATACCATGAAATAACTAGACCATCCACCTTTTACCCATTGAGATTCAAGAAGGTCCAAAAGAACCTAAATGGTTAGATTTTTTAGGCCTGCACCTACAACTGCAACTTTGACCAAGAAACAGTGAATGCTTGGGATTGGGCTCTGGGATTGTGGGGACTCTGTGTTTGTGGTGCTTGAATGTTCCTTCCTCTCACTCTTGACCCGCACTCACAGGTTCCCAGAATAGAAAACTTGAGTTCTATTGATGGAATGCTATGTTTTTTTATAATTATTTTGGTAAAATCTTTTTTTCAGTAAAATATTTTTTCATGTGTTTTGGATAAATGTTTTAAAATTTATAGCGAACAAAGAATAACGAATGCTCTATTAATAAAACTAAAATGTTTATTTTTATTAAGTAAAATAAAATATTTTTTATTGTTCATTAATAAAATAAAACTTTTCTAAATTGTTTTTTTTTTGGTAAGAATTATTTATTTAATTTTTTGTATGATTAATATCTTGAATTTATGTCTTTTAAACTATAAAAAATTACGCTTTTTAATATGTTTAAAGTATATTTAATTTTATTTTAAAATATAAATAATAGTGAAAAGACACGTAGCATTGGTATTACAAGGACAGTTTAGATGATTTCTTTTCCCTTATAATATGGTAACATGCACTGCGCCATTGGTCTTAGAAAATGACAAACACGTGGCAGAAAGAATATTAAACCCATATAAAATTCAGCTAAGTGCCAGAGTAACAGGAGTGCTCATCTGTAGCAGCTATGCATAGAAGAAAATGCATCTAACGCACCGTATCATAGAAATATAATTGCTTCTCTTCAGTCTGTTTCAGTTTCATTCAGTTGAAACAATCATAACCGATTCCAACTGAGGAAAACCGATTCTTGCTAAATTTTTAATCATAACCGACTACATAAACCGTATTTAACCAACCAAAGATTTTGTGTTTGGTTTCGGTTGATTTTGGTCGATTTTTCAATTTTTGCACAGCTCTACAATGAACCAAAGGTGGAAACAGCAATCGAAGAAGCACAAGAGTGGAGAGAGCTTGAGAAGTTATTTATAGCTCTCTTGTGATGCAGTGGCCAAAAGTAATTATTAAAAAAAAAAAAATACTAAATAATTAAAATAGAGGGACCAAATAAAACAACTTAAAAATAACAGGACCAAAATGTTTGGGATTAAAACTATAATTGATCCTAAAATTATTCAATATGAAACAGAAAAACTATAGCGAACGTAACTGGTTACAGAACAGAGCAATATACGTAAAACAGCTGAACTGAATTATTCCATTAACACACCAATACAGCACCACCATCACTTATGACACCAACACCATCGACATTCCACCCATATTAACAATGAGCCCAGCAATAGCAATGAAAGAAGCCACATTCTCCATCTACTGAACCATCCCTTATACATTGTGCTTTGCAATGATCCGAGCGAAAACACACACCTCTCCATGTTCCACTAAGTATAAAGCAAATTGCTCCACAAGTCTTGTATTTACACCAACATTGCATTTCATTGCCCACAACACCACCACCAAGTGCACCCTCCCTGTCCTTGCATTGTTGCATGCAGTGATCTGGATGAAAAACTGGCCCCCTCCAAGTTCCACTAGGTTTCCAACAGAATCCATCCATAAGTTCTGCCTCTCCTGCAGTTATAGACAGAAAAAAGATTATATATTCCTTATAAATTACAACCATAGTAGGATATAGAAAAATCTTGCCGAAACTATAACCAAGATTTTTTTTTTTTTAAATATTTCCTTATATCATGTCTTTTCTTTCATTCTTTTTTTTTTTTTTTATAAGACTCCATCTAGATTTTATTATAAAACATATTTAATTGAATTACACATACTAATAAAGTTACCTGATTTTATTAGGCTTTTAAAAAATTCTGCAACATAACAATTTTACCCTTATTTAATATTATATTTAATTAATGACTAACCAATAATATAAATAGTAAAAGTATTAAAGGTAAACCAAGTCTTATTACCACTAAGACTTTTTATAAGGTGCCTTATAATAAGAATTAGGAAATATTTTACAAGAAATCGATAATTATAACACGTAATAAATGACTTAGTTTTATAAGATGTATCCAATGACAACAGATTTATTGGACCTTAACACTTCTTCAAAAGTGTATTGAAGCTATGTATGAGATGGTATATATTGATTCATGATTATGATGATTAATTTTCAACCAACATAAAATAGACATAGAAATACAAACCAATCACAGTGGGAAGGAGAATGGCAAGGCAGAGAAAGGAAGAAAAGAAGGTGGCAGGTTTGTAAATAGAAGTTTCCATTCTGCTTCAAGCCTACTACTGATGCTAGTGGAAAAGATTTGGTTAGGTATATATAGGAAAGAGAAGCATATTGAGGTCAATATGGTTACATTGGATACATCTACAGTTAGCTACATTCGTTGGATTGTTGAAAAGATTAATTACTTGATCATAAAGATCTCCTAACTTTATACGGTCGTGGACTTCTGAAATCAACACTAGGATGTTTGTGAAAATACTTGAAAGATGGAAGGAGTGAATGGTACGTTAGGGCAAACACAGTGGAACATTTATATAGCTTTTATTTACTGACCACCAAATGAATAACCCAGATTAATTAAGCAGATGCATTTGAGTAAATATTATTTTAGATGTTTTAAGTGAATAACCTATATGTACCTAACAGAAGCCTTGTCCAATAAAAAAGTCAATTCCCAAAAACAGCTACATTTGCCAGCAAGGCTCTTGTTCATGCTGAAAGCGAGTTAGAGTATTTCAAAAACTCCTAACATTTGTATTAAAAGGACAGGTTAGGACGCTTTACACAGAGAAGTAAAGATTTAGATGGATATCAAGGCACATATAGAAAATTACAAGGAAGGAACTTTGGAAACATAGAGTGGTGGAGCAAGGTGGATGCTAGAAATACGGCAGGTTTTGTTCTCTGTTCCTTGTTCTTTTGTTTCCATAGGTGATTCTGTTCAGCAGTTAGCCACGTAAGAGTACTCAACACAAGATCAGTATCAAAGAGGACAAGGAGAGAGATCCATATATGCAAACATCCTAAAAACTTGGCAGCGGGTGTTGTGCAATAGGACTCATTATTTTTTTATCATAAATAAAACAGGAACCCAAGCTTTTTTTGTTGGGTCTTGTAAGTGCATGGGCCCAGTCCATCTTTATCGGAAGAGACTGTGTGCAATAAGAAAGAATTAGCACACTGTACAAAATGCCTTAAGACAATTGGACTTGGGCACTCATCCTTATGTACATTGTTCTTTTCTTATTCTCTATCATTGTGAGACTTCTTCGTTTTTCTCTGCTATTTCCACACTCTCCCTCAAGTCCAACTGGTCTTGGCCGAGTTGAGACTTGCCTTCAATCCTTCATTCTTTTTGGGCTCATACTTCAAGCTCGAGCCTTAGAGGCCACAAGTTTCTCTTCTTCATTCATCAACTGTGTTTGTACTCTTTTTTATGAGCTTGAGTCACAGAGGACCTTCTTTTTTTTTTTTAGGTCCACTCCAAATCATGGGCTGTTAAGCCTTATTTGTTCTGATACCATTTGTCGGGTCTAGTAGTACCCTGTCTAAAATGCGTTAAACCAATTGGACTTAGCCTTAATAAGTGGAAATATTTTTTTGCTAACTAAACCAATCATGTTTTCAAGGTTCTATTTTATTTTCACTAAAAATAAAAAATAAATAAATAACTAAAGCAAACAGCCCTAAAACTTTGATAGTTTTGGATGAAAAAAAAAAAAAAAAAAGCTCTAAAACTGCAAAAGTTTTAGGATGCATAGAATAATAACATTTGCATAAAAAGAAAAACACTATTCTAAGGGGCTATATATTAAAAGTTATTTATGATGCATTGTTTCTTATGAAAAGTTTTTCCTTAATTTCGCAAATCTTCATCCAATAGGAAGTTTTCTATAAACTTTTCATATAGTATATTAAACATTAAAATTTCACATAAAAAATAAGCAATAAAAATATGAGCTACCTATAAAATCTGAATTACTATAAAATTATAAATAATTTTATTCATTATTAAAACAGAAAAAAAAATTGGTTTTGTAAAATTTAGGTGAGTTGAGTCTTACAAACTCACCAGAACTAGTGCTAGAAAGCACTTACAAATTGAAGAATAGAACATCTCTTTCCAGCTCCATTGCAGCAGAGCATGCAAGATTGTCACTGCTATACAAGTTTTCCTGAGATTCCTCTCTTACGACCAAATTGTAGACTTCACCTTTATTGACTGAGCCTATCCCCATATTACCTTGGCATCCCTTAATTCAACTACCTGAAGAGTACCCATAATCCATTAGCAAGTTATTAGGGTAACAATTGTGTGAGAGTAAAATTTGTTATTTGTTGAAAAAGTTAAGAGTAAAAATGAGAAGTGAATTATTGATCACGAGTTTTTAGAAATTAAATGTTACTTCAGGTAAAAGCTACAACTTTCCTTTATTTTTCATTCACCAAACAGTTTACAAGTTTATTGACGTACAATCCCCGTTTACCAAACATACTCCACGGACTACTTCACATGAACTGCTCAGAGACAGGCATTTAGGATGGTCAACCAACGTTTTCTGTGTCAATTGAAAAAAAAAAAAAAAAAAAGTTTCCGTTTTAATCAAGGAATTGTCACATTTGAACAGATTCATTCAACCAGTGATCCCTATATATGTATAGCTCTCTTGTGACTCAGTGGCCGAAAGTAATTAAAATCAAAATAAAGTTAAAAAGAAGAAAAAGCAAATCATTCTCACGTAAGATAGCAGTAAGTTAAAATTGTTTATTTTGTCTGAAATTAGTACTAAATAATTAAATTTTTAATACTGCATTAACATTCTTTAAAGTTATTTATGGCATATTGATGAAGGGTTCAAATCTGTTCATTTTTCAAAAAATGGAGGGACCAAATAAAGCATATACAAAATAACAAAATATAACAAGACTAAAATATTTGGGAACTAAAACTGTAATTGACCCTAAAATTATTCAATACCTAACAGAAAAACTAGAGGAAATGAAGCAGGTTCTTATTGATTAGAGTAGCAAAATACAGAAGAGTGAATCTTATATAGACTCTACTGAGTACGTCAAGCAAACCATGGACAACAGAACAGAGCAATAAACGTAAGACAACTGAACTGAATTATTCCATATACACCAACACAGCACCACGCCACCCATATACCCTTATACATTGTGCTTTGCAATGATCCGAGCGAAAACACGGACCTTTCCATGTTCCACTATTGACAAAGCATGTTGATCCACAAAGTGCAATCATAGTACAATATAGAAAAAAACTTGCCGAAACTATAACCAAGAACTATTTTATTTTAATATTTCCTCATATCATGTCTTTCCTTCCATTCTTTTTTTTTTCTTATAGTACTACATCTGGCCTTTGTTATAAAGTATATTTAACCAAATCATATGCACTAATAAAATTAGTTGATTTTATTAGTTTTTTAAAAAATTCTGTAACATTATTTAATATCATTTTTTTATTAATGAACATGCAATAACATAAATAGTCATAGTATTAAAGATAAAATATATAAAAAAAGAATGTCTTATTAGAATTGTAAAATACTTTATAATAAGATGCACTAAAACTTTTTATAATGTGCCTTATAATAAGAATGAGAGAGTATTTTAGGAGGAATCGGTAATTATACCACGTAATAAATTAGTTTTATAAGATGTATCTAATAACAACAGATTTATTGTACCTTAACATTTCTTCAAAAGTGTATTGAAGCTATGTATGAGATGGTATATATTGGTTCATCATTATGATGATTAATTTTCAACCAACATAAAATAGACATAGAAATACTAACCAGTCACAGTGGGAAGGAAAACGGCAAGGCAGAGAAAGGCAGAAAACAAGGTGGCAAGTTTGTAAACAGAAGTTTCCATTCTGCTTCAAGTTAAAGCCTACTACTGATGCTAATGGAAAAGATTTGGGTTAAGTGTATATAGGAAATAGAAGCATATTGAGGTTAATATGGTTACATTGGATACATCTAAAGCTAGCTACATTCGTTGGATCGTTGAAAAGATTACTCGATCATAACGATCTCCTAACTTTATACGGTCGCATACTTCTGAAATCAACACTAGGATGTTTGAGAAAATACTTGAAAAGATGGAAGAAGGAGTGAAAGGTACGATAGGGCAAACACAGTGGAACATTTATATAGCTTCTCTATTGGGCACACTCTGCTTTTTATTTGCTGACCAGCAAATGAATAGCCCACATGAATTCAGCAGATGCATTTGAGTAATATTATTTTGAATGTTTTAAGTGAATGGCCTATATGTACCTAACAGAAGCCCTGCCCAATAGAAAAGCCAATTCCCAAAAACAGCTATATTTGACAGCAAGGCTCTTGTTCATGCTGAAAGCCAGTTAGAATATTTCAAAACTCCTAAATTTAATAACATTTGTATTAAAAGGACACGTTAGGACACTTTACACACAGAAGTAAAGATTTAGATGGATATCAAGGCACATATAGAAAATTACAGGAAGGAACTTTGGAAACATAGAGTGGTGGAGCACGGTGGATGCTGGAAATACGGCAGGATTTGTTCTCTGTTCCTTGTTCTTTTATTTCCATAGGCGATTCTGTTCGGCAGTTGGCCACGTAAGAGTACTCAACACAAGATCAATATCAAAGAGGAGGGACAGAGATACATATATGCATACATCCTAAAAACATGGCAGCTGGTGTAGTGCAATAGGACTCATTATTTTTTTTATATCTTAAATAAGACAGGGACGCAAGCTTTTTTTGTTTAGGTCTTGTAAGTGTATGGGCCCAACCCATCTTCATGGTGAGAGAGTGTGTGCAATAAAAGAGGAGTAGTACTCTATCCAAAATACCTTAAACAATTGATCTTAGCCTCTCCTTCTCCTTATATACATTTTTCTCTTCTGATTCCCAGATATGACTTCTTACTAAATAACATAACTCTTCCTAAATAGACATGACCTCTTGAATAGTTAAAACTCCAAAAGACACAAGTTACAAATACTAAAAAACACCACATTAAATTCAAATTATGTTCCAACATTCGCCCTTAATCTAGATTTTCTACTACACTCCAAGTTTTGCTTGAATCTTTGAAAGTCTTCATTCTTCAGCATTGATGTATTATGCTTCACTTCTTGCTTTCTTGGCTGCCTTATCTTGTGGTTGTGAAACTATTGGAGGTGTCCTTTCTCTTCGACCCTTTGCAAACCATTGTTCCTTGCTTGCCTTGCTCTTAGCATGCTTACGGTGAGCCATTTCTAAGGCTTCAATGAAACCATGTTTGCTTCTTATGCAAGATGAAATTGACTTATTACCAAGTGGGTGATTCCTATGGTTGACAATCTATCCAAATCCATAGCATGATGTGTTTCAACATTGGTCTTTTTCTCTCTTAGTGACAACCTTTTGTCATCAGTCTTCTTCCTTGAGCATGCATCCGCCCTTGGATCAAACATGCTCTAATACCACCTTGTTGGAGGTAGAAGTGGAGTGTTATTTCACACAAAAATACATGTATTACAATATTTAATGGGGAGGAAATGACATTGCACTCAACGCATCCATCTACGTGTGTTTTTCTACACTCGGGAGATAACTCAATATCACTTCCAATCCCACTTGATACATTTTTTGTTACTCCTATTTATACTAATACATAGAAAATTCTAGACTTCTAAGTTATAGACATAATCTTTCACTAAATAATATAACACTTTCTAAATAGACAAGACCTCTCACTAAATAACATAACTCTTCCTAACTAGGTATGACCTCTCGACAAGTTATAACTCCAAAAAACACAAGTTACAAATACTAAAATACACTACATTAAATTCAAATTATATTCTAATATTTTTAATATTAGCTCAAGCATTTGGTTAGGGGGCAAGGTTTGATCCGAAGTATGAGAGTGTCAAAGCCTTATTTCTAGGGTTCTATCATTGCCTCAAGCCACTTCCTCTATTGTTTTGAACTCATTAAGTACTCAATAATCACCTTTGGTGAATTTTATTGAATGACTAGCTAATAATTTTTCTTTCAAAATAGCAAGACAATCAAAATTACAAAATTGCCACTAACAATTACTTGAAACCCTAGAACCTTTTTTTTTTTTTTTTTTAAGTTTCCAACTTATTTCAAGAAAAGATTTTAATTAGTGGAAATATTTTTTGCTCATTAAACCAATCATGTTTTCAAGGATCTATTTTATTTTCACTAAAAATAAAAGAAAAAAATAACTAAAGCAAACACCCATAAAACTTTGAGTGTGGATTGAGGTCAACCGAATAGACATGTTCAAAATATTCCATTGCCCAAGTTCGTGCACACATGGTAATCCATGGGTAGTCTTAATGCAACAACCACATGCTACCATGTTCGTCCCAATGTACGACTGGGCCCTTTTAAGCTCTTTGGACAAATGTCTAAGTGCAGCAAGTGAAACACAATTATGCAAACAACTGAACAACGAACAATTAATATTGTACTCTACTTTCATAAGAATGTGTTGAAATGATTTTTGAATCTCATTGTGCTGCAGTTTTATTAGAGCATCTATCCCTTCCTAGCAACTATGAAGATCTCCTATAGATGATTGTAAAATTCTCTTCAAGCTAAAATGTGCACCCTCCACCTTACAATCACAAGAGCAGTAACACCATCAGACATGTGATACACAAATAGATGTTACATATTAAGCATAAATAAATCTTCATACCTATTTGTCGTTGTGTTGCCTAGATGCATAAACATGTCAATCCAAACTGGAATAAATCGCTCCTTGTGTGGGTTCAACCATGTATCATCGACGTATGCTACAAAGCTATCGAATGCAATGCATGTGGTTCGAAATGCACCGTACACATGATGGTACTCTTCCTCATTAGAAGCATTAACAACCATATCCCACGCATCCATTACCCTTTCATATTCAGCAACATTACGAACTAATTGTTTGCATTTTGATTCTACATTTTCATTAATGTGATACTGACACAACAGATTCATAGAAGTAGGAAATATAACACCCACAGCTTTCATCAATGCAAGATCCCTGTCAGTCACAATCACTTGTGGGCATAAGTCATTTTGCCAAATTAAACCTCTTCACCTCCCAAGCGCCCATTCAAAGTTATTAGTTTGTTCAGATTCCATGTATGCAAATCCAATCGAGAATGTCAATTCTGTCGATGTCACACCAACAATCTCAAGCAGTGGGAGACGATACCTATTGGTCTTGTATGTGTTATCCATCAACAGAACAATTGAAAAGGCATTCAACAGCTTCACCAAGTTCGGGTGCATCCAAAATATGTCTTTAACAACATCCAAAATAGGACTCATTATTTTTTTATCATAAATAAAACAGGAACCCAAGCTTTTTTTGTTGGGTCTTGTAAGTGCATGGGCCCAATCTATCTTCAGGGTGAGAGAGTATGTGCAATAAGAGGGACTTAGTACCTATTACAAAATGCCTTTAAGACAATTGGACTTCGGCACTCCTCCTTATGTACATGTTTCTTTTCTTATTCTCTATCGTTGTGAGACTTCTTCTTTTTCTCTTCTATTTCTGCACTCTCCCTCGAGTCCAACTGGTCTTGGCTAATTGAGACTTGCCTTCTATCCTTCATTCTTTTTGGGCTTGTACTTCAACTTGAGCCTCAGACGCCACAGGTTTCTCTTCTTCATTCATCATCTGTGCTTGTACTCCTTTTTATGAGCTTCAGTCATAGAGGACCTTCTTCTTTTTTTTAGATCCAATCCAAATCGTAAGTTGTTAAGCCTTAATTGTTCTTATACCACTTGTTGAGTTTTTTAGGTGCATGAGCCCGATCTATCTTTATGGTAAAAGAGTGTGTAATAAGAGAGGAGTAGTACCCTATCCAAAATGCCTTAAAACAATTAAACTTAGCCTTAATTAGTGAAAATATTTTTGTGCTTACTAAACCAATCATGTTTTCAAGGTTCTATTTTCTTTTCACTAAAAATAAAAACAAAAACAAAAACTAAAGGAAACAGCCCTAAAACTTTGATAGTTTTGCAAGAACCAAAAAAAGCTCAAACTGCAAAAGTTTTAGGATACATAGAATAATAACACTTGCATAAAAAGAAAACACTATTTTAAGGGGCTAAAAGTTATTTATGATGTATTATTTCTTATGAAAAGTTTTTCCTTAATTTCACAAATCTTCATCTAATTGGAAGTTTTCTATAAACTTTTCATATAGTATAATAAACATTGAAATTTCACATTAAAAATAAGCAGTAAAAATATGAGCCCCCTATAAAATCTTAATTACTATAAAAGTATAGATAATTTTATTCATTATTAAAAGAAAAAATATTTTTTTGGTTCTATAAAATTTAGGTGAATTGAATCTTAAAAGCTCACCAAAACTAGTGCTCGCAAGCACTTACAAGAGTACTTGCAAGAAAATAAGTACTTGTAGTTATGGTCTTCAAGGATCAGTATTCATGCTTGCCAAACTATATTACTATCTGATAGGTACACTATATGTGTTGTGGGTGTAATTTGGTTGAGTGCGTTTTAATTCTAAAGCCTGTTGTTGGTTTTAATTACCTATACTTCACACACCAGCATCAAATATAAAGTATAAACAGGATTAACATAGCGAGTAAATCTAAATGAAGCCACAAATTAATAGTGTCTAAAAAAACAGTAAATAATACAAAAAATCATAAAATCTATCTAAGAGGCTGGAGGTGAGGACATATATTCTCTCCTTGTGACCTCCAAGGGAGGTCCATGATACTTCCTGGTTAACATCTCACCTATAGGCACTCTTTGAGGAGTAAATGGATATAATAAATCTTTTGCGGTCTAAATTGACTAAAGTAAAAAAGAGATAGACACAATAAAAAAGTGAGACTCACGTGAAAGTAAAACCTACTTTTTATTTTGTTTATCTCTCTCCTACTTCAATCAATTTAGACTGAAAAGGATCTATGCTTATAAATTATTTGATGTCTCACCCTCTTATAGAGTGCAATGATTATCTTGTGAACCCACATATAAGTGCTACTGTCTCTCAAACGGCAACCCCTTATACATTTGAGCGTTGTTATGTGAATCTCAAGTGATAGTCCATGTTGTCTAGTCCGCAATCCTGCCTTAGTGTAGGTTTCTGCTCCGCTTCCTCATCAGTGGGCACTGGTTGACTAGCAAAGTAATGCATAAAACATGGTAGCAATGAAAATGAATAATTAGGCCCCATCATTAAAGTGCTAGGAACATGAGGGATATCACCCTATAGTAGTGGTGTAGAAGATACTGGACTTTGGTGGGGAGACACTAGTGGCTCATCATTGGTTCAATTTAACTGCCATGCTGGTTAAGCCAAGGCGTACTTTGGCTTGCTAATTTTGAGCATTTTGAGTTGGCTGCTGGTCCATTTGTTTAGTGCAATGGACAAATTGAAGAATAGAACCACTCTTTCCTACTCCATTGCAGCAGAAAATTCATGATTGTCACTGCTATACAAGTTTTTCTGAGATTCCTCTCTTAAGACCAAATTGTTGACTTAGTCAAGAGAAGAAAAAGGCTCCGTTAGCATTATTTGTGATTTTATCTCTTGAAAACATGGTTCTTCTGCATTACTTCTGTGAAAACAGGCCAAGTTACATTCACCTACAGTAACAGAGAGGAAGAGGCTTGAATTATCAGAGCTCTTCCCAAATGCCATTGAGCTCAGTAAAGTATGTGTTCACACAATTTGATCCTTGGCTCAAATTGTTCAACATTTGTTGCAGTTGGCAGATCTTCACTTCGTTTAGTGAAAATCTTTGAGCCAATTTGTACCTTGTTTGGGCTGTATAATCCACGTAGGAGATTGTTAAAGCAATAGAGGGAGATAACATAGACTTGAGCAGCCAAGACACAAGCAAATAGTAGCATCTTTTGCATGCTGCAACACGTACGTAGTTGTCAAGTGACTTAATGATCTCTTCAGTCAAAAAAGAATAGTTGGATGGAGTTCAGGGGTAACCACCACATAGTAATGATTCTCTATACATTGAAACAAGAAAATCCTACAAGAACCGCTCAAAGCCGTGTTTATCCTTCAAGAAACACCTCGAATTGCAAATTATTTAGCATATAAGTGCGAATTAAGCAACAGATACAGCAGAAGTATAGTATGATGAATTAGCAACAAAGAAGATTCAGAATATATATCAAATGTGATGAAAGAGTCTCTCAATCTTATTTAGGGAGTATTGCTTATATATATATATATATATATATATATATATATATATTAGCTTTCTTTCAAGAGAGGTAGATCAGAATGATGGGCACATCACAATGAGATAACTGACCTATGTAGTTGACTAATTAACTACTATAACTAACTTGTAATAACCGAGTACAATACACATGATGCGCACATAAAGCCATTTTCCATTCTAGTGTTTGAGGGTAATTTGATCCCTTATTAACTAATAACTAGAGCAAAACAAACGATCTTTCCCTTCAATAACTTGTATCCCAAAATTCATTTTGAATATAGTTTGTATATTTAATATTTTACCCCCTCTTTTTACTTTTGTCAGGTTGACAGTATGCTTCTACTGCAATTATATTTCTCTGCAAGCTGTGGATGGTTAAGTGTTTGCAAAAATGACAGTTCAAGTTTGGAAATCAAAGTGTCCTATTGCTGATTCGACAAGAATCTGCTGGTTCTCCAGGACTAAGAGTTTGTCTAGTGAGGCAGCATTTAGTTTGGTATAGTTTTGAAATATATTCTAAGTTAATTGTTATGCATGAGTCTGACCAGTGACACTATCCAACCTAGTCCACTAATAATGAATGTGCATTTATTTACATGCCACTAGCATATGTTTTAAGATATTCGTTATGTACGAGTCTCTGGCTCATGATACCATTCTACCTAATCCACTAATATATATGTATTTATTAACATGCCACTAGCATATGTTTTAAGATACTTGTTATGTACAAGTCTCTAGTTCATGACATCATTCAGCTTAGTCCACTAATAAATATGTATTTACTTGCATGCCACCAACACTCATAAATATGCATTGGGACATTTATTTTTACTACTTTTAGCATTTAGTGCTTCCATCAACATCTACAATTCTCGTATCCTTATCATACGCATTGACTTAAGTATCAAAATAATCAACTTATTTTATCAAACTTGTATAAATTTCTATTTTGTACCCTAAGTTCACACTAAATCCGACCTCTGACCTAACTTATAACTCAATAAAAAAATAAAATAAAATTAAGTGCTACCTGTTTATGATTGAAAAAAATTGTGTACACTACGCAATATGGCATTGTGTTTAATAGACCATGTGTATCAAATTCTGAGCCATTTTTTATATCTATAAACATTTATAAAAGAAACAATAGGTATCTCTTTATTTGGCATAGGAACATGATAGTAAGAATATGTTACTCCAATTTATACACCAGAACTTTGCTACTAATATGCTTTATTTATTTTTACATGATTATTCAGCTTTGTTTTTTATTGCTAAAATTATTTCGGAAAAAAATATTTAATAACTTTTTTTAACCATGCACTGTTAAGGTGTGAAAATACTCAAACCAAACATTATTTGATCAAATGATACTAATGTAGCTCTCAAGGCTGACAGGAATTTTGTTTGAATCTGGAGGCACATCCAAAAATACCAAAAAAGGAAAGAAAATATTTCAATAATCTAATAAGTCTCCAGTCTCACTAAATGCAGATACCAATTTTGTCTAAAAATTTTTCAAAGCAGCTACCAATTAAGCTGTGGTTAGCTTCTTGTTAAGCATTTTTTCCTAGAAGCTCTAAAAGTAACTTTTTTTAAAAAAAAAAACCTTTGTACATAGGCTTGCCTAAACAAAATTATACAAGCACTTATTTAAAAAAAAAAATTAAAAAAATCAATACTGAATTTTGATCTACAAATCAGACCCACAATTCTTTTATGCAATTGTAATTGAAGACAAACACAAGAATTACATTTTGATAACAGAGCTATATACAAGGTGGCAAGATAAACAGGCCAAGGGGTGTGGAATTGGAACCAGACTTGAAATTTCAAATGTGCAAGATCTCAAGCAGAAGGGCACTTCTTTTATCACCCCATTTTATCTTTTCAAACCCCCACTTCCTTGGAAAAAGTAGAACCACTAAACACATAAAGGGATTACGGGTGTGAAAAGAAAATTTGAGAGTGTGAAAAGAAATCGCCCAAGCAGAATCAAGGTATCGGCCCTGAATAGCCCCATGCCAGCATCCAGCATGTTTACAGCAGCAACCTCTGTGAGCAAGATATTCTTTCTCAAGTCCAGTTTTCTTCAACAGTTAATAGGCAAATGGTACATCATGCAGTGGATGGCCTTTCCTATTCCTCTCCATTAATCTGCTTGCAAGGGAAACTTGCTTCCCAACCACAAAGATAAATGCCTTGCCCTTTCCCCCAGCACCTCTGGCAGTTCTTCCAACACGACGCACATATTCGCTTGGATCGCGTGGGAAATCGAACAGTATGACATGAGCCACTTTGGTAAAATCAATTCCCCGCGACGCCCTGCAACATGATATAACCGTCTCATTTCATCGCATAATGACTTCCTTGTATCACAAACCAACCCAAACCATACCGAAATTAACCTAAATTGACTAAGGACAGTTTGAATCGGCTTCAAATATATCCAAACTGTCAGTTCAGTTCAGATTGTCAGTTTGGGGTTCAAACCGAACCACTATGTCTATGTATCACAAATTTTTATTTTCAAATCACCTCAAACTATTCCCAAAATAACTCAAAACCATCCCAATCCGCCTCCAAACCAACCATAAAGAAAATTTTACCTGAATAGATAACTTATTTGTCATACTATTGGCCTGGTAAGTTATCTAACAGTAACAAACTGTTTCTAAACCAAACTGTCCTAATTCCAAATTGACAAGAAAATTTTAGTTTGTAAATTTTTCAAACCGACGAACACCCTTGGGTACAAACAAAAATTTGGAGCAGGCCAATAGTAATTTGTTGAACAGATGACTTGCCTGTCAGTGCATATAAGAAACTGAGAGACTTCTTTTGACTGAGAACGCATAAACCCTTCCATGTTAGCAAGTCTTGAATCTTGAGTCATGGCAGCATGGAAAGGTAGGACTTGCATTCGAGTTCCTTTTCTATCTGCACGCTTCAATGCATTCTCAACTTTTCTGCATGTTTCGATCTGCAATTTGTGCAAAAATGTCTTACTTCATGATCTTTGGAGATTTATACAAACGTTAAATCATGAAACTCCCAAAAAATAACAATTTTCCACCTACTTTGTTACAGAAAACAATGGTTTTTGGAACAGGACTTCCCTCCACAATCTGCAAAAGGGCAGTTTTCTTGTTCAAAAATGCTGTATCGGGATTTTTTTCTTGTCCATCTTCGCCACTGCAATCTACCAGAACCTGCATACAGAGAAAATAAGAAAATAGTAATCATATTTAAATAAAAAGAAGGTAATCAGTATTTTAAAAAAAAAACCAACCTCCTCAAGCCGGGAACTTATCCGGTGCATACTAGGTCCCATGATAACTTCACTGTCAGGAAAAACTTCAACTAGTTTATTGTAAATTTCTCTTGGCAAAGTTGCAGTCACAAACAAATATTGTGTGGTAACAGGTGAAGTATTTATCAGGCACTCGAGTACTGCTTCGAAGTCCTCATCACCAAAAAGTATATCTACCTCATCTAATACAACGCTGCAGCATAGATTATCATCGTAGTTAGATATATAGTAGATGTGGAAGCATAAAAACACACTTGGCAAGAAAAGGGAACACATTCCAGTAGCTAGGATCCTAAGGTAATGTTTGGTTTGAGGGATTATTGGCATTTTCCCTTGTTTGCTTCAAGATATAGAAGGGGAGGGGAGGGATTTTAACCTTTAGTTTTTCCTCTCCTCTCCTCTATCTCTTTACCCCCAAAAATTGGAGGGTCTTGAAGGGGAGAGAAATATTTGTTAATTTTGGACAAAAATGTCGTCATATTTCATCTCTCTTTCTCACTTATAAGGTTATAATAGTAAATTTACTCATTCCCTCCCTCCTCTCCACTAAACCAAACACTCCCTAAATGAAATAAGAAACAGTACTTCTCCTCTCTACTTATAGCACATCCATATCCATATCTAATCTAATCTAACCAGATAAAAGATGATTAGGTTTTGCTAAATGCACCTCCGAGCCCACACTCTATGTTCCCCACACATATCCACTTCTACACTCCTAAGAGTTTGACACGTATATATTTAAATTTTGTGCAAAACTATGAAGACTAGTAGTATAAAATTAATTGATAGAGTTGGATAATGGGGACTAATTTGTAAACATTTTTAAACTATATGGACAAATTTTTAATATTTTAAACTATAGGAACTCTTTTGAATTTTGAGTGAAACTATAAGGACTAAAAGTATAATTAAACCTAAATTTAATTGCTCCAAATAAACTTAAGTGCAAATCATAAGACAACAAAAGATAGAAGTTGTAAGGTGCAAACAGTTATGCAATGATTGCACTATGCTTACCATCTTAGATTTGTCAACTGGAGGAAGCCTTCCTTAATCAGCAACATAAAACGACCAGGTGTTGCTATTAAAACGTCAACACCCTGCTCCAAATTTTCCAGTTGAGTTCTCTGTCGAAAGCCACCTGTTACCACCATAGATTTGAATGGTACCCCGGATTTTGACATCGATCGGCAGTTATCTAAAACCTAGAAAAGTTATACTAAGTTATACCAATATCAAAAGTACACAACTATAAACATGTTTTGCAAAATGAATTTGCATTCAGA
This sequence comes from Bauhinia variegata, assembly GCA_022379115.2. NCBI lineage: Eukaryota > Viridiplantae > Streptophyta > Magnoliopsida > Fabales > Fabaceae > Bauhinia > Bauhinia variegata. The sequence continues at coordinate 12,943,822 of CM039427.1, read as the reverse complement.
TGTTTCGCCTACCCTCTGCTTATTGATTTCCTTAACTTTACCAACTACATGTTTTAGATATTGAACACTAGCTGGACTACAGCAAAGAAAATACAACATTTTTTTCTTAGTGAAAAAAATGTTTCTAATGTTTGGAACTTTGGATAGTAAATTTACAAAATTACATTAATTTATTCGTTTCAAAAGGGAAAAAAAATAAATAAATAGAAGGTCTCACTTTGTTTGGATGAGGGGAGAAAATGGAGAGAAGAGAAAAGTGAGGAAAAAATGTCTTCTCTCTTAATGTTTGGATGGAGGGAAAAAATAAAATGGAAAGAAAATTAGTTAATTTGATAATGACGATAGTATCTATTGTTATTATATGGGACCCACTATAACTGTAGGATAATTTTAGAACATAAAGATTGACACAAAGTAGAGTGAGTTTTCTCTCTAAAATCTCTCCATATTTAGAGAAAAAAACTTTTATATAGGATCCACACCTATTTGTTCTCTCCATTTTCTTTCCTTCCTGCTTTTCTCTCCTTATCCAAATAGGAGAACATCTACTTTTTCTCCAGTTTTGCTCTCTAGTTTTCTTTCCTCCCTAGTTTTCTCAATCAAAATTAATAATTTTCTCACCAAATCAAGCTAGTCAGAAGCTTTTGTCAATGACTTCAATTTTTCTTTTTTCTCTATCAGTGCAGCACCTTTAAGTTTGTCTCTACATAATAATGTAATCTTTTGTATCTTACTGTTTCTTTTAAACAAGTTCAAATAAAGCCCTTAGAAAATAATAAGATGTTACTCAAACATAAAACAAACCATCAGATCAAGAAAACAGGTACTTTTTGAGGATAATGAAAGGAAAATGAGGAAGAAATATAAGAAGTATATAACCAGCAATTGACCTGAGAAGCTAACTCAGCTGTCGGTGCCAATATAACCACTCTAGGAGCTTGTGAAGAGTATTTTCCTTGTCCATCTAGTTCTTCTTGTCTAAGACGCTGTATTATTGGAGCAAGATATGCTAATGTCTTTCCTGAACCACTCTGATCAGCAATCACACAAGTCTTTCCACCAATAATGGGTGTAAATGCCATGGCCTATATTTACATGAAAATATTTACCAAGGAGCAGAATTGCAGCACAAATGAGAAGTAACTGAAGAACATTGGACACGATCAATAGTAAGTATATTCCTAGAATATGAAAGAAATTTTTTAAGATGAGGAAAATGATTCCCTCATCAAAAAGGTGGAGGTCAGTGTTCAACACCATCAGGCACCAGAAAATTATGTATAAGCATATGACAAATCAAGTTCTTAAATAATCATTTCCCCAAAAATTTTTCTAGCAAAACATTTTGCACAGAAACTACTTCCATCAACCATATCAGTTTCCGTCAAATTACAAGAGCCTAGGTTTACACTGGCAAGTGCCCAAGCAAACAACAATCATGTATTTTCTCTTCATCAATGAAGCATAAGTTCAGTACCTGTATATTTGAAGGCCGCATGTAATGTTGCTTCTTCAGAGATTCAATCATATAATCTGTGTATCCTAGATCTTTAAAGGACTTTCGACTGAAAAAGTCATTGTCAATCTGTTCCTTTGGAGGCTTTTGTGATTCAGACTTAAAAGTACGTGAAGATCCTCCACTACCCCATCCTCTTAACTGAGAGTCAGAATGCCTTGTATCTGACACTCTGGAACTGGCTATCTTATTATTAGAGTTTTGAAACTTATTAGAGTTTGAAGTGGAACCAAGACTCACATTTTCATCTTCTTCCATTCCGATTAATTGCTTCCTGTGTCTGCTTTCATGTGATAGGTGAGCTTTAGAAACTCTACCTCGATGGTTGGGTGCATCCTCTTTTATCTCTTTCACAAATGTTTCAAGCTTAGAATTATCTTCAACGCATTCCCTATCTACAGAAGCCCCTACAGCTCGTTTATCATCATCTCCACTTCTTTCCTGCTTCGATCGAGAAGTTCTGTGGATGAGATTCTTCACTTTTTGTGCATTCAACCTTTTGAAACTCCCTGATATTACCCTCCTAGAGTTTACTAACGAATCATTATCAGAAATAACTGGCACATATTCAATACCTATCAAACCAGAGAAGTTTGTCACATCAGATAGATGAAAAGGCATATTTAACCAACATATCAATCAACAAACAGGACATCATACGGAAAAATTAAATTTTAAGAGCAGGGCCTCCAGCGGACTAACAGTAGAACTACAGCAAAGAATTTTTGACATAATTTTGAGAGAAAATCCACGTTAACTGAAGCCATTAAAGAAAAGGTAGCTAGCTTGAATCCCAGAAAGTCATTTTTCTTTCCTCTCATCATTGCAAAAAAATCCATAAGAGACAGAAATATACACAATTTTCCGTGATAAGTTGCTCTAACTGAACCCATTAAAAAAAAAAGAAGCTGGAAATAGTTTTTTTTTTTTTTTCCTTTGGTGAGCTGTTCTTTATAAATTGGTGGTTCAATCGGCAGTCATTCGATACAAGGACTACTATATTTAAGATTTGTTCCACCAGGAAGCCATTTTTATTTCTTCTCATCATTGCCAAACAATCCATAAACTGCAGGGCTCTGGAGCACTAACAATAATACTCAAGTAAAGAACTTTAAACACAAATTTGAGTAATATGTTCATCCAATCGAAGCAATAAACGTAAAATTTGCTAGAAATTAAAACCCAGAATGAGCACCTTCGATGTCAGTTTTACTTGCTTGGAGTGAAGATTTCTCCAAATTCTGGTTTAGCACATTGTTGGAGGTGGAAGGGCTCCAAGAGAGAACATCTTTGGGTGTAGGAGAATACCCAGCTCTAACCAGCACTGAGTTTCCAACACTTCTGGGCAATTTTTTCGTACATGCTTTGTCGCGGAAGCAAGTGTGAGGGAAGAAGAAGAGAGGGCCATGCCTTTGAGATTGCGACTCCAAGCGACTGGGTTTGGGGATGAAGGTTACAGGAGGAGATTGCCCAAGCAGCATTGTTTGCAGTTCTCGAAAACGGACTAGGATTACAATTCTGGGTTAGATGTGGTTGAGAGTTGTGAATTCCCCTGTTGTCGTTTCAGCACTAGATGTATACGTTTTGATTTTATAACGAGAAAATAAGATATTTGTTGGGAAAATAAGGGTTATATTTTTTATGTTGTTTTTTAGTATTTAAAAATAATATTATTCTAACAACGGCACAATTTTATTCAATATATAGCTCCCATTTTAAATTTGTAAACAAATATAAAAATATCAACTATAATTTTTATTTCCCCATTCATATCAATTAAATTAATCAAAATTCATTTTATTTCAGATTTTATTTATTTATTCATGCAGATGTGAGATTTCATATTAATTATCATATTTATATTCTTTGTACGATAAATCTGTTCAGTATAAATAATTTACTAATTTTATTCAAAATACAACGGCTGCGAAATTGTATATTTATGAAATTGCATTAGCTCACGTTATTAATCAAAATCAAAGTTAAAGTATCTAAAAGAGGATATGAAATTGAACACCATACCACCCAACTTTGTAGATTTACTAATTAGTTGGTTTTATTAGTTTGTTAAAAAAAATTGCAACATTATAATTTTATTTTTAATTAATATTATTTTGTGATTATTTTAATTTAATTAAAAATTTCAAATTTAAGTATTAAAAATATAATTATTTTAAAATTTATCAAGAAAAATTTTACTTTTTTTTATAATTTTACCTAACTCAAAATAATTAGTATTCAATATAATATCTGATATTAATTATTCACACCAAAAAAGTCAAAGTATTTATTAAAAATAAATTATAAAAAATAAAAGTTACTTCATTATAATTATAAAATACATAATAAAAAAGACTTTTAAAATTTTTTTAAAATGTATTTTATAATAAAAACAAGAATAAATATGAATCAATAAATATCAATTTATCTATGTCAAACTATTACCTATTGAAATTGACAACATTGGCTGTATTAAAATTTCTAGAAATACAAATCTTAAATAGTATAGACACAAGGACACTCTTGGTGCCAAAAGGTCATCATCATATCAATGTTAATATATGATATTATTCTAAACAAATTATATTCAATATATATATATATATATATATATATAGGACAAATCAAACAGTCAGATACTTCATCATTTGTGTATTCAAGGAGTGAGTCCCTTGGTGAAGAATTTTTGACAGAAGAAAACAGAAATGAGACATACATTGAAATATATAGAGGGACTGGTGGATACTGAAATTACCAAAAACTCCTTTCCATTTTACCACAATGTAATAACAAATGTCTTAATAAGCTAGAACACCTAAGCAAATGCTGCCCATTAGTTTTTGAATTTTTTTTTTATTAACTGAACTATATATTAATAGTAGAAATTTATTCATAGGCAGGCCTAAGGAGTTAGGTAATTCATTGCCTTAGACTGCACTTTTGATGATATATATATATATAGTATTGATTAACTTGTTTCACATTCCACTTTTGATAAATTTGTTTTATATATAGTATTGGTAAATACAAAGCTTGAGAATGAATGATCAAATATAAGAAGAAATTGTTTGAAAACTAAATAAAAAGAGAGGAAAGATGGGTTGATGGGGAGGGATGTAGAATAGCTTGTTTGATTTATTTTCATAATTGAAGATATTGAAATTAATAACAATAAAAGTATTAAATTATATGAAAGGTAATTTGTTTTTTCAAATATATGCATTGCTTATATAATATTGTTGATACAATATTTGTACTGTATGCTATTGTTGGAAGAAAGTTTTTTAAAATTAAAATTGCTTAGAACTTGCCTAAGAACAACTATGTTACAAAATAGATATAATGGATTAAGCATATTATTATTTGATTAGGGATCAAGAGGAGAATTTCCTCTTGTGGGAGCGAGAATGAGAGAAAATTTTTTCTTGAGAAAATTTTGGGAACAATGACGGAAATTACACTTTTTGCCCTAATGGAAATCTCCAAATTAGTAAACATATTAAAATACTCTTAAGTGTAACATAAAAATATATATATATATATATATATATATATATATATATATATATATATATATAAGATAGGGGTATTTTAATAATTTTATAAGTTATTTTTATATTACACTAATTTTATTTAATTAAAGTATCAAATTTTATATAAAAATATTTTTAAAAAGTTTCCCACGGGAAGTAAGAAACTATTTTTTGAAAGAATAGCTGCATCTTGAATGGTTGACATAGAATGGAATTATTTGAAAGAATAGTAGTTGAAAACTGCAGAAGTAAAGAGTTCTCAAAAATCACCACAGTAAATTGGTAAAATGAAAGAGTATTAGATTGGTAGATAGCAAACTAAACTACAAAACTACAGAGTTCTCAAAAATTATCAAAGTAAATCGGTAAAAAATTTTGAAACATCAAAGACAAATCAACAGTCACTTTGATACAATTCAGTAATTAACGAAGCTTACTCCCAAGAGGCTCAAGCTCAAACATAAGGGGTAATCAATAGCAGCATCCAATTTTATATCCAGAGCTGTCCAGTTGGGAATCATCATCTGATCTTCATTAGATCCTTCATGTCCTTCCTCATGCATGTTCTTTATCACCTCCAATGGACCGGTCTCGTATGGAATAACCTACAAATTATTGTCATAGCAATATCAATCATGATAAGCTTTCTCAATATCATTTAATATTTCAAAACAAAAAGAGGTTGCTTAATACATAGAACTCGAACCAACAGAAGTTAGATCTAGCGAAAAGGATTGGTCCCTCACAACCTGATGAATTCAGGTTCAAATTCCTTTTAAGAGAAGCAGCAATATTTAGTGTTGGACAATAGCTAACTATCTTAAAAAAATGAATTACGTTGTTATTGACAAATAATTCAATTGATACCTTATATATAACCTAAACATTGTAATTTATCATTTGCCAATGAATTATTTTTCAATTTTGTCATTAGCAGAGTAGTTTATTTTTTATTAGCAAAATAATTCAATTGACAGGTAGATAGCTAATTATCTCCCATAATTTCAACAGATAGAACTTATCGAATGCCATATATACCAAATTTGCCGCAGTAGGTCCTATGGGAATCATCATCTGGTCTTCATTAGATGGATAATATCCTTCCTCACACATGTTCATTATTGCCTCCATTAATGGATCGGTCTCATGCAGAATAACCTGCCAATTATTGTCATAGCAATATCAGTCATCCAAAGCTTTCTTCAAAATGAAAACTCAGTGCTTAATATTCATGATTTTGGGAAGTTTATTAAATATACACGTGACATTAGCTACCTACCTTAACAATAAATTATTTTGCTATTAGCAATTGAGACTATAAGCGACATTGCTAATGGCAAAGTAATGTATATTTGATTAGCAAAATAATTCATTTTATAGGTAGATAGCTAATTGGCTAACTCCTGTAATTCCAACATATGGATCTTATAGAATGCCATATATACCAAAGTCTCTGCATCAATTTCTTTGGGAATCGTCTCATCTTCATTAGATCCATCATCTCCTTCCACTTGTAGAATAACCTCCAATGGATCAATCTCATGTAGAATAACCTTCCAATAATATTCATATGATCAAATATTAATCACGCGCTATGCTTTTTAAATACCATTCAATATTTAAAAATGAAAATGCAGAACTTAATATATTTATAATATAATTACAAAGTACATAACTTATAGAATGCTACTTACCAAATTTTGTTCAACAATTCCTTTGGGAATCATTATATCTTTATTACATCCATCATCTCCTTCCACATACTTGTTCTGTATTGCCTCCAATGGATCAGTCTCATGTAGAATAACCTACCAATCGTATCATAAACACCATTCAATGAAAACGCAGTGCTTAATATATATATATATATATATATATATATATATATATATATATATATATATATATATATATATATATATATATATATATTTACAATGTACAGAACTTATAGAATGCTACTTACCGAATTTTCTGCAGCGATTCCTTTGTTTCTCTTCTTATTCAATCCCTCAGGATATTTTTCATGAAGTACAAAGTTAAGAACTTCCTTCACTGATCGAAATTCCAATCCACGATGAATGTAATGCTAGAAAAAAAAAATTGATATTGTTAATTTTTTTACAATGTACACTAACAATTCATCACCTTTTTTGTGAATCTTCATGGCCAGACGATATTGGTTCAATGTTTCAGTTATAGCGACAGAAATAATACCAAAATCCAGAAATTTGAGTTCAGTGATGATGAAAACTTACCAGATCATATTTCTTTTCTTTCCTGCGTTTGCTACCTTCAATACTCCAATGCTTCAGTCTCTCAGTGATTGAAAATCTACAAGTATTGTAGTATTCTCTAGTTTGCCCCTCGGCTTGAGATGACTGGGACTATTGCACATGCAAAATAAGAATAAAGAGATCATTCAAAATTACGTGTCCACTTGTGTGCACGAGTATGTGTAGGAGTAACATCTTCTATTCTAATTTTCTGTCTCACTTTCTGTTCCACCCAATCAAAAAAAGATGAGACAGAGAATCAAACAAATGATACGAAAGATATTAATTTATATTTACATAAGAGAATGCTTTTCGGAAGATAAAGAGAGAGTTGAAAATTTAAATAAGTTTATTAAGTGAGAAAAGCTACTTACAATGTCTTCGTTATTCCCAACACAATTCTCATTATGTTTAATGAAAGAAAAAGCCAATTCTCCAACGACATCTGACGACTTTCGTTTTCTTCTTCTTTCTCTTTTCCACTCGTGGGATAAGGCTTGTTTATTGTTGTTTGTTGTTCCTTCTCTCTTCTGCTTAAGCTCCTGTTTATCATACGAAACGATAGTGGAAGTTGTATACTTAGAACTCTCACCATATCAATGGAGGCCAAGAGAAGAGAACGCAAGCAAAGGGCTAATAGGTTACTAACTTTCACTTTCTCTCGGAGAATCTGGGTAAGTTTCTTCTTCAGTTGGTCATCTTGAAGATACAGCAATTCTTGTTCTGTGAGTTTTTCCAACTCATTAGGGTTTTTTACCGAGACTGGCATTCTTCTATCTTGGAGAAGAGAACCTTATGTACAAACTTGTGCGTACTTTGAATGATAAGCAAGAGATTGAACAGTTTATAAACTGGAGACAAGAGGTTCTTCTTTGGCCATGAAAAGGAGATTCAAGGTTCAGATTTTGTTAAATTTCCTATTTTATTAATTACCATGCCCAAAAAAGAAAAAATTTAAGAAAAATATTTCAATGATTCTTGTTAGTTAGAGATATAATTAATATGAAAGTAACAGAACATGTTTTATGTTTTTTGGTCTGAACCAAATCCGAGGTTAAGATTTTCTTTCTTAATTTCTAGAGAAAAATTTTAGTTTATTTCCTTTAACTTTCCTAATTTTTTTTTTTGGTTGTTGTTAAGAGTTTTATTGCCTTTTGAAGGTGGAAGCAGATATCCTTATTTGTTTACTTTTTTTAAAAAAAAAAAAAAATTTGTGCAATAACGGTGACGTTGGAAGTTCCTAATATTGCATAATCCCTTGTTTCATTAAATGCAGAAAATTTTGCATTAAGACCATATCATTAATAATATAAATATTCACCGAAAAAATAGCTGAAAATCAAATTGTAAAATTTTATCTTGTAAACTTACTAGGAACATTAATTAAATGGCAGAGTGAGAAGACTATGGCTGCAATGGTTTCCTTCAAGTTTTTTAAATAATGTTTCCTTGTACATATATAATTAATTATTATATATATTACTGTTTTCAATAAGTTAATATTAATTAATGAATTAATTTTTTATTAATAATTAAAGTGATTAGCTAATTAAAAATAGTGACACACATAATATGATACAATAAAACAAAAAGATATAAACTCTAGTCCAGTGCGTAAAGAATTGAGAAAATGAATAATATCAATCAAGTAAGAAAAAAAGAATGTATATATACTAGTTGGCTTTTCAAAATGACACCAAGAAAAAGAGAGATAAAATTATATGAGCATTTTGGAATGAAGACATATTAATATTATTATTGGGTTGGCCAGTCAAATCAGTTCAACAAAAGAATGGAAGGCTCAGCTGATCTGGAATGTATAAAACCAAGCATGCTTTAAAAAAAAATTGGATCATATCTATCCTAAAATATAGGTTCCATAATAGAATGACAATAAACAAATATATATTTAAATCAAATCATTGAATGAATTTAACTAATATAATTACTATAAGAAAAATTATTAAATTTATAGCTTTGAAGATTTAACAAAATTTATAAAGGCATAAGAAAAGAAAAAATGCTCAAAATTACACAATTATCCACAAAATAGTCCACAAACTCTTGGTTTTGCTATATAGTTTGTAGTAGAAGTGTTTTATGTTGCAAAATGAAAATTATAATATACTATTCAAAAGCCCAAAGTTTTATATTTAGTTTTAAAATCCAAAATTGTTTTTGTTAATTATTAGTATAGTTATAAAAATTGAAGATTTTTTAATTGCATTGTAGTCTTTAGCTAGAAAAATATTCGATTTGAAATTTATTGAGCAAAAAATTACATTACCAAAACTTACTACTTTGTACTAACAGAAAACTAAGAAAAATCTCTTAAATATTGGTGACGCTAAATATATTTTATGAAAAGTGGCAATTATATAATAATTGTATAAAAATATGAACAATTTGAGGATTTAAAAAACCATGACACCCCTTATAAATTTTAGTATCTTAAGTTTTGGTTTTTTTAAATTTAAGTGATGCTAAAACAAAGTTTTAAAAAAATTTAAAAGGATCATATATATAAGAGGAAATACTTATTTTGGTCTCTCACACTTAAAGCTCTTATCAATTTGGTCCATATTTAAAACTCTAATCAATTTCATTCCTTACATTTGAAACTTTAATCAGTTTTGTCTCTCACATTTTAAATTTATTAATTTAGTTTTTCATACTTCAATTTTTTTTATCAATTTTGTCCTTAAATTTATTAATATTTTTGAAGTGTGAGAGATTAAATTGATAAGTTTTACAAGTTTAAGAGACAAAATTAATTAAGGTTTTAAGTGTGAATGACTAAATTAATTAGAATTTTAAGTGTGAAGGACCAAATTGATAAACTTGAAGTGTGAAGGACTAAATTGATAAACTTAAAAGTGTGAGGGAATAAATTAATAAGAGATATGTTTCTAAAAAAATTTGAAAACTAAAACTATGGCCCATGCTGATTCCTCCATGGTTCCACCCTTGCAACAAGCTAAACCACTTTGCTAATCGGGATATTTAATTTTTGATGCTTAATTGCACACTTTTAAAATCGTTTGGCAGTTAACTGCATATTTTTTAAAATATTTGAAGGCAAAGTAATATCTAATTTAGGGTCAAATTAGACTTTTCACTTCCTTTTATCGTTGAGAGAAAATTTATTGTGTTGCTTTGATTTTTTTTTTGCTTTATTTATTGTAATTAAATTAAATAAAATTATCAAATAATATTATATAATAAATAAATAATATATAGACTAATTAAATCTTAGTTTAATTGATCACTGATTCCTAACATAATTACTCGACATTATGTTTAAATTCTCTCAAAACTATATCTTGAAATTTTTTCATATATTTTCTTTCCCTCTTAACTAAAAAAAAAATTGTAATATATAGAATAGAAAAGTGAGTGAAATAGCAAATGTGTTTTCTTTATCATTAGATTTTTTTTTTTAATTTTTGATTTTTTAAATTTGCAGTCTATACGGGCTTCACTGATCCAGAATGCTAATCGGGCTCGGATTGGTTGACCCGATCTTATTCATTTTTTTAATTTCTCGCAAACCAAATTTCTATCCCTAACCTTTGAACCAAACAGTCCAAATCTGAATCATCTTACCAATCAGCACCGCCTGGCGGAGGTAGCCGCCGTCTCTGTTCACTCCCGCACTCTCCGTTGTACAATCCCTATCTTTCTCAGGTTGCCTGTTCTCAGTTCGGGGAATCATAGGTATCAATTCTGATCTCCATCCTTGTCCCTTAGTTTTGTTGTTGTTGCCGCTGTTGTTCTTTTTTCTCCTTACGCCACTTAGTTGCTCAAAAAATTATGTTTTGTTTATGCATTTACCCCTTTCAACCCAATAGACAGACTGATTACTTCAAATTTGCCAGAAACTAACTCTCATTAGATCCTGTGTTTTATTCTTATGACCTTCCCTTTTGTTGAAAATTGTCATTTAAATTGCTCCTTTGTGCATGTTTCTGCTCACTGCAAATCTGCAGCTAATTTGGCAACCAGTGTATCAGTGTCTTGAATAAAATTCAGAAATAGATGAAAGCAAGGTTTATTCTGTGTTCTGAAATGATAATATTATTTTCATGGCCATGATTTTTCTCCTAGCGCAATCAATTTTCATGACCATTAGCTTAATTCAATATAATGATTTTTGTTATATTTTGGTGTTATTATATGCAGATATACTTCTACTTTAACAGTTAAGGTGAGAAATGAGGCTGGGTTACAAATTTAATATGAAATTGTGCTGGATACTAGCACTAAATTAGATACATTTGCAGTAGAGGATACTGAAAGTATTAATTTGTAGCTCAACTCACTTTTGCAGCTCATTACCAGATTTTGTGCATGAAGTTCAAAATGAGACATGATCTTCAACCTGAAAGATTTTTCATATTGAGACAAAAACTGAGTGAATACTCATTATAGTATCTAAAGTGCGCTTCATTCCATTGACCACTCCCAACTTCATCCATGGGAGAACAAAAAGTGAGCTCCAAAGAAGTTTGCAATTCTTATAACCACAAAAGGACACTATGGTGGTTCTATCTTGTAGCTGCGTGCATAAAACTTCTTCTTTTCCCATCTTACCGCAGCACTGACTTTGAGGTTCACCGCAACTGGCTGGCTGTGACTCATTCCCTTCCTCTTTCTAAGTGGTACTTTGATGAGACTAGTCCATGGACTCTTGACTACCCCCCATTTTTTGCCTATTTTGAACGTTTTCTCTCCATTTTTGCTCATCTTGTTGATCCTCGGATTGTACACGTTCAGGATGGCCTGAATTATAGCTCAAATACAGTGGTATATTTCCAAAGAGCTACTGTTATACTTTCTGATTTATGCCTTCTGTATGGCATTTTTAGATTGACTCGAAATATGGATTCAAGAAGGCAAAAGTTGATCTGGTCACTAGTGATCTGGTCGCCAATGCTTTTAATAGTGGACCACATGCATTTTCAGTATAATGGGTTCCTTATTGGGATTTTGTTGATTTCACTTTCATATTTGGAGGAAGGGAGGGATTTGATGGGTGGTTTTGTTTTTGCTATTCTGCTCTGCTTCAAGCATTTGTTTGCTGTGGCAGCTCCCATTTATTTCATTTATCTGTTGAGGCACTATTGTCGTGGCGGTATTATTAGAGGCTTTGGTCGGCTTTTTATTTTGGGGACTGTGGTGGCAATGGTCTTTGCAGCTGCATTTGGGCCATTTGTCTATCTTGGGCAGGTAAATATAACTTTGACTTTTTTAATTTACTTTTGTTGATTATATCAGAAAAGCGAAGATATTACTTATTATATGTGCACTTTTTGAATGATTCATTCACATAGTGATTGCACACACTTTGAATTGCAGATAGAACAAGTTATCCGCCGTATGTTTCCTTTTGGTAGGGGGCTTTGTCATGCGTACTGGGCCCCAAACTTTTGGGTTTTTTATATCATAGCAGATAAAGTGCTTGCTTTCATGCTGAGAAAACTTGGATTCATAATCCCAAAACCAGCAGCTTCATTCACTGCTGGACTAGTGGGGGATTCCTCAGCCTTTGCTGTACTACCCCAGGTAAGCGGTTAAATTATAATTTTCTTATCTGATTAAAATTCTTTCTGTTCAAAAGGAAGATGGGCACAAATATGCTGATTATTTACCTGTCAGGAAATATAGCTGTAATACTTCAGTTGCTTGTGCCTTTTTTTTTTTTCCCCTTTTCTTAGAAGAGCGAGGGAGGTGTTTGGGTGGGGGGAGGGGGAGAGGAAACAGGGAATGTGATTTCACTTTTCAAGCTTGGAACTGTGCACCATGACTAGTTGCTTGAGGCATTGGAAAACTTTTCTTGGGACATATCAACAATATGGCAGATGCACACAATATTCCTCATCTTGTATTTTAGATGTAGAAATACAGAGTATTTTTAATATCTAGGAGAATGAATAGTTGTGACTTTTCTGTTTTGTGCCTTCTAGCCCTTGCAACTTTTAAGATCTTGTTACCACTTGATCTGATGTGGTTAGCTGGTGAGTCATGGTTTGTGTAGATGGGTTAAAAACTGTTCTTATAGGTTTAGTTGTGCCACTTTTATTGTCATGCTTAAACAAAATGACTGCCATCGAAATATTCACTTTTCATTTAATTAATTGGCAGGTCACTCCCCTTTCGACATTCATAATGGTCTTGCTTGCCTTATCTCCTTGTTTCATCAAGGCTTGGAACAATCCACAGCCTCGTATGATTACTAGATGGATAGCATATGCTTACACTTGTGGCTTTCTTTTTGGGTGGCATGTTCATGAGAAGGCATCACTCCATTTTGTGATACCACTTGCCATTATTGCAGTGCAAACCTTTCAGGATGCTAAGCATTACTTTCTTCTGTCAATAGGTATGCTTCATTATGCTTATTCCTTTGTTTGTCAGCTATTTAGGCCTTTTCCCTTCAATTTTGTAACTGAAGATAAATCTAAAATAATAGATTGAAATTAAAAATAAATTTTATGTATGTATGAGTTGTAAATAGTTATAATTTTGATATTCTTAAATTTAATTAGGGTTCTTAAATTATTGTCATTGGACACTTAATAATTTAACATTTATTTGAGTTTCAGCATATATCTAGCTTTCTTTTTGTTGTAGTTACTAAATTTTTCATCTGTATTACATGAACACGCTTATCCCATGAGACCAGGCGGTATGCCAGGGTATCTGGGATTACCTTGGGGAAGTTTCCTTTACATATGTTTTTTGAAATAGTTTTAGTAAATTCTATTACTTTCAAGTAACCAAGATCCATTTTTACCCCAGTTGCTGGCTTGGTGCTCAACAAAGTTGAAAGAAAAGTCCTAATATAAATATTTAACAATAACAAAATGGAATGTGAAGGCTTTGAATATAAAGACCATCTCCCATATCAAGAGTATCAATCAAAGTCCAACTGATGTTTAATTTCAACGAATGCAATTTTAAGCATGCTGATTTACCATTTAATTAATATTTTGGAGACCCAAAATTTATATTCCATTAAAGTGATAATAACATGAAACCTTTTGACAACTGTTTGTTTCAAAATGTTTACAAGACAGGAAGGATAACTGGCAGGGTGAAATATGAGCAACTGTTTGCATGATAATAAATTTTAGAAAACTGTGCTTTGTGGTTTTGGGGGTGGGGGTGGGGGGGAGGGGAAGGGAAAAGAATTCTTTCTACTGGTGAACTGTTCAGTGTTTTTTTTTCCTCTGAACTAGCCTGAAAGACCATAAGCCAAATGATATGTTGTGTATGTCTCATTTTTTTGGTCCTATCAGAGTGCTCAAATCCACGTTTGTGGCCTTGTTTAACAGAGAGCACAAGTGTGAAAACAAGTACAAGATGTGACTAGCTGCTTATTCAACAGGGCAAGCTCCTCCATACAATCTCTTTCCTTGCCTGCTAGTAGAAGCTAGTGTCTATTACAGTTTATTGGACACTGGTTGAAACTGTGATTCTTTATTTTGTCATTTTTCATTTCCTTTTTGTTTCTTTTTCCTCTTATTTGGATTCTATGCATCTTTGGTTAGTTATTGACTGTTTGCGGTTCTATTAAATGAATTTGAGATGTTTGTTTTTTACTTCCTGTGATGTCATGGTCTTGCTCAAGTGGAATAGCTGTCATTCAAACTCTTGGGCTAAAAAGGTAGTATTGGAAAAATTAGCATTAATAATCATGGAAGGGTGCTTTTATCAAAGTTGGAAGCCACATAACTTAGACATCAACACTTCGTTTTGTCCTTTTTCTGCTTTGGTTTATTCAAATTAATGTGGATTATACATTGAGTGCAGTGTCTTGCTATTCGCTGTTCCCACTTCTATTTGAGGCACAAGAATATCCCATCAAAGTTCTGTTGCTGTTGGTGCACTCCATTTTGATGTGGTCAGGCTTCTCACTGCAATTGTATGATGGCCCAGCAACAACAACTTCCACTGCGCATATAAAGGGAAGAAGAGGCGATCATTTTGAGTCAGAACGCAGAAGGAATGGTCCTGCAGGTATGGGACACTTTGCTCTTGGGTGGGTTGAGAAGACTTATCTGGTTGGTCTTGTAGCCATAGAGATATGGGTTCAATTTTTGCACCCTCTACTTCTTGGTGATAAGTTCCCCTTCATTCCCCTTATGTCCATCTCCATATATTGCACTTTTGGGATCATGTACTCCTGGATTTGGCAATTAACATCCATAGTTCAATCTCATAGATTATGATAATGAGATGTTTGGCATTGATCTCTTTCTTTCATGAACGTTTCTATTTGGTTTGTTACCCCATCTTCTGTATTTAGCTTAATGATATTGATTGGTTATAACAAGCCTTTTTATTTTAAATTTCAGTTGTTGTCTATCTACACTCACGTTTTTTTATTATTATCTTTTATGTTTTTCTTGCTTTTTACTTTTTATTTATAATTTTATCTTACTAATAACTGATACATAGATAGTGTACAGCAAATAATTGTTATAATTGAGAAGAAAATAAAAGAAAAGAACTGCTTAATTAAGGTTGCTACATTCCATCCAATGATTTTGGTGACAACATAGTTTGAATCCACATCTTAAAACGAAGCCTGCAAACATGGATGTTCGCAAGAAGCCATCAAATCTAAAATACAAGCTTTAGAACAAAATAGCACATGGACACTCAAAAAATCATCTAAAGGGAAAACCCCAATTGAATGGAAATGAATTTTCAAAATTAAATAGGGTGATGGAACAATTGAGTGTTACAAAGGTGTAAATTACTATGACACATTTTCTATATGGGATACAAGAGGTGAGAAGGCAATGGCACCATAGACTATTTGCAATATTTAATAGTAAATGAGTAGTGTTATATATACATTTATTTATATACACTTATTTTTTTTATATTTTTTCTTTTTACATTTATTTTATTATTTTTATAATTTTATCCTTACAAATAATTATAAATAGAAAGTGTGTAAAAATGAGTGTACACTTAGTATTTTTCATAACAAATGGATACAAAACCAGCAAAATTTGATCCATCACTCTCCATGAAACACCATAGTTGCTAAATTACTGCATTGTTAGTGTATGCTGATGAGGTTATACAACTTATACTCAATGGGAACAATTTCAGTGAAATAAACGGTGTAAAAGATTACACTAGACCAAACATCATATACTTCGTACAAAAACTATCTTAATTGGTTGATAATGAAAGAATTTTTAGCTTGGATCTATTAATGCAATTCATAGCATGCTATCAATATAGATAATTAGATAGAGGCATACCTGATGAGGAGGAGAAATCCATGTGGTAGACAATTAAAGAAGACAATAGGGCTATGAGAGACATAGTGATGTACTTTATATCTGCAATTGAACATGTATTGTTACTGGGATAGACACATTGGATTTACAGGTAGAGATCGGATTAGAGGCCTTCTCACGAGGTTTATATTTCACTCAAACTAAGTAATTTACCCATCATAGTTACCTGTAAAACACAATATTTAATTACAAAATTTATGTAGAATTTAAATACACATAAAACTCGATAATACAAGCTTGATATCATGCATTGGCATCAACTTCTGAATTGAAATGGCTAAAATATCTCCTATATGATTTCCTCATTTCAGCCAATGTATTAAAAAATTAGACTTGATCGGTCCAGGATACAAAAATCTAATATGCATTAAAACCTAATTGGATTGGATTGAACCGTATGAAATTCGGATGGTTGAACATGGTTAAATCGGATTAAACCTTTTTTTGTTTTTTTTGGATTTTCCCTTAAAAAATTCTGTAAAAAGTAAAAGACTTCAAAGAATTGAGACAACTCAATTCTAGAATTTAGTTGTGAAGACTTTGAAGAATTGCTTGATGCAAGTGAGGGTTATGTGTTTAATATTGGAAATTGTTTTTTATTTTATTTAAGCCATGTTTTATCATGGTTTTTCCTATTACTTGCTAATTGATAGGGAATGGAGATTCTCATTATGTTGGAGGTGATGATTCAGTACATTTTCTACTTCGATTTTCAATCTTAGTGACGGGAGCAATAATACATTACAAATTTGTTATTTTAGTTTGGTTTGTGATTTCAGTCAGATATAAAAGAAAATAAATTTTAGAAACTTAGATGAGAATTTTTAAAAAATATATATAAAGACTTAAAGTTCATTTTTTTTTTCGTATAATTTTTAATTCTATTTTCTTTTTGAATTTGACTTACTAAGTAGAAAGTAATATAATTTATGTTTTTAGATATTCATATTATTTTTTTAAAAAATTATTGAGTTATTTTAATTTTTAAAATATTTTTATTAATTTATATTATTAATGTGATTGAACTACTCAATCGAACCAATTGAATCAATCAAGCCTTGAACCAATTCTCTCCCTAGTTCCTTGTTGGATCTAGTTTTTGAAACATTGATTTCAAGAACTGCATTGTTTTATTGCCAACAACCTTGTGTTTCATGAACTCACTAAATACGTTGAAATAAACTGCCATATTGTACAAGAGCATGTGCAATATGGTCTCATGAAGCTCTTTCCAGTGGACACGAGTAAAAAATTACCAGATTGCCTAACCAAGCCTCTTACTGCTCACCATGTCTTGAAATCTTTATAGACAAGCTGTGATACATGCTCCGTATTATTAATACCAAGCTCATGTTAGGGTATTAATTGCATTTAGCTTTGCATCATACCTCTTCTCTTGACATTATAACACCTCTTCTAAAAACTAAGTATTTTTTAATATAAGATTTTTATATGAAATTTTAGAATTATTTATTATTATTATTATTTTCATATTTATCCATAATTAATATAGTCTTTTTTTCAATTATTATATTTTGATTAATGTGGAGAATTAATACACCACTACAATAGCCAATTAAAGTCTAGTATTAAATGGAAATAAATTTAGAATATTGTATTTTGTTTTTAAAAATTAATAAATTTTAATAAATTTTCTTAAATTGTGTGTCTCGATTAAAATCAAATTATAATGCGAAACAAAAGGAGTAGTTAGTTTGAGATAAGTACGAGATCAATTTCTTCATCTAGGTGTTTGTATAAGGACTCCTACGTACTTCAACAATATTCATCTGGGTTTGACTTTTTTGCTGGGTCCTCTTTATTGGGTTCTTATTGAGCAAGAGATGGATGGTTCAAATTAAATAAGGAAGTTTAATTACTATAAAAAAAAATCTATTGAACAGGTAATTATTAGTTTAGATATGCCCACTGCCAGTTTGGTCCAGTAAAAAAACTTGTTCCATATTCATCTATGTTTTCATCAATCAATGAATACGAATTTCAGTTTGAGGTAAAGATTACATCTATGTTTGTATGAATTGCAGTTAGCTTTGCATCATAGTTAGTTTGAGGTAAGAAGTACAGGATCAATTTCTTCGTCTAGCTGTCTGTATAAGGACACCTACTTCAACAATATTCATCGTGTTTTCATCAATCAATGAATGCGAATTTAACACGGCACACTTTCTAACAGAAAGTTGGAAGGAGCAGAAGTGAAGTCTTTGTTATTGAATGAACGAATATTACATAGGGAGGAAGAGTCTTATATGGACTCTATACCAAGGGATACCAAACTTTTCTTTCCTTAAAAGCTCATTGAAAGGTCATCACGGTCCCATGCCACTGACCAAGAATCATATCAGTTAATAAGACTCAAATACATTGAACTCTTGGCAACGTGATTCAAACAATTGTGCTTCTAACGAAGTACTGTTAAAAGTGAACAATAGATAGAGTTTAGTCAAAAAGTTACATTAAATGTTAATGGGAAGGGAGCAGGCATGGAAATTGGAATAAATTCTGTACGACTTGTATTGGCTCTCTAGGAAAAATATAACTTACTTCTAAGATCTCGTTTAGATAATATCACTCTTTGGCCATGAGGCTCACATTATGTGTACAATGTTGATGTAAGTATAAAATAAGGTTGCTTGGCCATACAATAGAGTCAATTTTTAATGCTACATGAGATGACTATACCACTACATATGTTTAATGGTAGTAAGCGTTGGATTTTGAAAGAGCAATAAGAGCAAAAAAAATTAGGATAACAGAAATGAGAATGTTACGATAAATAACTAAACACACAAGAAATTAAGGACAAGATAAAGAATGATTGTATATAAGAAAATATTAGAGGGTGGCACGTTGGCACTTATTGATGAGAGGATGATAGAAAATTAGTTAAGGTAGGTTGGACAAGGGCAAAGAAAGCCTGTAGAAGAACAAATACGGAGAGTTGATCACATGATTTTTAATCCTATAAAAAGATGTAGAAGAGAAAAAAAAAAACTCAAGAAAATTATAAAGAGAGATTTTATAGTTAATAATAT
This sequence comes from Bauhinia variegata, assembly GCA_022379115.2. Taxonomy (NCBI): domain Eukaryota; kingdom Viridiplantae; phylum Streptophyta; class Magnoliopsida; order Fabales; family Fabaceae; genus Bauhinia; species Bauhinia variegata. The sequence goes on along the minus strand of CM039427.1, from coordinate 12,924,121 downwards.
TATTGACTATCTAATTTTTTATCACTTTAATGATATTGTGTGATTTATGTAGTGCTAATTTCATTTAATAAGATAAGATTTGTTATTGTTGTAATAGTAGGCGTTATAAATGCTATCCAGACATAAAATATCAATTCACTATGGAAACAAGGCTGGTCTTACCTTCCTACTTTATAACTTGTACTCTCTTGATTAGTCAATAATTAAAATATTTTTAATATGAATAATTACATTATTATTTTATTATTATTTAACCAAGGGAAAGGAGACAATCCATGAAATATAGTTTAGGAGATAAGATATTTTCCTTGAAGCATATAACAATTAATGTTTAGTAGATACAATTTTAGGTCAAGGGATAGTGTTTCACTCTAAAATTAGAGAAAAAAAAAATTTAGGCTAAAAAAACACTTTAAAATAATTTATATTTACCTCATTTGAAAAAGATCAGGGACTTATCAATGGAAGACCTCGTTTTGTTTCACTCTACAAACCCTTCAGGGAAAAGCATATAACAATTTTAACAACCAAGCACGAGTACCATATTAATTGGACCATATGTGATTAATGTTGTTTGCATATAATTGATGGATGCTGCTACATTCTTTTCCTCTTTGGAACCAAATCTTTTGACTTGAGGGGTGCTGCAATCAATTTCTATAATTTATTTTTATATTATTTTATGTTAATTGTTGAAATTCATTTTTTGTATTGACTTTGCAACTGTTATTTTATTTATTATTTTTAATTTTACTTTTACACTTTATAATGGTAGAATATGTCAATTTTAATTTTACACGTTGAATCTATTGGTAAATAATTAATGCTACTTAAGTATGTTGATATGAATTTAAATTTATATGCATGTAAAAGAATTTTTTGGAAAAGCTTCATCCCCTATTTATGTCTCCCAGTTTGTTCGCACTAGATTAAAGATAAAGATAGATATTGATACATGAATCAATTAAGAGAGTGAAAAAATAATTCTTCGTCTTCTTAGAAAAACGCATACACAGCAACGTTGCTGGGTTGCTGCAGCTGCCAGCTACGTATTTTTTGATTGTGAGATAAAAAAAACAATGATACCATATCAAAAATTAATTTATTCTAAAAATTTTTGTTATTAAGAAAAAGTTCAAAAATGATTTTTCACTTAAAATTAAAAATATTCAACTATTTGAATTATTGAACCTTGATTGGTTTGAAATTCATAAGGTTTGTGGCCAGAGTTTATAAATTTGATTCATGATCTGACTAGTTGAACTAGTCAGTCTAATCAAAACACTTTCTGGGACACAGTTTTGGCAACCGCCAACGTAATCCTTAAATTGATAGCAAGATTTGAACTTGAATAGAGTTCTAACTTTTACTAATTAATTGGACCAATATTTTTGTTCTCTGCACAATAGTTCTGTCAACCAACAGAGGGAGTTGCGAGAAGTTTGCAAACATTATGTCAAGTTTTTTATGAAAATAATTAAATAAAAAATTCGCAGTAGTTATATGTAACATCAAATCTTCTTGCCTAACTTAAATGGGTTAGTACGGATATTAAATTTTAGGTATATGGTAGCATTAATTCAGTAGAAGCGAAGACGGACAATTGTACAAGCAAAAGCAAGTTATATATACCAGTCCATCTATCCAAAGTGGTATGAAACAAAACTAGACAGCTTGAAAGAAATTATGGCTTCTATGCCTGGATTCCTCTCTGAATGGCCATGGAGACCTCTTGGAAGCTTTAAGGTGCCCTATCCCAAATAATTCATCTCTCTCTCTCTCTCTCACAGACACTTCATGGACTTCTGGTTTTTCTTTTTCCTTCAAGATTCTTTTATGTTACTTTTTGCTTTGATTCTACTTTGTGAACTGTTGTTTGAGAGAAAAATTCTTTTTATCCCCCACACTAGTATCAATTTCAAAAAAACTCAAACGTTTTAAAATAGATAAAATAAACTCTCACATTTTAAGTTAAAAACAAAAATAAATTTTATTAAAATATTTTTGATATATACTAAATTTCTTTTTTATTTTAAGCTTAAAATATAATAATTTATTTTGTATAAGTTAAAACATGAGTCTTTTTTAAAATTAGCGATAATGTGAAGATCATAAAAGAAGTTTTCTCTTTAGAATCCTTCTTTGTTAGCTCACTCAGTTTAGCTAAAGTAAGCTAAACGTTGTAAACAACCATTCTTCTGGCTTCTATTTAAATTCAGTAGTCATATCTATTAACAAAGTATCATTTGTTCTAATGGCAGTATATAGTATTGGCTCCTTTCGTGATTCGCAGCACATACTCTTTCTTTGCACAAGACGAGAGTGAAAGGGACTTAACTTCCACGCTCATACTACCATTTCTGCTATGGAGGATGCTTCACAATCAAATATGGATCACTATCTCTCGTTATCAAACTGCAAAAGGTGTTTCTCGAATTGTAGACAAAGGCCTTGGATTTGAACAAGTTGACAGAGAAAGAAACTGGTACTTTACATAACCCTTTTACTCCCAATCAAGCTATTTTCCCATCAAAATAAGTGACAATTACTATTCCATATTTGTAAAAGAATTTGAAAAAAGGATAAAGAAAGACTAAAAATAAAAAGAAGTAGATTTTTTTGGGAGCAAATTCGATATTACAAATTTTCAATTTTGTAAGAATTAATGATTTTGTTATTGCTCAAGGAAAAAAAAAAGTTAAATATATTTTTTCTTTTACTTAAAATTCTAATCAATTTAGTTTTTTATATATTAAATTTTTTTTATCTATTTTGTTTTTCTATCATTTTTAAAGGTTTAAATCACCATTATATCCATAAATAATTACTAATAATAAAAAATTTAAAGAATTAAATTAATAAGCTAAAAGTGTAAAAGAATAAATTAATATAAATTTTAAAATATGAGAAATCAATTTAATAAATTTAAATGTAAAAAACGAAATTGATTAGAGTTAATTTTAAATGAGAGACCAAAATGATATTTAACTTAAAAAAGTAGCCAAAAATTTGAACTTTCTAATCAATTAAGCCTTTGCTTTCCATATATTTATCTGTTTCAAAAATTACAGGGATGATCAAATATTGCTGAATGGAATATTATACTACCTAGTGAACTACAGTTTTCCTTGGGCATCTCAGCTTCCGTTGTGGATTTCAAAGGGTATCGTTATGGTGATACTACTTCATGCTGGCCCGGTTGAGTTTCTTTATTACTGGCTCCACAGAGCTCTGCACCACCATTACCTCTACTCTCGTTACCATTCACATCATCATTCCTCCATTGTCACAGAACCTATAACCTGTGAGTTCTATTGAAACAATTACCACAATAATGGTTTTTGGTGGTCTTGGGTCAAAGTGATTTTATATAAATTCATTGCCAAATATCTCTTTCCTATATATATATATATATATTAGAGGAATAGCTCTCTCTGGATTTTTTATTTGCCTTGTATATTTATTTAACTCAAATACTTTCTTGGTTGCAGCTGTCATCCATCCTTTTGCTGAACATATATCTTATTTTCTTCTGTTCTCAATACCATTATTATCAACAGTATTCACAAAAACAGCATCTCTGGCTGCTATTTTTGGCTATATCACTTACATTGACTTCATGAACAACATGGGTCACTGCAATTTCGAGTTCATTCCGAAGGGGCTGTTTGACATTCTTCCTCCTCTCAAGTATATCATGTACACTCCATCGTAAGTATATGCATATCTCCCTCGTTGTTTGAAAATATACTACATTTGAATTCAATTCATAATAATTGAAGTGTTAGTTGCAAAATGCTCTAAACCCTTAATGAGAAATTTTTTTTTTTAACTCTCCTATACTTATTTTTCATTTACTTTCCTAATATTTTTAAATACTACACTTACCTCTCATATAGCTTGAAAAAGCAGAATAAATTCATCGTGTAGCGATTGCACTAAATAGGGCATTGGTCATAAATCTTTTAAGTAGAATACTAAACTTTTGTCATATTTTAAAGTATTGCATGAGTGCTAATATTATAAGTTCTATGATTTTACGATGTATGTTGGAAATTAATGAAAAACTTACCTGTTGAATATATTATAAACTTGGCATTTACATTAAATAATAAAAATTTAAAACTAAATATGATTTATTTGCTTAAATTGTTTTAAAGGCAAATATTACATAAGCATTACATGTGTATGATAAAAGCACAATTATAGAAAATAAAGGAAAAAGAAGAAATAAGGGTGAATAACCGACAACTGTGTATTAGACTTTAATTATTGGTTTAGTCCAAATAAAATTTGGATACGGATGATCCCGAAAATAAAATAATTCTTATAAAAATTTTAAATTATAGCAATAAAAAAGAATAATAATAAAATAAATGAATAAATAATAAATAAGTTTTATTAGGGGATGTAGGTTAAAAATAAGATGAATTATGTATACGTAATTTTATTGTTTGTTTTTTCGTATCTATTTTTTAGGATAAATAAAAAAAATATTTGAAGAGAATATTCTATGACTGTATAAGCTAATTAATATTAAGTGTGGGTTTTAAAAATATAAAGAGGAGATAAGTGAAATATAAACTAATTTCATAAAAGGTTGTTGTAATTTACTCAATATAAAATCATTTCTAGGAATTTTGATATCAGTTTAACCTTTTACTTGAAATGATTTGTTGACGTAGTAATAGTTTGTAGTTCATAATTAACCAAAAGAAAAAAAGTGTTTCATAACTTAAAATCATTGATTTTTCATTATAGTTAATTACTAGTATTTTACCAAAAAATGTGTACTGATCAAATTTTCCTTCTCTTTTTTCTAATGGTCATAGGTTTCATTCCTTGCACCATACAAAGTTTAGAACAAACTACTCCCTATTTATGCCATTCTATGATTATGTATACGGAACCATGGACAGTTCATCTGGTGAATTACATCAGTGTTCCCTCAAAAGAGAAGAAGATTCCCCAGATGTTGTGCATTTGACGCATCTAACCACAGCAGAGTCCGTATATCATCTGCGGCTAGGGTTTGCTTCGTTGGCTTCTAAGCCTCAAAGTTCAAAGTGGTATCTCTGGCTAATGTTGCCTCTCACACTCTGGTCCATGATACTCACTTGGGTCTATGGTAGCACATTCATAGTGGAGAGCAACCGATTCAAAAAACTTGTCCTGCAAACTTGGGTGATACCCAAGTACAACATACAAGTGAGCACTTCAAATTCCTTTCTAACTAATTTTTGTTCTTCATAACATTTTTCCAATTTAGAGTAATTTTCTCTGTTTAGATACTGAACCTTGCTACCTCTAAGTATCAAGCACTCCAAAATAATTTGAGAGTAAATTACTATTTGCAATTATGAGAGATTTAGGACTTGACATGATAGTTCTTAAAAGAATTCTAACTACAAAATCGTCCTTAAAATATTCAAGATTAAAAAAGAAACAAATATTTTGTTATGAATAAGATCTTTCACAGATTACTTTACAGTCAATTAATGCTCTTCCAATGACTATTTTTCTTAGCTATTCTAAGAACACAAATGGTTGTTTACTCTAATTTTTAATTTAGTGTTGAACATAACATGCTTTATTTCTTTCTTTGTTTATAAATTCTTGAGTAGTACTTGATGGAATGCCAAAAGGAGCCTATCAATAGGTTAATTGAGGAAGCAATACTGGATGCTGAGAGAAAAGGAACGAAAGTGCTGAGCTTAGGACTCTTGAATCAAGGGGAAGAACTCAACACATATGGAGGGCTATATGTGAAAAGGAACCCAAGGCTCAAAGTTAAGATTATCGATGGAAGCTGCCTTGCTGCTGCTATTGTTATTAACAGCATTCCTAAGGGGACCACTCAAGTATTATTAATGGGTGGACTCACTAAAGTTGCTTATGACATTGCCCTTACTCTGTGCCAGAAGGGTATTCTGGTAAGTTTATACATTCATTTTAGCTAAATTAGCTGGTTATATATGACTATTTCACTCAAGAGAATAGAGAGAAAAGTGACGACAAAGGCTCATTTCTTCAGGTAGCTACAGTGCTTGAGGAAGAGGACATGAAGCTCAGAAGTTCATTGAACAACATGACTGAAAGTAATTTGGTCATTTCAAGAAGTTATAGTCAAAAGGTAAAACAACAAAGTGCCATTTGTTTGTTTCTTAGAATCCCAACCAAAAGAAACAACTAGATAATCAAGTCAACTGTAAACCTCATATACAAATGGATTCTACTTTCCAAGAAAATTCAGTTCAAATACCACCATAGATGATTAAGAGCCAATGGAAAGAGAGATAACTCTCCAAAAGGAAACTCTTACTGATTCTCAAACGCAGGATGATCTCAAGAACAACTGAAAGGGGCATTTATAGTAGTTATACAAGGTCATTTTTGACCTAAAGTTTCTGAAAATATCTAGTTTCTTCAAGCAAGCTATTTGTGGGGGGCTCGATATCATACTACACTCTGTCCAGAACAAAGACCTGATTCCGCCACTTATATAATTGCATACATTTCAATTTTATCATTGTACTAATCTAATAAACTTTGATAGTCTTATTGCTGCGATATTACTGCACTGAAATTTTTACGAAAACAAATTATGTAAATTTAATTTGGCTATGAAACATTCATCTTGTTATAAAAAATAACTAGAAATATCTCATGATTTATGTAATTTCTTTATGGACAGATATGGTTGGTGGGAGATGGATTAACAGAAGAAGAACAGCTCAAGGCACCTAAAGGGACATTATTTATCCCATATACTCAATTCCCACCTAAGAAATACCGCAACGATTGCACCTACCATTATACCCCAGCAATGCTAACACCCATGTCTCTAGAGAATCTGCATTCTTGTGAGGTTGGTGTAATCGTTTCAATTATTTCTTTATCACATATTTTTGTGCAATTCATATCTTTAAACATTATAAGCAGAGTGAGCTCATCGTTTGTTCTTAATGATAAAATTTAGCTGAATTTGTGCAGAATTGGTTGCCAAGAAGGGTAATGAGTGCATGGCGCATAGCTGGGATAGTGCATGCTTTAGAAGGATGGAATGAACATGAGTGTGGTTACACGATGCTTAACATGGAAAAAGTTTGGAAAGCTACTCTAGCACATGGTTTTGAGCCCCTGGCTACACCAGCACAGTCAAAGTATTAGCAATTATTTGAAGCATAATCAACGGTCACTCCTCGCTGGGTTTACTCTTTGTACCAATATGTTATGGATGGTCTTATATTAAACAATAAATAACGTATCTGGGTCATTGTTAGAAGTTAAATAAAAGCTATTAAACCAGATAGTAAAGGGATGCCATATCTATGTTATGTTTTACCATATTTATAATATGTGATTAACATGTTTTCTATGCGTTTTAAAGGTAACATAATTGGTGCAAGCACATAATATAATTCATCGTGGCTATCCGGGTAGCACTAAATGTGTGTGATTTATTAGAGGGGGAGGAATTTCTTTCAACTCACATATTGGATTACAATATCCATTCAGAAGGCACTCACTTGTACTTAACCATGACAAGAAACTCATTTGCACTTAGTTTCTACAATAGAGGAGAATTGAACCTTATCACAATTGATATACTTCTTGATATTTCTACTTATACTCCTTATTGGAATGTCCTAAAGCAAGCCACATTAAATTGATATTATTTTTCAAACATCCCGTTGTCTGAATTTTCTAATGCAGCCTAATTACTACTCCAAATCTCTGAATTTCTCGATTCTTTAGTTATCATGCATTATGTCTTTACTTCTTGAGATTGATGATCCCTTAAATTCTATTCCCATAAAGAGGAAAAGGAATTAGAATCTTAACTTATTATAAGTATCTCCAATGTTTGAGTTACTCAAATTGTTCGTATATATTTCATCAAACATTAGTTAAAGATGGAATTAATGAACTAACCATTGGCCTTGCTACTAGTTTTGAGTTGTCCAACCTTGCACAATGTGTAATAAAAATACAAATATATTCTGTTTGGGACAAGGCATGACCTTTCGGAACAACTTGTACACCCATAAAAAATAATACAGCTGATTTCCTAATTCATTCAAAACAAATTGAGATTTTAGGCTTTTAACCAACTATTAAATAGAGTTTGGAAAAGAACCAGCAATTACGATATCATCCACATAAACCAATAAGGAAATGCTAACAGTAGCATAATGAAATGTAAATAACGAGCTATTATAGAATGTGTGCACCTGAAATCCTATGCAATCAGTGTGTCGGTTTATTAAACCCAAGTCCTCCCACAATCATGCTTAAGTACATTGTCAGATACAAATGTATTGGAGCAAGCTACTAAGCCTACTAACATTCATATGTCATTAGCAATTCTCTATAAACATAGTACGTATATTAACTTTTTAACACCAACAAAGAGTCCAATTGAATGCAAAGGTAAAGTGTTTTGACTGCTCTAGTGGGGTATATTAACTTTACATCTTACAAAAAATGAAGATTTTAAAAAGGAGCCATATTAATTAAGAGTAAATATGAAAAAAAATAATTCTAAAATCTTGTAAAAGATCCTATATTATCAATAATTGAAGTTTTTAAAAGGTTCATTATAATTTAATACAAAGGAAGTAACATTTTGACTGCTTTTGACTGACTCTACATTTTCCTAGAGCTACTTAATTTTTCACACTAAACACTAAAGAATTTAATTCGATAAATGAATCAATAAGGATAATATGAAAATTTAGTAAAAGTTAGTAACTACTACTCCCTCCATTCCAAATTGACTAATGTTTTTTAATTGATTTGTCGTTCTCTATATTCAAGAGAGAATTAAATTATCTTTCCAACTTTATCTTTTATAATTAATTAGTATTAATTCTTATCAGTGGCCTCAATTAGCAATGCATTAATAAAATTAATTAGTTCCAAAGTTTGCATAAAGATGATTTTGAAAAATAACGTTATTTATTATCCTTAAATTCTTGTGCTAAAATCAAAAGACAAATAATTTAGATAGGAGGGAGTATAATACAACCATAATAAATTATAACAATATTTAAAAAAGTTTTAAGAAAACCTCTATGGTGATATGAGTTTCTTACATTTATTTTAATTATTTTTTACTAGGTTTATGGTGTTGTATCATTTTTTTTTATTGTTTTATGCAATTCTCACAATTTTCTATTTTAATAATACAATCCTATAAAAAATTTCAAAGGACTCCACATCATATCTCACATCATTATAAGGATTAATTGTAATTGAATAAATTAATTATAATCAAAGATTTTAACCCACTTAATAAATTATAAAACCCCTTTTAAGCTGCTCTTAAGAGCAAGCAATATGCTGACATAGATTTTCATTGGTTGCATGCAACTTTCTATGATATCCCATTGAAGATAGCCTAATGATTGTTTATATATGAAAGGGGGCGCATAAAAAAAAGCTTTTTTATAGAAAGAAAAGCCTTTTTATTTTTATGAAATGCACGATAATATTATTATGCTAAATTGTTGTGCAGGATAAACAAATTAAGAAATTATTAATTATTCCATTTACGTTTCATATTACTAAGTCTTTTCAACAGAAAAATAGTTAAAATTAGTTAATTTATTAGTTTTTAAAAAATAAAATCTAACATTTTAAATTTATCCGATTTAATGCTAGATTCTAATTAATTATGGTAGTGGTGTATTAAATCTCTACATTAATCAAAATATGAGAATTAAAAAAGAGACAATATTAATTAAAAGCAAATATAAAAAAATAATTTTAAAACTTCGTAAAGAGTCTTATATTAAAAAATACTCAACTTTTAAAAAGAGCCTTATAATAAAACAAAAAGAGTATAATATATTAACTATAATATCCTTATTTAATTCTTTTTATTTTAAATGTAATTAAGAGAGGATATATAAGTTATGTTTAATTTAATTTAATTATCATATGTCATTAGTAATTCTCTATACATATAGTACGTATAGTCCTTTGACTTGAAGCATTACGGTTTTCTACATGAGAAGTCATATAGTTTGACATCATTTTTTGTGTCACTTTTAATCGGGATTAATTTGTAGGACAGTGATGGGTGTATAATGAATCACGCGGAAGGAAGTGAGTGATATGAATAGGATTTTGCCCCTCTTTTATATGAGGAGTGATAACCTTAGGCCACTTGATTGAGTGAGATGAAGAAGTGTATGACCATGCTTAATCACTAAAGAGGATGATACATTCCATGGCTCTCAACATGAATATTGGAACATAAGGGATTATATATCATAATATTGGTCACATATTAGGTGAATATTAAATTATAAATATTCTTACTACTTGACTCATTGTTTTGTATTACTGACATTGCTTACACTTTATGATCCTAAAATGGGTTATTTTAACGTAATAAGAATCAACAGAGTTAAAACAATGAGTTAGGTTTAAATTTTAATTTTACATTTAAAAATATATAATTATTCAAATAGGTGGTTTAGTTTTTGTAACAAGTAAACATATTTAACCAATTTAAAAATAAACACAATAAATTTAATATAAATGCAATAATTTAATAAAATCATATTAAATTTACATTCTTTGATAATTAAAAAGTGTCCAAACAAAAATGCGAATATGTAAAAATTAAATTATCATTTATACAATTCTAACAAAATATCAAAGAGTATCAAAACCATATATTACTACAAATTAACAATACGTCATTTGTTAAATATGCTTTAAAAATATATGGACTAGTATAATTTATCTAAAACCTCATTTTTATAAGAGCATTGTCTATTAATGTATGGAATAAACAAAAAGAGGCAGAAAGGAGAAAAGTGGAAGAAAAAATGAAAAATTCAATCTTGATAATGCTATATTCATTTTTTATCCTCCATTTTCTCTTCCTTGTTTTCTTCCTTGGCAGGTCCAACTGATATTACACCTAGCTTTCGTACCTTCTTGAACCACTAAGTCCATTTGACCAATACATTTTAACTTCTGTTCCTTAGTACTTGTAGCAATTGAATTGACTTCTGTTCCTTCTTGTTCATTAATACTTAAATTATCCCATTAGAATTTTATTCAAGACAGAAAATTGATATTACAATAATAAAAGAAAATTGTTAAATTAAAATGCTATATACACGTCTTCAGAAATGATGTACTAAGGACTATTTGACCATATTCTGTTTAACCACAATGTAAGTTTGTGTAATGCATTTGAAAATCAACAACCCTAAAACCCAACAATAACATATCATGAATGGATTACCAATAAGGCTATAAGTAAAACTTTACGTTTAATACCCAGGAATTGGATAATTATGATTAAAACTCTTGGAGTCTTCCAAGTCCTCAATAAATTTTCAGCAAAAGAACCAATCCTTTGTTAGGAAAAAGACAACAGAAAAAAGATTAAGGCCACAATAGTAAGTACAACCAGAACGTCCATTGCATAACCCACGGCAACAGTGGTCTATTCTCCAGAGAGGCTACAATTAGCCAGAACAAACATATTAACGACGAGATATGCATTTTTATATGCTACTAATACTTTACTTGCTTTGCTACTCTACCCAAGTGTGGCTGAGGAAGAATAATGAGGTGTAAAATTAAAAAAAAAAAAAATGCGGATTAGCGGATTAGGGCATATTATATTTCATATTTCATTTTTTTCTCCATTTATGATATTTTTATTCTTTAAAAAAGGAAAACAGAAGAAAAAAAAAGAAGAAAAAGCTTAGACCATTTCATTTCAACAAAATACCCATACCCAAGTTTCATAGCTTTGGGTCTGCTATCCCAATCATGATATTGATTTTCCTACCTCTTGAGGGAAAGGTCCTTCCCTTTTTGGCCGGTTGCGGGTGAGGAGGGATTCAAAGCCCCAACGCCATGGCTCGTTCCCACATGCTCTAATCCTCTAACCCTTGCAGTTGACACAGTTATGAGAGCAACATGTTCCTGTCCAAGAAGGAAACCACCCCAGCAATTGACAAAAGTTCACAAAGGGTATTGGTACTTTGACTCATCAGTATTAACACCTTTTGAATTATGCTAGCCTCGGAGTAATCACCTCAGTGGTCACCACTGGTATCATGAAAATGCAATTTAATGACAATGTTAGAGGTATTAGTTCAAAACAGAATCTTTCAAATGAAAAATTTTGTTGAGTACTTCATCCATTTCTATTTGGACAATTGGCTCATCAACTTCTACGTGATCAACAGGTTTTGCTCCTAATTTATCAAATTACTGACAATATAAGAAGTTTAAATCATGAATATAAGCAAGGTCTTAAAAATCTTGAAAGCAGCCACTTTGGACAGCTACACTTTAAGAACTTTGAAAGAGTGCCGTCAGTAATGGGATAGGGGACAACTTCAATGCAAACGTAAAAGTTACCATCTTTAGACTGTTAAACTTCTTGTAGTAATAGAATATAGTTCATTTTTGCAAAACACAATACTATACCATTTTCAGAAGAATATAAGGTCCCTTGGATTTGTGTGCAAAATTAAAAAAAAAAATAATAAAATGCAACTCACACAATTCTAGTTAACTTCAGCGGAAGAAAAACTCAGCTCCAGAAAAAAAAAATCAGAAATATAGCAAAAGAAATGATAGAACTGCAGATTAACTTACAAAGTTTGAATTAGATATTGTAGGTTTAAATATATTGCAGGTACTTATAGTTTGAGTTAGTTTTTAATTAGGTCCTTATAGTTTGTGTTTTTTCTTTTTTGAAGTGGAGTCCTCATATTTTAAAATTTTTTTAAGGAAGTCCCTACCATTCAGTTCTATTATAACACTATTAATTAGATGATGGCGGTACAAATTGTATGCCTATGTGGCAAGCTTGCATGGATGACTTTTTGCGAAATGATCACCTACGTGTCCCCTTGTTCATTTTATTGGCCCTTGTCGTTTGCATTTTTATTACCATTACCGCTACGTTCGCCTTGACCTTTAAATGGTGGTTTCCATGGCGTTGGATAAAATGAAGAAAGCCACCAAAATGCTCAGATTTCTTCTAGCCATCTTTGTGATTTGTGACAAACTTAGAGTCTTATTTCTGAGTCACCATTAAGATAATTAACACCCAAACAATATTCTTTGCTGGAAGACCTGTAAAATCAAAAACCATGGATGATTTAAATAATTCATTATGGCATTAGTTTTCCATTCAATCACTTCTTGACAATCTCATTCTATAAACTTGGTCTTACAATCAATTTTTATTGTGGTCATGATTTTAAGTGTATTATATTTTCCTTTTTTTAAAAAAAATTCAAAAACACCTCAATAAACTACGTGTACAAAGGTAGAAACATTTTTGTATATTATATAGATACAGATAGCCTAGTATGCAGCCTCTAATAAAGCAAAATTTCTATAAGAATTGAATGTCAATTACAACGGAGACATAGTACCAAGGTACATCAACTTAAAGAGATATTTATCAAGAATTTAATATAGACATTTATGAAGAGTCTTAGTACTTACAACATGCTTTCTCTGGTCCTCAATACAAAATGGCTTTAAAAAGAAAATTTTGATCTATTTTATAAGGTGGTGATAAAAACTTTTTAGTTTTTATTTTTACACTCTTATAATTAAGTCTAACGTTTCAAATTTATATTTAATTGTTTTATAAGCTAATATTCATATCATTGAGGCTTAATTATAATTAATTGCACCTTATATTATTATTTTTATTTTAAGGTCCAGTTTACTTATTCTAAAATTTTTAATTTCAAAACTAAACCAATGAGATCACAATATGTATTTAGTGAATTTCTATATCCAAGTTAAAGATTAGAGCAATAAATCTTCCTGAATTTATGAAGCAATGGCATAGTAGTGAATTTTCAAATTCCAAGGGCAAGATGGATATTTTTGCAAAGTTAACGAGGGACAAGGTCACCATTTGGCCTCATTAATGACACATATGTAATTTGGGATACATTTTCCCTCTCTTCCCTTATTTTCGGATTTCCCTCTTCATCACTCTCAATTCAAGTGTTCTCCATTTCTTAGGATTTAGAAGCTTTCTCCTTCTCCCCTATGGCTGCCTCCATGAAAATGGAGAGCTAGAAGTTCTTGTAATCAATCTAGGATAACTTGAAAACCACTAGTTTGATTCTTGAGACTAATATTGTGTTTATTTTGAATATAATGAAAGTTATACTTCTCTATTCCTTGTTTCTCTCTCTAGAATTATGTATAGAGATCTTTATGCATGATTCTTGTCTGAGTTTGTGAGTTTTCCAGGATTGATTACCCTAAGAGTAATTTCTATTGAATAGAACTTGATTTGATTGAATTGAAATTCGGGTTTCTAGTCTTGGATGCTCAAAACCCTTGTTTTGATTACAGTTGGGGGTTAAGTTTAGTTCCAATGACCATAAACTATACGATTATGTAATAGGAATTGTCAAGCTAAGTGTAGAGATCTCAGCTTAGTTAGGGTTCAACCAGATTAATTAATCAATTATATTAGTCTTGAGATTTTAAGGTTAATCTAGTTAATTTGTATAATTAAAATTAGATTATATCTCTAAGTTAAGGATACAATAACCGGATGTTGGATAGTTTCTAAGTTGGTTGTATTTTCAACACTGTTAATTTTGGTTAAATTACTTCTTGTGTTGTTACTCTTTTCTATTGCAAAATCCCCCTTTTATAGCCTGATTTAATTGAGACCCATATTAGTTAATTTTATGTGATACAACCCATGATTTGAAAAATTAAACTTCAATTTTAATTTAGTCGCCACCTATAATACATTATAGGCGTGTGCATTAGGTGGCGTGTTGGAGGAATGAAAAAAATTTCATGTCTACCCTTTTATATTAATTGTTGAATATGGAGAATAGACACTTCAAATATGAGAAATATGAAATATGATGCCTTAATTATTTTTTATTGGTAAAGAGGGATTGAAATAAGTTTTTTAATTATTGTAATAAATGAGGATAAAATTGAATTTGGCTGATTAGAAGAAGGGAGGAAAAACTATTGTTCTAAACAATATTATGGTAATTTCATACTAAATAGCTTAAAACAAAAAGATATAATTTAGAATTAATAATGTCATTATAAAAAAAATATAGTACTTTTGTGATTAGACATTATTATTTGGTTAGAAATAGATATTTTTATTTTCTTAACATATAGTTGAAACAGTCACAAACTGATTGTTTCCAACTGCATATTATTGGTTTGAAAATTGACCAAACGAAAACTGCTAAAAGAATTTTTGGTTCATAATTTTGTCAAACCATCTAGTTTGATTTGATTCATTTTTAAGACTAAGCCGCAGTGGAAGGACCACCGAACACCCTTATTTCCTGGGAAAATAATTCAGAATTACTAGTAATTCGTTATAGCATTAATTTTCCATTCAATCACTATTTTACAATCTCATTTTATAAACTTGGACTTACAACAATTCTTATTGTGGTCATGATTTTTGGTATATTATATTTATTTTTTTAAAAAATTTCAGAAAACCCTAATAAGCCACATAAAAAGAGGTGAAAGTCAATTATAAGGAAGACATAGAACCAAGGTGCACCAATTGAAAGAGATATTTATCAAGATTTTCATATGAACATTTATTAAGAGTTTTGGGTGCGAGCATTGCATATGGTGGTCATTACATTAAATGCTACCAGACTGTTGAAATCAAAACAAATCAAATTAAAACTATTTGAACCTCTTAATGTTTTAAACCATTGGTATTTTCATACTAAATAGTTCAAAACAAAATGATATAATTTATTGTAAAGAATATAGTATTTTTGTGATTAGACATTATTATTTGGTTAGAAATAAATATTTTTACTTTCTTAACATAAAATTGAAACAGCCACAAACCGGTTGTTTCAAACCGCATATTTTTGGTTTGAAATTTGGCCAAACCGAAACTGCCAAAAGAATTTTTGGTTCAAGATTTTATTAAACTATCTAATTTGATTTGATTCATTTTTTCGACTTAGCTGCATTAGATACAACCGTCCAACATCCTTATTTCTACCCTTGATGGCAATCACCCTGAGAATTACTAGAAATGTTAGGACAATAATTCAGAATTACTAGTAATTCATTATAGCATTAGTTTTCCATTCAACCACTACTTTACAACCTCATTTTATATGCTTGGACTTACAATCAATTTTTATTGTGGTCATGATTTTTGGTGTAATATATTTATTTCTTAAAAAAAAATTCAGAAAACCTCAATGAGCCACATAAAAAGAGGTGGAAACATTTTGATATATATATATACTATTTCCTCGTACGCAGCCCCTAGTAAAGCAAAATATCTATACGAATTGAAGGTCAATTACAAGGAAGACATAGTACCAAGGTGCTTTAACTGAAAGAGACATTTGTCCAGAATTTAATATGAATATTTATAAAGAGTCTTAGTGCTTAGTACATGCACAGCTGTAGCATTGAATAAGGGATTATATCTGAGTTGGGTGCTAGCATTTCATATGGTGATCATTACATTAAATGCTACCATTCTAGCTAGAGGTGTTCACAAACTGTGCGTTATAAAGTACGTTGAAACCAAACCAAACCACACTAAAGCTATTTGACTCACTTAATGTTTCAAACAATTGGTTTCATTTTTTCCCAAATTGTCCGTTCATTTTGGTTTATTATTTTTAAATTCTTGTTCTAAAATCAAAAGACAAATAATTTAGAAAGGAGGAGTATAATACAACTATAATAAATTATAACAATATTCAAAAAAGCTTTAAGAAATTCTCTAAGGTTATATCATCAATAGTGCAACTCTTATTGAGTTTCTTACATTTATTTTAATTATTTTTTAATAGGTTCTATGATTTCACATTATTTTTCACTATTTTTATGCAATTCTCACAATTGTTTACTCCAATAATACAACTTCATAAAAATTTTCAAAGGACTCCGCATCATATCTCACATCATTACAAGAATTAATTGTAATTGAATAAATTAATTGTAATCAAAGATTCTTGCCCACTTAATAAATTATAGAACCTACTTTTTAGGTTGCTCTTGAGAGCCCACTTAATAAATTATAGAACCTACTTTTTAGGTTGCTCTTGAGAGCAAGCAATATACTGACATGGATTTTCATAGGTTGCATTTAAATGGTTGTACCCTATTCTTTAAAGTTGCATAAGCAATACAACTCTTTATGATATCCCATTGAAGATAACCTAATGATTGTTTATATATGTCGAAGGGTGCGCATAAAAAAAAATTATAGAAAGAAAAGCCTTTTTATTTATATGAAACCCACGATAATATTATTATGCTTAGTTGTTGTGTAGTGTATACAGATTAAGAAATTATTAATTATTCCATTTATGTTTCATATTGTAAGGCCATTTCAACTGAAAAAATAGTTAAAATTAATTAATTTATTAGTTTTTAAAAAATAAAATACAACATTTTAAATTTACCTCATTTAATGTGAGATTCTAATTGATTACTGTAGTGGTGTATTAAATCTATACATTAATCAAAATATGAGAATTAAAAAAGACACAATATTAATTAGAAACAAATATAAAAAATAATAAATAGTCCTTTGTAAAGAGTCTTATATAAGAAATACTTAAAACTTCTAAAAAATAGTCTTATAGTTAAACAAAGAGAGTAGTATAATATATTAACTATAATATTCTTATATAATTCTTTTTATTTTAAATGTAATTAAGAGAGAATAGGTAAGTTATATTAATTTAATATAAGTAAATAAAAAAATAATTTTAACAAAACTAATAATACAATAATTTTGAAAAAAAAAATCTCTAAAACAAGAAAAGATAGATATTATTAGACCAAGAATGTTTGAGTCATGTCGCCATCAAAGATCTAAAAATGCATTGAAGTCTTGTGGGGCGATCAAGAGGAAGTAGTAAAAATCTTACTACCGTGTTTGAATAACGTGACCATCAAAGTTCTAAAAATGCATTGATGTCCTGTGGGGCAATGAAAGGGCTATTGGGACAATAAGGTGAAAGAGTAATTTAAGGTGCAAAATTGAGTAATTAGAGAAGCAATTCTTACTCCCACTACTTATGACGAGACATTAATTCATTAAAAAAATTTTACTTTTAGATTAAGCCTAGTTAAATACATCTTCATTGTGCACTAAAATTTTAAAAAGACAATAAATACCATCCAAAATACCATAATAAATGGTATAATTTTACTAATTGTTCTGATTAATAAATACTTTTACTATCCCTTTTCAAGCATTCAAAAATCATACATTAATTATTTTTGAAGAGTAGAAATTTGAAAAAAATAATAATGATATTTTGTAAGTGAGATAAACATTTGCTAAAACAAAAATCAAAATGAAACGGAAGAGTAATAAATATCAACTTTCTATTATTTAGTATTTGATTTTGTCTCTTTCACTAATTTCCCACTATCCCCCTAAATTAAAACTCTTGTTATTTTTTTTTTTTCATTTTTATTGTTTTGTCTAAACCCTACTCCATCTGTTCCCACAATACTAAGAGAATAAGGATAATTAACTAATTAATAGGTACATATTTAACAAATGCCAAAAAGTAATTCAAAATCAAAATTAATGCATGCATAATTTTTTGTTCACAAAACAAATAGTGGAATATAGTTATCAAAAAGTATAGTGCACAAAATTAGAAAAATGCATCCTAATTAATCCAATTAAATTTATAACGCGACAGCATTCTAAACTAATTTGATTTTGTATGAAAAATAATATAAAGTAAATATGCAGCTGTTAATATAAGTAAAAAACATAAAGAACTTCTCTATACCACCAATAAGATATTGGCTCAACAAAAGAAAATCAAACCCTAAGATGTTGGTTAGAAATTTTAAGTTCTAAACCTTAGATTCACTTTTTTTTAGAGAGATTTACTCATTCCTTTCTGTATGAAACAAGAAAAGAAGTACTGACGAAGCTTATATTAGCTAAAAAGGTGGGAACTCAGGTTTAAATGATATGTTTAAACTATATTAAAACTTCAGAATGTACAAAAGAAGATTTAAAAGGAGAGAGGAGAAGGTAAACTTAATCCATGATGTCGATTATCTATTAGTTTAGTGACATTTCTTTTGCTCTTAAGTATTAAAAAATTGAATTTGATATCCCATATTTCTCCTATGTGACATACTATTTTTTAGAATAAAACAGTAAGAATAAAATTGCAGATAATGTTAGAGAAGAGACAGACACACATATTAAGATAAATGATATTTCCCTATATGTTACATTGTCGGGAAAAACTTCAAAACTCAGAAAATGAATTTACAAAATGAATTCCTAAATATAAAATTAATCTAGGAAAATGCAGACTAATGATGCCAAAAAATCTGTCTCTTACTAGATTTTAGGAGTACGAGCTTGAAGCTTCCTTTTATTATGTTTCACGCGTGAAAAGGAATGTTTGATTGGATAATATATAATATTGATGATTAACAGAAGGACATGTTGACGATAAAGGAGAAATGGCTACACTCTTTGGAATAGAGCTTGGGAGTTTGGAGACAAGGACAAATGTAAATGTTATTTACTGCTTGGGAAAAGTTGTGTGCCATTATTCTCCCTTCATTTAATAAAACAAACGAAGTTGATAGAGAAATTAATTAAGATATTAAATTATGGGTAAGCTTATATTCCTAACGAGTGACACAAATATTAATGTTTCTTTCATTAATTAATTTGTTAACCAGAAATCTCATTAATGCTTTATATCATTTTTTTACCTTTATGACCTTATTATCATTTATAAATTTTTAAACCTAAACCCTAAAACATAGATTTAGATATAACCTCAAAATATAAATTTTAAACCTAAAATATAAACACTCAACTTTATACATAAACCTTAAACTTAAGACATGAATCTTAAAATATAAATCCTAAATCTTACACATAAATTCTAAACTCTAAAACATGAACCTTAAAATATAAACCTTAACTCAAAACAAATACCCTAAAATCTTAAATTATAAACCTTAAGCCCTAAAATATAAACACAACTTTACACATATACCCTAAACTAACTATAAACTTTTTAGGGTTTAGAAATTTATGAAAAAACAAGGGTATATGTCATATAAAACGTAAAAAAATATTAATGAAACAGTATTAATGAAAATATTTAATGAAAGTTGTACAATTATATGAATTTTTTACATTTAATAAAGGTGCATCTAAGGCTTATACTAACAAATTCTGTTATTTTATATGAAATTATGTAGTTTTCGTGACCCAGCACCACCAACCCAGTAGAGAAGCTGGACACTTCCCACCACATAGATGCTGCAATTATTGCGCGGACTAAGTAGGTGAGACATTTGATGCGAGGCCATCCTATATATTTCTAGTCCCTTCTTTCTTTTCCCTTTTTGTTATCAATACATGGTAATTTTGTTGAAGGGAAGGAGTTACCAGTTACTTCTCCCGGTCTCGACTAGGTTAATGGGTTTTGAAGATTTAATAGTTACTTAAACAAGTTGATGCATTTTCTCAAAATCTCAATCATTAATTCTTTTGTGGTTTGTTATTTCTTGCATTTTATTCTATAAAATACAAGCATATTTTAGTAAATCGAAATACACGACCTAGTAGGGGTGGGCAAAATCCGAACCAATCCGCTTAAACTACCCAAACCAATCCGAACTGTATAGAAATCGATCCGATCCGATTGACTAACGGTTTAGATTGGATTACAAAATTGTCAATCTGATTACAGTGGTTCGGTTTTCGGATTTGGATGTTTAAAATCCGAACTAATCCGAACCGACCGAAAATTATATTATATATATATATATATATATATATATATATATATATATATATATATATGATTTAAATATATTAAATATAACTAAATTTTATTATATATTTATGAAATAGTTTATTATAAATATAAATTTATATTAATAAATATAAAAACTAGTAAACAATAAATATTTAACTCACGCTTTCCCTTTTCGAAATCGAAATCCCTAAGTCGATTTCCCTTTCTCTTCTTTGCCATCGTCTACTGGTCACTGCTTATTGCTGTTTGCTCGTCTCTACATGTCTTACTGCTACTCTGACACTATTATTTGGGTATTGCAAATTTGCTTCTTCTTTGATCTCATTTTTGTGGTTGCTTCGGGAGAAAATGAGAGAAACCAACACTTCTGAACTTTGAGTTTCCTTGTATGGTGAATAAAGTAGGCATAAACCTTTCTCAGGGATTTGGCTTGAGTTGTTCTTAGTTTGAAATGAGTCTACGCATTTTTATTTTCTTTTTGTCCTGCATTTGCAAATTGCAAGGAAGTGAAATTTGTAACTGATGAAGTTCAGAAGCAAAAAAAAGAAGAAAATGAATATAAATTGTATGTTATATTTATTTATTATTTAGATAAAAATTATAATTTATTTAAATTTTTTATGATGATTTTGACTTTGTATTTGTGTATATATGTATGTTTTCTTTTTCCGTAATATTATTCACAAACCGATTAAACCGACCAAACCGAACAACATTTGAGTGGTTTGGTTTGGTTTGGATTTTTAAAAAAAATTTAAGAAATCCGAACCAATCCAAACCGAAAATTATTTTGCGGTTTGGGTTAACTTTTTTTAAAAATCCGAACCAAACCACCCGATACCCACCCCTACAACCTAGTACTCAAACCGAAGCTACAATTATTGCCCCCGCCAAGAAGGAGAGACATATTATGAAAACACCATGTGGTATATTCCTAGTCTTTTTTCCCTATATAAAATAAAATTTTTAATTCCCTCGTATATATATATTTAATTATTGGTAGGATTCGCGGGTCGTAAGCAACATCCTTGTTAATTATCACGTGCTGGTAGTAGGCTGTTGAAATAGAAGGGAAGATGGAGAATTCTAAATGCAAAAGAAAGTTCTATATATGACAACCTATCGAAGAGGTATAATACAATACTCGAGAGCTTAAAAATGGCTTCTATGCCTGGATTCCTCTCTGCATGGCCATGGAAGCCTCTTGGAAACTTTAAGGTTTCCTATATCAACTAACTCATCTCTCTTAACTCTCTCTCTCTCTCTCTCTGCCGACACACAAACAGAGATACACATTCCAAAGACTTATGGTTTTTCTTTTACATTCAAGATGTCCTTTATGTTACTTCTGCTTTGAACCCTACATTGTTAACTCTTTCATTCTCTTTGCTTTCTGTTTTCCATGTTTCAGTAGTCATACTATTCTTCCTGCTATAATTTCTTTGGTTAACTAAGTATTATGCATTTTAATGGCAGTATGCAATACTAGCTCCAATGACGATTCACAGCACATACTCTTTCTTTGCACAAGATAAGAGTGAAAGGGACTTGGCTTCCTTACTCGTATTACCATTTCTACTGTGGAGAATGCTTCACAATCAAATATGGATTACTATCTCTCGTCATCAAACTGCAAAAGGTGTTTCTCGAATTGTTGACAAAGGGCTTGAATTTGAACAAGTTGACAGAGAAAGAAACTGGTTGGTTTACATAACCCTTCACTCCATATCACTTTATTTTTTCATGAAAATAATTCATTCTTACTATTCAATATTTGTGAGAGAATATGGCATAAGAAATAGAATTAAATTTGTTGTGAAAAAGAATTAGGTAACGGAAGGACTATTTTATTATTATTTAAATTCAAAAAAAAAATATTTTATAGCCGTTGATATAAAATGGACCATTTTGTAATAATCCTAATTTAAGAGTGATCAAATAGTATTTTAGTCTATATTTTGAATATAATGTGCTGTTTATATATTATTATATTACTGTTGGCATATAAATTAATCTAATGCCTCTGATATCCCAAACCAGTAGAGACAACAAAAATTAAAAACATGAAAGCACACTAAATAGTCAGAAATGCTATCAACCACCAGCTCCTTCATTACATATTGGTTTGGGTGGAAGAGACCCCACCATTGATCTTTACTGTACATTTTTCCGATTGTTCACTTTTCTGAGATTGTTCAGCTCTTTAAAAATTTGAACTCTCTTATCAATTGAACCTTAATTTTTTATATTTTTATCTGATTCTTAAACATACAGGGATGATCAAATATTGCTGAATGGAATACTGTACTACCTGGCGAACTACAGTTTTCCTGGGGCATCCCAGCTTCCATTGTGGAATTCAAAGGGTATCGTTATGGTGATACTACTTCATGCTGGCCCGGTTGAGTTTCTTTACTACTGGCTCCACAGAGCTCTGCACCACCCTTACCTCTATTCTCGTTACCATTCACATAATCATTCCTCCATTGTCACAGAACCTATAACATGTGAGTTCTATAGTAACAGTTGCCACAATAATGGTTTCTGAGGTGCTCTAGGGTGAAAGTCATTTTATGTAAGGGATTACCCGTTAAATTATGTTATATGTCAATTTAACTTATAAGCTTCCATTCTGGAGATTAATATACACACACACAAAAATGGCAAAAGAATTTGTTTGTTTTGTAGTGGAAACTCTGTAGGGGTTTCTTTTCTTCGAAAGATCTACCTAATCTATACCTATCCTTAAAAGTGAAGGGAAGACATATAACCCAAAACTAAAGAGTGGGGTGGGCTTAATGGTCACTACTTCTTGCAAAGGCTTTGTGAGCTTTACCAGCTGAGTTCTAATCCCTGAGAACCCCAAGCTAGAAATCCCTGCAAATGTCTCCTTCATATTGATCTATGAAAAAAAAAATAATCATAATAAACAAAGAAAAACCCTAAACTCGATAGCTCGAGTTCTAATCCCTCAAAACTGTTGAAATCACTATATATATCCACCTGCCATTCCCTCTATGGCCAAAATAAAACCTAAACTCTAGCTTGAGTGTGCTAGTCCGATTAACTCGTCAATTTAGGTTGAAATGGGCGCCACAAATTGTAGCCCTAACAATTTGTTTGAGTTGTGATTAGCTAAGCTGGCCATAATTCAATTTGGCAGACCCTTATGATTTTTTTTTTTAATTTTGTAATTCTATTTTTAACTTTATTGCTATATTAATTGATAATATAATGATAAGGGGGAGTCTAACTGACCCCAAGTAATAAATAGGGTTAGATTACCCTATCCTATATGGCTTAATCATAACCATTAATAGTGCAATGAATGGTAAAGATTAGTTAACCTTTAACTTAAATATCCAGTTTTATTTTTTTCTCAAATTAAACCACATAACTATTAAAATTTATATAAAATCTTATCTTTATTTTTTTTTTTCTTATCTTTCTCACTCCCATATCCCCTCTCCCCTCTCATATTTTTTTTTTTTTTATTTCTCTTCATGCACAATAGGAAAACCTTGTACTCAAAAATTAAAAAGAAAAAATGCAACCAAAAAATAAAAATAATTATCAAAGTCATCCTTACAATTTTTCTTTTTATCTAACACTTGTAGTCATTTTTTATTTACAAACAATATCTTCCTTCAATCAAAAAAATTTCTTGTTTTTTTTTCTTTAGATGGGAATTAAAAAAAAAATTCTTCTTCCTCACACAAACACTAATCTATATTTTTTATTTTTTCTTTTAGTGACAATTCACAAAAAGAGGTTAAATTAAAATGTGATTTGAAGCATTTTTTTTTTAATATTTGCTCACTCAAAACTAAAATTTTTATATTTAATCTCTTCAAAATATTAATCTTTAATTATAAATAGGAATTGTTATAAATATAAAATTTTCTTTAAAAATTATCTTAACTCTCAAGTTGTAGTTTGAGAGATAGAAATTAAAAATTTTAAATGATAAGCATTATATTTTAATAATATAATCCAAATAACTTATTAAAACAATTTATTTTGATTTAAATATATTTAAAAAAAATTACACTTTAAGTTATCTTTAACATTTATTAATTAGTATAATAAAATATATATATTTTTTAAATTATGTATATTTCTCTTTTCTTATCACATATAAAAAATATATTTTATTTATGAATTAATATTAATTATTGTTAATAAAATTGTAAAAGGGTAGTATAGCTGTGAATTTTTAAAATAAGATTTCAAAGAAATAAATTTCTTTTATCACAGACACACACAACACACACACGCACTTTTCCCTCACCCCAGACACAAAGGTGTTTTCCCTTAACCCACACCCACACACCCCCCCCCCCCCCCAACAACACACATACACACATTATTAAAAACATATTTTTATTTTTTAAATATTAATTATTTTAATAAAATTATAT
The DNA here is from genome assembly GCA_022379115.2 of Bauhinia variegata. Lineage (NCBI taxonomy): Eukaryota > Viridiplantae > Streptophyta > Magnoliopsida > Fabales > Fabaceae > Bauhinia > Bauhinia variegata. Next base: position 12,898,869 of record CM039427.1, on the reverse strand, counting down.
TAGTTGATTTTATTTTAATTAAAGAATACATATTAAAGTTTGAGGGGAAAGAAAGTACTGCCACGTAAAATTATGAAATTTTAAAGAAGAAAATGGCCCTCTTAACCCAAAAAAAAAAAAAAAAAAAGAAAGAAAGAAATAGGTCTATGGAAACTCAGTCTAATTTTTATTTTTGTTTTCCTTGTATATTTATTTAACTAATATTTTTTTTGGTTGCAGCTGTCATCCATCCTTTTATTGAAAATATATCTTATTTTCTGCTGTTCTCAGTACCATTGTTAACAATAGTAATCACGAGAACTGCATCTATGGCTGTTGTTTTTGGTTACGTAACTTACATTGACTTCATGAATAACATGGGTCACTGCAATTTCGAGTTCATTCCCAAGGGGCTGTTTGACATTCTTCCTCCACTCAAGTATATCATATACACTCCATCGTAAGTATTAACATAATGGGTAGTGTTAAATATAAAATCATTTCTTAGGGTTTTATATGGCAGTTTAACCTTTTAGTTGAATTTGTTTCTTGACACAGTAGTAGTTTTTGTTCATAATTAACAAAAAAAGAAAGTGTTTCATAACTTAAAACCAACAATAAATTATTGTTCATTATTGTTACTAATATTTTACAAAGAAAAAAAGTGGACTGATTAAATTTTCCTTTTCCTTTTTCTAATGGTTATAGGTTTCATTCTTTGCACCATACAAAGTTTAGAACAAACTACTCCCTATTTATGCCATTCTATGATTATGTATACGGAACCATGGACAGTTCATCTGATCAATTACATCAGTCTGCACTTAAAAGAGAAGAAGATTGCCCAAATGTTGTGCATTTAACGCATATAACAACCCCTGGTTCCGTTTATCATCTCCAGCTAGGGTTTGCTTCCTTGGCATCTAAGCCACAAAGTTCAAATTGGTATCTCTGGCTAATGTGGCCTCTCACACTTTGGTCCATGATACTCACTTGGGTCTTTGGTTGCACATTCATAGTGGAGAGCAACCGATTTAAAAAACTTGCCCTGCAGACCTGGGTTGTGACCAAGTACAACATACATGTAAGCACTTCAATTTCATTTCTAACTTATTTTTATTCTGTAAAACATCTTGCAGTTTGAACTAGCAATCTTTTAATTGTTGGTCTAAAGATTTGGTGTGAGCATGCATCTTAACCGTTTTATATATAGTTGTCATGTGTGAAATATATTTTGTGGTTAGTACATTTAAGAGTTTTCAAATATGAACGAATAACTACAGAGATCTAGTAGCCTTTTTGTAGGTTTACAGATGCATTAGAAACTTACTTGAAAAGAAAGTGATATAGTCACACGTTTATAGAAGTCATTTGGCCCAACGTCAAGCACTTAGGAAGAATTTTAAGAGTAAATCTACATTTACATGGCTGTAATATTCATGATTTAACAAAAAAGAACCATCTTGTTATAAATATCAGTTATTTCATTGATTATTGTGTAGTGATTGTTCTAAACAAGACTATTTTGCAAAATAGTATATATTCAAGTACACAAATCGTTGTTCACTCTAATTTTAAATTTAAACATAACTTGCTTTATTTCTTTCTTCTTTTTTCAATTCTTGTGAAGTACTTCATGGAAAGGCAAAAGGAGCCTATCAATAGGTTGATTGAAGAAGCAATACTGGATGCTGAGAGAAAAGGAACAAAAGTGGTGAGCCTAGGACTCTTGAATCAAGAGGAAGAGCTCAACACATATGGAGGGCTATATGTGAAAAGGAACCCAAAGCTTAAAATTAAGATTGTTGATGGTAGCTGCCTTGCAGCTGCTATTGTTACTAACAGCATTCCTACAGGGACCACTCAAGTATTATTAAGGGGTAAACTCACTAAGGTTGCTTATGCCATTGCCTTTACTCTGTGCCAGAAGGGTATTCAGGTCAGATTATGCATCCATTTTGCTATATTAGCTGGTTATATTTGATTATCTCACTTAATAGAATTGAGTGAAAAATGATGAAAGTGGCTCATTACTTCAGGTGGCTACAGTGCTTGAGGAGGAGTATGTGAAGCTCAAAAGTTCATTGAACAACATTGCTGAAAGTAATTTGGTTATTTCGAAAAGTTATACTCAAATGGTAAAACATCGAAGTTCCATTTGTTTGTTGCTTAGAATTTCCACCATAAGAAACAACTAGATATGATGATAGCATATTTTTTAAATTTCACTGTGATTAATCCAATCAACTATTTTAGTGCTGTTGCAGCTATGTTACCGCACTGAGATTTAGTATAAGCAAATTAAGTAAATTTAATTTGGCTATGAAACATCTTTTGTGTTATAAAATAACTAGAAATATTCATCTTCTGTAATTTTCTTTTTTGGACAGATATGGTTGGTGGGAGATGGATTAACTGAAGAGGAACAGCTCAAGGCACCCAAAGGGACATCATTTATCCCATATACTCAATTCCCACCGAAGAAATATCGCAAGGATTGCACTTACCATTATACACCAGCAATGCTGACACCCATGTCCCTTGAGAATATACATTCTTGTGAGGTTTGTATAATTGTTTATATTTACTTCTCTATCACATTTTCCTGTGCAATTCATATCTTTAAACATGATACGAAGAATGAGCTCATGCTTGATCTTAATGATAAAATTTAGCTGAACTTGTGCAGAATTGGTTGCCCAGAAGGGTAATGAGTGCATGGCGCATAGCTGGGATAGTGCATGCTTTAGAAGGATGGAATGAACATGAGTGTGGTTACACGATGCTTAACATGGAAAAAGTTTGGAAAGCTACTCTAGCACATGGTTTTGAGCCCCTGGCTACACCAGCACAGTCAAAGTATTAGCAATTATTCGAAGCATAATTAACAGTCACTTCTGGCCAAGTTTACACTTTGTACCAATATGTTATAGAAGGGCTTATTGCTATTGCTTGCTCTAATAATTAAACAATGCAATGCGTATCTAGGTCATTGCTAGAATTAAATGTTGTTAAATCAGCTGGCAAATGAATGCCATATCTCTGCTTTACCATATTTATATATGTGATAACCTTATTTATATGCGTTTCAATGGTGACATAATTGGTGCAAGCATATAATATAATTCATATTGCTCTCTGGTTAGCACTAATTCATAAATTGAGAGATTAACATCCTTAGTACCTGCTAAGGAGTATTTCAAGATATAAAAATTCTAAATGTTAATAAAATGGAAGTGTTGAGATCACCTAAACAATATTACTTATTATTTTTTAAAATTTTCTGTGTGTGCGTGTGTAACGGGAGAGGGATTTCTTCCATTAAACCATTAGATTTCAAAATTCAATGGGAGGCATTCTTTAGCACTCAACTCTAACGAGGAACTTATTTTCATTTAATCTATCAATCTACATTTATTTTCTACATTAAGAGAGAACTATCTACCTCAGTATCTCAATAAATATATTTCTTCAGACTTGTATTTATACTCTTGCATACAAACTTCTAAAACTCTTACCTAATCAAGAGGACGCACAAAAGAACAAGATCTGATATCAAGAGCTTTAATCCTTACTAGCATAAAAGGACAAGGGCTTTTAGGTCTAGCGAATTCAAATGTCATCACAAAGTAATACGCGGACAAAATAATAGAAAGGCTTGTTAGGTTGTAACCTCAAAACGCAGCTTACACAAAAATTAGGCTATTTGCTAATAATATGTTGGTATAGTGGCACCTTCTTTAGTCTTAAGTATAAGAGAGTTGATATACTCCGAGTTCTATTCCCATTGTGGATGTTTTCCTTCCGCTTTCCCTAAGTTGTGCGTTCGTATATAACAAAAAACAAAAATTATGGTATCCATTTAAAAAAAAAAAAGAAAAAGAAAGAAAGAGGTAACCAAAAGGGCATCCTAGGAAAAACTTATGGCATTCAAAAAAACAAAAAAAAAAAATAGAGAGAGAGGGGAGAAGAAGAATAAAAATAAATAATAAAGGAGTTACTAGGTTGAAAGGCTCAAGAGGATGTGTTTTAATCAAGGTTACAAAAAACATTAGAGCTATAACTTTGACACCAAAGGGGGATGTGTCTTACCTCCATGGCATAGAAGTCCTAGTCAAAGCAAAATCACAATCAATTGGTTTGGATATAGTAGAATTGTAAAGAGGGCAAAATTAATTTCCATGTTACAAAATTTCTAAGTTGTGTTGGTTCTTGCATCAATTATTATGAACCATGTGATTTTTTATTCCTATTTGAATATATGTATGCACATTCAGTAGGGCATGTCCAACCTTATAAAGTCTTCAAACAGCGCAAATTACCATTTCACAAATGTTGTCACCTATTTTTTAAAAATCACCGAGCTGGGGCAAAATTACATAAGTATTTTCCATTCCTTTCTCCCAAATTTCAGCAAAAAATAAATAAATAAATAAACTCCCTGCAAAATTAGCATTTCAAAAATTTTCATTTTCTTATTCTTTATTTTTCTCATGAATACCCCCTTGTTTCCTTAAAAAAAAAAAAGAAAGAAATTAATTACCTTCGAAAAAGTGATTAAATATTTGAATTAATTTCCTTTGATCTTAAGATTATCTTCATGTTCAGAGCTGGCAAAATATATTAGCCTGATAAGGCTGGTCTGCTTTTACCCAAAAAAAAACAAATGTAGGTTTTGGTAGAAAAAATTATGCTCAAAAAATTTCAGGTATTTTTAGCCAGACCAATAAAGCATGATACTCAGTTAACTTTTTTGCAAGTTAACCGATGAGGTTTGACGAGCTTGAACCCTTTTTTAAAAAAAAAAAAAAAAGAAAAAAGAAAATTTCAAACCACTCATTTATGTTCTAGATCTTTCTTAAATATAATTATTTGTGATATGTCAAATATTCTTCTTTCTTATAAGGAGTAGTACACATTAAATAAATCTTTTTAATTTAGTTATAACTTGTTTTACTTTCTTACTTGAAATTGAATAAAGAGTACATTGAATAAATCTTTTTAGTATATTAATTATTCGCTCATTTATTTCATATTAACATTCAATATCATATATTTTGTAAATATATTAATTGAATTTTGAAAACATAAACATAACATTAGGATGTTTTAATGATAAATATTAACGTTTTGGAAGGTCAGGTGATCAAACTTAGAGTTTACTTCTTCAAAATCAATAATCGGATCGCAGCCTAGTGCTGACCAGCTACGCCCTCTTCTCTTTCTCTCTGTAGAATTTTCAATGCTTTCTTTTTTTGGTCTTGAATGTATTTTAATTTTTAGTCTACAAATAAAACAATTAAACACCAAACTTATGAATTACTAAATAACAAAAATAGCCCTTGACCTTCATATCTATGAGCATTTGATTGAAAATTAAGGAGGGAAAGTTAGACTTTTTTTATTACTTCTTTTCTTTTTCTTTTTTTTCTCCTTTGGTGATGATTATATATAGGAATGTCGAAATGAGAAAATAGAATTGAAAATATCATACTGTTAGTTAACCATAGCTTATACATTTGGTTTTCTCCATAATCAAACTAAAGAATCTATATCTATATCATCAGTATTCTATATTTATATTATATATACTCTATATCTTTTATATCAATCCACGTAAGAAAAAAAGAGCGAAATTTTTTTAAAATGAGCATGTATAAACAATATGTTAAGTTACTTTTTTGTCTAATATGCATTAATTATTATTTTTTTACTTCATTTTAAATTTATTATTGAAAAAAAAAAAGGTAAAACAAACTCTAGTTCATTTTTTTTTATAAGATACTATATTTTTATCTCATATAACATCTTAAATTGTCTCATATTTATCAAAACATTACAAAAATCAATGAAGTACTAATTTTTTTTCTTAAACACCAATTTCTTCTTGCTTTAAAAGAATAATAATACTCGAGTTGAGATGACTTGCACCACCCCAAATCTACTCATAACACAGGTGCAAGACTCTAACATAATTTGAACTTTCCTTCGTTTCGGATTTTTCTTTTTTATTTTTTAATCTCTTCGTTCATAAGTTTTGACTTTTGAGCACATGCAGTGTTTGTTTGTTATGTTAGATTTGGTAACTTTTTAATTTTTTTTTATACGTAAGAGAAAAAACTACTGCCTTTACTAAGGTTATTCCAACACAATCAGCGATAAGCTCAAAGGAGAGCCAGCTCACGGGATAATCCAAAACAACACAAGGAGGTTCATCGGAGGCAGCAAACTTGGCTAAATTGTCCACACATTAGTTTGTTTCTATGTAAGCATGAATAATCTTAACCTGCCAATCCCACCGAAGCATGGAAGAAACATCATTACTAATGTGTGGATAATTTAGCTAAGTTTTAGAATAACATCCCTTGTTCTTCTTACTTCTTCTGGAAGCTATAAGATCCATAATCGGTAAATTCCTTTCTTTTCTTTTCCTGTGTTGTCTCTCTCTGTTTCTGGGAATTATTTTCTTATTAGATAGGTGATACTGATACATAGGCGTAGGTGATTCTATTTCTTTGCCTCATGAAATGAAATATGAACCGATCCATTCCACAACCACAGGTCTGATCTCGCATGACATAGCATGGAGCTCATTTCATTAACTTTGTCCGATGATCATTTTTAAAATTTTTGGATTCTGGATTGACTTTTTTTTTTGGTAAATTTCTTTCTTTTAATTGAATTATCTGTAGAAGGAAACTGATGAGAAATCGGGCTAAAATTCATCTGTGTAGTTGTTTCATGGGCAACACATGCCTCGGATCTTTCAAAGAAAAGCATTTTCAGGGCTACAGCCAGCCCGAGGAGCATTCCACTACCCATTCCAAGAGCAACAATCCTTCTGATAGCTCAGACTACTACACATCCAGCTTGAACACTAAGGAAAACCTCAATAATAAAGATACCAGCAAAAGTTCTTACTCAGATAACAACAACTATAACACTAATCTACCCTTTGTCATTCCGCCTGAGAAAGACGCAGCCATGAGACGAGGTGGTGATTACCAAGCAGATTATGTATTGGGTCATAAGACTCCCAACATTCTTGATCTTTACACTCTAGGCCGTAAGTTAGGACAAGGACAGTTTGGGACTACTTATTTATGCACTGAGAATTCGACGGGCATTGAATATGCTTGCAAATCTATATCTAAGAGGAAGTTGACCTCCAAAGAGGATGTGGAGGATGTAAGGAGAGAAATTCAGATAATGCACCATTTAGCAGGTCAAAAGAGTATTGTCACCATTAAGGGTGCTTATGAGGATCCCTTGTACGTGCATATTGTCATGGAGCTTTGCTCTGAAGGAGAGTTCTCTGACCGCATTGTCCAGAGGGGCCACTACAGTGAGAGGGAGGCTGCAGAATTGACCAAAATTATTGTCGGAGTTGTTGAGGCATGTCATTCTCTAGGGGTTATGCATAGAGATCTCAAGCCCGAAAACTTTTTGTTGGTCAATAGGGATGATGATTTTTCTCTTAAAGCAATTGACTTTGGCCTTTCTGTTTTCTTTTACTAGGCTTGCCCTTATACTTTGATAACTGCAAATGCTTTCTAAATTTTCCATTATTGTCTCTGCTGCATTTCTACTTTCTTTTGAAGAAGGTACTTTCATTGCATTATTTCCAATACCAGCCATGCTTTATCTTCTCATTATGCAAAAGTGTCACTCTAGATTATCTCTGCTGCATTTACATTGATTATGCATACTAGTTATTTGAAAAGTCCATGCCATTTTTAGTTTGTCTTTGTTTATTAACACTATGCAATTCAATGCCTTAGGTCAAAGTTTCACTGATGCTGTTGGATCCCCATTTTATGTTGCTCCTGAGGTTCTACTCAAGAACTATGGGCCAGAAGCAGATGTATGGGCAGCAGGTGTCACACTCTACATCTTGCTTAGTCGTGCGCCACATTTTTGGGCAGGTATGTGTCATTGCAAATACTCTTAACCTCCTCTCCTTACGCTGTGCCATCACTGAAAGTTTCAACCTTTTGGAGCTCAGAAACCAAACACGGAATATTTGATGCTGTGTTGAGGGGACATATAGATTTTGATTTTGACCCGTGGCCCCTAATATCTGATAGTGCAAAAGATCCAATCCGGAAGATGCTATGTTCTCGGCCTTCAGAACGGTTGACTGCTCATGAAGTGTTATGTATGTTTATTCTTCTATTATTCTCTTGATGATGTTGCCAAGAAACAGACCATCTTGTAGGAACGGATTATAACCACATGATGGATGTTACAGAACCATTATTGTGTACAGAATAGATGTCATACAACTGCTGACTATTAGAAACTTAGTTATTGCCTATGCTATTTACTCTTGTAAAATAGGTTCACCTTGACTATGGTTCCAATAAATGTCTAAAGTGAATCCAAATTTGTTACAGTCAACTGCAGCATGCGATCAGTTGTCAATCGTCCAATTAACATATATATATATATATATATATATAGTCAACACAAATATATGCAAATCAGACAGCTGATAGTGACTGCAGCAAATCTTATTTCATCTAAAGTCCTACTTGCATTGCCTTATCTATGGGAGATTCTCCTTGGAAGAACTGGAGCTCCTCTGTAAACTTAAATACATGAGACTTCTTGTTTCCTCAATGTCTTACTGCTGTATCTTTGTTTTGGGGTTAATATTCTTCCCAGGTTTATAAAACAGAAGAATGGATTAAAATTTTGCAGAAGTTGAGGATTTAACAATGTTACTTTCAAACACAGTTGCTGCATCTTTTTTTTTGGAAAACCTAAGATGGAGACTAAAGGATGCTTACTTTTGTGTTTGTTTAGGTCATCCATGGATTTGTCAAGATGGAGTTGCTCCTGATAGGTCGTTGGACCCTGCTGTCAAACAGTTTTCTGCAATGAATAAGCTAAAGAAGATGACTTTGCGGCTAAGCGACATTAAATAATTTATTGAATATTTGTTTACAATATTCACATACATCTATATACATACTTAACCATAATATGAGTCTGTTTACTATACCTTTTTTTTTTTTCATTTATAGTGAATATGAAACTATCCCTAAAAATGTGAGTGGTTTAATAAACTAACTGAGATTAAATTTCACCAAGAAGATTATTTACTACAACTGCAACGTGAAAAAAGGGGTAGATTTAGATACTCTAAATTGAGAGGGTGCATTTGACAATTATTGGTGAGAAAATCAATATAGGGTTTTATAAAATCATCTCAGTCACCTGAAATGTCAATTAAGTAATATGAATTGTATAATTTCCTATTTCTTTGTTGTTAACATGTAATTGATGTGTGCTACCCGCTTTTCCGTTTTCCCTACGATCATTGCATGAGGAAAAAAAAAAGTAGTTTAGAGAGTAAACGATCATTGCATGAGAAAAATAAAATGTACTTCAGAGAGTAAACCACAAAAAATTAAATAGAGGTATTATGAAAACATATATTCTTTTTAAATATTAAATAGTTATCTATAAATTGGTGAACCACACTATATAAATCGAAGGGTTAAATTGATCTAGAATAAAGAGCAGGAAGGAAAGAAAATTTTAGTACTCTTTAGGCAAGGAATTCCCTTCAAAATAAATTTAGAGTGTTTTTCTAAAATGAGATACTTCTTTAATTTGGCTCAAATAATCTCTAAACAATATAATACATAATATTAATTTATCAAAAGATTTTGAAAAAATTTCAAAATACCTCGTTAAATTTTGTGTTATGTGCACTTTAATATCAAAACTTTCAAAATATGTATTTAACCTTTTAAGTTTTTAAAAATGTTTGGATATAACCCAAACTTTAACTTTTGTTAAAAATTTATTATTTAACAAAAAATGCATCTATATCGCATTGTTTCTCTATTAACCTCTTTTTTATGATAGACAAATGGAAATAGTAAGTGAAAATAAAGAAATTAGTAAGATGCATATGGTTTTTTTGTTAAATTTTTAACAAAAATTAAATTTTAAAGTAAAATCTCTTTTACCCACTTCACAGTTTCACCAAATCTAAAATAAACCCCCACATTTTATTTGTCTCAAAATTTATCCGGGTATTATTAAAACCCCCAAAATTGACTCTCCATCCATTGCCGTGCTCACTAACAGCTCACTAAGAGATATCGCTATAAGAACTGTTAAATACTGATATGGCTTTTATTTGACGAGGTGGCCAATTAACATAATAAGTTGGCATGCGCAAACAAAAAAGAAACAAGAAAACACCTAAAGAGACAAACACAAATATACTAGCCCAATAAGGCTGGTCTGGTTTTATCCAAAAAACAAATGTAGGTTTTGGTAAAAACAATTATGCTCGAAAAACTTTAGGTATTTTTAATTGTACCGATAAAGCATAATACTCGGTCAATTTTTTTGCAAGTCAACGGAAAAGGTCTAACAGGCTTGAACTTTTCTTTTTTTTTTTTTTTTATAATTTCAAACCACTCATTTATGTCCTAGATCTTTCTTAAATATAATTCATTGACCCTAAACTCCTCCTAAAATAATTATTTGTGACATGTCAAATATTCTTTCTACTCATAAGGAGACTAACACATTGAATAAATCTTTTTAGTATATTGATAATTCGCTCATTTATTTCATATTAACATTCAATACATATATTTAGTAAATATATTTTAATTAAATTTTGAAGACATAAACATAACATTAAGATGTCTTAATTGGTAAAATATTAATGTTTTGGTAGCTCAATTGGTCAAACTTGAGTGTTAACTTTTTCAAAGTCAATAATTTTGCCTTAGTATTCTTTAACAAATTTTAAATTAAAAGGTCACTTGATTTTAAAAACTTTAGTCATAAAAATATATATTTATATATATACCCAATCTAAAATTTAAAATTTCTTATATCAAAATATAGCAAATTCGGGAAGTTTTTGTTGTTAAAAAATGCATGCAAAACCGAAAAACCCAAATAAGCTCGTTACTTGCATAAGGTCAATCCTAAGCTCAATTTTTTAGGACCAGAAAAAAACAAAAAAATTTAACTAAGATTGTTTAAGCCCACAAACTACGGTGAGCCAACCCAAAATTGGCAGGTTAACATATTTTTGCTACCTCTATTCATGTTTGATTATTGATTTGATGATTCGGTCAAAGTGCAAACAATCTTAATTTAACAATAGATTCGTGCATTTCTTAGAGAAACTATTTTGAGAATGGTCTTCATTATTTTAGGAATGTCATCAATCATTGCCTATGTAGGGGCAAAGTGAAAGTCAACAGAGTTAAACGAAACAACGATGAAGAAAAGTGAATATCAGTTGTCATATGGGAAAAATAGAAGGAATAATCAAAGGGATATTAGAAAATTTAAGTCTAGATAGAGATGCAATGATTAATTCAACAATTATTAAAAAAAAAAAAAGATACGAATTCAAAGACTAAATTAGTAATTTCAGAAGACTGTAATTGATTGAGTTCATATGGACTCATCCCACAAATTATAAGATACTTTCAAAGAAAACAAGCGTTCTTGCAAAGTTATTTTTCTTGTGAAAAACAAAAACGTAAAAAATTTTGTTTTCTCACCTATTGATTGTCTTTGGTTTGGAGTAGTCTTTTATTGTCAACGCAATAATTTTGTTTTGTCCTCAACACAAAGGATTTTGTATTTCACTGTCAGTGCAAATATTTTATTTCTGTCTCTGCTCAATGATTTTACGTCTGTGTTAGCATAATGATTTTGTTTTGCTGTTAGTACAATGATTTATTTTTTCATCACCTCAATAATTTTATTTTGTCGTCAATGCAATGATTTATGTCCTGTCGTAACCCAGTGATTTTATTTTGCCATCAATGAAATGATTTATCTTGTCATCACCTCACTAATTCTGTTTTGCCCATGAGTGCAATGATTTATTTTGTCATGACCTTTGTGATTTTGTTTTAATGCAAGACTATGCCAGGAATAATTTTTTACTTTATATCTTTCACAATGCTTCAAGCATTGTTTATTTGAGTGCTGAACCATTGTCTTTGGAGTTATTCATATACATATATATATATATATATATGAGAGACAGTACATCAAGACATACATTACAAGTCACGTCTCAAAAAAACACATGCAATTCCAATACATCAATCAACACATCCATTGCAAGAACATAAAAAAGAAAGAAAAAAATTCTAATCATGATAGTAAAGCTTTTATGTTGACCTACTTAAAGAAAATGGAACACATAAGTGCATCCATTACAAGTACATTAGGAGGAGAAGCCATGTTGATCTACAAGAAAATAGAACACACAAGTAAAGCTTTAATGCATAATAATGGAAAGGGACAAAGTCTATAGACATAAGAAATTTTAAGTATATACCTACGAGATCCTTTCAACTTTAGTCATGTTTTGATGAGACAACCATGGTCAACGGGGGCAATAATCTATTACCTACAAAAAATAAAAAATAAAAAGACAGGCATATAAGTTTAGTCTGAAAAATAAATGACAATCTATATAAATTAAAGATTATATATAATAATATTGAAGCATAAAATTATTGATGAAAGAATTATAAATGTTTAAGTCAATCTTTTTGTTTTCCTTATAATTTGTTGACTTGCTTGCTATTCTTCTTTGTACAAATTATGGGATTGATATAATTTATAAATTACATATATAATATACGGGTATGGGATGCAGTGAGTACTTCACTATGCATCTACTCTAGCCCCATAAATTATCTATGAAAATCTCCATCCACCTTCTCATACATGATTCTCTTATTTCATGCCCATACTTGATAGTGTTAAAAATTGCCGCCCCATTAGGTATTGGTTAAATTATCATCTTTATCCGAATTTTATGGCTTAGAAAAAAATAGAGAGAGATGGAGCAACATATTGTAACAAGACCCCAGCCTAATGCATTGAAGGGGGGTGTTTTTGCAAAGGGACTGAGGGAAAGTGTGTCTGGTCCCTGAAATCAAAGCATATGTTGACTCACATTAGGTTGCTACAAAAACCTTCCGGTAATAGATTAAGAGTGAGATGCCAATGAAAGTTGAGGTATCTGAAAGAAATAGGTATTTACATTGAAGTTTTTTCACGATCCGATATTCAAACTGTTTGGGGGTAAGTCTTAGATGGATTGGTCAGTGGTAGAGTTGTATTCTCGGGTCCGATGGGTCTTTCAGTCAAGCTCGGCTTGAAGGGTGTCTACAGACAAAAAAATATGAGTGGGTCGAACACAATGTCTCAATGCTCAAGTCAATATCATAGACAAGTAAAATTTTTAAGGATTACAATTTTTTAAGTTATATACTTTATTAATAATAATTTATATATAATATTTTACGAAAATTTTTAATAATTTTATTCTGACATCATGATTGTTAGGCTAAATATCTATTCTTATCATCAATTAATGTTATCTGGGCTGAGCCTTCTAACTTTAGCCCACCTATATCACAAACCATTAAAGCTCTTTTTCGGCTTACTCAATACCTTTCTAGATAAATTATAAAGCCCAAAGAGCCAGCAAGTTCAGAATTCAGATTCAGGAGAAATAAACGAGTTCCGAAATTTGAGAATAGAGAAGATAGAGTACTCGATGGTGACCACAAATGGCATGAACATGCACATAGCATTAATTGAGTTAGGCTCAGTAGTTCTGTTCCTCCATGGGTTCCCTGTGCTCTGGCACTTGTGGCGTCGTCAGCTTTTCATGGTAACACAAATAGAGCTCTGGTTCTCTTTTGTTTTCACTTATTGATGTATTTATTTAAACAGAACCGACAAAGCATAAACTAGAGACTACCCTGAAGAGAGAAAATCTTTGTGCCAAAAATAGTTATTGAGGTAAACGGTAGTTTCCATAGCGAAAGGAGAGGGACGAGGGAACAATAAATGAGTTATGGCGGTGGGATTCTTGGATTTTTTTTTTTTTTTTTTTTAAAGAGCGATAATGTGGTAAATTCATTTTTAAAAAAAAAAAAAAAAAAAAGGGTAAAAATAGTGAAAATGTTGATAGGAAAAAAAATCCTTTCCTTTATACATATACGTGCCTCTTTATACATGTATGTGTCTCTTCGAAACTTGAGATCTATAAGTTAAAAATAAATATATAAATCTCAATATCAGTAAAATTTATTGGTTTGTGCTGAGGAAAAATGAATTTTGTGTTAAAACATTGCTTATTTTGTTTTAATTAATGTTTGGGCTATTACATTGGGCTGATTGTATTTTTTAAGGTCATTTCTTTTGGCACACACGTCTTTTCTAGACACATACCTAGTGCGTCTAGACACAAGAGTGTGTCTGAAAAATGGAGTGTGCAGAAAGAAATGACCATTTTTTTTAATTAATTTGGGATTTTATTATTTAGAACCAGTAGTGCATGTAAAGTTTTTAAGTAACTCTTTGGATTGTTTCTTTTTCCTTTCTAAAGGGGCGCATGTAGACTTATTAGTCACACCAATAAAAATAAAAGAATGAATTTCTATTAATAAGGTGTGGCTGATTAGTAGGAGAGTTTTTATAATGTTAAAATTAAAGTTCATATAAAAGTACATGTTAAAAATAAAAATTAATCGAATCAATTTCTATCTCTAAATAAAATTAATCTCACTTTTAATGTGATATGAAAATACTTTAAAAAAAATTGAGATTTCTTCATTATGTGCATTGGTTCTCTATTATGGATCCCTCTAGTGTTCGGGCATCTATACTTAGGGTTCTTGTTTATTATAAACAATGGGTCCAAGTTCAATTTCCATATTTGTCTTTTTTAGCCCAGGAAACGAGAATCTTCAAATTTATTTGGTACGTTGTAATAGAAAAAAAAATAAGAGATGGCATTGACCAAAGAAAAAAATAATAATAATAATAACTTTAAAGTTTTTTTATTATGTAATTAAAAAAATAAAATATATATTTTTATATAAGTATAAATTTATCTTATTTTTAATATATATATATATATATATATATATAAAATGTCTTTATTTTTTAATTTAATTATCATAAATTTTATGGTTAATATTAAAAAAAATAAACTTAAATTTTTATAATATAATTTTAATTTTATAACTTGAATTAATATACAAAATTTAATATAAATTTATAAATTTTATAATTTTATAATTTTTATTGTCATAACATACTTTTTATGACAAAAAATATAACGATTTTATTTTTAAAAAAAATAATTAATTTTGAAGTCATCACTAATTATTTAAGAATTAAGATGTAATTAGAAACTTTATTTATTTTAAAATTTATGTATTTATTTTATTTTATTTTTTTAAAAAAGGCACTGAAATACAAACCAGATATGAGTTCAAGAATCAATTATGTGTGAAGAAAGTGTTAGGCACCTCACATGTCAAAAACAATTACCTAAATTGATCATGCAAGATAAGATATGACTTTAAATTGTATTTTATTCTTTGAAAAAATAAATATTATAGTCTTCAAAATAATGGCAGAAAGATAAACATATATGCATGAGTTTTCTAGATAAATCTAAGGTTCTTCCATCATTCAAGACAGATAAACTATCTCTCCAGATAGCGCTTATCTTCACTTAAGTTAAATATGGTGAGCTTAGTCTTATAAAAAAAAACGAACTACCTATCCTTCCACAATAAGTAAGAGGCATTGGGATCCCTAAAATAAATATTATAATCTTTAAAATAATGACAAAAAGATAAACATGTATGCATAAATTTTCTAGATAAACTTAAGATCCTACCATCCTTCAAAATAGATAAATTATCCCTTCAGATAGCGCTTATCCTCACCTAAGTTAAATATGATAAACTCAGTCTTATAAAAAGACCAAACTACCTATCTTTCCATAATAAGTGAAGGGCCTTGGAATCTCAACAATTCAAATGTATCTTAAAGTGTATGCATAATAATTATAATTTAATATTTGGGAACGGATACATTTAACATTATACTGTGCATTTTCCTTCTCACACTCTTTTTTTCACACCCCCATAATTTCTATTCTCACCCTCTCAATTTCTATTTGCTCCCAAATCTCTAATCTGAACCAATTCTCTTCTGTTCTCAACCCCAAAGTTGCTATTCACGCCCATTTCTCTGATCTGAACTACCTATTTTCTTTTCTCGATTTCTACCCATTCCTATCTTCTGTAACCCGTTTTGGCTATTATGCTTTTCTCTCAACACCCCCGTGATTTCTATTTGCATCCCTTGCCAGCTTTCCCATACCCCAGACAAAATTTAACCAGCTAATCAAACAGCCCTCACACACTAGGTAAACAGCATTCGAAACCACAAAAATGAAGAAAGCTTGCGATAAAAGGTTCATATATCCAGGTTGAGCATGTCATCTGAAACTATAAACATTGGACAATCAAAATAATTAACTATTTTGACATCACAAAATTTTGAAACCAGCAGTGGACAATCAAAGGAATTTTGAGCATCACGGAACTAATTCCATCATCATAGGAATTACAATCATTCAGCTCTTCCAACGAAGCTCAGGCATCGAACATGCATCAAAGGGAACCGATTAACGCCCATAAAAAATAAACCAGAAATCAACAGGGAAAACAGCATCAAGGACAGAATTGATGAACAATCAAAATAATCTCAAGTTATTTACCCACATTTATCCACATTGAACATCAATTGAAGAAAAATCTCAAAATGCCGAGAAACTTCAAAATAAAATCGGGGAGCAACAATTAAACCACAAAATATTCAAGGAGTACAGAAGCAAAGATTCATACTCGCTATCAATTTCCACGGCTTCTCTTTTCTATCTCTTTCGATTTCTGGCTCTCTCTATTCACTTGTGCTCTCTACGGGCTACCTCTGCCCGATCCCCTTCTCTGTCGTCTACTCTCACCTTTTCTCAATTTCCATCGCTTCCCTCAAGCTCTCGATCTCCGTTTCTGTGCTCCGATCCCTCTCTCGCTTTTCTCTCTGTTTCTCTTTCTCTCTCTAACTCTCTCTGTTTCTTCTTCTTTCTCTCACTCCCTCGGATCCCGTTCTAACTTCTCATTCTTCTCTTTGTATTTCCTTCACTTCCACTCCGCTTTCTCCGCGTACCCCCTTGCTCCTCTAACAACCTTCCCTCTTCTTCTGATTCTCGATTCTTCTTTTTTTTTTTTTTTTTCTTTTCTATTTGCCCTTTCCTTCTAATTTCCACCGCCCTTTTCTTTTCTTTTTTTTTCTTCTTTTTTTCTTCTGCTCTTCTGAAGCTATTTCTATTTTCTTTTCCCTTTCATTCTGATTTCTTTTCTTCTTCTTATACTCTTTTTTTTCCAGTATTTCCTTTTTCTTTTCTTCTCTTCTGCTTCCCGTCTTTCCTTTTCTTTTTTTTCTTTTCTATTTTCACTGATCTCCTTTCCTTTTATTCTTTTTCTTTTTTATTTTTTTTATAAAAAACATATATATAGAAAAATATAAAATGTAATAAAATAAAATAAAAATAATAGAAAAATAAAAATAAAGAAAAATGGTAAATAATTGATCAAACAAAAAAAAAATTATAGTGTCTACATTTATAATTATAATTTTTGATTTTATCATTTTTATAATTTAATTTTAATTTTATAATATAAAAAAAATAAACTTTCATCAGTCTATAAATTTATATAATATAATTTAAATTTTTTTATAAATAAAATTTTTTTTTTGACTTTCATTCGAATTTAAAAAGAAAATTATAACCTTCAAATAATAAAAAGTCAGTATCTTAAAGAAATAAATTTTTCTTTACCTTAAAGTTACCAAATAATGTAAAATGAAGGAAAATAAAATACATTCTTTTCCCTCCCTCTCTTTCCTTCGTACCAAACGGACCTTAGCAATATGGAATTGAATAGTTATTTTATTCATTAGTATGGCAACTCATGAAATGCAATGTTGTTTGGTTATAGTTAGTGTGAAATGACATCATAATTGGTTAAAAATTTAAATTATCTCTTATTGAAAATAAAACAAAGTTATAGATTCTGGCCAGGTTCAGAAAAGAATTAAAATAAAATGCTAATTTTATAGTTAGCAACCCCACTTCTTAAAAAATAAAACTTGGCATTAAATAGATATTACGTGTCTTATATTTTCTACCATAACATAAGAATGTTCATTGCATCCAATAGAACATTTAATAGAACCACCATTTCGCATACCACATGTGCCATATGATTTATGTTTAATTTCTCTATTAGACACATATTAACTATTTATTTTTATCTATTGCCCAACACATTAACTAATAACATTTTATGATTAAATCTAGAACTTTTATTTATTGCTAGGCAATAAAAGAAACTAAAAAAAAAAAAAGCTAGTTCCCATAAGATCTTGTTTTGAAAAATAACTCTGGTCACGTGACTCATAGTGTGTGTACAATATTAATGCGAGTTCAACACATAGAAATAGGATTGTTAACTAAGAAGACAAGTCATATTCTAAATTTTGGCTCTTCAAGAAGATAAATTGAAAACATTGTTCCGCGTTCTTGCTTCATGTGCAGCACATTTTCTGCTTTTAAAAATACATTGATAAGCAGAGTTAAAATAACATTATATATTAATTCACTAACATTGTGATATTTTAATTTAACTAAAGATCATATATCAAATTAGTTGGTATCTAATTTAATATTAGATACCGGTAAAAAAAAAAAAAATTCCCTATAATCCACAAAATATAATAAGTTTACATAATTTGGAACATGATAAAGAAAGAAGTTAGTTAGTTAGCCTTTCTTGGTAAGGGCATCTGTTAAGAAGTCCTTCTGAAGTTATATATCCAAAAACAAAACAAGTGATTCAAAAGAAACTTATTTTTATAAGAGCTTATCATTTTATACTTAGGTTGTCTTGTATAATTTTCATACCCTTTTTGCTTTTGTGTATTGTCAAGTTCCAGTACAGTTTAAGCCAAATTAGTGTTTACACCTGAATTTCCACCCACCTTTAATTTCAGCTAAGATGGACTTTCCATTTCTGAGAATTGTTTCTTTATAAATCATAAGTTGTAGATTTTAGATTCCACCTTCACATGGCTCTGTATATATATATAACAAATGAGATAAGAACCGAAGACAAGGGTAATCGGCACTGTAATACGTTGTTTGCTTTTATAGGAGAAATATTATATGTATACGACATGACCCCTTACTGAACGATAAGACAGCTCATAGCGTCTGAAACTTAGCATGTTGAGAGTCCTATTTACAAAACTAAAATTTAAATTTCACCAGCAAGAATATTAAAACTACAATTATAATATTAAAAATGAAGTAGATTTAGATAGTATAACTATAAAGTGAGGGAAGTAACCAACAAAGTATTTGTTAAGTAGAAAATAGGTTGAGTTTTGAGACATTTTAGGCTAAATGTATTGAATTTAAAATCTTAAAATTACATTTATTAAAAAAAATTATCATTTATTCGTACTATGAGGATTTTGAGTAATATAAATCATAAATAAGGGGTGACTATATAATTTATTCACGAGAGAATCAACAGAAGATAGGGTTTCCTCTTTTAACTATTTTTTTTTTTTTTTTTTGTAATTCTCTTGCATTTTATTCTATAAAATACATTAAAAAAAAATAAAAAACATCAGTTGAACAAATCGAAATGTACAGCCAAGGAATATTTGTTGTATCGATATATTCCCATCTTGCTGCCTCAGAGATGCTGCAATTATTGCCCCACATAAGTGGGTGGACCTCCATTTGACGAAGGACCACTTGATATATTTTTACTCTTCTCTTTTTATTTTTATTTTTTTTATCTGCACATTATAATTGAGGGAGTTGCGGGTCATACATTCACTTGCTAGAATTAGCATTTCTTCGAGTATTTGATAAATACATGTCAAAAAGTTGCACGATTTATATGTAACATCGTCTCTGTTATTGCAATGAGTTGGTTCTAACTTTACTAATTTGGCATAAGAATGCATTAATTCTGGCTCATTTTCATGTGCTAGAGATGTAGTTGGCTGATAAATAGAAGGGAAGATGGTATCTTCCAAATGCAAAAGCAAGTTTTATATCTAAGACCATCTATCCAAAGAGGTTTGAAAGAAACCAAGAGAGCTTAAAAATGGCTTCTATGCCTGGATTCCTCTCTGAATGGCCATGGACACCTCTTGGAAGCTTTAAGGTACCCTATCTCAAATATATCATCTCTCTCTCTCTGTTCATACACTTTCCTTTATGTTACTTTTGATTTAAACCCTGTTCTGTGAACTTTTGTAATCTGAAGTGAAAACCCAGTTACTTTTTTTAGCTAATGACTAAGTTAAATGCTTTTAAATCATCATTCTCTTTATGTTATATTTTTCCTGTTTCAGTAATTGTATTACTATTCCTGTTATTATTGTTTTGGTTAACTAAGAATTATGTTTTCTAATGGCAGTATGCAATACTGGCTCCTATGGCGATTCACAGCACATACTCTTTCTTTGCACAAGATAAGAGTGAAAGGGACTTAACTTCCATGCTTATACTACCATTTCTGCTATGGAGGATGCTTCACAATCAAATATGGATCACTATCTCTCGTCATCAAACCGCAAAAGGTGTTTCTCGAATTGTAGACAAAGGCCTTGAATTCGAACAAGTTGACAAAGAAGGAAACTGGTTAGTTTACATAACCCTCTTACCTCCAATCAAGTTATTTTCCCATCGATATAAATGACACTTACAATTCCATATTTGAGAGAGAACATGAAAATAAAAAATTGTTAATCCAATTGATATTACAAAAGTTCAAATAATTAATTTTGATTTTTCTCAAGGAAAAGTATTATAATATACCCGGAAATTTGAACTTTCTGATCTATTTAGCCTTAGTTTCTTATATGTTCGTCTGATTCTGAAACTTACAGGGATGATCAAATATTGCTGAATGGAATACTGTACTACCTAGTGAATTACAGTTTTGCTGTGGCTTCTCATCTTCCATTGTGGAATTCAGATGGTATAGTTATGGCGATATTACTTCATGCGGGTCCGGTTGAGTTTCTTTACTACTGGCTTCACAGAGCTCTGCACCACCATTACCTCTACTCTCGTTACCATTCACATCATCATTCCTCCATTGTCACAGAACCTATAACCTGTGAGTTCTTTTGTAACTGTTGCCACAATAATGGTAATCTTGGGTGAGAAACATTTTATGTAAGAAACTGTTAAATTATGGTAAATGTTATTATCACTTATAAGCTAGACCTATATATATATAAATTAGAGAAGGAAATGCAAAATTAACCTTTGTTTTTTTGGTAGAGAAATAACGTTTCTTGACCTAACCCAAATTTGAACTAGGCTTAAGTGTGGTGGGTCAGGCTATCCCAAGTTCAATTGAGGTGACCCGGCTATGATTTTGATTTTTTTTTATATATATAGTTTTATGATTTTGTTGTTACATTTACTGCTATTTTATTGTGAATTTGTGATTCCTGGGTGTTTTGTGATGAATCATATGATTGATTTTTACAAATTTATGGTTTATAAATGAGATAATTCTTCTTCAGTTACTGGGACCAAGTTGGGCCACCATTCTTCTTAGCCTGAAAAAATGGGCAGGTTGGACATAGTCCAAATTTCAACTTGGCACAAGTTGGGCAGGGCTAGCCAGCTTGCCCAATGTTCCATCTTATCACCCTTACCTCTCTGAAATAACTCTTATTTTTAGATTATTCTATGTAAAAAATAATGAAAAATTTACTGAGCTAGCACAAAAGAAATACCTCTCTATGAAAATGCAGTGTAATTTTATGTTTATTTTCCTTGTGTATTTGTTTAACTCAAATGTTTTCTTGGTTGCAGCTGTCATCCATCCTTTTGCAGAACATTTATCTTATTTTCTTCTGTTCTCAATACCATTGTTAACAACAGTATTCACAAGAACAGCATCTCTGGCTGCCATTTTTGGTTATATCACTTACGTTGACTCAATGAATAACATGGGTCACTGCAATTTCGAGTTCATTCCAAAGTGGTTGTTTGACATTCTTCCACCTCTCAAGTATATCATGTACACTCCATCGTAAGTATAAACCTAACGAAATTGTTAAATATAAAGATCATTTTTTAGGGGTTTACATAGCATTTTAACCTTTTAGTTGAAATTGTTTCAAGATTAACAAAAAGAAAATAGTGTTTCATAACTCTCTTTTTTTTAAAAAAATTATCATTTAACTTTCATTATCATTACCAATATTTTACCAAATAAAAAATGCACTGATTAAATTTTCCCTTTCTCTTTTTTTATGATTGTTAGGTTTCATTCTTTGCACCATACAAAGTTTAGAACAAACTACTCTCTATTTATGCCATTCTATGATTATGTATACGGCACCATGGACAAATCTTCTGATGAATTACATCAATCTGCCCTTAAAAGAGAAGAAGACTCCACAGATGTTGTGCATTTAACACATCTAACGACACCTGAGTCCATATATCATCTCCGGCTAGGGTTTGCGTCCTTGGCGTCTAATCCACAAAGTTCAAAATGGTATCTCTGGTCAATGTGGCCTCTCACATTTTGGTCCATGATACTCACTTGGGTATATGGTTTCACATTCATATTGGAGAGCAATCGATTCAAGAGACTTTCCCTGCAAACTTGGGTGGTGCCCAAGTACAACTTACAAGTAAGCACTTCAATTCATTTCTCACTTTTTTGGTTCTCTATACAGATACTTGTTCCTCTAAACATTTGATGTGAACCTAACAGTCAGCACCAAGCATTGAGAAATAATTTTAAGAGTAAATTTGCACTTGTGTTTCTGAATGATTTAAGATTTAACAAAATAGTGTTTGAAAGAACACTAACCAGAAAATAGTTCTTGAAAGAACAGATATCTTTAACAAAATGGTCATTGAAAGAATTCAATATTTAACACAAAAAAAAAAAAAGAAAAACAAAGGAAGGATGATTTTGTTATGAAAATAAGTTCTTTCAAAGTTATTTTGTGTTATTGTTCTTCAAATGACTATTTTGCTAAATCTTGCATATTTCAAGAAAAAAATAGTGGTTTACTCTAATTTTTAATTTAATGTTGATTTCTTCCTTTCTTGGTTATAAAATTCTTTTGTAGTACTTGATGGAATGGCAAAAGGAGGCTATCAATAGAGTGATTGAGGAAGCAATATTGGATGCTGAGAAAAAAGGAGCAAAAGTGCTGAGCCTTGGACTCTTGAATCAAGGGGAAGAGCTTAACACATATGGAGAGCTATATGTAAGAAGGAACCCAAAGCTCAAAGTTAAGATTACTGATGGTAGCTGCCTTGCTGCTGCTATTGTTATTAACAGCATTCCCAAAGGGACCACTCAAGTATTTTTAAGGGGTAAACTCACTAAGGTTGCTTATGCCATTGCCACTACTCTGTGCCAGAAGGGTATTCTGGTAAGTTTATACATCCATTTTGCTATATTAGCTGGTTATGTATGACATCTCAAGATCCGAATTTGTTATAGTAACTACAGTGCACTCTCTAGATATTGGATGAGGCTAGCACTGCATAGTCACTACAGGGGCAGTCATCTAATGATTGAAATGCTATTATTACACTGTAGTAATTGCAGTATATCTAAATCCAACTACCTCACTTAACACAATATAATTGCTTTGTGGTAATTACTTCAGGTGGCTACAGTTCTTGAAGACGAGTACGTGACGCTCAGAAGTTCATTGAACAAGATTGCTGAAAGTAATTTGATCATTTCAAGAAGTTATACTCAAACGGTAAAACAACAAAATGCCATTTGTTTGTTGCTTAGAATTTCCACCATAAGAAACAACTAGGTAATTTTTTTTTAAAATGTAAACCTCGTACGCACAAACACTCTACTTTCCATGAAAAATTCAGTTCAAATATTTTCCCTGGGAATCCACACTATACTCGATCCAGAACAAAATTCTGGTTTTGTGAGGAAACATTCAGTGCTATAAAATAACTAGAAATATTCATCTTGTGTAATTTTCATTTTTGGACAGACATGGTTGGTGGGAGATGGATTAACTGAAGAGGAACAGCTCAAGGCACCTAAAGGAACATTATTTATCCCATACATGCAATTCCCACCAAAGAAATATCGCGAGGATTGCACCTACCATTCTACACCGGCAATGCTAGCACCCACGTCCTTTAAGAATATGCATTCTTGTGAGGTTTGTCTAGTTTTCTTCTATTTATTTCTTTATCAATTTAGGGTTTATGCAAGATAGAGTTAAATTAAGTTAGTACTTATTAGATTTTTAATATCGTACTGATATTTTTGACATCACTTTAAGTAATTGTGAGATTAATTTATATAAAAGAAGTCTCTGTATAAGTACTAACCTGATAACATATTGTCTATCTTATTTAATGTAAATTCAATCTCATAAATACTTAAGTAATATAAAATTATGATGAGTATTAATTTGACGACACTCCCATTTTATAAATACTAAATTAAGTATTTATTATATGACTAAGCTCATACGTTTGTTCTTAATGATAGAACTAAATTGAACTTGTGCAGAATTGGTTGCCAAGAAGGGTAATGAGTGCATGGCGCATAGCAGGAATAGTGCACGCTTTAGAAGGATGGAAAGAACATGAGTGTGGCTATACGATGCATCACATGGACAAAGTTTGGCAAGCAACTCTTCTGCATGGTTTTCAGCCTCTAGCTGCACCCACACAATCAAAGTATTAGCAATTATTCTAAGTATAGTAATCACTACTGGCTAGGTTTATTATGTAAACCAATATCTTATAAAAGGGCTTTCTTTTGGTACAAACAAAAGGGCTTATTGATATTTCTTGTTATATTAATTAATCAATGTAATGCTTTTGTCTAAGTCGTTGTTAGAGTTTAACAACTATTAAACCAGAGAAAAAATGGATGCCATATATGTGTTCTGTTTTGCAATATTTATAGTAGGGATATTTTATGAAGCTCATAAAGGTTTATATATATCTTTAACCATACAACTCTTATTGTGTGTAACTTTTTAAAAATGCTCCTTAAAATCACAATGCATTGAACAAAAAAAACCTTTTGAATATTTTAAAGTAGATGCACACTGATAATAAGGGTCATTTATCCTCTCATGTAGTAATTGGAAAATATACGAGAGATAGTGAAAAATAAGATAAATATAATGTAATTAATTTTTTTTTATAAATTTTTAAAAAATTGCCTAACATGTTTGTTTATATATTTTTTTTCTTTTTTTGAGGGTGCTGACTGCCAAACAATTTGCTTTTTTTTTTTTTTTTTGTGAATAGACTAACAAACTATCAGCCAAGTTATATCTGTATTATAAGTAAAATTTTATATGATTAAAATGCTTACCAAAACAAAATTAATGATTGAATGATTTATTCCTTTAATTTTAGGCTTAATGCACCTAAACTAATTTTATGGGTTATTGATACTGATATTTAGGCTCGAACACATTTCTTGTATTTTATGGATTATTTATATTTAATTTTTATAGGTAAATTAAAGACAAATTTACTATAACGAAATTAACTATTTAACATATAACATTAAGAAAAAAACAATTTTTTTTGAGCGAAAGTAAAAATAAGTTGAGTCTAAGGAATTACTAAACTCAAAAAAGATATATTTATTTATAGATTTAAAAAAATTAAAAAAAGATTAATATTTTCTTTATAAATTGAACCATTTTGTTGGTTAAAAAAAAAAAAAAAAAAAAATCCTATTCATTCAACGCATCCAATGGAAATTATGGAGTGCATAAAAGATAGAAGGAGAGCGGGGTAGCGGTTAGACGGTAGCGTTTTGGAAGAATTTCTCCATTCCGGCAGCACCCAAACCGCTTATACACCATTCTTCAAAGCATCAAGTTTCTCCTTGCAAACTGCTAAATTTCGAACCATATTTCGCAGTGGTTTGTGGTCTATTTACCAAAGGGTCAAGCAAGGTATTTTTCCATTTTCTCCGAAGATACTAAACTGTAGAAAAATCTAAGCTTCGATTGGGTTTGACATGAATTTACCAAAGGGTTTCATGATCTTCTGTGTCGGTAGCTGTCCTAGTTCAATTGACTTCACATATTAGCTATTATTTGGAGGAAATTTAGGGCATAAATGAAGGGATTTTTGAGGCTAAATGTGCTCTGCATTTCAAATAATTGTGGGTTTGATGTGAGTCTTCTCAGGAATGTTTTGTTTTGAACTGTTTCAGGAATATTTTGCCCATACCTCTGCTTTTTAATTAATTTCCTGCATCTTTTTGTGGATTTTGGTCACAGTGTCTGCAGAATTTAGTAGGGGAGCTGTGATTAATTTGGGAATTCTTGTTATCCTTATGCTTGAGGATTTTTTTTGGCCAAGATTTGTGTTTTTCTACCTTAATTGATTGAAATTCTGTTAGCTTTTCGTTTATTGTTTGATGTTTCTTGACTAATGTATAGCACATGATTTGTGAATTATAAATGTGGGTTTCATTTTTTCTCATTGATATTTGATTATGTTTTAGTATTTCTAGCCATTTTGTTTTCCCCCTGCTTCTTTCTTCCTTTCTTGTTGATTCAATAAACTGGTGGCTATGGGTCGTGATTCTGTGACTGTGTCAGCCGTTGAATAGTTGGGTATTTTCCATTCAGTAACTGTATCTGGACTCTGGAGATGCCTCCTTCAAAATTAGGATAAAACAAAGGCAAAAGATTCTACGGATTACATATTTTTTTGCAATTTAGGTTGCTTGGCAATTAGCAGATGTAAATAGTGGGAGATTTTTTGCATTTTCATGTAGATGTATTGGTTCAATGTATTATGTAACTATAAACTACTTTGTCATATAAAAATATGATTTTTTTTTTCTCAATCCTGAATTTTTTACACTGATAAAGTGAGCAGGCCTTGAAACAATTGTATGACTATGTTTCTCGTATTCTCTTTCTTCATGCTGTTAATTCTTGTGTGATAAATATGACGATTGCTCAATTTCTAAAACCTGCTAGATTAGTCTTAATGAGGATGGAGATGTTGATTCTTATACTTTTTTGTTTAGGTATTCAGACAGCAAAGGTATTCTCTCTCAGACAATTTTGTATTTTATTAATGGAGATAGATCTTGAGATGCCTTCATGTGAGCAGGAGAAGTTAGACATTGGATCATCTAACAGAAATGATGCTGGCAATACCACATGTGTCGTGCTTGCTGAGGAGCAAAATATTAATTCTCCTTTAAGGACTGAAAATGGTAAGGAAGTCTTAAATGAAAATATTTTTAGTTGCCAGGATCAGGTTGATTTGAACACTACCCGGTTGGATAATACTGGTCAAAATTCGTTTAAAGAGCCTCAAAATGGCTTGGTGTTTGAATCAAAGGAGGCTGCATATTCTTTCTACAGAGAATACGCTCGTTTGGTGGGATTTGGTATCACAATCAAAGCTAGTCGACGCTCAAAAAAATCTGGTAAATTTATTGATATTAAAATTGCTTGTTCAAGATTTGGAAGCAAGCGTGAGTCTAGTACCACTGTTAATCCACGGCCTTGTATAAAGACAGGCTGTAAAGCTGGTATGCATATGAAAAAGACAGCAGATGAAAAATGGGTTATATATAGTTTTACACAGGAGCATAATCACGAGATCTGTCCAGATGATTTTTTCAGGGGACGGAACAAGCAACCTAGTAATGTGGCTTTTCAGAAAAAGGTTATGCAATTGGCTCTAGATGGGGGCGATGTTAAAGTGATGACTGAATACTTCATGTCTATGCAGGATGAGAATCCCAACTTCTTTTATGCAATTGACCTGGATCATGACAGATGTTTGAGAAGTGTGCTTTGGGTTGATTCAAAGGGTAGACTTGATTATAGAAGCTTCAATGATGTTGTTTTTATTGACACTTTTTACCTGAAAAACAAATATAAGATTCCTTTTATACCTATTGTAGGAGTCAATCATCACTTCCAATATATTTTGTTGGGTTGTGCCTTGATTGGAGAGGAGAGTGTTTCTTCATTTATATGGTTAATGCAGACGTGGCTTAAAGCAGTGGATGGTCTTGCTCCAAAGGTGATTATCACTGACCAAGAAAATTTCTTGAAAGAAGCTGTTCTACAAGTGTTTCCAGATAAACATCACTGTTTCGGTCTCTGGCATATTTTAAGGAAATTAGATGAAAATTTGGGTCATATCACTAGTCAAAATAACAATTTTGTGGAGAAATTCAACAAATGCATTTATAATTCCTGGTTGCATGAGCAATTTGAAAAGCGATGGTGGAAACTGATCAATAGGTTTGAACTAAAGGACAATGGATGGGTCCAATCTTTGTATGAAGATCGTAAGAAGTGGGTTCCAACTTACTGGTGCAATGTGTTTTTGGGTGGGATGTCAACAACTGTCAGATCTGAAAGTATAATTTCATACTTTGACAAGCACATTCATGTGGATTCTACATTAAAGGAATTAATCAAACAGTATGAAGTGTTCTGTACAGACAGGTTGGACATGGAAGCCAAGGCAGATTTTGAAACACAGAAAAAGCAACCTACATTAAAATCTTTATCACCTTTTGAAAAGCAGGTTGCGTCAGTTTACACTGATACCATATTTAGAAAATTTCAATCTGAAATATTAGGGGTAGTTTCTTGTCATCTCCAAAAAGAAAGAGAGAACAGAGCAAATGCAGTCTTTCAAGTTTATGATTTTGAAGAACGGAAAAATTTTATGGTGACCTGGAATGAAGTAGAATTGGATGTCTGTTGTTCATGTCATTCATTTGAATACAATGGTTTTCTCTGTAGACATGCTATACTTGTCATTCAGATGTATGGTATAACCAAAATTCCATCCCATTATATCTTGAAACGGTGGACAAAAGATGCCAAGGCAAATCAATTGACCGGTGATAGAATGCAAAGGCCATCTAACAGATCGCAACGTTTCAATGATCTGTGTAGACGGGCTGTTAAATTAAGTGAAATTGGGTCTTTGTCTCAAGATGCTTATCGCATTGCTTTCCAGGCATTGGAGGAAGTTTATAAAAACTGTGTGAAAGTGAATAATTCTGTCAGAAGCACGTCAGAGCCTAACACATCGGCTCACACTGGTTTTGTTGATGTTGAAGAGAACAATGGTAACAATAAGAAAAAGTCAACCAAGAAAAAAAAGTCACATAATAAAAGGGTTAGTTGCTAGAACTTACTTTGACTTGTAAAAAGTGATTAGGGATTCTTAAAACAGGTATTGTTTGTTACAGGGACGATCTGAACCAGAAAGTATCAATATGAGGGTACAGGACCGTTTTCATCAGAGGGTTTGTTACATATCGCCTGTTCTGATTTTGTTCCTAGTCTCAAATTTGTTCACATACTATGTTGTTTGTACCATAGGTGATATGCACTGGTTTTATATATGCAGGAACAAATGAATCCAAGGGCACACAACTTCAGTAACTGCTACATTCCTCAACAGGAAACACAAACTGTGGTATGAGATGTCATTTCTGATCTCAAGATCGTCACTTAAAATTGTTTCATTATAGTTATAGGTATAATGTTTCCCTAAATGAATATTACTTTCAATTTGTGTTATTTGGTTACAATAGATTGTTTTTTCTGTTTTTTTGTAGCACTTGGATTCTAGAGCTCCAACTCTGGAGAGCTATAGTGTGGTGCGACAAAATATGCAAGGAGATGTATCCACTAATCCCATCTGTACTTTTTCATTTGGGGAATGGTGAAAATATGTCTTAATTATTGCTTAAACTTTTCAAAGGGACAGCTGAATTCAGTTTCTCCTGTGCAAGATGAGTACTATAGCAATCAAGAATCTGAGCAGGGGCTGGTAAGGCATATGCACACTTTGTGAGATCAATGGTTATACTCAATGATTTCATAGATTTTTTTTGGATCTCATTGTTTATCCTATTCTTCAGGGACAGTTGTATTCTGTACCCAACCGCGGTCCTCGTCCCGGGTTGCATCAAAGCATGCAAGGACTGGTAATGCTGTAATGGTCAGTGTTTGTCAGAATAATCTGGTTTGATATTTATGATCAGCAAGGAATCTGCTTGTGTTGAATTTGTTTTTGCAGCTGCAAGGGCAACTTAGTTTTAGAACAACAATACAGGGATGTTTTGACCTTCAACAAGAATGTCTGGATGACATGGTATTCACTTAATGACTCATCATCACCTGTGATTTGTACTGTACAATGTAAAATAAATTTATGAGCATATGATTTTGCTTCAGGGACAACCTGACCGAGCCTGACAGTTTCAGAGTATTTCATCAAACCATTTCTTCCCATGTGAGAACATGTAAATTTCTGTTTTATGGTTACCTCTGTTACACTCCACATATTAGGAAAAAGCTTTCTACCTTCATTGGCTCGCCTCTCGAGTCTAGAACTATGGGTTCTATCAAAGTATGGTTTCAGGGATTTCTTTTAACACATCCCAGAATTTCTTTTTCCACATCCCATGCATTTTGGAATTTGAAGTTCTGGAATGTAGATTACATTCTTGAACTTGAGGGGTGTGCAAAAAGAAATCCCCTATGATCTCTCCCTAATTTCAGCTGATACTTTTGCTGTTAATACTGTGTCTAACTAGGGTCCATTTGTTATTGATATATTTTATTACAGGGCCCTCTGTTGATGTTTGATATACCTGAATGAGCTATGCCACCGAGGTTTTACAAGAATTCTCTAGAAGACTCTTGAAAAATCTACTAAGTACTAGTATTATTTTTTATTTCCTAGGAAATGCTAGATATATCTAGAAGGCTCTATTCTAGTAGAATCTATGTAAATATTTAGATAGTTCTAGAAGATTTAATCTTGGCCGTTCAATATAATGGATCCCAATTGTGAAAGCGATGCTGACATTGATGGAAGAACATGTTTGCAGCATAAGTCTAGCTAGGCCCATATTAGTAACGTGTTTAAGTCAGCTCCCTTCAAATGGGGGATAATGCTATATCACTCTCTTGTTGAATTATATATCAAAGGCTGAGTTGATTTTCACGTAGAATAGTAATCTTAAACAATGAAATTCAGAAGTTGTCCTTTATTTTGAAATTTCATTCATTGCTTAACTTGGGTTTATAAGATTTTTGCAAAAACGCTAATATTTAGATTTTTTGTCTCCTACGTAGCACAGAATTAAAATATTTTTAAGCTTTTTCTTTTTGAGATACTTGACCACTTAGTGTAAAATTCTCTTAAAAATATTTTTTAAGTGAACTTAATTTTGTATTACTTAAATCAATGTTTTAGTTAAACTTTTGTAGTATAAATGATTGATATGGTTAACATAAAAATAATTACATGTTTAGGAGAAACACTTTTATGTTCTTTTAATCACATTTAGTTTGTAAAATATTGAATTACCATTAAAGAAATGCTTTAAGTGAATCCTGTGAATTTAAATGAGTTTTTGTTAAATTTAGATATTGTTTAATGTACAAAATACAAGAAAATGTGATAGTTAGAAAACTTTTATTCTCTAGTATCTCAAAGCATAATGAACAACATTATTATTAAGCACAAAGATAGGTTTGAGTTTTGGTAAAGTAATTGCATTAAAATTTTGTGATCTTTGAATCTAAATTAATAAATATTTAATGTGATATTAGATAAAGATAATTTACATTAAAAAATTAATGAAAATTTTTTTACAACCATGTTACATTGGCCATGTTATGTTGACACTAGAACAAATCTTGGATCAAATCAATGGTGCCAAACCATATGGCAAAGGATTGTGATTGATCATCTGACATAGATCAAATGTCCACCACTCCTTTTATGTGAGCTGTGTCCCATTAAATGTTTCTTAGTGTATTAGAAATGTAGAAACATTCTAAGAGGAAATCAATATTTTCTTTTTTGAAAAAAGAAATTTTAGTTCATTTCTTGTGCCACCAGTTAAATTTCTGGATCTGCCGACCCAATGATAGGGCAGAAATTACCAAATATGTTTTTGGAAGGCTTCTATAAATATTGGACCATTTATGCAAGATGGAAACACCTTTCAAGGCCATTATAGTTAAGTATTATTGAAGTATACAGAAATATCGTCAAATCTCTTAGTTTTTTTTTTTTTTTTTTTTAGTCTTGCTATTCAACACTTTTTTTAATATTTTTTATTTTTTTACAATTTTATCTTACAAATGACTGTTAAACACAAGATTTTTTTTTTTTAAAAAAAAAAGTTGCATGAACAAATTGTGCACTATACCTAATTTGTTCCTGACTTTGACTCTGGCTGAGTTAACCTAACTCTAGTGCAGCAACAATTCTGCATAATCTAATTTTGGGTGCAGGATAGGCTATGATCTCATGAAGCATATTGATGGAGACTACATGTTTCAAAGTGGGTAAAAATTCTCTACCTCTTGGCTTATTATTGTGGCAATTATTTGTAGTGATCTTCAAAGTAATATACTATTTACCTTTGTTTTTTTATGCTGTGCCTATATGCTTGATGTCTTGTCTTTTCCTGTTGTGCTTTTATACTCTTGATGATACATTCTTTAGGCAAAAATTAATTCAGGAATTAAGAATCTTAAAGTCAATTCATGTGTCTGTCTTTTCCCTTCATGATTTACATCTTTTATATTTTTTTCTCTTCATAATTTAGACTTTCTTCCTTCCATTAGTTTTCTATTTCTTTTTATAATTAAATTATTATTAAAATTACTAAAGAAAAGCGTCACTTAATGAGAAAACATACTCATGAGCTTGACATGAAGTTAAACTCAAAATTTATCGAACTAGAAAAAAATATTTTGACGTTTCAAATTTTTCAATAAAACTCTCAAATAACAAAAATCCTATTCAACTGAAACAAGAATACTTATCAAATAACATAAGGTCATTTATTTGAGAAACTTTAAATGTGATTTTTTTTTTTTATATTTTAATAAATTTGTGGAGGCAAAAAATAAGGTTTTATTTATTTATTTTCTCATTTCTTCTTCATAATTTTCACTTTTCATTTTTATCCATATTCAACTCCAATTTTCATCCCTACTCAGCTAACCTCAGTTAACCAAACAGCCTGCAGACAAGTAATACTGAGATTATCCTCACAATTTTTGAATTTCATGTTTAAAAAAAAATAAAAAAACTCCTCAGTTTGACGATGAGGGAAATGGGACTAATCTAGGCACAGGTTTGCAAATCAGAGAATCAGTTCTTTCCCTAGTCACTACAGGTGCTTGTAGCACATCAACACAAGCATTTTCTCCGTCATCTATCTTCCATTCAAAGCACTGAATCATAGCAGCAAGGCTAAATTGAACGATATTCAGTGCCAATGAAACTGCAGGACACCCTCTTCTTCCACTTCCAAATGGCAACAGCTGATAGTGTTTCCCCCTAACATCCATTTGGCTCACATTCCCACTCTCAACATTCCT
Organism: Bauhinia variegata; assembly: GCA_022379115.2. Taxonomy (NCBI): domain Eukaryota; kingdom Viridiplantae; phylum Streptophyta; class Magnoliopsida; order Fabales; family Fabaceae; genus Bauhinia; species Bauhinia variegata. Next base: position 12,865,506 of record CM039427.1, on the reverse strand, counting down.
CAGAAACCTTTCTGGGAAAAACTCAAGAGGGTCATCCCAATACTTTGAATCTCTGCTTAAAGCCCACACATTGATGAATAGCCAAGTGTTTGCTGGGATATCATACCCTGCAACAGTGCATTTTGCAGTTGATTTTCTCAGGAGCAATGGGCCTGGTGGGTGAAGTCTTAGGGTCTCTTTTACTACAGCTTGGAGGTAAGGGAGGTTAGCGATATCTGCTTCAGTTACTATTCTATCTTTCCCAATCACTGAATCAATTTCTTTTCTTGCTTTCTCCATGATATTTGGGTGGTTAATTAGTTCTTTCAGCCCCCGTTCTATAGTCATGGCTGTTGTGTCTGTGCCACCTTCAAATATATCCTGTAAAATAAAAGGAAATTATGTTACTTAGTTATGATTTTATACAAGAAGTGAAGGTATAGTAAGAGTTAATCTTTATATACAAACATGGCTGGATAGTGGAGATTTTAACCAGGTTGGTTTCAATTATTAGATTCCCTAATTTTAGAAAGATTTTGATGAAATTTGGGGCAGCATATTATTCGAGTAGGGATGATAAAATGTTCTGTTTTGGGGATTTTAATTTGTTGCAGCTAAAAATTATTGTACTCATTTCAGTTAAGCAAATCTCAACCATTTAATCAAAATCCAACCATCAATATCTTAACACTTTAACGTTGCTTTGAAATAATGACAACGCACACTCTTTCAGATTATGCGTTATGCAAGATTGATGGTTGGATTTTAATGCAATGGTTGAGATTTGTTTGGCTGTAGTAATTACAGTAATTTTAAACTCAAAAAATCTAAATTTAATTGGGAATAGGGATGGGGACGAGGATCACAGTTTCTACCTCACAAGGATCATTAGGGATGAGGACAAGAGGGGGATATGTTCTTTGTCAGGGTTGGGAGCAAAGGAGCACTCCTTGCACCTGCCCCGCCTCATTGCCATCCCTAATATTGTTATGCAAATTTTTCTTAGTTGTACTACCTTTTGTGAAAGACTACTTACCTTTAGGAAGGCTTTTATATTTTTCCTTGTTATTTTGATCTCTGAGCGTGCATCTTCTGATATACTCAAAAAGACATCAAGTATATCTTTTGCTAAATCCTTTCTTGTTGATTCCTTCCTTGCCTCTTCATGCTCTTGTATTACCTTTTCAATCATTGCATCAAAACCATCAAGAACCTCCTTTAGCTTCTTCCCAAATCCTTGCAGATCTAATTTCTTGCAGAACCAAAAATAATCAGACAAGTTAAACTTTCTACTCAGCTTAGCTGACTCTTTCACCCTCTTCCTCATTTCATGAGCATCTGCATCTGAGCCAAAACAGCTTTTGCTTATTGCCATTCTCATTATTATGCTATTTACAAGCCTCAAAAGCTCACCACCAACATCAAAATCTTCACCCACTTGAGCTTTCAGATGAATCATCTGCAGAAACTTGTTTATCTCCTCTTGCCGGATTGGAAGGAGTTGATCCAGCATTCGCCCGTTTAGAAGTTCTGACATACAAAGCTTCTTCATGAACTTCCAATAAGTTCCATAAGGAGCAAAAGCAAAATCAGCTTCATTATAAGTGAGATAACTGATAGCAGCATTGAGGGGTCTGTTGGAGAAAGGAACATCATGGTTTTTGAAGATTTCTCTTGCTATTTCTGCAGAGGAAACAACAACACAAGGAATGGAGCCGAGATAGATGCGAAACAAGGGTCCATAATGGTTTGAAAGCTTCTGAAGAGCTTCATATGGAGTCGGTCGAAGTAGGTGTAAGTGTCCAATGATTGGTAAGGCCAATGGACTTGGTGGAAATCGAACCTTTCTCGGAGTTTTTGGGAATATGGCCAGAAGAAATGCTGCAGAAGCTAAGCATATCAGAAAGATTAATATGCAGCTTTGAATATCTTCCATTGCCTCTGTTGAAGGATATATGATTCAGAAAGATCTATTTATAAAGAGTAATATGCTTCAGACTGGGAACTAATGTGTCAATTTATCTGATAAGAATTGAAGCATGGCATGCAAAATTTCAGTTGCAACAAAGGCATAAAAATTTGATATTTTGACTTTGTCCTTGGTTTGTGACTGGTTTAGATTGTTGCAGAAAGAATATTCTTTTAAGGGTAGTAATTTTTTAGTGAAAGCATCAAAGAATTATTCAGTTTTAAGTTCTTACAAGTAATGATTACATGACTAAGTCATAGACTATAATAGCTTGGTTTAGTAGCTGATATATATAATTTATAGATAGATTTTTGTCTCTATCAAGTTGTCTTCTCTTCATTGACATCATTATGCATTTTTATTGTCTCTATTGTTTCCTTTTTTTCCTTTTATCATTTTTTTTTTTATATCAATGTTGACAGTCATCATAGACACAAAAAAAATGAAAAAAAAAAATAAACCAGAAAACAAAAACAAAAAAGTTTAAATAGAAATTCAATTCCTTTCACAAGCTTATAATTGGTTTGTTGATTTCCACACTCCAATTATATCACAAGTTAGCTATTGAAACTTCAATTAGTTACACATTTTTTCTTAGGGCAAGGAAAAATTAGAATCAAAATCTACTTTGTCTTTTTCTTATTCCATTTTTTATCTCAATCCTCATGATTGGTTGAAAAAAAATTAAATCCGATATAAAATAACAAATTTGATCTTGCAACAAGAATTTGTTCATAGTATTCCTATCATGTGTTTGGCCATTAGGCCTATTACCACTGATAAATAAGAGGCATTCAAGACATGTTCACTATAAATAACAAGCAACGAAGGTACAAGATTGAAGTTAAGAGTTTACAAAAGAAAACTCCACAACTCAAAACAAGAAAAAAAATTCCCTTGACATTATTATCACTGCTACAATAGAACCAACGGCTACAAAATTTTCAAACTAATATGCTATGCAATATTTCTTATATAGATACAGAATAGGGAACATGGCTTAGGTACCCTTCATTTTCCTTGCTTTATAACTTTAGAGGCCTGTCCAATTTGATAGTACTCAAGAATGACCATGAGTTTCTTTCAGTCCAAGTTTCGAAAGGAGCTGACGCCATCGCGGAGTCTCCTCGTCGAAGATATAGGTCAAAGGTGATATCAAAACTCCACTACCTCCGATCTGCAATAGAACTCCGACAAGGTCAATCCAAAACCAAGTATAAGAACCATAAGACATATCAAAGCTTCAAGTATAAACATTGAATTTGGAGGAAAAATTCACAGTAGCTTCCTCAATACTTAAAATAACTTAGAGCTAGTTTAGATTGGCTTCTTAAGAAAGAAAAAGTCAAAAGCAGAAGTAAAAGTAATTTTGTGTTTGGATTGATTTTTAAAAGTTCTTTTTTATTAGAAAAGGAGAAGCCAAAAGGAGAAGCATCCTCCACCTGCTTCTAAAATAATAGAGATTTTTGGCTTTTATATGTGCTTTTCCTTCTGTATAAAAGCCAATCTAAATAGTGAATTTTGTATAAAAGTGCTTCTTTTTCAAATTAAAAAGAGAAGCACCTTGCCAAAAGCCAATCCAAACGAGCTCTCAGTATCATCACTAACTTACAATACCAAACATAAGACTACCAACAAGGCTTGGCATAGTTAGTAGATAACTAGGTTCCTTAAGCATATTGGCAGTGTGTATGTAAGAGGCTTTGTTGGAAGAAGTGTGTCCACTTTTGTGATCTTATCTCGAAAGGGATTAGTCTTTGGTTGTCGATTAGGGATACTCTTGATGGAACCAAAAAAGAAAAAAAAAAAAAAAATACCAGACATAAGACTAAAGACTCACCGCCCTCAATTGTTGTATGGACTTGTACAGCGCCTTCTTTGGGACGCATATGACTATGGCATAGTAATCTGGGCTAACTTTCCCATCGCGCTTGCAGAAAACTGGACTTACAGTGGGACCCTGTAGACAATCATTCATGTAGATATTACAAAAGCTAGAAGAGGGAGTTTATATTTCCCCCAATGTACAACGAGATCACAATCTTATGTCTTATTAACACAGACCACTAAATGTGCCACTTTTTCTAGTTGATCAATAACTCAATTAATTGGTTAAAAAATAATTAATTAATATATATTGACCAATTATAATCAATGACAGACATAATGATTTGTGTTAGTGAGACATAAGATGAGGTTTTGTGCATAAGAGGGAAGAGACAATGATTATATTCCTTATCACACCTGCAATCCAGATAATGATGGCTGACTAAGTATTCTCTCAGCCACTTCCTCTGCACTACTTCCCCTCATGTTTGCTACTACCTGTCATGTATAGCATCAAAAAATGGAATCAAAGAGGAAAACACAATGGGAAGTTATAAAATCTAGCATTGTTAAGTTTGGACTTGACCCATTTAAAATTAGGCCTTGGCCAGAATAAAACCAGACTAGGGCTTGAACTTTGAAACTTGTTAATAACAAAGCATTTTTGGCCAGGCAAATTTGGCTTAGCCTATTTGGTACGGAACAAAATCTGTTGTTCTATTTATTATCTCACTCTTTGTTCCATTGCATATTGATTGGTCAATCATGCACATAACTGTAGAATTTAAGTATTATTTTATAGTCCCAAAACAATCAAAAACAATGTGACACGAAGTGAGATATCAAATGGGGTAGTTGATTTTGTCCCCATTTGATAATGGGACTCACCCAATTTTAATTTTCTTTGGTTTTAATTATTTTTTCAATTTTAAAAATAGTATTTAGTTCAAAAGAATAGTACAATAATACTGATCAAGCCGTCCCATCTAAGTGTTGGGGCAAGCTCAGGACTCACATATAGGTTCTATTAAAATTTGAGCTTTTCTAGCCAGGGCTGGCTCAAATTTGTCCCAACTCAACTAACAATGCTAATAACTCTATATATGTACCGTGAATTGTCCAATTGCCCTAAGGTGCGCCTCAAATCTTTCCAGCATCTCATGTGTTGTCTCCAAAACCCCTTTCCTTTGCATCAATGATTTTCTGCTTGCAACAAAAACACCCTGAAGAACATACCAGGTGAGACTATCTAACATAGGCATAACAGAAAAGCAGTTGCATGGCGCCGCGCCTAGAAATGACATGCCAAAAAGAACTGTAAAGCCAGCAAATGATGCTTGTTAAGGAGAGAGAAGTCAACTGCTAACCTGGCTTTCCAACACAGTTCCACCCTCGATCTCCTTCAAGTTGTTTTCTCTCAGTGTAGTGCCACTACTCACAAGGTCCAAGATGGCATCAGCTATCCCCATCTGAGTTAAAAAGACAAGCAACTTATCTAGATTTATACCATGTGCAGCATATGACAATATGACTATATATTACAGAGTTGCTATTATTCAATGAAGAGTAATGACAGCTCCTTGCATATCTAGCGACACATTTCTTGCATAAAAGGATGCATCTGCAGTTGAAATCTGCAGATCATCTCTTTCAGGACCCAGAATTCACAATGTGTCATTTGGTGAAGGATTCTTTATTTATATTGTTTGATCGAGACAGAATACAATGACAACCAATTCATTAAGCTATACAAAGATCAAAAGCAGTCTCTAACTCACCGCAGGAGCTGCCTCCAGTGCTCCATCAGCAGTAGAAAATGTCACGTGCTTGAGTCCATTATCTTCCATAAATTTAGGACCCAGCTGAATAGACAACACCAAAATTCATATCAAAATTTACCCAGTTTTTCTTTCAAAGCTCATGGAAGAAAATCTACCTAAATGAAAATGATTGAAAACACAAATTGAACTACTTACATAGGAGAAACCGGTAGCAACTCGCAAAGGCCTTTCTTTAGTCCATTCAAGCATTTGTGCTAACTCCTTCAGTGAATTTACATTCTTGAATATTCCATATTGGGGAACCTAACACAACAGATGGTACACTAGAAAGTTCATTATACAATTTAAAAACTGGAGCGGTAAGAGGATCTCAATGTAATTTCAACTCACTGCAAGGGCTAAACGACAATCCCCATACTCCAGAGCCTCATGAACAAGGACAAGATCTTCATTCCCCTGTAAAAGAAGAGATGAAAAATTTTTCATGCATTTATTCATTGAAACATTGTTCAATTCATGATAACAAAAATAACATGTATATATATCTCCTGAAAAGATTTAAAACCAATGAAGCTTGATGTTAATGTAGTATTTTTTGCAAAACCAGGAATCCTCCTTCAAATTAGCCAAATAATGTTGTGCATCAATGATTACCTGGCCATATTCACTGACTGTATCAAAACCCACAATACCAAGGTCAAGATCTCCAGATAACAATTTTCTCACAATATCTTTCGGCCTTTGAAACCAAACTTCCACATTTGCAAGCTGCAGCATCAGAAAATTTGGGGTAAATAATTTACACAATCTATAAGCAGTACACAACATATGTTAAACACAGGTAAGGATCCAGGTGAAGATGTAATTGTCAAGTTCAAGCTCAGAAAAGTATGCAAAGAATAAGGAATGGAAGTGAAGATGTAAGCATGACCATATATACCCTTTCATGTTATATTATACATGTACACAATGTTTAAGTTACACATTCTTTTGTTATCATCAAGTTTTGAAGGCCAAATTTGGAGCAAGAGACGCACCTGGGGAATTTCAGCAATATACTGTCTGGGATTGACCTGTTTCACTGACAATTGACAATTCTTCACATAAAACATCATCACAAAAGCAGGTCAGAATTGTTAGTAGAAGATTAAGATTGCCAATTTGAAAATTGAAATTATACTTTCATTTATTTTTCTTTTCTATCTTCTTTTGATAATTAAAGGACGCTATTTTCAGGAAAGACGAAGAATTGAGAACTAAACATACAACACAAATCAAATTATAATACAGGGCCCAAGCCAACACTTCAATGAGCTTTCACTAAATGTCAATTTATTACTCTCTTCACTCCTATAAGTTAACTAACTGATCTCAGTTCATGTTTTACCTTCAGCCTTCATAGCAATCAAGCTTGGTAGTAGGGAAAATCCAAGAGTGGGACTAACATTGCTTAATTGGGAATTCAGTAAAAGAAAATAAAAAGCAAAACCACCCAACTTTGCTTTCCAATAGAAGATTCTGAATTTCTGACACTACCCGCACCAAAAAGGATAGATTTTGATTAAAAAAAAAAAAATTTCCATCATTCAATTTTATCTTCCAATCAATTGCAACAGTGGAATATTCTGACACTACCCAATCAAATCAAAATCAAAAAGACTGATCACAGAAATTAACTGTTTCCATCACTCTCTCAGCAACCAATCAGACCCAGAATGAAATTCCAAAAAAAAAGCAAGAGAAAAAAGCTACCTTGAGAAGTTCGAGGGTGTCGGAAGACATGCGACCTTTACTGGGCAAACCGAGACGGATCTCTTCCCTCTGAAATACTGCGCCGCCATTAAGAACAGCAACCTGAGACTGAGTCTGTGACGTATAGCAGCACCAAACGGGAGATTTAACGGAAACAGTAAAAGACACAGTGGGTAACCGAGGCTGCGTTATCATCCACATTGTGACGGTCATTGCTGAAGCAGCTTCTGGATAGAGATGAACAGAGTGAGCTCTGACAAGTCAGAAACGGCACCACAGAGACAGACAGACGAAATTTTTTGGCGATACGGCGGCAGGTGTTTGTCAGTGATACTATCGTGCAAGTTCTATCAATTGCATAAGAATAAGACCACATATTTATCTCATGAAATCGATGCGAGTTTTAAGCTGTCTTGTATATGAATGGTATTTTGTTACTTAGAGCGTCTTTGATGGGCTTTCAAATAAGTTAAAAATAAAAAAGTTTAATTATATTTTTAATGCTTATAATTTCATTAAAAAAATTTAAAATGTTGTTTAAAATATTAAAAATTAATTTTTATAATTAAAAATATTTATAAAATAATATTTATTATTTAACTTTGTTAATTAATTTTATATTATTAATTTTCATAATCATATACAAATTTAAAATAATCTCTATAATTTAAATTTTGTTATATATTCATTCATAAATTATAAAAATATTTATAAAATAATTTATATTAGTAAATAAATATTTATAAACTACAAGAACTAAAGAGCAAAAGGGGCTAATCTTTTTTATTGTAGTAAAGTCAAGTTAAAATTTTTACTAAAAGATATACTCGACAATATCTTAAATAATATTACTTTTAATTAAAAGATATCTATAAAATATAAAAAAAATTACATAAACTAATTCTCAATATTTTAAACTTTAAAAATTGTGAAGACTAATTTATAAATGTTTATAAACTATATAGGCTAATTTAACGTTTTAAATTATAAGAATTTTTTTATTTTTATTTAAAATTATAAATACTAAAAATATAATTAAAAATAAGAATAAAATTTTAAAAATATGATTGTAATTTTTAAAAGTGATTCTCTTTTAACAAAATATCAATTCAAATAGTGAATTAAAAATATTTAGTTCAAGCTAGGGTGGGATTAGGTAGGGGTGGGCACGGGCCCTGTCTCGTCCCAAATTTTTTTTTGTCCTGTTCTGATTTTATATAACCTTGTCTTAATTTTGTCCCGATCTTGTCTTAATTTTCGTCCCGATCTATTTGTCCTGACTTGTCTCGGTTAAATTTTTTTTTTTTTAAAAAAAGTATATAAAGTAATAGAAGGCCTGTTGAAAGTATGCAAAAAAAAAAGAAAGTGGGGTGTAAATAGTAAAAAATAGGTGTAAAAAGTAATAGACGGGATGAAACATATTTACACAAAATTTTAGACGAGACTAGGACGATTGTTTGTCCTAGTCCCGTTCCGAAAATTCGTTGAGACACAAAATTACATCTCGATCCTGTCCCGAGTCTCAGTTGTGCCTCGAACTCATTGGGAGAAAGTAGAAAGATTTTAAGGAGAGTAAATAAAAACAAATTATTATTTAGATTATTTTTTTAAAAAAAAGTCAATTCGAGAAATAAAAATAAAATTTAAAAGAAAAATACTCTTTTAAAAAAAGTAAGATTTTAATTTTAAATATATTTTTCATTTAGAAAAGTTAATCTAAATAATGACTCTTTATATAAAATAGTTTTATTTAAATTAAAAGTAAAAGTAAGTTGATAAACATCATACCAAACAAGTTTTTTTTTTTTTTTTTAAAAAATAAAGAATAATTTAGTTACTTTACTTTTAAAATAGATTTCTCTTTCAAAACTCTCACTTTTATAAGGGATGGGAAATGATGAGTTAAAATCCTTTCTCCCATAAATTTAAGAAACAAAGTAGCAAACACTGTTAATGGTTAATTAATATTTTTGTCCCCAAAAATTTCTTATGAATTATTAAGAAAATAAAACTACCTTTGTCTTACATTTTTTTAGGGTTTAAAGTTATTACGCATAAATTAAGAAATTATTAATAAAAGTAATATATTGACTATAATATTATATTTAATTCTTGTTTGTTTATTTGTAATTAGAAGAAACAATGGTTGACTTATATTTAATTAAATAAGAGTGAATATTAAAAATAATTTTAATAAAACTTTAAAAATTGCAATAATTTTAGGTCCCAAAAAATCTTTAAAACAACAAAAGACATGGGAAAGAAGAAATAATATAGATGTATATAACTCTCATAATAAAAAAGATGTTTGTACTTGGGATAAGAAAGGAAAAAAAATATGCTACTACTTGAATTTAAATTTTTACTTAATTCAAATAAGAGTACAGTTAGGTTGAAGTTGTTTTATAATACCTTATTGACTTTGTGGTATCAGATTGAGTTTAAGGTATTTCTAGTTGTGATTCCTACATTAGCAATTGATTATTGTTTTGTACTAAATAGAGATTAGTATTGCACTGTGATCAAAAGTACATTTTATTTTTATATAACTTTTTGCTAATTTCTTTATTTCCTCATATATATGGTGCTTAAATTTAATATTTTTATGAGATATTATTTAATTTTTATATATTGTACGAACATAATTAAAGTTAGTTGTATAAGTGCAATAATTATATTTCGATCAAAAAGAATAATGATATAGTATTTTGTCCATCAAAGAAAAATAATTACATATTATATTTTTTATATTTATTACTTGTATTCAATACTACATTAGATACTAATTAATCTAGTTCAAATTGGGTATGACTATGAAAAAAAACGAAGCTCTTCAATTAAACACAACTATATTCTTAATACTCGTACGTGAAATTTTTAATTAAAGCTAGAACAACTCATGTCAATTGATCTATGCATTTAGTAATTCATATTGTATTTTGATGATTAAAGTTAGAGACTGTAAAAAAAAAAAATGACAAAGTTTACTGCTATAACAAAACATTTGAAGTCATGAAACTCTGCAAAATCCACAACTGAAGTCTCAAACCCCAGACAAGTCTGAAGTAACAGCACAGGCAGCCACCAAAGCATTTGCTCACCTTCGTCTCCAGTTAATGATTTTTTGTGCAGTTTCAATTTTTTATATATTGTTTGCTCAAATTATATGGCACATGTATTATTTATGTTACACGCAATCATTACTCGGTTCTGCTAATGCTATTTGATGAACATGCTTTGCACATAAATTGTGATTATGTCATATAAGCTTATATCATGATTTTAAAAAGATTAGCCGAATCACCTTTGAAATTATGGTATCTGGCATTAATCACATAAAAGGTTTTTAAAGAATGATTCATTCAGAATAATCATGGCCTTGCTCAAAGGATTTGAACGTCAAGGGAGTAATCACTTGGTTTGCAAATTAAAGGAAATCTACATATGGACTAAAGCAAGCATTCTGTCAATGCTATTCTAAATTTTACAATATTGTTCTCGCCAATGGTTTTGTTGATAACATTGTTCGTCAATGTATATATCTAACCATTAGTAGGAGAAAATTCATATATTTGGTCTTATATATAAATGATATTTTACTTGCAAACAATGATAGGATTTTTTTAGAGAAACTAAAGTGTTTCTTTCTCAAAAGGACATGGGTAAAACTTCTTATATCACTAGATAGCATTCCTATTCAATATGTGGGTAGTGGCATGTAGAAATAAACTCTAGATTATTTTTAAAAGAATTATTTTAATTTTGTGAAGATAGATAATATTACAAAAAAAAAAAATTAAAGTATGTCAAGCAATTAAATGAAAAATGTGGCTCATAGATGGATACAGTATCAAAGAAGTCTTAACCAAAATTATAGTTATTATATTGATATTGATATTGATTTTTCATTTTTCAATAATTTTCATAACAATATTTGAGATATAATGTCAAAAGTAAATAATTAAAAAATAAAATATGTATAAAATGTTAAATATGATATTTTAATATTTTGACTTATATAAGTGAAAATAATTTTTCATAATATATTAATAAAATATAATCAATATTAAAGCGAGAAGTTAAGAGTAGTTAAAATACAAAAATTGTAAGAGATGAAGAGAAGGAAGCTTCTCCAAAATGCTTCTATTTTTGTAATTATTTGGTAAGGAGAAAGGCAAATATAGAGTGAACTAAATTTTACTGAGTTATCAGCAAAATAAGTGAGCCACTTGGTAAAGAAGAGTAAGATTAGCATAGAAATTGACAAAGATCCTTCAGATATTCTAATAAGCTTCAAGTGATTAGATATTTAGATTCTAAACATGGAGGATATGCAGACTCTTTAATATTTTTGTGATATATTTTTCTCTTTGTGATGTTATATCTTGGCGAAGTAAAGATAGAGTCATGTTACGCTATCCACAATGAGAGTCAAGTTTATTGCATATTTTAAAGCAATGGCACAAGCATTATTGTTAAAGAATTTCATATATCTAGTATGAAAATCATTGACTCTATTGAAAGGCCACTAAAAATTCATTGTGGTAATATAGTTGTAGTTGTTTTTGCAAGAAATAATAGGATTTGCAACTAAACTAAACACATTAATATTAAGTAATTAACTATCAAAGATAAGGTTAGGGACAAGATTGTTGATGTTGTACATATAATTACCAAATTGATGATTGCTAATCCCTTGACTAAGGGCAGGTCAACTAAAGAATTTAAGGATCATGTAAAGCATACGAGGCTTATTGTATCAAATTAAGCTGTCTCTCGTTGTAATTTCTTTGTCTATTCATTATGTAAACACTTTCATGCTTCTGACTATAATTTGATACAATCAGTCAATAAAGTTGAACCCATAATGAACTTATAATAAGTGATTCATAAATTTGATGTTTGTTTGAAATAATCATACATTGTCATATATGGAAAAAAAAAAAAAAAGTGTTTAATTTTTTAAACACTTGGTCAAGTGGGAGAATGTGATATGGTAAAAGAAATTTGGCCAAACTAAAGTTTGTCACAGAAGAGTTTCATTTAAAGCCACTTGGTAAAGTAGGAGAATGTTAGCCACATTTTTTAGTTGGTTAATATTTTAAGTTAACCTTATCCCAACTAAAACCTAAGTGGTCCATTTATTAAGGAACTCATCACTGCATCAGGTAATGGTGATTTCGTGAGTGCTGCTGGATGTATACATAAGAACAAGATCCCTAGTCTAGCAACGGTATTCCAGTATTCTGAATGACCATCTTTTTGAAAAGAAACTAAGGGGATTCACATAGGCTAGAAGGGTTTGTTCTCAGAGCTTTTGGCAATGGCAAGATGTAAGTCTTTCGCTTTTATGAATTTCATGATAATTACGAGTGTTATTTATAGTATAAATTTCTTAAATAGATTCTAATAACTTTACCATCCAAACCCTAAAATGATTTTAATAGTTTATTACCATAATGCAAACCAAAAGAAAGGAAGAAGATCTCTTAGGCATGGACATTACTTAAATAATTAAGGTGCTTAAGTTGCTAGTCCATCCATAAATATAATAGAATAAATATTGAACAAAAAGGTAAAAAGCCGAATGAAGTAAAATCTTGAGTTATGAATGTTTAAAATTGACCAAATATATTTAAAAAATATTAAAATTCATTAATCTTAAGATTTAAAAAATGCATCCTCCACTAAACACCCCCAAATATTCTAAGTATGGTTTATGGTGATAACATCATAAATAAAAAGAAAACGCAGAGCCATATCTTAGTGGATTACAACAACTATACAATGCCCAGTTAATTGAAAATATTCAGCAAACAGAACAAGAGACAAGGAAAAAAGAGAAAAAGACCATTACGAAATAACATGATAAATAAATAATAGTACAGAACAACAGAAACATAGCACAAAAAGATAGAAAGCCATACATTAAAATTAATCAGTAAATGAATAACCAAAATCCCAAACAACACGCTTATTTATAATCGCTAACAATTAACTAGGCAGCACTCCAATTTCCAGGAGTTGAGAAGTAATAAGAGCAAAAGATGGAGGGAACTAATGCAAGATCAATTAGCATATATATATCAGAAAGAATATTACTTATTAATTATCATTATCATATATTGATAATTGCATTTTATATACATATATTAACCCTCATTCTTGTTGGTAATTGCTCTGTTTATAGTTCTTGGCCCCTAATTTGTATGTTTTTCTTCTTTGATAGGTTAGAGAACATTAGAGGTGAAATGATCATGATTCATGGATAAACCCTAACTTTTGGAACAACTGAAAGCAAGTTGAGATGGAAAAGGAAGTGGGAATACTTGAACTCAGAGGTTGGAAGACAAGGGCAGCACATGGAATGAGGGCAGCTGCACATAATGATTACTCATTGACAAAAGCTTTCATGTATGAGGGCAGCTGCACACAAGAGGAAGCCACGGGATGTTAAGCAATGAGAAGACAAGCGCAGCTGGGCACATGAGCAGGGGCAGCTGCACTCAAGAGGAGTTCATTGGAAGGTTTACCATGCAAGAAGGCGAGCGTAGCTGCACCCCATGCCAAGGGCAGCTGCGCCCGAGAACAAGCTGCAGGATGTCATGTTGCAGAGTGGAAGCGCAGCTGCACCTATGCTAGGAAAAATATGAATTTTTGTTAATTAAGAGTCCTAGTTAGAGTGGAATTTACTCTAACTATAAATAACCTTTTTAAAATTAGGTTTAGAACTTTTACAACCTTGAAAGCTCAAGAGAAAATACACGTTGGAGGCTAGAGAGATTGAAGTGGAGTTTTTCTGAAGAGTTTTTCTTCTCCTCACTTCTTCTTTAGAATTCATGTTTTCTAGCTTTAATTTCATGTTCTCCATTATCATGGTTTGCTAAACTTTATTCTAGGGCTACGATGTAGCCAAGACTTGATGTGTTAAATTTTTATTTGAATCAATTTAGTTATTTTATATTTAATTGGATTCTATTTCTCTACTTTTACCTTTTTGTTGATTTGACCAATTAATAAGAAGATTTGTAGGTACCTATAAACTAAGAAGGGATTAAATACTTAAACCATGAGAATTAGATCCATAGAAAAGCTTAGGATAAGAATATTTTAAGATCTTACGTAATCAAAAAATGGAATTCACAAAACTTAATGTAATTTAAACTATTATAATTTAATTCCTATGATTGGATTGATGGTTTAGGTTAGGTTAATTAGATATTGGAAAAGGCTTATTAACGGATTAAGAATCTCAATTGGTAATTAATATAATTAATTGGATTGAGAAATATAAGTAATTCAATACAGATAGTCGATGTAAAATTAAAACCCTAGGTTTTTTTTTTTTTCTAAAGATATGTTTTATAAACATCATATATAATATATAGGTAAAATGAAGTAGCCCTTCATGATCATGTAAATGAAGGGAACAGAAAAAGCATCATGCATCCTCGTCGAACTTAATTTCTTTCATTCTCAACGAAACACTAGTGATATCTTGTTAGCTAGTTGATTGTTGAAAACCAAACTTCAAACTTTTACTTCCGCAACACAACTTCAACAAACTCATTATTATATATCAAGCTTATCGCTATAAGTTGATATTAGAGTTTTTTTTTTTTTTTTCTTTTTCTTTTATGTGAGTTGATATTAGAGTTTTGTGTGAGGGCTTTTGAATAATTTCATGATATCACATTTCATCTTTTTCGTGAAAAATAGTGCAGGTTAATATGCATGAGTAGTTAGTTGGAAATTTACTCAGCATGATTTTACACTATTAACAATTGTTAAACCTTTATTTTGATTTCTTACTTTTGTATTTTCTCTCCGATTATAATATTGAATAAGGTATTGGAGCAAATCAAATTTAAGAAGATATTATTATATAATGATTGAATAATAGCTGTATTTACCTTTTAGCAAAAATAATGTATGCAAAATTATTTATTAGAATTGTTGTTTTTTCACAAGTACTTTTAGATATTCTAAAATGTGGGAATTTCTATACTAACGATAGACTTTTTGTGAAAATGTTATAGTCTCGCCTATCACAAGATGATTATACAATATAAAGATATGAATAACAAATTATTAAATACGTTGACACAATTATTTTTTAAAAATATTAATTTAATATCTATAATATAAGATTGATTTTATAATACTTATTAAAATTTTATTATCACTTAAATATTTATTGTCTGAAAGTGATAAATCACTTCCGTACCAATTTATTCTATTTTTTTTTAAAAAAATATCTTTTAACCCTTTTGACCAAAAAAACACAGCATCTCTTCTTACTTCTGACTATGTCCACCAACATATTGAGAAAAGTAAAGACATCAACCTCTCCCAAAATTCATCATAAGCCAATTCTAAATTAACAAAATTTCCCAAAACTATTGTAGTCTGAACCAAGCAGGACCCGTTAAAATAATTATGCAAAATGCACACTAAAACAATCCATAAAACACAACCAACTGAGCTTTAATAACCCACAAACAATTGCACAAATTGAACTAAAAATAATGCCAAACCCACAAGAAGTTTCCAAAAAAATATCCCTCAAAAAAGAATGGAGAAGAAACTCAAATAAAGTTGCAAAATGAAGACTTTCTCAAGTCATGGACGTGAGGACAACAGCTCACGGCCTTTTGAAATTGAGAGCTCGAACAAACCATGATGATTGACAAGCTATGGGGGCGAGAATAGAAAACATGGGTTAAAAAAGAATGCTTCGTCTCAGATTTCTTCACGGCTGTTTTCTTTTCTTTTCTCTCGAGTTCAATATGCACCCCCTACAATGATCTAAACCCTATGTCTTGTTCTTAAGCCCTTTCACCTCTAATTCTGCAAGCAAAAATCATGCTCTCAGAGAGGCTTATTCACTTCTCCGGTGGCGGGGCAGATTTTCAAGCCGCCTTTGTTGCTAGCTGCTTCCTCAGAGCAGTGATGGGAAATTGAAGAGGGTCACACGGTGAGCCACTAGAACGGAAGAGAAAAATGGGTGAGGAAAAGAGAGAGATCAAAAGAGAAAGTGAAAGATAGAGAGGTAATGCATGCAAAGTGAGGAGGGAGAGAGACTTGGTCTAGAAGGAAGAGTTCTAGTGAAGGGTTTGTTTAGAGGGTAATGCATGCAAAGTGTGAGAGGGAAGAATTGAGAAAGTGGAATTTCTTAGGATGAGTAGCTGCCATTAGTATTCCCTCACAAATGTTTTGGAAATTCATTTTCTATAAAACCTAAATCACATCTTTAAAATTTCTTTTTATATTCAAATTATCACATTCATAAATTGATATTTTTAGAACTTTCCAAAATTTTAATTTTCCAAAAATTAAGAAGTGAGATATCAAACAACAGAGGGGAATGGGAGAGGTATTTTAAGAATAATAATAAAAAAAGTCAGTGTGAAAATTAAAATGGGACAGTGCCAAAATTAATTCTCCATAAAAAGAATAACATACAATTTCTATTCTTGCCATATGTACCAATACCATACCAAGTACATAACTTGTACCCATACCCAGCATAGGCTATTCAGAAACTTGGTATCGATGGCAATCTATCCATGAGTATTCTTATCATATATTGAAAGTGACAATAATTTCATTCGAGTTTTGTTTTTTCTTTTTAGCTTAAACTCCTAACATAATAAATATTATTTAATTATTAAATTTAATTTACTTATCAATTGAGTCACATCTGAACGAGATAATGTATATTTTTATAATGTACATTTGCGTCCTTAACGTGACTCTATTTTTTTGTATGTTTAAAATAATGAAGCCTAGCTTACCTATGCACTTACGCAAAAAAGCAAGAAGTTTATTAAATGTTAAATGAAAGAGATAGATAGCAACGCACAAGCAAATTGGAGGAGTCAGTCGCACAAGCAGAAACACCAAATACAAAAGACAAATTTTGTGCTAATGTCTTGATAGTTGAAATTGTAACTAAGAGTATATATATGGTCACTTACCTCTCATCACATGTAAGTGCAATTGCTTACTCGGCATAAAAACCATAACTTCTCTTTCGAAACATAGTAAAATTAGTTACATCGAAGAGATTAGGACAGTGTTAAGTACACAATTATTAGTGTATATTTTAGCACACATTTTTAATTTACTAGTTATTGCAGAAATAACTTTCATATTCTATTGTATAAAAAATTAATTCAACTTATTTTAAAAAAACCTTTTCACTAATGAACAAGGTATAAGTTTACTTATACTGTATTGACATTTTTATTTAATAAAGAAAATGAAGTTAAAAGGAATTGGTATTCTAACCTAATAGTCAAAGAGCGGGATTAATTTAAATACTGTTGTTTTAAAATTTTGTAAAAAGTTTTATTTTTATTTTTTAAATTTTATTTAATTCAAATTTATATTAATTAATACTTAATTTATAGTTCTAAAAAATTTTTAAAAAATAAAAAATTTGAAATTGTTAGCTAAGACAGTTTTGTATTATATCCAATATATTTTTTAATATTTATGAATATTAATTACAATAACTAATTACATGTATGTCCTATAAAAACTTTCCGAAGTCATTCAAACTATTAGGAGTGTTTGAATATGAATCCATTTCTATGATCAAATAAGATTTTTTATTAGGTTGATTGATGAAGTGGGAATATTTAGTTCATCCAGCAGACAGAAAATGCGAATGATTATGAAAGATTTGATTATTTTAGTGATTATTCATTTTAATCACAGGCCATACTGTTGCTGAGTCCGCATCCTTTTATGTACTTTCCACAGACAATGACCGTGACATGTTATTGGCTTATTTCAGTTAGGAAAATGCTATTGCGTGCATATACCCACCTCGGTACTCAATGCAAATTAGTATTTATAAAGGATAAAATTATAAAAAAATTTTAAAAAAAGTGTAAAATAATTGTATATCAATAATGGTATGCATATTGTAGGTATATTTGTTTACGTACATTTATTTTTTATATATTTTTTACATTTCTTTTTTAGGGACTGGCTAGTAGTTATTATTATTAATTTTTTTACAGTCAGTGAATGATTTTTTACTTTTGCTATTTCCGAAGCATGTAAGAGTTAAGACATGATTTTATATATATATATAAAAACTTGGGATTTTTTTTACTTTAAAGTTGTTTTTTTAATCATTTTAAATACTCTAAAATTACTGTAAAATGGTTATTTTAACAAATTTCTATCATAAGCACTTCTAATAGACAAAAACTATTTTGACTCTGAAATGGTACCTAAACACAGATGAACTATCTTACATTTCTTTATGACATGGTAGGTTACGATCTCTTCATTGATCAAAATTTTGAAATTAATGTACAAAAGCTTTGCCTATTTTCCTTGTAAATCCTCTAAGATCTGCCTTTACATAATGATTATTAAATTTGGATAATGACATTAACATACATCAAAAACCAAAACTAGAACAGAAAAAAGAAAAAAAAGGGGAAAAACAAAAAAGAGGAAAATTGAAAGGAAAGCAACGTACCATAATATGAAACCTCCATAATATGTCATCCGAGTATTCTAAGCTAATGAAACCTCCATGGCAGAAGAACACAGCTCAAGAAACGTCGAAAGCCTCCATTGGCAACAGAATTCTTTGCTTGGATACAACTTCCAACAACTAAATCTAAAGCCAGTCTGTAAGATTGATGCTAACTTCAAATTCACCAAAGCAATGTGACATCATAGTAATCTATATTTTTATATATGACACGAAATATAAGCAGTATATGTTTGTCTGAAGCAAGAACATGTCTAGCTTATCCATTCAAGCAATCTACAAAACTAAATAAATAAATAAAATAGATAAAAAAAGTAGGGAAAAGGGTCCCCACACAAGATCAAATTACTCTATATAAATAGAACTCTATGAAGCCTAAACCCTGCAGTGAAACACATACACAATATGGATGATATTCAATATTACTTGGTAATCATCTTGATTTCGTTAGCTTCTGCGATATTGTTCCGATCCTTATTTAGCAGAAGAAAAACAAAGCTTAACCTTCCACCAAGTCCATTAGCCTTACCAATTATTGGACACTTCCACCTCTCCACACCATCTCCACATAGAGCATTTCAGAAGCTCTCAAACCGCCATGGACCCGTGGTTCATCTCTATCTCGGTTCCACCCCTATTGTTGTTGTTTCCTCTGCAGAAATAGCCAAAGAAATATTACAGTTCCATGATATTTCCTTCTCAAACAGGCCCTCAAACGCTGCCATGAGTTATATGACTTATGGCAGAGCCGATTTAGCTTTTGCTCCTTATGGAGTATATTGGAAGTTCATGAAGAAGCTTTGCATGACAGAACTTCTGAACGGTCGCATGCTGGATCAACTCCTCCCGGTCAGGCTTGAGGAAATAAACCGTTTTCTGCAGATGATTCATCAGAAATCTCAAGTGGGTGAGGCTGTTAATGTTACAAGTGAGCTTCTGAGGCTCACCAATAGCATCATCACGAGAATGGCCATTGGAAAAAGTTCATATAAGAGTGAAAATGAAACTGAAGATGTGATAAAGCGAGTAAAAGAGTCAAATAAGCTGTGTGCAGAGTTTAATCCGTCTGATTATTTTTGGTTTTGCAAGAATTTTGATCTTCGTGGACTTGGGAAGAGACTGAAAGAGCTTCGTCGAAGGTTCGACGATGTGATTGAAAGTATCATAAAGGAGCATGAAGAGGCAAGAAAGAAATCAAGCAAGAAAGATGCAGCCAAGGATATACTCGATGCTTTTCTAGGTATATTAGAAGATGAAAGCTCAGAGGTCAAGATCAGCAGAGAAAACGTTAAAGGTTTTCTGATGGTAAAGTGCCTTTCATAAGCATAATATATATTAATATCTCCTGCTTTTCCATTTCAATTTCACTACTTTTTGATGAAAAATTAGCTAACATGCTATCATTTGGAGGATTTGATAGATTAATGTTCTAATGAGAGAACTGGAAGTTGTAGGAGTGTTTCTTTAGATGTGAAATTCAACTAGTTTAAGCTTTTACGTGACATGATTTTATGACATGATATCGTTATGATTAAAGATTTTCTTACAGTCAATAATTAAGCAATTAAATTATTAAAACATGATGATTTTTTAAATACTAGCTTTATTAAATATAAATAAATAATATGCAGATTCCTAGACACAATTACTCGGTATCCAACAAGTATTTTGTTGTCTTAATTAAAATAAAAATAAAAAAAATATTTTTTATATCATGGTTTTATGACATGATATCATTTTTGTTATATCATAGTGAATAATTGAGCAATTAAATTATTAAAACATGATGATTTTTTATATACTAGTTTTATTAAATATATAAAAAAAATATGTAGCTTCCTAAACACAATTACTCGGTATCCAACAAGTATTTTGTTGTCTTAATTAAAATAAAATAAAAAATATTTTGATGTCATTTGAAGGGATAGTGATTTGATTCCTCCAATGCTCCTTTCATATTTTTTAAAAGTAATGACATGTCTAGAATGGTTGGATCACAAATACACCGATGATTCCTGACCAGTTTACAGTTTTCATATCGGTTTTCGTCACTTATTTGAGGTCTGGATGGCCTAGGTTACAACACATTTTTGAACCAATTTAAGGTTATAGGTATAGTATAAAACAAAAGATTGAGTTTCTTTTATCATTTTAAATTTTTAAGTAGAATTGATTTTTAACATAGTACTAAAGTATTTTTCAAAGATTAAATCTGTTGCCACCACTTTCTTAAATTAATTAAAATCCCACAGGATATGTATGGGCCTCCAAAGAACTTCAGTGTGTGAGGCTTATTTTAGCTTTTGGATTGAATTAGTTAAACTATTATTTTCTTAAAAAGCAAAACCCTAACAATTATTTTTTTGTTTTTATTGTAATTTCACAGGACATATTTGCAGGTGGAAATGAAACTACAGCTGTTGCATTAGAATGGGCATTGGCTGAACTAATCAACTACCCAACTGTCATGGAAAAAGCAAGAAAGGAGATTGATTCTGTAGTTGGAAAGGATAGAGTAGTTTCAGAAACAGATATGGCCAATCTTCCTTACATTCAAGCTGTGATGAAGGAGACACTGAGGCTTCACCCTCCTGGTGGATTGCTCATGAGAGTCTCAACTGAAAACTGCACCATTGCTGGTTATGACATTCCAGCGAACACCAGGGTGTAGATTAATGTTTGGGGAATCGGAAGGAATCCGAAGTACTGGGATAACCCCGAAGAGTTCCAACCAGAAAGGTTTCTGATAAAAGATGATAGTGGGATCATGAAGAGCCAATTTGATGTCAGGGGACAGCACTATCATTTTCTGCCATTTGGGAGTGGAAGAAGAGGATGTCCTGGAGTGTCACTAGCATTTAGTGTTGGTCAGACCACTCTTGCTGCTATGGTTCAATGCTTTGAATGGGATGTAGGAGGGAATGGCAGTGTTGACATGCAGGAGGGAACTACGCTAACCCTTTCAAGAGCTCAACCTCTCATTTGTGTCCCAAAACCCAGACTCAATCCATTTCCCTTCTTATCATGCTGATTCTTATTGTCAACTAAGAGAATAAACAAAGGGGAAAATAATCTGAAAAGAACTAGAAATAGAGGATTTTCAATCATAAAAGCTGTTATTGTAGTTTCTGTGTCTATTTTACTTTGTTTTAAATCAAAGAGTAAAATCTCATTTTAGTCCCTCACATTTGAGAGTCTACAATTTTTTATTTTGATCCTTGATGTTTTAAAATCACATAAAATAAATTTCTCTCTCCATGTATTTGTTAAGGTTGTTAATCGAAACATGCTGATGTGTTAAATTAAGTGATGACATATGTTATTATTTCTAGTCATGCTGGAACCTCATTTCATTTTCCTTAATTTGAGTCTCTCACATTTTAAAACTCAGCCAAATATATCTTTCTTCCTTTTTCTTTTTTTCCTCTCGTAGTTTTTTTTTTTTCCTTCATTCTTTCTTTCTTTAGCTATTCCTCTATATCAATTTTATAAGTTTTGGTAGTTGAGAGAATGTGAAAACAACATAGGTATGTAAAGGTTGTTGAAAGAGCAAATTTTGAGTATTCATTTGAGAATCCTTATTTATAAAAGAGATGCATGGTTTATGGGAGCTTTTTTTTTTTTTTGTAATTTTTATAACTTAAATTATATTATAATTTTTTAAAAACAATTAATTATTAACTTTATTGTGTATTTTAATTAAGGTTGTTTGCAATAAAATTAAATTATGTTTTTAGAAACTAGATTGATGGTTTGAGGAAACTTAATGTAGGATTAATGTAGAGTTTCATCAAGGGTAATGACAAACTATAATTACTCCATCCCTTTTATGTATTGAACACCTTTGAGTTGAATTTCATATTGAGTTATTTGTTAGTCTTTTCTCTTTTTCTTGGTTTCTATGCCAGAGAGTGCGAAAATTAATTTCCTACAAAAAATGAATAGAAGGAATACATGACATAACGTATCATACATTTTTTTTTTTTTTTAATGAGAATTTCTACTCTTGCCCTATGTACCAATACCATCAAAGTAGAAAACTAGTACTCTAATCAGAAACTTGGCATCCACGGCACTCTATATTTTTGTAATGTACGACGTGACTCTATTTTTATTTTATTTTATTTTATTTTATTTTTATATAATGAAGTCCAACTTACCTATACTCTTATGCAGAAAAAAAAAAAAAATAAGGAAGAGAAAGAGAGAATGTTAAATGAAAGAGATAAAGACACAAATCATCTTGGAACGATAAGTTTATTAAATGAAAGAGATAGAGAGCAACACACAAATAAATTAGGAGAGTCAGTCCCACAAGCAGAAACACCAGATACAAAAGACAAATTTTTAGCTAATGTTTTGATGTGTAGTTATAATTAAATATATGGTCACTTACCTCTCATCTCATGTAAGTAAAAATTGCATGCTCTGCATAAAAACCACGGCTTCTCTTTCAAAATATCTTTAAAGTAATAAGCTACATTGGAGAGATTTCTCTCTCTCTCCATCTATCTAATATGAAGACTGATCATCACATCAGAGAGAGTTCAAGATGAATTATAATTATGTTAATTTAATATAGGTGGAAAGTGAGCAATAAGCAAGAATACTGAAATAGAGGAAAGGTCAGAGTAACGAAGGTGTGACCATACTTGACAATACTGGTACCATGTAGGGAAAACAAGAACTAGTATAATTTATGGAAGATAATTTCAGTATTGTATTGTATCAAGAATCGAATCAATCTAGAAGTGTGATATCCTATATGTAAAGGCTCTTTAAATTTGAAGTGAACAAAGCGTAAGTTCATTTATATTTTGTGTTGACATTTTTATTTTATAAAAAAACTGACAACAAAGAAAATTAGCTTTTTAAATTATTAGATTAAAAAGATTTTAATATCATGTGAATTAAGAAACGATTTAACTCAAATGTATGTTATTGTCTTAAAATTTATTAGAGAGCTTTATCATCGTTGTGATTCTATCTAGTTTGGATCTAGATTAATTGATGTTTAATTTGGAGCTCAATATCAAAAGATTATAAAAAAAAAAGGAAAAAAAGACTCTATATTTGTTACGTGAAGCAGTTTTGGATATATCCAATATATTGCTTAGTATATATAAATATTTACAATAACTACTAACGAGTATTTCCTGTTAAAACTTCAAAAACTTATTCAACTACGCAGATAATCCTATTTTGAGTGTTTGAATATGAATCCATTCCGAGAATCAAATCGGACTTTTATCAGGTTGATGGTTGGAATGGGAATATTAAGTTCATCCGGCAATGGCAGCTGGAAAAGGCGATGATAACGAAAGCTTTGATTATTTTAGTGATTATTAATATTAATATTAATCACAGGCCATATATTTGTTGAGCCACCCTTTTTTCCCTGAAATTAATGGTTTATTCCTTTTCATTCTATATGAACATCAAGCAGTACCATTTTGCATTTTGGATCCTGCCGTAGTTGGAGGAGGATATGACATCTTTTATCTTATATTGTCTTTTTATTCAAAATTAGCTCATCTCAAAAGGTATATTGTGATGGAATTAAGAAAAAAGTGACAAAGAAATTTGATCTTCCATGAACATCAGGTGAAAGTAGAGAGCTTAATATTATGTTAATAACTGATTTATTCAAAAAATATAAGTTATTAAAAGAAAGACTAAAATTATTTTTATATTATATTTAAGAATTCATGCCCTATTCCACTCTTATTGATTGGTAAAAAAATTAAAATAATAATAAAATTATTATGAAATTTATTATATATATACTTATACACATTTTTTAATCAATCAAGAGAATAAGATAGTGTATGAGATAAGAAAGTGGAATAAATTTTTTTTATCGAGTTGGATATTTGAACAGTACTTGCACAACCATTAGAGTGAAAGGAAATAGAACATTTGAAATATAAAAAACAGAACCAGAAATTAAAAGTAATTTTTAGCTTCTGAAAATACCTTTTTTAATGAATAGTGACACTTATACTTTTGCTTTCTAGCAAGAAAAATTCAAATGGGATATTAGTTCAGTTCGTGGAATGGTAGTTAAAAGACAAATAAGTTTTCTTCCATTTCTTCGTGACATAAGATATTATGTTTGATCAAAATTTGAAATTAGCGAATACAATTAGGAAGTAACTGAAGATACTTCTCTTAATGAGGAGTGCATATTTTAAACTAATACATGATAAAGACAGTGTGTAAAAAAAATAAAAAAAATATATTAAATACT
This sequence comes from Bauhinia variegata, assembly GCA_022379115.2. NCBI lineage: Eukaryota > Viridiplantae > Streptophyta > Magnoliopsida > Fabales > Fabaceae > Bauhinia > Bauhinia variegata. The sequence continues at coordinate 12,840,427 of CM039427.1, read as the reverse complement.
TTCCATACAACTACCATCGTTACTCACAGCGGCTTTATCTTCTTAATTTGGTTCTAGAAGAACAGCCCAACATATTCCTTGTAAATCTTCTAAGATCTGCCTTCACTTAATGATTCTTAAACTTGGATAATGACATCAACATCCATTAAAACCAAAACTATGACCCCAAAAAAATAAAAATAGTGAAAAACAAAACAAAAGTTGAAGAAAAAACCCGCGAAACGTCCCCCAAGTATTTGGAAAAAAAATCTATTATGTTTCATATACTATTCTACTCATTATAATTGATTTAATATGTAAAAAATAATATTATATAATCAATAATTCCACTTATTTTGACTAATTATAATAAGTGCGAAATAATATATGTGACAACAATTATGCTACCCTAAATATCCTATGCTAATGAAACTTCCATCGCAAAAGAAGACAGCTCATGGCTCGTTGAAAGACTCCAGGGCAACAGAATTCTTAGTTTGGATTCAACTTCCAATAAGTAAATCTAAACCAGTAACTAAGATTATTAATAACTTCAAATTCACCGAAACAATGTGACATCATTGTAATCAATTTTATATATGACAAGAAATAAAAGGAGTATGTGTTTGTCTGAAGCAAGAACATGTCTTCTCCATTCAAGCAATCTACAAAACTAAATAAATAAAATATAACAAAAAAATAGGAAAAAGGGTCCCCACACAAGATCAAATTACTCTATATAAATAGAACTCTATGAAGCCTAAACCCTGCAGTGAAAATTTACACAATATGGATGATATTCAAGGTTACTTATTAATCGTCTTGATTTCGTTAGCTTCTGCGATATTGTTCCGATCCTTATTTAGCAGAAGAAAAACAAAGCTTAACCTTCCACCAAGTCCATTAGCCTTACCAATTATTGGACACTTCCACCTCTTCACAACATCCCCACACAGAGCTTTCCAGAAGCTCTCAAACCGCTATGGACTCGTGGTTCATCTCTATCTCGGCTCCATCCCTAATGTTGTTGTGTCCTCTGCAGAAATAGCAAAAGAAATATTACAATCCAATGAAATTTCCTTCACAAACAGGCCCCCAAACGCTGCCATCAGTTATATGACTTATGGCAGAGCTGATTTAGCTTTTGCTCCTTATGGAGCATATTGGAAGTTCATGAAGAAGCTTTGCATGACAGAACTTCTGAATGGTCGCATGCTGGATCAACTCCTCCCAATCAGGCATAAGGAGATAAACCACTGCAGATGATTCAACAGAAATCTCAAGTGGGTAAGGCTGTTAATGTTACAAGTGAGCTTCTGAGGCTCACCAATAGCATCATCATGAGAATGGCCATTGGAAAAAGTTCATATAAGAGTGAAGATGAAACTGATGATGTCATAAAGCGAGTAAAAGAGTGAAACAAGCTGTGTGCAGAGTTTAATCCGCCTGATTATTTTTGGTTTTGCAAAAATTTTGATCTTCGTGGACTTGGGAAGAGATTGAAAGAGCTACGTCAAAGGTTCAACGATGTGATTGAAAGTATCATAAAGGAGCATGAAGAGGCAAGAAAGATGCAGCAAAGGATATGCTCGATGCTTTTCTAGGTATATTAGAAGATGAAAGCTCAGAGGTCAAGATCAGCCGAGAAAACGTTAAAGGTTTTCTGATGGTAAAGTGCCTTTCATTAGCATAATATATATTAATATCTCCTGCTCTTTCCTTTCAATTTAACTACTTTTTGATGAAAAACTATCTAACGTGCTATCAATTGGATGATTTGATAAATTAATGTTCTAATCAGAGAGTTGTAGGAGTGTTTCATAAACCAGTTTAAGTTTTTATGTGCGAGATGGTTTTATAACATGATATCTAATGATTAAGAATTTTCTTACCGTCACTTTTGTTATATTTCATAGTGAATAATTGAGCAATTAAATTGTTAAAATATGATGATATTTTAAAAGTTAGATTTATTAAATATAAATAAATAATATGTAACTTTCTAAACACAATTACTCGATACCCAATAAGTATTTTGTTGTCCTAATCAAAAGAAAATTTATTTGTCTAATAGCTAAACTAAACAACACTTCTCTCCGTTCTTCAATTCCCATTTTCCCTATTTGAATTCTACGATCAGGTTTTTGACATTGTCTCTTTCCTATCACAAGATGGCTGTACAATATAAAGATACGATATACGAATTATTGGATACGGCAACATAACTATTTCTCAAAAATATAAAACATCATGTGTCTACGTATATATAAGTAAATATAGCATCGCCACTATAGGTGACAGACAAATTAAAAATTTAAGTTTGAATTTTCAACCAATGGTCGTGTTCTTAAAGAATCACTAGTACAAGTTTCAATCAAATTGGGCGAAGGGAGTGGGAGTGTTCCACAGAATCAATAGCAATAATAGTAAATAAACATAGTAACAGGCAAAATAGAAGTCAATTGATGATGTAAATGCAATCAACCTAGGAATTATCTGACATCTAATGGCTCTATCCTCGACCCAAAGATAAAATTTAATTTCAAGATTAACCTACCTAATTAATTAATTTGGTTGAACCCTAACTAAATCGAGATCCCTGCACTTAGCTCGACAATTCTTACTACACAATCGCATAGGCTATGGCCATTGGAACCAAACCCAACCCCAACAATAATCACAATATGGGATTAGAGCATCCAAGACCTGAAATCCGAATTTTTATCTAACTAAATTGAGTTCTACTCTGTGAAAATTACTCCTAGGGTGACCAGAATTAGAAATCCCACAAACCCATTCAAGAATCATGCATAAAAATCATTATACACAATCTTAAAGAGAGAAACAAGGAGTAGAAAAGCATAACTTTCATTAAATTCAAAATAAATAAAATATTGGTCTCAAGAATCAAACCGATATTCTTTAAGTCATCCCCGGTTGATTATAGAAGCTTCTAGCCTTCCATTTTCATGGAAGTAACCATGGAAGAAGAGGAAATAAGCTAAACTAGTGCGAGAGGGAGAAGGAGGCGGCAATTAGGTTAGAATAGAGGAGATAGCCAAAAATCCTTAGCTTAATGAGGGGAAAATTTCAAAAATACCATTAATGAGACTCAAATTACAAAAATGCTATTAATAAGGCCTAAATGATAATCTTGCCCCTCATTTAAATTGCCAAATTCTTATTTTGCCCTTTTGAGTTGAAAAATTCTTTTTTATGTCCTCACTTTATGAATTTATGAAGATTTATTGTTATAATCCTAAGCTTGGATATAAATATTAACGAGCTTCGAGTTCTTATAGGTCTGATCTTGAAATTAAAAATTTCTAACAAATAAAATTAGACCTTAAAGTAGAAAAATTAATATGAAATACAATGAATTCTAATTAGATCTCAATAATATAAATAGATGCTAATTAAACAATTAAATTCAAGTTTAAAATGTTAAAATTAAGTATAAGAGTACAAAAATAAATACTAAAAAGTATTTACCAGTAAACCATCAATTTAGTATATGAAATATAAAGTTAACTTTAAATAAGTACTTATTAAAATTTTATTATCACTTAAATATTTATCATACCAAAGTGATATCTAAAAATCACTTCCGTACTAATTTATTTTAATTTTTTTCCTAAAATATCTTTATTGACCAAAAAAATCCCAATATCTTAATATTTCCTCACAAAAGTTTTTGGAAATTCATTTTTTTTATAAAAACTTAAATCACATCTTTAGAATTTTTTTTATATTCAAATTATCACATTCATAAATTGATATTTTTAGAACTTTCCAAAACTTTAATTTTCCAAAAATTGAGTGAGATATCAAAGAACATAGGGGAATGAGAGAGGTATTTTAACAATAAAATCCTACAAAAAAGTGAAAAAAGGCTTGTGTGAAAATTAAAATGGGACAGTGCCAAAATTAATTCCCCGTAAAAAGTTACCATACAATTTCTACTCTTGCCATATGTACCAATACCATACCAAGTACATAACTAGTACTCATACCCAGCATAGGCTATTCAGAAACTTGGCATTGATTGCATTCTATTTATGAGTATCCCTACCATATATTGAACGTGACACTAATTTCTTTTTTTTTTTTTTTTTTTTGAGCTTGAAACTTAACATAACAGAGACTACTCAATTATTGAATTTAATCTGTTTATCAACTAAGCCACACATTGATGAGACAAAATATATTTTTGTAATGTACTTCTGCATCCTCAACGTGAATATTTTTTTGTATGTTTAAAATAATGAAGCCCAGCTTACCTATGCACTTACGCAAGACAGCAATGAGTTTATGAAATGTTAAACGATAGGGATAGATAGCAACACACAAACAAATTGGAGGAGTCAGTCGCACAAGCAGAAACACCAAATACGAAAGACAAATTTTGTGCTAATGTCTTGATAGTTGTAATTGTAATTAAGAGTATATATATGGTCACTTACCTCTCATCACATGTAAGTGCAATTTCGTACTCGGCATAAAAACCATAGCTTCTCTTGCAAAAGATCGTAAAATTAGTTAGATTAGAGAGATTAGGAAAGTGTTAAGTGCACAATTATTGGTTTATACTTCAGTGCTTATTCTTAATTTGTGAGTTATTGTAGAGATAATTTCTGTATTCTTTTATGTCAAAAATTGATTTAATTTAAAGTATAGAACTTACTTAAAAAAGCTTTTTTACTAATCAATAAAGTCTACTTATATTATGTGTTGACATTTTTATTTAATGAAGAAAACGATGTTGAAAGGAATTGGTATCCTAATCTCATTGTCAAAGAGTCGGATTAACTCAAATGTAGTTGTCTTAAAATTTGATAAAAGGTTTTATCATCTTTTTAATTTTACGTAACTCAAATTTATATTAGTTAATACTCAATTTATAATTTTAAAAGATTTTTTAAAAATAAAAATCTAAAATTGTTAGCTAAGATAGTTTTATATTATATTTAATATATGTGTTAGTATTTATGAATAGTAATTACAATAACTAATTACATGTCTGTCCTATAAAAACTTTCCCAAATCATTCAAACTACGTGGAGTGTTTAAATATGAATCCATTTCTAGAATCAAATAAGAATTTTTTATCAGGTTAATTGTTGGAGTGGTAATATTTTATTCATCCGGCAATGGCAGACAGAAAATGCGATGATTATGAAAGATTTGATTATTTTAGTGATTGTTAATTATTAATTATTAATCATAGGCCATACTGTTGCAGAGTCGGCATCCTTTTATGTAATTTCCAGAGACAATGACCGTGGCAAGTTATTGGCTTATTTCTGTTAGGAAAATGCTATGCGTTCATACCCACCTCTGAACTCAATGCATATTAGATAAAATTATGAAATAAAATTAAAAAAATTATAAAAATAATTGTATATCAATAATGGTACTTATGTTGTAGTGATTATTATTTTATGTATACTTGTTTATATATATTTATTTTTTACATATTTCTTTTCTTTTTTAGATGTTTTTATTTATTTTTATTATTGGTGAGTGGCTTGTATTTTTTTTTTTTTTTTTCAATCAGTGATTGATTTTTACTTTTGCTATTTCCGAAGCATGTCAGAGTTAAGACATGATTTTATAAAAAAAAAAAAAAAACTTGGGATTTTTACTTTTAAAGTTGTTATTTTAAAATCAATTTAAATACCTCAAAATTACACTAAACTGGTTATTTTAACCAATTTCTGTCATAAGCACTTCTAATAGAGAAAAACTATTTTGACTCTGAAATGGTGCCTAAACACTTGAACTATCTTACATTTCTTTGTGACATGGTATGTTACAATCTCTTGATTGATCAAAATTTTGAAATTAATGAAGAAAAGCTTTGCCTATTTACCTTGTAAATCCTCTAAGATATGCCTTTACATAATGATTATTAAATTTGGATAATGACATTAACATACATCAAAAACCAAAACTAGACCAGAAAAAAAGATGTGAAAAACAAAAAGAGGAAAATTGAAAGGAAAGCAACGAACCTTAAGTACCATAATATGTCATCTGAGTATTCTAAGCTAATGAAACCTCCATGGCAGAAGAAGACAGCTCATGAAAAGTCGAAAGCCTCCATGGCAACAGAATTCTTAGCTTGGATACAACTTCCAACAACTAAATCTAAAACCAGTCTCTAAGATTGATGCTAACTTCAAATTCACCGAAGCAATGTGACATCATAGTAATCTATAGTTTTATATACGACAAGAAATATAAGCTGTTTGTGTTTGTCTGAAGCAAGAACATGTCTAGCTTCTCCATTCAAGCAATCTACAAAACTAAATAAATAAAATAGAAAAAAAAAAATAGGAAAAAGGATCCCCACACAAGATCAAATTACTAAATATAAATAGACCTCTATGAAGCCTAAACCCTGCAGTGAAAATTTACACAATATGGATGATATTCAAGGTTACTTATTAATCGTCTTGATTTCATTAGCTTCTGCGATATTGTTCCGATCCTTATTTAGCAGAAGAAAAACAAAGCTTAACCTTCCACCAAGTCCATTAGCCTTACCAATTATTGGACACTTCCACCTCTTCACAACATCTCCACATAGAGCTTTTCAGAAGCTCTCAAACCGCTATGGACCCGTGGTTCATCTCTATCTCGGCTCCATCCCTAATGTTGTTGTGTCCTCTGCAGAAATAGCAAAAGAAATATTACAATTCAATGAAATTTCCTTCACAAACAGGCCCCCAAACGCTGCCATCAGTTATATGACTTATGGCGGAGCTGATTTTGCTTTTGCTCCTTATGGAGCATATTGGAAGTTCATGAAGAAGCTTTGCATGACAGAACTTCTGAATGGTCGAATGCTGGATCAACTCCTCCCAATCAGGCTTGAGGAGATAAACCGTTTTCTGCAGCTGATTCATCAGAAATCTCAAGCGGGTGAGGCTGTTAATGTTACAAGTGAGTTTCTGAGGCTCACCAATAGCATCATCATGAGAATGGCCATTGGAAAAGGTTCATATAAGAGTGAAGGTGAAACTGAAGATGTGATAAAGCGAGTAAAAGAGTCAAACAAGCTGTGTGCAGAGTTTAATCCGTCTGATTATTTTTGGTTTTGCAAGAATTTTGATCTTCGTGGACTTGGGAAGAGACTGAAAGAGCTTCGTCAAAGGTTCGACGATGCGATTGAAAGTATCATAAAAGAGCATGAAGAGGCAAGAAAGAAATCAAGCAAGAAAGATGCAGCAAAGGATATACTCGACGCTTTTCTGGGTATATTAGAAGATGAAAGCTCAGAGGTCAAGATCAGCAGAGAAAACGTTAAAGGTTTTCTGATGGTAAAGCGCCTTTCACAAGCATAAAATATTTAATATCTCCTACTTTTCCATTTTAATTTAACTACTTTTTGATGAAAAATTAGCTAACATGCTATCTATTGGAGGATTTAATAGATTAATGTTTTAATAAGAGAATTGGAAGTTGTAGGAGTGTTTTATTAGATGAGAAATTCAACTAGCTTAAGTTTTTATGTAAGAGATGGTTTTATGACATGATATCATTTTTGTTATATCATAGTGAATAATGGAGCAATTAAATTATTAAAACATGATGATTTTTTATATACTAGTTTTATTAAATATATAAAAAATATATATAGCTTCCTAAACACAATTACTCGGTATCCAACAAGTATTTTGTTGTCTTAATCAAAATAAAAAAGTATTTTGTTGTTATTTGAAGGGATCCTGGTTTGATTCCTCCAATGCTCCTTTCATATTTTAAAAAGTAATGACATGTCTAGAATGGCTAGATCACAATTACACTAATGATTCTTGACCAGTTAACAGTTTCCATATTGGGTTTTTGTCAGATTTGAGGTCTGGATAGCCTAGGTTACAACACATGTTTGAACCAATTTAAGTTTACAAATATAGTATAAAACAATTTATTGAGTTTCTTCCATCAGTTTTTGAGTAGAAGAACATGGTATTAAAGTCTCTTTTCAGAGATCAAATTTCTTGCCAACACTTACATTAATTAAAATATCACAGGGCATGTATGGGCTTCCAAAGGACTTCAGTATGTAGGCGTGTTTTAGCTTTTGGGTTGAATTAGTTAAAATACCATTTTCTTAAATAATTGAAAAGCAAAACCCTAACAATTATGTTTTTGTTTTTATTGTAATTTCACAGGATATATTTGCAGGTGGAAATGAAACTACCGCTGTTGCATTAGAATGGGCACTGGCTGAACTAATCAACCACCCAACTGTCATGGAAAAAGCAAGAAAGGAGATTGATTCTGTAGTTGGAAAGGATAGAGTAGTTTCAGAAACAGATATAGCCAATCTTCCTTACATTCAAGCTGTGATGAAGGAGACACTGAGGCTTCACCCTCCTGGTGCATTGATCATGAGAGAGTCAACTGAAAACTGCACCATTGCTGGTTATGACATTCCAGCAAACACCAGGGTGTTCATTAATTCTTGGGGAATCGGAAGGGATCCGAAGTACTGGGATAACCCTGAAGAGTTCCAACCAGAAAGGTTTCTGATAAGAGATGATAGTGGGATCATGAAGAGCCAATTTGATGTCAGGGGACAGCACTATCATTTTCTGCCATTTGGGAGTGGAAGAAGAGGATGTCCTGGAGTGTCACTAGCATTTAGTGTTGCTCAGACCACTCTTGCTGCTATGGTTCAATGCTATGAATGGGATGTAGGAGGGAATGACCGTGTTGACATGCAGGAGGGAACTATGACAACCCTTTCAAGAGCTCAACCTCTCATTTGTGTTCCAAAACCCAGACTCAATCCATTTCCCTTCTTATCATGCTGATTCTTGTTGTCAACTAAGAGAATAAGGAAAGGGGAAAATAATCTGAAAAGAACTAGAAATAGAGGATTCTCAGTCATAAAAACTGTTACTGTGGTTGCTATGTGTTTGTTTAACTTTGTTTAAATCATAGAGTAAAATCTTATATTAGTCTCTCACATTTAGGAGTCTAAAATTTTTCAATTTGGTTTTAGATGTTTTAAATTACATCAAATCAATTCTTCCGTGCATGTATTTGTTAGGATTGTTACATAAAATATGTTAATGTGTTATATTAAATAATGATATATGCTGTTATTTGTGCCACGGTAGAACCTTGTTTCATTTTTCTTAATTTTAATTCTTTACATTTTAAAATTTGACCAAATCGAAGTTTTTTTTTTTTGTCAGTTTTTTCCTTCATTCTTTCTTTCTTTTATCTATTCCTGTACATCAATTTAATAAGTTTTTGTAGTGGAGAGAATATGAAAGCAATATAGGTGTGTAAAAATTGTTGAAAGAGCATAGTTAAGTGTTTATTTGAGAATAATAATTTATAAATGAGATGCATAGTTTATAGAAATTTTTTATATTAGAAAATATATATTTTAATTTTTTAAGAATAACTAGTTATTATCTTTATTGTGTATTTTGATTAGGATTATTAACAATAAAATTAAATTATGTTTTGTAATGTAAATCTGTATCCTCAACGTGACTCTATTTTTATTTTATTTTATTTTATTTTTTAATGAATGAAATCCAGCTTACCTACGCACTTACGCAGAAAAAAAAAAAAAATAATAATGAAGAGAAAGGGAGAGAATGTTAAATGAACGAGATAAAGACACAAATCATCTCGGTACAAGAAGTTTATTAAATGTTAAATGAAAGAGATACAGAGCAACATACAGTCAGTCCCACAAGCAGAAACACCAGATACAAAATACAAATTTTTAGCTGATGTTTTGATGTGTAGTTTTAATTAAATATATGGTCACTTAACTCTCATCTCACGTAAGTATAACTGCATGCTCTGCATAAAAACCACAGCTTCTCTTTCAAAATATCTTAAATGTAATAAGCTACATTGGAGAGATCTCTCTCTCTCTCTCTCTATCTAATATGAAGACTGATCATCACAACAGAGAGAGTTCTAGATGAATTATAATTATGTTAATTTAATTTAGGTGGAAGGTGGGCAAATAAGAAAGGACACTGAAATAGAGGAAAGGACAAAGTAACAAAGGCGTGATCATACTTGACAACTCTGGTACTATGTAGGGAAAATAAGAACTGGTATAATTTATGGAAGATAATTTAAGTATTGTATTGTTTCAAGAACGAATCAATCTAAAAGGGTAATACCCTATGTACAAAATCCTTTAAACTAAGTCTATTTATATTATGTGTTGATATTTTAATTTAATGAGAAAAATAACAACAAAAGAAATTAGTCTTTTAAACTATTAAGTTAAAAAGGCATTAATATCATATGAATTAAGAACTGAATTAACTCAAATGTACGTTATTGTCTTAAAATTTATTAGAGCTTTATTACCATTATAATTCTATCTAGTTTGAATTTAAATTAATTGATGTGCAATTTGATTCACAGTACAGAGTGGTTTTCAAAACAGGGGAAAAAAACTCTATTTGTTATGTAAGGCGGTTTTGTATATATCCAATATATTGCTTAGTATATATAAAGATTTACAATAACTACTAACAAGTATTTCCTGTTAAAACTTAAAAAAATTATTCAACTACGCAGATAATCCTAGTTTGAATGTTTGAATATGGATCCGTTCTGAGAATCAAATAAAATTTTTTATTAGGTTGATGGTTGGATGGGGATATTAAGTTCATCCGGCAATGGCAGCTGGAAAAGCGATGATAACGAAAGCTTTGATTATTTTAGTGATTATTAATATTAATATTAATCACAGGCCATATCTTTGTTGAGCCGGCACCCTTTTTTCCCTGAAATTCATGGTTATTCCTTTTCATTCACATATGAACATCAAGCAGTTACTTTGCATTTTGGATCCCGCTGTAGTTGGAGGAGGATATAATATCTTTTATTACTATGTCTCTATTAAAAATTAGCTCATCTTAAAAGGTATATTGTGATGTAACTAAGAAAATGGTGATAAAGGAATTTGATCCCTCTAAACATGAGGTGAAAACAGAGACCTTGACATTATGTCAAAGACCGATTTATCCAAAAAACTTAAGTTATTAAGAAAAAATTTAAAATTATTTTTATATTATATCCAAGAGTCTCATGCCACTCTTATTGATTGGAAAAAATTTAAAATAATATTAAAATTACTATGAAATTTAATACATATATGCCTATATACATTTCTTAATCAATCAAGAGAATAGGATAGTGTATGAGAAAAGAAAGTGGAATAGAGAATTTTCATCTAGTTGAATGTTTGAACAATTCTTGCACATTAACCATTAGAGTGAAAGGAAATAGAACTTTTGAAATGCAAAAATAAAAATAAAAGTTAAAAATAATTTTTTATTTCTGAAAATACTTTTTTAATGAATAATGACACTTCTACTTTTTCTTTTTCAAAAGCATTTCCACATGTTTTTTAAAAAGCTCATATTTTTGTTTTTGAAAGTAGTTGTACATTTTTCAAAAACTTGGGGAAATACTAAATTTTTGACAAAAGTTTCTTTTCTCATGGCATAAGCGTTTTAAGCAAGAAAAATTGAAATGGGAGTGGTAGTTAAAGACAAATAAGTTTTCTTCCATTTCTTCGTGATGTGGTATATTATGTTTGATCAATATTTGAAATAAGTAAATACAATTAGGGTTTTACTGAAAATATTTCCTATAATAAGGAAGTATGTATTTTAAAATAACAGATGATGAAGAGAGTGTGTAAAAAAAAAAAAAGAACTTCTCGTATAACTACTATCACTATTCACCTCGGCTTTATCTTCTTAATTAAGTTCTAGAAGAACAGCCCAACATATTCCTTGTAAATCTTCTAAGATCTGTCTTCATCTAATGATTCTTAAACAGGGATAATGACATAAACATCCATCAAAAACAAAACTAGAACCAGAGAAAAAAAAAAGTGAAAGTTAAAGAAAAAGCCCATGATACGTCCCTGAGTATCTTAAAAAAAAAATAAAAAAATCTGTTGTACTATTGTTATGTCTCATAATGTTCTACTTATTATGATTGGTTCAACATGATATAAAAAAAATATTCGACAATTATTCTCCATAGTTATCCAAACATAATGAAAGTTCCCTCGGAAAAGAAGACAGCTCATGGCGTGTTGAAAGACTCCAGGGCAACAGAATTCTTAGTCTGGATACAACTTCCAAGAAGTAATTCTAAAACCAGTCACTAAGATTATTGCTAACTTCAAATTCACAGAAACAATGTGGCATCATAGTAATCTATTTATATATGACAAGAAATAAAAGGAATATGTGTTTGTCTGAAGGAAGAACATGTCTTCTCCATTTAAGCAATCTGCAAAACTAAATAAATAAATAAATAAAATAGGAAAAAGGGTCCCCACACAAGATCAAATTACTCTATATAAATAGACCACTCTGAAGCTTAAAGCCTGCAGTGAAAATATACACAATATGGATGATATTCAAGATTACTTAGTAATCGTCTTGATTTCGTTAGCTTCTGCGATATTGTTCCGATCCTTATTTAGCAGAAGAAAAACAAAGCTTAACCTTCCACCAAGTCCATTAGCCTTACCAATTATTGGACACTTCCACATCTTCACACCATCTCCACATAGAGCTTTTCAGAAGCACTCAAACCGCTATGGACCCGTGGTTCATCTCTCTCTCGGCTCCATCCCTAATGTTGTTGTGTCCTCTGCAGAAATAGCAAAAGAAATATTACAATTCCATGAACTTTCCTTCTCAAACAGGGCACCAAACGCTGCCATCAGTTATATGACTTAAGTTGGAGCTGATTTTGCTTTTGCTCCTTATGGAGCATATTGGAAGTTCATGAAGAAGCTTTGCATGACAGAACTTCTGAATGATCGAATGCTGGATCAACTCCTCCCAATCAGGCTTAAGGAGATAAACCGTTTTCTGCAGATGATTCATCAGAAATCTCAAGTGGGTGAGGCTGTTAATGTTACCAGTGTCTGAGGCTCACCAATAGCATCATCATGAGAATGGCCATTGGAAAAAGTTCCTCTAAGAGTGAAGATGAAACTGAAGATCTGACAAAGCGAGTGAAAGAGTCAAACAAGCTGTGTGCAGAGTTTAATCCGTCTGATTATTTTTGGTTTTGCAAGAATTTTTATCTTCGCGGACTTGGGAAGAGACTGAAAGAGCTTCGTCAAAGGTTCGACGATGCGATTGAAAGTATCGTAAAAGAACATGAAGAGGCAAGAAAGATGGAGCAAAGGATATACTCGATGCTTTTCTAGGCATATTAGAAGATGGAAGCTCAGAAATCAAGATCAGCAGAGAAAACATTAAAGGTTTTCTGATGGTAAAGTGCCTTTCACAAGCACAATATTAACATATATTAATATCTGCTGCTTTTCCATTTTAAATTTAACTACTTTTTAATGAAAAATTAGCTAATATGCTATCAATTAGAGGATATGATAGATTAATGTTCTAACAGTTCAGGGAAGTGGTAGTTGTAGGAGTGTTTCATATCAAGATATCATCGCCGTCAAGAATTTTTTTACCTTCACTTTAGTTATATTTCGTAGTTAGTAACTGAGTAATTAAATTGTTAGACAGTATAAAATTATTGAATGAACTTCTCCTAATAGTTTAATTAAAACTTTTGGTTGAATTAATTTTTTACATAATATTAAAGCTTTTTTGACCTCAAGATTAGAAGATTAATTACCCTGCTATCACTTTCTCAAATTAATTAAGATATCACATGCCATGTGTGGGCCTCCCAAAGGACTTTTTATGATGTTGACGATAATTTTATTGAAAGCAAACCCCTAACATATTTTTTTGTTGTTATAATTTCACAGGATATACTTGCCGGTGGAGATGAAACTACCGCTGTTGCTTTAGAATGGGCACTGGCTGAACTAATAAACCATCCAACTGTCATGGAAAAAGCAAGAAAGGAGATTGATTCTGTGGTTGTGAAGGACAGAGTAGTATCAGAAACAGATATACCCCATCTTCCTTTCATTCAAGCCGTGGTGAAAGAGACACTAAGGCTTCACCCTCCTGGTAAATTCATCGTGAGAGGATCAAATGAAAACTGCACCATTGCTGGTTATGACATTCCAGAAAACACCAAGGTGTTAATTAATGTTTGGGGCATCGGAAGGGATCCGAAGTACTGGGATAACCCGGAAGAGTTCAATCCCGAAAGGTTTCTTATAAGAGATAGCATTGGAACCATGAAGAGCCAATTTGATGTCAGGGGACAGCACTATCATTTTTTGCCATTTGGGAGTGGAAGAAGAGGATGTCCTGGAGTGTCACTAGCATTTTGTGTCTCTCAGACCACTCTTGCTGCTATGGTTCAGTGCTTTGAATGGGACGTAGGAGGGAATGGAAGTGTGGACATGCAGGAGGGAGCTTCAGTAACCCTTTCAAGAGCTCAACCTCTAGTTTGTGTCCCAAAACCGAGACTCAATCCATTTCCCTTCTTATCATGCTGATTCTTTTTTGTCAACTAAGAGGATAAACAAAGGGGAAAATAATCTGAAAAGAACTAGAAGTAGTGGATTTTCAGTTGTAAAAGCTGTTACAGTGGTTTCTGTGTCTGTTTTAATTTAGTTTAAGGTCATATGTTCTAGAAATAGAGTCTAATTTCCTTATTATGGCATTGTGACATCCTTTTGTTAATTTAATGTATCAATGAAGGACAATATAATTTAAGAATACGTGTTATACTTTGGTATTTGATTCTTTCTTTCTATTCCTATATATGTGTGATCTGCATTATATTCTTAACAAAGAAAAGACCATATGTGAAAAAAAACCATTTGGTTAGTCAGTTTTAAAGTATTGATTATGGATCTAGATCAATGGTCGAAGTATAGTGTAGAGAGTAAACTTTATCTAGAAAGTTAAGAAATTAGACTTCAAATAAACTATGAATCTTTGCATTTAAGCTTGTTTCTATCAGATTCTAAACAATTATCATTGTTTATTGTGCATCTACTGGCCTGGGGCTTTTTTACTTGAGCCATCGTATTGTTCACCACATTTCCTACTTGCCTCTATTCCAGCTCTTCTAACTCACACTTGTATATATAACATTATAAAATCAAGTTGAAAACTCATATCCAGCCTCATGTACTTTTTATAATGAACACCAGTTTGTTGAATGTTTCTTTTTTTTCTTTTTTTGTAGTAATGTCAAAACCTCTAATGCCAACTTCTGAAAGATGAATTCATCACCATAAATAAATAAATGTTGAATTAATCAGAAAACAGAGTCAACTCTCTACTGGCGGCAATCAGTAAGATCATGAAAGGCATTTCAGATTAAACTTAATTATAGATAGTTATCCTCTTTCAAACGAATCCTAACATTAATTAATTAATATAAACTAAAGCAAATATTAAAACAAAAGGGCCAATAAAAACACGTAATGATATAATGTAGACAAAGACAATCAGAAAGATAAATTTCAAGTGAGAGAGATAGACGGCTACTACAGGACTTACAGATAATACAATCAAACACAAAAGACAAATCTCTATATCTGGCATATACATCATCTTGAAGTCATTCTCTATTAAAATACATCAGCTGGTTAATAAGTCTGCTATACTGTATGTGTACATTTTCCTCTGTCTTTAAAATTACTAAGCAAGTAGACAAGTTGGTAGGTAGCTATTCTATCTTAACTAGAATTATAGAGTTTGAATCTTAAGAATACAGCTATATTAAAACATTGCAGAAAGAACTTTGTTACTCTTAGATCTTGTCTGGTTTGATGGGATTAGACCGAGTCCAATTTAATATTGGATACTAAATGGCTTTTGCCAAAAAATATATTAAGTTCTATATTAAGATGTACAAAGTGCAAACTAAACGTGCAGTTAAGGCATACACGCGTTGCATGTTTCAGAGATAGAAACTATTATTAGACATTAGCTTAATAACTTAAACTATATGAGATAATTGGTTCTTGACATGGTATTAACTTTCCACTTGGTAGTCTAGAATTTCATTCTTTTCATCCACGTTCTTGTAAATAAATTAAATTACACGCAAGAAATCATTAATGTGGCTTAGTTGTATTAACATACTGGGATTAGAATAAATCTGGGACATTACATGAATTTATTGTTTTAACATAAGACAATAATCTCATAGGTTCCTTGAATTCCATATTCAATTTTGCAAATTAAAAGCTATAAAATCAAGTTTAAAACTTATATTCAACCTCAGGATTCAGGTACTTTCGATAAGCAATATTTTGTTGAACTTTTTCTATTTGGTTTTCTGTATTATGGTCAAAATCACTAACGGCCACTAGTATTTGATAAATTCATCAGAAAAGAAAGTCAACTGTTTATTAGCGGCAACCTGTAAAATTATAAAAGGGATCTCAGTTTGTGCTTACTTCTTTATTTCTCTTTCTAATGAATCCCAGCATTAATATAAACTCAAGCAAACGAAAACAACTGAGAAAATAAAAATACATAATGATGTCAATGAAGAAAAAAAAATTAGAAAATTAAATTTTAAATGAAAGAGACAGACAGCTATGAACAAACTGCTAGAGAACCTAAGAATTATACAATCAAACGCAAAAGGACAAATCTTTATATGGAATATTTAATATCAAATCTTCCAGCTAAGATCAGCCATCAACTATTATTTTTGATTAATTAAAAGTCCAATATAGTTATAATCCAAATAATAAATTATGACAGAAAATTCGGACCTGAATTTTTTCAAATCGGTTCTTGGAATTGGAAAATGACATTGGATAATTATATTAAAAAAAAAAGTAAATGATAAAAAGAACAGAGGACAACAAAGAAATCCAAGACGGCTAATGGCCAAATCATGACTATCCCTAATTATTTTAGAAGCTTGAATAGTGTGATATGGTGATTTTCTAACAATAGTGGGGCTAACATGATGCTTAATTTATCAGGGCAGTAAGTGAACTTGTTGGCGGGAGAATGAGCCGACAGAATGTAAAATTATTGACTAGTCTTTGTAAATATAAAATTGCTAATTGGAGTATTACCTGCAATATTCCATAAAAAATTTACTGGTAGCAATCTTTCTGTTTTCAAATACCAAGTAACAAAGAGTAGCATAGTATTTTAGAAGTTCATTTTGTTTGATATAAACTGCTCATGAGTATTCACCAAATTGCTTAAACATTTGAGTGAGATGACTTTTATACATGGTATCAGCTTTTTTCCTAGGCGTCCAATTAGATTGAAATTTTAGCACAAAATATAAGTTAGCCTGTGCTTTATCTACTCTTCAAGCTCAAAGAAATTTCATGTGAATGGGTGGGTTAGATATAATACCATAACTGGAAACATGGTACTAGAGTTTCTTTCACTAAATATGCATGGCTCAAGAGCCTAAAGAGAAGGAGAGATTGCTCTCAAATAGACTCAGATTGATATTCAAATTCTTGGATGGTCACAATTGCATCCATGGGAGTATTTAAAGTCGTATTACAAGGTTAAATTTATTCTAATTATGCTGTAAATATATGCCTAACTAGCAAGCCTATTGGTTATTATACAGATGCCAATACATTGGTATTTTGGAGGTGCAAGCTCATTGGCTGTTTATGGAGGTGCTTAGAGTCTAGAAAAATCTTGAAGAAAATCTTTAGATGGTGATTGGGTTGGGTTCTTCATTGTATTGGGCCATGCATTTTGGATCCATATTATCCTCCTTGGATTGGGTGGGACTTGCCCTCAAGTGAAGCTATTCTTCTTCATCATAGTATAATGAAAGATTAGTGTCATTGAAAGTAGCAAAGATGCCCTCGGAACCTGGCAACTCAATCTTGTAAGCATTCTCTTTGATTTTTAGCACAACTTTCAATGAGTCATTTGCTCTTGGAGATAATTCAATATTCCGTTGATTTGGAAACCTTTCCTTTTGCAAGTGTGTAAAAAAAATAAAAAAAAATATATTAAATACTTTCCATACAACTACCATCGTTACTCACAGCGGCTTTATCTTCTTAATTTGGTTCTAGAAGAACAGCCCAACATATTCCTTGTAAATCTTCTAAGATCTGCCTTCACTTAATGATTCTTAAACTTGGATAATGACATCAACATCCATTAAAACCAAAACTATGACCCCAAAAAAATAAAAATAGTGAAAAACAAAACAAAAGTTGAAGAAAAAACCCGCGAAATGTCCCCCAAGTATTTGGAAAAAAAATCTATTATGTTTCATATACTATTCTACTCATTATAATTGATTTAATATGTAAAAAATAATATTATATAATCAATAATTCCACTTATTTTGACTAATTATAATAAGTGCGAAATAATATATGTGACAACAATTATGCTACCCTAAATATCCTATGCTAATGAAACTTCCATCGCAAAAGAAGACAGCTCATGGCTCGTTGAAAGACTCCAGGGCAACAGAATTCTTAGTTTGGATTCAACTTCCAATAAGTAAATCTAAACCAGTAACTAAGATTATTAATAACTTCAAATTCACCGAAACAATGTGACATCATTGTAATCAATTTTATATATGACAAGAAATAAAAGGAGTATGTGTTTGTCTGAAGCAAGAACATGTCTTCTCCATTCAAGCAATCTACAAAACTAAATAAATAAAATATAACAAAAAAATAGGAAAAAGGGTCCCCACACAAGATCAAATTACTCTATATAAATAGAACTCTATGAAGCCTAAACCCTGCAGTGAAAATTTACACAATATGGATGATATTCAAGGTTACTTATTAATCGTCTTGATTTCGTTAGCTTCTGCGATATTGTTCCGATCCTTATTTAGCAGAAGAAAAACAAAGCTTAACCTTCCACCAAGTCCATTAGCCTTACCAATTATTGGACACTTCCACCTCTTCACAACATCCCCACACAGAGCTTTCCAGAAGCTCTCAAACCGCTATGGACTCGTGGTTCATCTCTATCTCGGCTCCATCCCTAATGTTGTTGTGTCCTCTGCAGAAATAGCAAAAGAAATATTACAATCCAATGAAATTTCCTTCACAAACAGGCCCCCAAACGCTGCCATCAGTTATATGACTTATGGCAGAGCTGATTTAGCTTTTGCTCCTTATGGAGCATATTGGAAGTTCATGAAGAAGCTTTGCATGACAGAACTTCTGAATGGTCGCATGCTGGATCAACTCCTCCCAATCAGGCATAAGGAGATAAACCACTGCAGATGATTCAACAGAAATCTCAAGTGGGTAAGGCTGTTAATGTTACAAGTGAGCTTCTGAGGCTCACCAATAGCATCATCATGAGAATGGCCATTGGAAAAAGTTCATATAAGAGTGAAGATGAAACTGATGATGTCATAAAGCGAGTAAAAGAGTGAAACAAGCTGTGTGCAGAGTTTAATCCGCCTGATTATTTTTGGTTTTGCAAAAATTTTGATCTTCGTGGACTTGGGAAGAGATTGAAAGAGCTACGTCAAAGGTTCAACGATGTGATTGAAAGTATCATAAAGGAGCATGAAGAGGCAAGAAAGATGCAGCAAAGGATATGCTCGATGCTTTTCTAGGTATATTAGAAGATGAAAGCTCAGAGGTCAAGATCAGCCGAGAAAACGTTAAAGGTTTTCTGATGGTAAAGTGCCTTTCATTAGCATAATATATATTAATATCTCCTGCTCTTTCCTTTCAATTTAACTACTTTTTGATGAAAAACTATCTAACGTGCTATCAATTGGATGATTTGATAAATTAATGTTCTAATCAGAGAGTTGTAGGAGTGTTTCATAAACCAGTTTAAGTTTTTATGTGCGAGATGGTTTTATAACATGATATCTAATGATTAAGAATTTTCTTACCGTCACTTTTGTTATATTTCATAGTGAATAATTGAGCAATTAAATTGTTAAAATATGATGATATTTTAAAAGTTAGATTTATTAAATATAAATAAATAATATGTAACTTTCTAAACACAATTACTCGATACCCAATAAGTATTTTGTTGTCCTAATCAAAAGAAAATTTATTTGTCTAATAGCTAAACTAAACAACACTTCTCTCCGTTCTTCAATTCCCATTTTCCCTATTTGAATTCTACGATCAGGTTTTTGACATTGTCTCTTTCCTATCACAAGATGGCTGTACAATATAAAGATACGATATACGAATTATTGGATACGGCAACATAACTATTTCTCAAAAATATAAAACATCATGTGTCTACGTATATATAAGTAAATATAGCATCGCCACTATAGGTGACAGACAAATTAAAAATTTAAGTTTGAATTTTCAACCAATGGTCGTGTTCTTAAAGAATCACTAGTACAAGTTTCAATCAAATTGGGCGAAGGGAGTGGGAGTGTTCCACAGAATCAATAGCAATAATAGTAAATAAACATAGTAACAGGCAAAATAGAAGTCAATTGATGATGTAAATGCAATCAACCTAGGAATTATCTGACATCTAATGGCTCTATCCTCGACCCAAAGATAAAATTTAATTTCAAGATTAACCTACCTAATTAATTAATTTGGTTGAACCCTAACTAAATCGAGATCCCTGCACTTAGCTCGACAATTCTTACTACACAATCGCATAGGCTATGGCCATTGGAACCAAACCCAACCCCAACAATAATCACAATATGGGATTAGAGCATCCAAGACCTGAAATCCGAATTTTTATCTAACTAAATTGAGTTCTACTCTGTGAAAATTACTCCTAGGGTGACCAGAATTAGAAATCCCACAAACCCATTCAAGAATCATGCATAAAAATCATTATACACAATCTTAAAGAGAGAAACAAGGAGTAGAAAAGCATAACTTTCATTAAATTCAAAATAAATAAAATATTGGTCTCAAGAATCAAACCGATATTCTTTAAGTCATCCCCGGTTGATTATAGAAACTTCTAGCCTTCCATTTTCATGGAAGTAACCATGGAAGAAGAGGAAATAAGCTAAACTAGTGCGAGAGGGAGAAGGAGGCGGCAATTAGGTTAGAATAGAGGAGATAGCCAAAAATCCTTAGCTTAATGAGGGGAAAATTTCAAAAATACCATTAATGAGACTCAAATTACAAAAATGCTATTAATAAGGCCTAAATGATAATCTTGCCCCTCATTTAAATTGCCAAATTCTTATTTTGCCCTTTTGAGTTGAAAAATTCTTTTTTATGTCCTCACTTTATGAATTTATGAAGATTTATTGTTATAATCCTAAGCTTGGATATAAATATTAACGAGCTTCGAGTTCTTATAGGTCTGATCTTGAAATTAAAAATTTCTAACAAATAAAATTAGACCTTAAAGTAGAAAAATTAATATGAAATACAATGAATTCTAATTAGATCTCAATAATATAAATAGATGCTAATTAAACAATTAAATTCAAGTTTAAAATGTTAAAATTAAGTATAAGAGTACAAAAATAAATACTAAAAAGTATTTACCAGTAAACCATCAATTTAGTATATGAAATATAAAGTTAACTTTAAATAAGTACTTATTAAAATTTTATTATCACTTAAATATTTATCATACCAAAGTGATATCTAAAAATCACTTCCGTACTAATTTATTTTAATTTTTTTCCTAAAATATCTTTATTGACCAAAAAAATCCCAATATCTTAATATTTCCTCACAAAAGTTTTTGGAAATTCATTTTTTTTATAAAAACTTAAATCACATCTTTAGAATTTTTTTTATATTCAAATTATCACATTCATAAATTGATATTTTTAGAACTTTCCAAAACTTTAATTTTCCAAAAATTGAGTGAGATATCAAAGAACATAGGGGAATGAGAGAGGTATTTTAACAATAAAATCCTACAAAAAAGTGAAAAAAGGCTTGTGTGAAAATTAAAATGGGACAGTGCCAAAATTAATTCCCCGTAAAAAGTTACCATACAATTTCTACTCTTGCCATATGTACCAATACCATACCAAGTACATAACTAGTACTCATACCCAGCATAGGCTATTCAGAAACTTGGCATTGATTGCATTCTATTTATGAGTATCCCTACCATATATTGAACGTGACACTAATTTCTTTTTTTTTTTTTTTTTTTTTTGAGCTTGAAACTTAACATAACAGAGACTACTCAATTATTGAATTTAATCTGTTTATCAACTAAGCCACACATTGATGAGACAAAATATATTTTTGTAATGTACTTCTGCATCCTCAACGTGAATATTTTTTTGTATGTTTAAAATAATGAAGCCCAGCTTACCTATGCACTTACGCAAGACAGCAATGAGTTTATGAAATGTTAAACGATAGGGATAGATAGCAACACACAAACAAATTGGAGGAGTCAGTCGCACAAGCAGAAACACCAAATACGAAAGACAAATTTTGTGCTAATGTCTTGATAGTTGTAATTGTAATTAAGAGTATATATATGGTCACTTACCTCTCATCACATGTAAGTGCAATTTCGTACTCGGCATAAAAACCATAGCTTCTCTTGCAAAAGATCGTAAAATTAGTTAGATTAGAGAGATTAGGAAAGTGTTAAGTGCACAATTATTGGTTTATACTTCAGTGCTTATTCTTAATTTGTGAGTTATTGTAGAGATAATTTCTGTATTCTTTTATGTCAAAAATTGATTTAATTTAAAGTATAGAACTTACTTAAAAAAGCTTTTTTACTAATCAATAAAGTCTACTTATATTATGTGTTGACATTTTTATTTAATGAAGAAAACGATGTTGAAAGGAATTGGTATCCTAATCTCATTGTCAAAGAGTCGGATTAACTCAAATGTAGTTGTCTTAAAATTTGATAAAAGGTTTTATCATCTTTTTAATTTTACGTAACTCAAATTTATATTAGTTAATACTCAATTTATAATTTTAAAAGATTTTTTAAAAATAAAAATCTAAAATTGTTAGCTAAGATAGTTTTATATTATATTTAATATATGTGTTAGTATTTATGAATAGTAATTACAATAACTAATTACATGTCTGTCCTATAAAAACTTTCCCAAATCATTCAAACTACGTGGAGTGTTTAAATATGAATCCATTTCTAGAATCAAATAAGAATTTTTTATCAGGTTAATTGTTGGAGTGGTAATATTTTATTCATCCGGCAATGGCAGACAGAAAATGCGATGATTATGAAAGATTTGATTATTTTAGTGATTGTTAATTATTAATTATTAATCATAGGCCATACTGTTGCAGAGTCGGCATCCTTTTATGTAATTTCCAGAGACAATGACCGTGGCAAGTTATTGGCTTATTTCTGTTAGGAAAATGCTATGCGTTCATACCCACCTCTGAACTCAATGCATATTAGATAAAATTATGAAATAAAATTAAAAAAATTATAAAAATAATTGTATATCAATAATGGTACTTATGTTGTAGTGATTATTATTTTATGTATACTTGTTTATATATATTTATTTTTTACATATTTCTTTTCTTTTTTAGATGTTTTTATTTATTTTTATTATTGGTGAGTGGCTTGTATTTTTTTTTTTTTTTTCAATCAGTGATTGATTTTTACTTTTGCTATTTCCGAAGCATGTCAGAGTTAAGACATGATTTTATAAAAAAAAAAAAAAAAACTTGGGATTTTTACTTTTAAAGTTGTTATTTTAAAATCAATTTAAATACCTCAAAATTACACTAAACTGGTTATTTTAACCAATTTCTGTCATAAGCACTTCTAATAGAGAAAAACTATTTTGACTCTGAAATGGTGCCTAAACACTTGAACTATCTTACATTTCTTTGTGACATGGTATGTTACAATCTCTTGATTGATCAAAATTTTGAAATTAATGAAGAAAAGCTTTGCCTATTTACCTTGTAAATCCTCTAAGATATGCCTTTACATAATGATTATTAAATTTGGATAATGACATTAACATACATCAAAAACCAAAACTAGACCAGAAAAAAAGATGTGAAAAACAAAAAGAGGAAAATTGAAAGGAAAGCAACGAACCTTAAGTACCATAATATGTCATCTGAGTATTCTAAGCTAATGAAACCTCCATGGCAGAAGAAGACAGCTCATGAAAAGTCGAAAGCCTCCATGGCAACAGAATTCTTAGCTTGGATACAACTTCCAACAACTAAATCTAAAACCAGTCTCTAAGATTGATGCTAACTTCAAATTCACCGAAGCAATGTGACATCATAGTAATCTATAGTTTTATATACGACAAGAAATATAAGCTGTTTGTGTTTGTCTGAAGCAAGAACATGTCTAGCTTCTCCATTCAAGCAATCTACAAAACTAAATAAATAAAATAGAAAAAAAAAAATAGGAAAAAGGATCCCCACACAAGATCAAATTACTAAATATAAATAGACCTCTATGAAGCCTAAACCCTGCAGTGAAAATTTACACAATATGGATGATATTCAAGGTTACTTATTAATCGTCTTGATTTCATTAGCTTCTGCGATATTGTTCCGATCCTTATTTAGCAGAAGAAAAACAAAGCTTAACCTTCCACCAAGTCCATTAGCCTTACCAATTATTGGACACTTCCACCTCTTCACAACATCTCCACATAGAGCTTTTCAGAAGCTCTCAAACCGCTATGGACCCGTGGTTCATCTCTATCTCGGCTCCATCCCTAATGTTGTTGTGTCCTCTGCAGAAATAGCAAAAGAAATATTACAATTCAATGAAATTTCCTTCACAAACAGGCCCCCAAACGCTGCCATCAGTTATATGACTTATGGCGGAGCTGATTTTGCTTTTGCTCCTTATGGAGCATATTGGAAGTTCATGAAGAAGCTTTGCATGACAGAACTTCTGAATGGTCGAATGCTGGATCAACTCCTCCCAATCAGGCTTGAGGAGATAAACCGTTTTCTGCAGCTGATTCATCAGAAATCTCAAGCGGGTGAGGCTGTTAATGTTACAAGTGAGTTTCTGAGGCTCACCAATAGCATCATCATGAGAATGGCCATTGGAAAAGGTTCATATAAGAGTGAAGGTGAAACTGAAGATGTGATAAAGCGAGTAAAAGAGTCAAACAAGCTGTGTGCAGAGTTTAATCCGTCTGATTATTTTTGGTTTTGCAAGAATTTTGATCTTCGTGGACTTGGGAAGAGACTGAAAGAGCTTCGTCAAAGGTTCGACGATGCGATTGAAAGTATCATAAAAGAGCATGAAGAGGCAAGAAAGAAATCAAGCAAGAAAGATGCAGCAAAGGATATACTCGACGCTTTTCTGGGTATATTAGAAGATGAAAGCTCAGAGGTCAAGATCAGCAGAGAAAACGTTAAAGGTTTTCTGATGGTAAAGCGCCTTTCACAAGCATAAAATATTTAATATCTCCTACTTTTCCATTTTAATTTAACTACTTTTTGATGAAAAATTAGCTAACATGCTATCTATTGGAGGATTTAATAGATTAATGTTTTAATAAGAGAATTGGAAGTTGTAGGAGTGTTTTATTAGATGAGAAATTCAACTAGCTTAAGTTTTTATGTAAGAGATGGTTTTATGACATGATATCATTTTTGTTATATCATAGTGAATAATGGAGCAATTAAATTATTAAAACATGATGATTTTTTATATACTAGTTTTATTAAATATATAAAAAATATATATAGCTTCCTAAACACAATTACTCGGTATCCAACAAGTATTTTGTTGTCTTAATCAAAATAAAAAAGTATTTTGTTGTTATTTGAAGGGATCCTGGTTTGATTCCTCCAATGCTCCTTTCATATTTTAAAAAGTAATGACATGTCTAGAATGGCTAGATCACAATTACACTAATGATTCTTGACCAGTTAACAGTTTCCATATTGGGTTTTTGTCAGATTTGAGGTCTGGATAGCCTAGGTTACAACACATGTTTGAACCAATTTAAGTTTACAAATATAGTATAAAACAATTTATTGAGTTTCTTCCATCAGTTTTTGAGTAGAAGAACATGGTATTAAAGTCTCTTTTCAGAGATCAAATTTCTTGCCAACACTTACATTAATTAAAATATCACAGGGCATGTATGGGCTTCCAAAGGACTTCAGTATGTAGGCGTGTTTTAGCTTTTGGGTTGAATTAGTTAAAATACCATTTTCTTAAATAATTGAAAAGCAAAACCCTAACAATTATGTTTTTGTTTTTATTGTAATTTCACAGGATATATTTGCAGGTGGAAATGAAACTACCGCTGTTGCATTAGAATGGGCACTGGCTGAACTAATCAACCACCCAACTGTCATGGAAAAAGCAAGAAAGGAGATTGATTCTGTAGTTGGAAAGGATAGAGTAGTTTCAGAAACAGATATAGCCAATCTTCCTTACATTCAAGCTGTGATGAAGGAGACACTGAGGCTTCACCCTCCTGGTGCATTGATCATGAGAGAGTCAACTGAAAACTGCACCATTGCTGGTTATGACATTCCAGCAAACACCAGGGTGTTCATTAATTCTTGGGGAATCGGAAGGGATCCGAAGTACTGGGATAACCCTGAAGAGTTCCAACCAGAAAGGTTTCTGATAAGAGATGATAGTGGGATCATGAAGAGCCAATTTGATGTCAGGGGACAGCACTATCATTTTCTGCCATTTGGGAGTGGAAGAAGAGGATGTCCTGGAGTGTCACTAGCATTTAGTGTTGCTCAGACCACTCTTGCTGCTATGGTTCAATGCTATGAATGGGATGTAGGAGGGAATGACCGTGTTGACATGCAGGAGGGAACTATGACAACCCTTTCAAGAGCTCAACCTCTCATTTGTGTTCCAAAACCCAGACTCAATCCATTTCCCTTCTTATCATGCTGATTCTTGTTGTCAACTAAGAGAATAAGGAAAGGGGAAAATAATCTGAAAAGAACTAGAAATAGAGGATTCTCAGTCATAAAAACTGTTACTGTGGTTGCTATGTGTTTGTTTAACTTTGTTTAAATCATAGAGTAAAATCTTATATTAGTCTCTCACATTTAGGAGTCTAAAATTTTTCAATTTGGTTTTAGATGTTTTAAATTACATCAAATCAATTCTTCCGTGCATGTATTTGTTAGGATTGTTACATAAAATATGTTAATGTGTTATATTAAATAATGATATATGCTGTTATTTGTGCCACGGTAGAACCTTGTTTCATTTTTCTTAATTTTAATTCTTTACATTTTAAAATTTGACCAAATCGAAGTTTTTTTTTTTTGTCAGTTTTTTCCTTCATTCTTTCTTTCTTTTATCTATTCCTGTACATCAATTTAATAAGTTTTTGTAGTGGAGAGAATATGAAAGCAATATAGGTGTGTAAAAATTGTTGAAAGAGCATAGTTAAGTGTTTATTTGAGAATAATAATTTATAAATGAGATGCATAGTTTATAGAAATTTTTTATATTAGAAAATATATATTTTAATTTTTTAAGAATAACTAGTTATTATCTTTATTGTGTATTTTGATTAGGATTATTAACAATAAAATTAAATTATGTTTTGTAATGTAAATCTGTATCCTCAACGTGACTCTATTTTTATTTTATTTTATTTTATTTTTTAATGAATGAAATCCAGCTTACCTACGCACTTACGCAGAAAAAAAAAAAAAATAATAATGAAGAGAAAGGGAGAGAATGTTAAATGAACGAGATAAAGACACAAATCATCTCGGTACAAGAAGTTTATTAAATGTTAAATGAAAGAGATACAGAGCAACATACAGTCAGTCCCACAAGCAGAAACACCAGATACAAAATACAAATTTTTAGCTGATGTTTTGATGTGTAGTTTTAATTAAATATATGGTCACTTAACTCTCATCTCACGTAAGTATAACTGCATGCTCTGCATAAAAACCACAGCTTCTCTTTCAAAATATCTTAAATGTAATAAGCTACATTGGAGAGATCTCTCTCTCTCTCTCTCTATCTAATATGAAGACTGATCATCACAACAGAGAGAGTTCTAGATGAATTATAATTATGTTAATTTAATTTAGGTGGAAGGTGGGCAAATAAGAAAGGACACTGAAATAGAGGAAAGGACAAAGTAACAAAGGCGTGATCATACTTGACAACTCTGGTACTATGTAGGGAAAATAAGAACTGGTATAATTTATGGAAGATAATTTAAGTATTGTATTGTTTCAAGAACGAATCAATCTAAAAGGGTAATACCCTATGTACAAAATCCTTTAAACTAAGTCTATTTATATTATGTGTTGATATTTTAATTTAATGAGAAAAATAACAACAAAAGAAATTAGTCTTTTAAACTATTAAGTTAAAAAGGCATTAATATCATATGAATTAAGAACTGAATTAACTCAAATGTACGTTATTGTCTTAAAATTTATTAGAGCTTTATTACCATTATAATTCTATCTAGTTTGAATTTAAATTAATTGATGTGCAATTTGATTCACAGTACAGAGTGGTTTTCAAAACAGGGGAAAAAAACTCTATTTGTTATGTAAGGCGGTTTTGTATATATCCAATATATTGCTTAGTATATATAAAGATTTACAATAACTACTAACAAGTATTTCCTGTTAAAACTTAAAAAAATTATTCAACTACGCAGATAATCCTAGTTTGAATGTTTGAATATGGATCCGTTCTGAGAATCAAATAAAATTTTTTATTAGGTTGATGGTTGGATGGGGATATTAAGTTCATCCGGCAATGGCAGCTGGAAAAGCGATGATAACGAAAGCTTTGATTATTTTAGTGATTATTAATATTAATATTAATCACAGGCCATATCTTTGTTGAGCCGGCACCCTTTTTTCCCTGAAATTCATGGTTATTCCTTTTCATTCACATATGAACATCAAGCAGTTACTTTGCATTTTGGATCCCGCTGTAGTTGGAGGAGGATATAATATCTTTTATTACTATGTCTCTATTAAAAATTAGCTCATCTTAAAAGGTATATTGTGATGTAACTAAGAAAATGGTGATAAAGGAATTTGATCCCTCTAAACATGAGGTGAAAACAGAGACCTTGACATTATGTCAAAGACCGATTTATCCAAAAAACTTAAGTTATTAAGAAAAAATTTAAAATTATTTTTATATTATATCCAAGAGTCTCATGCCACTCTTATTGATTGGAAAAAATTTAAAATAATATTAAAATTACTATGAAATTTAATACATATATGCCTATATACATTTCTTAATCAATCAAGAGAATAGGATAGTGTATGAGAAAAGAAAGTGGAATAGAGAATTTTCATCTAGTTGAATGTTTGAACAATTCTTGCACATTAACCATTAGAGTGAAAGGAAATAGAACTTTTGAAATGCAAAAATAAAAATAAAAGTTAAAAATAATTTTTTATTTCTGAAAATACTTTTTTAATGAATAATGACACTTCTACTTTTTCTTTTTCAAAAGCATTTCCACATGTTTTTTAAAAAGCTCATATTTTTGTTTTTGAAAGTAGTTGTACATTTTTCAAAAACTTGGGGAAATACTAAATTTTTGACAAAAGTTTCTTTTCTCATGGCATAAGCGTTTTAAGCAAGAAAAATTGAAATGGGAGTGGTAGTTAAAGACAAATAAGTTTTCTTCCATTTCTTCGTGATGTGGTATATTATGTTTGATCAATATTTGAAATAAGTAAATACAATTAGGGTTTTACTGAAAATATTTCCTATAATAAGGAAGTATGTATTTTAAAATAACAGATGATGAAGAGAGTGTGTAAAAAAAAAAAAAGAACTTCTCGTATAACTACTATCACTATTCACCTCGGCTTTATCTTCTTAATTAAGTTCTAGAAGAACAGCCCAACATATTCCTTGTAAATCTTCTAAGATCTGTCTTCATCTAATGATTCTTAAACAGGGATAATGACATAAACATCCATCAAAAACAAAACTAGAACCAGAGAAAAAAAAAAGTGAAAGTTAAAGAAAAAGCCCATGATACGTCCCTGAGTATCTTAAAAAAAAAATAAAAAAATCTGTTGTACTATTGTTATGTCTCATAATGTTCTACTTATTATGATTGGTTCAACATGATATAAAAAAAATATTCGACAATTATTCTCCATAGTTATCCAAACATAATGAAAGTTCCCTCGGAAAAGAAGACAGCTCATGGCGTGTTGAAAGACTCCAGGGCAACAGAATTCTTAGTCTGGATACAACTTCCAAGAAGTAATTCTAAAACCAGTCACTAAGATTATTGCTAACTTCAAATTCACAGAAACAATGTGGCATCATAGTAATCTATTTATATATGACAAGAAATAAAAGGAATATGTGTTTGTCTGAAGGAAGAACATGTCTTCTCCATTTAAGCAATCTGCAAAACTAAATAAATAAATAAATAAAATAGGAAAAAGGGTCCCCACACAAGATCAAATTACTCTATATAAATAGACCACTCTGAAGCTTAAAGCCTGCAGTGAAAATATACACAATATGGATGATATTCAAGATTACTTAGTAATCGTCTTGATTTCGTTAGCTTCTGCGATATTGTTCCGATCCTTATTTAGCAGAAGAAAAACAAAGCTTAACCTTCCACCAAGTCCATTAGCCTTACCAATTATTGGACACTTCCACATCTTCACACCATCTCCACATAGAGCTTTTCAGAAGCACTCAAACCGCTATGGACCCGTGGTTCATCTCTCTCTCGGCTCCATCCCTAATGTTGTTGTGTCCTCTGCAGAAATAGCAAAAGAAATATTACAATTCCATGAACTTTCCTTCTCAAACAGGGCACCAAACGCTGCCATCAGTTATATGACTTAAGTTGGAGCTGATTTTGCTTTTGCTCCTTATGGAGCATATTGGAAGTTCATGAAGAAGCTTTGCATGACAGAACTTCTGAATGATCGAATGCTGGATCAACTCCTCCCAATCAGGCTTAAGGAGATAAACCGTTTTCTGCAGATGATTCATCAGAAATCTCAAGTGGGTGAGGCTGTTAATGTTACCAGTGTCTGAGGCTCACCAATAGCATCATCATGAGAATGGCCATTGGAAAAAGTTCCTCTAAGAGTGAAGATGAAACTGAAGATCTGACAAAGCGAGTGAAAGAGTCAAACAAGCTGTGTGCAGAGTTTAATCCGTCTGATTATTTTTGGTTTTGCAAGAATTTTTATCTTCGCGGACTTGGGAAGAGACTGAAAGAGCTTCGTCAAAGGTTCGACGATGCGATTGAAAGTATCGTAAAAGAACATGAAGAGGCAAGAAAGATGGAGCAAAGGATATACTCGATGCTTTTCTAGGCATATTAGAAGATGGAAGCTCAGAAATCAAGATCAGCAGAGAAAACATTAAAGGTTTTCTGATGGTAAAGTGCCTTTCACAAGCACAATATTAACATATATTAATATCTGCTGCTTTTCCATTTTAAATTTAACTACTTTTTAATGAAAAATTAGCTAATATGCTATCAATTAGAGGATATGATAGATTAATGTTCTAACAGTTCAGGGAAGTGGTAGTTGTAGGAGTGTTTCATATCAAGATATCATCGCCGTCAAGAATTTTTTTACCTTCACTTTAGTTATATTTCGTAGTTAGTAACTGAGTAATTAAATTGTTAGACAGTATAAAATTATTGAATGAACTTCTCCTAATAGTTTAATTAAAACTTTTGGTTGAATTAATTTTTTACATAATATTAAAGCTTTTTTGACCTCAAGATTAGAAGATTAATTACCCTGCTATCACTTTCTCAAATTAATTAAGATATCACATGCCATGTGTGGGCCTCCCAAAGGACTTTTTATGATGTTGACGATAATTTTATTGAAAGCAAACCCCTAACATATTTTTTTGTTGTTATAATTTCACAGGATATACTTGCCGGTGGAGATGAAACTACCGCTGTTGCTTTAGAATGGGCACTGGCTGAACTAATAAACCATCCAACTGTCATGGAAAAAGCAAGAAAGGAGATTGATTCTGTGGTTGTGAAGGACAGAGTAGTATCAGAAACAGATATACCCCATCTTCCTTTCATTCAAGCCGTGGTGAAAGAGACACTAAGGCTTCACCCTCCTGGTAAATTCATCGTGAGAGGATCAAATGAAAACTGCACCATTGCTGGTTATGACATTCCAGAAAACACCAAGGTGTTAATTAATGTTTGGGGCATCGGAAGGGATCCGAAGTACTGGGATAACCCGGAAGAGTTCAATCCCGAAAGGTTTCTTATAAGAGATAGCATTGGAACCATGAAGAGCCAATTTGATGTCAGGGGACAGCACTATCATTTTTTGCCATTTGGGAGTGGAAGAAGAGGATGTCCTGGAGTGTCACTAGCATTTTGTGTCTCTCAGACCACTCTTGCTGCTATGGTTCAGTGCTTTGAATGGGACGTAGGAGGGAATGGAAGTGTGGACATGCAGGAGGGAGCTTCAGTAACCCTTTCAAGAGCTCAACCTCTAGTTTGTGTCCCAAAACCGAGACTCAATCCATTTCCCTTCTTATCATGCTGATTCTTTTTTGTCAACTAAGAGGATAAACAAAGGGGAAAATAATCTGAAAAGAACTAGAAGTAGTGGATTTTCAGTTGTAAAAGCTGTTACAGTGGTTTCTGTGTCTGTTTTAATTTAGTTTAAGGTCATATGTTCTAGAAATAGAGTCTAATTTCCTTATTATGGCATTGTGACATCCTTTTGTTAATTTAATGTATCAATGAAGGACAATATAATTTAAGAATACGTGTTATACTTTGGTATTTGATTCTTTCTTTCTATTCCTATATATGTGTGATCTGCATTATATTCTTAACAAAGAAAAGACCATATGTGAAAAAAAACCATTTGGTTAGTCAGTTTTAAAGTATTGATTATGGATCTAGATCAATGGTCGAAGTATAGTGTAGAGAGTAAACTTTATCTAGAAAGTTAAGAAATTAGACTTCAAATAAACTATGAATCTTTGCATTTAAGCTTGTTTCTATCAGATTCTAAACAATTATCATTGTTTATTGTGCATCTACTGGCCTGGGGCTTTTTTACTTGAGCCATCGTATTGTTCACCACATTTCCTACTTGCCTCTATTCCAGCTCTTCTAACTCACACTTGTATATATAACATTATAAAATCAAGTTGAAAACTCATATCCAGCCTCATGTACTTTTTATAATGAACACCAGTTTGTTGAATGTTTCTTTTTTTTCTTTTTTTGTAGTAATGTCAAAACCTCTAATGCCAACTTCTGAAAGATGAATTCATCACCATAAATAAATAAATGTTGAATTAATCAGAAAACAGAGTCAACTCTCTACTGGCGGCAATCAGTAAGATCATGAAAGGCATTTCAGATTAAACTTAATTATAGATAGTTATCCTCTTTCAAACGAATCCTAACATTAATTAATTAATATAAACTAAAGCAAATATTAAAACAAAAGGGCCAATAAAAACACGTAATGATATAATGTAGACAAAGACAATCAGAAAGATAAATTTCAAGTGAGAGAGATAGACGGCTACTACAGGACTTACAGATAATACAATCAAACACAAAAGACAAATCTCTATATCTGGCATATACATCATCTTGAAGTCATTCTCTATTAAAATACATCAGCTGGTTAATAAGTCTGCTATACTGTATGTGTACATTTTCCTCTGTCTTTAAAATTACTAAGCAAGTAGACAAGTTGGTAGGTAGCTATTCTATCTTAACTAGAATTATAGAGTTTGAATCTTAAGAATACAGCTATATTAAAACATTGCAGAAAGAACTTTGTTACTCTTAGATCTTGTCTGGTTTGATGGGATTAGACCGAGTCCAATTTAATATTGGATACTAAATGGCTTTTGCCAAAAAATATATTAAGTTCTATATTAAGATGTACAAAGTGCAAACTAAACGTGCAGTTAAGGCATACACGCGTTGCATGTTTCAGAGATAGAAACTATTATTAGACATTAGCTTAATAACTTAAACTATATGAGATAATTGGTTCTTGACATGGTATTAACTTTCCACTTGGTAGTCTAGAATTTCATTCTTTTCATCCACGTTCTTGTAAATAAATTAAATTACACGCAAGAAATCATTAATGTGGCTTAGTTGTATTAACATACTGGGATTAGAATAAATCTGGGACATTACATGAATTTATTGTTTTAACATAAGACAATAATCTCATAGGTTCCTTGAATTCCATATTCAATTTTGCAAATTAAAAGCTATAAAATCAAGTTTAAAACTTATATTCAACCTCAGGATTCAGGTACTTTCGATAAGCAATATTTTGTTGAACTTTTTCTATTTGGTTTTCTGTATTATGGTCAAAATCACTAACGGCCACTAGTATTTGATA
Organism: Bauhinia variegata; assembly: GCA_022379115.2. Taxonomy (NCBI): domain Eukaryota; kingdom Viridiplantae; phylum Streptophyta; class Magnoliopsida; order Fabales; family Fabaceae; genus Bauhinia; species Bauhinia variegata. The sequence goes on along the minus strand of CM039427.1, from coordinate 12,806,223 downwards.
AATTCATCAGAAAAGAAAGTCAACTGTTTATTAGCGGCAACCTGTAAAATTATAAAAGGGATCTCAGTTTGTGCTTACTTCTTTATTTCTCTTTCTAATGAATCCCAGCATTAATATAAACTCAAGCAAACGAAAACAACTGAGAAAATAAAAATACATAATGATGTCAATGAAGAAAAAAAAATTAGAAAATTAAATTTTAAATGAAAGAGACAGACAGCTATGAACAAACTGCTAGAGAACCTAAGAATTATACAATCAAACGCAAAAGGACAAATCTTTATATGGAATATTTAATATCAAATCTTCCAGCTAAGATCAGCCATCAACTATTATTTTTGATTAATTAAAAGTCCAATATAGTTATAATCCAAATAATAAATTATGACAGAAAATTCGGACCTGAATTTTTTCAAATCGGTTCTTGGAATTGGAAAATGACATTGGATAATTATATTAAAAAAAAAAGTAAATGATAAAAAGAACAGAGGACAACAAAGAAATCCAAGACGGCTAATGGCCAAATCATGACTATCCCTAATTATTTTAGAAGCTTGAATAGTGTGATATGGTGATTTTCTAACAATAGTGGGGCTAACATGATGCTTAATTTATCAGGGCAGTAAGTGAACTTGTTGGCGGGAGAATGAGCCGACAGAATGTAAAATTATTGACTAGTCTTTGTAAATATAAAATTGCTAATTGGAGTATTACCTGCAATATTCCATAAAAAATTTACTGGTAGCAATCTTTCTGTTTTCAAATACCAAGTAACAAAGAGTAGCATAGTATTTTAGAAGTTCATTTTGTTTGATATAAACTGCTCATGAGTATTCACCAAATTGCTTAAACATTTGAGTGAGATGACTTTTATACATGGTATCAGCTTTTTTCCTAGGCGTCCAATTAGATTGAAATTTTAGCACAAAATATAAGTTAGCCTGTGCTTTATCTACTCTTCAAGCTCAAAGAAATTTCATGTGAATGGGTGGGTTAGATATAATACCATAACTGGAAACATGGTACTAGAGTTTCTTTCACTAAATATGCATGGCTCAAGAGCCTAAAGAGAAGGAGAGATTGCTCTCAAATAGACTCAGATTGATATTCAAATTCTTGGATGGTCACAATTGCATCCATGGGAGTATTTAAAGTCGTATTACAAGGTTAAATTTATTCTAATTATGCTGTAAATATATGCCTAACTAGCAAGCCTATTGGTTATTATACAGATGCCAATACATTGGTATTTTGGAGGTGCAAGCTCATTGGCTGTTTATGGAGGTGCTTAGAGTCTAGAAAAATCTTGAAGAAAATCTTTAGATGGTGATTGGGTTGGGTTCTTCATTGTATTGGGCCATGCATTTTGGATCCATATTATCCTCCTTGGATTGGGTGGGACTTGCCCTCAAGTGAAGCTATTCTTCTTCATCATAGTATAATGAAAGATTAGTGTCATTGAAAGTAGCAAAGATGCCCTCGGAACCTGGCAACTCAATCTTGTAAGCATTCTCTTTGATTTTTAGCACAACTTTCAATGAGTCATTTGCTCTTGGAGATAATTCAATATTCCGTTGATTTGGAAACCTTTCCTTTTGCAAGTGTGTAAAAAAAATAAAAAAAAATATATTAAATACTTTCCATACAACTACCATCGTTACTCACAGCGGCTTTATCTTCTTAATTTGGTTCTAGAAGAACAGCCCAACATATTCCTTGTAAATCTTCTAAGATCTGCCTTCACTTAATGATTCTTAAACTTGGATAATGACATCAACATCCATTAAAACCAAAACTATGACCCCAAAAAAATAAAAATAGTGAAAAACAAAACAAAAGTTGAAGAAAAAACCCGCGAAATGTCCCCCAAGTATTTGGAAAAAAAATCTATTATGTTTCATATACTATTCTACTCATTATAATTGATTTAATATGTAAAAAATAATATTATATAATCAATAATTCCACTTATTTTGACTAATTATAATAAGTGCGAAATAATATATGTGACAACAATTATGCTACCCTAAATATCCTATGCTAATGAAACTTCCATCGCAAAAGAAGACAGCTCATGGCTCGTTGAAAGACTCCAGGGCAACAGAATTCTTAGTTTGGATTCAACTTCCAATAAGTAAATCTAAACCAGTAACTAAGATTATTAATAACTTCAAATTCACCGAAACAATGTGACATCATTGTAATCAATTTTATATATGACAAGAAATAAAAGGAGTATGTGTTTGTCTGAAGCAAGAACATGTCTTCTCCATTCAAGCAATCTACAAAACTAAATAAATAAAATATAACAAAAAAATAGGAAAAAGGGTCCCCACACAAGATCAAATTACTCTATATAAATAGAACTCTATGAAGCCTAAACCCTGCAGTGAAAATTTACACAATATGGATGATATTCAAGGTTACTTATTAATCGTCTTGATTTCGTTAGCTTCTGCGATATTGTTCCGATCCTTATTTAGCAGAAGAAAAACAAAGCTTAACCTTCCACCAAGTCCATTAGCCTTACCAATTATTGGACACTTCCACCTCTTCACAACATCCCCACACAGAGCTTTCCAGAAGCTCTCAAACCGCTATGGACTCGTGGTTCATCTCTATCTCGGCTCCATCCCTAATGTTGTTGTGTCCTCTGCAGAAATAGCAAAAGAAATATTACAATCCAATGAAATTTCCTTCACAAACAGGCCCCCAAACGCTGCCATCAGTTATATGACTTATGGCAGAGCTGATTTAGCTTTTGCTCCTTATGGAGCATATTGGAAGTTCATGAAGAAGCTTTGCATGACAGAACTTCTGAATGGTCGCATGCTGGATCAACTCCTCCCAATCAGGCATAAGGAGATAAACCACTGCAGATGATTCAACAGAAATCTCAAGTGGGTAAGGCTGTTAATGTTACAAGTGAGCTTCTGAGGCTCACCAATAGCATCATCATGAGAATGGCCATTGGAAAAAGTTCATATAAGAGTGAAGATGAAACTGATGATGTCATAAAGCGAGTAAAAGAGTGAAACAAGCTGTGTGCAGAGTTTAATCCGCCTGATTATTTTTGGTTTTGCAAAAATTTTGATCTTCGTGGACTTGGGAAGAGATTGAAAGAGCTACGTCAAAGGTTCAACGATGTGATTGAAAGTATCATAAAGGAGCATGAAGAGGCAAGAAAGATGCAGCAAAGGATATGCTCGATGCTTTTCTAGGTATATTAGAAGATGAAAGCTCAGAGGTCAAGATCAGCCGAGAAAACGTTAAAGGTTTTCTGATGGTAAAGTGCCTTTCATTAGCATAATATATATTAATATCTCCTGCTCTTTCCTTTCAATTTAACTACTTTTTGATGAAAAACTATCTAACGTGCTATCAATTGGATGATTTGATAAATTAATGTTCTAATCAGAGAGTTGTAGGAGTGTTTCATAAACCAGTTTAAGTTTTTATGTGCGAGATGGTTTTATAACATGATATCTAATGATTAAGAATTTTCTTACCGTCACTTTTGTTATATTTCATAGTGAATAATTGAGCAATTAAATTGTTAAAATATGATGATATTTTAAAAGTTAGATTTATTAAATATAAATAAATAATATGTAACTTTCTAAACACAATTACTCGATACCCAATAAGTATTTTGTTGTCCTAATCAAAAGAAAATTTATTTGTCTAATAGCTAAACTAAACAACACTTCTCTCCGTTCTTCAATTCCCATTTTCCCTATTTGAATTCTACGATCAGGTTTTTGACATTGTCTCTTTCCTATCACAAGATGGCTGTACAATATAAAGATACGATATACGAATTATTGGATACGGCAACATAACTATTTCTCAAAAATATAAAACATCATGTGTCTACGTATATATAAGTAAATATAGCATCGCCACTATAGGTGACAGACAAATTAAAAATTTAAGTTTGAATTTTCAACCAATGGTCGTGTTCTTAAAGAATCACTAGTACAAGTTTCAATCAAATTGGGCGAAGGGAGTGGGAGTGTTCCACAGAATCAATAGCAATAATAGTAAATAAACATAGTAACAGGCAAAATAGAAGTCAATTGATGATGTAAATGCAATCAACCTAGGAATTATCTGACATCTAATGGCTCTATCCTCGACCCAAAGATAAAATTTAATTTCAAGATTAACCTACCTAATTAATTAATTTGGTTGAACCCTAACTAAATCGAGATCCCTGCACTTAGCTCGACAATTCTTACTACACAATCGCATAGGCTATGGCCATTGGAACCAAACCCAACCCCAACAATAATCACAATATGGGATTAGAGCATCCAAGACCTGAAATCCGAATTTTTATCTAACTAAATTGAGTTCTACTCTGTGAAAATTACTCCTAGGGTGACCAGAATTAGAAATCCCACAAACCCATTCAAGAATCATGCATAAAAATCATTATACACAATCTTAAAGAGAGAAACAAGGAGTAGAAAAGCATAACTTTCATTAAATTCAAAATAAATAAAATATTGGTCTCAAGAATCAAACCGATATTCTTTAAGTCATCCCCGGTTGATTATAGAAACTTCTAGCCTTCCATTTTCATGGAAGTAACCATGGAAGAAGAGGAAATAAGCTAAACTAGTGCGAGAGGGAGAAGGAGGCGGCAATTAGGTTAGAATAGAGGAGATAGCCAAAAATCCTTAGCTTAATGAGGGGAAAATTTCAAAAATACCATTAATGAGACTCAAATTACAAAAATGCTATTAATAAGGCCTAAATGATAATCTTGCCCCTCATTTAAATTGCCAAATTCTTATTTTGCCCTTTTGAGTTGAAAAATTCTTTTTTATGTCCTCACTTTATGAATTTATGAAGATTTATTGTTATAATCCTAAGCTTGGATATAAATATTAACGAGCTTCGAGTTCTTATAGGTCTGATCTTGAAATTAAAAATTTCTAACAAATAAAATTAGACCTTAAAGTAGAAAAATTAATATGAAATACAATGAATTCTAATTAGATCTCAATAATATAAATAGATGCTAATTAAACAATTAAATTCAAGTTTAAAATGTTAAAATTAAGTATAAGAGTACAAAAATAAATACTAAAAAGTATTTACCAGTAAACCATCAATTTAGTATATGAAATATAAAGTTAACTTTAAATAAGTACTTATTAAAATTTTATTATCACTTAAATATTTATCATACCAAAGTGATATCTAAAAATCACTTCCGTACTAATTTATTTTAATTTTTTTCCTAAAATATCTTTATTGACCAAAAAAATCCCAATATCTTAATATTTCCTCACAAAAGTTTTTGGAAATTCATTTTTTTTATAAAAACTTAAATCACATCTTTAGAATTTTTTTTATATTCAAATTATCACATTCATAAATTGATATTTTTAGAACTTTCCAAAACTTTAATTTTCCAAAAATTGAGTGAGATATCAAAGAACATAGGGGAATGAGAGAGGTATTTTAACAATAAAATCCTACAAAAAAGTGAAAAAAGGCTTGTGTGAAAATTAAAATGGGACAGTGCCAAAATTAATTCCCCGTAAAAAGTTACCATACAATTTCTACTCTTGCCATATGTACCAATACCATACCAAGTACATAACTAGTACTCATACCCAGCATAGGCTATTCAGAAACTTGGCATTGATTGCATTCTATTTATGAGTATCCCTACCATATATTGAACGTGACACTAATTTCTTTTTTTTTTTTTTTTTTTTTGAGCTTGAAACTTAACATAACAGAGACTACTCAATTATTGAATTTAATCTGTTTATCAACTAAGCCACACATTGATGAGACAAAATATATTTTTGTAATGTACTTCTGCATCCTCAACGTGAATATTTTTTTGTATGTTTAAAATAATGAAGCCCAGCTTACCTATGCACTTACGCAAGACAGCAATGAGTTTATGAAATGTTAAACGATAGGGATAGATAGCAACACACAAACAAATTGGAGGAGTCAGTCGCACAAGCAGAAACACCAAATACGAAAGACAAATTTTGTGCTAATGTCTTGATAGTTGTAATTGTAATTAAGAGTATATATATGGTCACTTACCTCTCATCACATGTAAGTGCAATTTCGTACTCGGCATAAAAACCATAGCTTCTCTTGCAAAAGATCGTAAAATTAGTTAGATTAGAGAGATTAGGAAAGTGTTAAGTGCACAATTATTGGTTTATACTTCAGTGCTTATTCTTAATTTGTGAGTTATTGTAGAGATAATTTCTGTATTCTTTTATGTCAAAAATTGATTTAATTTAAAGTATAGAACTTACTTAAAAAAGCTTTTTTACTAATCAATAAAGTCTACTTATATTATGTGTTGACATTTTTATTTAATGAAGAAAACGATGTTGAAAGGAATTGGTATCCTAATCTCATTGTCAAAGAGTCGGATTAACTCAAATGTAGTTGTCTTAAAATTTGATAAAAGGTTTTATCATCTTTTTAATTTTACGTAACTCAAATTTATATTAGTTAATACTCAATTTATAATTTTAAAAGATTTTTTAAAAATAAAAATCTAAAATTGTTAGCTAAGATAGTTTTATATTATATTTAATATATGTGTTAGTATTTATGAATAGTAATTACAATAACTAATTACATGTCTGTCCTATAAAAACTTTCCCAAATCATTCAAACTACGTGGAGTGTTTAAATATGAATCCATTTCTAGAATCAAATAAGAATTTTTTATCAGGTTAATTGTTGGAGTGGTAATATTTTATTCATCCGGCAATGGCAGACAGAAAATGCGATGATTATGAAAGATTTGATTATTTTAGTGATTGTTAATTATTAATTATTAATCATAGGCCATACTGTTGCAGAGTCGGCATCCTTTTATGTAATTTCCAGAGACAATGACCGTGGCAAGTTATTGGCTTATTTCTGTTAGGAAAATGCTATGCGTTCATACCCACCTCTGAACTCAATGCATATTAGATAAAATTATGAAATAAAATTAAAAAAATTATAAAAATAATTGTATATCAATAATGGTACTTATGTTGTAGTGATTATTATTTTATGTATACTTGTTTATATATATTTATTTTTTACATATTTCTTTTCTTTTTTAGATGTTTTTATTTATTTTTATTATTGGTGAGTGGCTTGTATTTTTTTTTTTTTTTTCAATCAGTGATTGATTTTTACTTTTGCTATTTCCGAAGCATGTCAGAGTTAAGACATGATTTTATAAAAAAAAAAAAAAAAACTTGGGATTTTTACTTTTAAAGTTGTTATTTTAAAATCAATTTAAATACCTCAAAATTACACTAAACTGGTTATTTTAACCAATTTCTGTCATAAGCACTTCTAATAGAGAAAAACTATTTTGACTCTGAAATGGTGCCTAAACACTTGAACTATCTTACATTTCTTTGTGACATGGTATGTTACAATCTCTTGATTGATCAAAATTTTGAAATTAATGAAGAAAAGCTTTGCCTATTTACCTTGTAAATCCTCTAAGATATGCCTTTACATAATGATTATTAAATTTGGATAATGACATTAACATACATCAAAAACCAAAACTAGACCAGAAAAAAAGATGTGAAAAACAAAAAGAGGAAAATTGAAAGGAAAGCAACGAACCTTAAGTACCATAATATGTCATCTGAGTATTCTAAGCTAATGAAACCTCCATGGCAGAAGAAGACAGCTCATGAAAAGTCGAAAGCCTCCATGGCAACAGAATTCTTAGCTTGGATACAACTTCCAACAACTAAATCTAAAACCAGTCTCTAAGATTGATGCTAACTTCAAATTCACCGAAGCAATGTGACATCATAGTAATCTATAGTTTTATATACGACAAGAAATATAAGCTGTTTGTGTTTGTCTGAAGCAAGAACATGTCTAGCTTCTCCATTCAAGCAATCTACAAAACTAAATAAATAAAATAGAAAAAAAAAAATAGGAAAAAGGATCCCCACACAAGATCAAATTACTAAATATAAATAGACCTCTATGAAGCCTAAACCCTGCAGTGAAAATTTACACAATATGGATGATATTCAAGGTTACTTATTAATCGTCTTGATTTCATTAGCTTCTGCGATATTGTTCCGATCCTTATTTAGCAGAAGAAAAACAAAGCTTAACCTTCCACCAAGTCCATTAGCCTTACCAATTATTGGACACTTCCACCTCTTCACAACATCTCCACATAGAGCTTTTCAGAAGCTCTCAAACCGCTATGGACCCGTGGTTCATCTCTATCTCGGCTCCATCCCTAATGTTGTTGTGTCCTCTGCAGAAATAGCAAAAGAAATATTACAATTCAATGAAATTTCCTTCACAAACAGGCCCCCAAACGCTGCCATCAGTTATATGACTTATGGCGGAGCTGATTTTGCTTTTGCTCCTTATGGAGCATATTGGAAGTTCATGAAGAAGCTTTGCATGACAGAACTTCTGAATGGTCGAATGCTGGATCAACTCCTCCCAATCAGGCTTGAGGAGATAAACCGTTTTCTGCAGCTGATTCATCAGAAATCTCAAGCGGGTGAGGCTGTTAATGTTACAAGTGAGTTTCTGAGGCTCACCAATAGCATCATCATGAGAATGGCCATTGGAAAAGGTTCATATAAGAGTGAAGGTGAAACTGAAGATGTGATAAAGCGAGTAAAAGAGTCAAACAAGCTGTGTGCAGAGTTTAATCCGTCTGATTATTTTTGGTTTTGCAAGAATTTTGATCTTCGTGGACTTGGGAAGAGACTGAAAGAGCTTCGTCAAAGGTTCGACGATGCGATTGAAAGTATCATAAAAGAGCATGAAGAGGCAAGAAAGAAATCAAGCAAGAAAGATGCAGCAAAGGATATACTCGACGCTTTTCTGGGTATATTAGAAGATGAAAGCTCAGAGGTCAAGATCAGCAGAGAAAACGTTAAAGGTTTTCTGATGGTAAAGCGCCTTTCACAAGCATAAAATATTTAATATCTCCTACTTTTCCATTTTAATTTAACTACTTTTTGATGAAAAATTAGCTAACATGCTATCTATTGGAGGATTTAATAGATTAATGTTTTAATAAGAGAATTGGAAGTTGTAGGAGTGTTTTATTAGATGAGAAATTCAACTAGCTTAAGTTTTTATGTAAGAGATGGTTTTATGACATGATATCATTTTTGTTATATCATAGTGAATAATGGAGCAATTAAATTATTAAAACATGATGATTTTTTATATACTAGTTTTATTAAATATATAAAAAATATATATAGCTTCCTAAACACAATTACTCGGTATCCAACAAGTATTTTGTTGTCTTAATCAAAATAAAAAAGTATTTTGTTGTTATTTGAAGGGATCCTGGTTTGATTCCTCCAATGCTCCTTTCATATTTTAAAAAGTAATGACATGTCTAGAATGGCTAGATCACAATTACACTAATGATTCTTGACCAGTTAACAGTTTCCATATTGGGTTTTTGTCAGATTTGAGGTCTGGATAGCCTAGGTTACAACACATGTTTGAACCAATTTAAGTTTACAAATATAGTATAAAACAATTTATTGAGTTTCTTCCATCAGTTTTTGAGTAGAAGAACATGGTATTAAAGTCTCTTTTCAGAGATCAAATTTCTTGCCAACACTTACATTAATTAAAATATCACAGGGCATGTATGGGCTTCCAAAGGACTTCAGTATGTAGGCGTGTTTTAGCTTTTGGGTTGAATTAGTTAAAATACCATTTTCTTAAATAATTGAAAAGCAAAACCCTAACAATTATGTTTTTGTTTTTATTGTAATTTCACAGGATATATTTGCAGGTGGAAATGAAACTACCGCTGTTGCATTAGAATGGGCACTGGCTGAACTAATCAACCACCCAACTGTCATGGAAAAAGCAAGAAAGGAGATTGATTCTGTAGTTGGAAAGGATAGAGTAGTTTCAGAAACAGATATAGCCAATCTTCCTTACATTCAAGCTGTGATGAAGGAGACACTGAGGCTTCACCCTCCTGGTGCATTGATCATGAGAGAGTCAACTGAAAACTGCACCATTGCTGGTTATGACATTCCAGCAAACACCAGGGTGTTCATTAATTCTTGGGGAATCGGAAGGGATCCGAAGTACTGGGATAACCCTGAAGAGTTCCAACCAGAAAGGTTTCTGATAAGAGATGATAGTGGGATCATGAAGAGCCAATTTGATGTCAGGGGACAGCACTATCATTTTCTGCCATTTGGGAGTGGAAGAAGAGGATGTCCTGGAGTGTCACTAGCATTTAGTGTTGCTCAGACCACTCTTGCTGCTATGGTTCAATGCTATGAATGGGATGTAGGAGGGAATGACCGTGTTGACATGCAGGAGGGAACTATGACAACCCTTTCAAGAGCTCAACCTCTCATTTGTGTTCCAAAACCCAGACTCAATCCATTTCCCTTCTTATCATGCTGATTCTTGTTGTCAACTAAGAGAATAAGGAAAGGGGAAAATAATCTGAAAAGAACTAGAAATAGAGGATTCTCAGTCATAAAAACTGTTACTGTGGTTGCTATGTGTTTGTTTAACTTTGTTTAAATCATAGAGTAAAATCTTATATTAGTCTCTCACATTTAGGAGTCTAAAATTTTTCAATTTGGTTTTAGATGTTTTAAATTACATCAAATCAATTCTTCCGTGCATGTATTTGTTAGGATTGTTACATAAAATATGTTAATGTGTTATATTAAATAATGATATATGCTGTTATTTGTGCCACGGTAGAACCTTGTTTCATTTTTCTTAATTTTAATTCTTTACATTTTAAAATTTGACCAAATCGAAGTTTTTTTTTTTTGTCAGTTTTTTCCTTCATTCTTTCTTTCTTTTATCTATTCCTGTACATCAATTTAATAAGTTTTTGTAGTGGAGAGAATATGAAAGCAATATAGGTGTGTAAAAATTGTTGAAAGAGCATAGTTAAGTGTTTATTTGAGAATAATAATTTATAAATGAGATGCATAGTTTATAGAAATTTTTTATATTAGAAAATATATATTTTAATTTTTTAAGAATAACTAGTTATTATCTTTATTGTGTATTTTGATTAGGATTATTAACAATAAAATTAAATTATGTTTTGTAATGTAAATCTGTATCCTCAACGTGACTCTATTTTTATTTTATTTTATTTTATTTTTTAATGAATGAAATCCAGCTTACCTACGCACTTACGCAGAAAAAAAAAAAAAATAATAATGAAGAGAAAGGGAGAGAATGTTAAATGAACGAGATAAAGACACAAATCATCTCGGTACAAGAAGTTTATTAAATGTTAAATGAAAGAGATACAGAGCAACATACAGTCAGTCCCACAAGCAGAAACACCAGATACAAAATACAAATTTTTAGCTGATGTTTTGATGTGTAGTTTTAATTAAATATATGGTCACTTAACTCTCATCTCACGTAAGTATAACTGCATGCTCTGCATAAAAACCACAGCTTCTCTTTCAAAATATCTTAAATGTAATAAGCTACATTGGAGAGATCTCTCTCTCTCTCTCTCTATCTAATATGAAGACTGATCATCACAACAGAGAGAGTTCTAGATGAATTATAATTATGTTAATTTAATTTAGGTGGAAGGTGGGCAAATAAGAAAGGACACTGAAATAGAGGAAAGGACAAAGTAACAAAGGCGTGATCATACTTGACAACTCTGGTACTATGTAGGGAAAATAAGAACTGGTATAATTTATGGAAGATAATTTAAGTATTGTATTGTTTCAAGAACGAATCAATCTAAAAGGGTAATACCCTATGTACAAAATCCTTTAAACTAAGTCTATTTATATTATGTGTTGATATTTTAATTTAATGAGAAAAATAACAACAAAAGAAATTAGTCTTTTAAACTATTAAGTTAAAAAGGCATTAATATCATATGAATTAAGAACTGAATTAACTCAAATGTACGTTATTGTCTTAAAATTTATTAGAGCTTTATTACCATTATAATTCTATCTAGTTTGAATTTAAATTAATTGATGTGCAATTTGATTCACAGTACAGAGTGGTTTTCAAAACAGGGGAAAAAAACTCTATTTGTTATGTAAGGCGGTTTTGTATATATCCAATATATTGCTTAGTATATATAAAGATTTACAATAACTACTAACAAGTATTTCCTGTTAAAACTTAAAAAAATTATTCAACTACGCAGATAATCCTAGTTTGAATGTTTGAATATGGATCCGTTCTGAGAATCAAATAAAATTTTTTATTAGGTTGATGGTTGGATGGGGATATTAAGTTCATCCGGCAATGGCAGCTGGAAAAGCGATGATAACGAAAGCTTTGATTATTTTAGTGATTATTAATATTAATATTAATCACAGGCCATATCTTTGTTGAGCCGGCACCCTTTTTTCCCTGAAATTCATGGTTATTCCTTTTCATTCACATATGAACATCAAGCAGTTACTTTGCATTTTGGATCCCGCTGTAGTTGGAGGAGGATATAATATCTTTTATTACTATGTCTCTATTAAAAATTAGCTCATCTTAAAAGGTATATTGTGATGTAACTAAGAAAATGGTGATAAAGGAATTTGATCCCTCTAAACATGAGGTGAAAACAGAGACCTTGACATTATGTCAAAGACCGATTTATCCAAAAAACTTAAGTTATTAAGAAAAAATTTAAAATTATTTTTATATTATATCCAAGAGTCTCATGCCACTCTTATTGATTGGAAAAAATTTAAAATAATATTAAAATTACTATGAAATTTAATACATATATGCCTATATACATTTCTTAATCAATCAAGAGAATAGGATAGTGTATGAGAAAAGAAAGTGGAATAGAGAATTTTCATCTAGTTGAATGTTTGAACAATTCTTGCACATTAACCATTAGAGTGAAAGGAAATAGAACTTTTGAAATGCAAAAATAAAAATAAAAGTTAAAAATAATTTTTTATTTCTGAAAATACTTTTTTAATGAATAATGACACTTCTACTTTTTCTTTTTCAAAAGCATTTCCACATGTTTTTTAAAAAGCTCATATTTTTGTTTTTGAAAGTAGTTGTACATTTTTCAAAAACTTGGGGAAATACTAAATTTTTGACAAAAGTTTCTTTTCTCATGGCATAAGCGTTTTAAGCAAGAAAAATTGAAATGGGAGTGGTAGTTAAAGACAAATAAGTTTTCTTCCATTTCTTCGTGATGTGGTATATTATGTTTGATCAATATTTGAAATAAGTAAATACAATTAGGGTTTTACTGAAAATATTTCCTATAATAAGGAAGTATGTATTTTAAAATAACAGATGATGAAGAGAGTGTGTAAAAAAAAAAAAGAACTTCTCGTATAACTACTATCACTATTCACCTCGGCTTTATCTTCTTAATTAAGTTCTAGAAGAACAGCCCAACATATTCCTTGTAAATCTTCTAAGATCTGTCTTCATCTAATGATTCTTAAACAGGGATAATGACATAAACATCCATCAAAAACAAAACTAGAACCAGAGAAAAAAAAAAGTGAAAGTTAAAGAAAAAGCCCATGATACGTCCCTGAGTATCTTAAAAAAAAAATAAAAAAATCTGTTGTACTATTGTTATGTCTCATAATGTTCTACTTATTATGATTGGTTCAACATGATATAAAAAAAATATTCGACAATTATTCTCCATAGTTATCCAAACATAATGAAAGTTCCCTCGGAAAAGAAGACAGCTCATGGCGTGTTGAAAGACTCCAGGGCAACAGAATTCTTAGTCTGGATACAACTTCCAAGAAGTAATTCTAAAACCAGTCACTAAGATTATTGCTAACTTCAAATTCACAGAAACAATGTGGCATCATAGTAATCTATTTATATATGACAAGAAATAAAAGGAATATGTGTTTGTCTGAAGGAAGAACATGTCTTCTCCATTTAAGCAATCTGCAAAACTAAATAAATAAATAAATAAAATAGGAAAAAGGGTCCCCACACAAGATCAAATTACTCTATATAAATAGACCACTCTGAAGCTTAAAGCCTGCAGTGAAAATATACACAATATGGATGATATTCAAGATTACTTAGTAATCGTCTTGATTTCGTTAGCTTCTGCGATATTGTTCCGATCCTTATTTAGCAGAAGAAAAACAAAGCTTAACCTTCCACCAAGTCCATTAGCCTTACCAATTATTGGACACTTCCACATCTTCACACCATCTCCACATAGAGCTTTTCAGAAGCACTCAAACCGCTATGGACCCGTGGTTCATCTCTCTCTCGGCTCCATCCCTAATGTTGTTGTGTCCTCTGCAGAAATAGCAAAAGAAATATTACAATTCCATGAACTTTCCTTCTCAAACAGGGCACCAAACGCTGCCATCAGTTATATGACTTAAGTTGGAGCTGATTTTGCTTTTGCTCCTTATGGAGCATATTGGAAGTTCATGAAGAAGCTTTGCATGACAGAACTTCTGAATGATCGAATGCTGGATCAACTCCTCCCAATCAGGCTTAAGGAGATAAACCGTTTTCTGCAGATGATTCATCAGAAATCTCAAGTGGGTGAGGCTGTTAATGTTACCAGTGTCTGAGGCTCACCAATAGCATCATCATGAGAATGGCCATTGGAAAAAGTTCCTCTAAGAGTGAAGATGAAACTGAAGATCTGACAAAGCGAGTGAAAGAGTCAAACAAGCTGTGTGCAGAGTTTAATCCGTCTGATTATTTTTGGTTTTGCAAGAATTTTTATCTTCGCGGACTTGGGAAGAGACTGAAAGAGCTTCGTCAAAGGTTCGACGATGCGATTGAAAGTATCGTAAAAGAACATGAAGAGGCAAGAAAGATGGAGCAAAGGATATACTCGATGCTTTTCTAGGCATATTAGAAGATGGAAGCTCAGAAATCAAGATCAGCAGAGAAAACATTAAAGGTTTTCTGATGGTAAAGTGCCTTTCACAAGCACAATATTAACATATATTAATATCTGCTGCTTTTCCATTTTAAATTTAACTACTTTTTAATGAAAAATTAGCTAATATGCTATCAATTAGAGGATATGATAGATTAATGTTCTAACAGTTCAGGGAAGTGGTAGTTGTAGGAGTGTTTCATATCAAGATATCATCGCCGTCAAGAATTTTTTTACCTTCACTTTAGTTATATTTCGTAGTTAGTAACTGAGTAATTAAATTGTTAGACAGTATAAAATTATTGAATGAACTTCTCCTAATAGTTTAATTAAAACTTTTGGTTGAATTAATTTTTTACATAATATTAAAGCTTTTTTGACCTCAAGATTAGAAGATTAATTACCCTGCTATCACTTTCTCAAATTAATTAAGATATCACATGCCATGTGTGGGCCTCCCAAAGGACTTTTTATGATGTTGACGATAATTTTATTGAAAGCAAACCCCTAACATATTTTTTTGTTGTTATAATTTCACAGGATATACTTGCCGGTGGAGATGAAACTACCGCTGTTGCTTTAGAATGGGCACTGGCTGAACTAATAAACCATCCAACTGTCATGGAAAAAGCAAGAAAGGAGATTGATTCTGTGGTTGTGAAGGACAGAGTAGTATCAGAAACAGATATACCCCATCTTCCTTTCATTCAAGCCGTGGTGAAAGAGACACTAAGGCTTCACCCTCCTGGTAAATTCATCGTGAGAGGATCAAATGAAAACTGCACCATTGCTGGTTATGACATTCCAGAAAACACCAAGGTGTTAATTAATGTTTGGGGCATCGGAAGGGATCCGAAGTACTGGGATAACCCGGAAGAGTTCAATCCCGAAAGGTTTCTTATAAGAGATAGCATTGGAACCATGAAGAGCCAATTTGATGTCAGGGGACAGCACTATCATTTTTTGCCATTTGGGAGTGGAAGAAGAGGATGTCCTGGAGTGTCACTAGCATTTTGTGTCTCTCAGACCACTCTTGCTGCTATGGTTCAGTGCTTTGAATGGGACGTAGGAGGGAATGGAAGTGTGGACATGCAGGAGGGAGCTTCAGTAACCCTTTCAAGAGCTCAACCTCTAGTTTGTGTCCCAAAACCGAGACTCAATCCATTTCCCTTCTTATCATGCTGATTCTTTTTTGTCAACTAAGAGGATAAACAAAGGGGAAAATAATCTGAAAAGAACTAGAAGTAGTGGATTTTCAGTTGTAAAAGCTGTTACAGTGGTTTCTGTGTCTGTTTTAATTTAGTTTAAGGTCATATGTTCTAGAAATAGAGTCTAATTTCCTTATTATGGCATTGTGACATCCTTTTGTTAATTTAATGTATCAATGAAGGACAATATAATTTAAGAATACGTGTTATACTTTGGTATTTGATTCTTTCTTTCTATTCCTATATATGTGTGATCTGCATTATATTCTTAACAAAGAAAAGACCATATGTGAAAAAAAACCATTTGGTTAGTCAGTTTTAAAGTATTGATTATGGATCTAGATCAATGGTCGAAGTATAGTGTAGAGAGTAAACTTTATCTAGAAAGTTAAGAAATTAGACTTCAAATAAACTATGAATCTTTGCATTTAAGCTTGTTTCTATCAGATTCTAAACAATTATCATTGTTTATTGTGCATCTACTGGCCTGGGGCTTTTTTACTTGAGCCATCGTATTGTTCACCACATTTCCTACTTGCCTCTATTCCAGCTCTTCTAACTCACACTTGTATATATAACATTATAAAATCAAGTTGAAAACTCATATCCAGCCTCATGTACTTTTTATAATGAACACCAGTTTGTTGAATGTTTCTTTTTTTTCTTTTTTTGTAGTAATGTCAAAACCTCTAATGCCAACTTCTGAAAGATGAATTCATCACCATAAATAAATAAATGTTGAATTAATCAGAAAACAGAGTCAACTCTCTACTGGCGGCAATCAGTAAGATCATGAAAGGCATTTCAGATTAAACTTAATTATAGATAGTTATCCTCTTTCAAACGAATCCTAACATTAATTAATTAATATAAACTAAAGCAAATATTAAAACAAAAGGGCCAATAAAAACACGTAATGATATAATGTAGACAAAGACAATCAGAAAGATAAATTTCAAGTGAGAGAGATAGACGGCTACTACAGGACTTACAGATAATACAATCAAACACAAAAGACAAATCTCTATATCTGGCATATACATCATCTTGAAGTCATTCTCTATTAAAATACATCAGCTGGTTAATAAGTCTGCTATACTGTATGTGTACATTTTCCTCTGTCTTTAAAATTACTAAGCAAGTAGACAAGTTGGTAGGTAGCTATTCTATCTTAACTAGAATTATAGAGTTTGAATCTTAAGAATACAGCTATATTAAAACATTGCAGAAAGAACTTTGTTACTCTTAGATCTTGTCTGGTTTGATGGGATTAGACCGAGTCCAATTTAATATTGGATACTAAATGGCTTTTGCCAAAAAATATATTAAGTTCTATATTAAGATGTACAAAGTGCAAACTAAACGTGCAGTTAAGGCATACACGCGTTGCATGTTTCAGAGATAGAAACTATTATTAGACATTAGCTTAATAACTTAAACTATATGAGATAATTGGTTCTTGACATGGTATTAACTTTCCACTTGGTAGTCTAGAATTTCATTCTTTTCATCCACGTTCTTGTAAATAAATTAAATTACACGCAAGAAATCATTAATGTGGCTTAGTTGTATTAACATACTGGGATTAGAATAAATCTGGGACATTACATGAATTTATTGTTTTAACATAAGACAATAATCTCATAGGTTCCTTGAATTCCATATTCAATTTTGCAAATTAAAAGCTATAAAATCAAGTTTAAAACTTATATTCAACCTCAGGATTCAGGTACTTTCGATAAGCAATATTTTGTTGAACTTTTTCTATTTGGTTTTCTGTATTATGGTCAAAATCACTAACGGCCACTAGTATTTGATAAATTCATCAGAAAAGAAAGTCAACTGTTTATTAGCGGCAACCTGTAAAATTATAAAAGGGATCTCAGTTTGTGCTTACTTCTTTATTTCTCTTTCTAATGAATCCCAGCATTAATATAAACTCAAGCAAACGAAAACAACTGAGAAAATAAAAATACATAATGATGTCAATGAAGAAAAAAAAATTAGAAAATTAAATTTTAAATGAAAGAGACAGACAGCTATGAACAAACTGCTAGAGAACCTAAGAATTATACAATCAAACGCAAAAGGACAAATCTTTATATGGAATATTTAATATCAAATCTTCCAGCTAAGATCAGCCATCAACTATTATTTTTGATTAATTAAAAGTCCAATATAGTTATAATCCAAATAATAAATTATGACAGAAAATTCGGACCTGAATTTTTTCAAATCGGTTCTTGGAATTGGAAAATGACATTGGATAATTATATTAAAAAAAAAAGTAAATGATAAAAAGAACAGAGGACAACAAAGAAATCCAAGACGGCTAATGGCCAAATCATGACTATCCCTAATTATTTTAGAAGCTTGAATAGTGTGATATGGTGATTTTCTAACAATAGTGGGGCTAACATGATGCTTAATTTATCAGGGCAGTAAGTGAACTTGTTGGCGGGAGAATGAGCCGACAGAATGTAAAATTATTGACTAGTCTTTGTAAATATAAAATTGCTAATTGGAGTATTACCTGCAATATTCCATAAAAAATTTACTGGTAGCAATCTTTCTGTTTTCAAATACCAAGTAACAAAGAGTAGCATAGTATTTTAGAAGTTCATTTTGTTTGATATAAACTGCTCATGAGTATTCACCAAATTGCTTAAACATTTGAGTGAGATGACTTTTATACATGGTATCAGCTTTTTTCCTAGGCGTCCAATTAGATTGAAATTTTAGCACAAAATATAAGTTAGCCTGTGCTTTATCTACTCTTCAAGCTCAAAGAAATTTCATGTGAATGGGTGGGTTAGATATAATACCATAACTGGAAACATGGTACTAGAGTTTCTTTCACTAAATATGCATGGCTCAAGAGCCTAAAGAGAAGGAGAGATTGCTCTCAAATAGACTCAGATTGATATTCAAATTCTTGGATGGTCACAATTGCATCCATGGGAGTATTTAAAGTCGTATTACAAGGTTAAATTTATTCTAATTATGCTGTAAATATATGCCTAACTAGCAAGCCTATTGGTTATTATACAGATGCCAATACATTGGTATTTTGGAGGTGCAAGCTCATTGGCTGTTTATGGAGGTGCTTAGAGTCTAGAAAAATCTTGAAGAAAATCTTTAGATGGTGATTGGGTTGGGTTCTTCATTGTATTGGGCCATGCATTTTGGATCCATATTATCCTCCTTGGATTGGGTGGGACTTGCCCTCAAGTGAAGCTATTCTTCTTCATCATAGTATAATGAAAGATTAGTGTCATTGAAAGTAGCAAAGATGCCCTCGGAACCTGGCAACTCAATCTTGTAAGCATTCTCTTTGATTTTTAGCACAACTTTCAATGAGTCATTTGCTCTTGGAGATAATTCAATATTCCGTTGATTTGGAAACCTTTCCTTTTGCAAGTGTCTCCAAGTCTCATTCCTTAAAGTGTGTAGTCGTCAATGCTTATCTAGTTGAGCTTTGTACTTTGAATTCTGCTTTTGGATCCTATTACGAAGCTGTTCATGGATCTTATAAATTGATCTCTTTTAGCCTTTGCTTTGCATCCGCATTGTACTGTTTTAGTAGAATGAGCTATATCAAGTGGGTTGAAAGGACGATTAGCATACACCACCTTGAATTGGCATCTTCTAGTAGCTTGGTTGGTGGAGTCGTTGTATGTGAACATGACCCATGCAAGTATAAGATCATACTGCTTTAAATTCTTGCTAACAAATCTTTGAAGTAAATTTCTCAAAAGTCTATTGATTGCCTATGTTTGTCCGTTGGTGTAGGGGTGACTAGCACTGATGTACTAGAGCTTAGTACCCATCTTCCACAAGGTCCTCTAAAAATGGCTCAGAAACTTGATGTCTTGATCCGAAGTGATTGTCTTTTACCATGCAGTTCAACAATCTCCTTAAAGTACAAATCGACAATTTAGACTGCATCTTTTGTCTTTTGGCACAAGATGAAATACACCATTTTTGAGAATCTATGCAAGACTATCATTATGGAGTCTTTCTGTCTCTGAGTGTGAGGTGGCCCAAGGACAAAATCCATGCTAGCATCTTCCCAAGACAGAAACCCTTCCACTAATACTATCGACTAATCCATTGAGGAATGCATAGAGTCTTACATTTGAATAGGAACCCTTGGTGCATGCAGTATTTTTGAAAGGGATGCGCTTTAGTGGATATCCATGCTTCACAAAAATCGGGGCCATCTTGATACAACTCTTTGACGGTTTCAAATTTGAAAACTTTTATTTGTAGTGTGGAAAATAAGGCATGTTGTCGGCTGACTCCATTTGCCAGAGTGTTTTGAGTTCTTGGTTTATGCTTGAGCAAACGTGGATTAGGCTACAAGAACTTTCTCCAATCAATATGTCTACGGCTTATCTTTTGTTGAGAATTCAAATATTAAGAGCCTCGTGATCAGAGAAGATGATGAATTCCTTAGAAATGAAAAATGGCTCATGTGCTGCAAAGCACAAACAATAGCAAGAACTCCTTGTCATGAGTAGAGAATTTAGTTTGGCATCATTGAGCATTTCATTGAAAAAATGATATTGGATATTGTCCTTCTTGACTTAGGACAACACTAATTCTAGTGTTAGAGGCATCATAGCTAACTTAGAATACCTTATCAAAATTTGGAAATGCTAGTGTAAGTGCTAAAATCAACTACTTCTTCAGCACTTCAAAACTTCTTTGAGCTTGCTTTGTCCAATGAATTTGTCTCCTTTCATGCAGTCTGTAAATAAGGCAATAATAGAGCTAAAGTTTTTAATAAATCTCTTATAGATGGAAACTTCTTATATCGTGGTCAGGCTTGGGGTGGGCCAACTATTGATGGCTTCAAGCAAGTGATGACTCAATAAATATTACAACACACTATAGTATGTTGATGATAGACAATTTTCTACAAAAAATAGCCCAAACAAAGAGGAATAGGATAAGATAACTAAAATAATATATAAAATCAAGCAATTTTTTTTTTTTTTTTAAGAATTCAGTTTTGAGGAGGCCAAATGAGATGGCACCCTTCTCAAGAACACTCTTTAAGTATCAGCTTTTTGAGATTTGGCAGTTTTGAAAAATCAAGACTTTGTTCCAAGTGATGGGAATGATTAAGGTTGACAATTTTTAGTTTCTCCAACAACAGAAAAGGACAAATGAAAAATATATAAGGCAGCTACTTTATTTCTGATTACAAATTTTGTAGGTTAAAATTACCTTGGCCTCCTTCCAGAATAGTTTTAGATTGTTGTATTTTAAGTCCAGTGCAACTAAACTTTTTTTATAAAAGTTTGTGGATATAAATTGCAAAGGAAATCCATGCCAACAGAGCCATTTTAGGTCTCTAGAAATATATTCATAATCTCCGTCAAGTTGTACATAACCAAGTTGAAGCAATTTGAGTCTTTTCATCTTCTTAAATGATCTTGTATTCAAACAAATTTACTTCTTTCTTGGCATGTTCAATGCAAATCCCTCAACAGCTTTTGTTCCCTGTGAAGTAAATACAACTCTGTTGGCATGGATTTCCTTTGCAAATTGTTAGAAAGGAGAAAAAAAAAAAGACCATCGCAGAGTTGTCACTGTTTGTTTTATTAATACTTCAAGCACTATATTATGCCAATATAATTTACTTTGGTTCCTAAGCTTCTTTGGTGATTCTTCCCAAATTATATCTCATCCCATGTCTCAGCAATAAATCATGCATTCCAAGCTCACTTTTATTGCCAACAGTTACAAGGCTCTTTTCTTTAAGCACACTTATTTTAATTTGTGCATGCAGTCCACAGTTGTTTAATATATGCGTGACAATTTTTATCCACAATAAAAAAATAAGATATATGGAGGAATATTTCCTTCTCCATATCATTATTTAAACCATCATAGCTTATTTTTAACTTCTCTTTAATTTGATTACGGGGGATTCTCTTGAGTTTCACCAATACACTCTCCCAATTATATATTTCCCTACCAAAGAAATAGGAGCCAAGAATTTCAAGAGCTAGTTGAAGGCCACTACGATAAGCAACCATATCTTTAGAGAGTTAACTGATTTTGTCTTCAGGACAATTTTGCTAGAAAGCATGCCAACTAAAAAGCTCAATAGATTCTCTTTTATCCAGTGGTTCTATTCTGTATACATCTTTGACTATAAGGAAATTAAGTATATGCTCATTTTTGTTGTGATGATTAATCTGCTTCTTAGAGCAAGTCATTTGGATTTGATTATGCAGCAGTTACTACAGTGCAGTAATAACTTCCCTAATTATTGGATAAAAACTGTAAATGCAATTGCATCTTTGATCTAATGACTAGTAAGTTATTGATGCACTAAAATAACTATACTACATCCAAATCTGAGGTAATTCAAGTCTGCGTGGTGGCAAGCGTCAACAAGAATTGGGATTAATTTAGTGCAGGGTGCCCGGAAGAGATTCCTTTTGATTTAGTTGTTGGAGCTCGTTTATTTTTAGGATGGTTGGGCTGTTGCTTGGTGGGGAATAAAATAAGGATTATGGGATTAATTAGTACTTATAACTAGAATAAGAACAAAACAGAAAATGACGAACCCCACCGGCCTTGTTTCATTTTATTTTATCAAATTATTTTGTTTGCACAACAACGCCAGCTGCACTCATTGACTTTTTTAATTTTATGGCCTTAATTTGCAGATGTCATCATACCATAACTTTTTTTTTTTGCTTTTGCATTAGAAAAGGAGGTAGCTGATCTAATGGCTCAAAACTGAGGAGGGACGGCAAGGCATTGTTAGTAGTGTAGAAATTTTACATAAAGGATTGCTTATAATGGAAGGATATTTGTGCTGTCCATTAATTTAATTTAGAGTAAAACTTCATTTTAATCCCTTATTTTTGGAGTTTAGACAATATAGGCCCTCATGTTTAAAGTTATCTTAATAACATTCCTGACATTTTAAAATAAGTCTAAACTGATCCCTCAACAAAGCTCTCTTAAGGCATCTTAACAGATTATGCTGACATTAGCCATTAAGTTATGATTTGGTTAGTTAAGTGTCACCTTGGCCACATAAAACCATCCAATGTCATTTCATGTGTTAAGAGCATTATAAAAAGAAAAAAAGAAAAGTCAAGTAAAAAAACACTTTAATTTGGAAAAGTTACTAACTTTTGATGAATTTGAACAAATACTTTAGATTTTATTCTTTTTAAATTAAGTGTGAAAAAAAAAATCTATCCCATTAAATTTTAAATCAACAACTTACATTTATTCTCGGGTCCTCCCTTCCACAATGGCCATTAAATTATTTTCCTCCATCTCTTCCATATTGTTGTTCTCGGGGGGGAGGTTCTAGACCTTGCAAGTGTGTAAAGAGGTTCTATCATTTAACAAATTGCCTTCTAAAAAAAGAGGAGATTTGAAAATAGGGTTCTAGAATTGAAAATAGTGAAAAACTAGATACCCATCGTTCCCCTGCAAAAGGCAAGGAAAGCCATGAAGTGTCCATCTAAAAGAGCTTGTTAGTGGATATAAAATAATATTGCAAATTCTACTGAAGTTAGATATAGGATTTTGGTGATTCATTTAGCCCATAAAGTCACTTGTTACTTGCTCCGAGCGTAAAACAAAAAATAAATAAATAACTGAAATTTACTAGGGAACAGTAAAAAATACCACGGCACCCAATGGCATTGTTGCCCCAGGTTAATATGCAACTTCTTTTGTTTTATCATCAATATCTCCAACCAGTACACATCAAAATATAGAATTAAAAATTTAATATTACCTTTACCGTGAGGACTCAAGTTACATAAGTTAACAGTTAGCTGTATTCTAGATGATAGACAGATAAACAAGATTGACCCGGAAGCCTAGCTTATAACGATGCACACTCTTTCTTTCCTCAATTTCATCGATGTCTTTGGAACCTTCTCCCAATTTCTTTGGCACAGCAACTTATTCCATTCTCTCTGTGCAATAGGGTAATCCAGAAGAAATCAATCTGAAAATTCAATGTCTAGCCCTACAATCCAGCACTCAGTTTCTGATCAAACCCTGGGCAACTCATTCAAGCCTTCATCTTCGAAAATCCCGGTGGGCAAACCCAGAATTTGGAGCAAGAATGATTTATACAACATGACTGAAGAAGGTGGGAGTAGTCCGTACTACAAAGGTCTAACCGATCAATCTCTTGCTGTTTACAAAGCAGCACCAACACAACTAGCACCATCAATTGATCATCAGAGCCACCATCCCAGTAATGTCCCTCTTTCGCCACTCGAGAGTAGCCGTTATTACAAAGGGCTCATAGATTATACTCTTGCTCTTTCTGGAAAGCAACCAGTTTCAGATGGCTTTATCAATGATCTTGATCAGAGTTTCCATAGTGGTGGTTCTCTCCCATGTGAGTGTAGTCCATACTACAAAGGCCTAACAGATTATACCCTTGCTCTTTATGGACAACAACTTGCAGCACATGGTTCATCTGCATCGCTTGGATTTAATGTCAGCCCTAATTTCACAAGCATGCCTTTAAATCTATGGACCATGTGCTTTCCTGGATCAAACCCTGGACCAGGGTACACGTCTCCATCACTGCCCAAGACTAAGGCCGGCTGCTCGAATCAGATGGAGCCAAAGAAGGTCAATGATGATCTTGGATTGGTGACTGAAGGGAAGCCTTTGAGGGAGAGAGTTTCAGAGCCAAGTATGGCAGGGAAAGTGGTAGAAGAAACTGTGGAGATAATCGCGACTGCGAAGGTCGGTAACTATGGTTTGGTAGGTGAGGAAGAGAAGCCCTTGAGAGAGAGTATATCTGTTTCTGAACAGAGAGTTGTACCAGAGTTAACACTAAAAGCTGGGTATGAAAACCAGGAGAAGTACACATGGGCAAATAAGTACCAGCCCAAAGCCCTGGGAGACTTCATATGCAACAAAGAGAAAGCACATGAGCTACAAGAAATGGTGAGATTTCAATCATTAATTTTATCATCACTTGCACTCTTATAGTTTTCAATTCTCCCATTGCTGTTTATTTGTAGTAATCATGCTTACATATCTAGTCCTTGAAACTCAGAAAGACTAAAGTTTGTTAACTCTTTTGGGTATGACATGTATAAGTTTCAAACGTTTTGTGATATCAATTAAATTCTAATGACTAGGGATGATTTAATTTGCGGACAAAAGAAAATTATATCCATCTAATACAAGTTCTTAGAATTTATATATTATTGTACAAGGACTGCAGCCATAACTATCCTTCTTATAAAAAATAAAAAAAGAAAACTATTAGTCCTATTATAAAAGTACAAAAAAGAATTACAAACGAATTTTAAAAATAGCCCTATCTTTTTGTCAGGGTTTCGGTTTCACTATTTATGGTGATGATTTTTCTGTCTAAAATTTGAATCCGTACAATTTTTCTGGGTTAAGTTTCAATTTTTTCCCGAATGAATCTTCCCATTTTACCATAAAGATTAATATACTATTTGGATTAAATTTTGATTCATGTATAAATTCATCGTCAATGAATCACATACTTTTCTGATGTGGCACTTTTCTTGTTAAAGATGGTAATTAATTTCTAATTATAGTACGAATTTAAGTTAAATTCAGAGTCATAATATCTTGCAAAAAGACAGAGAGAATTATATAAAAATGGATTTTCATATCATGTAGGTGAAAGGGGGATGTGGTTGCAAGCATTTTATATTTGAAGCACCACCAGGTGTAGGGAAGAGAACCATGATTCGTTGTATGCTTCGAGAGGTTTTTGGCAATATACAGGTATATATATTAAACTTATTTAAGCAAAATAAAGTTTGCTTGACAAACTTTGATATCCTTTTTTTTTTTTTTCTGTCATTTGGACACTAATAATTTATCTTTTTATTTTTTTCTTATGTCGATAGATTGAAGAAGAGACCAAATCATTCAACTTGAAGGTACCATTTTCATGATAACTTTAACTTACATGTTCTTTTGTTTCTTTTTTGATGTTATTCCACATTATGTCCTCCTTTTTTTTTCTTTTTTCTTTTTTTCTTTAATCTATCTTTGTCTATATGATCTTCTGCACTACTACTGTCAAAGAAACATTATACTTAGTCTCAAATGCAAATTAATAAAAGTTAGAATCATACCAATTGAACAATTAGATAAATTCCTCTATAATTAGATAGTCAGTTCTTATATTCTTACTTTCAAAGACTTCACGAGTGTTGGAGAAATGGAACCAACAATTATAAAAGTACTTCCCTTACTGAGGATGTAGATCAGATACTTGAAGTGTCACTCCATGATGAAGAAGACCAAGAAAAGAGCATAGAACAAGTGTTTATTATTGATTGTTGAATCAATACGGATGTCAAAAGTACTTCCCTTATTGATTGATGCAGTCCTTGTAGCAATCGCAGGTACCATTAGATTTGAGTTTAGTTCGAATGACCCATTTGCACCCTACAACGTTGACATTGGGTGGAGGAGGAACTAGAGTCCAAGTTTGGTCACATTGTAAAGTAACGTACTCATCAAGCATAACTTCATGCAAATACAGATATTTGTTTGCTCGAGTGAACTATGTAGGATCAAGAGAGGGTTGAGTGGTGGTGAAATTTAGCAACAAAATCAGAGAATTTCTGAATGGGTTGTGTGTTGTCCCCGTTCTGAGTTGTCATTGGATGTGAAGGAGGCTGGTAAGAACAGAATGTTGTACTGGTTGGTAGTGTGTGTTGTCATCTAGTGTAAACTGGAACAATGGGTAGGGGAGAACAAGAGGGTTGTAGAGGCGGAGAGGATATGGTCAAAATGATGGGATATGCAGTAGAAGGTGAGATAAAGGTAGATAAATGATGGCGTGACTGTAAAGGTATGTTCGAGAGGCACGTGATTCATGGGTGGCATATGGAAAAGTGGCCTCAAGAAATGGAACATCTCTAGAAAAGTACATTTTGGGTGTTTTTTGGATCAAAGAAACAATAAACTTTGCATTGAGGAGAGTAGCCAAGAAAAACACAAGGAAGCTATTTATGGAAAGCTTATCATTTTCTGTGGCACCAAGAAAGGGAAAACATGAATAACCGAAGACTCATGTGGGAAAAATCAGGTTGGATGAGCAATAGAAATTCATCAGGTGACTTTTTCATGGAGAATAGGAGTGGGTAATAGGTTGATGCGATAAAAAGCTGTGGAGAAGGCTTGGTACAAAAGGGACTTGTTAGTGAGACATGAAGTAATAGGGTGAGGTCACTTTGAGTGACATTGTAAATTTTTCACTCAACAATACCTTGTTTGGGAGTGTATGAACATCGGATTGATAGCTGATGCCTTGTCTAGTCAAAAATTGAGCAAAGAGACCTTAAACAACCTCACAGGCCCCATCACATTAAAAGGTTTTTATTATAGTGGAGAAAAGATTTTACACAATATTTTAAACAATGTCAATTTATCCGTGAAAAGATACTTGCAGGAGATATTGCTACTCAGTTTGTCAACTCAAGTGATCAACTTGCTGACATCTTCACTAAGCCTGTTAAGGGTCCTCGGATTGACTATATTTGTAACAAGCTTGGCACATATAATATATATGCTCTAGCTTGAGGGAGTGTTGACTTGTAAATATTTTGTAGAAAATTCTGTGATTATTAGAATATTATTAGGAGCCTAATTGTAGTAGTTGACTAGCATAATTATGGGAATTTGATTCTCCCCTCATTTATATATATAAGTGTACCTCTTTAGTGAATAATACAAAGAAAACCATTCTCTCAATTCTAAAGAAAGAAAGCCGATAAACTTGTTTAGAATGGTCAATTGTGTTTGTTCTGCCATAGTTTTGCTGTGTTGTACGATTGCTGCTCTGTGTTGTTATCTTCTGTGATATAGGATGGTGGTTTGTTGGGTTGTGATCCATGTGTTAACTAGTGTAGGTGGGTGGGTGGGAAAAAAAAGAAAAAAAGAAAGGAGAGAGGCTGCAGGTGTTCAGGTTACCATGAAGAAGAATAACGAAAGAGTATAGAACAAGTGTGTATTATTGATTGCGGAATTTACAACACAATAGCACATATTTATACATGAATTAGAATAAACGGAATTAACGAAAATAGAAAGCTGGATGAATTTACAACAAATTATTTGTGCATGATTTAAGGAGATATGATTGGTGTAAATTAGATAGAAATGACTGTTCTGCATTATGGGAGGAAACCTCTTTAGATTTGTAGGAGAGTGTGCAGACTCTATTTTTTTTTTTTTTTTTTTTTGGGTTAAAGTGGAATGCATTAAATAATACGAAATATACATAGTCAGCCTCTATAGTGAGGCTTTAACAAAGTCGGGGGAAAATAATCCCCTGAAGGTCTGCCAAATAATTAGATATTACATATGCAGGAATGTTATTATAGATAATAAGGTCTTCATCCATGTTGTGACCCTTTCCTGCCAAAACATCTGCCACTTGGTTGCCTTCTCTGCAAGTGTGCTGTAGCTTAATTCTCTGAAGTCTCCTCATTCAAAACCTGCACACATTAATTATATTGCTCTAAACATGAGATTTGGGGGTAGCATCATAAGAGATGGCTTTAATAGCAATTTCTGAGTCAGATTCTATGATAAGGTTATTTAAATTTCTTTGTAAAGTTAGTTGAATTCCTTCGAATCTGCTCCAAATTTCTCCTAGGTTTACTGTGTTTTTTCCAATGTTTCCTGCATATACATACATTATTTTATTTATATATATTTTTACATTTTGCATATCTTATTTTTCTATTTCTAATTTTATCCTTCAAATAACTAATATATACTAGGTGTATTTTTGCAAGTGTAAAAACAACATTTTTCACTTTCGGAAATAATTTTACCTTGTGGGCTCAGCTGATTTGAGATAAGTTTGCTGCATCTTGAAATGAAAAATAATACAATTTTTCTCTTTGATTTGGAAAATGTTCTATACTTGTGCTTGCTAATTTATTCTCATATCTCAACATTCTTGCATTTTTTTGGAATGGTTAGTTAAAATTAATAGCGGACTCTATTTACGGCTGATTATAGAGCTCAAGAAAAATATTAGTTAGTCTTCTTAACGAACAGACATTTATTTGGGCATGGTATATATGTGTGGGATTATAATGGGTGCAACCACATAAACAAAATCTAAATAAAATTATACAAATTTTGATTTTGGGCCTAAATCGACTTCATTTTCTTTCCATGGACCTAATACTCAATTTAAATCAATTCAGGTACAGTATCTCAAGATTAAGTGAAGTAGACTATCTAACATATTTTATTTTAACTTTATGATGCATGTTTTCCTTTGATATATATTCATATAAATATAAAAAAATTAATTGCCCCCACTCCCTTAAACATAATGGACCCGTCAATGAAGCTTAGGATAGTTTTCAACCTGATTGTTAGATTGAAAATAAAAACTATCATCGTTCAAGGGGAATAGATAGTAAAGATAGTTTTTATGTAAATATTTAATAATTTATCATTATTTTGAAGAAAATTTATATCATTTGCCATATAAATTTCTATTCTTTTGCCCCAACTTCGACAGGGAGAAATGGTGTCTAGCATTGAGATGAACATGAAAAGGTCAACCCATCATGTGGAGGTAAATCTCTCAGACACAAAGGGATATGAGAAGCATGTCCTCGTTGATCTATTCAAAGAAACATATGAGAACTTTCTTGACAATTCAGCTCCTTGTGTCCCTGAAAACTGCCAAGGTGACCTCTAATCTTAGACTTCAAAGGATGCAGCATACGTGTCTTTGTGTCTGTTCTATTTTCTCCCCATCTAAATGCTAATCGGCTTACTACTAACAAACCTGTTTTCCATGTTTTTCTTAAAGCAATTGTTTTGTATGAGTCAGAAAAGCTATCCAAAGAATCTTTATTGTACATTAAGTGGCTGCTAGAAAGGTATAAAGCGGTAGGGTGTAATAAGGTCTTCTTTTGCTGCTCTGATGAATCTAAGCTTCAACCTGTAAAAGCACTTTGTACCACTATCAAGCTTAAACCTCCTACATGCGAAGAGGTGAGATTTTTTTTACCTCTTTCTATAGGGAAAATTTTCAGTTCAATTGTCAAGGTTGGGCACCAAGTTCAAATAGAAATGGTTGACCAATATATTTTTCAATTTTCTCCTTCCATGCAAATAGATAGTTAAGGTTTTGGAGTTTATAGGGCACAAAGAAGGAATCGAATTGCCCCACAACTTGGCTGTGAAGATAGTTGAGAAGGCGAAAAACAACCTTCGCCAAGCAATTCGTTCATTTGAAGCTACTTGCCAAAACAAGTAAGAAGGAACTATCACTACAACCATTGTTCACTATTTTAGATATATTTGTTATAATCAGTTTAAAGAATCCTTCAACAATGCTTACCAGAAGAAAGAATAACGCCAAACAAAGGTGACTACTAGGATTTCCTAGTGAATTTGGTCTTATTGGAATGATATAAAAAAACACACAAAAAAAAAAAATCACACAATATATGACAGAACAGATATTTTTTTTGTCAAAAAAATCAAGAATACAATATGGAAGTGCTTTTTTTTTTTTAATTTATTTAGCATGCTTTCCAATATCGTATCATTCTTTTTAGTTAGCAACTTGGAAAGGAAGCCTCTCATCTTCATTGCCTTTTGATTAAATCTTCTTTTCAACTTAATAAAATTCTCCAATAGTATATTGATGAGTAATTTTGCTTGGTTACACATTGGTATACAAAGATAAATCTTATCCTTGTTTTGCCTGATTACCCTTCACGAAACATCAAGCACAAAATTAGTCTCTAAGAGAAACTTTAAGAATCGAATAGGGTAAAGACCAAAATTTTATTTGGATATGATTGAAATTGTTCTACGGCTTTAAATAATAGAGCAACCCTAGTCTTATCATGCTTCCAAACAAAATAAGGAATTATATAAAATTCAAGTAAAACCACTAAAAAGATAGAAAAGTGGATAAACCTGATGTTTTTGGAAGGAATTTTGAGCTCAAAACCATATAGGGCACTAAAAGAGCTTGTCAAAACAACTAAATCATGCTCATTTAATTGTTTGTGAATACTTTTCCATTTTTGTGAATTTTAATTGTTACAACGTACTTCCCTTGCCCTTTCTTATATGAACTGGCTGGCGTTATATATCCTTTTTCAAAAACTCAAAGGGATGTTAATGTTTTGCAGGCTTCCCCTCGAAGAGGATCAACTGATTTTAACTGGATGGGAAGATGAAATTTCAAATATTGCCAAGAATACAATTGATGAGCAAAGTCCAAGACAGTAAGCAAACTTTCCGTAATATATATCATCATATTTTTCCAAGAACATGTTTATGCGGACGGTTATTAACCAAACAATTGAAGGCAATTTTCATATATGAGATAGGGTTGTCATTAATATAGTAAATATTAAATTTTTTTACATTATTTAAGTACATATTCACATCACTTAAATACTTATGAAATTAAGTTGATATTGTGTATGTACTTCCACCTATTAGCACAGTTAAAACTAACTTTGCCACTTTTTAATTTTTATTATTCTTAAAATACCCTTAATGCCTAAACATCTTTTTATTCCCTCTATCTCACTTCTAATCTTTATTTTCCTCTGACCCATCCACTGTTGATCTCTCTCAATGAGTAAATGTGCTTAGATATTAAAGGTATTTTAAGAATAATAAAAAATAAAAATAGCACTGTTAGTTTTAATAGCACTAGTGGCAGAAGTCCTTTATACATATACTTAAATAATGTCAAAAATCTAATAAGTATTATAACAATCCCATTTTAAATTAAATTAGGTGTTAACTCTTGTACTTATTATAAATTATAAATACTTCTTAATTAAATAATACAGAAGTCACTCCAATCAACAGTAATTTTTGTAGAATTCAATTTTCTTTGCGTGCATATTTGTAAGATCTGAGTCCTGTCAATGTGTTTCTACTATCTTACAAACTTACATGATAATTCATTGTTTATCTATCATAGGCTGTACAATATTCGTCGAAAGCTTCAAAATCTGATGATTCATAATGTATCCCCTGGCTTTATTTTTATGGTAAGAATTCCAATGTTTACATTAATGTATCTGCATAATATTTGTTCCTAGAATTTATAACCTTTGACTGAGAGAGTTATCCATTTATACAGTGTCTTGAAGAAAACTTGAAATCTCTAGTGGATGAACAACTCAGGCCAGGAGTTGCCAAACTCTCTAAGGAATACAATGTAAAAGCTCAAACTTAACTCTTTGTCGTCGACTTCGTTGTTGTTATTATGGTGTTTTGTATTTTCAGTTCATATTTAATTCTGTGGAGCATGGTTTCACAGTCTGTTTACTTAATTTCCTTTTGATGAAGTTACTTAGAATAATAAACATGAAAAATATATCCCTCTCTTTATTCTATTTCAGAGAGAATCAGAGGAATACAAAAGCGAACAAACAAAAAAGAATGCTCTGAGTTATTTAAAAATTGAAGGTACGATAGTTTTTTTTTTTTTTTCCCCTTTTGACTCTTTTATTACGCATCAAATTGGCAGATTGAACTCAAAAAGAAAAATAGAAAATTCTGTATATATAAAGGTATATTCTTAACCAAAAGACCTTGGATTATATCTTCTACTTGACCTATAAGCATATTAGAATTCTATCATAAAAGTAATTTACTTCTTCATTTTTTATTCTCAACATCTATTCCCCTTCAAATTTAAGCCTGTTCTTTCATCTTCTGTGTAAAACATAATGTTTGAATTAAGACTTATAAGTAAAAGAAATACAACAAACAACTTTATCCCACTAGATGAGATTAGTTATATGAATTGTGTGATGTTATTGTGCTTTATCAAAAATCATATTTTGTAAAATATTATTAACTGTGAAATTATTTTTTATAACTTCTCCAAATATCCTTTTTAAGTCTCCCTTTACACCTTTTCACAGAGTTAAATATTATAAAATCAACTTTCTTCACTGGTGCCTCTAGCAACCTCCTCCGCACATGTCCTAAACCACCTTAATTGATTTTCTAACATCTTTTCTCAATAGGTGCCATTCTAATATCTCCTTTTATGTAATCATTTTGTATCATATCCTTTTTTGTTTGGCCACAAATCCATCTTAGTATTCTCATTTTTATTATCCCACTTTGTGCTCTTGATGTCTTTTCAAAGCCTAATATTCACTTTCATAAAGCATAGTTGGTCGAATAATAGTACAATAAAACTTCCTTTTAAATTTGGTAAATACTTTATAGTTACAAATAACTCTAAAAGCCTTTATTTATTTTAACAATATAGCTTCTATCCTATGTATGACATCCTTATCAATTTCCCCATCACTTTGTAAAATTGAACCCAATTACTTTAACTTAAAAACTTACAAGTAAAAGAAATAATATTAATTTGTCTATTGTTCTGTCTTTCAAAGTTCATATTTGGCTCATGAAGTCAATTTTTAATCATTTAACCTTTCGGCAGAGTTCATAGCGAAATTTATGAGCTGGTACAAGAATTCATCTGGAGCTGGCCTTGAGGATGTGCTACTTGAAGCAAGAATATAAATAAACTGCATGTTTCCAATACTATACTATCTGCTATTGAGGTGTGTATTGCATGTCAAGACACCTTGTGAATAAAGTTTGAAGTTTTAATCCAGTGAAGGATTATCAAATAAGACATACTGTAAAAGAAATTACTGTACCTGGCCATGGATATTTGTTTACTTCTCACATAAATGCTTTATGGAGAATAAATGTGAGAAACAGTTATGTGTTCCCTTGTACTATATTTTTTATGGCTGTAGAAAATAATTGTTCACATGTGAAAATTACGTACTAATACTTACATGCTTATATAAATGTCATGTGGCGGAGATTTAGTTGCAAAAGTTGCAGTTAGTATGTTATCAAGAACATGTTTAACTCATAAGTTTAAACTATTAAAAAAATGTTCATCTATAGTTTTATATTATATCAAACACATATAAACCTATTTGGGCTTGAAATGTAAACAAAACATAGACCGTTAATTGTAATTGAATTAAGAAAGTGATGCCGAGGGATTTGATCTTTAGACTACAAGTTTAAAGAAGCTCTCATATTATATTAAAAATATGTTTAATTCAAAAGCTTAAACTGATAAAGAAAGACACATCTATAGTTTTATATTATATTCAACATAAGTAAATTACTTTAGGGTGTAGGGTTTCCTATAGGCAACTTGTGGTTAGATGAAGGTTAGTTGATTTTCACACTACAACAAAGAATGACATTTGTGGAGGTTCTGAAGCTTATGATAAAATCCTATTTCCCAATGCGATCCTTCTCTAAGAAAATTGTGTCCCCTTTGAGAGACAATTAGAAAGATAGAAGAAAATAATGTTGCAAGGTGAGATCAATATCTCTTTTAAACTAATGTTAAACTCATAAGACAGAGTTTAAAACAAAAAAGCTAAAAGATTTTGTTCGGAGAAAACTATAACAAACCAAATGCTATTTGGAAGTCTAAACTCCCTCTAATTAGTCGCATTCTATCTCTTTCTCATATTTTCATTTATAAGAGCCCTAGTGTTCTATCATATTTTATTAGAGCAGCAATTCATAGAAGCCATTGATGCGATAATAGAAATAGAATGAAGGAATAATAGATCTGCACTCATGCAATGCTAACAGAAAAATCTATCGAGACCCAAATGGAGACCACTCTTGAAGCCATGCTTGACAGGATGTTTAATTTTTATTTTTATTTTTAATGTTCTTATTTATAGCTCATTGTTAGAAAATCATTTAGCACGCTTAAATATTGTCCTCCTCATGCTATTCAGCAACTTTGGTACTTTGATTTTAATTAATTTCTCTTGGGCAACAGAAAAGTGAGTAGAGCCCAAATAAATCCAGAAAGGCCTGCTGTCTATAATAGGGTTAGACAATGGCATACATTTTTAGCCAGGCCCAGTTAGGACTGAAGCCCGAAACGGGTTGAGTAGCACGTGTGCATATTCTCGCCTTTCCACTCTTTTCCACTTTGTTTTGGTCATTTTTGAATGATTATAGGTCAGATTTCACCTTCCTGCCAGTTATCGTGAAAAACTGGGACAGTTAAACTGCCTAAACCATAATTTAATAGGGCGTCAAATACACTTATTTTAGTCAAAATTATATCCTTTTGACCAATTTTTTCGTTTTTTGAAGATGTTTATTTCATTAAAGTTATAAATTATTAATATTTACCTTTGCTTCTCTATTAATACATGGTATTTATAAGCTATAAAGGAGGGGTTAACATCATTCATCTCTCTTTTTTATCTATCAAATTACAAAATTATTTTAATTTATTATACATATTTTATTTTATACATAAAAACATTTTAATAATTGACTATTTTAAAAAAATTTATGAGAGTAAAAGGTATAATTCCTATCTCATCTCGTTAAATCTCCTCCCAAAAAGCAGAAATTGCCATGTAATGTATTTTTAATATTTTAATAATATTTATAATATTATTTTATACTTTTTAAATTAATGAGAATGAGTAAGACATGAAATGAAACAAAAGTGAAGAAGAATATATGCACAAAAGATGTAACTGATTAACAACACTCTTAACAAGAAAATAACTGTTTAAAAAAATTGATGGAAATAATATTAAAAACAATAGTCCACTTTATTAAATCACCATCTCATGTATAAGCCTAGTTGAATTATTATTTTATCGTTGATGATAGGATTTAAGTAGCCAATTAAGATCTTGTTACCCTAAAGATATCCTACTTTATGCTAGTATATTCTCTATTTTCGATTCTATTGCCCAGAATTTCTTCTGTTGGACCTGGTTAAGTCTATTGCATGGTCTTTTAAATTTGTGTACGAAATATATTTTTATTTTTTTTAAGTTCGGTATACTAATAATAATAATAATAATAATAATATTTTATTCGGAAAGTTATTTATTTATTTTTATTTTTTTCAAGAATTAGGTATCAAAAGGTATACCCTACTTTTGTTGGAAACTTACAAGTGGCGCCCATTGTTTTGATAGCTACCAGTCAATCTCAAAATTAACAAGTGTAAAAGAAGGACAAGATTGGAATAAATGTTTTTTCCCTTCTGAAAAATAAAGACACCTCAGTGTCCCGCAACAGTCAACACCATAGAACACCCATGTGAGCTTGATAGCACTTTTGATGACGGATAGGAAACGACAAAATTTCAATAAAATGCTAATTGACAATTTTAAATTTAAGATATAAGGGAAAATAAATAAATAATACAATTCTCAATTTTATTATTATATTACAAATATTATAAACGATTCATTTATACCTTTGCATGCTTCGCTTCTAATACATTGTCTATCTCTCATTTTCTTTTTCTCATTTGTTCCTCTCACATCACTTGATAGTCAAAAAATTTTAAAATAATAGTTCTGAATGACATAATAATAATAAATTTATAATAAAGTCTATAGAAGCTAATTAATAACAAAATTTATATCTTAAAAAGACATAAATTCAAGTCTTGTTGTCAATATAAAAAAAAATTATAAATTTTTTTAATAAGATAATAATAATATCTATATTAATGTTCACAAATGTTAGTTTAGTTGGTAAGAATATAATTTTTTAGAGGATGTAAGTCTAAGTCTAATTGTCGATGAGAACATTGATGGTAGATAATTTGTAATTATTTTTAATGAGCCTGAAACATATGTCACTGTAATTTTTTAATACAACAAAAAAAAAATAACTTTTCAATACAACCAAAAATAATAGTATTTATAACAATATTTTATAATTTTTAATTAATCCGATCAAGGTATCAAATAAGATAAAACGTAAGATGGAACTCAAAAGATGTGACTCCAAGATGATGTAAATGATTAACAACTCTCTGCAAACAAATATCTAAAAGAAAAAACGTGATGGAAATCAAACTGAAAACTAATGCACCTTCTTAAATCATTATCTCAGTGCGGGCCTAGTTCAATTATTCTTTTACCGTTAACAGTGAGAATTGAGTAGCGCAGATCTTCGTATATACCCTAAAGAGATCCAACACAGTGCAAGTGTGTTCTTTATTACCATCTTTTACCGTATTACATTTGATGGGTCCTAGCTAGCTCTGTCAGACTCACATTAAATGGTAGCTTGGTTTCAGTATTACACTGTCTTCACCTCACTCTCAATAGTTCACTGCTTCTCTGCCTAGCTTTCAGCCCTTCTTCAGTCATGGATCAGCAAAACAACCCACTTGTTCTTGAGTCTGCTCCCCAGAATTTCTCTAAGAGCTTCTTGGAAACGTATGACAATCGCGGATCTTCTGCGTTTAGTCAGAAAAGGAATGAATTTGATCTGAAATATTCAGTTTCTGATACGAGAACATTGGTGCGGCAAGATCTTGGAACGGCCATGGTCGGAAGTTTGGCAATTCCATCACAGATTTCTTCCTCTTTCGAGATCTTCCAAGACATTATCATTCAGCTGGCTCGTAAGTATGAATCTAGTGAAGTGCAGGGTTTGCCAGAAGTGTGGAAATCTCTTATCCACAAGATATCTATACAGCAGAGATCCATGATCTCTGAAGAAGGTATGACATTTGTCTTGTCTTTCAAATATATATATGTAGTATTTCTATTATATATATATATATATATATATATATATATATATATATATATATATATATATATATGCCTTGAAAAGTAGAGAAGGATCTAATTTTGATTGATTTGCAAAACCAGTTAACCCCAATTGTGTTTCAATATCCACGGAAATTGTACTCAATTGGGTGCTCTTGGAAGACTTGAGAGCCATTTTGATTTGACTCAAGTGAGATTCAGACCTCAAAGAGGCACATGAGGATGCTGCTAATCTTGTTCTCTCCTCATCACTTTCCCCAAATGGAATTAAAGACATAAAGCTACAATTTGATTCTTGATCTGCCACCTATTGTTATGATTTGATGATCTAAGTAAAGCTATGATCTTCATCTTCTTCCACAGGTCAGGTAAGTATATTCATACTGTGCTGGAGTTCTTTTGTTAGTTAAATACTCTCCTTTTTCTTTTTACGGTAAATTTTTTTCTAAAATGCCATATATTGCAATTTACTTTTGTTTGTATTATGCTAGATTTATATAAATTTAGGAGGGATTTCCTACGTAGATAGTGAAAGAGAGAGAAAGAGGGAGGCAGGACATTGTCAACAGAATGATGGAATAGTCCAAGGCCCATTGTTGCATAGAAGACTTTTCAAATCGTTTTTCTTTTTCTTTTTTGTTTTTCCTTTTTTGACTTTTTAAATTGGTTGTGATGTAGATCTAAAAGTAGCTCAAGTAAAAGTGGAAATTTTCTAGATCATTTCCCCAGAAAGGAGACATAGAAGACTTTGCAAATCGTTTTTCGTGCATGCACACTAATGTACCGACAGAAATAGAGGACTTTGCAAAATTAATTTTATTTTTTCCTAATTTGGATTTACTGGTAAGCTTTTACCAATTCTAGTACAGAGTATCATTTCTAAACTTGTCAAAGACCAAGTGCTTTTTCACTGCTTTGTGTTATCACAATTCAGCCAAGTTCACGTCTGATCAAGAATTAAGCTCTTATATATTGTAAGGATTTCATTCTTCTACTACTCACTATCCTCTGTCAAATCTTTTTCTATTGAGCCCAAAATGAATCATCACAATGTTTTCCTTCATTGGAGAATGGCTAGTAAGGTTTTCATTTGGAGTAATATTGCATATTCTAGCATGCATATTATCAATATATGTTATTCTTTTTTCACCTAGTCAATTAGTAGTCAATTTGAAATCTTAGTGATTATATCACTGCTACATAAATATATTTTTTACATATTTTAATGACCTGTCTAAAATAAGAGATTTGTTGAATTATTCTCTTCATTTCTACAATTAGTGCTGATACTTTGTTGATTGTTTCACTTGTTTTATTTATTTTATGGCCGGTTACAAAATTAAGAGTATCTACAATTAGTATATATTATATATACAATCCACACCTTTTCTACTTATATTGAAAATAAAATTTTCTATATAGCCTAATACGGAACATGACTTTCTTTTGAATT
Source organism: Bauhinia variegata (assembly GCA_022379115.2). NCBI lineage: Eukaryota > Viridiplantae > Streptophyta > Magnoliopsida > Fabales > Fabaceae > Bauhinia > Bauhinia variegata. Next base: position 12,767,019 of record CM039427.1, on the reverse strand, counting down.
TGATGCATTTATATAATTGTTATGACAAAGTGAGCATTCGCATGTTCACATCAATCTCCAATATTCACGTTTTACTCAGTTTTTTCTCAATGCATTTCATTTACAGGGTCAGAGTTGATTCCTTTGGAGATTTCTGGACATGAAAATCAAGGGGAGCAGCACAGTGCTAATATAGCTGATTCAATCCTTTCCAACGTCATTCAGCGTACACAAGTTAATGAGAGGCATCATGTTACAAACTCAAATAATGGTAGCTTTGTCATTGATCCATGTGTTAACTAGTGTAGGTGAGTGGGTGGGAAAAAAAAAAAAAAGAAAGGAGAGAGGCTGCAAGTGTTCAGGTTACCATGAAGAAGAACAATGAAAGAGTATAGAACAAGTGTCTATTATTGGTTGCGGAATTTACAACATAATAGCACATATTTATACATGAATTAGAATAATGAAAATAGAAAGCTGGATGAATTTACAACAAATTATTTGTGCATGATTTAAGGAGATATGATTGGTGTAAATTAGATGGATATGACTGTTCTGCATTATGGGAGGAAATCTCTTTAGATTTGTAGGAGAGTGTCTAGACTCCAGTTTTTTTTTTTTTTGGTTAAAGTGGAATGCATTAAATAATACGAAATATACATAGTCAGCCTCTATGGTGAGGCTTTAACAAAGTCTGGGGAAAATAATCCCCTGAAGGTCTGCCAAATAATTAGATATTACATATGCAGGAATGTTATTATAGAAAATAAGGTCTCCATCCATGTTGTGACCCTTTCCTGCCAAAACATCTGCCACTTGGTTGCCTTCTCTGCAAGTGTGCTGTAGTTAACTCTGTGAAGTCTCTTCATTCAAAACCTGCACACATTAATTATATTGCTCTAAACATGAGATCTGGGGGTAGTATCATAAGAGATGGCTTTAATAGCAATTTCTGAGTCAGATTCTATGATGAGTTTATGGAAATTTCTTTGTAAAGTTGGTTGAATTCCTTCGAATATGCTCCAAATTTCTCCTAGGTTTACTGTGTTTTTTCCAATGTTTCCTGCTTATACATACAATATTTTATTTATATATATATATATATATATATATTACATTTTTGCATATCTTACTTTTCTATTTATAATTTTATTCTTCAAATAACTAATATATACTAGGTGTATTTTTGCACGTGTAAAAATAACATTTTTCACTTTCGAAAATCATTTTACCTTGTGGGCTCAGCTGATTTGAGATATGTTTGCTGTATCTTGAAATGAAAAATAATACAATTTTTCTCTTTGATTTGGAAAATGTTCTATACTTGTGCTTGCTAATTTATTCTCATATCTCAACATTCTTGCATTTTTTTTGGAATAGTTAGTTAAAATTAATAGTGGACTCTATCTACGGCTGATTATAGAGCTCAAGCAAAATATTAGTTAGTCCTCTTAACGAACAGACATTTGGGCATGGTATATATGTGTGGGATTATAATGGGTGCAACCACATAAACAAAATCTAAATAAAATTAAACTACAAATTTTGATTTTGGGCCTAAATCAACTTCATTTTCTTTCCATGGACCTAATACTCAATTTAAATCAATTCAGGTACAGTATCTCAAGACTAAGTGAAGTAGACTAGCTTACATATTTTATTTTACCTTATGATGCATGTTTTCCTTTGATATATATTCATATATATAAAAAAAAATTAATTGGCCCCACTCCCTTAAACATAATGGACCCGTCAATGAAGCTTAGGATAGTTTTCAACCTGATTGTTAGATTGAAAATAAAAACTATCATCGTTCAAGGGGAATAGATAGTAAAGATTGTTTTTTATGTAAATATTTAATAATTTATCATTATTTTGAAGAAAATTTATATTATTTGACATATAAATTTCTATTCTTTTGCCCTAACTTCGACAGGGAGAAATGGTGTCTAGCAGTGAGATGAACATGAAAAGGTCAACCCATCATGTGGAGGTAAATCTCTCAGACACAAAGGGATATGAGAAGCATGTCCTCGTTGATCTATTCAGAGAAACATATGAGAACTTTCTTGACAATTCAGCTCCTTGTGTCCCTGAAAACTGCCAAGGTGACCTCTAATCTTAGACTTCAGAGGATGCAGCATACGTGTCTTTGTGTCTGTTCTATTTTCTCCCCATCTAAATGCTAATCGGCTTACTACTAACAAACCTGTTTCCATGTTTTTCTTAAAGCAATTGTTTTGTATGAGTCAGAAAAGCTATCCAAAGAATCTTTATTGTACATTAAGTGGCTGCTAGAAAGGTATAAAGCGGTAGGGTGTAATAAGGTATTCTTTTGCTGCTCTGGTGAATCTAAGCTTCAACCTGTAAAAGCACTTTGTACCACTATCAAGCTTAAACCTCCTACATGCGAAGAGGTGAGAATTTTTTTTTTTTTATTTTTACCTCTTTCTAAAGGGAAAATTTTCAGTTCAATTGTCAAGGTTGGGCACCAAGTTCAAATGGAAATGGTTGACCAATATATTTTTCAATTTTCTCCTTCCATGCAAATAGATAGTTAAGGTTTTGGAGTTTATAGGGCACAAAGAAGGAATCGAATTGCCCCACAACTTGGCTGTGAAGATAGTTGAGAAGGCGAAAAACAACCTTCGCCAAGCAATTCGTTCATTTGAAGCTACTTGCCAAAACAAGTAAGAAGGAACTATCACTACAACCATTGTTCACTATTTTAGATATATTTGTTATAATCAGTTTAAAGAATCCTTCAACAATGCTTACCAGAAGAAAGAATAACGCCAAACAAAGGTGACTACTACGATTTCCTAGTGAATTTGGTCTTAATGGAATGATATAAAAAACAAAAAAATCACACAATATATGGCAGAACAGATATTTAAAAAAAAAAAAAATCAAGAATACGATATGGAAGTGCTTTTTTATTTATTTATTTAGCATGCTTTCCAATATCGTATCATTCTTTTTAGTTAACAATTTGGAAAGGAAGCCTCTCATCTTCATTGCCTTTTGATTTCAAAAAATATTTGGTTAGATCTTCTTTTCAACTAAATAAAATTCTCCAATAGTATATTGATGAGTAATTTTGCTTGGTTACACATTGGTATACACAGATAAATCTTATCCTTGTTTTGCCTGATCACCCTTCACGAAACATCAAGCACAAAATTAGTCTCTAATAGAAACTTTAAGAATCGAATAGGGTAAAGACCAAAATTTTATTTGGATATGATTGAAATTGTTCTACGGCTTTAAATAGTAGAGCAACCCTAGTTTTTAACATGCTTCCAAACAAAATAAGAAATTATACAAAATTCAACTAAAACAATTAAAAAAATAGAAAAGTGGCTAAACCTGATGTTTTTGGAAGGAATTTTGGGCTCAAAAGCATATAGGGCACTAAAAGAGCTTGTCAAAACAACTAAATCATCCTCATTTAATTGTTTGCGATACTTATTTATTTTTGCGAATTTTAATTGTTACAACGTACTTCTCTTGCCCTTTCTTATATGAACAGGCTGGCGTTATATATCCTTTTTCAAAAACTCAAAGGGATGTTAATGTTTTGCAGGCTTCCCCTCGAAGAGGATCAACTGATTTTAACTGGATGGGAAAATGAAATTTCAAATATTGCCAAGAATACAATTGATGAGCAAAGTCCAAGACAGTAAGCAAACTTTCCGTAATATATATCATCATATTTTAACGGTTATTAACCAAACAATTGAAGGCAATTTTCATATACAATAACCCTGAAAATTCTATTTAGAGTTAATATTCAATTTAATAATGTGAAATGGGGTTGTCATTAATTTAGTAAATATTAATTTTTTTTTACATTACTTAAGTACATGTTCACATGACTTAAATACTTATGAAATTGAGTTTATATTGTGTAAGTACTTCCACCTATTAGCACAGTTAAAACTAACTTTGCCACTTTTTAATTTTTATTATTCTTAAAATACCCTTAATGCCTAAACATCTTTTTATTCCCTCTATCTCACTTCTAATCTTTATTTTCCTCTGACTCATCCACTGTTGATCTCTCTCAATGAGTACATGCTTAGATATTAAAAATATTTTAAGAATAATAAAAATTAAAAATAACACTGTTAGTTTTAGTAGCCCTAGTGGCAGAAGTCCTTTATACATGTACTTAAATAATATCAAAAATCTAATAAGTATTATAACAACTCCGTTCTAAACTAAGTGTTAACTCTTGTATTTATTATAAATTATAAATACTTCTGAATTAAATAATACAGAAATCACTCCAATCAACAGTAATTTTTGTAGAATTCAATTTTCTTTGCGTGCATAATTGTAAGATCTGAGTCCTATCAATGTGTTTCTACTATCTTACAAACTTACATGATAATTCATTGTTTATCTACCATAGGCTGTACAATATTTGTCGAAAGCTTCAAAATCTGATGATTCATAATGTATCCCCTGGCTTTATTTTTATGGTAAGAATTCCAATGTTTACATTATTGTATCTATGCATAATACTTTTTCCTAGAATTTAGAACCTTTGATTGAGAGAATTATCCGTTTATACAGTGTCTTGAAGAAAACTTGAAATCGCTAGTGGATGAACAACTCAGGCCAGGAGTTGCCAAACTCTCTAAGGAATACAAAGTAAAAGCTCAAACTTAACTTGTTTCGTTGTTGTTATTATGGTGTTTTCTATTTTCAGTTCATATTTAATTGTGTGGAGCATGGTTTCACATTCTGTTTACTCAATTTCCTTTTGATGAAGTTAACTAGAATAATAAAGAAAAAAAATATATCCCTCTCTTTATTCTATTTCAGGGAGAATCAGAGGAATACAAAAGCGAACAAACAAAAAAGAATGCTCTGAGTTATTTAAAAATTGAAGGTACGATAGTTTCTTTTCCCTTTTGACTCTTTTATTACGTACCAAATTGGCAGACTGAACCTAAAAAGAAAATTCTGCATATATAAAGGTATATTCTTAACCAAAATACCTTGGATTATATCTCCTATTTGAGCTATAAGCATATTAGAATTCTATCACGAAAGTAATTTACTTATTTATTTTTTATTCTCAACAACTCTTCCTCCATCCCAGTCAAATTCAAGCCAGTTCTTTCATCTTCTGTGTAAGAAACATAATGTTTGAATTAAGACTTACAAGTAAAAGAAATACAGTAACAATAACAAGCCTTATCCTATTAGGTGAGATCGACTATATGGATTACGTAACACTATTTTTCTCTACTAGAAACCTTATTTTCTAAAATATTGTTAACCATGGGATACCTTTTTATAATTTCTCTAAGTATCTTTTTAGGTCTCCTTCTGCATCTTTTCACAAAGCTAAATACTATAAAATCAACTTATTTCACTGGTGCCTCTAGTGGCCTCCTCTGGACATGTCCAAACCACTTTAATTGATTTTCTATCATCTTCTCCTCAATGGGTATCACTCCAATGTCTCTTCTTATGTAATCATTTCGTATCATATCCTTTTTTGTCTAGCCACATATCTATCTTAGCATTTTCATTTCTGCTACCCCACTTTGTGCTCTTGATGTCTTTTCAAAGCCCAATCTCTCATAAAACATAGCTAGTCGAATAACAATATAATAAAACTTCAATTTAAGTTTGGCAAGTACTTTATGGTCACAAATAACTCTAAAAGTCTTTCTCCATTTTAACCATCTAGCTTGTATCATATGTGTGACATCTTTATTAATTTCTCCTTCACTTTGTAAAATTTAACCAAAGACTTCAACTTAGAAACTTACAAGTAAAAGAAATAATATTAATTTGTTTAGTGTTCTGTCTTTCAAAGTTCATATTTGGCTCATGAAGTCAATTTTTAATCATTTAACCTTTCGGCAGAGTTCATAGCGAAATTTATGAGCTGGTACAAGAATTCATCTGGAGCAGGTCTTGAGAATGTGCTGCTTGAAGCAAAAATATAAATAAACTGCATGTTTCCAATACTATATTATCTGTTATTGAGGTGTGTATTGCATGTCAAGACACCTTGTGAATAAAGTTTGAAGTTTTAATCCGGTGAAGGATTATCAAATAAGATATACTGTAAAAGAAATTACCGTAACTGGTTATGGATATTTGTTTACTTTTCACATATATGCTTTGTGGAGAATAAATGTGAGAACAGTTATGTGTTCCCTTGTGCTATATTTTTTATGGCTGTAGAAAATAATTGTTCACATGTGAAAATTACGTACTAATACTTAGATACTTAAATATTGTAAAGCAATGTTGGGAATTTTGGCATAGATTTAACTAATGCGTTGTCATATTTTAATGTAGGTTTCAGTTGTTAAGATTAACAGCTACTCTGTACACAACCATATTGCCATCATAACAAATACAAAAAAAAATTTTAAAAAAATGATTTCTCAATAGAGAGAAAACTAGTGAAAGAAGATTTGTTGTATTGAATAGAACTAATAGAGAAGTACATGGGTGGCATCATATAAGCAAGACACATGACTAAGATTCTGTACATCTAGCCTAAGTTCATTTCTCTACACCAAGGGAACTAAGACTAACTTCTTAATACTGCTCTCCAATCTGCCTATAATCTCCGATAGCCCTCCTCAAACTGGGTGAAATGGCAATGAAGCACCGCTTGAATTATTTATATTGCAACTGTAATTTGACTTAACTGCAGCATTGGTGGCACACTTTGTTGATCCCTTATTCTCAATCAATATAACTCAACATATTGTCGTGGTGGAGATTTAGTTGCAGAAGTTGCAGTTAGTAGGCTGTTAAGAACTAATTCAACCAAAAAGTTTAAATTATTAAAAAAAAATCATTTATGGTTTATATTATATCCTACACATATAAGTTTATTTGGGCTTGAAATGTAAACAAAACACAGATTGTTAATTTTAATTTAATTAAAAAAGTGATATTGAGAAATTTGATCTCTTGACTATAAGATTAAAGAAGTTTTGATGATATGTTAAGAATATATTTAATTCAAAAACTTAAGCTGATAAGAAAATACACATATATGATTTTATATTATATACAACATAAATTAGTTTAGGGCAATATGTGGTTAGATGAAGGTTAATTGATTCTCACACTACAACAAAGAACGACATTTGTGGAGATTCTCAAGCGCATGATAAAATTCTATTTCCCCAATGTGATAGTTCTCTAAGAAAATTGTGTCCCCTTTGAGAGACAATTAGAAAGATGGAAGAAAATAACATTGCAAGGTGAAACCAATATCTTTTTTGAACTAATTCAAATTCATAGGATAGAATTTAAAACAAGAAACTAGAAGATTTTGTCTGGAGAAAACTATGACAAACCAAATGCTATTTGGAAGTCTAAACTCCCTCTAATTGGTCTCATTCTATCTCTTTCTCATATTTTCATTTATAAGAACCCTAGTGTTCTATCATTTGGAATCAGAGCAGCAATTCATAGAAGCCATTGATGCGATAATATAAATAAAATTAAGGAATAATAGATCTGCACACATATGCAATGGCGAGAGAAAAATCTCTCGAGACCCAAATCGAGACCACTCTTGAAGCCATGCTTGACAGGATGTTTGATTTTTATTTTTTTTTAATGACATTCTTATTTATAGCTCATTGTTAGAAAATCATTTAGCACGCTTACATATTGTCCTCCCTATTCTATTCAGCAACTTTGGTACTTTTATTTTAATTAAATTCTCTTGGGTAACGGAAAAGTGAGTAGAGCCCAAATAAATCCAGAAAAGCCTTCTGTCTATACTAAGATTAGACTATGGCATGCACTTTTAGCGAGGCCCAATTAGGACTGAAGCCCGAAACGGGTTGAGTAGTACGTATTGCCACCATTATCAAGCCATAGACCCTTCTTTCCTGTCCCCCAGAAATATTACGGTCATAGTTATTTATAAGCATGCTACAAATTATGTAATTAACAACACACTCTATAAGAAACCAGAAATTATTAAAATACATTTGTAACCATGGAAACAAAATATAATAAATCTGAAACTTTATCTTGCTTCACTACAAAAGCTTGTTTGGATTGATTAGTTTTTTGTCAACTTACTTCTGTTTTTAATTTAAAAATAAACTACTTATTATCAAAATACATTTGTTTGCAAATTTATTTTTAATATACACATATTTTTGCCATGTCAGCTCTCATTCCCACTAGGATTAGGGTGCTATTTGGATTGATGCCCACCAAAATAAAATAAAATAAAATCTCTTAAAAGGATGCTAGTCAAATTGATGCCCCTTTAAATTAAAAAGGAAAAAAGATAGGCCCAATTTTGCATATTCTTCCCTTTCCACTCTTTTCCACTTTGTTTTGGTAATTTTTGTGTAAATTATAGGTCAGATTTCACCTTCCTGCCTGTTGTCGTGAAAAATTGGGACAGTTAAACTACCTTTGATTCACTCTAAAATTGGCAATTTTAGAGATCAAACATGATGCCTAAACCCCAATTTAATAGGGCGTCAAATACATTTATTTTAGTCGAATTATATCGTTTTGACCAATTTTTTCATTTTTTAAATATGTTTATTTCATTAAAGTTATAAATGATTAATATTTACCTGTGCTTCTCTATTAATACATGGTATTTATAAGCTACAAACGAGGAATTAACATCATCCATCTCGCTTTTTTATCCAATTCCACTCTTACACCATTCGATTTGTCAAAAATAGAAATGACAATAGGGCAGGGTGGAGTGTGCAGTATAATTCCTTCCCCATCCCTGCAAAAAAGAGGATACGTGAATTTTTAACAAAGAAAGTATATTACATTTTGAGTAGTAATAAAGTTAAATGAAAATAAATTATCAAAACTTACAATTTAAATTAATAAATAATTATAAGTTTGAATCAATTTATTTAAATCCTTAGATAAATTCTCTTATTTCTCATAAAAGGAAGTTATTTATCTATCAAATTACAAAATTATTTTAATTTATTATACATATTTTATTTTATACGGAAAAGCATTTAATTTGAATGTTTTAAGAATTTCTATGGAAGTGAAAAATGTAATTCCCGTCCTATCTCATCGTATGTCTTCCCAAAAGGCAGAAATTGCCATTCATAGTCTAAAATTATAAAATAACGTATTTTTAATAATTTAATAATATTTAAATAATATTTTATAATTTTTAAATTAATGAGTGAGTAAGACATGAAATGAAACAAAAAAGTGAATAAGAATATATGCAAAAAAAAATATGTAATTGATTAACAACACTCTTAACAAGAAAATAACTGTTTAAAAAAATTGATGGAAATCAAATTAAAAACAATAGTCCACTTTATTAAATCACCATCACACGTATAAGCCTAGCTGAATTATTATTTTACCGTTGATGATGGGATTTGAGTAGCCAATTAAGATCTTGTTACCCTAAAGATACCCTACTTTATGCTAGTATATTCTCTATTTTCGATTCTATTGCCCAGAATTTCTTCTGTTGGACCTAATTAAGTCTATTGCATGGTCTTTTAAATCTGTGTGCGCAATACATTTTGATTTTGATTTTTAAGTTTGGTATAATAATAATAATAATTTTTCATTCAAAAAGTTATTTATTTATTTTTATTTTTTTAAAGAATTAGGCATACCCTACTTTTGTTGGACACTTACAAGTGGCGCCCATTGTTTTGATAGCTACCAGTCAATCTCAAAATTAACAAGTGTGAAAGAAGGACAACATTAATAAATGCTTTTGCCCTTTTGAAAAATAAAGACACCTCAGTGTCCCGCAACAATCAACACCCTAGAACACCCATGTCACCGTGTGAGCTAGATAAGACTTTCAATGACGGATAGGAAACGACAAAATTTCAATAAAATGCTAATTGACGATTTTAAATTTCAGATATAAGGGAAAATAAATAAATAATACTATTCTCAATTTTATTATTATATTACAAATATTAAAAACAATTCATATATACCTTTGCATGCTTCGCTTCTAATACATGGTATTTTCAAGGGTGAGCATTGTCTATCTCTCTTTTTTTTTTTCTTTTTTCTTTTTCCCTCGCACCACCTGATAGTCAAAAAGTTTTAAAATAATACATTTTCAATAACATAATAATAATATATTTATAATAATGTTCACAAAGGCTAATTCAGATGGTAATAACAAAATCTATATTCCAAAAGAAAATAGGATTGAGTCTTATTGTCTATATACATTTGTTTTTGTGAAAATTTTTTAATAACATAATAACATTTATAATAATATTCACAAATATTTGTTTGGTCGATAAAAATATGATTCGTATTTTCAAAAAATGTAAGTTTAAGTTTGATTGTCGACGAGGACTTTGATAATAGGCAATTTGTGAATATTCTTATTGAGTCTCGAAAGACAATTCACCTAATATTTTTAATAAAAAAGCTTTTCAATATAAAAAAAAAAAAAGTATTTATAATAATATTTTTTAATTTTTAACTAATCAAAACAAGATATAAAATAAGATAAAAAGTAAGATGGAACTCAAAAGATGTGGCTCCACAATGATGTAACTGATTAACAACTCTCTTTACAAGAAAACAAATATTTAAAAGAAAAACGTGATGGAAATCAAATTAAAAACTACTCCACTTTCTTAAATCATTATCTCACGCATGGGCCTAGTTCAATTATTATTTTACCGTTAACGGTGAGAATTGAGTAGCACAGATCTTGGTATATACCCTAAAGAGATCCAACTTAGTGCAAGTGTGTTCTTTATTACCTCTTTTAACGTATTACATTTTATGGCTCCTAGCTAGCTGTGTCACACTCACATTAAATGGTAGCTTGGTTTCATTATGACACTGTCTTCATCTCACTCTCAATAGTTCACTGCTTCTCTGCCTAGCTTTCAGCCCTCCTTCAGTCATGGATCAGCAAAACAACCCACTTGTTCTTGATTCTGTTCCCCAGAATTTCTTTAAGAGCTTCTTGGAAACGTATGACAATCGAGGATCTTCTGCGTTTAGTCGGAAAAGGAATGAATTTGATCTGAAATATTCAGTTTCTCATACCATAACATTGGTGCAGCAAGATCTTGGAACGGCCATGGTCGAAAGTTTTCCATCACAGATTTCTTCCTCGTTCGAGATCTTCCATGAAATTATCATTCAGCTGGCTCGTAAGTATGAATCTAGAGAAGTGCAGGGTTTGCCAGAAGTGTGGAAATCTCTTATCCACAAGATATCTATACAGCAGAGATCCATGATCTCTGAAGAAGGTATGATATTTGTCTTGTCTTTCAAGGTATGACATTTGTCTTGTCTTTCAAATATATATATATATATATATATATATATATATATATATATATATGTAGTTTTTCTATTTTATATATATATGCCTTGAAAAGTAAAGAAGGATCTAATTTTGATTGATTTGCAAAACCAGTTAACCCCAATTGTGTTTCAATATCCACGGAAATTGTACTCAATTGGGTGCTCTTGGAAGACTTGAGAGCCATTTTGATTTGACTCAAGTGAGATTCAGACCTCAAAGAGGCACATGAGGATGCTGCTAATCTCGTTCTCTCCTCATCACTTTCCCCAAAGGGAATTAAAGACATAAAGCTACAATTTGATTCTTTATCTGCTACCTATTGTTATGATTTGATGATCTACGTAAAGCTATGATCTTCATCTTCTTCCACAGGTCAGGTAAGTATATTCATACTGTGCTGGAGTTCTTTTGTTAGTTAAATACTCTCCTTTTTCTTTTTATGGTAAATTTTTTTCTAAAATGCCATAAATTACAATTTGCTATGGTTTGTATTATGCTGGATTTATATAAATTTAGAAGGGATTTCCTGTGTAGATAGTGGAAGAGAGAGAAAGAGGGAGGCAGGACATTGTCAACAGAATGATGGAATGGTCCAAGCCCCATTGTTGAATAAAACACTTTTCAAATCTTTTTTCTTTTTCTTTTTTTTTTTTTCTCTTGACTTTTTAGATTAGTTATGATGTAGATCTAGAAATAGGGAAATTCTCTATATCATTTCCCTGGAAAGGAGACATAGACGACTTTGCAAATCGTTTTTCGTGCATGCACACTAATGTACCGACAGAAATAGAAGACTTTGCAAAATTAATTTTATTTTTTCCTAATTTGGATCTACTGGTAAGCTTTTACCAATTCTAGTACAGAGTATCATTTCTAAACTTGTCAAAGACCAAGTGCCTTTTCACTGCTTTGTGTTATCATCAATTCAGCGAAGTTCACGTCTGATCAAGAATTAAGCTCTTACATATTGTAAGGATTTCATTCTTCTACTACTCACTATCCTCTGTCAAATCTTTTTCTATTGGGCCCAAAATGAATCATCATAATTTTTCCTTCATTAGAGAATGGCTAGTAAGGTTTTCATTTGGAGTAATATTGCATATTCTAGCATGCATATTATCAATATATGTTATTCCTTTTTTGAATTAAATAGTCTTTTGCTTTATACCTAGTCAATTAGTTATCAATTTGAAATCTTAGTGATTATATCACTGCTAATTATATATATATATACACACACACACATATTTTAACAACCGTTACAAAATTAAGAGTATCTACAAATAGTATATAAATTTTGAATACCGAGTATAATTTTTTCTGTATAACCCATTATGGAACATAACTTCCTTTAAATTGATGCATTTATATACTTGTTATGATAAAGCGAGCATTCGCATGTTCACTTCAATCTCCAATATGCATGTTTTACTTAGTTTTTTCTCAATGCATTTTCAAATACAGGGTCAGAGTTGATTCCTTTGGAGATTTCTGGACATGAAAATCAAGGGGAGCAGCACAGTGCTAATATAGCTGATTCTATCCTTTCCAACGCCATTCAGCATACACAAGTTAATGAGAGGCATAATGTTACAAACTCAAATAATGGTAGCTTTGTCATTGACAACATGCCTTACTCTCCAAGAGCACCACATGAACCTTCCAAGCTTGGTTTCGCAGTTTTCGCAGCCATTATTGAACTAGTAAGCTCTCTTTCTAATTTTGCACTTAATGATTCAGCACAAGCAAAAGATAGTAAACCTCTAACTTACGTTGTGCTTTTCAGTTCTACGTTTGCTTTCCTTCTATCTTCAACTGCTCTGCTTTTACATGGTAAAAGGCCAGTAACTTCAAACAAGATGCAAAAGGTTGCATTTCTCTTTGGCGCTTTTGGTTTCCTTGGGATTGTTGGCATGCATTTTCCTCCAACTATCATGTGGTGGTTCATTATCTCTGCCTTTCTAGCTTGCTTGTTTCTGTTCACCATTGCAATTTTCATTTAGAAGGAGTATGCAAATGTGAGTTGCTGAGTTCTACTTATTCTCTCAACTTGTATTCCTTCAAGTAAAACTTTGTAGTGCTGTGTTATTCTTAATCATTATCATCTTTCTTTTGTTCAGTTTTAATGCTCCTGAAACGATGTGTTTCTTCTATTGATACTTCATTCTACAAACTATAAGAATTACTTTTTCTTTTCATTTATAGAAGATCATGATGCCACTTTTGGACCTAGACTATTGCATGGATTTTTAGGTTTGATGTGCCCTAATTTTCGTTGTTCTTTTTTTTTTTTTTTTATGGGACATTTTTTTGTTTCTTGATTGCATACAGAGAGAACCATAGACAACAAAAACCAAAAAACGACAAGAAAACTAAAAAGAGATTAGTGTTATTAAACAATGTTTTGAATAAACTTAAATTTTGTCTCAATTCTATCGTCGGTTTGCCAGTTAGGGTAATTCACTAATTCTCAGTAGGTGTTGGTTTGGTGTAAAATATAGATAAGACTATGAATTATCTATCTTTCATTTTATTTTTCTTTCCTAGTGTACTTTAATTTGGTTCCTGGGTCCCAATTTCCTCTGTTTGAGCAACATTGGATAGAATTTTTTTTATCCCACTTCATGTGCTAAATCATCTTTTATAGCATTGGAATTTATCAAAATTTTATTAAATAATATAGTAAGTTGAATTAATTATTTTTTTCACCAATTATAAGGCCATGGCACGAGGTTTGGCACAGAGTGGGATAAACCCTGCTACATGTACTTATATCCTTGGGTGAATCTTCTGCGTTGGTCTTGGGGTTATGCATGTTGATGATGGGTAAAATAATTTAAATTGTCATTCTATCTGTTTTCTCGTTGTTAGGAGTTCAGCTTTTGATATATGTGTGGCTTACATATCATTTCTTTCTTCTTCTTTTTTTTTTTTATTTTCGTCATAAACAGACGCATAATTCTCCAAGGAAATTAAGTTAGTAAAATTCCATTCTATAAATAATAGCTCATATCTATAAATTTCATTCACGGTCAATAACAATCTTTAGCTTTGGCTTCTCTCCAAACTACAAGAATAGAACTCCCTTACAGTCAACAAACAATCAACAAAAACTTGATATAATCATCTAGATTAAACAATTAGGAAAAGACCATAGACTAATTAAGAAAGTGTTGATGGGGGATTCAATCCTCTCATCATAAGGTTATAAAAATTTTGATATTATGTTAAGAACTAATTGAGATTAAAAGCTCAAGTTGTTAAAAAAAAATCTAAAGACTAATTTTATATTATATCTGATGATGAGTTAGCGTATTATTATTTTCCCTTACAAAACAAAACAAAAAACAATGTGATTTTATTTTTCCTCCCCTCACCTCCTACCCAATCAAACAAAACAAGGGTTATGGATTTTGAGGAAGTGGAAGTGAATTTAACTTTTGATATTAGTTGACGCAATAAGATGATTGATGCTTCTTTATAGGGTTATGGATTTCAAAAGAAATTAAATTTAGTTTCTATTTGATTAAGATGATTGATACTTAATTGACACAATAATCCTCGCTCCTTATAAAAATTATACTAACAGAAACAGATTTGGAAAGAAAATTTTTTCTAATGATAGAATCGAAAATTACAGGGAGCACACTTCCTACAATAGACACTCAAGTAGAGAAGCACAACTAGAAACAAACCAAACAAACTCTAACAGCTTTATAAGCTCTCCACATCCATACAACAGCACATAACACCATTAAATATCACAATATATCAATACCGCCATATACTGTAATATGTACTGACTCCCTAGGCAATTGGAATTCCAAGAAGGATATTCCACGGAAAGGACAAGCCATCAATATGATGCGTTTTGAAAGTTGACCATTGACTCTGTGTGACTTGTATCAAAATATAACCACTGCTTATTTTGGAACTTGTTAGCTCCAAAATCTTCTTCTTAGTTTAGCCACTACAACTGCTGTGATGATATAGACCTTGTCACGTAGAAATGGAAATAAGCATGCTTCCATGAACTACAGATGAGTAAAGATCCCCAAAACGCCCAAAAACTTGTGATGAATCCTAGCACCATGCTCATGTATATCCCAATCCCAGCCATGTGCTTGGCCTTGTCTGTCATATGAATCTTGCAATGACTCCTCTAGTGGGCATGTGGAAGTTAGTGGATGGCCACAAAGATTGGGATTGCCCATATAGGAACAGGAGTCAAATGTATCAAGATGATTTGCATGTGGAATTTCTCCGGACAAGTTGTTGTTTAAGACATTCCAAATTTGAAGCTTGTCCATAGTGGCTATGCTTCTGGGAATGCTGCCCGATAGTTCATTCGTGGATAAGTCAAGAACTTCCGAAGATTTCATTTTACCAATGTTTAAAGGAATAGAACCATTTAGTTTGTTTCTTGTCAAATTCAATGACTTCAACCCAACATGTCGTGTAATTTCTTGTGGAATGTCTCCTGATAAGCTATTTGATGATAAATCAATTATTTTCAATAAGTGAATGACCCAATCTCCAGCATAATGCCCAGAATAAACATAATAATTTCTCTTCCAAATCAGTGCGAAGGGCACAAGGTCATAATAATTCACAATAGCATATGGGTGAGAAATATATTCTCCTTCGAAAGCTACTGTAGAATATAAACCATAAAAATCAGGATTGCTCTGCTCTACAACCATATTAGGAAACACACATTGTGGAATGGCTCTTGATAACTGATTCAAAGAAATTGTTAATATCACAAGCTCCTTTAGTAGGCACAACTGTAGTGGGATATATCCTTCAAATGCATTAGAACTCAAGATTAATGCCTTCAGATAGTGCAATTCTTCACCAATCCATGTTGGTATGGTGCCTGATAACTGGTTATACCCGAGGTCAAGTAGAACTAAGCCTTGACAATTTTTCAAAGATAATGGAATTTTCCCAAGAAATGTTGTTTCCGTCCAAACTCAACGCTTGAAGTCTTATTAGGCTGCCAAAGGAGTCAGGGATAAATGGTTATTTGCTAAGTTTAATGTGGTTAAACTTTGCCCATAGGTCCAACAGTTTGGGATATTTCCTGATATATTATTCAAAGACAAGTCCAGTACAACCAATGAGTTCTTGACACCCAACATGGGACATACATGTGAAATGGGCCCAAAAACCATGTTCTCTCCTAGATCAAGAACGTTTATATTTGGTGGAAACAGAGGTAGAGTACCACTAAAATTATTTTTACTCAAATCAAGACAGGTAATAGAGACGTATGATGATAGATCTGGCACAAAACCAGTAAGGTGATTGTAACTAAGGTTTAAATACTGAATCGTAGGAGAGAGATTCCAAAACCAGTCTGGCACTGCATCTAAGATGTTAGCACTAGATAGATCAATTATAGAGAGGCTCTTTTGAGATTGTATCCATCTTGGAAACTCAGGGCCTAAACGAAAATGTGCCAAACGGAGCACTTTTAGTTCAAAACTTGGAACCCATTCGTCCTTCAAATTTATTGTCAAGCAATTTGAGGATAAAATCATCTCTTTCAAGTTTCAAACAAATAATCAGGTATGGTAACATTAAAATCATTCCCATAGAGATCAAGAACTTCAAGAGAAGTAATGTTAACATAAGGCAGACTTAAGGGATGATTTGAAAGTTGGCATAAAGCTAAATGCAACTCCACAAGAGAAGGTAGCATATTTAATGCATCATGCCAATTCTCTACCCTGCCATTGGACATTAGTCAAATCAAGTACCTTCAAGGAAGAGAGGCCATGAAGAGAATCAAGGTTATTGACTGTCAAGTTAAAATCATTCCAAGATAAATCAAGAGATTGTAGGCGTGAGAGGTTTCCAAGCTGGTACGGAATGGTTCCACTGAAATTGGCAGAAGATAGGCTAAGATGTTCTAAATGATGTAAAGAACCAAGAAACTCAGGTACTTGGATTTTCATGAAGTCATTACCGTTGAGATCCAAATAAGTTAAATATGGTAATCCAAGCAAAGATGAACTTATCTCATGTCGAAGAGTACCTTTAGAATACGAACTACTGAGATCGAGGGAGATGACATGACCTGTGGTGCCATTGCATCTGACTTCTTTCCATTTGCAGCAGTCTCCTCCCGAAGTCCAAGAAGATCATGGATTTGAAGTGTTGCCGAAGGCTTCCTTGAGTTTCAGAAGAGCTTCTCGTTCACCTTCAATACACTGTCCCTTGAGTTCATCACCCCAAGTAGGTCCAGCATTCATTAATCCTGAACATATGGCTGTTATGGTTATAGCCAATAATTGAAGCATCATCAGCCTCATGACTAAGGCTTAGTGTTTCACAAAGGATCTTTACAATTAAGGATTCCCCGAAACTTGTGTTTGTGTAGATTTTCTGTATACACGTCTATTTATAGATAGTTCCCTGAAACTTCTGTATACACATCTAGCCAAATAAATTTCAAAAGAGACATTGCTGATGAGGAGGTGCAGTTCAGGCGGTCCCTCTGGTCCACCGTAATTCTTGAAACAAATAGATGGTGTTCCAACGCATAGATAAAACTCAAATTTTAAATGGAAAAATACAAAAAAATGGTTACAAGTGTCGACCAAATAAAAGTAAAATGTAGGTTGTTGTTTTCAAATGGAGTATTGTGTGAGCTTGATAAATGACCAGCATTGTAATAATTATGTTGGGAAACTAAAATCTTATCCCTCCGTGAAATTTTTTTCAAACGAAGGAAAAGCTCAACAATGTGAGGCACATTTATAGTAATTAAAATTCAGGAATAAACAAAATAAGGGTAGATTTTCTTGACTGTGGGGACTACACGGTTTCTCATTCAAATGTATATCATATCATGTTTACTTTTCTATTGAATTGAGTCCTTATAAAAGCTCAACATTTTATTTTGGTTCAGATTTCGATTGTGGAAGAGTATGAATAATAGTGATAATTCATAAGGAACTATAATAAGGTAGCACTATATAGTTTAAATAACTTTCTTTATTTTTAGTTTACACTTGGAGAATCTTTATAATCTTTTGATATAAGATTTATCCATATTAAGAAGGCAAACAATAACTATTAAATTTTTCCAAAAATAAGATATTCAAAAGTTTTGCATTTAAGACTTTTAATCTAAAACACATTGAAATTTAATACAATTTTGTGAGGTTAAAACATTTTTTTTTTGTTTCACGAGAGACTTGAACTTCAAACCTTCTAGATACAGATTATTTACATATTTCAATAATTCTTAACTTTTACTTACATTGACTGACTTGATCTCATTACTCAAGCCTGGATGTGAACTTTCTTTTCAAAAATTGTCTTACGTCAACAATACATGAAATAGCAGCATTCTTTGTTTGAGGTCATCAGTGATCTGAACTGGAAAAAAGATCAGAATATAAACAGTGAAGAAGAAGAAGAAAAGGTACGTTTACAGAAACTGCTTGGAAGTAGAGTAACCTTGACCAAGACTGGCCACTGTTGTTCGTGTCATTGATCTTGTGTGATTGGAGAATCATTTTTTTTTCTTAAAAAAAAAAAGAAAAAGAAAAAGAATTACAACTTAAGAAACATACTGTGATCAGATTCTTCCATTAAATATTGTTCTTATATATGTAAATTCTTTTAGATATTTTGGAGGAAAATGAGAAAAGAAGCTTATAGAGCTCAATTTCAAAACTTCCAGATCCACATATTCATTTTCATACAATTTGCTTCTTTTTCTTTTCCATCTTATACTACACTTAGAAAAAGATTGTTAATTAGTACTTCATGCATTTTCAAATGGTTAAATTAATTCGTTAAAAGAACTAAAATTCTGATTAAACATCGATGCCTAAACCCCAATTTAATAGGGCGTCAAATACACTTATTTTAGTCAAATTATATCAGTTTGACCAATTTTTTTTTTCATATTTTTGAAGATGCTTATTTCATTAAAGTTATAAATGATTAATATTTATCTTTGCTTCTCTATTAATACATGATATTTATGAGCTACAAAGGAGGGGTTAACATCATTCATCTCTCTTTTTTATCCAATTCTACTCTTACACTATTTGATTTGTCAAAAATAGAAAGGATGCGGTTGAAGTGGGGAGTATAATTCACTTCCCCATCCCTGAAAAAAAGGAGGATCCGTGAATTTTTAACGAGAAAAGTATATTACATTTTGAGTATTAGTAAAGTTAAATAAAAATAAATAACCAAGACTTACAATCTAAATTAATAAATAATTATAAGTTTGAATCAATTTATTTAAATTCTTAGATAAATTCTCTTATTTCTCATAAAAGGAAGTTATTTATCTATTAAATTACAAAATTATTTTAATTTATTATACATATTTTATTTTATACGGTAAGAAAATTTTAATAATTAAATATTTTAAGAATCTCTATCGGAGTGAAAAATGTAATTTCCGTCCTATCTCATCAGATCTCCACCCAAAAGGCAGAAATTGCCATTCGTAGTCTAAAATTATAAAATAATGTACTTTTAATAATTTAATAATTTTTATAGTATTATTTTGTACTTTTAAAATTAATAAGAATGAATAAAATATGAAATGTAATAAAAAGTGAAAAAGAATATATGCACAGAAGATGTAACTGATTAAAAATAATCTTAACAAGAGAATAACTGTTTAAAAAAATTGATGGAAATCAAATTAAAACAATAGTCCGCTTTATTTAATCACCATCTCACTTATAAGCCTAGTTGAATTATTATTTTACTATTGATGATGGGATTTAATTAGCCAATTAAGATCTTGTTACCCTAAAGATACCCTACTTTATGCTAGTATATTATCTATTTTCGATTCTATTGCCCAGAATTTCTTGTCTTGGACCTAGTTAAGTCGATTGCATGGTCTTTTAAATTTGTGTACGAAATATATTTTGATTTTCTTTAAGTTCTGTATACTAATAATAATAACAATAATAATAATACTAACAAGTGTGAAAGGACAACATTAATATTTACCAACAGTTAACATGGAAAATTTACACACATATATTACATAAAAAAATTATTATCAATATATATCATTTTTTAAAATATTTATTAATATATACTATTTTTTTAGATATTGTATTACGGTAATATAATGTTTAAATAATATCGTATCACTGTGATGCGATATCTAACTAAAAAGTTGACAACTCACAAATATAGTATTACGGTAATGTGATATTACCGTACTGCGATATTAATATCAAATTACCGTAATGCGATATTAGTAATAAAGAAAAAAAATGAATCAGATTACTTGTTTTTATTTTTTAAAAAAATAAAACATAAAAAAGTATCTTTATATAATTTTTTAGACACATATATAACATTCCAAAAATTATTACTAATACATACTACTTCTATAAGTATTTACTAATATATACTACTTTTAATAAAATTGCATCACCCTCTTAAAAATTTACTTTGTTTAATTTAAATAAGTAATTAATTAAAATAAAAAAATACATAATCAAATATTAATGTAATTTTATTAATAAATAAAAAATAAAATTTAAAAATGAATTATTTAATTTTTGCTTCTTTTTTTATTTTTTTACTTTTGTAAAAACTTTTTTTTAATTACATATTTTACACATTTATTTTATTTAATTACATGCTTTAATTTTTTAATAAATTAAATGAGTAATTAATTAAAGTGAAAATACATAATTAAAATATAATTTAATTTCATTAGTAAATAAGGCGTTGCAACTATAAAAAAAATACATGATTAAATTTAAATTTTTAATTCTTTCTATTTCTTCTCCATCCATGACCTTTGTGTCTACTTGTACCACAATGATGCTCTTTAACAGTAAGACGTAAGCCAATTAGCCTCCCAATTGCACTTGTGAATCTCTCCTAGGATGGCTTTATGATAGTTGAGACGATTGTTTAAGATGTTGCATCGGTGAAAGAGGTTGTTCATCATCTTCTTCTTCATTTTCTTCCACATCTTGATATTGTGAACTTTCTTCCACATCTTGATTTTTTATTTATTAATAAAATTACATTAATATTTAATTATGTAATTTATTTTATTTTATTTTAGTTAACTATTTATTTAATTAAATTACAAAGCATAATAAATTTAAATTAAACAAAGTAAAATTTTAAGAGGGTGATGTAATTTTATTAAAAGTAGTAAATATTTATAGAAGTAGTATGTATTGATAATAATATTTGGGATGTTGTATATGTGTCCAAAAAACTATATAAAGATTCTTTTTTATGTCTTATTTGTAAAAAATACAAAAATAGATAATTTGATTCATTTTTTTTTCTTTATTATTAATATCACAGTACGATAATCTGATATTCGTGATAATGTGATATTTATGAGTTGTTAGCTTTTTGGTCAGATATCTCATCATAGTGATGCGATATTATTTAGATATCGCATTACCGTAATGCAATATCTGAAAAAGTGGTATATATTGATAAATATTTTAAAAATTAATATATATTGGTAATAATTTTTTTTTGTGGTACATGTGTGTAAATTTCCCATACCATAGAACACCCATGAGAGCTTGATAACACCTTTAATGACGGATAGGAAATGACAAATTTTCAATAAAATGCTAATTGACAATTTTAAATTTAAGATATAAGGGAAAATAAATAAATAATATTATTCTCAATTTTATTATTAAATTACAAATATTATAAACGATTCATATGTACCTTTGCATGCTTTGCTTCTAATACATGGTATTTACAAGGGTAAGTATTGTCTCCCTCTTTCTTTTTCTTATTTTTTTCTCTCACACCACTTGATAGTCAAAAAGTTTTAAAATAATAATACGATTTCAATGAGATAATAGTAATATATTTATAAATAATGTCTACAAAGGCTAATTCAAATGGTAATAATAAAATTTATATTCCAAAAGAACATAGGTTTGAGTTTTGTTGTTAATATAAAAAAATTTTGGCAAAAATTTTTTAATAACATAAAAATAATAATAATATTTATAGTAATGTTCACAAATTGGTAGATCTAATTAGTAAGAATATGATTCATATTTTCAGAGAATGGATGTCTAAGTTTGATGTCGACGAGAACTTTGATGGAGGGTAATTGTGAATATTCTTAGTGAGTCTCAAAAGACAATTCACCTAAACTTTTTAATAAAAGAGAAAAACTTTTCAATGCAACAAAAAAATAATAATACTATTTATAATAATATTTTATAATTTTTAACTAATCAAAGCAAGGTATGAAGTAAGATAAAAAGTAAGATAGAACTCAAAAGATGTGGCTCAGATGATGTAACTGATTAACAACTCTCTTTACAATAAAACAAATATTTAAAAGAAAAATGTGATGTAAATCAAATTAAAACCTACTCCACTTTCTTAAATCATTATCTCAGTGCGGGCCTAGTTCAATTATTATTTTACCGTTAACGGTGAGAATTGAGTAGCACAGATCTTGGTATATACCCTAAAGAGATCCAACTCAGTGCAAGTGTGTTCTTTATTACCATCTTTTAACGTATTACATTTGATGGGTCCTAGCTAGCTGTGTCCCACTCACATTAAATGGTAGCTTGGTTTCAGTATGACAGTCTTCATCTCACTCTCAATAGTTCACTGTTTCTCTGCCGAGCTTTCAGCCCTTCTTCAGTCATGGATCAGCAAAACAACCCACTAGTTCTTGATTCTGTTCCCCAGAATTTCTTTAAGAGCTTCTTGGAAACGTATGACAATCGCGGATCTTCTGCGTTTAGTCAGAAAAGGAATGAATTCGATCTGAAATATTCAGTTTCTGATACGAGAACATTGGTGCGGCAAGATCTTGGAACGGCCATGGTCCGAAGTTTGGCAATTCCATCACAGATTTCTTCCTCGTTCGAGATCTTCCATGACATTATCATTCAGCTGGCTCGTAAGTATGAATCTAGTGAAGTGCAGGGTTTGCCAGAAGTGTGGAAATCTCTTATCCACAAGATATCTATACAGCAGAGATCCATGATCTCTGAAGAAGGTATGACATTTGTCTTGTCTTTCAAATATATATATGTAGTATTTCTATTTTATATATATATATATGCCTTGAAAAGTAGAGAAGGATCTAATTTTGATTGATTTGCAAAACCAGTTAACCCCAATTGTGTTTCAATATCCACGGAAATTGTACTCAATTGGGTGCTCTTGGAAGACTTGAGAGCCATTTTGATTTGACTCAAGTGAGATTCAGACCTCAAAGAGGCAAATGAGGATGCTGCAAATCTTGTTCTCTCCTCATCACTTTCCCCAAAGGGAATTAAAGACATAAAGCTACAATTTGATTCTTGATCTGCTACCTATTGTTATGATTTGATGATCTAAGTAAAGCTATGATCTTCATCTTCTTCCACAGGTCAGGTAAGTATATTCATACTGTGCTGGAGTTCTTTTGTTAGTTTAATACTCTCCTTTTTCTTTTTATGGTAAAATTTTTTCTAAAATGCCATAAATTGCAATTTTCTTTTGTTTGCATTATGCTAGATTTATATAAATTTAGGAGGGATTTCCTACGTAGATAGTGAAAGAGAGAGAAAGAGGGAGGCAGGACATTGTCAACAGAATGATGGAATAGTCCAAGCCCCATTATTGCATAAAAGACTTTTCAAATCGTTTTTCTTTTTTTTTTTGTTTTTTTTTTTGACTTTTTAGATTGGTTGTGATGTAGATCTAAAAATAGCTCAAGTAAAAGTGGAAATTTTCTAGATCATTTCCCCAGAAAGGAGAGATAGAAGACTTTGCAAATCGTTTTTCGTGCATGCACACTAATGTACCGACAGAAATAGAAGACTTTGCAAAATTAATTTTATTTTTTCCTAATTTGGATTTACTGGTAAGCTTTTACCAATTCTAGTACAGAGTATCATTTCTAAACTTGTCAAAGACCAAGTGCTTTTTCACTGCTTTGTGTTATCATCAATTCAGCCAAGTTCACGTCTGATCAAGAATTAAGCTCTTACATGTTGTAAGGATTTCATTCTTCTACTACTCACTATCCTCTGTCAAATCTTTTTCTATTGAGTCCAAAATGAATCATCACAATGTTTTCCTTCATTGGAGAATGGCTAGTAAGGTTTTCATTTGGAGTAATATTGCATATTCTAGCATGCATATTATCAATATATGTTATTCTTTTTTTGAATTAAATAATCTTTTGCTTTATACCTAATCAATTAGTTATCAATTTGAAATCTTAGTGATTATATCACTGCTAATGAAATATATTTTTACACATTGTAACCACCTGTCTAAAATAAGAGATTTTCTGAATTATTCTCTTCTTGTTTTGGCTTTATTTCTATAATTAGTGCTGATACTTTGTTGATTGTTTCATTTGTTTTATTTATTTTATGGCCTGTTACAAAATTAAGAGTATCTATAAATAGTATATATTATATATACATATCCACACCTTTTCTACTTAATATTGAATATAAATTTTTCTATATAGCCTATGACGGAACATAACTTTCGTTTGAATTTGATGCATTTATATAGTTATTATGACAAAGTGAGCATTCGCATGTTCACTTCAATCTCCAATATTCACGTTTTACTTAGTTTTTTCTCAATGCATTTCATTTACAGGGTCAGAGTTGATTCCTTTGGGGATTTCTGGACATGAAAATCAAGGGGAGCAGCACAGTGCTAATATAGCTGATTCAATCCTTTCCAACATTCAGCATACACAAGTTAATGAGAGGCATGATGTTACAAACTCAAATAATGGTAGCTTTGTCATTGACAATATGCCTTACTCTCCAAGAGTACCACATGAACCTTCCAAGCTTGGTTTCGCAGTTTTCGCAGCCATTATTGAACTAGTAAGCACTCTTTCTAATTTTGCACTTAATGATTCAGCACAAGCAAAAGACAGTAAACCTCTAATTTACATTGTGCTTTTCAGTTCTACGATTGCTTTCCTTCTATCTTCAACTGCTCTGCTTTTACATGGTAAAAGGCCAGCAACTTCAAACAAGATGCAAAAGGTTGCATTTCTCTTTGGCGCTTTCGGTTTCCTTGGAATTGTTGGCATGCATTTTCCTCCAACTATCATGTGGTGGTTCACTATATCTACCTTTCTGGCTTGCTTGTTGCTGTTCACCATTGCAATTTTCATTTAGAAGGAGTATGCAAATGTGAGTTGCTGAGTTCTACTTATTCTCTGAACTTGTATTCCTTCAAGTAAAACTTTGTGGTGCTGTGTTATTCTTAGTCATTATCTATTTTCTTTTGTTCAGTTTTAATGTTCCTGAAACGATATGTTTCTTCAATTGGTACATCATTCAACAAACTATAGGAATTACTTTTTCTTTTCACTTACAGAAGATCATGATGCCACTTTTGGACCTAGACTATTGCATGGATTTTTAGGTTTGATGTGCCCTAATTTTCATTGTTCTTCTTTTTTTTTTTTTCTGATGAGACATTTTTCTGTTTCTTTATTGCATACAGCGAGAACCATAGACAACAAAAACCAAAAAATGACATGAAAACAAAAAAGAGATTAGTGTTATTAAACAAGGTTTTGAAGAAACTTAAATTTTGTCTCAATTCTATGTCAGTTTGCCAGTTAGGGTAATTCGCTAATTCTCAGTAGGTGTAGGTTTGATGTAAAATATAGACAAGACTATGAATTATCTATTTTTTTTATTTTTTTTCCCTTTCATAATGTACTTTAATTTGGCTTCTGGATCACAATTTCATTTGTTTGCTAACTTTCGACAGAATTCTCTTCTTCCATTTCACGTGCTAAATCATCTTTTATGGTATTAGGTTTTATCAAAATTTCATTAAATAATATAGTAAATTGAATTAATTAATTAATTTTTTATTTTATTTTTTACCAATAGTAAGGCCATAGCTCAGGTTTGGCAGAGAGTGAGATAAACCCTGCTACATGTACTTATATCCTTGGGTGAATCTTCTGCATTAATCTTGGAGTTATGCATGTTCATAATGGGTAAAATAATTTAAATTGTCATTCTATCTATTTTCTCAGGGTTAGGACTTTAACTTTTGATATATGTGTGACTTAAATATGATTTTTTTAAAAAAAATTTGTCATAAATAAACTCATGATTCTCCAAAGAAATGAAGTTAGTAAATTTCCATTCTATAAATAATGCCTCGTATCGCAATCAGTAACAATCTTTAGCTTTGGCTTCTCTCCAAACTCCAAGAATAGAACTCCCTTGCAGTCAACAAAAACTTGATATAATCATCTAGTGAAAACAATTAGGAGAAAGCTCTAGACCGGTTAAGAAAGTGTTGATAGAGATTCAATCCTCTCACTATAAGATTATAAAAGCTTTGATATTATATCAAAAATTAATTTAACTAAAATATTTAAGTTGTTAGGAGAAATTTAAACACTAATTTTATATTATATCAAATGGTGAGTTATCATGACTTAAGGCTTTTCAAGAGAGTTGAGTGCTAAGAAATGGTATAATTGGGTTAGAGTATATCCGTTTTCAAGGATACTATTCCTACTAAACATTAATATTTGAGCAAACTTTCAGATCCACATATTATTCATACATTTTATTTGCATTCTTTTATTACTAATAATATGTCACTTAATTAATGAACAAAATAAGTTAAATTATTATACAATATCAAAAGTTTGAGCTATATGTCAAATAAAAAATTGAAACATACCCTACCCACTAGACCCAAGCTATCCCTACTTATTCCTTTTTTCTTAATTCAAATATTTAACTCTTAAATATAAAATAATAAAATTAAATAATAAACACAAATAAATAAATATATAGTATATAAATAATTTTAAAAATAATGATATTAATTAATAAATTAAAATTTAAAAAAATAAAATAAATAAATATACACTATTAAAAATAAATACTAAATAGTGTTATAAAATTTATATTACTGTTTATATTTAAGAATTTTTATTTGGGATTTATTGTTTAAAATTTAAGTTATTAAGATTTAGCGTCTAAAGTTTAAGTGCAAAAGTAATTACTTAAACTATTTAAAGTTTATGGCTTAGAATTAATTTAAGATCTTATTTTTGTTACATGAGAGAATAATTTATAGTGTAGGGTTTGTGTCATATATATTTAAGATACTACCAAAAATTTTCATCACTAAACTATATCTAATAATTTAAAGTTTGTAATTTAAGATTTTATCATTGTTTATTATTTAAAATTTAGGGAGTTTGAACTTTAAAATTTGACAAAATAGTATAGTGAAGTTCATGACATTCCTAATTATTTTATTTTTTTAATTAGTTATTAGCTAATTATTTTTAATTATTTATATTTAAATATATATTGTATTATATTTTTTTATTTATTTTACAAATTAATAACTTATTTATTTTTAATTTATCAATTAATATTTGAATTAATTAAAATTAAAATTAAAAAAATTAAAAGAAAAAGAAAAAATATGGAAGGTTGTATCATGATAATCATATGACTTTCCTTGTACATTAAAAAAAATAAATTGAAAAAAGTGGTATCATAATAATATAACAAAAGATTATACGATTTTTAAAAAAATAGTATATATTAATAAATAATTTAAATTTAGTATATATCATAAAAAAATCATTTAAAAAAACCTCTGAAAGCGAAAATAACATACATTTATTTATAAAAAAAAGTCCTTGATTTTGGTTATAAAAAAAAAAAAAAAAAAAAAAACAGTCATAATAGAGCTGGTTATCTATCAATTTATCTATCATAAATAATAAAAACGAAAATTATCTCTATATTTTTAATAAAAAAAGATAAGACAATGAGAATATAATTTATAAAAGAAGACTCATTTCTATAAAGAATTTCAAATTGAATCCATTTTAATAATAATTTTCTACAAAAATCTACCACCATTTCCAACCTCTGTATAATTTTCTACACCAGGATCAAAAAGGGTACCGTTAAACAAACATGAAATCTCTCATGCTATTACAAAATAAAAACGATGAAACGGACGGCTTGATGTGGGGACCTACTGCCGAGAATTACAGGACAAATATTTCAACATAGTATGACGGCAATGATGTGCATAGCCAGACGTTACAGCCGAGAACTGTGTCCCCAGAAAACAGTAGCAAGAGTGGATAGAAAGATAGAGTCAGAGACACAGAGGTGAGAGAAAGGAACAATGAGTGGAGGGGAAGGAGAAGGAGAGACTCTAGAGTTCACACCCACATGGGTAGTCGCCGCCGTTTGCACTGTAATCTCTCCCTTTCTCTCATTGCCGGATGTTTCCTTCATTCTGGAGGAAAATTTCTCAAGAAGAATAACCAGAAGCCGCTCTATGAAACCCTTCAGAAAACCAAAGAAGGTTCTTTTTCTTTTTGCCCCCGTATTTCCCTCTCTTTATGCATTCTATTTTTCCGGCACTTCTAGTCTAATCCCTTCAACGGCTTGTCAGACATTTCTGATCTGGGAAATGGGTTTGTGAAAATTTGACTTTTTTTGGCTCAGAGTTGATGCTTTTGGTTTCATATCTCTGCTGCTAACGGTGTTGCAAAATGCCATAACCAAAATCTGCGTCCCACCGGGTGTGACGCAACATTTGCTGCCCTGTAGCCTAGCGGAGAAAGAACATCACGGAACAAAAACACCCACATAGCATTTCCAGAGCTTTTTTTCTTTCCCTGACATTTCTGGCACTGCAAGGCGACTTCTTGCCGAGGCCACAGTGGAAGAGTCAGAGGAAGTATCCACAGCCCATAAGTGTGCCTGTAAGGTAGAATCCTCAACATTCCTCAGTTGACTTTATGATGTCTGTTGTTGGGAATTTTAATTTGTGACCTAGTGGTGGGATTTGCTTGTTATGATTCTTCGTGGATGTATGCAAATTGGGCTAATTTCTGAATTTCGTCAATTTATCTGGGCCCTTTTGTGAGTGTTTAATTTTTCCAATTGTGCCAATTTTCCAGATTTCTGTGTCATTTTAGTTTATATTGTTTGTCTAGATTTCTTTTGCTCTGATAAGGAAGAATCTTTCATAGAATTGGGCACTTTATTCTACTGTAACTGTCAAAATGTGCTTTGGCCTCGATGCACATGCAATTTGTTGAGAATCATGTAGATTTTTTTTTGATAGGAGAGAATCATGTACATTTGTAATTTGAAGGGGCAGGAAAATGTTTCCAGTTTATAATCTTAGATTTCTTTTCTCTGAAAAGGAAGAATCTTCGATAGAATTTGGCACTTTATTCTCTTTTAGCAGTCAAAATGTGCTTTAGGCATGATGTATATGCATGCTTTTGAGAATCATGAGATTTGTAATTTGAGGGGCAAAGAAAATAGTTTTCTAGACATTTGTGTCATTTCAATTTATAATCTTTGTCGAGATTTCTGTTCTCTGAAAAGGAAGATTCTTTGATAGAATTATGCACTTTATCCTCTTGTAATTGAAACATTTCTTTCCTTACCATTGTTCTATCCTATGGCATCATATGCTTGGAAAGGAACAATACATGAATCGTTATTATTCATTATATAATCTTAGTATTGTGTATCCTAGTCTTTTTACATGTCATAGGTCATATATAGTAATACTTGCCAGAACATGGATTAGTAAGATTTCTGAGCATCAAATTTCTAAATCTTTGAAGTTGCTTATCCTAGTCTTCTACATATCACGAGATATATTTTCTATGTTAGGAGTTTAAACATAAAACAACACTACTTAGTGTTTATCTACTTATTTTTGTCAAATTAATGAGATGTAACTGCACTTTCTTTTTTAAATATTTTCCATGTGTTATATTATTTTAAAATTGATTGCTTAATGATTTTACATCTCACACCTCTAATATTTCTAGTTATTTCCAGATGGCTAAGTTCTGTAAATTTCTCTTTGCAGAACAAGGTTCCTTTATTATCTGTGGAAGCTTTGCATCATCTGCATATCTTTATTTTTGTCCTAGCCATTGTCCATGTGACATTTTGTGTTCTGACTATTGTTTTCGGCAGAGCAAAAGTAAGTGTCTTAAACACATTATTTATAAGCTATGATTTTTATAAGAAACTTATTTCTTAATAATTCAATTGTCTTCATATAGGTATGACAATGGAAGCACTGGGAGGATGAAATTGCAAAATCAACAGGTGAGCAATTTCTCCACCTGCATTATATGCTTTCTCTAATAACCTATCGACCTGTAGAGTTTGGGCTTTTTGATGATCATCAAATTTTATATTTAGTAAACATGTTACTTTATACAAATTAAATTGTTGAACTCCCAAACAGCTGTATATCAAGTTTCTTTTTTCCTCTTAACCCCTGATTTGCATATTGGATAATGGCAGTTTCACAACCAAAGCTCACTAATGTTCAGCAACATGAATTTATTAAGGATCGATTCCTGGGTTTTGGTAAAGATTCTTCTCTGTTGGGTTGGATGGTAAGTTCTGTAATTCAATCTGAATATGTATTCTGCACTTGTCATGCAGAAACACTTCCACAACTTTTCATGAATGGTTCTGGTTATTTCTAAACTTGAATGGTTCTTCCAGCATTCCTTCTTCAAGCAATTTTATGGCTTTGTGACAAAACTAGATTATCAGACATTACGGCTAGGTTTCATCATGGTAAGCTTATATCATGCAATATTTGTGTTCAAATAATCTATAAGCTGATAACAAGCCGGTGGCTTGGCCTCCAAGCAAGAATGCTAATGCTGTTCTTTTGTATGTTTCTCTGTTATAGACTCACTGCAGAGGAAACTCAAAGTTCAATTTTCACAAATACGTGATAAGTGCCCTTGAAGACGATTTCAAGCAAGTTGTTGGTATATGATAAGTTCTTCTATATAATAACTTTTTGCTAAATAGTGAAACTTCTATGCTTATCATACTTAGAGCCTATTTGGATTGGCTTCTAGAAAAAGGAGAAGCCAAAAGGAGAAGTAGAAGTAAAATTTAAAAAGAGAAGCATCTCCTCCCTATTTTTTAAAAAAGCATGATTTTGGCTTTGGGAGGTGCTTTTCATCTAAAAAAGTCGAACTGTGAATTTTTGTATAAAGTGCTTCTTTTTCAAATTTAAAGTAGAAGCAGGTTGCCAAAAGTCAATCCAAATGGGCTCTTATTTGTCAAATAGCTTTTGCCTTATTTGTAAAATTACTAATTCTGTGTGGTGACCGTTATATTTTTATGATTGCAGTTGGTATCTTTGGGTTTTTGTGGTTGTCTTCTTGTTGCTTAACATTAATGGTATGCGTTTAACTTTACAGTTCTTCTATAATGTAGTTACATCTTCTCTTTATGAAATATAATTATTTATTGATAGTATAGAAAAAATAAATGGAGTTGTATGAAATTTCTTTGTAATTCAAATAAAGATATTTCAAACTGAACCAACATTATATTTTTCATTAACCTGATGGTGAGACATCGTTTTCTGTTGTGTTCTTTATCTGCATACTTACCAGGATATTGATCTTAGGCATCCTTCCAATTCCAACTATTATAGAACAAAATCTCATTTGTCAGTCCTGATTTGTTACTCTCTACTATCCAATATAATTTACTTACCGGTGGTAAATGGGTTGATTCAGGATACTTTGCTGTTGTTTTCCTCGGAAAAAAAAAATCTTGGAGAAAGAAAATGCACAAGATAGAAAACTGAATTATGAGTCCAGTTACAATTTCAATGTTTTCTCTTCTTCGAAGTTTTGCTTGCATTTCATAATTTGTAATGCTTATGTGAGAATGACAACTTGTGTACGAGAATTCCTTTCTTCTTTGTGTATGTGTCATATGTATGTGCAAGTGTTGGCCCTTCTAGCGGTTGTCTTGTTGACAACATATGCATGGGGACCAATGAGCCATGAGTCTAGTGGTACCTCCTCTAGTCATAGGATGCTTTCTCTTACCCTTTTCCCAGGGCATTGTGCTTTTATGCAACCAAAAATGAAATAAATGACCTGAGTCTAGACCAACCTCCTCTAGCCCAAACCCACCCAACCGACCCAAACCAATGCATTTCAGTAACTACTCCATTATACAACATTGACATAAACTACTCCATTCACTTACAGTGTTTGCCGTGGAAGAATCAATGCCCTGAATCATGGTCACGTAAATCTTGCTGATATCTTGTTCATGAATTGCAAAGTTTCTCATTTTGGTGGATCTTGACCTTAGCAACAAACAGCAGCTCGCTTAATGACCTGCAATGACTAATTAATTAGTTGGTGCCATCAGATCAAGAGACAATTATGGCGTAAGAGCAACTTTTAGTACTAAAGTCGGGCCACATGGATGAATGAGAAGAAATTTATTGAAAAATTTAAACATACGAGACACAATTGTAATATATTAGGTGTAGTGTCACTATTTTAGGCTAAGCTCAATTGAAGTGATATAATAAAGAAATAAGGAGTAATAGGCTAAATTTAACTTTTGTCATAGAATTAATGTGCTGATGCTTAAAAATATAGCAACTCATTTTGGTGATGAGTCCAATACTAGAAACACTATTTAAAGAGGATTATTGTCTTTAGATTAACTAGAATTTTAGAATTGTGTCATTTATTTTCCATCTGATGTAACTATTTTCTCAGTCTTCTTTTGACAATTCTTCTCTATGATAACTTGTGTCACCGGAATATAAACCATTGACACGAGGAAGATGTCCTGACCTGTGGTGCTATTGCATCTAACTTCTTTCCATTTGCTCCAGTCTCTTCCCAAAGTCCAAGAAGATAATACATTTGAAGTGTTTCTCAAGCTTCCCAGGGGATTTCTCTTAACATCCCTGAAATTTCTATTCTCACCCTTATATAATTTTTTATGGCATACATAATTTTGCACCTACTCCTCATAACACTCAAACATCCTTAACCTTTCTTCCACCTTATCGGTCTATTTCTTCATCCTCAAACCCCTGCTACCTTTCTCTCTTTCTACCTCATCCCAACCTTCTCTCTCTATCTAGCTCTTATTTTATCTGGTCCACATCACCCCTTAGCTATTTGGTGCATTTTTTTTTCTCAAGAGAGTTTTTATATATTAGATTTTTCATGTAGAATCTTGCTTCTTGACAGTTTCTATACATTCATCTTCTGCATTTTTTCTTTCTAGGTTTTATAGGCTTTCAGATTATTCAAATGATCGGGAATGATATTTTGTAATGTTATAGAAGATAAATAATTTATATTCTATAATTTGGCAAGTTTATGTTTAATCTTCTGACTTATATATGATCCATAACCATTATGTTTTGTGGGGGTTACAAATTATATATAATTCAAAACTCAAAACATAAACCTACTACACACTACAAAACAACATTCTGGATTATTCAAATAATCCAAAATCCTATAAAACCTAAAAAGACTCTTGCTAGCTTCCTTACACAAAGTCAAATCTCCTCAAGACGACGTAAAAATCCATAGAATTCCCGCCCATCCTAACATCTATGGCAAAAAAAAAGAAATAAATAAACACTCTTTATAAGGAATGAGGCTTGTGTTAGTAGTTGCCAAATCTCCCTAGAACGTCTCATTTACATTGTGCCTTTTAGTTCTACATATGTATTCCTTCTCTCTTCTGCTGCTCTCCTTTTACATGGTAAAAGGCCAGCAACTGCAAAAAAGATGCAAATACTTTCATTTCTCTTTGGGGCTTTTGGTTTCCTGGGAATTGTTGGCGTGCATTTACCACCAACTATCATGTAGTGGTTCCTATATCTGCCTTTCTTGCTTGTTTCTTGATGTTCACCATTGCAACTTTCATTTAGAAGGAGTACGCAAATATGAGTTACTGAATTCTATTTATTATCTAAACTTGTTGATGTAATTACGGCTTGCTTTAGGCTTTTGATTAAAGTTTCAAAGAGGGGGGGGGGGGGTCTTTTAATTTCATTTTGAATTATTATTTATTTTTCTATTGTTATCTATACTAGAATTTTTTTTTTTTTTCTTAACATTGAGACTCCTTTATTTAGTTGATTACTATTAAGAAACTTGTCTATAAATAAGTTATTTTTGAATATTATGTGAGTATTTCATTCAAAGAATATCTTAGCTACTTTTTTGATTTTGGGTTTTCTCTTGCGTTCTTAACCTTTGTTTTACATCACTTGTATTCCTTCAAGTAAAAATTTGGGGGTCAGTATAATTCTTCAATCTGCTAATTTTAAAAGTTACTTTCTCTCTTCTCTAGAAGATCATGGTGGGTGGAACCATCATCTGGTTAAGGAGGCCATGATAAAAAGTTGAAATTTTTGTTGGATCCAAAATTTGGTTAGATCTGGTATATAATAACTATATAATACTAAAAAATTACTACGGCCATGCATGCATCCTCTTGTATCCCCTTTCTCATTTAATTTTTCTTACCAAGTACGTTATATTTTGACTTCCCAACTAGCTGCGTTCTGATTTATTCTATTCGAAAGAAAAGCTTTATCATGATGGCATTCAGGGGAATACATTGTCAAATGTAAGTAAATCCTTGGGTTAATCTTCTGCATTAGTCATATGTAATGTTTTGTTTGAAGGTTTTGGAGGGGCAGGGAGGGATTTTGAGTAAATTACCTTGTTTGGCTCATTAAATTAGAGGGGAGGGGAGGGAAACTTAGGAGCAAAAATTTCTTAAATATTTCTCCTCACTTCTTTCCCTCACAAAATGGAGAGATTTTGCAAAATTATTGTGTTGTCCTTCTTATTATATATCTCTTTCTCATTTTTTCTTACTTACAAGAATATAATAATAAATTTACTCTTCTCTTCCTCTCCTCTCCCCTTCAATTACAAATCAAATAAGGGAAGATCCCTCTCCATTAAAATCCCTCTCCTATGCTCCTCTCCATTGAACCAAACATTGCGGTTCTAGCCTTCTTTCTACTTCTTTATTCTCTTCTTTATTGGGTTATGGATTTTAAGGAAGTGGAAGTGAATTTAACTCTTGATTATCGTAGACACAATGAGATGATTGATACTTCTTTATAGGGTTGTGGATTTTAACAGAAGTTAAATTTAGTTTCTATTTGATTAAAATGATTGATACTTAATTGACACAATAATCCTCGCTCCTTATAATAAATTATACTAACAGAGAAATAGATTTGGGAAGAAAATTTCTTCTAATGATAGAATCGAATATTACAGGGAGCACACTTCCCAGCCATGTGCTTGTCCTTGTCTGTGGTACAGATCCTGCAATGACTCTTCTAATGGGCATGTGGAAGTTAGAGGATGCCCCAAAAGATGGGGGTTGCCCATATAGGACAAGTAGTCAAATGTATCAAGATGATTTTCAGAAGGAATTTCTGCAGACAAATTGTTGTTTGAGACTTTCCATACTTGATTCAACCATAGTGGTTATGCTGCAGGGGATATTGCATGATAGTTGATTCCAGTACAAGTCAAGAGCTTCCAAAGATTTCATTTCGCCAATGTCTGAAGGAATAGAACTAGTTAGTTCATCTTAAATGTATTCATGAACATGTAGAGCAATTGTAAAGTATTATACACTGTTGTAACTGTATTATACACTTGTATTAGTTAGAGACTTAGCTGGCATTAGCCACAAGGAATTTAGTTCCTTTTCTACATAGTGTACTCTGCATATAAAACTTTGTACTGAGTATCAGTAATGCGAGTATCATTCATTCTTCCCATTTCCCTTGTTTCTGATCACAGTAATAGTAGCAGTAACAGATTGCTTAATAAGCTGGAATGACTGACGAGTTGTGGCAACCACAACATGAGAAATCTGGCATTAGCCACGAGGAATTGGTGTTTACATATAATATAATATTCACATGTATATGCTATAAAAATAATAATAATAATAATAGATTAGATGTTTCATTTATGAGTTGGATAAAAAAAGTAAAAGAATTATGTAGTTGCAGGCTTTTCCATAAAATCTTAAAATATCTCTTTTTTTTCACCTCTTTGGAGGAATTAGATTCCTTTTTTTTTTCTTTTTGGTGTGTGTTTTTGGAACTTTTATAAATTGGGAGATACAATGCCGCTCTCAGTTGTTGGTATAGTTGGACACTATTAGGTGTGCTGCGCTTAACCACCCTACCTTCGTGCAATGCTTGGTTGGAGGGAAAAGATTTTAATGGAAGGGAAAGAAAAAGGAGGAGAAGAAATAAATAAATTTTTTATTTTTTATTTTAACTGTTAATATTTGTGAGGTATGAATTTCTTGTTAGGCTCTTTAACTTATAATTAATTTAGTTTGAATTAATTGAAATTTTTTTCATAATAACGTTTTTTTTATATATGTATAAACTTGAATTCAAATTAACATATTTAAATGATCTTAATTTTTACAATTAGAACTAACGTATATTAATAATTATTTTATTAAAATTAACCTTAGGGG
This sequence comes from Bauhinia variegata, assembly GCA_022379115.2. Taxonomy (NCBI): domain Eukaryota; kingdom Viridiplantae; phylum Streptophyta; class Magnoliopsida; order Fabales; family Fabaceae; genus Bauhinia; species Bauhinia variegata. Next base: position 12,730,338 of record CM039427.1, on the reverse strand, counting down.
GTGTTTGATAAAAGGATTTTTTTTGAATCTTGGGAATCCTAACTTAGGATTTCTTGATTCTTATGTTTGATATAATTTTTTTTGAAAAAAATTATAATAAACATGTTTCTTAATATTTTTTTAATATAAATTTTATTAAAAAGAATCTTATGGGAGGAGGTGAGATTATAATTTATATATTTTTTAAAAAAATTTAACCTTTTAAGAATATTTTAAACCCTAAACTCAAACATATTTTAAAAATTTTAAAATAAATCTTAAAATTTATATTTTTTTATAATTAAGATTCAAAAAAAAAAAATTTTTACCATTAGAGCCTCTCAAATTTGAGGTAAAGGAACAAAGGGGAAGGGAGAGAATTTTAAAAATGAAAATTCCTCTTAAAAGTTGAACCAAACAAAATATTTTATATATAAAAAAAACTCTACTCCCTCTAAATCCCCCAATAAGCAAACACTACATCACTCTCTAAGAATGATTACATGAATATTATATTAATATAAAGCGTATCTAATTGAATATTTTATTTGTATTTAATTAGAGACTGTTTTCCATGTTTAATGCAAATCCAATTTGAAAATCTTAAAAGGGAAATTAATGGGGAAAAAAATCTTTTTTATGGGACACTAGAAGATATCTTTTCTTTTCTTTTTGGTTGTGATACTAGAATATATTTTTAATTTTTAGGAAACTTGAAATTTTTTAATTCAAATTGAATTTTACTAAAATAAAATGGCTAGATACAATAAACATTTTTTTTTTATCAGACTACATTTTTAACATATAACTATTACTAATAATATGCCACTTAATTAATGAACAAAATAAGTTGAATTATTATACAATATCACAAGTTTGAGCTATATGTCAAATAAAAAATTTAAACATACGCCTAACCACTAGACCCCAGCTATTCCTACTTATTCCTCTTTTCTTAATTCAAATATTTAACTCTTAAATATAAAATAATAAACACAAATAAATAAATATATAATATTATAAATAATTTTAAAAAATAATGATATTAATTAATAAATTAAAATTTAAAAATAAAACAAAATAAATAAGTAAACACTATTAAAAAATAAATACTAAATAGTGTTATAAAATTTATATTACTGTTTATATTTAAGAATTTTTATTTGGGATTTATTGTTTAAAATTTAAGTTATTAAGATTTAGTGTCTAAAGTTTAGGTGCAAAAGTAATTACTTAAAATGTTCAAAGTTTATGGTTTAGAATTAATTTAAGATCTGAATTTATTTCTGTCACATGAGAGAATCATTTATAGTTTAGGGTTTGTAATATATACATTTAAGATACTATCAAAAATTTTCATCACTAAATTATATCTAATAATTTAAAGTTTGTTGTTTAAGATTTTATAATTTAAAATTCAATTTTTATTACTTAAAATTTAGGGAGTTTGAACTTTAAAATTTAAAAATTTGACAAAATAGTATAGTGAAGTTCACAACATTCCTAATTATTATATTTTTTTAATTAGTTATTAGCTAACTATTTTTAATTATTTATATTTAAATATATATTATATTTTTTATTTTATTTATTTTACTAATTAATAAATTATTTATTTTTAATTTATCAATTAATATTTGATTTAATTAAAATTAAAATTAAAAGAAAAAGAAAAGAAAAAATATTGAAGGTTGTATCATGATAATCATATGACTTTCCTTATACAATTAAAAAAATAAATTGAAAAAAGTGGTATCATAATAATATAACAAAAGTTATATTTTTATTATATGATTTTAAAAAAAGTATATATTAATAAATAATTTAAATTTAGTATATATAATAAACATTTAAAAGACCTCTGAATGAGAAAATAACATATATTTATTTATAAAAAAAAAAGTCCATGATTTTGGTTATTAAAAAAAAAAAAAGAAAAAAGAAAACAATCAATGGTTTTATTTGAGCATATGGAGTCTCGATCATAATGGAGCTGGTTATCTGTCAAATTATCTATCATAAATAATAAGAACGATGATTATCCCTATATTTTTAATAAAAGAAAAGATAAGACAATGAGATAAAAGAATGTAATCTATAAAAGAAGACTCATTTCTATAAATAATTTCAAATTGAATCCATTTTTGTAATAATTTTCTACAAAAATCTACCACATTTCCAACCTTTGTATAATATTTTTCTTTTTTTTCATATTTCTTTATTCTACAATTTGTGAACTAGTAGTGGGATTTTTCGGTTATGATTCTTCGTGAATGTATGCAAATTGGGCTAATTTCTGAATTTCATAAATTTATCTGGGCCTTTTGTGAGTGTTTAATTTTTCCAATTGTGCTAATTTTCCAGATTTCTGTGTCATTTCAGTTTATATTGTTTGTCTAGATTTTTTTACCTCTGATAAGGAAGAATCTTTCATAGAATGAGGCACTTTATTCTACTGTAGCTGTCAAAATGTGCTTTGGTCTCGATGCACATGCATTTTGTTGAGAATCATGTAGACTTTTTTTTTTTTTTTTTTAATAGGAGAGAATCATGTAGATTTGTAATTTGAAGGGGCAGGAAAATGTTTCCAGTTTATAATCTTAGATTTCTTTTCTTTGAAAAGGAAGAATCTTCGATAGAATTTGGCACTTTACTCTCTTTTAGCTGTCAAAATGTGCTTTAGGCATGATGTATGTACATGCTTTTGAGAATCTTGAGATTTGTAATTTGAGGGGCAAAGAAAAAAGTTTTCTAGACATTTGTGTTATTTCAATTTATAATCTTTGCCGAGATTTTTGATCTCTGAAAAGGAAGATTCTTTGATAGAATTATGCACTTTATCCTCTTGTAATTGAAACATTTCTTTCCTCACCATTGTTCTATCCTATGGCATCATATGCTTGGAAAGGAACAATACATGAATCGTTATTATTCATTATATAATCTTAGTATTGTGTATCCTAGTCTTTTTACATGTCATGGGTCATATGTAGTAATACTTGCCAGAACAAGGATTAGTAAGATTTCTATGAGCATCAAATTTCTAAATCTTTGAAGTTGCTTATCCTAGTCTTCTACATATCACGAGATCTATTTTCTATGTTAGGAGTTTAAATATAAGACAACACTACTTAGTGTTTATCTGCATATTTTGTTACTTTAATGAGATTTAACTGCACTTTTCTTTTTAAATGTTTTCCATGTGTTATATTATTTTAAAATTGATTGCTTAATGATTTTATATCTCACACCTTTAATATTTCTAGTTGTTTCCAGATGGCTAAATTCTGTAAATTTCTCCTTGCAGAACAAGGTTCCTTTATTATCTGTGGGAGATTTGCATCATCTGCATATTTTTATTTTTGTCCTAGCCATTGTCCATGTGACATTTTGTGTTCTGACTATTGTTTTCGGCAGAACAAAAGTAAGTGTCTAATACACATTATTTGTAAGCTATGATTTTTATACGAAACTTATTTCTTAATAATTCAATTGTCTTCATATAGATACGACAATCGAAGCACTGGGAGGTCGAAATTGCAAAATCAACTGGTGAGCAATTTGTTGAAAAATTTAAACATACGAGACACAATTGTAATATATTAGGTGTAGTGTCACTATTTTAGGCTAAGCTCAATTGAAGTGATATAATAAAGAAATAAAGGAGTAATAGGCTTAATTTAACTTTTGTCATAGAATTAATGTGCTGGTGCTTAAAAATATAGCAACTCATATTTTGGTGATGTGTCCAATACTAGAAACACCAATTAAAGAGGATTATTGTCTTTGGATTAGCTAGATTTTAGAATTGTGTCATTTATTTCCCATCTAATGTAACTATTTTCTCAAAGTCTTCTTTTGACAATTCTTCTCTATGATAACTTGTGTCATTGGAATATAAACCATTGACATGAGGAAGATGTCCTGACCTGCGGTGCCATTGCATCTAACTTCTTTCCATTTGCACCAGTCTCTCCCCAAAGTCCAAGAAGATAATACATTTGAAGTGTTTCTCAAGCTTCCCAAGGAATTTCTCTTAACATCCCTGAAATTTCTATTCTCACCCTTATATCATTTTTTTTTATGGCATACATAATTTTGCACCTACTCATAACACTCAAACATCCTTAACCTTTCTTCCACCTTATCGGTCTATTTCTTCATCCTCAAACCCCTGCTACCTTTCTCTCTTTCTACCTCATCCCAACCTTCTTTCTCTATCTAGCTCTTATTTTATCTGGTCCACATCACCCCTTAGCAATTTGGTGCATTTTTTTTTTTTTCTCAAGAGAGTTTTTATATATTAGATTTTTCATGTAGAATCCTGCTTCTTGACAGTTTCTATACATTCATCTTCTGCATTTTTTCTTTCTAGGTTTTATAGGCTTTCAGATTATTCAAATGATCAGGAATGATATTTTGTAATGTTATAGAAGATAAATAATTTATATTCTATAATTTGGCAAGTTTATGTTTTAAGCTTTTGAATTATATATAATCCATAACAATTATGTTTTGTGGAGGTTACAAATTTATATAATTCAAAACTTAAAACATAAACCTACTACACACTACAAAACAACAGTCTGGATCATCCAAATAATCCAAAATCCTGTAAAACATAAAAAGACTCTTGCTAGCTTCCTTACACAAAGTCAAATCTCCTCAAGACGAAGTTAAAATCTGTAGAATTCCCACTCATCCTAACATCTATGGCAAAAATAAAAAAGAAATAAATAAACACTCTTTATAAAGAATGAGGCTTGTGTTAGTAGTTGCCAAATCTCCCTAGAACCTCTCATTTACATTGTGCCTTTTAGTTCTACACATATTCCTTCTCTCTTCCGTTGCTCTCCTTTTACATGGTAAAAGGCCAGCAACTGCTAAAAAGATGCAAATACTTTCATTTCTCTTTGGCGCTTTTGGATTCCTGGGAATTGTTGGCGTGCATTTACCACCAACTGTCCTGTAGTGGTTCCTATATCTGCCTTTCTTGCTTGTTTCTTGATGTTCACCATTGCGGGGTACGCAAATATGAGTTACTGAATTCTATTTATTATCTAAACTTGTTGATGTAATTACGGCTTGCTTGTAATTAGGGTTTTGTTAGGGTTTTAATTAAAGTTTCAAAGGGGGGTTTATTTTAATTTCATTTTGAATTATTATTTATTTTTCTATTGTTATCTATACTAGAGTTTTTTTTTTTTTTTTTCCTTTCTTTCTTTCTTAACATTGAGACTCCTTTATTTAGTTGATTACTATTAAGAAACTTGTCTATAAATAAGTTACTTGTGAATATTATATGAGTATTTCATTCAAAGAATATGTTAGCTACTTTTTTGATTTTGGGTTTTCTCTTGCGTTCTTAACTTTTCTTTTACGTCACTTGTACTCCTTCAAGTAAAAATTTAGGGGTCAGTATAATTCTTCAATCTACTAATTTTAAAGGTTACTTTCTCTCTTCTCTAGAAGATCATGGTGGGTGGAACCATCATTGGTTAAGGAGGCTGAGACTAAAAGTTGAAATTTTTGTTGGATCCAAAATTTGGTAAGATCTCGTATATAATAACTATATAATACTAAAAAAATACTACGGCCATGCATGCATCCTCTTGTATCCCCTTTCTCATTATATTTTTCTTACCAAGTACGTAATAGTTTGACTTCCTTACTAGCTAGGTTCCGATTTATTCTATTCAAAAGATAAGCTTCATCATGATGGCATTCAGGGGAATACATTGTCAAATGTAAGTAAATCCTTGTGTTAATCTTCTGCATTAGTCATACGTAATGTTTGTTTTGAAGGTTTTGGAGGGGCCAGGAGGGATTGAGTATTAAATTAGAGGGGAGGGGAGGGAAACTTAGGAGCAAAAATTTCTTAATATTTCTCCTCACTTCTTTCCTTCCCAAAATGGAGAGATTTTGCAAAATTATTGTGTTGTCCTTCTTATTATATATCTCTTTCTCACTTTTTCTTACTTATAATAATAATAAATTTACTCTTCTCTTCCTCTCTTCTCCCCTTCTATTACAAATCAAATAAGGGAAGATCCCTCTCCATTAAAATCCCTCTCCTCTGCTTCTCTCCGTTGAACCACACATTGCGTAACAGTTCTTGCCTTCTTTCTTCTTCTTTATTCTCTTCTTTATAGGGTTATGGATTTTAAGGAAGTGGAAGTGAATTTAACTCTTGATTATCCGTAGACACAATGAGATGATTGATACTTCTTTATAGGTTTGTGGATTTCAAAAGAAGTTAAATTTAGTTTTTATTTGATTAAGATGATTGATAGTTAATTGATACAACAATCCGTGCTTCTTATATAAATTATACTAACAGAAAAATAGATTTGGGAAGAAAATTTCTTATAATGATAGAATCGAATATTACAGGGACCACACTTCCTACAATAGACACTCGAGTAGAGAAGCATAGCTAGAAACAAACCCAACAAACTCTTAACAGCTTTATAAGCTCTCCGCATCCATACAACAACAAATAACACCATTATATATCATAATATGTCAATACCACCATAATATGTACTGACTCCCTAGGCAATTGGAATTCCGAGAAGGATATTCCACAGAAAGGAAAAGCCATCAATATGATGCGTTTTCAAAGTTGACCATTGACTCTGTGTGACTTGTATCAAAATATAACCACTGCTTATTTTGGAACTTGTTGGCTCCAAAATTTTCTTCTTAGTTTAGCCACTACAATTGCTGTGATGATATAGACCTTGTCACATATGTGGCTCAGAAAATGGAAATAAGCATGCCTCCATGAACTACAGATGAGTAAAGATCCCCAAAACGCCCAAAAACTTGTGATGAACCCTAGTGCCATGCTCATGTAAAATGGATGTATTTTATTCCAATCCCAGCCATGTGCTTGGCCTTGTCTGTGATGTGAATCTTGCAATAACTCCTCTCGTGGGCACGTGGAAGTTAGTGGATGGCCACAAAGATTGGGGTTGCCCATATAGGAAGAGTAGTCAAATGTATCAAGATGATTTGCACGTGGAATTTCTCCGGACAAATTGTTGTTTGAGACATTCCAATTCTGAAGTTCGTCCATAGTCGCTATGCTTGTGGGAATTATGCCTGATAGTTGATTCATAGACAAGTCAAGAGCTTCCAAAAATTTCATTTCACCAATGTTTCAAGGAATAGAACCATTTAGTTTGTTTCTTGACAAATTCAATGACTTCAACCCAACATGTCGTGTAATTTCTTGTGGAATGTCTCCTGATAAGCTATTTGATGATAAATCAATTATTTTCAATGAGTGAATGGCCCAATCTCCAGCATAATGCCCAGAATAAACATAATAATTTCTCTTCCAAATCAGTGCAAAGGGCACAAGGTCATAATAATTCAGAATAACATATGGGTGAGAAACATATCGTCCTTCAAAATAAATTCTACGATAAAGTGCAGGAGTGCTATGCTCTACAACCATATTAGGAAACACACATTGTGGAATGGCTCCTGATAACTGATTTAAAGAAATTGCTAATATCACAAGCTTCTTTAGTTGGCACAACTGTAGTGGGATATATCCTTCAAATGCATTAGAACTCAAGATTAGTGCCTTCAGATGCTGCAATTATTCACCAATCCATGTTAGTATGGTGCCTGATAACTGGTTATACCCGAGGTCAAGTAGAACTAAGCTTTTACAATTTTTCAAAGATAATGGAATTTTCCCAGAAATGTTGTTTCCGTCCAAACTCAACGTTAGAAGTGTTATTAGGCTGCCAAAGGAGTCTGGGATCAGACCCGATAAATGGTTGTTTGCTAAGTTTAATATGGTTAAACTTTGCCCATAGGTCCAACAGTTTGGGATATTTCCTGATAGATTATTGAAAGACAAGTCCAGTACATCCAACGAGTTATTGACACCCAACATGGCACATACATGTGAAATAGGCCCAAAAATGGTGTTCTCTCCTAGATCAAGAACGTTTATATTTGGTGGAAACAGAGGTAGAGGACCACTAAAATTATTTTTACTCAAATCAAGAAACCCAAGAGAGACATATGATGATAGATCATGCACAAAACCAGTAAGGTGATTGTAAGAAAGGTTTAAATACTCAATTGTAGGAGAGAGATTCCAAAACCAGTCTGACACTGCATCTGAGATGTTAGCACAAGATAGATCGATTATAGAGAGGCTCTTTTGCGATTGTATCCATCTTAGAAACTCAGGGCCTAATCGAGAATGTGCCAAATTGAGCACTTCCAGTTCAAAACTAGGAACCCAATCGTCCTTCAAATTTATTGTCAAGCAATTTGAGGATAAACTCATATCTTTCAAGTTTCTGAATTTATCTAGATGAGCATTAGTTATGACACCTTCAAAGTTATTTTGAGAAAGATCCAAAACAACTAATCCAGAAAATTTTGCAAGACTGTTCTCTAATGTACCATTTAGAAGATTGTTCCCAAGATACAATTCCTTCAGCAATGAATGTCTTTGACTGGCCAGTTGACACAATGTCGATGGTATTGGACCAATCAGATTGTTTTCTGAGATATCGAGACTAACAAGTGACTTTATATTATGGAATTTATCAGGAATTTGACCTTGGAATTTGTTCTGGCTGAGATCAAGATGTTGAAGTCTATGACCACTTTCAAACAACCAATCAGGTATGGTAACATTAAAATCATTCGAATGGAGATCAAGAACTTCAAGAGAAGAAATGTTAACATAAGGCAGACTTAAGGGACGATTTGAAAGATGGCAAAAAGCTAAACGCAACTTCACAAGAGAAGGTAGCATATTTAATGCATCATGCCAATTCTTTACGCTGTCAAGTGGAACACCACTCAAATCAAGTACCTTCAAGGAAGAGAGGCCTTGAAGCCAGTCAAGGTTATTGACTGTCATAAAATAATTCATAGATAAAACAAGAGATTGTAGGCGTGAGAGGTTTCCAAGCTGGTAAGGAATGGTTCCACTGAAATTGGCATGTGATAGGTTAAGATGTTCTAAATGATGTAAAGAACCAAGAAACTCAGGTACTTGGGTTTCCATGAAGTCATTAAAGCTGAGATCCAAATAAGTTAAATATGGTAATCCAAGCAAAGATGAACTTATCTCACCTCGAAGAGTATCCTGAGAATACGAACTATTGAGATGGAGAGAGATGACACGACCTGTGGTGCCATTGCATCTAACTTCGTTCCATTCGCAGCAGTCTCCTCCAGATGTCCAAGAAGATAATCGATTTGAAGTGTTGCCGAAGGCTTCCTTGAATTTCAGAAGAGCTTGTCGTTCAGCTTCAATACACTGTCCCTTGGGTTCATCACCCCAAGTAGGTCCAGAGGATATGAGTGTTATGGTTATAGCCAATAATGGAAGCATCATCAGCCTCATGACTAAGGCTTTGTGTTTCACAAAGGATCTTTACAATTAAGGATTCCCCGAAACTTGTGTTTGTGTAGATTTTCTGTATACACATCTATTTATAGATAGTTCCCTGAAACTTCTGTTTGTTATGGATAGTTCCCTGAAACTTCTGTATTCACATCTAGCCAAATAAATTTCAAAAGAGACATTGCTGGTGAGGAGATGCAGTTCAGGTGGTCCCTCTAGTCCACCATAATTCTTGAAAAATTAGATGGTGTTCCCACGCATAGATAAAACTCAAATTTTAAATGAAAAAAAAAAAAAAAATTTGTTACAAGTGTCAGCCAAATAAAAGTAAAACATACGTTTTGTGTGAGCTTGATAAATGACCAGCATTGTAATAATTATATTGATGATTAATAATTCTAAAAATTTCAGAAATAAATTAAGATGATTGTGTTATAATTTAAAATTTACAATATAAATTTCCATTGAATAAAAAAAAAATCAAAATTTCCAATAGAGTAGAAAGGATATTTTAAAGTCCTTTCTTATAATCCTTTCGGAAATAGCGGGCAAATATTCAATCAATACACAAACCTTTGGGAAATTTATAACAATAGGCAAAAGATGGAAATTTTTTAAAAGATAATTTTTATTAATTTAAATGGTGAATCATGTCATATTGTAACTTGTTCGTATAAACTTTTATAAGAAATAGAAATTTCTAAGTACTTTTTATGGGAGTGTTTAGTAGATGGATTCATTTTTAAATCTCAAGATTTATAAATTATGATAAACATAAACCTTAACATTTACGGGAATCCTTAAAATGTGTTTAGTTAATTTTAAATATTCATAATACTTTTTAAAATGTTGGGAAACTAAAATCTTATCTCTCCATGAAATTTTTTTCAAAGTAAGAATATCGATGTAAGAGGAAAAGCTCAACAATGTGAGGCACGTTTATAGCAATTAAAATTCAGGATAAACAAAATAAGGGTAGATTTTCTTGATTGTGGGGACTACACGGTTTCTCATTGAAATGTATATCATATCATGTTTACTTTTGTATTAAATTGAGTCCTTATAGAAGGTCAAGATTTTATTTTGGTTCGGATTTAAATTGTTGAAAAGTATGAATAATAGTGAGAATTCATAAGGAACTATAATAAGGTAGCACTATAGTTTAAATAATTTTCTTTATGTTTAATTTACACTTGGAGAATCTTTATAATCTTTTGATATAAGATTAATCCATTTAAGAAGGCAAACAATAACTATTAAATTTCTCCAAAAATAAGATATTCAAAAATTTTACATTTAAGACTTTTAATCTAAAACACATTGAAATTTAATACAGTTTTGTTAAGTTAACATTTTTTTTTGGTTACATGACAGACTTGAACTTCAAACCTTCTAGATACAGATTATTTACATATTTCAATAATTCTTAACTTTTAATTACAATGACCGACTTGATCTCATTACTCAAGCCTAGATGTGAACTTTCTTTTCAAAAATTGCCTTACGTCAACAATACATGAATAGCAGCATTCTTTGTTTGAGGTCATTAGTGATCTGAGTGGAAAAAAGATCAGAATATGAACAGTGAAGAAGAAGAAAAGGTAGGTTTATGGAAACTACTTGGAAGTAGAGTAACCTTGACCAGGACTGGCCAGTGCTGTTCGTTCATTGATCTTGCGTGATTGGAGAATCATTTCTTTTCTAAAAAAAAAACGAATTACAACTTAAGAAACATCCTGCTATTATAAAAAAAAAAAAAAAAAAAACTTATAGATGGTAATTTTCTCACTAAAACAGTTCCTCCACTAAATATTGTTCTTTTATATATATATATATATATATATATATATATATATATATATATATATTCTTTTTAGATATTTTGGAGGAAAATGAGTCAAGAAGCTTATAGAGTTTAATTTCAAAACTTCCAAATTCACATATTCATTTTTATATGATACGTATCAGAATTAGAAGGCCCAGCTCATGTAGAATAAATAAAGAGTTAGAGCAAGGGTCAAATCTAGTATTCACAAAATCAAAGTAAATTATAAAAAAATCCTATGATCAAAGTATTATAAATAAGTGTTGTTATTAATAATATGTACAATTAAAAAACAAAACAATTATTGTAGAAATCTCTATAACCCTTATTGAAGTTTGTAATATTGATTTGGGCATAAAAAAGGTCCCACACGGCCAATCTTCTTCTTTGTTGCAGATACCTCGTAGCTAGCACCCAAGCTCTGGACTCATCCAAACCCAAAATACTTCCCGTTCCTAACCGACACCTTAGAACCTAGACCCAATCAACCTTTTGTTGACGAATCATCATCATACATTTTGCTTCTTTTTCTTTTCCATCTTATACTATACTTCGAAAAAGATTATTAATTAGTACTTCGTGCATTTTCAAATGGTTAAATTAGCTGGTTAAAAGAACTAAAATACTGGTTTAGAAAATTTTAGGGGTGGTAATGATCAAAATTGATCTCAGATGCATTGCAAATAGAATCCAACTCCTTTCTTTTCTTTCATTTTGTGTATTTTCTTTTCCCGTATAGCATTCATTTACTTACTTTTGGTCCGTTTTATAAAAGAACATAGAAGTATTGACGGAATATATGAAATTGTAGAAGTCAGGATTAGTTTCTTGTTTTTATTATTATTTATTTAATCAGCAAATTGTATTTCATAATCATTCAATTCCAACTCTTGAATAAAAATTTAGGAATCCCAATCCCATGTTTTAATCAGAAAGAAATTTAAAAGGATGCAAGAAAAAGCCACTGATACTTCTAATAATCTCATACCAATATCTTGAATCAATATTATCTATTCCTTTTAATTGCACTATTTTGACTAGCGAAGGATAATTTCGTTTAGCAAATTTTATTCCACTAGACACAAAAATTGAAAGAAACAAACAAATATAACCCCCAATGCTTATTTTGGAATTGTTGCCTCTGAAATTCCGTTCTCAGTTTAGTCATTACAACTACTGTTATGACATAGATCCTCTTGTCACATTTCCTTGAACTTCAAGGAAATACGCATCTCAGGATTTAACTATTAAATATAAACTATTGTGCCGAAAGTTTCATTAATTTGTCAGGATGGCCGAGTGATCCTCGTGAGAGGGCGTGGGCTCAAATCCCACTTCTGACACATTAATTTTCTTTTTAATTCTTTTTGATAAAAAGTCACTAAACCATTTTTAAATCATTTCTCTCTCATCACTCAATTTTAAATTTTTAACTTTACCTCTAAACCTTAAACAAATTTTAAATCCTAAAAATATCAATCTTAAATTTTAAATAAGAACTGCAAACTCTAAACATAAATCTAAAATCTTAATTTTAAGCCTTAAGTCTAACCTCTAAATTCTAAACCTAAACTATGAATTCTAATATAAACCTTAAATATAAACCTTAAATCTAAAATTCTAATATAAACTTTAAACTAAAAATATAAACACTAAATTCTACATATAAAACCTAAACTCTAAACATAAACCCTAAATCATAATTCTAAACCTTAAACTTTAAATTTAAACCATAAACTCTAAAAAAGTAAATCCTAAATTCTAATATAAACCTTAAGCTTTAATATATACTTAAACTCTAAATATTATTAAATAGTTATTAAAGCTCCTTTAATATTTTTATTAATTGTATTAAATATCATGAATTACTTAATGATATAATTAATAATTAATGAGAGCATATTTAATTAGTGGGTTAATATTTATATTTAATAAGGAGTAAAATCTTAACCTCAGCCCTGAACATTTATAATAATACAAATATTCTAACAATATTTTATGGGTTTTAATAATTAATGAGAGCATAGTTAATTAATGGGTTAATATTTATTATTGAACAATGAGAGAAGTGCATTTAATAAGGAGAAAAATCTTCATCTCAACCCTTAACATTTATAATACCTCATCTGTTTCATATTATAAGGCCGTTTTCATTAAAATACACCGTTTAAGAAAAAATAGTTAAAATTAGTTAATTTATTAATTTTTGAAAAGCAAAATACGACATTCTAAATTTACTTCCATTTAATGTCATACTCTAATTAGTCATTGTAGTGGTATATTAATTCTTCACATTAATCAAAATATGAAAATTGAAAAAGAGAGAATATTTATTATGGATAAATGTGAAAAAATAATAAATAATTTTAAAAATTCATAAAAAGTCTTATATTATGAAACACTCAAAACTTCTAAAAGGGGTCTTATAATATAAAACAAATAAAGTAATACAAACATTCTAACAATCTTTTTATGGGTTTAGAGTCACATGTTGCTCTTAATATATATTATGCATGTTTTAGGTAGGGATGGGAAGGAATTGAGCTGAGCCGAACTAGGCTAAGCTTAAGCTTCGCTCGTAAAAAAATTAGTGAGCTCAACCTCAGTTCATTTAGTTAGTGAGCTAATTTTCTCGACTCATTTAAAAGCTCATGAGCTAAACTTAATTAAACAAAATGTTAAGATAATATATTACCTATTAACTATATAAAATAGAAAAAGTCTCACACAATTTAAAACTAGATCAAAACCACATAAAACTATAAAATATGGTTAAATTCTATTGTAGATGAAACAAAGATATAATATTACAATTCATTTTGGTGTGCCATCGTTTTTTTGGTGTATTTAATTCTTACTGCAGTGGTACTATCATTTTCTTTTATTCTTTTTCCAATTCATTTTCAATGTATGCATTAATTCTATTTTGAAAAAAAACAAAACAAAACCTATATTGAAACTTGAGTCACTGATAATTTTGATTATTTATTTTTAATCTGTATTATTATCAATTACCTATCAAATTTTAATTAGATAAATTAATGAGAACATACTTCTTCATTCTTATTATTTAAAAACATAACTAATTCTTATTATAAACATAATATTAGTTTTATATATATAGTTATATACAAAATATAATATAATATGGACAAGTTAATGAGGCAACTTATGTTAGTTTAAGCCCAACTCATTTATTAAATAAGTCAAAATTATTGGCTTAAGCTCAGCTTATTAACTTATATGCTGAGCTTATCGAGCCGAGTTAACTTACAAACTAACTCAGTTTATCTTCATCCTTAATTTTAGGAATGAGAAAATTACATAATGTAATTTGAAAATATGTTACACTTAAGTTTAATTTTTAACAATTGATTAACAAATGTGTTAGTTTATATTATGTGTGTTTTAAGAATGAGAAAATTACATCATATAATTTAAAAATGTATAACACTTAAGTCTAATATCTAACAATTAACTAAAATACCATAAATATCCTAATAATTCATAAATTTGACCTCCCTTATTTGTCTTGGATCGACTATAATATGGATTTCTGGGCAAATATAAGAATTGAATTTATTGAGAGATAGTATTAGTTTTTGGATACACAAGAGAATTGAATCTCCATCTACCTAGATACCATCCAAGCTTCACACCACTAGCCCACACCTGGTAGCTAGTATTAGTTGCTTGTAATGCTTAAGTGATCAGGCCACATGGACGACAAAGATAATAGCAGAAAATTGAATAACTCTCTTTATGTTTTCAATATTTTTAATTAATCATAAAGGTAATTTAAAGACATATTTAAATATGGAGAACTATATACATAGAAAGAACATCCACTTAGGTCCAGCGTTCATTCTTCTGGCACATATGATTGGTAAAGTTATGGATGATCATCAAATTTTATATTTAGTAAACATGTTGTTACTTTGTACAAATTAAATTGTTGAACTCCCAAACAGCTGTGTATCAAGTTTCTTTTTTCCTCTTAACCCCTGATTTGCATATTCGATAATGGCAGTTTCACAACCGAAGCTCACTAATGTTCAGCAACATGAATTTATTAAGGATCGATTCCTGGGTTTTGGTAAAGATTCTTCTCTGTTGGGTTGGATGGTAAGTTCTGTAATTCAATCTGAATATGTATTCTGCACTTGTCATGCAGAAACACTTCCACAACTTTTCATGAATGGTTCTGGTTATTTCTAAACTTGAATGGTTCTTCCAGCATTCCTTCTTCAAGCAATTTTATGGCTTCGTGACAAAACTAGATTATCAGACATTACGGCTAGGTTTCATCATGGTAAGCTTATATCATGCAATATTTGTGTTCAAATAATCTATAAGCTGATAACAAGCCGGTGGCTTGGCCTCCAAGCAAGAATGCTAATGCTGTTCTTTTGTATGTTTCTCTGTTATAGACTCACTGCAGAGGAAACTCAAAGTTCAATTTTCACAAATACGTGATAAGTGCCCTTGAAGACGATTTCAAGCAAGTTGTTGGTATAAGATAAGTTCTTCTATATAATAACTTTTTGCTAAATAGTGAAACTTCTATGCTTATCATACTTAGAGCCTATTTGGATTGGCTTCTAGAAAAAGGAGAAGTAAAAGTGAAATTTAAAAAGAGAAGCATCTCCTCCCTATTTTTTAAAAAAGCATGATTTTGGCTTTGGGAGGTGCTTTTCATCTAAAAAAGTCGAACTGTGAATTTTTGTATAAAGTGCTTCTTTTTCAAATTTAAAGTAGAAGCAGGTTGCCAAAAGTCAATCCAAATGGGCTCTTATTTGTCAAATAGCTTTTGCCTTATTTGTAAAATTACTAATTCTGTGTGGTGACCGTTATATTTTTATGATTGCAGTTGGTATCTTTGGGTTTTTGTGGCTGTCTTCTTGTTGCTTAACATTAATGGTATGCGTTTAACTTTACAGTTCTGCTATAATGTAGTTACATCTTCTCTTTATGAAATATAATTATTTATTGATAGTATAGAAAAAATAAATGGAGTTGTATGAAATTTCTTTGTAATTCAAATAAAGATATTTCAAACTGAACCAACATTATATGTTTCATTAACCTGATGGTGAGACATCGTTTTCTGTTGTGTTCTTTATCTGCATACTTACCAGGATGTTGATCTTAGGCATCCTTCCAATTCCAACTATTATAGAACAAAATCTCATTTGTCATTCCTGATTTGTTACTCTCTACTATCTAATATAATTTACTTACCGGTGGTAAATGGGTTGATTCAGGATACTTTGCCGTTGTTTTCCTCGGAAAAAAAAAATCTTGGAGAAAGAAAATGCACAAGATAGAAAACTGAATTATGAGTCCAGTTACAATTTCAATGTTTTCTCTTCGTCGAAGTTTTGCTTGCATTTCATAATTTGTAATGCTTATGTGAGAATGACAACTTGTGTACGAGAATTCCTTTCTTCTTTGTGTATGTGTCATATGTATGTGCTAGTGTTGGCCCTTCTAGCGGTTGTCTTGTTGACAACATATGCATGGGGACCAACGAGCCATGAGTCTAGTGGTACCTCCTCTAGTCATAGGATGCTTTCTCTTACCTTTTTCCCAGGGCATTGTGCTTTTATGTAACCAAAAATGAAATAAATGACCTGAGTCTAGACCAACCTCCTCTAGCCCAAACCCACCCAACCGACCCAAACCAATGCATTTCAGTAACTACTCCATTATACAACATTGACATAAACTACTCCATTCACTTACAGTGTTTGCCGTGGAAGAATCAATGCCCTGAATCATGGTCACGTAAATCTTGCTGATATCTTGTTCATGAATTGCAAAGTTTCTCATTTTTGTGGATCTTGACCTTAGCAACAAACAGCAGCTCGCTTAATGACCTGCAATGACTAATTAATTAGTTGGTGCCATCAGATCAAGAGACAATTATAGCGTAAGAGCAACTTTTAGTACTAAAGTCGGGCCACATGGATGAATGAGAAGAAATTTATTGAAAAATTTAAACATACGAGACACAATTGTAATATATTAGGTGTAGTGTCACTATTTTAGGCTAAGCTCAATTGAAGTGATATAATAAAGAAATAAGGAGTAATAGGCTTAATTTAACTTTTGTCATAGAATTAATGTGCTGATGCTTAAAAATATAGCAACTCATATTTTGGTGATGAGTCCAATACTAGAAACACTATTTAAAGAGGATTATTGTCTTTAGATTAACTAGAATTTTAGAATTGTGTCATTTATTTCCCATCTAATGTAACTATTTTCTCAAAGTCTTCTTTTGACAATTCTTCTCTATGATAACTTGTGTCATTGGAATATAAACTATTGACATGAGGAAGATGTCCTGACCTGTGGTGCCATTGCATCTAACTTCTTTCCATTTGCACCAGTCTCTCCCCAAAGTCCAAGAAGATAATACATTTGAAGTGTTTCTCAAGCTTCCCAAGGAATTTCTCTTAACATCCCTGAAATTTCTATTCTCACCCTTATATCATTTTTTTTTTATGGCATACATAATTTTGCACCTACCCCTCATAACACTCAAACATCCTTAACCTTTCTTCCACCTTATCGGTCTATTTCTTCATCCTCAAACCCCTGCTACCTTTCTCTCTTTCTACCTCATCCCAACCTTCTTTCTCTATCTAGCTCTATTTTATCTGGTCCACATCACCCCTTAGCAATTTGGTGCATTTTTTTTTTTCTCAAGAGAGTTTTTATATATTAGATTTTTCATGTAGAATCCTGCTTCTTGACAGTTTCTATACATTCATCTTCTGCATTTTTTCTTTCTAGGTTTTATAGGCTTTCAGATAATTCAAATGATCAGGAATGATATTTTGTAATGTTATAGAAGATAAATAATTTATATTCTATAATTTGGCAAGTTTATGTTTTAAGCTTTTGAATTATATATAATCCATAACAATTATGTTTTGTGGAGGTTACAAATTTATATAATTCAAAACTTAAAACATAAACCTACTACACACTACAAAACAACAGTCTGGATCATCCAAATAATCCAAAATCCTGTAAAACATAAAAAGACTCTTGCTAGCTTCCTTACACAAAGTCAAATCACCTCAAGACGAAGTTAAAATCTGTAGAATTCCCACTCATCCTAACATCTATGGCAAAAATAAAAAAGAAATAAATAAACACTCTTTATAAAGAATGAGGCTTGTGTTAGTAGTTGCCAAATGTCCCTAGAACCTCTCATTTACATTGTGCCTTTTAGTTCTACACATATATTCCTTCTCTCTTCCGTTGCTCTCCTTTTACATGGTAAAAGGCCAGCAACTGCTAAAAAGATGCAAATACTTTCATTTCTCTTTGGCGCTTTTGGATTCCTGGGAATTGTTGGCATGCATTTACCACCAACTATCAGGTAGTGGTTCCTATATCTGCCTTTCTTGCTTGTTTCTTGATGTTCACCATTGCAACTTTCATTTAGAAGGAGTACGCAAGTATGAGTTACTGAATTCTATTTATTATCTAAACTTGTTGATGTAATTACGGCTTGCTTGTAATTAGGGTTTTGTTAGGCTTTTGATTAACGTTTCAAAGTGGGGTTTATTTTAATTTCATTTTGAATTATTATTTACTTTTCTATTGTTATCTATACTAGAGTTTTTTTTTTTTTTTTCTTTCTTTCTTAACATTGAGACTCCTTTATTTAATTGATTACTATTAAGAAACTTGTCTATAAATAAGTTACTTTTGAATATTATGTGAGTATTTCTTAGCTACTTTTTGATTTTGGATTTTCTCTTGCGTTCTTAACCTTTCTTTTACATCACTTGTATTCCTTCAAGTAAAAATTTGGGGGGCAGTATTATTCATCAATCACTAATTTTAAAAGTTACTCTTCTCTAAAAGATCATGGTGGGTGGAACTATCATGTGGTTAAGGAGGCTGACACTAAAAGTTGAAATTTTTGTTGGATCCAAAATTTGGTATGATCCCGTATATAATACTAAAAAATATACTACGGCCATGCATGCATCCTCTTGTATCCATTTTCTCATTTTATTTTTCTTACCAAGTATGTTACAGTTTCACTTCCCTACTAGCTGGGTTCCAATTTATTCTATTTGAAAGAAAAGCTTCATCATGATGGCATTCAGGGGAATACATTGTCAAATGTAAGTAAATCCTTCGGTTAATCTTCTGCATTAGTCATACGTAATGTTTGGTTTGAAGGTTTTGGAGGGCAGGGAGGGATTTTGAGTAAATCACCCTGTTTGGTTCATTAAATTAGAGGGGAGGGGAGGGAAACTTAGGAGCAAAAATTTCTTAATATTTCTCCTCACTTCTTTCCCTCGCAAAATGGAGAGATTTTGCAAAATTATTGTATTGTGTATATATGTATATATATATATATATATATATATATATATATATATATATATCTTTCTCACTTTTTCTTTCTTATAAGAATATAATAATAAATTTACTCTTCTCTTCCTCTCCTCTCCCCTTCAATTACAAATCAAATAAGGGAAGATCCATCTCCATTAAAATCCCTCTCCTCTGCTCCTCTCTGTTGAACCAAACATTGCGTAACGGTTCTAGCCTTCTTTCTACTTCTTTATTCTCTTCTTTATAGGGTTATGGATTTTAAGGAAGTGGAAGTGAACTTAACTCTTGATTATTGTAGACACAATGAAATGATTGATACTTCGTTATAGGGTTGTGGATCTCAAAAGAAGTTAAATTTAGTTTCTATTTGATTAAGATGATTGATACTTAATTGACACAATAATCCTCACTCCTTATATAAATTATACTAACAGAGAAATAGATTTTGGAAGAAAATGTCTTCTAATAATAGAGTCAAATGTTACAGGGAGCACACTTTCTACAATAGACACTCAAGTAGAGAAGTACAACTAGAAACAAACCCAACAAACTCTAACAGCTTTATAAGCTGTCCACATCCATACAACAGCACATAACACCATTATATATCACAATATATCACTACCACCATTAAGATAATATATTACCTATTAACTATATAAAATAGAAAAAGTCTCACACAATTTAAAACTAGATCAAAACCACATAAAACTATAAAATATGGTTAAATTCTATTGTAGATGAAACAAAGATATAATATTACAATTCATTTTGGTGTGCCATCGTTTTTTTGGTGTATTTAATTCTTACTGCGGTGGTACTATCATTTTCTTTTATTCTTTTTCCAATTCATTTTCAATGTATGCAATACTTCTATTTTGAAAAAAAAAAAAAAAAAAAAAAAACCTATATTGAAACTTGAGTCACTGATAATTTTGATTATTTATTTTTAATATGTATTATTATCAGTTACCTATCAGATTTTAATTAGATAAATTAATGAGAACATACTTCTTCATTCTTATTATTTAAAAACATAACTAATTCTTATTATAAACATAATATTAGTTTTATATATATAGTTATATACAAAATATAATATAATATGGACGAGTTAATGAGGCAACTTATGTTAGTTTAAGCCCAACTCATTTATTAAATAAGTCAAAATTGTTGGCTTAAGCTCAGCTTATTAACTTATATGCTGAGCTTATCGGCCGAGTTAACTTACAAACTAATTCAGTTTATCTTCATCCTCAATTTTAGGAATGAGAAAATTACATAATGTAATTTGAAAATATGTTACACTTAAGTTTAATTTTTAACAATTGATTAACAAATGTGTTAGTTTATATTATGTGTGTTTTAAGAATGAGAAAATTACATCATATAATTTAAAAATGTATAACACTTAAGTCTAATTTCTAACAATTAACTAAAATACCATAAATATCCTAATAATTCATAAATTTGACCTCCCTTATTTGTCTTGGATCGACTATAATATGGATTTCTGGGCAAATATAAGAATTGAATTTATTGTGAGATAGTATTAGTTTTTGGATACACAAGAGAATTGAATCTCCATCTACCTAGATACCATCCAAGCTTCACACCACTAGCCCACACCTGGTAGCTAGTATTAGTTGCTTGTAATGCTTAAGTGATCAGGCCACATGGACGACAAAGATAATAGCAGAAAATTGAATAACTTTCTGTGATCAATTCTTTGTCGACAATTCCAACTTTTATTTTTTCAAATATTTTTAATTAATCATAAAGGTAATTTAAAGACATATTTAAATATGGAGAACTATATACATAGAAAGAACATCCACTAAGTCTTTGTGCATCACAGTAGATCTTCACAATTAGGGATCTCCCAAAGCTTGTGTTTGTTTGGATTTCTGTAATATATATATATACCTATTTATGGATACTTCCCTCTCTCCTAATTCTTGGTTTTCCCCTTTGTAATAATGCTTCTATCGTTTTTTAATATTTAGTGGTTTAGCAATAAAGGCACTTGCATAAAAATGATTTCAGAATTCTAAATTGTGGGAAACATTTTATGAATGATTTTCTTCTAAAGAAGATCCCCATTCAACTTATTTGACAATATCCAAATTTTTACATCACAACGGTATTTATAGGTCATAAATTTATTATTAAATTTTTTAATTCACAACTAATTTAATTTGAGCTAATTGAATGACTCAATATGAAATAAACTCTCTTAAAAATATTTTTTACATATATAAAGACTTAAATATAAATCAACATACTTTAACAACTTTAGTTCTTTACTACTTAAACCAGCGTAATTTCATTTTTCTATTTGTCATATTTAACATTTAATCTTAAATTTTTATTATCAGAATTTTGACAAACTTTTAAAACAATTGTAGGCACGAAGAGCCCTAGCTTAAAGAGATAAAGCCAATAAAGAATGTTTGGATTAATTAGCTGTTGAATTCAGATTCTACAGGTTTGAAGACAAGCTATTTTTCGGAATTTTCTTTTCTTTTACCTTAGAAACAATATAATAATTTTTCTTAATTTTTTAAGCTAATTGACTTATTCTTTTAAGTTGATTAGTCATGAAATTGCTTTCTGTTATCCTTTGGTGGGCTTGATGAACCAATGATATAACTACCCAAAATCTGTTAGATACAAAATCAATCATGTATCTTATCATAATATCTTAAACTTTTGATTTAAATTGGTCTTAATATAATATGTTAAAGTTTTTATCCACTTAAACTTTTAAATTGTGGCTTTCAACAAAATTAGCAAAAGATATATCATAAGAGAAAATGATGTAAGAATAAGATTGATATATTGTTCCAATGTATATTTGTTGATTTAATAGAAATTAAGTTTGAGCTTCAGTTTTTTCAAACTAAAAATAAAGAGTTTAAAACTTTACGGTCACACTTATATTGGGATGAATTTCTAATTACTACTCTTTATCCCAAAAAAATAATAGTTAAACTCTTAAAAGTTTTTAACCTCGTATTAATGGTATTTGATTTGATTGAGCCATAAACTAAAGATATTAAATTTAAAATTTTATAATAACACTTGTTGAAAAGGTCTTTCACTTGGCTTTTTTGGTTTGGTGGTGCACCTAAAGAAGTTGCTATGAAACATGGAGACACTCATTTCACAAAATAAAAGACACGTATATTTTGGTGCTTGTGCGTGTTGTCACAGTTCCCTCAAGTTGAAGGTAATAGGTATCTCACAATTATTAACTATAAACTTTTGTGCTTAAAATGACTATTTGTCTGGATGGCCGAGTGGTTTAAGAAGTTCTGGTCGTCGTCAGAGGGCGTGGGTTCAAATCCTGACATTTTAAAACTTTTTAATAAAAAAATCACTAACTATTTTTAATTCATTTCTCTCTCTTCACTGAACTTTACATTTCTAACCCTACCTCTAATTCTTGAACAAACTTTAAACTCTAAAAATATAAAACTTAAAATCTAAATAAAAATAATAAACTCTAAATATAAATCTTAAATTTTAATTTTAAACTCTAAGCATAAACATTAAGTTCTAAAATTAAATCTTAAATTTTAATATGACCCTAAGTATAAACACTAAATCCAAAATTTTAATGTAAACTTTAAACCCAAAAATATAAATACTAAATTCTAAATATAAACCTTAAACTTTAAAAATATAAACTCTAACCACAATCACCAAACCTTAAACTCTAAATATAAACCATAAGGTCCATAACCCTAAAAACATAAATTCTTATATAAATCCTAAACCTTAAATATATACTTAAACTCTAAATATTATCAAATAGTTATTAAATGAACCTTTAATATTTTTATTAATTGTATGCAATATCATTAATTACTCAATGAGATAATTAATAATTAATGATAGCATATTTAATTAGTAAATTACTATTTTATTATTTACCAACGAGAGAGAAGTGTATTTAATAAGGAGCAAAATATTAACCTCATCCCTTAACATTTATAATAATACAAACATCCTAACAATGTATTATGGGTTTTAATAATTAATGAGAGCATATTTAATTAGTGAGTTAATATTTATTATTGACCAACTTTATCTATTAACTACTATTTAAACAATTTAAGTAATGAGAGTAGTAATCAAAGTGAGATAAAAGCACAATTAAATAAGAATAAGATTCAATAGGATTAAAGCCTAAGTTCAGGATTTCACCTCTGGTCTAAGTTATGAATATGACTAATTCACTATACTAATCATATTAACTCTATGATTGTCTAATTCCTATTAAAATCTAATATCTTGATAAATTAACCCTCTTTCCTAAATAACTACTCAATCTCTTGATAGAATTTAGTTAGGAAAAGACAATAAATTCTAAGGAATTGTCAATAACAAAATAACTTGTGTTTGCCTATCTTTAGTTTGCGCTCAAGTTGTAGCAATTGATTTAAAAAGAAATTCTATAAACCACATCTTTGTGCAAATCGTAGACATCTAATCATTCTATAGGTGACCAATCTATAATAAGCATTAAGCATAAAATCAAATACTTGAAGAATCAAATGTAATTGAATATATGTGAAATTATATCAATCTATAACAAAGAACCATAGACTACATTCCTCCTCTAATGAAAAGTTTAATTAAATATAATTATAGAAATAAACACAGTATATGAAAAAGAAATCATTGTTCCGAAGAAACACAGTATATTAGTGTCCATCTTGGTGTTTTTCTTGTTAATTTGGAAAGATAAGTGCAATCTCCTATTGATCTCTTATGGCTTCCTAAAGTGGAACATCTTCAAGGTCCACATCCATGGTTCAAAAGTCTGTTTCAGAGTCCAATTTGCAGGCCCTTATGGACCAGAGGAAGAGAAAGAGGACGATATAAAATCGTGAATCTGCAAGAAGGTCTCGGATGAGAAAACAGAAGCATTTGGATGATTTGGTGGAGGAAGATAATTCGAACCAAATGGAGAAGTTGGGTTTGTTAGAGTTCCACAGGTGAAGGCCTCCATGAGCTGGAGGTCTCCAACGATGATACCCTTAATGATTGAAAAATGACAGCCCAATTAGTATTTTTTTAAACCTAATTTTCAAAACTAATATGTTTTGAAATATCACTAAGACAATAAATAGTTATTATTTTGACATTTTTATTGTATTTTAGCTAGAGTGATCTAAGTGTATCAATGTTGTTGTGAGCCATCTAAATATGAATGCAATTAAGAGAAAGTATGCTACCTCTGCCATCTCTAAAATTTCAATATGGTATTATTGTTAGCTCTAAAGGTGTAGTTACCATTTGATCAAATATGTATTCATGAATTAAAAAATATGGGTGAATAATTTTTTAAATTAGGCATTTAAAGTTCAATTAATCTGATTATTATATAAATCAAATATTAATACCATAATTCTATAAGCATTGGAGATAGGCATTTGAAAAGGTAAAGTCTTACAATGCTTGTTAGATGCTCCCCTTCCCCAGATGGGGTGAAAACATTTCTTTGGCCACTTACAATCTCGAGAATCAATATACTAAATAAAAACATTTAATTTCATTGAAACATGAACTTGGTTGAAATACTTCGATGTCATATATCCTGTGCATGTTAACATGGTTATCCTCGTTAAATATGAATTATGTTGAATGTCTTAAGATCCATGATGGAAGTAGTCTTTAATTTGATTCATTTTAGAAGTACAATTATCATAGTAAATAATTAGTTTGAACATGTTTTCTTACAAGGTGTCCCCAACTCTATTTCATGTCTTGTTATGACTTTGAACAACCTTGAACAATTTTGCTATTTTAAATTCTGATATTTTTAGTTTCATCCTTTCCTCTAAGAGAATGCTACTTGCCTTGAGACCATGATAAACAATCCATAACTAGACAGTTTTGTGAAAATAAAGAAATTCTCTAGCAATGCCTAATAACACTTTGTACTGTCTATTCCAATCTAAAAGGACACACCTTATTGGATCTACATATTTGAGCCAAAATAGATTATATTACTTTATGCTTAGAATATCTCTCCACTTAGCAAAGAGCAGGAGTTGTTCGGGTTTCAAGGTGAAAGAACTAAGACTACTTAAGTGTATTAATTTAGATTTAAATATATATATAAAAAATATTTTTAAAAGAGTTTTATTTTTGTTTAAATTCTCTAATTAGTTTGAATTAGATTAATAATCTAGTAATATGTTCATGCTTGACAAACAACCGGTAATCAAGTACAAAAAGACAAAAAGAAAGCATTGCGCGTTCCAATTAATCTTCTTCAATGCTGTTACATTGGAGTGAGACAATATGATGCAGAAAAGGGTCACTAGTGAGGCAGAATCAGTGGGAAGCATGAACATTTCTGTGTGTGAATGCTGGATGTTTCAAATAATAATGGAGATTCCATGGTTCAAACTTTTCAATCTGATCTATTCATACAATAAATTAATATGGCAGCTTCTGTATTATAATTTAATGCGTCTTTTATTATTTTAATCTGATCTTTTCACTTTTTTTACTTCCTTTTTCTCACTACTGCCCGTTCCATAGTTCTTCAATAGTTTTATAGGCTCCATTTGTCTCATGAGTAAAAGAGGCACCAAGTACTATCTTCTCCTACATCAATAAGTTTTCAAATAATAAATCAGTCACTTACAATGAAACCCTTTCTCCATATGCTATGTACTCAAAATTCTGAAATGTGATTATGATTTGCATGCAAATGCCGAATGTTGTTAATTAAATTTCCCAAATCAAAGCAATTGGCTTGTTATTTTTTCTTTGTCTCTAATATTTATGGTAAATGCACGTATTATTAGATATTTTAACCCATAATTATTTTAATTTGAATTAAATTAAATTATAAAAAAAAAAAAAAAAAATTATTAAATTTTAAGACACTTATATTATCTAAATTCAAACCGAATATAATTTGAAAAGTAATTACAAGAATGTATTGATTTGATTATAATTAATTAATCATGTATAATATCATGCAAATCAATTAAGTTCGGTTGCGAATTTTTCGATAAAATCTTAAAATGTCTCTTCTTCTTTTTTTTTTTCCTTTTTTTGGTGTGTTTTTGGAACTTTTACAGGTAGGCAGATACAATGCCACTCTCAGTTGTTGTTGGTATAGTTGAACACTATTGGGTGTGCAGCGCTTAAGCGCCCTACCTTCATGCAACGCTTGGTTGGAGGGAAAGGATTTTAATGGAAGGGAAAGACAAAGGAGGAGAAGAAAATAAATAAATTTATTATTTTTTTCATTTTAGCAACTAATATTTACGAGGTACGAAGTTATTATTAATTTTTTTAATTTATAATTAATTTAGTTTAAATTAATTAAAAAAAATTTAAAAAATATTTCTTACGTATTAATAAACTCAAACTTAAATTAACATATTTAAATAACTTCAACTTTTTTCTATTAGAATTAACGCATGTTAATAATTAATTTATTATTATAACTTTAGCGGGTGTTTGATAAAAGAATTTTTTTTTTTTGTTTGAATCTTGGAAATCCTAGCTTAGGATTTCTTGATTCTTATGTTTGACATAATTTTTTTTGAAAATAAAATTATAAGAAACATGTTTCTTAAGATTCTATTTTAATATAAATTTTTATTAAAAAATCTTATAGAAGAAGGTGAAATTATAATTTATATTTCTTTTTTAAAATTTTTTGATCTTTCGAAAACATTTTAAACCTTAAAACCAAACATATTTTAAAAATTTTATAATAAATCTTAAAATTTATATTTTTATAATTCATAAATTTTAATATTCAAAAATAAATCAGTTCACCTCTCAAATTTGAGGTAAAGAAACAAAGGGGAAGGGAGAGAATTTTAAAGATAAAAATCCCTCTTAAAATATTTTATATATAAAAAAATCCCCCCTCTAAATCCCCCAATAAGCAAACGCTACGTCACTCTCTAAGTTAATTGAATATTTTATGTGAATTTAATTAGAGACTTTTTTTTTTCATGTTTAATGCAAATCCAATTTGAAAATCCTAAAAGGGAAAGTAATGGAAAAAAATCTTTTTTATGGGACACTAGAATATATCTTTAATTTTTAATTCAAATTGAATTTTACTAAAATAATATGGCTAGATACAATAAACATTTTTTTTATGAGACTATATTTTTAACATATAACTATTACTAATAATATGTCACTTAATTAATGAACAAAATAAGTTGAATTATTATACAATATCAAAAGTTTGAGCTATATGCCAAATAAAAAATTTAAGCATACCCCTAGCCACTAGACCCAAGCCATCCCTACTTATTCCTTTTTTCTTAATTCAAATATTTAACTCTTAAATATAAAATAATAACATTAAATAATAAACACAAATAAATAACTCCCCTAATATATAAAAAATTTAAAAATAATGATATTAATTAATAAATTAAAATTTAAAAATAAAATAAAATAAATAAGTATACATTAATAAAAAATAAATACTAAATAGTGTTATAAAATTTATATTACTTTTTATATTTAGGAATTTTTATTTGGGATTTATTGTTTAAAATTTAAGTTATTAAGATTTAGTGTTTTAAGTGCAAAAGTAATTACTGAAAATGAAAATGTTTAAAGTTTATGGTTTAAAATTAATTTAAGATTTAAATTTATTTTTGTTACATGAGAGAATAATTTATAATTTAGGGTTTGCAATATATACATTTAAGATATTACCAAAAATTTTCATCACTAAACTATATCTAATAATATAAAGTTTGTAATTTAAGATTTTATCATTGTTTATTATTTAAAATTTAGGGAGTTTGAACTTTAAAATATTAAAATTTGACAAAATAGTATAGTGAAGTTGACAACATTCCTAATTATTTTTTTCTTTAATTAGTTATTAGCTAACTATTTTTAATTATTTATATTTAAATATTTATTATATTAAATTTTTTATTTTATTTATTTTAATAATTAATAACTTATTTATTTTTAATTTATCAATTAATATTTTAATTAATTAAAATTAAAGAAAAAGAAAAAATATGGAAGGTTGTATCATGATAATCATGACTTTCCTTATACAATTAAAAAAATAAATTGAAAAAAATGGTATCATAATAATATCACAAAAGTTATATTTTAATTATAGGATTTTTAAAAAATAGTATATATTAATAAATAATTTAAATTTAGTATATATCATAAAAAAAAAACCAAAATAACATATATTTATTTATAAAAAAATGTCCATGATTTTGGTTATATAAAAAAAAACAAGTCAATGGTTTTAGTTGAGCATATGAAGCCTCCTAATCAGATCATAACGGAGCTGGTTATCTGTAAATTTATCTATCATATATAATTAATAAAAGAAGACTCATTTCTATAAATAATTTCAAATCGAATCCATTTTTATAATATTTTCTACAAAAATCTACCACATTTCCAACCTTTGTATAATATTTTCCCCTTTTTTTTTTTCATATTTCTTTATTCTTCAACGCGCATTCTACACGAGGATCTCAAAGCGTAACGTTAAGAAGAGGACAAACATGAAATCTTTAATGCTATTAAAAAATAAAAACACAAGTTGAAACAAACGGCTTGATGTCGGGACCTACTACAGAGAATTACAGGACGAATATTTCAACCTAGTATGACAGCCATGGTGTGCATAGCCAGACGTTACAGCTGAGCACTGTGTCCACAGAAAACAGTAGCAAGGGTGGATAGAAAGATAGAGAGAGAAAGATAAACTCAGAGTCAGAGACACAGAGGTGAGAGAAAGGAACAATGAGTGGAGGGGAAGGAGAAGTAGAGACTCTAGAGTTCACACCCACATGGGTAGTCGCCGCCGTTTGCACTGTAATCGTCGCCCTTTCTATCATTGCCGAACGTTTCCTTCATTATGGAGGAAAATTTCTCAAGAAGAACCAGAAGCCGCTCTATGAAGCCCTTCAGAAAATCAAAGGTTCTGTTTCTTTTTGCCTCCGTATTTCCCTCTCTTTATGCATTCTATTTTTCCGGCACTTCTAGTCCAATCCCTTCAACGGCTTGTCAGAAATTTCTGATCTGGGAAATGGGTTTGTGAAAATTTGACTTTTTTTGGCTCAGAGTTGATGCTTTTGGGTTTCATATCTCCGCTGCAAATGGTGTCGCAAAATGCCATAACCAAAATCTGCGTCCCACCAGCATTTGCTGTCCTGTAGCCTAGCGGAGAAAGAACATCACGGAACAAAAACACCCACAGAGCATTTCCAGAGCTTTTTTTTTTCCTTGACATTTCTGGCACTGCAAGGCGCCTTGTTGCCGAGGCCACAGTGGAAGAGTCAGAGGAAGTATCCACAGCCCATTGCTGTGCCCGTAAGGTAGAATCCTCAACATTCCTCAGTTGACTTTATGATGTCTGTTGTTGGGAATTTTAATTTGTGACCTAATAGTGGGATTTTCCTTTTATGATTCTTCGTGAATGTATGCAAATTGGGCTAATTTCTGAATTTCGTAAATTTATCTGGGCCTTTTGTGAGTGTTAAAATTTTCCAATTGTGCTAATTTTCCAGATTTCTGTGTCATTTCAGTTTATATTGTTTGCCTAGATTTCTCTTCCTCTGATAAGGAAGAATCTTTCATAGAATTGGGCACCTTATTCTACTGTAGCTGTCAAAATGTGCTTTGGCCTCGATGCACATGCATTTTGTTGAGAATATTGTAGTGTTTTTTTTTTTTTTTTGATAGGAGAGAATCATGTAGATTTGTGATTTGAAGGGGTAGGAAAATGTTTCCAGTTTATAATCTTAGATTTCTTTTCTCTGAAAAGGAAGAATCTTCGATAGAATTTGGCACTTTATTCTCTTTTAGCTGTCAAAATGTGCTTTAGGCATGATGTATATGCATGCTTTTGAGAATCATGAGATTTGTAATTTGAGGGGCAAAGAAAAAAGTTTTCTAGACATTTGTGTCATTTCAATTTATAATCTTTGTCGAGATTTCTGTTCTCTGAAAAGGAAGACTCTTTGATAGAATTATGCACTTTATCCTCTTATAATTGAAACATTTCTTTCCTGACCATTGTTCCGTCCTGTGGCATCATATGCTTGGAAAGGAACAATACATGAATCGTTATTATTCATTATGTAATCTTAGTATTGTGTATCCTAGTCTTTTTACATGTCATAGGTCATATGTAATACTTACCAGAACAAGGATTAGTAAGATTTCTATGAGCATCAAATTTCTAAATCTTTGAAGTTGCTTATCCTAGTCTTCTACATATCATGAGATATATTTTCGATGTTAGGAGTTTAAATATAAAACAACACTACTTAGTGTTTATCTACATATTTTTGTCACTTTAATGAGATTTAACTGCACTTTCTTTTTTAAATATTTTCCATGTGTTAAATTATTTTAAATTGATTGCTTAATGATTTTACATCTCATACCTTTAATATTTCTAGTTGTTTCCATATGGCTAAATTCTGTAAATTTCTCTTTGCAGAACAAGGTTCCTTTATTATCTGTGGAAGCTTTGCATCATCTGCATATCTTAATTTTTGTCCTAGCCATCGTCCATGTGACATTTTGTGTTCTGACTATTGTTTTCGGCGGAGCAAAAATAAGTGTCTAGTACACATTATTTATAAGCTATGATTTTTACAGGAAACTTATTTCTTAATAATTTAATTGTCTTCATATAGATACAACAATGGAAGCACTGGGAGGATGAAATTGCAAAATCAACTGGTGAGCAATTTCTCCACTTGCATTATATGCTTTTTCTAATAACTTATCAACCTGTAGAGTGTGGGCTTTTTGATGATCATCAAATTTTATATTTAGTAAACATGCTGTTACTTTATACAAATTAAATTGTTGAACTCCCAAACAGCTGTATATCAAGTTTCTTTTTTCCTCTTAACCCCTGATTTGCATATTGGATAATGGCAGTTCCACAACCGAAGCTCACTAATGTTCAGCAACTTGAATTTATTAAGGATCGATTCCTGGGTTTTGGTAAAGATTCTGCTCTGTTGGGTTGGTTGGTAAGTTCTGTAATTCAATCTGAATATGTATTCTGCACTTGTCATGCAGAAACACTTCCACAACTTTTCATGAATGGTTCTAGTTATTTCGAGTCTTGAATAGTTCTTCCAGCATTCCTTCTTCAAGCAATTTTATGGCTCTTTGACAAAATGATTATCAGACATTACGGCTAGGTTTCATCATGGTAAAATTATAGCATGCAATATTTGTGTTCAGATAATCTATAAGCCGATAATAAGCCGGTGGCTTAGCCTCCAAGCAAGAATGCTAATGTTGTTCTTTTGTATGTTTCTCTGTTATAGACTCACTGCAGAGGAAACCCAAAGTTCAATTTTCACAAATACATGATATGTGCCCTTGAAGACGATTTCAAGCAAGTTGTTGGTATAAGGTAAGTTCTTCTATATAATAACTTTTTGCTAAATAGTAAAACTTCTATGCTTATTATACTTAGAGCCTATTTGGATAGGCTCCTAGAAAAAGGAGAAGTAGAAGTAAAAATTAAAAAGAGAAGCATCTCCTCGCCTGTTTCTAAAAAAAGCATGATTTTGGCTTTTGGAGGTGCTTTTCTTCTAAAAAAGCTGAATTGTGAATTTTTGTATAAAGTGATTCTTTTTCATATTAAAAGCAGAAGCAGGTTGGCAAAAGCCAATCCAAATGGGCTCTTATTTGTCAAATAGCTTTTGCCTTATTTGTAAAATTGCTGATTCTGTGTGGTGACCGTTATATTTTTATGATTGCAGTTGGTAGCTTTGGGTTTTCATGGTTGTCTTCTTGTTGCTTAACATTAATGGTAATCATTTAACTTTACAGTTCTGCTATAATGTAGTTATATCTTCTCTTTATACAAATGGATATTGTTAGATAGCATTTCTTGTGAGCTAAATGCTCATGATAGATTAGATTTTGTTTTATATCTCTACATATTTAAAAGAGGACAAACTAAGATGAAAAATGTATTGGTTCCTCAATCTTGTTGTTTTATTGGACAAAGTTCATGGATCAAGATTTCCATAATACCCTATAGATGGAAAAGGAAAGGAAACTGTCATGGTTCGCATAATTATATAACATTACATTCAATCTTGAAATTGAGATGATGTTTTTGTTGCCTTTTCAGGTCGGCATACATATTTCTGGATAGCTTTC
The DNA here is from genome assembly GCA_022379115.2 of Bauhinia variegata. Lineage (NCBI taxonomy): Eukaryota > Viridiplantae > Streptophyta > Magnoliopsida > Fabales > Fabaceae > Bauhinia > Bauhinia variegata. Next base: position 12,697,582 of record CM039427.1, on the reverse strand, counting down.
CTTCCTTTCGTTGTAGGTATCTTAATTAAGTAATTTCTGTCTTTCTTATGGACATGTAAAGAGTTGTGCTGGTACAAGAATTCATCTGGAGCTGGCCTTGAGGATGTGCTGCTTGAAGCAAGAATATAAATAAACTGCATGTTTCCAATGCTATACTATCTGCTATTGAGGTGTGTATTGCATGTCAAGACACCTTGTGAATAAAGTTTGAAGTTTTAATCCAGTGAAGGATTATCAAATAAGACATACTGTAAAAGAAATTACTGTACCTGGCCATGGATATTTGTTTACTTCTCACATAAATGCTTTATGGAGAATAAATGTGAGAAACAGTTATGTGTTCCCTTGTACTATATTTTTTATGGCTGTAGAAAATAATTGTTCACATGTGAAAATTACGTACTAATACTTACATGCTTATATAAATGTCATGTGGCGGAGATTTAGTTGCAAAAGTTGCAGTTAGTATGTTATCAAGAACAGGTTTAACTCATAAGTTTAAACTATTAAAAAATGTTCGTCTATGGTTTTATATTATATCAAACACATATAAACCTAGTTGGGCTTGAAATGTAAACAAAACATAGACCGTTAATTGTAATTGAATTAAGAAAGTGATGCCAAGGGATTTGATCTTTAGACTACAAGTTTAAAGAAGCTCTCATATTATATTAAAAATATGTTTAATTCAAAAGCTTAAACTATAAAGAAAGACACATCTATAGTTTTATATTATATTCAACATAAGTAAATTACTTTAGGGTGTAGGGTTTCCTATAGGCAACGTGTGGTTAGATGAAGGTTAGTTGATTTTTACACTACAACAAAGAATGACATTTGTGGAGGCTCTGAAGCGCATGATAAAATCCTATTTCCCAATGCGATCCTTCTCTAAGAAAATTGTGTCCCCTTTGAGAGACAATTAGAAAGATAGAAGAAAATAATGTTGCAAGGTGAGATCAATATCTCTTTTAAACTAATCTTAAACTCATAAGACAGAGTTTAAAACAAAAAAGCTAAAAGATTTTGTTCGGAGAAAACTATAACAAACCAAATGCTATTTGGAAGTCTAAACTCCCTCTAATTAGTCGCATTCTATCTCTTTCTCATATTTTTATTTATAAGAGCCCTAGTGTTCTATCATATTTTATTAGAGCAGCAATTCATAGAAGCCATTGATGCGATAATAGAAATAGAATTAAGGAATAATAGATCTGCACTCATGCAATGGTGACAGAAAAATCTATCGAGACCCAAATGGAGACCACTCTTGAAGCCATGCTTGACAGGATGTTTAATTTTTATTTTTATTTTTAATGTTCTTATTTATAGCTCATTGTTAGAAAATCATTTAGCACGCTTAAATATTGTCCTCCCTATGCTATTCAGCAACTTTGGTACTTTGATTTTAATTAATTTCTCTTGGGCAACAGAAAAGTGAGTAGAGCCCAAATAAATCCAGAAAGGCCTGCTGTCTATAATAGGGTTAGACAATGGCATACATTTTTAGCCAGGCCCAGTTAGGACTGAAGCCCGAAACGGGTTGAGTAGCACGTATGCATATTCTCGCCTTTCCACTCTTTTCCACTTTGTTTTGGTCATTTTTGAATGATTATAGGTCAGATTTCACCTTCCTGCCAGTTATCGTGAAAAACTGGGACAGTTAAACTGCCCTTGTTTCACTCAAAAATTGGCAATTTCAGAGATCAAACATGATGCCTAAACCATAATTTAATAGGGCGTCAAATACACTTATTTTAGTCAAAATTATATCCTTTTGACCAATTTTTTCGTTTTTTGAAGATGTTTATTTCATTAAAGTTATAAATGATTAATATTTACCTTTGCTTCTCTAGTAATACATGGTATTTATAAGCTATAAAGGAGGGGCTAACATCATTCATATCTCTTTTTTATCTATCAAATTACAAAATTATTTTAATTTATTATATATATTTTATTTTATACATAAAAACATTTTAATAATTGACTATTTTAAAAAATTTTATGAGAGTGAAAGGTATAATTCCTATCTCATCTCGTTAAAGCTCCTCCCAAAAAGCAGAAATTGCCATGCATAGTCTAAATTATAAAATAATGTATTTTTAATATTTTAATAATATTTATAATATTATTTTATACTTTTTAAATTAATGAGAATGAGTAAAACATGAAATGAAACAAAAGTGAAGAAGAATATATGCACAAAAGATGTAACTGATTAACAACACTCTTAACAAGAAAATAACTGTTTAAAAAAATTGATGGAAATCAAATTAAAAACAATAGTCCACTTTATTAAATCACCATCTCACGTATAAGCCTAGTTGAATTATTATTTTATTATTGATGATAGGATTTAAGTAGCTAATTAAGATCTTGTTACCTTAAAGATATCCTACTTTATGCTAGTATATTATCTATTTTCGATTCTATTGCCCAGAATTTCTTCTGTTTGGGCCTAGTTAAGTCTATTGCATGGTTTTTTAAATTTGTGTACGAAATATATTTTGATTTTCTTTTTAAGTTAGGTATACTAATAATAATAATAATTTTTATTCAAAAAATTATTTATTTGTTTTATTTTTTTTTAAGAATTAGGTATCAAAAGGTATAACCTACTTTTGTTGGAAACGTACAAGTGGCCCATTGTTTTAATAGCTACCAGTCAATCTCAAAATTAACAAGTGTGAAAGAAGGACAAGATTGGAATAAATGCTTTTTCCCTTCCGAAAAATAAAGACACCTCAGTGTCCCGCAACAGTCAACACCATAGAACACGCATGTAAGCTTGATAGCACTTTTAATGACGGCTAGGAAACGACAAAATTTCGATAAAATGCTAATTGACAATTTTAAATTTAAGATAAGGGAAAATAAATAAATAATACTATTCTCAATTTTATTATTATATTACAAATATTATAAACGATTCATATATACCTTTGCATGCTTCGCTTCTAATGCATGGTATTCACAAGGGTAAGCATTGTCTATCTCTCTCTCTTTTTTTTTTTTTTTTTCTCTCACACCACCTGATAGTCAAAAAGTTTTAAAATAATACGTTCTTAATGACACAATAATATATTTATAATAAAGTCTATAGGTAATAACAACATTTATATCTTAAAAAAACATAAATTTAAGTTTTATTGTCAATAAGAATTTTTTTTATGAATTTAAGAACATAACAATAATATCTATAGTAATGTCCACAAATATTAGTGTAGTTGGTAAGAGTATGATTTTTTAGGGTGCGTTTGATACCAATACTAAACAGCACAAGTAAAATAGTATAGTACAAAGAATTGAGGGACAGTATAACTTTTTGTACTGTTCATTGTTTGTTATTTAACATACTGGACAAAAAATTTTATATTATTTTGTCTAATTTATAGTAATACTTTATATTATTATTTTAAAAAAATATATAATACAATTTTAATATTTATAATAATTAAATTAATTTATAAAAATATAAAATTTAAAAAAACGTTGTCGGTCACTGATCATTGTCGGTACCTTGCCAGTCACCGACCATTGTGAATACCTCGCCGGTTGATAACCGTTGTTAGGACTTATCGCTATTGATTTGATGAGCCAAGGTATAGAGAATTGTAAGATGGTTTGAAAGATAACAATGTTAAAATTTTTGTCTAGTACTTTAGATAAATCCTTGTCCCATGGTTTAGTAAGTAACAAAAATTTAAGGATTTGTCCAGTACCATGGACAAGTTTTTGTCTAGTACTGTCTTTTACAAAATTAAATAAGAGACAAAAATTTTTGTATTTTCAAGTCTTTAGTTTTTTAACAAATCAAACAGACCCTTAGAGAATGTAGGTCTAAGTTTGATCACCAATAAAAACTTTAATAGTAAATAATTTGTAATTATCTTTATTGAGCTCTGAAACATAATTCACTTAAATTTTTTAATACAACCAAAAAAAATTTTCAATACAACAAAAAAAATAATAGTATTTATAACAACATTTTATAATTTTTTAATTAATCATATCAATGCATCAAATAAGATAAAACGTATGATGGAACTCAAAAGATGTGGCTCCAAGATGATGTAACTGATAAACAACTCTGTGCAAACAACTATCTATAAGAAAAAATGTGATGGAAATCAAACTGAAAACTACTGCACCTTCTTGAATCATTATCTCAGTGCGGGCCTAGTTCAATTATTATTTTACCGTTAACGGTGAGAATTGAGTAGCACAGATCTTGGTATATACCCTAAAGAGATCCAACTCGGTGCAAGTGTGTTCTTTATTACCATCTTTTAACGTATTACATTTGATGGGTCCTAGCTAGCTGTGTCACACTCACATTAAATGGTAGCTTGGTTTCATTATGACGCTGTCTTCATCTCACTCTCAATAGTTCACTGTTTCTCTGCCTAGCTTTCAGCCCTTCTTCAGTCATGGATCAGCAAAACAACCCACTTGTTCTTGAGTCTGTTCCCCAGAATTTCTTTAAGAGCTTCTTGGAAGCGTATGACAATCGCGGATCTTCTGCGTTTAGTCAGAAAAGGAATGAATTTGATCTGAAATATTCAGTTTTTGATACGATGACATTGATCCGGCAAGATCTTGGAACGGCCATGGTCGGAAGTTTGGCAATTCCATCACAGATTTCTTCCTCGTTCGACATCTTCCATGACATTATCATTCAGCTGGCTCGTAAGATTGAATCTAGTGAAGTGCAGGGTTTGCCAGAAGTGTGGAAATCTCTTCTCCACAAGATATCTATACAGCAGACATCCATGATCTCTGAAGAAGGTATGACATTTGTCTTGTCTTTCAAATATATATATGTAGTATTTCTATTTTATATATATATATCTATATATATATATATGCCTTGAAAAGTAGAGAAGGATCTAATTTTGATTGATTTGCAAAACCAGTTAACCCCAATTGTGTTTCAATATCCACGGAAATTGTACTCAATTGGGTGCTCTTGGAAGACTTGAGAGCCATTTTGATTTGACTCAAGTGAGATTCAGACCTCAAAGAGGCACATGAGGATGCTGCTAATCTTGTTCTCTCCTCACCACTTTCCCCAAATGGAATTAAAGACATAAAGCTACAATTTGATTCTTGATCTGCTACCTATTGTTATGATTTGATGATCTAAGTAAATCTATGATCTTCATCTTCTTCCACCGGTCAGGTAAGTATATTCATGCTGTGCTGGAGTTCTTTTGTTAGTTTAATACTCTCCTTGTTCTTTTTATGGTAAAATTTTTTCTAAAATGCCATAAATTGCAATTTTCTTTTGTTTGTATTATATTAGATTTATATAAATTTAGGAGGGATTTCCTACGTAGATAGTGAAAGAGAGAGAAAAAGGGAGGGAGGACAATGTCAACAGAATGATGGAATAGTCCAAGCCCCATTGTTGCATAAAAGACTTTTCAAATCGTTTTTCTTTTTCTTTTATTTTCTCTTGACTTTTTAGATTAGTTATGATGTAGATCTAGAAATAGGGAAATTTTCTATATCATTTCCCTGGAAAGGAGACATGGACGACTTTGCAAATCGTTTTTCGTGCATGCACACTAAAGTGCAGACGGAAATAGAAGACTATGCGAAATTAATTTTATTTTTTCCTAATTTGGATTTACTGGTAAGCTTTTACCAATTCTAGTACAGAGTATCATTTCTAAACATGTCAAAGACCAAGTGCTTTTTCACTGCTTTGTGTTATCATCAATTCAGCCAAGTTCACGTCTGATCAAGAATTAAGCTCTTACATGTTGTAAGGATTTCATTCTTCTACTACTCACTATCCTCTGTCAAATCTTTTTCTATTGAGTCCAAAATGAATCATCACATGTTTTCCTTCATTGGAGAATGGCTAGTAAGGTGTGCATTTGGAGAAATATTGCATATTCTAGCATGCATATTATCAACATATGTTATTCTTTTTTTGAATTAAATAATCTTTTGCTTTATTCCTAATCAATTAGTTATCAATTTGAAATCTTAGTGATTATATCACTGCTAATGAAATATATTTTTACATATTTTAACGACCTGTCTAAAATAAAAATTTCCTGAATTATTCTCTTCTTGTTTTGGCTTTATTTCTACAATTAGTGCTGATACTTTGTTGATTGTTTCATTTGTTTTATTTATTTTATGGCCGGTTACAAAATTTAGAGTATCTATAAATAGTATATATTATATATACATATCCACACCTTTCCTACATAATATTGAATACAAATTTTTCTATATAGCCTATTACGGAACATAACTTTCTTTTGAATTTGATGCATTTATATAATTGTTATGACAAAGTGAGCATTCGCATGTTCATTTCAATCTCCAATATTCATGTTTTACTTAGTTTTTTCTCAACGCATTTCATTTACAGGGTCAGAGTTGATTCCTTTGGAGATTTCTGGACATGAAAATCAAGGGGAGCAGCGCAGTGCTAATATAGCTGATTCAATCCTTTTCAACGCCATTCAGCATACACAAGTTAATGAGAGGCATGATTTTACAAACTCAAATAATGGTAGCTTTGTCATTGACAATATGCCTGACTCTCCAAGAGCACCGCATGAACCTTCCAAGCTTGTTTTCGCAGCCATTATTGAGCTAGTAAGCACTCTTTCTAATTTTGCACTTAGTGATTCAGCACAAGCAAAAGATAGTAAACCTCTAATATTCATTGTGCTTTTCAGTTCTACGTTTGCTTTCCTTCTATCTTCAACTGCTCTGCTTTTACATGGTAAAAGGCCAGCAACTTCAAACAAGATGCAAAAGGTTGCATTTCTCTTTGGCGCTTTTGGTTTCCTTGGAATTGTTGGCATGCATTTTCCTCCAACTATCATGTGGTGGTTCACTATATCTACCTTTCTGGCTTGCTTGTTGCTGTTCACCATTGCAATTTTCATTTAGAAGGAGTATGCAAATGTGAGTTGCTGTGTTCTACTTATTCTCTGAACTTGTATTCCTTCAAATAAAACTTTGTGGTGCTGTGTTATTCTTAATCATTATCCATTTTCTTTTGTTCAGTTTTAATGTTCCTGAAATGGTGTGTTTCTTCAATTGGTACGTTATTCAACAAACTATAAGAATTACTTTTTCTTTTCATTTACAGAAGATCATGATGCCACTTTTGGACCTAGACTCTTGCATGGATTTTTAGGTTTGATGTGCCCTGATTTTCATTGTTCTGTTTTTTTTTTTTTATGGGACATTTTTCTGTTTCTTTATTGCATACAGCGAGAACCATAGACAACAAAAACCAAAAAATGACATGAAAACAAAAAAGAGATTAAGGTTATTAAACAATGTTTAGAAGAAACTTAAATTTTGTCTCAATTCTATCGTCAGTTTTCCAGTTAGGGTAATTCACTAATTCTCAGTAGTTGTAGGTTTGGTGTAAAATATAGACAAGACTATGAATTATCTATCTTTCATTATTTTTTTCCCCTTTCATAATGTACTTTAATTTGGTTTCTGGATCACAATTTCATTTGTTTGCTAACTTTGGACAAAATTTTCTTCTTCCATTTCACGTGCTAAATCATCTTTTATGGTATTAGGTTGTATCAAAATTTTCATTAAATAATATAGTAAATTTAATTTATTAATTTTTTTCTTTTTACCAATTGTAAGGCCATAGCTCAGGTTTGGCAGAGTGAGATAAACCCTGCTACATGTACTTCTATCCTTGGGTGAATCTTCTGCATTAGTCTTGGAGTTATGCATGTTGATAATGGGTAAAATAATTTAAATTGTCATTCCATCTATTTTCTCAGGGTTAGGACTTTAACTTTTGATATATGTGTGACTTAAATATGATTTTTTTAAAAAAAATTTGTCATAAATAAACGCATGATTCTCCAAAGAAATGAAGTTAGTAAAATTCCATTCTATAAATAATGCCTCGTATCTATAAATTTCATTCACAATCATATTTAAGTCTACAAAAATAGAACTCCAAGAATAGAACTCCCTTGCAGTCAACAAAAACTTGATATAATCATCTAGTGAAAACAATTAGGAGAAAGCTTTAGATTGGTTAAGAAAGTCTTGATAGAGATTCAATCCTCTCACTAGAAGATTATAAAAGCTTTCATATTATTTCGAAAATTAATTTAACTAAAATGTTTAAGTTGTTAGGAGAAATTGAAACACTAATTTTCCATTATATCTAATGGTGAGTTATCATGACTTAAAGCGCTTTTCAAGAGAGTTGAGTGCTAAGTAATAGTATAATTGGGTTACAGTATATCCGTTTTCAAGGATACTATTCCTACTAAACATTAATATTTGAGCAAACTTTCAGATCCACGTATTATTCATACGATTTACTTGCTTTCTTTTATTTATTTACTACTACTGCACTTCCCAAAAGATTGTTAATCAGTGCATGTAAATTCATATGATTAAATTACTAGTCAAAAGAACTAATACCGGCCTAGGGAATTTTTGAGATGGGAATGATCAAAATTCATCTCTCAGACAAATCCAATCCCTTTGTTTTCTTTCATGAATTTGTTGTACTTTTTCTTTGTCGTATTTTATATTCATTTCCTTCAACGTTTCTTATTTTGGAACTTGTTGCCTCTAAAATTTCCATCAAATGTTGCTAAGCAAGCCTCTATGATCTACTGAAGAGTAAAGATGTGGAAGTGAGAAATTTTCCTAATCATATCCCCACTCACCCACGGTAAGCATATTCAGGTTTTGCTCTTCATGATTTTTCCCCATAGTTTCTTGTTGGTTTCTAGGAAAGTGAGTAGTTGAGATCTTGCAATTGTAACAGCCATCCCCAGCCGGTATCTTCATCATATTCTGATGTGCTTTTTGTTCTGGGAGAAAACAAACAAGAAGTTTCCTAGGGTATAATAGTCGAAGTATTATTATTTTCCCTTACAAAACAAAAAAATGTGATTTTATATTTTTTCTCCTCTCCTCCTATCCAATCAAACAAAACAAGGGATATTTAAAATCTCTTTCTTCCCTTTCTCTCCCCATTTGAGCAAAACAACCCAACGCTATGTTTGCTAGTCTGGAGAGAAAGGAAACGGAGGGAATTAAAGGGGAAGGAAGAAAAGGAATGAGAGGTTTATCTTTTCTTCGGGAGGATAAAATCCTCTCATTTCGAAAAATTATATAATAAACTTAAGGAAGATTTTTGAGAAATTATGAAAAATTCTCCAGACCCTTACCTTCATAAATTATGAAAAATTTTGAATAGTTTTTTCAACAATTCTCTCGGTGAGAGATATAGTTTCTATTTGATCAAGATGATTGATGCTTAATTGATACAATAATCTTCACTTCTTATATAAATTATACCAAAAGATGGATATGGGAGGAAATTTTTCTTTATTGATAAAATCAAATATTACAGGGAACAACACTACCATCACTGCTTATTTTGTAACTTGCTGGCTCTAAAATTTTCTTCTTAGTTTTGCCTCTACAACTGCTGTCATGACATAGACCTTGTCACAAATGTGGCTTAGGAAATGAAAATATGCATGCCTCCATGATCTACTGAGGAGTAACGATCCCCAAAGTCCCCAAAAACCTGTGATGAATCCCACGGTGACACTTATGTAAAATGGCTGTATTTCTTCCCAATCCCAGCCATGTGCTTGGCCTTGTCTGTGATATGGATCTTGCAATGACTCCTTTACTGGGCATGTGGAAGTCAGTGGATGCCCACAAAGATGGGGGTTGCCCATATAAGATGAGGAGTCAAATGTATCAAGATGATTTCCAGATGGAATTTCTCCAGATAAATTGTTGTATGAAACGTTCCAAACTTGAAGTTCATCCATAGTGGTTATGCCGGAGGGAATGCTGCTAGATATCTGATTCCAGGACAAGTCAAGAGCCTCCAAAGATTTCATTTCACCAATGTCCGAAGGAATAGAACCTGTCAGTTGGTTTCTTGACAAATTCAATGACTTCAACCCAATATGGCGTGTGATTTCTTTTGGAATATCTCCTGTTAAGTTATTTAATGATAAATCTACTATTTTCAAGGAGTAAAGAGCCCAACCCCTAGCGTAAGGCGTAGAATAAACCAAATAATTTTTCTTCCAAATCAATGAAAAGAGTATCGTGTCAAAATAATTTACAGTAGAGCTTTCATACATAAAAAAAGAATGGTCACCATCATAATCTAGAGTCTTGTGCTCTTGATCCATAGCCATTTTCGGAAATACACATTGTGGAATGGCTCCAGATATATGATTTACAGAAAGATCTAATATCCTCAGCTCCTTCAACTGGCAAAACTGCAGTGGGATATATCCTACAAATGCATTAGAAGACAAGAATAGTGCCTTTAGATCATGCAGTAATTCACCAATCCATGTAGGTGTGGCGCCTGATAATTGGTTATGCCCAAGATCTAATAGGACTAAACATTTACAAATTTTCAATGCTAACGAAATTTTCCCTGAAACATTATTTACGCCCAAACTCAGTGCTTTGAGGTTTACTAGGCTGCCAAATGAATCTGGGATTGGACCAGAGAAATGGTTGCTTGCTAAGTTTAATGTGATCAAGCTTTTTCCATTGGTCCAGCAATTTGGAATATTTCCGGAAAGATTATTGAAAGACAAGTCAAGCATTTCCAATGAGTTATTGACACTCAACAAGGCGCATACAAGTGAAATAGGCCCAAAAAGTGCGTTACCGCGCAGATCAAGTACATCAATGTTAGGTGGAAATGAAGGTAGAGGACCAATAAATTTATTTTGGCTCAAATCAAGCAAGGAAAGAGAGATGTATAATGATAAATCAGCACAAAACCAGTGAGATGATTGTGAGAATGGTTCAAATACCAAATCTCAGGAGGGAGATTCCAAAACCAATTTGGCACTACATCTGAGATATTAGCATCAGATATATCAATGGCGGAGAGGTTCTTCTGCGATTGAAGCCATCTTGGAAACTTAGGGCCTAACTGACAATGTCTTAGATTGAGTATTTGCAGTTGCAAACTAGGAACCCAGTCCTTCTTCACATTTATTTTCAAATGATTTAAAGATAAACTCAACTGTTTCATGTTACTCAATTTATCAACATGTGCATCAGTTATGATGCTGTCGAAGTTATGTTCAGTAAGATCCAAAACAACTAGCCCTGAAAGTTGTACAATACTGTTCTCTATTGTATCATTCAGAAGATTGTCCAAAAGATACAATTCTCTCAACGATGAATTATTTTGACTGGCAAGTTGACACAATGTCAATGGTATTGGACCAGTTAATTCGTTTGATGAGATATCAAGACTAACAAGTGACTTCATATTCTGGAATTTATCAGGAATTTGACCTTGGAATTTGTTATAACTGAGATCAAGATTTTGAAGTCTCTGACCACTTTCAAACAACCAGTTCAGTAAGGTAACATTAAAATCATTCCCACGGAGATCAAGAACTTCAAGAGAATTTGCAATGTTAACATAAGGTAGACCTAAAGGATGATTTGAAAGTTGACAATAAGCTAAATGCAACTCCACAAGAGAAGGTAGCATATTCAATGCATCATACCAATTCTCGATACCGTCAAGTAGAACATCACTCAAATCAAGAGCCTTCAAGGAAGAGAGGCCATGCAGCCAGTCAAGGTTATTAACTGTCAAGTAAAACTCATTCCAAGATAAGACAAGAAATTGTAGGCGTGAGAGGTTTCCAAGATGGTAAGGAATGGTTCCACTAAAACTGGAAGATGATAGGTCAAGATGTTTTAAATAATGTAAAGAACCAAGAAACTCAGGCACATGGGTTTTCATGAAGTCATTGTAGCTGAGATCCAAATAACTTAAATATGGCAATCCAAGCAAAGACGAGCTTATCTCATCCGAAGAACATGTTTGGATTGAAAACCATTGACATCGAGGGAGATGACATGACCTTTGGTGCTATTGCATCTAACTTCTTTCCATTTGCAGCAGTCGCCTCCCGAAGTCCAAGAAGATAATCGATTTGAAGTGTTTCCGAAGCCTTGCTTGAATTTTAGAAGAGCTTCTCGTTCGCCTTCAATACACTGGCCCTTGAGTTCAATACTCCAAGTGAGTCCAGCATTCATTAATGCAGCACAGATGGTTGCTATGGTTATAGCCAATAGTTGATACATTCCCAGCCTCATGACGAAGGCTTGCTGTTTAACGAAGGAGATCTTCGCAAATAAGGATTCCCCCAAGCTTATGTCTGATAGAATTTCTGACATGTACATATCTATTTATAGATACTACCACTCCTAGTTCTTTCTTTTCCCATTTGTTATAGTGCTTCAGTATTATTATATTTTTCCTAGCAAAAGAAACAGGCCGCTTTTGATTTATAATCCCTCAATATTCTTTCTTTTCACATTTGTTGTAGTGCTACATTATATATATTTTACTAGCAAAAAAAAAAAAAAAGCCATGTTTGACTTATTTTCATATTTAAAGTAAAATTAATCTTATTTTGAAAAGAAATAATTATAATTATCTTTCATATTCGCATGTATTAATTTTAAGTGAATTTGCAAAAAACCCTAAACTATTGAACTTAATTTTCTTGAGGATTAAGTCATACTTTATTGATATTTTTTTAAACATTTAGTTGTTTACCATTATTGTTTTAACATTGATCCTGAATTTCTATGATCATAATTTTGGCAAACTTTTAAAATGACTGTAAGCACGAAGAGCTCTAGTTAAAAAGACTGACAGTTATATGTACACTAATTTTTGATTTTTTTTTTTATATCTTGTAACTTTTTTTTTTATCTTTATTACTTTTTATTTATAAAAGAGACTGAGTATTATAGTTTTTTTACCAATTAAGTAATATTTTATTAATATTTTTTTAAACATTTAGTTATTTAGCATTATTGTTTTTAACATTTGATCCTGAATTTCTATGATAATAATTTTGGCAAACCTTTAAAATAGCAGTAAGCATAGAGAGCTCTAGTTAAAAGAGACTAAGAACTATATGTACACTAATCTTTTATATTTTTTATATCTTGTAATTTTCCATCTTTCATTACTTTTTATTTGTAATTTTATTCTTGCAAAAATAATAATATATAAAGGTGTATACAATACACGTAACATTTTCCAAAAAGAGACTTAACAGGTAAGGAGATGCAAGTGGTCTCTCTAGTCGACAATAATTCATTACAGTATTTTGTTTGATTAGGCTTTGTTAAAAACAATTAATGAAAACCTATATTAGTAGGAAATATAATTATTAAATTGTGGAAAAGTAGGACATATAATGACTTTTTATTTTTGGTTTACACTCATAGTCTTTATAATCATTTGACATAAGATTCTTATTAGCAAGGGCAAGCAATTACTACTAGATCTATCTAAATATAAGAGTCAAAAAAAATTTCGTTTAAGACTTCTATTCTGAAACCCGTGGGAATTTAATATAATTTTGTTAGACGGACTCAACTTTTTTTTTTTTAAGTTACATAAGAGACTTGAACCCTAAACTTTTAAGATATTATATAAATTACTTACCACTAGATTATATTTAATTACTTCATTTTTCAAAAAATTTTAATTACATTGAGTGATTTGATCTCATTTCTCTAGCCTCTAGGATGTGAACTTTTGTTTAAGAATCGTCTTACATGACTTTATAATTTATTAGATTTTTGTTAGACAAATATTAATTATTTACTTAAAATACTTAAAAATAATATCATCTAAAATATATATCTTGAGTTTATGTGAATTATTCATCTATAACCTAGTAGAATAACGTGAGTCCAGTAGAAAAGTTTCCCTCAGTCTCTTCTACTGGCATGATCTCTCAGCTTTTTTGCCTAAAGAGTTTGAATTTTGCACCTACCCCTCATAACACTCTAACATCCTTAATCTTTCTTCCACCATATCGGTCTATTTCTTCATCCTCAAACCCCTGCTACCTTCCTTTCTTTCTACCTCATCCCAACCTTCTCTCTCTGTCTAGCTCTTTTTTTTTTTTTTTCTTAAGAGAGTTTTTATATATTAGATTTTTCATGCAGAATCTTGCTTCTTGACAGTTTCTATACATTCATCTTCTGCATTTTTTCTTTCTAGGTTTTATAGGGTTTCAGATTATTCAAATGATCGGGAATGATATTTTGTAATGTTATAGAAGATAAATAATTTATATTCTATAATTTGGCAAGTTTATGTTTTAAGCTTTTTAATTATATATAATCCATAACAATTATGTTTTGTGGGGGTTACAAATTATATATAATTCAAAACTTAAAACATAAACCTACCACACACTACAAAACAACATTATGGATTATCTAAATAATCCAAAATCCTGTAAAACCTGAAAAGACTCTTGTTAGCTTCCTTAAAGGAAGTCAATTCTCCTCAAGATGACGTTAAAATCTGTAGAATTCCTGCTCATCCTAGCATCTATGGCAAAAAAATAAATAAATAAATAAACACTCTTTATAAGGAATGAGGCTCGTGTTAGTAGTTGCCAAATCTCCCTAAAACCTCTCATTTACACTGTGCCTTTTAGTTCTATATACGTATTCTTTCTCTCTTCCAATGCTCTCCTTTTACATGGTAAAAGCCCAGCAACTGCAACAAAGATGCAAATACTTTCATTTCTCTTAGGCGCTTTTGGTTTCCTGGGAATTGTTGGGTGCATTTACCCCATCTATCATGCAGTGGTTCCTATATTGCCTTTCTTGCTTGTTTCTTGATGTTCACCATTGCAACTTTAATTTAGAAGGAGTAAGCAAATATGAGTTACTGAATTCTATTTATTATCTAAATTTGTTGATGTAATTACGGCTTGCTTGTAATTAGAGTTTTGTTAGGCTTTTGATTAAATTTTCAAAAGGGGGTTTATTTTAATTTCGTTTTGAATTATTATTTATTTTTCTATTGTTATCTATGCTAGAGTTTTTTTTTTTTTTTTTCTTAACATTGAGACTCCTTTATTTAGTTGATTACTATTAAGGAACTTGTCTATAAATAAGTTACTTTTGAATATTATGTGAGTATTTCATTCAAAGAAAATCTTAGCTACTTTTTTGATTTTGGGTTTTCTCTTTCAATCTTAACATTTCTTTTACATCACTTGTATTCGTTCAAGTAAAAATTTGGGGGGCAGTATAATTCATCAATCTACTAATTTTAAAAGTTACTGTCTCTCTTCTCTAGATGATCATGGTGGGTGGAACAATCATTGATTAGGGAGGCTGAGACTAGAAGTTGAAATTTTTGTTGGATCCAAAATTTGGTAAGATCTCGTATCCCCTTTCTAATTAATACTAAAAAAAATACTACGGCCATGCAGGCATCCTCTTGTATCCCCTTTCTCATTTTATTTTTCTTACCAAGTACGTTATAGTTTGACTTCCATACTAGCTAGGTTCCGATTTATTCTATTCAAAAGAAAAGCTTCATCATGAAGGCATTCAGGGGAATACATTGTCAAATGTAAGTAAATCCGTGGGTTAATCTTCTGCATTAGTCATACGTAATGTTTGGTTTGAAGGTTTTGGAGGGGCGGGAGGGATTTTGAGTAAATCACCTTGTTTAGTTCATTAAATTAGAGGGGAGAGAAACTTAGGAGCAAAAATTTCTTAATATTTCTCTTCACTTCTTTCCCTCCCAAAATGGAGAGATTTTGCAAAATTATTGTGTTGCCCTTCTTATTATATATCTCTTTCTCACTTTTTCTTACTTATAAGAATATAATAATAAATTTACTCTTCTCATCCTCTCCTCTCCCCTTCCATTACAAGTCAAATAAGGGAAGATCTCTCTCCATTAAAAATCCCTCTCCTCTGCTCCTCTCCGTTGAACCAAACATTGCGTAACGGTTTTAGCCTTCTTTCTACTTCTTTATTCTCTTTTTTGTAGGGTTATGGATTTTAAGGAAGTGGAAGTGAATTTAACTCACAATGAGATGATTAATACTTCTTTATAGAGTTGTGGATTTCAAAAGAAGTTTTAATTTCTATTTAATTAAGATGATTGATACTTAATTGACATAATAATCCTCGCTCCTTATATAAATTATTATAAAAGAGACATAGATTTGGGAAGAAAATTTCTTCTAATGATAGAATCGAATATTACAGGGAGCACACTTCCTACAATAGACACTCAAGTAGAGAAGCACAACTAGAAACAAACCCAACAAACTCTAACAGCTTTATAAGCTCTCCACATCCATACAACAGCACATAACACCATTATACATCACAATATATCAATACCGCCATATACTGTTATATGCACTGACTCCCTAGGCTATGGGAATTCCAAGGATATTCGGCAGGAAGGACAAGCCATCAATATGATGCGTTTTGAAAGTTGACCATTGACTCTGTGTGACTTGTATCAAAATATAGCCACTGCTTATTTTGGAACTTGTTGGCTCCAAAATTTTCTTGTTAGTTTAGCCACTACAACTGCTGTGATGATATAGACCTTGTCACATATGTGGCTCAGGAAATGGAAATAAGCATGCCTCCATGAACTACAGATGAGTAAAGATCCCCAAAACGCCCAAAAACTTGTGATGAATCCTAGTGCCATGCTCAAATAAAATGGATGTATTTTATCCCAATCCCAGCCTTGTGCTTGGCCTTGTCTGTGATGTGAATCTTGCAATGACTCCTCTGGTGGGCACTTGGAAGTTAGTGGATGGCCACAAAGATTGGGGTTGCCCATATAGGAAGAGGAGTCAAATGTATCAAGATGATTTCCACTTGGAATTTCTCCGGACAAATTGTTGTTTGAGACATTCCAAATCTGAAGTTCGTCTATAGTGGCTATGCTTGTGGGAATGCTGCCTGATAGTTGATTCATAGACAAGTCAAGAGCCTCCAAAGATTTCATTTCACCAATGTTTAAAGGAATAGAGCCATTTAGTTTGTTTCTTGACAAATTCAATGACTTCAACCCAACATGTCGTGTAATTTCTTGTGGAATGTCTCCTGATAAGCTATTTGATGATAAATCAATTATTTTCAATGAACTAAGGGCCCAATCTCCAGCATAATGTCCAGAATAAACATAATAGTTTCTCTTCCAAATCAGTGCGAAGGGCACAAGGTCATGATAATTCAGAATAAGATATGGGTGAGAAATATATTCTCCTTCAAAATCTATTCTAGAATATAAACCATTAATATAAGGAGTGTTCTGCTTTACAACCATATTAGGAAACACACATTGTGGAATGGCTCCTGATAACTGATTCAAAGAAATTGCTAATATCACAAGCTCCTTTAATTGGCACAACTGTAGTGGGATGTATCCTTCAAATGCATTAGAACTCAAGATTAGTGCCTTCAGAGGCTGCAATTCTTCCCCAATCCATGTTGGTATGGTGCCTGATAACTGGTTATACCCGAGGTCAAGTAGAACTAAGCTTTTACAATTTTTCAAAGATAATGGAATTTTCCCAGAAATGTTGTTTCCGTCCAAACTCAACGTTAGAAGTGTTATTAGGCTGCCAAAGGAGTCTGGGATCGGACCCGATAAATGGTTGTTTGCTAAGTTTAATGTGGTTAAACTTTGCCCATAGGTCCAACAGTTTGGGATATTTCCTGATAGATTATTGAAAGATAAATCCAGTACATCCAATGAGTTATTGACACCCAACATGGCACATACATGTGAAATAGGCCCAAAAATGGTGTTCTCTCCTAGATCAAGAACGTTTATATTTGGTGGAAACAGAGGTAGAGGACCACTAAAATTATTTTTACTCAAATCAAGATAGATAAGAGAGATGTAGGATGATAGATCAGGCACAAAACCAGTAAGGTGATTGTAAGAAAAGTTTAAATACCGAATCGTAGGAGAGAGATTCCAAAACCAGTCTGGCACTGCATCTGAGATGTTAGCACAAGATAGGTCAATTATATAGAGGCTCTTTTGCGATTGTATCCATCTTGGAAACTCAGGGCCTAATCGACAATGTGCCAAACGGAGCACTTTCAGTTCAAAACTAGGAACCCAGTCATACTTCAAATTTATTGTCAAGCGATTTGAGGATAAAGTCATCTTTTTCAAGTTTCTAAGTTTATCTAGATGAGTATCAGTTATGACACCCTTAAAGTTATTTTGAGAAAGACCCAAAGCAACTAATCTAGAAAATTGTGCAAGACTATTCTCTAATGTATCATTTAGAAGATTGTTCCCAAGATACAATTTCTTCAGCAATGAATGTCTTTGACTAGCAAGTTGACACAACGTCGATGGTATTGGACCAATAAGATTGTTTTCTGAGATATCAAGACTAACAAGTGACTTCATATTATGGAATTTATCAGGAATTTGACCTTGGAATTTGTTATAGCGGAGATCAAGATGTTGAAGTCTATGACCACTTTCAAACAACCAATCAGGTATGGTAACATTAAAATCATTCCCAAAGAGATCAAGAACTTCAAGAGAAGTAATGTTAACATAAGGCAGACTTAAGGGATGATTTGAAAGTTTGCAAAAAGCTAAATGCAACTCCACAAGAGAAGGTAGCATATTTAATGCATCATGCCAATTCTTTACGCTGTCAAGTGGAACATCACTCAAATCAAGTACCTTCAAGGAAGAGAGGCCATAAAGCCAGTCAAGGTTATTGACTGTCAAGTTAAAATCATTCCAAGATAAGACAAGAGATTGTAGGCGTGAGAGGTTTCCAAGCTGGTAAGGAATGGTTCCACTGAAATTGGCAGAAGATAGGTTAAGATGTTCTAAATGATGTAAAGAACCAAGAAACTCAGGGACTTGGGTTTTCATGAAGTCATTACCGCTGAGATCCAAAGAAGTTACATATGGTAATCCAAGCATAGATGAACTTAACTCACCTCGAAGAGTATCGTCAGAATACGAACTATTGAGATGGAGAGAGATGACATGACCTGTGGTGCCATTGCATCTAACTTCTTTCCATTTGCAGCAGTCTCCTCCCGAATTCCAAGAAGATAATCGATTTGAAGTGTTGCCGAAGGCTTCCTTGAATTTCAGAAGAGCTTGTCGTTCACCTTCAATACACTGTCCCTTGAGTTCATCACCCCAAGTAGGTCGAGAAGATATGAGTGTTATGGTTATAGCCAATAATTGAAGCATCATCAGCCTCATGACTAAGGCTTTGTGTTTCACAAAGGATCTTTACAATTATGGATTCCCCGAAACTTGTGTTTGTGTAGCTTTTCTGTACACACATCTATTTATAGATGATAGTTCCCTGAAACTTCTCTTTGCTATAGATAGTTCCCTGAAACTTCTGTTTACACATCTGGCCAAATAAATTTCAAAAGAGACATTGCTGATGAGGAGGTGGTCCCTTTAGTCCACTATAATTCTTGAAAAAAATAGATTCTTAAACATTAAGAAATTAAAATCACACCCTTCCTATAATATTTATTTTAACGAAGAATATCGATGTAAAAGGAAAAACCTCAACAATGTGAGGCACGTTTATAGCGATAAGAATTCAGGGATAAACAACATTAGGGTAGATTCTCTTTGACTGTGGGGACTACACGGTTTCTCATTCGAATGTATATCATATCATTTGTCCTTTTCTACTAAGATTCCTTATAGATAGTTCCCTGAAACTTCTGTATACACATCTAGCTAAATAAATTTCAAAAGAGACATTGCTGGTGAGGAGGTGCAGTTCAGGTGGTCCCTCTAGCCCACCATAATTCTTGAAAAATTAGATGGTGTTCCCACGCATAGATAAAACTCAAATTTTAAATGAAAAAATAAAATAAAAATTGTTACAAATGTCACCCTAATAAAAGTAAAACATAGGTTATTGTGCGAGCTTGATAAATGACCAACATTGTAATAATTATATTGATGATTAATAATTCTTAAAAATTCAGAAATAAATTAAGATGATTGTGTCATACTTTAAAAATTACAATATAAATTTCCATTCAATAAAAAAAAATCAAAATTTTCAATAGAGTAGAAAGGACATTTTAAAGTCCTTTTGGAAATAGCGGGCAAATATTCCATCGATACACAAATTTTTGGAAAATTTATAACAATAGGCAAAAGATGGAAATTTTTTAAAAGATTTATAAATCATGATAAACATAAATCTTAATATTTTATGAATTCTGAATCCTTAAAATATGTTTAGTTAATTTTAAATATTCATAATATTTTTTTAAATATTTGTAAGATCTTGGAAAACTAAAATCTTATCTCTCCATGAAATCTTTTCAAACTAAGAATATCGATGCAAGAGGAAAAGCTCAACAATGTGAGGCACATTTATAGCAATTAAAATTCAGGACAAACAAAATAAGGGTAGATTTTCTTGATTGTGGGGACTACACGGTTTCTCATTTAAATTTATATCATATCATGTTTACTTTTGTATTAAATTGAGTCCTTATAAAAGCTCAAGATTTTATTTTGGTTCAGATTTAAATTATGGAAAAGAATGAATAATAGTGACAATTCATAAGGAACTATAATAAGGTAGCACTATATAGTTTAAATAACTTTCTTTATTTTTAGTTTACACTTCGAGAATTTTTATAATCTTTTGATATAAGATTTATCTATATTAAGAAGGCAAGCAATAACTATTAAATTCCTCCAAAAATAATAGATTCAAAAGTTTTATATTTCAGACTTTTAATCTCGAACACATTTAAATTTAATACAATTTTGTTAGGTTAACACTTTTTTTTGGCTACATGAGAGACTTGAACTTTGAACCTTCTAGATAGAGATTATTTACATAGTTCAATAATTCTTAACTTTAAATTACCTTGACTGACTTGATCTCATTACTCAAGCCTGAATGTGAACTTTCTTTTCAATAATTGTCTGACGTCAACAATACATGAAATAGCCGCAGTCTTTGTTTGATGTCATCAGTGATGAGTGGAAAAAAGATCAGAATATAAACAGTGAAGAAGAAGTAAAGGTAGGTTTATGAGTAACCTTGACCAAGACTGGCTAGTGCTGATGTGAGAGATTACATCATCTCTGTGTGTGTGTGTCTGTGTACAAATCTCTGTAACCCTTATTAAATTCGTAATACTAATTTGGACCTCCTCTTCTTTGTCGCAAGTACTTCGTAGCCAACACCCAAGCTGAGGATGCATTCGAACCCAGAATACTTCCCGTTGTCTAACCGACACCTTAGAACCTAGACTCAATCAACCCTTTGGACAAATATAACCCCCAATGCTTATTTTGGAATTATCGCCTGTGAAATTTCCTTCTCGGGATTTATTGCTATTCAATATAAACTAGTGTACTGAAAACTTTAATTAATTGTCTGGATGGCCGAGTGGTCTAAGGCGCCGGACTCTAGTTCTGATCATCGCTAGCGGGCGTAGGTTCAAATCCCACTTTTGACACATTAACTTTCTATTTATTGTTTTTCGTAAAAAGTCACTTAACTTTAAATTTTTAACTCTCATTTTAAAAATATAGTCCTTAAATTCTAAATAAGAACTTCAAATACTAAACATAAATCTAAAATCTTAATTTTAAACCTTAAGTGTAACTTCTAACTTCTATAACTTAAACCATGAATTCTAAATGAACCTTAAATCTAAAATTCTAATATAAACTTAAATCTAAAAATATAAACACTAAATTCTAAATATGAAACTTAAACCCTATAAATATAAACTTTAAATTCTAATATAAGCCTTAAGCTTTAAATATATACTTAAACTCTAAATATTATTAAATAGTTATTAAATGCTCCTTTAATATTTTTTATTAATTGTATTAAACATCATTAATTACTTAATGACATAATTAATAATTAATGAGAGCATATTTAGTTTGTGGGTTAATATTTACTATTGATGAATGAAAGAAGTGCATTTAATAAGGAGCAAAATCTTAACCTCAGCCCATAACATTTATAATAATACAAATATTCAAACAATATTTTATTAGTTTTAATAATTAATGAGAGCATATTTAATTAATAGGTTAATATTTATTATTGACCAATGAGATAAGTGCATTCAATGAGGAGCAAAATCTTCATCTCAACCCTTAACATTTATAATACTCCTTCTATTTCATATTATAAGGTCATTTTAATTAAAATACACGGTTTAAGAAAAATTAGTTAAAATTAGCTAATTTATTAGTTTTTGAAAAGCAGAATAAAACATTTTAATCTACTCTCATTTAATGTCGGACTCTAATTGGTTACTGCAGTAATGTAGTAATTTTTCACATTAATCAAAATATAAATGAGAGAATATTTATTATGGGCAAATGTAAAAAAAATAAAAAATAGTTCTAAGAATTCATAAAAAAAAGTCTTTTATTATGGAACACTCAAAACTTCTAAAAGAGATATTATAATATAAAACAAAGAGAGTAATACAAACATTCTAACAATCTTTTATGGGTTTAGAGTCACATGTTTCTCTTAATATATAATATGCATGTTTTAGGCAGGGATGGGAAGGAATTGAGCTGCGCCGACCTAGGCTAAGCTTAAGCTTGGCTCATGAAAAATTTAATGAGCTCAAACTTGGTTCATGTAGTTAGTGAGTTAATTTTTTCGACTCATTTAAAAGCTCATGAGCTGAACTCAATTAAACAAAATGTTAAGATAATATATTACCTATTAACCATATAAAATAGAAAAAAAAGTTTCACACAATTTGAAACTAGATCAAAACCACATAAAACTATAAAATATGGTTAAATTCTATTGTAGATGAAACAAAGATATAATATTACAATTCATTTTTGGTGTACCATCGTTTTTTTGGTGTATTTAATTCTTACTGCAGTGGTACTATCATTTTCTTTTATGCTTTTTCCGATTCATTTTCAATGTATGCAATATTTCTATTTTGAAAAAAAATAAAAAAATCTATATTGAGACTTCAGTCATTGATAATTTTGACTATTTATTTTTAATCTTTATTATTATCAATTACCCATAAGATTTTAATTAGATAAATTAATGAGAGCATACTTCTTAATTCTTATTATTTAAAAACATGACATTAGTTTTATATGTATAGTTATATATAAAATATAATATAATATGAGCAAACTAATTTGCAAGTTAATAAGGCGACCTATGTTAGTTCAAGCCCAGCTTATTTTTTAAATAAGACAAAATTGTTGGCTCAAACTCGGCTTATAAACTTATATAAACTTATTGAGCTGAGCTAACTCAGTTTATCTCCATCCTTTGTTTTAGGAATGAGAAAATTACGTAATGTAATTTGAAAATATTCTATACTTAAGTTTAATTTTTAACAATTGACTAATGAATGTGTTAGTTTATATTATGTGTGTTTTAAGAATGAGAAAATCACATCATGTAATTTACACTTGAGTCTAATTTCTAACAATTGATTAAAGATATGTTAGTCAATGATTAACAAGACTAAAATACCATTGGATCAACTATAATATGGATTCCTGGGCAAATATAAGAATTGAATTTATTGTGAGATGGTATTAGTTTTTAGATACACAATAGAATTGAATCTCAATCCTCCTAGATACTGTCCAAGCTTCACACCACTAGCCCACACTAGCAGCAAGTATTAGTTGCTTGTAATGCTCAAGTGATCAGGCCACATGGACGACAAAGATAATAGTAGAAAATTGAATGACTTTCTGAGATCAATTCTTTGTCGACAATTTTAACTTTTACTTTTTAATTAATCATAAAGGTAATATCAAGACATCTTTAACTAACAAAATATGGATAATTTATATATATAGAAAGAACATCCACTTAGGTTCAGCGTTCATTCTTCTAGCACATATGATTGGTATAGTTATAGCCAATATTTGATACAACATCAGAATCGTGACTAAGTCTTTGTGTATCACAGAAGATCTTCACAATTAGGGATCTCGCAAAGCTTGTGTTTTTTGGATTTCTGTAGTATATATACCTATTTATGGATACTTCCCTCCTAATTCTTTGCTTTTCCCCTTTGTAATAGTGCTTCTATCGTTTTTTTAATATTTAGTGGTTTAGCAATAAAGGCACATGCATAAAATGATTTCAGAATTCTAAATTTTGGGAAACATTTTATGAATGATTTTCTTCTAAGAAGATCCCTTTTCAATAAGTTATTGGGAATATTGATTTTTACGTTACAATAGTTTGGTGAGCCATAAATTTATTATTAAATTTTTTATTTCACAATTAATTTAATCTAATCTATAATAAAGTTCTCTAAAAAATATTTTTTATTATATAAAAACTTAAATTTAAATAAATATATTTAAATAATCTTAATTCTTTACCACTTAAATCAACACCATGTAATTTTATTGTTATACTTGTCATATTCAACTTTTAATCTTAAATTTCTATTATTAGAATTTTGACAAACTTTTAAAATAATTGTGGGCATGAAGAGCTCTAGCTTAAAGCCAATAAAGAATGTTTGGATAAATTAGCTATTGAATTCAGATTCTACAGATTCAACAGCTTTGAAGACAAGCTTTTTTTCGGATTTCTTTTTCTTTTTCCTTAAAAACAATATAACCATTTTTTTAAAAAAATTTTTAGCTAATTGAATTATTCTTTTAATAATTTAATAATTTTTATAGTATTATTTTATACTTTTTAAATTAACAAGAATGAATAAAATATGAAATATAATAAAAAATGAAAAAGAATATATGCACAGAAGATGTAACTGATTAAAAACAATCTTAACAAGAGAATAAGTGTTTAAAAAATTTGATGGAAATCAAATTAAAAACAATAGTCCACTTTATTAAATCACCATCTCTCGTATAAGCCTAGTTGAATTATTATTTAATTATTGATGATGGGATTTAAGTAGTCAATTAAGATTTTGTTACCCTAAATATACCCTACTTTATGCTAGTATATTCTCTATTTTCGATTCTATTTCCCAGAATTTCTTCTCTTTCAATTGCATGGTCTTCTAAATTTGTGTAAGGAATATATTTTGATTGTCTTTTAAAGTTCTGTATACTAATAATAATAATAATAATAATTTTTCATTCAGAAAGTTATTTATTTATTTATATTTTTTTTAAAGAATTAGGTATCAAAAGGCATACCCTACTTTTGTTGGAAACTTACAAGTGGCGCCCATTGTTTGGATAGCTACTAGTCAATCTCAAAATTAACAAGTGTGAAAGGACAACACTAATATTTACCAACAGTTAACACCACAGGGATATTTACATATGTATAAAAAAAAAATTATTAATATATATTATTTTTAAAAATATTTATCAATATATATTATTTTTTAAATATTATATTACGATAATATAATATCTAAATAATATCTTATCATCATGTGATATTTAATTAAAAAATTAACAACTCATAAATATAGCATTACAGTAATATGATAATATCATACTATGATATTAATATCGTATTACCGTAATATGATATTAGTAATTAAAAAAATAAATCAAATTATTTTTTATAAATAAAACATTAAAAAATATTTTTATATAATTTTTTTAAACACATATCCAATATTCTAAAAATTATTATTAATACATATTATTTCTATAAATATTTACTAATATATATTACTTTTAATAAAATTACATCATCCTATTAAAAATTTATTTTTTTAATTTAAATTTATTATATTTTATAATTTAATTAAATAAGTAATTAATTAAAATAAAATAAAATAAAATATAAAATCAAATATTAATGTAATTTTATTAATAAATAAAAAACTAAAAATAAATTATTTATTTTTTGCTTCTTTTTTTATTATTTAACTTTCATAAAAACTTTTTTTATTTTTATTATATATTTTAGACATTTATTTTATTTAATTACATGCTTTAATTTTTAATAAATTAAATTATTAAAAATGAATTAAATGAGTCATTAATTAAAGTGAAAATACATAATTAAAATATAATGTAATTTCATTAGTAAATAAGGGGTTACAACTAAAAAAATATAATGATTAAATTTAAATTTTTAATTATTTCTATTTCTTCTCTATCCATGACCTTTATGTTTACTTGTACCACAATAAGGTTTTTTAATAGTGAGACATAAGCCAATTAGCCTCCAATTACACTTTGAATCATCTTCTCCGATGATAGCCTAATGATAGTTGAGACAATTGTTCAAGATGTTGCATCGGTAAAAGAGGTTTTTCATCATCTTCCTCTTCATGTTCTTCCACATCTTTATTTTTTTATTTATTAATAAAATTACAGTAATATTTAATTATATATTTTTATTTCATTTTAGTTAATTATTTATTTAATTAAATTGAAAAGCATAATAAATTTAAATTAAACAAAGTAAATTTTTAAGAGAGTGATGCAATTTTATTAAAAGTAGTATATATTAATAAATATTTATAGAAGTGGTATGTATTGATAATAATATATGGAAAAAAACTATATAAAGATTATTTTTTTTGTTTTATTTGTAAAAAAAATAAAAACAAATAACTTGATTCACTTTTTTCTTTTATTACTAATATCACAGTATAGTAATATGATATTAATATTGAAGTATGGTCGTAATGCGATATTCGTGAATATGGCATTACCGTAATACGATATTTGTGAGTTATTAGCTTTTTAGTCAGATATCTCATCACAGTGATACAATATTATTCAAATATCATATTACAGTAATGCGATATATGAAAAGTAGTATATATTGATAAATATTTTTAAAAATGATATATATTAGTAATAATTTTTTTTGTCATATGTGTGTAAATTTTCCACACCATAGAACACCCATGTGAGCTTGATATCACTTTTAATGACAGATAGGAAACGACAAAATTTCAATAAAATGCTAATTGACAATTTTAAATTTAAGATATAAGGGAAAATAAATAAATAATATTATTCTCAATTTTATTATTATATTACAAATATTATAAATGATTCATATATACCTTTGCATGCTTCGCTTCTAATACATGGTATTTACAAGGGTAAGTATTGTCTATCTCTTTCTTTTTCTTATTTTTCCTCTCACACCACTTGATAGTCAAAAAGTTTTAAAATAATAATAAATAGTAATATATTTATAAATAATGCCTACAAAGGCTAATTAATAATAAAATTTATATTCCAAAAGAACATGGGTTTGAGCTTTGTTGTCAATATAAATTTTTTTTGGCAAAAAAGTTTTAATAACATAAAAATAATAATATTTATAATAATGTTCACAAATATTAGGTCTAAGTTTGATTATGGATGAGGACTTTGATGGTGGGTAATTGTGAATATTCTTAGTGAGTCTAAAAGATAATTCACCTAAACTTTTTAATAAAAAAGAAAAAATTTTCAATGCAATAAAAAAATAATAATACTATTTATAATAATATTTTATAATTTTTAACTAATTAAAGCAAGGTATGAAGTAAGATAAAAAGTAAGATGGATCTCAAAAGTTGTGGCTCATATGATGTAACTAATTAACAACTCTCTTTACGAGAAAACAAATATTTAAAAGAAAAAATGTGATGTAAATCAAATTAAAAACTACTCCACTTTCTTAAATCATTATCTCAGTGCGGGCCTAGTTCAATTATTATTTTACCGTTAACGGTGAGAATTGAGTAGCACAGATCTTGGTATATACCCTCTAAAGAGATCCAACTCGGTGCAAGTGTGTTCTTTATTACCATCTTTTAACGTATCACATTTGATGGGTCCTAGCTAGCTGTGTCACACTCACATTAAATGGTAGCTTGGTGTCCTTATGACACTGTCTTCATCTCACTCTCAATAGTTCACTGTTTCTCTGCCTAGTTTTCAGCCCTTCTTCAGTCATGGATCAGCAAAACAACCCACTTGTTCTTGAGTCTGTTGCCCAGAATTTCTTTGATAGCTTCTTGGAAACGTATGACAATCGCGGATCTTCTGCGTTTAGTCAGAAAAGGAATGAGTTTGATCTGAAATATTCAGTTTTTGATACGATGACATTGGTGCGGCAAGATCTTGGAACGGCCATGGTCGGAAGTTTGGCGATTCCATCACAGATTTCTTCCTTGTTCGAGATCTTCCATGACAGTATCATTCAGCTGGCTCGTAAGTATGAATCTAGTGAAGTGCAGGGTTTGCCAGAAGTGTGGAAATCTCTTATCCACAAGATATCTATACAGCAGAGATCCATGATCTCTGATGAAGGTATGACATTTGTCTTGTCTTTCAAATATATAAATGTAGTATTTCTATGTTATATATATATATATATATATGCCTTGAAAAGTAGAGAAGGATCTAATTTTCATTGATTTGCAAAACCAGTTAACCCCAATTGTGTTTCAATATCCACGGAAATTGTACTCAATTGGGTGCTCTTGGAAGACTTGAGAGCCATTTTGATTTGACTCAAGTGAGATTCAGACCTCAAAGAGGCACATGAGGATGCTGCTAATCTTGTTCTCTCCTCATCACTTTCCCCAAATGGAATTAAAGACATAAAGCTACAATTTGATTCTTGATCTGCTACCTATTGTTATGATTTGATGATCTAAACAAAGCTATGATCTTCATCTTCTTCCACCGGTCAGGTAAGTATATTCATTCTGTGCTGGAGTTCATTTGTTAGTTTAATACTCTCCTTTCTTTTAATGGTAAATTTTTTTCTAAAATGCCATAAATTGCAATTTTCTTTTGTTTGTATTATACTAGATTTATATAAATTTAGGAGGGATTTCCTACGTAGATAGTGAAAGAGAGAGAAAAAGGGAGGGAGGACATTGTCAACAGAATGATGGAATAGTCCAAGCCCCATTATTGGATAAAAGACTTTTCAAATCGTTTTTCTTTTTCTTTTATTTTCTCTTGACTTTTTAGATTAGTTATGATGTAGATCTAGAAATAGGGAAATTTTCTATATCATTTCCCTGGAAAGGAGACATGGACGACTTTGCAAATCGTTTTTCGTATAGAAGACTTTGCGAAATTAATTTTATTTTTTCCTAATTTGGATTTACTGGTAAGCTTTTACCAATTCTAGTACAGAGTATCATTTCTAAACATGTCAAAGACCAAGTGCTTTTTCACTGCTTTGTGTTATCATCAATTCAGCCAAGTTCACGTCTGATCAAGAATTAAGCTCTTACATGTTGTAAGGATTTCATTCTTCTACTACTCACTATCCTCTGTCAAATCTTTTTCTATTGAGTCCAAAATGAATCATCACATGTTTTCCTTCATTGGAGAATGGCTAGTAAGGTGTGCATTTGGAGAAATATTGCATATTCTAGCATGCATATTATCAATATATGTTATTCTCTTTTTGAATTAAATAATCTTTTGCTTTATACCTAATCAATTAGTTATCAATTTGAAATCTTAGTGATTATATCACTGCTGATGAAATATATTTTTACATATTTTAACTACTTGTCTAAAATAAAAGATTTCCTGAATTATTCTCTTCTGTTTTGGCTTTATTTCTACAATTAGTGCTGATACTTTGTTGATTGTTTCATTTGTTTTATTTATTTTATGGCCGGTTACAAAATTTAGAGTATCTATAAATAGTATATATTATATATACATATCCACACCTTTCCTACATAATATTGAATATAAATTTTTCTATACAGCCTATTACGGAACATAACTTTCTTTTGAATTTGATGCATTTATATAATTGTTATGACAAAGTGAGCATTCGCATGTTCATTTCAATCTCCAATATTCATGTTTTACTTAGTTTTTTCTCAACGCATTTCATTTACAGGGTCAGAGTTGATTCCTTTGGAGATTTCTGGACATGAAAATCAAGGGGAGCAGCGCAGTGCTAATATAGCTGATTCAATCCTTTCCAACGCCATTCAGCATACACAAGTTAATGAGGGGCATTATGTTACAAACTCAAATAATGGTAGCTTTGTCATTGACAATATGCCTTACTCTCCAAGAGCACCGCATGAACCTTCCAAGCTTGGTTTCGCAGTTTTCGCAGCCATTATTGAGCTAGTAAGCGCTCTTTCTAATTTTGCACTTGGTGATTCAGCACAAGCAAAAGATAGTAAACCTCTAATTTACATTGTGCTTTATAATTTAGGGTTTGTAATATAGACATTTAAGATAGTACCACAATTTTTCATCACTAAACTATATCTAATAATTTAAGTTTGTAATTTAAGATTTTATCATTGTTTATTATTTAAAATTTAGGGATTTGAACTTTAAAATTTTAAAATTTGACAAAATAGCATAATGAAGTTCACAACATTCCTAATTATTTTATTTTCTTTAATTAGTTATTAGCTAATTATTTTAACTATTTATATTTAAATATATATTATATTATATCATTTATTTTACAAATTAATGACTGATTTATTTTTAATTTATCAATTAATATTTGAATTAAGTAAAATTAAATAAAAAAATTAAAAGAAAAAGAAAAAATATGGAAGGTTGTATCATGATAATCATTTGATTTTCCTTATACAATTCAAAAAATAAATTCAAAAAAGTGATATCATAATAATATAACAAAAGCTATATTTTTATTATAACATTTAAAAAAAAAGTAGTATATATTAATAAATAATTTAAATTTAGTGTATATCATAAAAAAATCATTTAAAAAAGTCTGGATGCGAAAATAACATACATTTATTTATAAAAAAATCCTTGATTTTGGTGATAAAAATAAAAAAATAAAACAGTCATAATAGAGCTGGTTATCTGTTAGTTTATCTATCATAAATAATAAGAACAAAGATTATCTTTGTATTTTTAATAAAAGAAAAGATAAGACAATGAGATAAAAGAATATAATTTATAAAAGAAAACTCATTTCTATAAATAATTTCAAATTGAATCCATTTTTATAATAATATTCTACAAAAATCTACCACCATTTCCAACCTTTGTATAATATTTTTCTTTTTCCTTCCATATTTCTTTATTCTTCAAGGCGCAATCTACACGAGGATCTCAAAGGGTAACGTTAACAAGAAGACAAACGTGAAATCTCTCATGCTATTACAAAATAAAAACACAAGATGAAACGGATGGCTTGATGCGTGGACCCACTACAGAGAATTAAAGGACAAGTTACAGCTGAGTACTGTGTCCACAGAAAACAGTAGCAAGAGTGGATGGGAAAATAGAGAGAGAAAGATGAACTCAGAGTCAGAGACACAGAGGTGAGAGAAAGGAACAATGAGTGGAGGGGAAGGAGAAGGAGAGACTCTAGATTTCACACCCGCATATGTAGTCGCCGCCATTTGCACTGTAATCGTCGTCCCTTCCTCTCATTGCCGAACGTTCCCTTCATTATGGAGGAAAATTTCTCAAGAAGAAGAACCGGAAGCCGCTCTATGAAGCCCTTCAGAAAATCAAAGAAGGTTCTTTTTCTTTTTGCCCCCGTATTTCCCTGTCTTTATGCATTCTATTTTTCCGGCACTTCTAGTCTAATCCCTTCAACGGCTTGTCAGACATTTATGATCTGGGAAATGGGTTTGTGAAATTTGACTTTTTTGGGTTTCATATCTCTGCTGCTAACGGTGTCGCAAAATGCCATAACCAAAATCTGCGTCCCACCGGATGTGACGGAACATTTGCTGCCTTGTAGGCTCGCGGAGAAAGAACATCACGGAACAAAAACACCCACATAGCATTTCCAGAGCTTTTTTTTCTTTCCCTGACATTTCTGGCACTGCAAGGCGACGTCTTGCCGAGGCCAGAGTGGAAGAGGCAGAGGAAGTATCCACAGCCCATAACTGTGCCCGCAAGGTAGAATCCTCAACATTCCTCATTTGACTTTATGATGTCTGTTGTTGGGAATTTTAATTTGTGACCTAGTGGTGGGATTTTCCTGTTATGATTCTTCGTGAATGTATGCAAATTGGGCTAATTTCTGAATTTCGTCAATTTATCTGGGCCCTTTTGTGAGTGTTTAATTTTTCCAATTGTGCCAATTTTCCAGATTTCTCTGTGATTTCAGTTTATATTGTTTGTCTAGATTTCTTTTCCTCTGATAAGGAAGAATCTTTCATAGAATTGGGCACTTTATTCTACTGTAACTGTCAAAATGTGCTTTGGCCTCGATGCACATGCATTTTGTTGAGAATCATGTAGATTTTTTTTTTTATTTTTGATAGGAGAGAATCATGTAGATTTGTAATTTGAAGGGGCAGGAAATGTTTCCTGTTTATAATCTTAGATTTCTTTTCTCTGAAAAGGAAGAATCTTCAATAGAATTTGGCACTTTATTCTCTTTAAGCAGTGAAAATGTTTTCAGTTTATAATCTTAGATTTCTTTTCTCTGAAAAGGAAGAATCTTCGATAGAATTTGGCACTTTATTCTCTTTTAGCAGTCAAAATGTGCTTTAGGCATGATGTATATGCATGCTTTTGAGAATCATGAGATTTGTAATTTGAGGGGCAAAGAAAATAGTTTTCTAGACATTTGTGTCATTTCAATTTATAATCTTTGTCGAGGTTTCTGTTCTCTGAAAAGGAAGATTCTTTGATAGAATTATGCACTTTATCCTCTTGTAATTGAAACATTTCTTTCCTTACCATTGTCGTATCCTATGGCATCATATTCTTGGAAAGCAAAAATACATGAATCGTTATTATTCATTATATAATCTTAGTATTGTGTATCCTAGTCTTTTTGCATGTCATAGGTCATATGTAGTAATACTTGCCAGAACAAGGATTAGTAAGATTTCTATGAGCATCAAATTTTTAAATCTTTGAAGTTGCGTATCCTAGTCTTCTACATATCACGAGATATATTTTCCATGTTAGGAGTTTAAATATAAAACAACACTACTTAGTGTTTATCTACATATTTTAGTCACTTTAATGAGATTTAACTGCACTTTTTTTTAAAAAATATTTTCCATGTGTTATATTATTTTAAAATTGATTGCTTAATGATTTTACATCTCACACCTTTAATATTTCTAGTTGTTTCCAGATGGCTGAATTCTGTAAATTTCTCTTTGCAGAACAAGGTTCCTTTATTATCTGTGGAAGCTTTGCATCATCTGCATATCCTTATTTTTGTCCTAGCCATTGTCCATCTGACATTTTGTGTTCTGACCATTGCTTTCGGCAGAGCAAAAGTAAGTGTCTAATCCACATTATTTGTAAGCTATGATTTTTATAGGAAACTTATTTCTTAATAATTCAATGGTCTTCATATAGATACGACAATGGAAGCACTGGGAGGATGAAATTGCAAAGAAGAACTATGAATCAACTGGTGAGCAATTTCTCCACTTGCATTATATGCTTTCTCTAATAACTTATCAACCTGTAGAGTGTGGGCTTTTTGATGATCATCAAATTTTATATTTAGTAAACATGTTGTTACTTTATACAAACTAAATTTTTGAACTCCCAAATAGCTGTATATCAAGTTTCTTTTTTCCTCAACCCCTGATTTGCATATTGGATAATGGCAGTTCCAAAACCGAAGCTCACTGATGTTCAGCAACATGAATTTATTAAGGATTGATTCCTGGGTTTTGTTAAAGATTCTGCTCTGTTGGGTTGGTTGGTAAGTTCTGTGGTTCAATCTGAATATGTATTCTGCACTTTTCATGCAGAAACACTTCCACAACTTTTCATGAATGGTTCTTCCTGCATTCCTTCTTCAAGCAATTTTATGGCTCTGTGACAAAACTAGATTATCAGACATTACGGTTAGGTTTCATCATGGTAATAGTAGAAGGATGCAAGAAAAAGCCACTGATACTTCTAATAATCTCATACCATATCTTGAATCAATATTATCTATTCCTTTTAATTGCACTATTTTGACAAGTGAAGGATAATTTCGTTTAGCAAATTTTATTCCACTAGACGCAAAAATAGAAAGAAACCAAAAAAAAAAGACCGATTACATTATCACTTTGAACAAATATAACCCCCAATGCTTATTTTGGAATTGTTGCCTCTGAAATTCGGTTCTCAGTTTAGTCATTGCAACTACTGTCATGACATATATCTTGTTGTCACAGTTCCTTCAACTTCAAGGAGGTATCTCAGGATTCATAGTTATTAAATATAAACTATTGTGCTGAAAATTTCATTAATCTGTTAGGATGGCTGAGTGGTCTAGGGCGCCAGACTCAAGTTCTGGTCCTCGTGAAAGGGCGTGAGTTCAAATCCCACTTTTGACACATTAAACATTAATTGTCTTTTTTATTCTTTTTGACAAAAAAAGTCACTAACCATTTTTAAATCATTTCTCTCTCATCATTCAATTTTAAATTTTTAACTCCACCTCTAAACCTTCAACAAATTCTAAATCTTAAAAATATGAATCTTAAATTCTAAACATAAATCTAAAATCTTAATTTTAAGCCTTAAGTTTAACTTTTAAATTCTAAACCTAAACTATGAATTCTAATATGAACTTTAAATATAAACCTTAAATCTAAAATTTTAATATAAACTTGAATCTAAAAATATAAACTATAAACATAAACCCTAAATCATAATTCTAAACCTTAAACTTTAAATTTAAACCATAAACCCTAAAAATGTAAACCCTAAATTCTAATATAAACCTTAAGCTTTAAATATATACTTAAACTCTAAATATTATTAAATAGTTATTAAATGCTCCTTTAATATTTTTATTAATTGTATTAAATATCATTAATTACTTAATGACATAATTAATAATTAATGAGAGCATATTTAATTATTAGGTTAATACTTACTATTGATGAACGAGAGAAATACATTTAATAAGGAGCAAATCTTAACCTCAGCCCATAACATTTATAATAATACAAATATTCTAACAATATTTTATGGGTTTTAATAATTAATGAGAGCATATTTAATTAATGGGTTAATATTTATTATTGACCAATGAGAGAAGTGCATTTAATAAGGAGCAAAATCTTCATCTCAACCCTTAATATTTATAATACTCCTTATGTTTCTTATTATAAGGTCATTTTAATTAAAATATATTTGAGAAAAAGTAGTTAAAATTAGTTAATTTATTAATTTTTGAAAAGCAAAATACAATATTCTAAATTTACTCTCATTTAATGTCAATTAGTTACTACAATGGTCTATTAATTCTCCACATTAATCAAAATGTGAAAATTAAAAAAGAGAGATTATTTATTATGGGCAAATGTGAAAAAAAAAATTCTAAAAATTCATAAAAAGTCTTATATTATGAAATACGCAAAACTTCTAAAAAGAATCGTACAATATAAAACAAAGAGAGTAATATAAACATTCTAATAATCTTTTATGTTGCTCTTAATACATATTATGCATGTTTTAGGTAGGGATGGGAGGGAGTTGAGCTGAGCGGAACTAGGTTAAGCTTAAGCTTGGCCCTTGAAAAATTTAGTGAGCTCAGATTTGGTTCATTTAGTTAGCGAGCTAATTTTTTCGACTCATTCAAAAGCTCACGAGCTGAACTTAATTAAATAAAATGTTAAGATAATATATTACCTATTAATTATATAAAATAGAAAAAGTCTCACACAATTTAAAATAAGACCAAAACCACATAAAACTATAAAATATGGTTAAAATCTATTGTAGATGGAACAAAGATATGATATTACAACTCATTTTTGGTGTACCATCGTTTTTTTTGGGTGTTTCTTACTGCAGTGGTATTATCATTTTCTTTAATGCTTCTTTCCAATTCATTTTCAATATATGCAATGCTTCTATTTTGAAAAAAAAAAAATCTATATTGAGACTTGAGTCATTGATAATTTTGACTATTTATTTTTAATCTTTATTATTATCAATTACCTATAGGAATTTAATTAGATAAATTAACGAGAGCATACTTCTTAGTTCTTATTATTTAAAAACATAACATTAGTTTTATATATATATATATATATATATATATATATAGTTATATATAAAATATAATATAATATGGGCGAGCTAGTTTGCGGGTAACCTATGTTAATTCAAGCTCAACTCATTTAATAAATAAGCCAATTGTTGGCTCAAGCTCGACGTATTAACTTATATGCAAAGCTTATCGAGCCGAGCGAACTTACAAGCCAACTCAGTTTATCTCCATCTTTAAATTTAGAAATGAGAAAATTACATCATGTAATTTAAAAATATGTTACACTTAAGTTTAATTTTTAACAATTGACTAACAAATGTGTTAGTTTATATTACGTGTGTTTTAGGAATGAGGAAATTACATCATTTAATGTAAAAATGTATTACACTTAAGTCTAATTTCTAACAATTGACTAGATGTGTTGATCAATAGTTAACAAAACTAAAATACCACAAATATTCTAATAATTCATAAATTTGACCTCCCTTATAATATGGATTCCTGGGCAAATATAAGAATTGAATTTATTGTAAGATAGTATTAGTTTTTGGATACACAAGAGAATTGAATCTCAATCTTCCTAGATACTATCCAAGCTTCAAACCAATAGCCCACAGTAGCAGCTAGTATTAGTTACTTGTAATGCTTAAGTGGTTAGCAATAAAGGCACTTGCATAAAACTGATTTCAGAATTCTAAATTGTGGGAAACGTTTTATGAATGATTTTCTTCTAAGAAGATCCCCTTTCAATAAGTTTCCAGATTTTTACTTTACAATGGTATTTATGAGCTATAAATTTATTATCAAGTGTTTTAATTCACAATTAATTGAATTTAAGCTAATTAAATGACTCAGATTTTAATCTGAGGTAAAACTCTCTCAAAAATATTTTTTGTATATATAAAAACTTAAATTTAAATCAATATATTTAAATAACCTTAATTCTTTACCACTTAAACCAACACCGTGTAATTTCATTGTTCTATTTGTCATATTTAATCTTTAATCTTAAATTTCTATTATTAGAATTTTGACAAACTTCTAAAACAATTGTAGGCACGAAGAGCTCCAGCTTAAAGAGATAAAGCCAATAAAGAATGTTTGGATTAATTAGCTGTTGAATTCAGATTCTACAGCTTTGAAGACAATCTTTTTTTCGGATTTTTCTTTTCTTTTGCCTTAAAAACAATATAATCATTTTTCTTAATTTTTTAAGCTAATTGAATTATTCTTTTTAAGTTGATTAGTCATGACATTGCTTTCATGTTACCTTTGGTGGGCTTAATGAGCCAATGATATAACTACCCAAAATCTGTTAGATGCAAAATCAATTATGTATCTTAACATAACATTTTCAATTTTTTATTTAAATTAGTTTTGATATAATAATTGAGTTAATGGTTAAGGCTTTTATCTACTTAAACTTTTAAATTAAATTAGCTTTTAACAAAATTAACAAAAGATATATCAAAAAAGAAAACAATGTAAGAATGAGATTGATATATTGTTCCAATTTATATTTACTGATTTAATAAAAACTAAGTTGAGCTTTATTTTATTTTTTTTCAGGTTAAAAATAGAGAGTTTAAAATTTTACTATCACCCTTCATTATGGGGATGAATTTATAATTACTATTCTTTATTTCAAAAAAAATAATAATTAAACTCTTTAAAGCTTTTAATCTCTTATATTGTTGGTATTTGATTTGATTGAAATGGTTTTTCACTTGGCTTTTTTGGTTTGGTGGTGTGCCTAAAGAAGTTGCTATGAAACATCGAGACACTCGTTTCACAAAATAAAAGATATGTATACTTTGGTGCTTGTGCGTGTTGTCACAATTTCTTCAACTCCAAGGTAATAGGTATCTCAGGATTTATAGTTATTAAGTATAAAATATTGTGCTAAATCATCGTTATCTGTCAGGATGGCCATGGCTGAGTGGTCTAAGGCGTCAGACTCAAGTTATTTTTTATTCTTTTTCATAAAAAAATCAGTAACTATTTTTAATTCATTTCTCTGTTTTCACTAAACTTTACATTTCTAACCCTACCTCTAATTCTTGAACAATTTCTAAACTCTAAAATATAGAATTTAAACTTTAAATAAAAATTATAAATTCTAAATAGAAATCTTAAATCTTAATTTTAAGTCATAAACTTAAATCTTAAATTTTAATATGACCTTAAATATAAACTTTAACCACAATCTTTAAACCCTAAACTCTAAATATAAATCATAAACCCAAAAACATAAATTCTTATATAAATCCTAAATCTTAAATATATACATAAACTCTAATTATAATCAAATATTTATTAGATGCCCTTTAATATTTTTATTAATTGCATGAAATATCGTTAATTACTCAATGACATAATTAATAATTAATGATAGCATATTTAATTAGCAAGTTAATATTTTATTATTGACGAACAAGGAGTGTTTTTAATAAGGAGCAAAATATTAACATTATCCCTTAACATTTATAATAATACAAACATCCTAACAATGTATTCTGGGTTTTAATAATTAATGAGAACACATTTGATTAGTGGGTTAGTATTTATTATTCACCAACTTCATTTATTAACTACTATTTACACAATTTAAGTAATGAGAGTAGTAATCAAAGTGAGATAAAAGCACAATTTAACAAGAATAAGATTTAATGGGATTAAAGCCCAAGTTCAAGATTTCACTTCTGGTCTAAGTTATGAATATGACTAATTCACTATACTAATTATATTAACTATATGATTGTCTAATTCCTATTAAAATTTAATATCTTGATAAATTAACCCTTTTTCCTAAATAATTACTCAATCTCTTGATATAATTTAGTTAGGAAAAGACACTAAACTCTAAGATATTGTCAATAATAAAATAACTTGTGTTTGCTTATCTTTAGTTTTCACCCAAGTTGTAGCAATTGATTTAAAAAGCAATTCTATAAACCACATCTTTGTGCGAATCATAGACATTTAATCATTCTATAGGTGGCTAATCTATAATAAGCATTAAGCATAAAATCAAATACTTGAAGAATCCAATGAAATTGAATATATATGAAATTATATTAATCTATAACAAAGAACCATAGACTACATTCCTCCTCTAATGAAAAGTTTAATTAGATATAATTATAGAAATAAACACATAATATGAAAAAGAAATCATTGTTCCGAAGAAACACAGTATATTAATGTCCATCTTGGTATTTTTCTTGTTAATTTGGAAAGATAAGTGCAATTTCCTATTGAGATCTAATGGCTTCCTAAAGTGGAACATCTTCAGGGTCCACATCAATGGTTCAAAAGTCTGGTTCAGAGTTCAATTTGCAGGCCCTTATGGACCAGAGGAAGAGAAAGAGAACGATATAAAATCGTGAATCTGCAAGAAGGTCTCAGATGAGAAAACAGAAGCATTTGGATGATTTGGTGGAGGAAGATAATTCGAACCAAATGGAGTTGGGTTTGTTAGAGTTCCATAGCCGGATGCCTCCAACAGTCCACAGGTGGAGGCCTCCATGAGCTGGAGGTCTCCAATAATGATACCCTTAATGAGTGAAAAATGACAGCCCAATTAGTATATTTTAACCTAATTTTCAAAACAACAATATTTTAGTAATATGTTTTGAAATATCACTAAAACAATAAATAGTTATTATTTTTACATTTTTATAGTGTTTTAGCTAAAGTGATCTAAGTGTATCAATGTTGTTGTGAGCCATCTAAATATGAATGCAATTAAGAGAAAGTATGCTACCTCTGCCATCTCTAAAATTCCAATATGGTGTTATTGTTAGCTCTAAGGGTATAGTTACCTTTTGATCAAATATGTATTCATGAATTAAACAATACAGGTGAATAATTTTTAAATTAGGAATTTAAAGTTAAATTAATCTGATTATTAATACCATAGTTCTATAAGCATTGGAGATAGGCAATTTGAAAAGGTAAAGTCTTACAATGCTTGGTAGATGCTCCACTTCCCCAGATGGGGTGAAACCATTTCTTTGGCCACTTACAATCTCTAGAATCAATATACTAAATAAAAACATCTAATTTCATTGAAACATGACTTTGGTTGAAATACTTCCATGTCATATATCCTCTGCACGTTAATATGGTGATCCTCGTTAAATATGAACTATGTTGAATGTCTTAATATCCATGATGGAAGTAGTCTTTAATTTGATTCATTTTAGAAGTACAATTATCAGAGTAAATAATTAGTTTCAACATGTTTTTCTTACAAGGTGACCCCCGCTCTATTTTATGTCTTGTTATGACTTTGAACAACTTTGAACAATTTTGCTATCTTAAAGTCTGATATTTTTAGTTTCATCATTTTCTCTAAGAGAATGTTACTTACTTTAAGGTGACGATAAATAGTCCATAACTAGAAATTTTTGTGAAGATAAAGAAGTTCTCTAGCAATGCCTAATAACACTTTATACTATCTATTCCAATCTAAATGGACACACCTTATTGGATCTACATATTTGAGCCAAAATAGATTATATTACTTTATGCTTAGAATATCTCTTCACTTAGCTAAGAGCAAGAGTTGTTCGGGTTTGAAAGTAAAAGAGCTAAGATCACTTAAATATATTAATTTAGACTTCATATATATATATATATATATATATATATATATATATATATATATATATATATATATATATATAGAGTTTTGTCTCAGTTTAAATTCTTTAATTAGTTTGAATTAGATTAATGATCTAATAATATGCTCATGCTTCACAAACACCTGGTAATCAAGTACAAAAAGACAAAACGAAAGCATTGCGCGTTCCAATTAATCTTCTTCAATGCTGTTACATTGGAGTGAGACAATATGAAGCAGACAAGGGTCACTAGTGAGGCAGAATCAGTGGGAAGCATGAACATTTCTGTGTTGAATGCTGGATGTTTCAAATAATAATGGAGATTCCATGGTTCAAACTTTTCAATCTGATCTATTCATACAATAAATTAATATGGCAGCTTCTGTATTATAATTTAATGCTTGTTGGGTTATTCCAAGTGTTACCATATGTTTATGTTCAACCTTTGGCCAACATACATTTATTATTTTAATTGATAATCTTGTCTTTTCACTTTATTTACTCCCCCTTCCATAGTTCTTCGATGGTTTTATAGGCTCCATTTGTCTGATGAGTAAAAGAGGCACTAATTACTATCTTCTCCTACATCAATAAGTTTTCAAATAATAAATCAGTCACTTACAATGAAACCCTTTCTCCATATGCTATTTATTTAAAATTCTGAAATGTGATTATGATTTGCATGCAAATGCCGAATGTTGTCAATTAAATTTCCCAAATCAAAGCAATTGACTTGTTATTTTTTCTTTATCATCTCTATCTATGTTTCATGTAGATATTATTAAGTCTGTCAAATTATAATTAATTTAGTTTGAATCAGGTTAAATTATAAAAATAAAAAAATATTAAATTTTAACATAATTATATTCTATAAATTTGAGTTGGGTATGATTTAAAATTAATTGTAATAAAATATTAATTTGATTATAATTAATTAATCATATAAAATTTCATACAAATCAATTAAGTTGGTTGACAGTCTATCGATTAGAATCAACGATTTGTAATAAACCGAATCAATGATTAACTTTTGTAATTCATTAATTTGTGTTTTTGGAACTTTTCTAGGTGGGGAGATACAATGCCACACTCAGTTGTTGGTATAGGTGGACATTATTAGGTGTGCGCTTAACCACCCTACCTTTATGCAATGCTTAGTTGGAGGGAAAAGATTTTAATGGAAGGGAAAGAAAAATGAAGAGAAGAAGTAAATAAATTATTTTTATTTTAACTATTAATATTTGTGGGGCATGAATTTATTATTAAATTTTTTAAATTAAAATTAATTTAGTTCAAACTAATTAGATGACCTAAACCAAATACAACTTTTTCAAAGATATTTTTTTATATATGTATGGACTCGAACTCAAATTAACATACTTAAATAACTTTAACTTTTTTTTATTAGAATTAACTCCTATTAGTAATTAATTTATTATTATAATCTTAGAGGGTATTTTGATAAAAAGGATTTTTTTTAAAAAAAAAAAACCTTAGGAATTCTAATTTAGGATTTCTTAATTTTTATGTTTGATGTAAATTTTTTAAGAAATAGAATTCTAAGAAACACGTTTTTTAAGATTCTTTTTTAAACAAATTTTATTAAAAAAATCTCATAGAAAAGGGTGAGATTATAATTTTTAACTTTTTAAGAATATCTTTTCAAAAAATTTAGACCTTTTAAGGATATTTTAAATCCTAAACCCAATCATATTTTAAGAATGTTAAAATAAATCTTAAAATTTATATTTTTTATTACTTATAAATTCAAAAATTTTAAAATAACTCTATCTACCAAACACCCCGTATCACCTCTCAAATTTGGGGTAAAGAAACAT
This sequence comes from Bauhinia variegata, assembly GCA_022379115.2. Taxonomy (NCBI): domain Eukaryota; kingdom Viridiplantae; phylum Streptophyta; class Magnoliopsida; order Fabales; family Fabaceae; genus Bauhinia; species Bauhinia variegata. Next base: position 12,655,327 of record CM039427.1, on the reverse strand, counting down.
AGGGGAAGAGAGTGAATTTTAAAAATAAAAATCCCACCTAAAATTTGAACGAAACAAAATAGTTTATATATATATATATAAACTCCCCTCCCTCTAAATTCCTCAATAAGCAAACCCTAAGTCACTTTTTAAGACTGATTACATGAATATTATGTTAATATAAAGGGTATTTAATTGAATATTTCATGTGTATTTAATTAGAGACTTTTTTTTTTTTATGTTTAATGCAAATCCAATTTGAAAATCCTAAAAGGGAAAGTAATGGAAAAATTCTTTTTTATGGGACACTAGAAGATATATTTTCTTTTCTTTTTGGTTGAGACTATATCTTTAAATTTTAGGAAACTTAAAATTTTCAATTCAAATTAAATTTTACTAAAATAAAATGGCTTGATACAATAAACATTTTTTTTATGAGACTATATTTTTAACATCATAACTATTACTAATAATAAGTGACTTAATTAATGAACAAAATAAGTTAAGTAATAAAAAAATTTATACAATATCAAAAGTTTGAGCTATTTGTCAAATAAAAAATTTAAACATATCCTTAGCCACTAGACGCAAGCTATCCCTACTTACTCCTTTTTTCTTAATTCAAATATTTAACTATTAGATATAAAATAAATAATAAAATTAAATAATAAACACAAATAAATAAATATATAATATATAAATAGTTTTAAAAATAATGATATTAATAAATTAATTAAAATTTAAAAATAAAATAAATAAATATACACTATTAAAATAAATACTAAATAGTGTTATAAAATTTATATTACTGTTTGTATTTCAGAATTTTTATTTAGGATTTATTGTTTAAAATTTAAGTTATTAAGATTTAGTTTCTAAAGTTTAGGTGCAAAAGTAATTACTTAAAATGTTTAAATTTTATAATTTAGAATTAATTTAGGGTTTGTAATTTTTTTTTATTGCACGAAAGAATAGTTTGTAGTTTAGGATTTGTAATATATACATTTAAGATACTACCAAAATTTATCATCACTAATAACTTTAGAGTTTGTAGTTTAAGATTTTATAATTTAAAATTCATTATTTATTATTTAATATTTAAGGGGTAAAGATTGAACTTTAAAATTTTAAAATTTGAGAAAATAGTATAGTGAATTTCACAACATTTCTAATTATTTTTATTTTCTTTAATTAGTTATTTTCTAACTATTTTTATTATTTATATTTAAAAATATATTATATTAATTTTTTTTATTTTACTAATTAATAACTTAGTTATTTTTAATTCATCAATTAATACTTGAATTAATTAAAATTACAATTAAAAATTAAAAGAAAAGGAAAACATATGGAAGGTCGTATCATAATAATCATGACTTTCCTTGTACAATTAAAAATATAAATGTGAAAAAAATGGTATCATAATAATATAACAAAAGTTATATTTTTATTATACGATTTTTAAAATGTGGTATATATTAATAAATAATTTTAAATTTAATATATATCATAAAAAACCAATTAAAAAGCCTCTGAACGAGAAAATAATATTTATTTATTTATTTATATAAAAAGTCCATGGTTTTGGTTATTAACCAAAAAAAGAAAACAGTCAATAGTTTTAGTTGAGCACATGGAGCCTTTTAATCGGATCATAATGGAGCTGGTTAATCAATCAATTTATTATAAATAACAATAATGATAATTATCCTTATATTTTTAACAAAAGAAAAAATAAGACAATGACGATAAAAAAAATAATTTATAAAAGAAGACTCATTTCTATAAATAATTTCAAGTCAATCCATTTTTATAAATAATTTTCTACAAAAATCTACCACATTTCCAACCTTTGTATAATATATATATATATATATATATATATATATATATATATATATATATTTTTTTTTTTTCTTTTTTTCATATTTCCTTATTCTCTAACGCGCATTCTACACGAGGATCTCAAAGGGTAACGTTAACAAGAAGACAAACATGAAATCTTATGCCATTAAAAAATAAAAACACAAGATGAAACGAGCGGCTTGATGTTGGAACCTACTACAGAGAATTACAGGACAAATATTTCAACATGGTATGACGGCGATGGTGTGCATAGCCAGACGTTACAGCTGAGCACTGTGTCCATAGAAAGCAGTAGCAAGAGTGGATAGAAAGATAAGCTCAGAGTCAGTAACACACAGGTGGGAGAAAGAAACAATGAGTGGAGGGGAAGGAGAAGGAGAGACTCTAGAGTTCACAGCCACATTGGTAGTCGCCGCCGTTTGCACTGTAATCGTCGCCCTTTCTCTCATTGCCAAACGTTTCCTTCATTATGGAGGAAAATTTCTCAAGAACCACCACCAGAAGCCGCTCTATGAAGCCCTTCAGAAAATCAAAGAAGGTTCTTTTTCTTCCCCCCCCCCCCCCCCCCGTATTTCTCTCTCTTATGCTTTCTATTTTTCCGGCACTTCTAGTCCAATCCCTTCAACGGCTTGTCAGAAATTTCTGATCTGGGAAATGGATTTGTGAAAATTTGACTTTTTTTTGGCTCAGAGTTGATGCTTTTGGGTTTCATATCTCTGCTGCTAACGGTGTCGCAAAATGCCATAGCCAAAATCTGCGTCCCACTGGGTGTGACGCAGCATTTGCTACCCTGTAGCCTAGCGGAGAAAGAACATCACGGAACAAAAACACCCACATAGCATTTCCGGAGCTTTTTTTCTTTCCCTGACATTTCTGGCACTGCAAGGCGACTTCTTGCTGAGGCTACAGTGGAGGAGTCAGAGGAAGTATCCACAGCCCATTACTGTGCCCGTAAGGTGGAATCCTCCGCATTCCTCAGTTGATTTTATGATGTCTGCTGTTGGGAATTTTAATTTGTGACCTAGTAGTGGGATTTTCCTGTTATGATTCTTCGTGAATGTATGCAAATTGGGCTAATTTCTGAATTTCGTAAATTTATCTGGGCCTTTTGTGAGTGTTTAATTTTTCCAATTGTGCTAATTTTCCAGATTTCTGTGTCATTTCAGTTTATATTGTTTGTCTAGATTTCTTTTCCTCTGATAAGGAAGAATCTTTCATAGAATTGGGCACTTTATTCTACTGTAGCTGTCAAAATGTGCTTTGGCCTCGATGCACATGCGGTTTGTTGAGAATGTAGATTTTTTTTTTTTTGATAGGAGAGAATCATGTAGATTTGTAATTTGAAGGGGCAGGAAAATGTTTCCAGTTTATAATCTTAGATTTCTTTTCTCTGAAAAGGAAGAATCTTCGATAGAATTTGGCACTTTATTCTCTTTAGCTGTCAAAATGTGCTTTAGGCATGATGTATATGCATGCTTTTGAGAATCATGAGATTTGTAATCTTTGTCGAGATTTCTGTTCTCTGAAAAGGAAGATTCTTTAATAGAATTATGCACTTTATCCTCTTGTAATTGAAACATTTCTTTCCTGACCATTGTTCTATCCTATGGCATCATATGCTTGGAAAGGAGCAAGACATGAATCATTATTATTCATTATATAATCTTAGTATTGTGTATCCTAGTCTTTTTACATGTCATAGGTCATATGTAGTAATAATTGCCAGAACAAGGATTAGTAAGATTTCTATGAGCATCAAATTTCTGAATCTTTGAAGTTGCTTATCCTAGTCTTCTACATATCACGAGATATATTTTCTATGTTAGGAGTTTAAATATAAAACAACACTACTCAGTGTTTTTCTACATAATTTTGTCACGTTAATGAGATTTAACTGCACTTTCTTTTTTAAATATTTTCCATGTGTTAAATTATTTTAAAACTGATTGCTTAATGATTTTACATCTCACACCTTTAATATTTCTAGTTGTTTCCAGATGGCTAAATTCTGTAAATTTATCTTTGCAGAACAAGGTTCCTTTATTATCTGTGGAAGCTTTGAATCATCTGCATATCTTTATTTTTGTCCTAGCCATTGTTCATGTGACATTTTGTGTTCTGACTATTGTTTTCGGCAGAGCAAAAGTAAGTGTCTAATACACATTATTTATAAGCTATGATTTTTAAAGGAAACTTATTTCTTAATAATTCAATTGTCTTCATATAGATACAACAATGGAAGCACTGGGAGGATGAAATTGCAAAATCAACGGTGAGCAATTTCTCCACTTGCATTATATGCTTTCTCTAATAACTTATCAACTTGTAGAGTGTGGGCTTTTTGATGATCATCAAATTTTATATTTAGTAAACATGTTATTACTTTATACAAATTAAATTGTTGAACTCCCAAACAGCTGTATATCAAGTTTCTTTTTGCCTCTTAACCCCTGATTTGCATATTGGATAATGGCAGTTCCACAACCGAAGCTCACTAATGTTCAGCAACATGAATTTATTAAGGATCGCTTCCTGGGTTTTGGTAAAGATTTTGCTCTGTTGGGTTGGTTGGTAAGTTCTGTAATTCAATCTGAATATGTATTCTGCACTTGTCATGAGAAAAACTTCCACAACTTTTCATGAATGGTTCTTCCTGCATTCCTTCTTCAAGCAATTTTATGGCTCTGTGACAAAACTAGATTATCAGACATTACGGTTAGGTTTCATCATGGTAAGATTATAGCATGCAATATTTGTGTTCAAATAATCTATAAGCTGATAATAAGCCGGTGGCTTAGCCTCTAAGCAAGAATTCTAATGCTGTTCTTTTGTATGTTTCTCTGTTATAGACTCACTGCAGAGGAAACCCAAAGTTCAATTTTCACAAATACATGATACGTGCCCTTGAAGATGATTTCAAGCAAGTTGTTGGTATAAGGTAAGTTCTTCTATATAATAACTTTTCACTAAATAGTAAAACTTCTATGCTTATCATACTTAGAGCCTATTTGGATTGGCTTCTAGAAAATGGAGAAGCCAAAGGGAGAAGTAGAAGTAAAAGTTAAAAAGAGAAGCATCTTCTCTCCTATTTCTAAAAAAAGCATGATTTTGGCTTTTGGAGGTGCTTTTCTTCTAAAAAAGCCGAACTGTGAATTTTTGTATAAAATGCTTTTTCAAATTCAAAGCAGAAGCAGGTTTGCAAAAGCCAATCCAAATGGGCTCTTATTTGTCAGATAGCTTTTGCCTTATTTGTAAAATTACTGATTCTGTGTGGTGACCGTTATATTTTTATGATTGCAGTTGGTATCTTTGGGTTTTCGTGGTTGTCTTCTTGTTGCTTAACATTAATGGTATGCATTTAACTTTACAGTTCTGCTATAATGTAGTTATATCTTCTCTTTATACAAATGGATATTGTTAGATAGCATTTCTTGTGAGCTAAATGCTCATGATAGATTAGAGTTTGTTTTATATCTCTACATATTTAAAAGAGGACAAACTAAAATGAAAAATGTATTGATTCCTCAATCTTGTTGTTTTATTGGACAAATTTCATGGATCAAGATTTCCATAATACCCTATAGATGGAAAAGGAAAGGAAACTCTCATGGTTCGCATAATTATATAACATTACACTCAATCTTGAAATAGAGATGTTTTTGTCGCTTTTTCAGGTTGGCATACATATTTCTGGATAGCTTTCATTCCTTTCGTTGTAAGTATCTTAATTAAGTTATTTCTGTCTTTCTTATGGACATGTAAAGAGTTGTGCATGTATTTTTCTCCGCTTGCAGATTCATCATGCATTCATGTGAATTTATGAAATATAATTATTTTATTGATAGGAGAGAAAAAATAAATGGAGTGGTATGAAATTTCTTTGTAATTCAAATAAAGATATTTCAAACTGAACCAACATTGTATTTTTCATTAACCGGATGGTGAGCCATAGTTTTCTGTTGTGTTCTTTATCTGCAAACATACCAGGATATTGATCTTGGGTATCCTTCCAATTCCAACTATTATAGAACAAAATCTCATTTGTCGGTCCTGATTTGTTACTCTCTACTATCTGATATAATTTACTTACTGGTGTTAAATGGGTTGATTCATGACACTTTGCAGTTGTTTTCCTTGGGAAAAAAAAAAATCTTGGAGAAAGAAAATGCGCAAGATAGAAAACTGAATTGTTAGTCCAGTTACAATTTCAATGTTTTCTCTTATTCGAAGTTTTGCTTGCATTTCATAATTTGTAATGCTTGTGTGAGAAATCCTTTCTTCTTTGTATACATGTCATATGTATGTGCAAGTGTTGGCCCTTCTAGTGGTTGTCTTGTTGACAAAATATGCATGGGGACCACCAAGTCATGAGTCTAGTGGTACCTCCTCTAGTCATAGGATGCTTTCTATTCCCCTTTTCCCAGGACATTGTGCTTTTATGTAACCAAAAATGAAATAAATGACCTGAGTCTAGACCAACCTCCTCTAGCCCTAACCCACCCAACCGACCAAAACCAATGCATTTCAGTAACTTCTCCATTATACAATATTGACATAAACTACTCCATTCACTTACGGTGTTTGCCATAGAAGAATCAATGCCCTGAATCGTGGTCACGTAAATCTTGCTGATATCTTGTTCATGAATTACAAAGTTTCTCATTTTTGTGGATCTTGACCTTAGCAACAAACAGCAGCTCGCTTAATGAGCTGTAATGACTAATTAATTAGTTGTGGACCATCAGATCAAGAGACAATTATGGCGTAAGAGCAACTTTTTAGTACTAAAGTCGGGCCACATGGATGAATGAGATGAAATTTGTTGAAAAATTTAACCATACGAGACACAATTGTAATATATTAGGTGTAGTGTCACTATTTTAGGCTAAGCTCAATTGAAGTGATATAATAAAGAAATAAAGGAGTAATAGGCTTCATTTAACTTTTGTCATGGAATTAATGTGCTGATGCTTAAAAATATAGCAACTCATATTTTGGCGATGAGTCCAATACTAGAAACACTATTTAAAAAGGACTATTGTCTTTGGATTAGCTAGAATGTTAGAGTTGTGTCATTTATTTCCCATCTAATGTAACTATTTTCTCTAAGTCTTCTTTTGACAATTCTTCTTTATGATAACTTGTGTCATCGGAATATAAACCATTGACATGAGGAAGATGTCCTGACCTGTTTCTCTTAACATCCCAGAAATTTCTATTCTCACCCTTATATCATTTTGTTTTGGCATACATAATTTTGCACCTACCCCTCATAACACTCAAACATCCTTAACCTTTCTTCCACCTTATCGGTCTATTTCTTCATTCTCAAACCCCTGCTACCAGTCTCTCTTTCTACCTCATCACAACCTTCTCTCTCTATCTAGCTCTTATTTTATCTGGTCCACATCACCCCTTAGCTATTTGGTGCATTTATTTTTCTCAAGAGAGTTTTTATATATTAGATTTTTCATGTAGAATCTTGCTTCTTGACAGTTTCTATACATTCATCTTCTGCATTTTTTCTTTCTACGTTTTATAGGCTTTCAGATTATTCAAATGATTGGGAATGATATTTTGTAATGTTATAGAAGATAATAATTTATATTCTATAATTTGACAAGTTTACGATTTAAGCTTTTGAATTATATAATCCATAACAATTATGTTTTGTGGGAGTTACGAATTATATATAATTCAAAAACTTAATACATAAACTTACTACACACTACAAAACAACAGTCTGGATTATCCAAATAATCCAAAATCATGTAAAACCTAAAAAGACTCTTGCTAGCTTCCTCACACGAAGTCAAAGCTCCTCAAGACGATGTTAAAATCTTTAGAATTCTGGCTCATCCTAACAGCTATGGCCAAAAAAAAAAAAAAAAAAGGAATAAATAAACACTCTTTATAAGGAATGAGGCTTGTGTTAGTAATTGCCAAATCTCCCTAGAACCTCTCATTTGCACTGTGCCTTTTAGTTCTACATATGTATTCCTTCTCTCTTCCGCTGCTCTCCTTTTACATGGTAAAAGGCCTGCAACTGCAAAAATGATGCAAATACTTTCATTTCTCTCTGGCGCTTTTGGTTTCCTGGGAATTGTTGGCGTGCATTTGCCACCAACTATCATGTAGTGGTTCCTATATCTGCCTTTCTTGCTTGTTTCTTGATGTTCACCATTGCAACTTTTATTTAGGAGTACGCAAATATGAGTTACTGAATTCTATTTATTATCTAAACTTGTTGATGTAATTACGGCTTGCTTGTAATTAGGGTTTTGTTAGGCTTTTGATTAAAGTTTCAAAGGGGGGTTTATTTTAATTTTATTTCGAATTATTTTTTTTTTCTATTGTTATCTATACTAGAGTTTTTTTTTTTTTTTTTCTTTCTTTCTTAACATTGAGACTCTTTTATTTAGTTGATTACTATTAAGAAACTTGTCTGTAAATATGTTACTTTTGAATATTATGTGAGTATTTCATTCAAAGAATATGTTAGCTATTTTTTTGATTTTGGGTTTTCTCTTGCGATCTTAACCTTTCTTTTACGTCACTTGTATTCCTTCAAGTAAAAATTTGGGGGGTAGTATAATTCATCAATCTACTAATTTTAAAAGTTACTTTCTCTCTTCTCTAGAAGATCATGGTGGGTGAAACTATCATCTGGTTAAGGAGGCTGAGACTAAAAGTTGAAATTTTTGTTGGATCCAAAATTTGGTAAGATCTCGTATATAATAACTATATAATACTAAAAAAAATACTACAGCCATGCATGCATCCTCTTGTATCCCCTTTCTCATTTTATTTTCTTACCAAGTACGTTATATAGTTTGACTTCCCGACTAGTTGGGTTCTGATTTATCCTATTCGAAAGAAAAGCTTCATGATGATGGCATTCAGGGGAATACATTGTCAAATGTAAGTAAATCCTTGGGTTAATCTTCTGCATTAGTCATGCCTAATGTTTGGTATGAAATTTTGGAGGCACAGGGAGGGATTTTGAGTAAATCACCTTATTTGGTTCATTAAATTAGAGGGAGGGGAGGGAAACTTAGGAGCAAAAATTTCTTAATATTTCCCTCCCAAAATGGAGAGATTTTGCAAAATTATTGTGTTGTCCTTCTTATTATATATCTCTTTCTCACTTTTTCTTACTTATAAGAATATAATAATAAATTTACTCTTCTCTTCCTCTCCTCTCCCCTTCTATTACAAATCAAATAAGGGAAGATCCCTCTCCATTAAAATCCCTCTCCTTTGCTCCTTTCCGTTGAACCGAACATTGCATAATGGTTCTGGCCTTCTTTATTCTCTTCTATTTGATTAAGATGATTGATACTTAATTGACACAATAATCCTCGCTCCTTATATATATTATACTAACAAAGAAATAGATTTGGGAAAAAAATTTCTTATAATGATAGAATCGAATATTACAAGGAGCACACTTCCTACAATAGACATTCAAGTAGAGAAGCACAACTAGAAACAAACCCAACAAACTCTAACAGCTTTATAAGCTCCCCACATCCATACAACAGCACATAACACCATTATACATCACAATATATCAATACCGCCATATACTGTTATATGCACTGACTCCCTAGGCTATTGGAATTCCAAGAAGGATATTCGGCAGGAAGGACAAGCCATCAATATGATGCGTTTTGAAAGTTGACCATTGACTCTGTGTGACTTGTATCAAAATATAACCACTGCTTATTTTGGAACTTGTTGGCTCCAAAATTGTCTTCTTAGTTTAGCCACTACAACTGGTGTGATGATATAGACCTTGTCACATATGTGGCTCAGGAAATGGAAATAAGCATGCCTCCATGAACTACAGATGAGTAAAGATCCCCAAAACGCCCAAAAACTTGTGATGAATCCTAGTGCCATGCTCAAATAAAATGGATGTATTTTATCCCAATCCCAGCCTTGTGCTTGGCCTTGTCTGTGATGTGAATCTTGCAATGACTCCTCTGGTGGGCACTTGGAAGTTAGTGGATGGCCACAAAGATTGGGGTTGCCCATATAGGAAGAGGAGTCAAATGTATCAAGATGATTTCCACTTGGAATTTCTCCGGACAAATTGTTGTTTGAGACATTCCAAATCTGAAGTTCGTCCATAGTGGCTATGCTTGTGGGAATGCTGCCTGATAGTTGATTCATAGACAAGTCAAGAGCTTCCAAAGATTTCATTTCACCAATGTTTAAAGGAATAGAGCCATTTAGTTTGTTTCTTGACAAATTCAATGACTTCAACCCAACATGTCGTGTAATTTCTTGTGGAATGTCTCCTGATAAGCTATTTGATGATAAATCAATTATTTTCAATGAACTAAGGGCCCAATCTCCAGCATAATGTCCAGAATAAACATAATAGTTTCTCTTCCAAATCAGTGCGAAGGGCACAAGGTCATGATAATGCAGAATAAGATATGGGTGAGAAATATATTCTCCTTCAAAATCTATTCTAGAATATAAACCATTAATATAAGGAGTGTTCTGCTTTACAACCATATTAGGAAACACACATTGTGGAATGGCTCCTGATAATTGATTCAAAGAAATTGCTAATATCACAAGCTCCTTTAGTTGGCACAACTGTAGTGGGATGTATCCTTCAAATGCATTAGAACTCAAGATTAGTGCCTTCAGAGGCTGCAATTCTTCCCCAATCCATGTTGGTATGGTGCCTGATAACTGGTTATACCCGAGGTCAAGTAGAACTAAGCTTTTACAATTTTTCAAAGATAATGGAATTTTCCCAGAAATGTTGTTTCTGTCCAAACTCAACGTTAGAAGTGTTATTAGGCTGCCAAAGGAGTCTGGGATCGGACCCGATAAATGGTTGTTTGCTAAGTTTAATGTGGTTAAACTTTGCCCATAGGTCCAACAGTTTGGGATATTTCCTGATAGATTATTGAAAGATAAATCCAGTACATCCAATGAGTTATTGACACCCAACATGGCACATACATGTGAAATAGGCCCAAAAATGGTGTTCTCTCCTAGATCAAGAACGTTTATATTTTGTGGAAACAGAGGTAGAGGACCACTAAAATTATTTTTACTCAAATCAAGATAGATAAGAGAGATGTAGGATGATAGATCAGGCACAAAACCAGTAAGGTGATTGTAAGAAAGGTTTAAATACCGAATCGTAGGAGAGAGACTCCAAAACCAGTCTGGCACTGCATCTGAGATGTCAGCACAAGATAAGTCAATTATATAGAGGCTCTTTTGCGGTTGTATCCATCTTGGAAACTCAGGGCCTAATCGACAATGTGCCAAACGGAGCACTTCTAGTTCAAAACTAGGAACCCAATCATCCTTCAAATTTATTGTCAAGCGATTTGAGGATAAAGCCATCTCTTTCAAGTTTCTGAATTTATCTAGATGTGCCTCAGTTATGACACCCTCAAAGTTATTTTGAGAAAGATCCAAAGCAACTAATCCAGAAAATTGTGCAAGACAGTTCTCTAATGTACCATTTAGAAGATTGTTCCCAAGATACAATTCTTTCAACAATGAATGTCTTTGATTGGCAAGTTCACGCAACGTTGATGGTATTGGACCAATCAGATTGTTTTTTGAGATATCAAGACTAACAAGTGACTTCATATTATGGAATTTATCAGGAATTTGACCTTCGAATTTGTTCTGGCTGAGATAAAGATGTCGAAGTCTATGACCAGCTTCAAACAACCAATCAGGTATTGTAACATTAAAATAATTCCTTCGGAGATCGAGAACTTCAAGAGAAGTAATGTTAACATAAGGCAGACTTAAGGGATGATTTGAAAGTTCGCAAGAAGCTAAATGCAACTCCACAAGAGAAGGTAGCATATTTAATGCATCATGCCAATTCTCTACACTGCCAATTTGAACATAACTCAAATCAAGTACCTTCAAGGAAGAGAGGCCATGAAGCCAGTCAAGGTTATTGACTATCAAGTTAAAATCATTCGAAGATAAAACAAGAGATTGTAGGCATGAGAGGTTTCCAAGCTGATAAGGAATGTTTCCACTGAAATTGGCAGAAGATAGGTTAAGATGTTCTAAATGATGTAAAGAACCAAGAAACTCAGGGACTTGGGTTTTCATGAAGTCATTATGGCTGAGATCCAAATAAGTTAAATATGGTAATCCAAGCAAGGATGAACTTATCTCACCTCGAAGAGTACCATTAGAATAAGACCTACTGAGATCGAGAGAGATGACATGACCTGTGGTGCCATTGCATCTAACTTGTCTCCATTTGCAGCAGTCTCCTCTCGAAGTCCAAGAAGATAATCGATTTGAAGTGTTGCCGAAGGCTTCCTTGAATTTCAGAAGAGCTTGTCGTTCACCTTCAACACACTGTCCCTTGAGTTCATCACCCCAAGTAGGTCCAGAAGATATGAGTGTTATGGTTATAGCCAATAATTGAAGCATCATCAGCCTCATGACTAAGGCTTTGTGTTTCACAAAAGATCTTTACAATTAAGGATTCTCCGAAACTTGTGTTTCTGAAGATTTTCTGTATACACATCTATTTATAGGTAGTTCCCTGAAACTTCTGTATACACATCTTCGGGTGGTCCCTCTAGTCCACGATAAATTTTGAAAAAATTAGATGGTCTTCCCACGCATAGATAAAACTCAAATTTTAAATGGAAAAATAATTATAAAAAAATAGTAACAAGTGTTAACCAAATAAAAGTAAAACTGTGGGTTATTTTTAAATAGAGCACTGTGTGAGTTTGATAAATAATTAACATTATAATAATTATACTAATGATTAATAATTTTAAAAATGACAGAAATTAAGATGATTGTGTCATAATTTGAATATTACGATATAAATTTTCATTCAATAAAAGAATCAAAATTTCCAAGTTGGGGACCACATTATGTCTATGGACGGACTATTTTCTCATTTGTCACTTATGAGCTTTTTCATTTCTACAATCAATTTCTGGCCGTCCAACAAGTTAGAATTGATTGATATGGCTCTCAATTGCAATTGCAAGGTTTTAGAAAAGCTCTTCAGTATTCTTGCCTGTGGGGACTACACGGTTCCTCTTTGAAATTTATATCATGTTGTCACCTATTACTTTTCAATTCAATTGAATCCCTATAAAATTTCAAAATTTTATTTTGGTTTAAAGTTTAAATAGTATTGAGGTTTCATAAGTTAGATTTTTTGCTTTAGGTTTATACCAAGAGTACCTTTATAATCTATGAATATAAGATTTATTTATGTTAACAGAATTAGCAATAACTATTAATTCCCTTCAAGATGTTCAAAAGTTCCTCACTTAAAGTTGTTTGTCTGAAACACATAGGAATTTGAATATAGTTCTTGTACTAGGCTAATTCCTTGTTGGAATATGGTTTAAATGATTTGATTGTAACGATGGTATGAGCCGTTACTAGTAGTTTCTAATAAATCTAGCAAAATGTTTATTCCTCCATGTCAATAGTCATTGATATTGTTTGTGAATTCACTATAATTAGCAAGTGCATTAAATCGCACCTCTAATGTAGCAAAATCGTGTGTTGTCGTCCTTAGAAAATCAAAATCAATTATCAACTTCGTTTTTTAACTATTATTCAGATAATTTAAGTAAATTCACAAAGAATCTTTGGTCTATGATAATTCTTGAAGAAATTTGATGGTGTTCCTGTGAATAGATAAAACTCAAATTTTAAATGGAAAAATAATTTTAAAAAATGGTAACAATTGTCAACTAAATAAAAGCAAAACGTAGGTTGCTGTCTTTAAATAGAGTATTGTGTAAACTTGGTAAATGACTAGAATTATAATAATTATGTTGATGATTAATAATTCTAAAAATTACAAAAGTAAATTAAGATGATTGTGTCATAATTTAAATATTACAATATAAATTCCATTCAATATAAGAAAAAAAAATTTCCAATAGAGTAGAAAGGACATTTTAATGTCCTTTTAAAAATAGCGGGCTAATATCCATCGTGCCCAAACTTTTGGGAAATTTATAACAATGGGCAAAGATGAAAATTTTTTAAAAGATAATTCATATTAATTTGAATGATAAATCATGTCATGTTGTAACTGATTCTTCATATTAACTTGTATAAGAAATAGAAAATTTTAAGTATTTTTTATAGTGTGTTTGGTAAATAGACTTATTTTTGAACCTCAAAAATCATAAAAAATATATATATAAATTTTAAGATTTATAAATTTTAAAATTTTTAAAATGTATTTAGTTAACTTTAAATATTTATAAAAAATTTAAAACTAAAATCAAACTCCTCCTATAAAATTTATTTTAACGAAGAATATCGATGTAAGAGGAAAATCTCTCTAGTTCTTCTATCATAACGTTAAAAACATGCTGAGAAACCTCTCTCTCCCACCTTCCTTCTTACCTCAAAACTACAGACGTATTCCTCGGAGCATGCTTTCACCAATTGTGTTTTCCATACATTAAATAAACGTCTCAACTGCATGAAAGAAAATTAAGAACAGAGAAATAAATGTCTCAACTCCATGAAAGAAACTTCTAATTATTATTTATTTTTATATTGATAGATGATAGTTCCCTGAAACTTGAGTTTGTTATAGATAGTTCCCTGAAACTTCTGTATACACATCTAGCCAAATAAATTTCAAAAGAGACATTGCTGGTGAGGAGATGCAGTTCAGGTGGTCCCTCTAGTCCACCATAATTCTTGAAAAATTAGATGGTGTTCCCACGCATAGATAAAACTCAAATTTTAAATGAAAAAATTAAAAAAAAAAATTGTTACGAGTGTCAACCAAATAAAAGTAAAACATAGGTTATTGTGCAAGCTTGATAAATGAGCAGCATTGTAATAATTATATTGTATGATTAATAATTCTAAAAGTTTTAGAAATAAATTAAGATGATTGTGTTATAATTTGAAAATTATAATATAAATTTTCATTCAATAAAAAAAAAAAAAAAAATTCCAATAGACCAGAAAGGACATTTTAAAGTCCTTCTTATAGTCCTTTCGGAAATAGCGAGCAAATATCCAATCAATACCCAAACCTTTGGGAAATTTATACCAATAGGTAAAAGATGGAAATTTTTTAAAAGATAATTTTTATTAATTTAAATGATGAATCATGTCATATTGTAACTTGTTCGTATAAACTTTTGTAAGAAATAGAAATTTCTAAGTACTTTTTATGGAAGTGTTTAGTAGATGAATTTATTTTTAAATCTCAAGATTTATAAATCATGATAAACATAATTCTTAACATTTACGAATTTTGAAACCCTTAAAATGTGTTTAGTTAATTTTAAATATTCATAATAATTTTTAAAAATATTTTTAAAATGTTGAGAAACTAAAATTTTATCTCTCCATGAAATTTTTTTCAAAGTAAGAATATCGATGTAAGAGGAAAAGCTCAACAATGTGAGGCACATATATAGCAATTAAAATTCAGGATAAACAAAATAAGGGTAGATTTTCTTAACTCTGGGGACTACACGGTTTCTCATTTAAATGTACATCATATCATGTTTACTTTTGTATTAAACTGAGTCCTTATAAAAGGTCAAGATTTTATTTTGGTTCAAATTTAAATTGTGGAAAAGTATGAATAATAGTGACAATTCATAAGGAACTATAATAAGGTAGCACCATATAGTTTAAATAACTTTCTTTATTTTTAGTTTACACTTGAGAATTTTTATAATCTTTTGATATAAGATTTATCCATATTAAGAAGGCAATCAATAACTATTAAATTCCTCCAAAAATAAGAGATTCAAAAGTTTTATATTTCAGACTTTTAATCTCAAACACATTCAAAAGTTTTTTTATTTCCTCAGTCAATTTCTGCTAGTCCAACAAGTTAGAATTAAGGTTTTAGAAAATCTCTTGCCCGTGGGGACTACACATTTTCTCTTACAAATGTATATCTTATCACCAATAACGTCATCTATTACTTTTCAATTCAATTGAGTCCCTATAAAATCTGAAAATTTTATTTTGGTTCAAAGTATGAATAATATTGACATTTCATAAGTTATAACTATAATAAGTTAACACTATATCGTTTAAAAGATCCTTTGGATATAAGATTTATTTATGTTAACGGAATGAGCAATAACTATTAATTCCCTTCAAGATATTCAAAAGTTCCTCACTTAAAATTGTTAGTCTGAAACACATTGCAATTTGAATATACTTCTACTAAGCTAACTCCTTATTCGAATATGGTTTAAATGATTTGATTCTACTAAGCAAATGATTTTGTTATAATGATTTGAATATACTTCTTCTACTAAGTAGCAAAATGTTTATTCCTCGATATATTGATATTGTTTGTGAATTTACTACAACTAGCAAGTGCACTAAATTACATTTATAGTATAACGAAAACAAATGGTTTTTGTTCTGAAGGAATTAGAGTCGATTAATATTATTAATTTCGTTTCTTAACTACTATTTAGACAATTCAAATAAATTTAGAAGGAATCTCTAGTCTACAATAATTCTTGAAAAAATTAGATAGTGTTCCCAGTCATAGATAAAACTCAAATTTTAAATGGAAAAATCAAAAAAGAAAAATGGTTACAAGTATCAACCAAATAAAAGCAACACGTGAGTTGTTATTTTCAAATAGAGTATTGTGTAAGAGCTCAGTAAATGACCGGAATTATAATAATTAAATTGATAATTAATAATTCTAAAAATCGTAAAAAAATGAATATAATTGGGTCATAATTTAAAAATTACAATATCTATTTCCATTCAATAAAAAGAAAATCAAAATTTCCAACAGAGTAGAAAGGACATTTTAAAGTCCTTTGGCAAATAGAGGGCAAATATCCAATCGATACCCAAACCTTTGGGAAATTTATAACAATAGGCAAAAGATGGAAAAAAATTTAAAAGATAATTTTTATTAATTTAAACAGTGAATCACGTCATATTGTAACTGATTGTTCATATAAATTTTTATAAGAAATAGACATTTCTAAATATTCTCTACTGGATGTTTGGTAAACGAATTCATTTTTAAAAATCAGAATTTATAAATTATGTAAAACATAAATTCTAACTTTTCGAATTTTAGAATTTTAAAATATATTTAATTAGCTTTAAATATTTATGATGAATTTTTTAAAATATTTTTAAGATGTTAAGAAACTAAAATCCCACTTCTCTATGAAATTTTTTTCAAACGAAAAATATCAATGTAAGAGGAAAAGTTGTGGAAAAGTATGAATAATAGTGACAATTCATAAGGAACTATAATAAGTTAGCACTATATAATTCAAATAATTTTCTTTGTTTTTTTTTTTTTACACTCGGAGAATCTTTATGATCTTTTGATATAAGATTTATCCATACTAAAAAGGCAAACAATAACTATTAAATTCCTTCAAAAATAAGAGATTCAAAAATTTTATATTTAAGACTTTTAATCTAAAATATGTTCAAATTTAATACAATTTTGTTAGGCTAACACTTTTTGTTTTTAATTATACAATAGATTTAAACTCCAAAACTTTTAAATACCAATTATTTACATATTTCAATAATTCTTAATTTTTAATTACATGACTGGCTTGATCTCATTACTTAAGCCTGGATGTGAACTTTCTTTTCAAAAATTGTCTTACATCACCGATTCTT
This sequence comes from Bauhinia variegata, assembly GCA_022379115.2. Taxonomy (NCBI): domain Eukaryota; kingdom Viridiplantae; phylum Streptophyta; class Magnoliopsida; order Fabales; family Fabaceae; genus Bauhinia; species Bauhinia variegata. Next base: position 12,637,819 of record CM039427.1, on the reverse strand, counting down.
TATTTTTAATTACATTGATTGACTTGATCTCATTACTCAAGCTTGGATGTGAACTTTCTTTTCAAAAATTGTCTTACGTCAACAATTCTTAATGTTTAATTACATTGACTAACTTGATTTCATTACTCAAGCTTAGATGTGAACTTTCTTTTCAAAAATTATCTTACATCAACAGTTCTTAATTTTTAATTACATTAACGGACTTGGTCTTTCCAAAATTGTCTTGCGTCAACAATTCTTAATTTTTAATTACATTAACTGACTTGGTCTCATTACTCAAGCCTAGATGTGAATTTTCTTTCCAAAAATTGTCTTGCGTCAACAATTCTTAATTTTTAATTATATTGACTGACTTAATCTCATTACTCAAGTCTGCATGTAAACTTTTTTTTTTTCAAAAATTGTCTTGCGTGCCTGTCTCGGGCTATATAATAATTAATTTGGTGTATACAGATTGATTTGATTGCTCAGTTTCCATCAATATTATCTCTTTCCCTTTAAATATATAAGGAATTGATTATAATTTTGAGAAATAATAAACAACTTTGAGAAAACTTAGCCATCGAGCCGACAATATTTCCTTGTAAAATATATTATAAAACAATACATGAAATAGCAGCATTCTTTGTTTGAGGTCATCAGTGATCTGAACTGCAAAAAAATCATAATATAAACAATTAAGAAGACGAAAAGGAAGGTTTACGGAAACTGCTTGGAAGTAGAGTAACCTTGAACAAGACTGGCCAGTGTTGTTCGTGTCATTGATCTTGTGTGATTGGACAATCACTTTTTTTAAAAAAAATAAAAAAAATTACAATTTAAGAAACATACTGTGATTAGAAAAAAGACTCTCTTATGATTCCTTCATTAATATATGTAAATTCTTTTTAGAAATTTTGGAGGAAAATGAGGCAAGAAGCTTGTGGAGCTCAATTCCAAAACTTCCAGATCCACATATTCATTCATACATTTTGCTTCCTTTTTTTTTTTTTTTTTTTCTTTTCCATCTTATACTACACTTAGAAAAGAGATTGTTAATTAGTACTTCGTACATTTTCAAATGATTAAATTAGTTAGTTAAAAAGAACTAAAATAATGGTCTAGCAAATTTCAGGTGTGGGAATGATAAAAATTGGTCTCATATGCATTGCAAATAGAATCCAACTCCTTTCTTTTCTTTCATTTCTTTGTATTTTCTTTTCCCTTAAAGTATTCATTTGCTTCTGTTACTTTTGGTTCGTTTTATAAAAGAACGCAGAAGTCAAGATTAGTTTCTTGTTTTTATTATCATTTATTTAATCAGCAAATTGTATTTCATAATGAATGGGTCATTATGCTGTAGCAATTCCGAATCTTGAATAAAAATTTAGGAATCCCAATCCCATGTTTTAAACAGAAAGAAATTTAAAAGGATGCAACAAATGGAAATGGAAGTAAGCATGCCTCCATGATCTACTGAAGAGTAAAGATCCCCAAAAACCTATGATGAATCCCAGGGCAATGCCTACGTAAAATTGACGTATTTTTTCCCAATCCCAGCCATGTGCTTGTCCTTGTCTGTGGTACAGATCCTGCAATGACTCTTCTAATGGGCATGTGGAAGTTAGAGGATGCCCCAAAAGATGGGGGTTGCCCATATAGGACAAGTAGTCAAACGTATCAAGATGATTTTCAGAAGGAATTTCTGCAGACAAATTGTTGTTTGAGACTTTCCATACTTGATTCAACCATAGTGGTTATGCTGCAGGGGATATTGCATGATAGTTGATTCCAGTACAAGTCAAGAGCTTCCAAAGATTTCATTTCGCCAATGTCTGAAGGAATAGAACTAGTTAGTTCATCTTAAATGTATTCATGAACATGTAGAGCAATTGTAAAGTATTATACACTTGTATTAGTTAGAGACTTAGCTGGCATTAGCCACAAGGAATTTAGTTCCTTTTCTACATAGTGTACTCTGTATATAAGACTTTGTACTGAGTATCAGTAATACGAGTATCATTCATTCTTCCCATTTCCCTTGTTTCTGATCACAGTAATAGTAGCAGTAACAGCTTGCTTGATAAGCTGGAGTGACTGACGAGTTGTGGCAACCACAACATGAAACTATTATTGCACTTGAATAGCATGTGGCCAACAGCAGTAACGTACTCGATTGGACTAATATCAGTAAAATTTAAAAATATACTATCATCAAAGTCATGGAAATTAGCTTGGGCGTGTTGCCACAGTTACTTCAACTTCAAGGAAATAGGATTTATATCTATTAAATATAAATATTGTCATCACTTTGTCAGAATGGCCAAGTGGTCGAAGGCGCTACACTCATGTTCTGGTCCTCGTCAGAGGGCGTGGGTTCAACTCTTTTGACACATTCTTTCTAATAAAAAGTCACTAACTATATTTAATTCATTTCTCTTTCTTCACTAAACCTTACATTTCTAACCCAAGCTTGAACAAACTTTAAACTCTAAAAATATTAATTTTAAATTTTAAATAACAACTATAAACACTAAATTCTAAATATGAATCTTAAACTTTAAAAATATAAACTCTAAACAAAAACCCTAAATATAATTTTAAACTATAAAATTTAAAAATATAAACCTTAAATTTTAACATACACCCTAAATTCTAATATATATCTTAAACCTAAATATTATCAAATAGTTATTAAATGCCCCTTTAATACTTTTATTAATTGTATAAAATATCATTAATTACTTAATGAGACAATTAATAATTAATGAGAGTAAGTTAATATTTATAATTAACGAACGAGAGAGAAGTGCATTTAATAAGGAGCAAAATCTTAACCTCAGCCCTTAACATTTATAATAATACAAATATTCTAACAATATTTTATGGGTTTTAATAATTAATGAGAGCATATATAATTAATGGGTGAATATTTATTATTGACCAATGAGAGAAGTGCAATTAATAAGGTGCAAAATCTTTACTTCAACCCTTAATGTTTATAATACTTTCTTTATTTTATATTATAAGGTCATTTTAATTGAAACACGCTATTTAAGAAAAATAGTTAAAATTAGTTAATTTAGTAATTTTTGAAAAGCAAAATACAATATTTTAAATTTATTCCCATTTAATGTTAAACTCTAATTAGCTACTGCAGTAATGTATTAATTCTCCACCTTAATCAAAATATGAAAATTAAAAAAGAGAATATTTATTATAGGTAAATGTGAAAAACAATAATAAATAGTTCTAAAACTCCATAAAAAGTCTTATATTATGAAATACTCAAAACTTCTAAAATGGGTCTTATAATATGAAACAAAGGGAGTAATATAAGTGTTCTAATAATGTTTTCTTTATTTAGGGTCACATGTTGCTCTTAATATATATTACGCATGTTTTAGGTAGGGAATGAAAAGGAGTTGAGTTGAGCTGAGCTGAGCTTAAGCTTGGCTCGTGAAAAATTTAATGAGCTTAAACTCGGTTTATTTAGTTAGGGAGCTAATTTTCTTAACTAATTTAAAAACTCATGAGCTGAACTTGATTAAATAAAAAGTTAAGATAATAACTTAACTATATAAAATAGAAAAAGTCTCAACAATTTAAAACTAGATCAAAATCATATAAAACTATAAAATATAGTTAAATTCAATTGTAGATGAAACAAAGATATAATATAATAATTCATTTTTGGTGTGCCATCTTTTTTTGGTGTGTTTAATTCTTACTGCCATAGTACTATCATTTTCTTTTATGCTTTTTACAATTCATTTTCAATATATGTAATACTTCTATTTTGAAACAAAAATAAAAAACAAAATCTATATTGAGACTTGAGTCACTGATAATTTTTAATATTTGTTTTTAATCTCTACTATTGTTAATTAGTTAGCATATTTTAATTAGATAAATTAATGAGAACATACTTATTTAATTTTTATTATTTATATATCAAGTTTCTCATCCATTTATATATATATATATATATATATATATATATATATATAGGCAAGCCTGTTTGCGAGTTAATAAGCCGAACTTATGTTAGTTCAAGCCTAGCTCATTTACTAAATGAGCCAAAATTGTTGGCTCAAGCTCGGCTTATTAACTTATATGTAAGTCTTACTAAGCCTAGCTTACAAATTAACTCAGCTTATCTTCATCCTTAGTTTTAGGAATGAGAAAATTACATAATGTAATTTGAAAATATGTTACACTTAAGTTTAATTTCTAACAATTAACTAACAAATGTGTTAATCTATATTATGTGTACATCATGTAATTTAAAAACACATTACACTTAAGTCTAATTTCTAAAAATTGACTAACAGATGTGTTAGTCAATGGTTAACAAGACTAAAATACTATAAATATCCTAATAATTCATTAATTTAACCTCCCTTATTTGTCTTGGATCAACTATGATATGGATTCCTAGGCAAATATAAGAATTGAATTTATTGTGAGATAGTGTTAGTTTTTGGTTACACAAGAGAGTTGAAACTCAATCCTCCTAGATACTACCTAAGCTCCACGCCACTGGCCCACACCTAGTAGCTAGTATTAGTTGCTTGTAATGCTCAAGTGATCAGGCCACATGGACGACAAAGATAATAGCAGAAGATTGAATTGGTTTTCAATAAGGTCAACAAAAGATATTTGTTGATTTAATAAAAACTAAGTCAAGCCTTAATTTTTTCAGGCTAAAAATAAAGAGTTTAAAACTTTTACCATTACAATTATTATTGGGATGAATTTTTTCTGGTCCTCGTGAGAGGGCAGTGGGTTCAAATCCCACTCCTGACACATTCAATAACTTTTTATTTTTTCTAATAAAATTATTTTTAATTCATTTCTCTCTCTTCACTAAATTTTACATTTCTAACCTTACCTCTAATTATTGAACAAACTCTAAACTCTATAAATATGGAACTTAAAATCTAAATAAAATAATAAACTTTTAATATAAATCTTAAATCTTAAATCTTAATTTTAAGCCCTAAGCCTAAATTTTAAATTTTAAATCTAGATCTTAAATTCTAATATGCACCTAAATTATAAACATTAAATTCAAAATCTTAATATAAACTCTAAACCTAAAAATATAAATACTAAATTTTAAATATGAACTTTAAACTCTAAAAGTATAAATTCTAAACACAAATTCTAAACTCTAAACGTTAAATATAAACCACAAACCCTAAAAACACAAATTCTAATATAAATCCTAAACCTTAAATATATACTTAAACTCTAAATATTATCAAATAGTTATGAGATGCCCTTTTAATATTTTTATTAATTGTATGAAATATCATTAATTGCTTAATGAGATAATTAATAATTAATGAGAGCATATTTAATTAGTAAATTAATATTTATTATCGATGAACAAGAGCGAAGTGCATTTAACAAGGAGCAAAATCTTAACCTCATCCTTTAACATTTTTATTAATAATACAAACATCCTAACAATGTAATCTAGGTTATAATAATTTATGAGAGCATATTTAATTAGTGGGTTAATATTTACTATTGACCAACTTCGTTTCTTAACTACTATTTAGATAATTTAAGTAATGAGAGTAGTAATCAAAGTGCAATAAAAGCGCAATTAAATAAGAATAAGATTCAGTGAGATTAAAGTCTAAGTTTTGGATTTCACCTAGGGTCTAAGTTATGAATATGACTAATTCATTATACAAATCATATCAACTCTATGATTGTCAAATTCTTAATAAAATCTAATATCTTGATAAATTAACTCTCTTTCCCTAAATAACTACCCAATCTCTTGACATAATTTAGCTAGGAAAAGACACAAAACTCTAAGGAATTATTAATAACAAAGTAACTCATGTTTACTTATTTTTAGTTTTCACTCAAGTTGTAGCAATTAATGTAAGATGTAATTCTATAAATCATATTTTTGTGCGAATAATGGACATGTAATCAACTTATAGGTGGCAAATCTATAATAAGCATTATGAATAAAATCAAATACTTGAAGAATCCAATGAAATTTAATATATGTGAAATTATATCAATCTATAACAAAGAACCATAGACTATATTTCTCCCCTGATGAAAAGTTTAGCTAGATATAATTATAGAAATAAACACAGTATACGAAAAAGAAATCATTGTTCCAAAGAAACACTACTTATTAGTGTCCATCTTGGTGTTTTTCTTGTTAATATGGAAAGATAAGTGCAATCTCCTATTGATCTCTCGTGGCTTCCTAAAGTGGAACATCTTCAGGGTCAACATCAATGGTTCAAAAGTCTGGTTCAGAGTCCAATTTGCAGGCCCTTATGGACGAGAGGATGAGAAAGAGGACGATATAAAATCGTGAATCTGCAAGAAGGTCTCGGATGAGAAAACAGAAGCATTTGGATGATTTGGTGGAGGAAGATAATTTGAACCAAATGGAGAAGTTGGGTTTGTTAGAGTTCCACAGGGGGAGGTCTCCAACAATCGTGAAGCAATATTTTTTAACCTAATTTTCAAAACAGCAATATTTTAATAATATGTTTTGAAATATCACTAAAACAGTAAATAGTTATTATTCTTACATTTTTATAGTATTTTAGCCAAAGTGATCTAAGCGTATCAATGCTACTGTGAGCCATCTAAATATGGATGCAATTAAGAGAAAGTGTAATACCTCTGCCATCTCTAAAATTCCAATATGGTATTATTGTTAGCTTAAAGGGTATAATTACCTTTTGATCAAATATGTATTCATTAGTTAAAAAATACAAGTGAATAATTTTTTAGATTAGGCATTTAAAGTTAAATTAATCTGATTATTATACAAATCAAATATTAATACCATAGTTCTATAAGCATTGGAGATAGGCAATTCGAAAAGGTAAAGTTTTACAATGCTTGGTAGATGCTCCACTTCCCTAGATCGGGTCAAACCATTTCTTTGGCCACTTACAATCTCTAGAATCAATATACTAAATAATAACATCTGATTTCATTGAAACATGACCTTGGTTGAGATACTCCAACGCCATATCCTCTGCATGTTAACATGGTTATCCTCATTAAATATGAATTCTGTTGAATGTCCTAATATCCATGATGGAAGTAGTATTTAATTTGATTTATTTTAGAAGTACAATTACCAGAGTAAATAATTAGTTCCAACATGTGTTTCTTACAAGTTGTCCCCAACTCTATTTCATATCTTGCTACGACTTTGATCAACTTTGAATAATCTTACTATCTCAAAGTCTGATATCTTTAGCTTCATCCCTTCCTTTAGGAAAATGTTACTTATATTGAAATCACAATAAACAATCTAGAAATTATTGTGAAAATAAAGAAGTTCTCTAGCAATGCTTAATAACAATTTGTATGGTATATTCCAATCTAAATGGACAAGCCTCGTTGGATCTACATATTTGAGCCAAAATAGATTATATTATTTTATGCTTAGAATATCTCTCCACTTAGCAAAGAGTAAAAGCTGTTTAGGTTTCAATGTGTAAGAGTTAAAACCGCCTAAGTATATTGACTTGGATTCAAGTATATATGTATACAAAAAACATCTTTAAAAAGTTTTGCTCCGTTTGAGTCCTCTAATTAGGTTGAGTGATTTGTTTGAGTCCTCTAATTAGGTTGAGTGATTTGGTAATATGTTCATGCTTGACAAACCCCGGTAGTTAAGTAAAAACAAAAAAAAAAACAAAAAGAAAGCATTGCGCGTTCCAATTAATCTTCTTCAATGCTGTTACATTGGAATGAGACAGTATGATGCAGATAAGGGTCACTAGTGAGGCAGAATCAATGGGAAGCGTGAACATTTCTGTGTTGAATGCTGGATGTTTCAAATAATAATGGAGATTCCATGGTTCAAACTTTTCAATGTGATCTATTCATACAATAAATTAATATGGCAGCTTGTGTATTATGATTTAATGCTCGTGGGGTTATTCCAAGTGTTACCATATGTTTATATTCAACCTTTCGCCAACATACTTTTATTATTTTAATTGATAATCTTGTCTTTTCACTTTATTTACTTTCTTTTTTCTCACTATTCCCCGTTCCATAGTTCTTCAATGGTCTTATAGGCTCCATTTGTCTCATGAGTAAAAGAGGCACCAATTACTATCTTCTCCTACATCAATAAGTTTTCAAATAATAAATCAGTCACTTACAATGAAACCCTTCTCCATATGCTATTTATTTAAAAATCTGAAATGTGATTATGATTTGCATGCAAATGCCAAATGTTGTCAATTAAATTTCTCAAATCCAAGCTATTGACTTGTTATTTTTATTTTTTTATTTTTATCTCTAGTATCTATGGTGCATGCACATATTATTAGATATTTTAACTCATAACTAATTTAATTTGAGTTAAATTAAATCATAAAAATAATAAAATTCTCTTTATCAAATTTTAACATAGCTATATTCTCTCTGAATTCAAGTCGAATATGATTTGAAAAGTAATTACAAATAAGTATTGATTTGATTATAATTAATTAATCATGTATAATGTCATGCAAATCAATTGAGTCGGTTGACAGTCTATGAATTAGAATCAACGATGTGTGATAAACCAAACCAACTCATGATAAAAAAATTACTAAATTTCTAATAAACCAAATTAACATTTAACTTTTGTAATTCATTAATTTATAAATTGATTATTCAAAATATCTAATATATTAAATTCATTCCTTTGCAACTTGTCATTCATTTGACATCTCAATGTAGAAACCATGTGAGAGGTTCTAGATTTATATTTATAATATAAAATATAATGTAATGTATAATATAATATAATATTCACATGTATATGCTATAATAATAATAATAGATTAGATGTTTCATTTATGAGTTGGATAAAAAAAAAGTAAAAGAATTATGTAGTTGCAAACTTTTCGATAAAATCTTACGATGTCTCTTTTTTTTTTCACCTCTTTGGAGGAATCAGATTCCTTTTTTTTTTTTTTCCCTTTTTTTTGGGTGTGTTTTTGGAACTTTTATAGGTAGGGAGATACAATGCCACTTTCAGTTGTTGGTATAGTTGGACACTATTAGGTGTGCTGCGTAGGGGTGGGCATGGGTCGGGACGGCCCGAAGCCCAAAGAGTTCAGAACACAATCGGGACGGAATAAATCGGGATTCGGGATGAAATTGGGACAATTTTTCAGCGTCCCGGCAAATTTTGGGACGGTATTAAGATAGACTTAATTATGTCCCGGGTCCTGGCCCGGCCCGACCCATTCTAGCATATTTTCATTGGTGTCCCGGCCCATCCCGAATACCCAATGGCCCGACCCATCCCGACCTATTCTTATGAATCATATTCTGTATACTTAGTCTTGTGCTGTTGTTGTCCAACCAAACAAAACGCTCACCTCTTTCTCTCTTCATCAGTTCATCCACCTTCCACTTCCAAATGAGTAAATTGGAGAAACAAAATTGAACGCGCTGACGCCGCCGAGGTTCAGGATCGTGCATGGAGTTCAACCTCTAACTGAAACAAACAGAAGGCAATAGTGAGTCAAAGCAAATCAAGTTCAACCTCTGTTAGGTTTTTATTTCTCAAAAATTTTTACTTTGGGTGAACATATTTTTCTTGCTTCTCCATGGTATATATTGGCTCATGGTTTTCTAATCTCTATTTTAGACTTACAGAGGGACTGAAAGACCCTCTTTAGAGAATTTTTTCTTCTTTTCCCTGTTTACTTTCTCAGGTACTCTGATAGAGAAGGAGTCTTGATCTGCCTACTGAGGACTTTCTTTTCCCTTCCTTGATATATAATCCTTTCATACAAACAAAAAGGATGAATAGTGTGTGATCTGTGTTGTATTTTAGAATGGTAATATGTTGGTTGCTTTCATTTTGCTAGTCCTGGCTATCTAATTCTACTACTTGTGTTTTGGAATCTAGGTAGATATATATATATATATAGAACATAAATTTTATTCTCAACTGAAGATTTGGTTGATAACAATAACAAAAAGAGTTAGGATGACATGACATGACGTATTAGCATTTAATTAGCCAATGCGAGTAACTAAATCAAAGCTTTGTGGCACTACAAACTGCTAATAGCTAATCAACTGTGATTACTGATCACTTCTAAGTAAATATCTTACTGTTCTTTTTAATTCTGCAGGTGATTGTGACAGAGAGAGCAGGACATGCATATGATGTGATGTCATCTATTTCCAACAAGGAGCTTAACTCTTATGATGGTGTTGTAGCTGTGGTAAGAACTTATATTCCTTCTTTCATGCCTACTCTAATGTGTGGTTAAAGAGAGACTATTTTGACTGACAAGACTGTAGAACCATGTCAACGTTAGTAATAGTGGAGTGGGATACTTTTTCTTGACAAATGAACTATCTGCCTGCCTACTTCTTTTTCACATAACATGGCATGTTGTTAGTTGCAGAATGCTAGTAGATGAACTCTTTGAAGTTTTAGTACCTTATCTGTTAGCTCCTCTTCCCTCCTAAGAATAAACTAAAAAAGATGAATTAAAATCCAATGGAGGAACATCATATTTATTTGGTTTAGCAATTGTCTGAAACCTTGTAGAAATGGAAAGCACTCAATTTTCTCATTAAACATTTTAACAAAATAACAAGCATCACAAATTTCTATTATCTGTTTTCCCCAAAATGTAGAGTACTAATATTTAGATTAGAAGTTGAAGCTGACATTTATTGTGTTAGATACATGATAATCAAAATTTATAGGAACTTTCATACATCTTCATTCCGAGTCTAATCAATTTTACTTGCAACATAAACTGGCATGCCCTTCTTTTCATATTCTTTTGTTTCTACCTTCCTCTATTGTGTTTTTCATAATAAGTACTACTGATGAAACACATGCTAACTCATAACTATAACACTCACACTTGTTATATGCAGGTACCCCTGCATCTAAAACTCTGTCATGGCATTTAGCTTCAGAAACTAAGTCAACTTTGAAAGGGACATCACATGGCTCAACATAGTAAGTAAAGAGATGTGTTTATTGTTCAAGTCTAAAAAGATACGTTGCCTTTTCTATTTTGTGCTCATTCCGTAGAGGGCATTCTAGATTTTAACATATCCAATTATACAGCGGTGACGACCCAAAATTTTCTGCCAAGACCTCTGGAGTTTTCCACCTTTTAGGTATGTGGAATAGGAGTATCTGGTACCTCTTGTATTGTAATCCAGCTATAATTGGCCTAGTGATGGGGATTTCTACCTGTAGCAATGATAGTTACTTACAGTTTGAGATTACATTGTTATAGATAACGAAGAAAGTGCACGGGTGAAATCTTTAGCATCACAAATTCACTTATCAAATGGAGGCCTTGCTTTTGGTACAACAATGCAAACATTGGGTGTCACACGCAGGTAATGTCCTATTCATCAGAGACTATACATGCTTGGAGATGTGCTTGATGGTCAAATTGTGGTTTCTGTTGAGCTATTTGCTTGTGTTCTTAAAAAGTGTTTATTATTTTTTATTGTCAATTTGGGTTGGCAAGCTTTGGTGTAAGGACATATGGGATTGAATTTTTATTGATCTTATCAAATTGTCATTTCCTACAAAAAGATATATTTATTCGCGTTCTTTTTTGTCCTTCAATAATGTGACCCTGTTTTAAGGTTACTGACAGGTGTTAATTGTTTGCAGGATGCATTGGAGGGTTCCAAACCATTGACAGCAGCATACAGGTCATTTGACAACATATATGAAACGGGACGGGACACATTCAGCCCAAATGCTTATCAAACGAGATGGGACACATTCGAGACATAACCCAAAACAAGTCAGGACGAGACTTGGGACATAACCGGCATAGAACTCGGGACATAATTCGGACAAGCATGTTAACATAATTGGGACATATTTGATTAGTTTATAAATTTGTTTAATTAAAATAGACATATTTAATAAATGAATTTATTTTACTAACTTAAATATTTTTCCAAATGCTATTTGAAGTAGCCCATGAATTGATAATGTATAACTTCTTGTTTTTTCTTACTAATTTATCCTTTATTTTTTCCCATTTTAGGCAAAACATTAACCAAGAATTTTTTTCTTCTTTCAATGTACGGATGATTTCTAAAGTGATTTTTTTTTCTACTACTTTTTTTAAAATAAATCTGAAATCTTTTTAATTTTTGTATATTAATTAATTTAAAAAATATAGATAAATAAAGAGATAGCTGTTTTTTTTAAAAATAATTTTTTTGAGGGCCATGGCCCCTCATTGTATAACAAGGCTACGCTACTAAGATTCAAGATATAAAGGTATAAAAATGATTGATAAATATTAATAATTTAAATTAAATTAATTATAAATAAAAAATTTAATAATACATTTATATCTCATAAATATCTATATTTAAGACTAAAAAATGACCGATAGTGACAATCACCTCCTAATAAAGACATTATTTGTTCAATAAAGTCCAGCAGAGCGTGTGGCTCCAAACGGAGCCGTGTCCCTAGGGCAGCCCTTAGCCGAGCCAATAAATGCATTCTTGACTTTAACGAACGCAAGCCAGCTAACTAATTTGGCGCTTTATTATTTCTATTGGGATTTTGATTTTAGATGTGAAAGTCAAAACATCCGACAAGAATTGTCTTACTCCTTTGGCTTAATTTGATCTTTTCTGTTATTAAATTAAAGATCTTGTAAATCAGTTCTTCCATAAGTTTCCAGCAGGTAGATATCAACAACTATCTCTCTTTCCCTTGTCCACAAGAAATAGTTTACTTGACTTTGTTTTTTTAGTTGACCCAAGGAAAAGTTTGCTTGTCAACATTAATGAACTTCAACACAAGTTTGCTTCTCTTTCCATAAGTTTTATAAGCAAGTTGTTGGTATAATGTAAGTTCTTCTATATAATAACTTTTTGCTAAATAGTAAAACTTCTATGCTTATCATACTTAGAGCCTATTTGGATTGGCTTCTAGAAAAAGGAGAAGCCAAAAGGAGAACTAGAAGTAAAAGTTAAAAAGAGAAGCATCTCCTTGCTTATTTCTAAAAAAACATCATTTTGGCTTTTGGAGGTGCTTTTCTTCTAAAAAAGCCAAACTGTGAATTTTTGGATAAATTGCTCTTTTTCAAATTAAAAGCAGATGCAGATTGGCAAAAGCCAATCCAAATGGGCTCTTATTTGTCAAATAGCTTTTGCCTTATTTGTAAAATTACTGATTCTGTGTGGTGACTATTATATTTTTATTATTACAGTTGGTATCTTTGGGTTTTCATGGTTGTCTTCTTGTTGCTTAACATTAATGGTATGCATTTAACTTTACAGTTCTGCTATAATGTAGTTATATCTTCTATTTATACAAATGGATAATGTTAGATAGCATTTCTACTGAGCTAAATGCTCATGATAGATTAGAGTTTGTTTTATATCTCTACATATTTAAAAGAAGACAAACTAAGATGAAAAATGTATTGATTCCTCAATCTTGTTATTTTATTGGACAAGTTTCATGGATCAAGATTTCCATAATACCCTATAGATGGAAAAGGAAAGGAAAACTCTCATGGTTCGCATAATTATATAACGGTAAATTCAATCTTGAAATCGAGATGTTTTTGTTGCCTTTTCAGATTGGCATACATATTTCTGGATAGTTTTCATTCCTTTCGTTGTAAGTATCTTAAGTTATTTCTGTCTTTCTTATGGACATGTAAAGAGTTGTGCATGTATTTTTCTCTGCTTGCAGATTCATCATGCATGCATGTGAATTTATGAAATATAATTATTTTATTGATAGGATAGAAAAAAATAAATGGAGTAGTATGAAATTTCTTTGTAATTCAAATAAAGATATTTCAAACTGAACCAACATTATATTTTTCATTAACCTGATGGTGAGCCATAGTTTTATGTTGTGTTCTTTATCTGCATGCTTACCAGGATATTGATCTTAGGCATCCTTCCAACTCCAACTATTATAGAACAAAATCTCATTTGTTGGTCCTGATTTGTTACTCTTTACTATCTAATATAATTTACTTACTGGTGGTAAATGGGTTGATTCAGGATCTTTGCAGTTGTTTTCCTCGGAAAAAAATATCTTGGAGAGAGAAAATGCGCAAGATGGAAAACTGAATTACGAGTCTAGACCAACCTCCTCTAGCCCTAACCCACCCAACCGACCCAAACCAATGCATATCATTAACTACTCCATTATACAGTATTGACATAAACTACTTCATTCACTTACAGTGTTTGCCGTAGAAGAATCAATGCCCTGGATCATGGTCACGTAAAATCTTGCTGATATCTTGTTCATGAATTGCAAAGTTTCTCATTTTTGTGGATGTTGACCTTAGCAACAAAAAAGCAGCTCGCCTAATGTCCTGTAATGACTAATTAATTAGTTGTGGACCATCAGATCAAGAGACAATTATGGCGTAAGAGCAACTTTTAGTTCTAAAGTCGGGCCACATGGATGAATGAGAAGAAATTTGTTGAAAAATTTAAACATAGGAGACACAATTGTAATATATTAGATGTAGTGTCCCTATTTTAGGCTAAGCTCAATTGAAGTGATATAATAAAGAAATAAGGAGTAATAGGCTGATGCTTAAAAATATAGCAACTCATATTTTGGTGATGAGTCCAATACTAGAAACACTATTTAAAGAGGATTATTGTCTTTAGATTAACTAGAATTTTAGAATTGTGTCATTTATTTTCCATCTAATGTAACTATTTTCTCAAGATCTTCTTTTGACAATTCTTCTCTATGATAACTTGTGTCATCGGAATGTAAACCATTGACATGAAGATGTCCTGACCTGTGGTGCCATCGCATCTAACTTCTTTCCATTTGCACCAGTCTCTTCCCAAAGCCCAAGAAGATAATACATTTGAAGTGTTTCTCAAGCTTCCCAGGGGATTTCTCTTAACATCCCAGAAATTTCTATTCTCACCCTTATATCATTGTTTTTGGCATACATAATTTTGCACCTACCCCTTATAACACACAAACATCCTTAACCTTTCTTCCACCTTATCGGTCTATTTCTTCATCCTCAAACCCCTGCTACCTTTCTCTCTTTCTACCTCATCCCAACCTTCTCTCTCTGCCTAGCTCTTATTTTATCTGGTCCACATCACCCCTTAGCTATTTGGTGCATTTTTTTCTTTTTTCTCAAGAGAGTTTTTATATATTAGATTTTTCATGTAGAATCTTGCTTCTTGACAGTCTCTATACATTCATCTTCTGCATTTTTTCTTTCTAGGTTTTATAGGCTTTCAGATTATTCAAATGATTGGGAATGATATTTTGTAATGTTATAGGAGATAAATAATTTATATTCTATAATTTGACAAGTTTATGTTTTAAGCTTCTGAATTATATAATCCATAAAAATTATGTTTTGTGGGGGTTACAAATTATATATAATTCAAAAACTTAAAACATAAACTTATTACACACTACAAAACAACATTCTGGATTATCCAAATAATCCAAAATCATGTAAAACCTAAAAAGACTCCTGCTAGCTTCCTCACAGGAAGTCAAAGCTCCTCAAGACGACGTTCAAATCTGTAGAATTCCGGCTCATCCTAACAGCTATGGCCAAAAAAAAAAAAAACAGAAATAAATAAATACTCTTTATAAGGAATGAGGCTTGTATTAGTAGTTGCCAAATCTC
Source organism: Bauhinia variegata (assembly GCA_022379115.2). Taxonomy (NCBI): domain Eukaryota; kingdom Viridiplantae; phylum Streptophyta; class Magnoliopsida; order Fabales; family Fabaceae; genus Bauhinia; species Bauhinia variegata. The sequence continues at coordinate 12,622,157 of CM039427.1, read as the reverse complement.
CCTAGAACCTCTCATTTGCACTGTGCCTTTTAGTTCTACATATGTATTCCTTCTCTCTTCCGCTGCTCTCCTTTTACATGGTAAAAGGCCAGCAACTGCAAAAAAGATGCAAATACTTTCATTTCTCTTTGGCGCTTTTGGTTTCCTGGGAATTGTTGGCGTGCATTTGCCACCAACTATCATGTACTGGTTCCTATATCTGCCTTTCTTGCTTGTTTCTTGATGTTCACCAGTGCAACTTTCATTAGGAAGGAGTACGCAAATATGAGTTACTGAATTCTGTTTATTATCTAAATTTATTGATGTAATTAGGCTTGCTTGTAATTAGGGCTTTGCTAGGTTTTTGATTAAAGTTTCAAAGGGGGGTGTATTTTAATTTCATTTGGAATTATTATTTATTTTTCTATTGTTATCTATACTAGAGGTTTTTTTTTCCTTAACATTGAGACTCCTTTATTTAGTTGATTACTATTAAGAAACTTGTCTATAAATATGTTACTTTTGAATATTATGTGAGTATTTCATTCAAAGAATATCTTAGCTACTTTTTTGATTTTGGGTTTTCTCTTGCGTTCTTAACCTTTCTTTTACGTCACTTGTATTCCTTCGAGTAAAAAAATTGGGGGGCGGTATAATTCTTCAATCTACTAATTTTAAAAGTTACTCTCTCTTCTCTAGAAGATCATGATGGGTGGAACCATCATCTGGTTAAGGAGGCTGAGACTAAAAGTTGAAATTTTTGTTGGATCCAAAGTTTGGTAAGATCTTGTATATAATAATTATATAATACTAAAAAAATACTACCGCCATGCATGCATCCTCTTGTATCCCCTTTCTCATTTTATTTTTCTTACCAAATATGTCATAGTTTGACTTCCCTATTAGCCGGTTTCCATTTTATTCTATTCGAAAGAAAAGCTTCATCATGATGGCATTCAGGGGAATACATTGCCAAATGTAAGTAAATCCTTGGGTTAATCTTCTGCATTAGTCATACGTAATGTTTGGTTTGGGGGGGGGGGGGATTTTGCATAAATCACCTTGTTTGGTTCATTAGAAACCTAGGAGCAAAGATTTCTTAATATTTCTCTTCACTTCTTTCCCTTACAAAATGGAGAGATTGTGCAAAAATTATTGTGTTGTCCTTATTATTCTCTTTCTCACTTTTTCTTACTTATGAGAATATAATAATAAATTTAGTCTTCTCTTCCTCTCCTCTCCCCTTCTATTACAAATCAAATAAAGGAAGATCCCTCTCCATTATAATCCCTCTGCTGCTCCTCTCCGTTGAACCAAACATTGCGTAACGGTTCTAGCCTTCTTTCTACTTCTTTATTCTCTTCTTTATAGGGTTATGGATTTTTAAGGAACTGGAAGTGAATTTAACTCTTGATTATCGTAGACACAATGAGATGATTGATACTTCTTTATAGGGTTGTGGATTTCAAAAGAAGTTAAATTTAGTTTCTATTTGATTAAGATGATTGATACTTAATTGACACAATAATTCTTGCTTTTTATATAAATAATACTAACAAAGAAATAAATTTGGGAAGAAAATTTCTTGTAATGATAGAATGGAATATTACAGGGAGCACACTTCCTACAATAGACACTTAAGTAGAGAAGCACAACTAGAAACAAACCCAACAAACTCTAACAGCTTTATAAGCTCTCCACATCCATACAACAGCACATAACACCATTAGATATCACAATATATCAATATGATGCGTTTTGAAAGTTGACCATTGACTCTGACTTGTATCAAAATATAGCCAGTGCTTATTTTGGAACTTGTTGGCTCCAAAATTTTCTTCTTAGTTTTGCCTCTACAACTGCTGTCATGACATAGACCTTGTCACATATGTGGCTTATGAAATGGAAATATGCATGCTTCCATGATCTACAGAGGAGTAAAGATCCCCAAAACGCCCAAAAACTTGTGAGGAACCCTAGTGCCATGCTCATGTAAAATGGATGTATTTTATCCCAATCCCAGCCATGTGCTTGGCCTTGTCTGTGATGTGAATCTTGCAATGACTCCTCTGATGGGCAGGTGGAAGTTAGTGGATGGCCACAAAGATTGGGGTTGCCCATATAGGAAGAGTAGTCAAATGTATCAAGATGATTTCCACGTGGAATTTCTCCGGACAAATTATTGTTTGACACATTCCAATTCTGAAGTTCGTCCATAGTGGCTATGCTTGTGGGAATTTTGCCTGATAGTTGATTCATAGACAAGTCAAGAGCTTCCAAAGATTTCATTTCACCAATGTTTGAAGGAATAGAACCATCTAGTATGTTTCTTGACAAATTCAATGACTTCAACCCAACATGCCGTGTAATTTCTTGTGGAATGTCTCCTGATAAGCTATTTGATGATAAATCAATTATTTTCAATGCGTGAATGGCCCAATAACCAGCATGATGCCCAGAATAAACATAATAATTTCTCTTCCAAATCAGTGCGAAGGGCACAAGGTCATAATAATTTATACTAAAATATGAACTAGTTATACCAAGTGTACCATAAAAATCAGGAGTGCTCTGCTCCACAACCATATTAGGAAACACACATTGTGGAATGGCTCCTGATAACTGATTCAAAGAAATTGCTAATATCACGAGCTTCTTTAGTTGGCACAACTGTGGTGGGATATATCCTTCAAATGCATTAGAACTCAAGATTAGTGCTTTCAGATGGTGCAATTCTTCACCAATCCATGTTGGTATGGTGCCTGATAACTGGTTATTCCCGAGGTCAAGTAGAACTAAGCTTTTACAATTTTTCAAAGATAATGGAATTTTCCCAGAAATGTTGTTTCCGTCCAAACTCAACGTTTGAAGTCTTATTAGGCTGCCAAAGGAGTCAGGGATCGGCCCCGATAAATGGTTGTTTGCTAAGTTTAATATGGTTAAATTTTGCCCATAGGTCCAACAGTTTGGGATATTTCCTAATAGATTATTGAAAGACAAGTCAAGTATCTCCAATGAGTTACCAAGACCAAACATGGCACATACACGCGAAATAGGCCCAAAAATGGTGTTCTCTCCTAGATCAAGAACCAGTATATTTGGTGGAAACAGAGGTAGAGGACCACTAAAATTATTTTTACTCAAATCAAGAAACCTAAGAGAGACGTGTGATGATAGATCCGGCACAAAACCAGTAAGGTGATTGTAAGAAAGGTTTAAATACCGAATCGTAGGAGAGAGATTCCAAAACCAATCTGGCACTGCATCTGAGATATTAGCACCAGATAGATCAATTATAGAGAGGCTCTTTTGTGATTGTATCCACCTTGGAAACTCATGGCCTAAACGACAATGTGCCAAACGGAGCATTTCCAATTCAAAACTAGGAACCCAGTCATCCTTCAAATTTATTGTCAAGGGATTTAAGGATAAAGTCATCTGTTTCAAGTTTCTGAATTTATCTAGATGAGCATCAGTTATGACACTCTTAAAGTTATTTTGAGAAAGATCCAAAACAACTAATCCAGAAAATTGTGCAAGACTGTTCTCTAATGTACCATTTAGAAGATTGTTCCAAAGATACAATTCCTTCAATGAATGTCTTTGATTGGCAAGTTGACACAATGTCGATGGTATTGGACCAACCAGATTGTTTTCTGAGATATCAAGACTAACAAGTGACTTCATATTATGGAATTTATCAGGAATTTGACCTTGGAATTTGTTATGGCTGAGGTCAAGATGTTGAAGTCTATGACCACTTTCAAATAACCAATCAGGTATGGCAACATTAAAATCATTCCCACCGAGATCAAGAACTTCAAGAGAAGAAATGTTAACATAAGGCAGACTTAAGGGATGATTTGAAAGTTGGCAAAAAGCTAAATGCAACTCCACAAGAGAAGGTAGCATATTTAATGCATCATGCCAATTCTCTACACTGCCAATTTGAACATAACTCAAATCAAGTACCTTCAAGGAAGAGAGGCCATGAAGCCAGTCAAGGTTATTGACTGTCAAGTTAAAATCATTCCAAGATAAATCAAGAGATTGTAGGCGTGAGAGGTTTCCAAGCTGGTAAGGAATGGTTCCACTGAAATTGGCAGAAGCTAGGATATCATTTGTACTTTTCTACTAAGAGTCCTTATAGATAGTTCCCTGAAACTTCTGTATACACATCTAGCTAAATAAATTTCAAAAGAGACATTGCTGGTGAGGAGGTGCAGTTCAGGTGGTCCCTCTAGCCCACCATAATTCTTGAAAAATTAGATGGTGTTCCCACGCATAGATAAAACTCAAATTTTAAATGAAAAAATAAAATAAAAATTGTTACAAATGTCACCCTAATAAAAGTAAAACATAGGTTAACCAAATTGTAATAATTATATTGATGATTAATAATTCTTAAAAATTCAGAAATAAATTAAGATGATTGTGTCATAATTTAAAAATTACAATATAAATTTCCATTCAATAAAAAAAAAAATCAAAATTTTCAATAGAGTAGAAAGGACATTTTAAAGTCCTTTCTTATAATCCTTTTGGAAATAGCGGGCAAATATTCCATCGATACACAAAGTTTTGGAAAATTTATAACAATAGGCAAAAGATGGAAATTTTTTAAAAGATTTATAAATCATGATAAACATAAATCTTAATATTTTATGAATTCTGAATCCTTAAAATGTGTTTAGTTAATTTTAAATATTCATAATATTTTTTTAAATATTTGTAAGATCTTGGAAAACTAAAATCTTATCTCTCCATGAAATCTTTTCAAACTAAGAATATCGATGCAAGAGGAAAAGCTCAACAATGTGAGGCACATTTATAGCAATTAAAATTCAGGACAAACAAAATAAGGGTAGATTTTCTTGATTGTGGGGACTACACGGTTTCTCATTTAAATTTATATCATATCATGTTTACTTTTGTATTAAATTGAGTCCTTATAAAAGCTCAAGATTTTATTTTGGTTCAGATTTAAATTATGGAAAAGTATGAATAATAGTGACAATTCATAAGGAACTATAATAAGGTAGCACTATATAGTTTAAATAACTTTCTTTATTTTTAGTTTACACTTGGAGAATTTTTATAATCTTTTGATATAAGATTTATCTATATTAAGAAGGCAAGCAATAACTATTAAATTCCTCCAAAAATAATAGATTCAAAAGTTTTATATTTCAGACTTTTAATCTCAAACACATTTAAATTTAATACAATTTATTTAGGTTAACACTTGTTTTTGGCTACATGAGAGACTTGAACTTTGAACCTTCTAGATAGAGATTATTTACATAGTTCAATAATTCTTAACTTTAAATTACCTTGACTGACTTGATCTCATTACTCAAGCCTGAATGTGAATTTTCTTTTCAAAAATTGTCTCTGTGTGTGTGTGTGTATAAATGTATGTGTGTCTGTGTGTTTATAAATTCTCTTTAGAGCAAGGGTCAAATTTAATATTTACAATGTTAAAATAAATTATAAAAAAATTCTTATGACCAAAACGCTTTAAATATAAGTTATTGATGATATATGTAATTAAAAAACACAAAAAAATTATTGTATAAATTTCTGTAACCCTTATTGAAATTCGTAATTAATTTATAATTAATTTAATTTAAACTAACTAAAAGACTTAATATGAGGTAAAATCCTCTCAAAAATATTTTTGTATATATAAAAAGTTAAATTTAAATTAATATATTTAAATAACCTTAATTTTTTATTATTTAAACCAGCACCGTGTAATTTCATTGTTCTATTTGTCATATTTAACCTTTAATCTTAAATTTCTATTATTAGAATTTTGACAAACTTTTAAAACAATTATAGGCACAAAGAACTCTAGCGTAAAGAGATAAAGCCAATAAAGAATGTCTGGATTAATTAGCTGTTGATTTCAGATCATACAGCTTTGAAGACAAATTTTTTTTTGGATTTTTCTTTTCTTTTGCCTTAGAAACAATATAATCATTTCTCTTAATTTTTTAAGCTAATTGAATTATTCTTTTAAGTTGATTAGTCATGAAATTGCTCTGTTACCCTTTGGTGGGCTTGATGAACCAATGATATAACTCCCCAAAATCTGTTAGATGCAAAATCAATTATGTATCTTAACATAACGTCTTAAACTTTTCAAAAATTGTCTTACGTCAACAGTACATGAAATAGCAGCATTCATTGTTTGAGGTCATCAGTGATCTGAAATGGAAAAAAGATCAGAATATAAACAGTGAATAAGAAGAAAGATAGGTTTACGAAAACCGCTTGGAAGTAGAGTAACCTTGACCAAGACTGGCCAATGTTGTTGGTGTCATTGATCTTGTGTGATTGGAGAATCATTTCTTTTCTAAAAAGAAAAAAGAATTACAACTGAAGAAACATACTGCAATTAAAAAAAAAACTTTATAGATAGTAATTTTCTTAAATCTCGAGCATATATAGACTTGATTCATTTTAGAGATAACCCTACTATTAATGAAGAGGCAAAGTCTTTTCATCAATGTGAGAGACTACACCATTGTTGTTGCCCAATAAGAGATTGATTGCACCATCCTCACTAAAACCGAGTTTCCTATGAAATCTCTTATGATTCCTCCACTAATTATTGTACATATATATGTAAATTCTTTTTAGATATTTTGGAGGAAAATGAGGCAAGAAGCTTATAGAGTTCAATTTCAAAACTTCCAAGTTCGCGTATTCATTTTTGTATGATACGTAGCTCTAAACAAAGAGTTAGAGCAAGGGTCAAATCCAGCATTTATAAGGTCAAAATTACAAAAGAATCCTTATGATCAAAACATTATAAATAGATGTTATTATTAATAATGTGTGTAATTAAAAAATACAAAAAAATTACCTTAGAAATCTCTATAACTCTTATTAAAATTCATATTGATTTGGGCATAGAAACCTTCGCACCCGACCAATCCTCTTCTTTGTCGTAGGTACCTTGTAGCCAATGTAGCCAAAACCCAAGCTCAGGACTCATCCAAACCCATAATACTTCCCATTACTAACCACCTTAGAACCTCGACCCAATCAACCCTTTGTTGACGAATCATCATCATACATTTTGCTTCTTTTTATTTTCCATCTTACACTATACTTCGAAAAAGATTGTTAAGTAGTACTTCATACATTCTCAATAGTTAAATTAGCTCATTAAAAGAACTAAAATACTGGTCTAGCAAATTTCGGGGGTGGGAATAATCAAAATTGATCTCATATGCATTGCAAATAGAATCCAACTCCTTTCTTTTCTTTTCATTTTGTGTATTTTCTTTTCCCTTATAGTATTCATTTACTACTGTTACTTTTGGTCCATTATATAAAAGAACGTAGAAGTATTGAAGGAATATATGAAGTTGTAGAAGTTAGGATTAGTTTCTTGTTTTTATTATTATTTATTTAATCAGAAAATTGTATTTCATAATCATTCAATTCCAACTCTTGAATAAAAATTTAGGAATCCCAATCCCATGCTTTAATCAGAAAGAAATTTAAAAGGATGCAAGAAAAAGCCACTGATACTTCTAATAATCTCATACCAATATCTTGAATCAATATTACCTATTCCTTATAATTGCACTATTTTGGCCATCGAAGGATAATTTCGTTTAGCAAATTTTATTCCATTGAGACAAAAATAGAAAGAAATTAAAAAAAAAAGACAAATTACATTATCACTTTGAACAAATATAACCACCAATGCTTATTTTGGAATTGTTGCCTCTGTAATTTTCTTCTCAGTTTAGTCATTACAACTACTGTTATGACATAGATCTTGTCACACATGTTGTCACAGTTCCTTCAACTTTAAGGAAGTAGGTATCTCAGGACTTATAGCTATTAAATATAAACTATTCTACTAAAAATAGTAATCATCTATCAGGATGGCCGAGTGGTCTAAGGCGGCAGACCCAAGTTCTGGTCCTCGTAAGGGGGCGTGGGTTTAAATCTCACTTCTGACACATTAACTTCTTATTTATTCTTTTTGATAAAAAGTCACTCACCATTTTCAAGTCATTTCTCTCTCATCACCCAACCTCTAAACCTTAAACAAATCCTAAATTTTAAAAATATAGACCTTAAATTCTAAATAAAAACTACAACATAACTCTAAAATCTTAATTTTAAACTTTAAGTGTATCTTCTAAATTCTATACCCCCTAAACCATGAATTCTAAATGAACATTAAATCTAAAATTCTAATATAAACTTTAATATAAAAATATAAACACTAAATTCTAAATATTAAATTTAAACTCTAAAAATATAAAATCTAAACAGAAACCCTAAATCATAATTATAAACCTTAAAGTTTAAATTTAAATCATAAACCCTAAAAATATAAACTTTAAATTGTAATTTAAACCTTAAGCTTTAAATATATACTTAAACTCTAAATGTTATTAAATAGTTATTAAATGCTCCTTTAATATTTTTATTAATTGTATTAAATATCATTAATTACTTAATGACATAATTAATAATTAATGAGAGCATATTTGGTTTATGGGTTAATATTTATTATTGATGAACGAGAAAAGTACATTTAGTAAGAAGCAAAATCTTAATCTCAGCCCTTAACAATTATAATAATACAAATATTCTAACAATATTTTATGGGTTTTAATAATAAATGAGAGCATATTTAATTAATGGGTTAATATTTATTATCGACCAATGAGAGAAGTGCATTCAATAAGGAGCAAAATCTTCATCTCAACCCAACATTTATAGTAATCCTCTATTTCATATTATAAGGTCATTTTAATTAAAATACATTATTTGAGAAAAAGTAGTTAAAATTACCTAATTTATTAGTTTTTGAAAAGCAAAATACAACATTTTAATCTACTCCATTTAAAGTCAGATTCTAATTGGTTACTGCAGTAATGTATTAATTTTCCACATTAATTAAAGTATGAAAATTAAAAAGAGAAAATATTTATTATAGGCAAATGTAAAAAAAAAAAAATAGTTCTAAAAATTCATAAAAAAAGTCTTATATTATGGAACACTCAAAACTTCTAAAAGAGATATTATAATATAAAACAAAGAGAGTAATACAAACATTCTAACAATCTTTTATGGGTTTAGAGTCACATGTTTCTCGTAATATATAATATGCATGTTTTAGGTAGGGATGGGAAGGAATTGAGCTGCGCCGACCTAGGCTAAGCTTAAGCTTGGCTCATGAAAAATTTAATGAGCTCAAACTTGGTTCAGTTAGTTAGTGAGTTAATTTTTTCGACTCATTTAAAAGCTCATGAGCTGAACTCAATTAAACAAAATGTTAAGATAATATATTACCTATTAACCATATAAAATAGAAAAAAAAAGTTTCACACAATTTGAAACTAGATCAAAACCACATAAAACTATAAAATATGGTTAAATTCTATTGTAGATGAAACAAAGATATAATATTACAATTCATTTTTGGTGTACCATCGTTTTTTTGGTGTATTTAATTCTTACTGCAGTGGTACTATCATTTTCTTTTATGCTTTTTCCGATTCATTTTCAATGTATGCAATATTTCTATTTTGAAAAAAAATAAAAAAATCTATATTGAGACTTCAGTCATTGATAATTTTGACTATTTATTTTTAATCTTTATTATTATCAATTACCCATAAGATTTTAATTAGATAAATTAATGAGAGCATACTTCTTAATTCTTATTATTTAAAAACATGACATTAGTTTTATATGTATAGTTATATATAAAATATAATATAATATGAGCAAACTAATTTGCAAGTTAATAAGGCGACCTATGTTAGTTCAAGCCCAGCTTATTTATTAAATAAGACAAAATTGTTGGCTCAAACTCGGCTTATAAACTTATATAAACTTATTGAGCTGAGCTAACTCAGTTTATCTCCATCCTTTGTTTTAGGAATGAGAAAATTACGTAATGTAATTTGAAAATATTCTATACTTAAGTTTAATTTTTAACAATTGACTAATGAATGTGTTAGTTTATATTATGTGTGTTTTAAGAATGAGAAAATCACATCATGTAATTTACACTTGAGTCTAATTTCTAACAATTGATTAAAGATATGTTAGTCAATGATTAACAAGACTAAAATACCATTGGATCAACTATAATATGGATTCCTGGGCAAATATAAGAATTGAATTTATTGTGAGATGGTATTAGTTTTTAGATACACAATAGAATTGAATCTCAATCCTCCTAGATACTGTCCAAGCTTCACACCACTAGCCCACACTAGCAGCAAGTATTAGTTGCTTGTAATGCTCAAGTGATCAGGCCACATGGACGACAAAGATAATAGTAGAAAATTGAATGACTTTCTGTGATCAATTCTTTGTCGACAATTTTAACTTTTACTTTTTAATTAATCATAAAGGTAATATCAAGACATCTTTAACTAACAAAATATGGATAATTTATATATATAGAAAGAACATCCACTTAGGTTCAGCGTTCATTCTTCTAGCACATATGATTGGTATAGTTATAGCCAATATTTGATACAACATCAGAATCGTGACTAAGTCTTTGTGTATCACAGAAGATCTTCACAATTAGGGATCTCGCAAAGCTTGTGTTTGTTTGGATTTCTGTAGTATATATACCTATTTATGGACACTTCCCTCCTAATTCTTTGCTTTTCCCCTTTGTAATAGTGCTTCTATCGTTTTTTTTAATATTTAGTGGTTTAGCAATAAAGGCACATGCATAAAATGATTTCAGAATTCTAAATTGTGGGAAACATTTTATGAATGACTTTCTTCTAAAAAGATCCCTTTTCAATAAGTTATTGGGAATATTGATTTTTACGTTACAATAGTTTGGTGAGCCATAAATTTATTATTAAATCTTTTATTTCACAATTAATTTAATCTAATCTATAATAAAGTTCTCTAAAAAATATTTTTTATTATATAAAAACTTAAATTTAAATAAATATATTTAAATAATCTTAATTCTTTACCACTTAAATCAACACCATGTAATTTTATTGTTATACTTGTCATATTCAACTTTTAATCTTAAATTTCTATTATTAGAATTTTGACAAACTTTTAAAATAATTGTGGGCATGAAGAGCTCTAGCTTAAAGCCAATAAAGAATGTTTGGATAAATTAGCCATTGAATTCAGATTCTACAGATTCAACAGCTTTGAAGACAAGCTTTTTCTCGGATTTCTTTTTCTTTTTCCTTAAAAACAATATAACCATTTTTCTTAATTTTTTAAGCTAATTGAATTATTCTTTTTAAGTTGATTAGTCTTGAAATTGCTTTCACGTTACCCTTTGGTGGGCTTTGACAAACCAATGATATAACTACCCAAAATATGTTAGATACAAAATCAATTATGTATCTTAACATAACATCTTAAACTTTTGATTTTAATTAGTTTTAATATAATAATTGAATTAATGGTTAAGACTTTTATCTACTTAAATTTTTAAATTGAATTAGTTTTTAACAAAATTAATCAAAGATATACCAAAAAAGAAAATAATGTAAGAATAAGATTGATATATTGTTCCAATTTATATTTGTTGATTTAATAGAAACTAAGTTGAGCTTTAGTTCTTTTTAGGCTAAAAATAAAAAGTTTAAAACTTTACGATTACACTTATTATTAGAATGAATTTATAATTATTAGTCTTTATTCTAAAAAAAATAATAGTTGAACTCTTAAAGCTTTTAATCTCTTATATTGATGGCATTTGATTTGATTGAGTCATAAACTATTATAGATTAAAGATATTAAATTCAAAATTTTATAATAATACTTGTTGAAATGGTTTTTCACTTGGCTTTTTGGATTTGGTGGTGTGCCAAAAGAAGTTGATATCAAACATCGAGACACTCATTTCACAAAATAAAAGATAAGTATATTTTGGTGCTTGTGCGTGTTGTCCCAATTCCTTCAAGGTGATAGGGCTCTGCAGATTTATAGTTATTAAGTATAAATTATTGTGGCGAAAAATTAATGGTTCGTCAGGATGGCCGAGTGGTCTAAGCCGCCAAACTCAAGGTCTGGTCCTTGTGAGAGGACGGGTGTTCAAATCCCACTTCTGACATTTGAAATCTTTTTTTTTTTTTTTTTTAAATAAAAAATCATTAACTTTTTTTCATTCATTTCTCTCTCTTCACTGAACTTTACATTTCTAACCGTACCTCTAATTCTTGAATAAATTCTAAGCTCTAAAAATATAGAACTTAAATTTTAAATAAAAATTATAAATTCTAAATATAAATCTTACATCTTAATTTTAAGCCATAAGCCTAAACTTTAAGTTTTAAACTGAAATTTTAAATTTTAATATGACCTTAAATATAAACATTAAATTCAAAATCTTAATGTAAACTTTTAAACTCAAAAATATAAATACTAAATTTTAAATATAAACCTTAAACCTTAAAAGTATAAACTCTAACCATAATTTCTAAACCTTAAACTCTAAATACAAATCATAAACCCAAAAACATAAATTCCTATACAAATCCTAAATCTAAAATATATGCTTAAACTCTAAATATTATCAAATAGTTATTAAATATTCTTTAATATTTTTATTAATTATATGAAATATCATTAATTACTCAATGAGATAATTAATAATTAATGATAGAATATTTAATTAATAAGTTAATATTTTATTATTGACGAACAAGAGAAGAGTGTATTTAATAAGGAGCAAAACCTTAACCTCATCCCTTAACATTTATACTATTATAAACATATTAACAATGTATTCTATGTTTTAATAATTAATGAGAGCACATTTAATTAGTGGGTTAATATTTATTATTCACCAACTTCATTTATTAATTACTACTTACACAATTTAAGTAATGAGAGTAGTAATCAAAGTGAGATAAAAACACAATTAAACAAGAATAAGATTTAATGGGATTAAAGCCTAAGTTCAGGATTTTACCTCTGGTCTAAGTTATGAATATGACTAATTTACTATACTAATCATATTAACTATATGATTGTCTAATTCTTATTAAAATCTAATATCTTGATAAATTAACCATCTTTCCTAAATAACTACACAATTTCTTGACATAATTTAGTTAGGAAAAGACACTAAACTCTAAGAAATTATTAATAACAAAATAACTTGGGTTTGTTTATCTTTAGTTTTCACTCTCAAGTTGTAGCAATTGATTTGAAAAGCAATTACATAAACCACATTTTTGTGCGAATCATAGACATTTAATCATTCTATAGGTAGCCAATCTATAATAAGCATTAAGCATAAAATTAAATACTTGAAAAATTTAATGAAATTAAATATGTGTGAAATTATATCAATCCATAACAAAGAACCATGACTATGTTCCTCCTCTAATGAAAAGTTTAATTAGATATAATTATAGAAATAAACACAGTATATAAAAAAGACATCATTGTTCTAAGGAAACACAGTATATTAGCGTGCATCTTGGTGTTTTTCTTGTTAATTTGGAAAGATAAGTGCAATCTCATATTGATCTCTCATGGCTTCCTAAAGTGGAACATCTTCAGGGTCCACATCGATGGTTCAAAAGTCTGGTTCAGAGTCCAATTTGCAGGCTCTTATGGACCAGAGGAAGATATAAAATCGTGAATCTGCAAGAAGGTCTCGGATGAGAAAACAGAAACATTTGGATGATTTGGTGGAGGAAGATAATTCGAAACAAATGGAGAAGTTGGGTTTGTTAGAGTTCCACAGCTGGAGGTCTCTAACAATAGCGAAGCAATATTTTTTAACCTCATTTTCAAAACAGAAATATTTTAATAATATGTTTTGAAAATCTCTAAAACAGTAAATAGTTATTATTCTTACATTTTTATAGTATTTTAGCCAAAGTGATTTAAGCGTATCAATGCTACTGTGAGCCATCTAAATATGGATGCAATTAAGAGAAAGTGTAATACCTCTGCCATCTCTAAAATTCCAATATGGTATTATTGTTAGCTTAAAGGGTATAATTACCTTTTGATCAAATATGTATTCATTAGTTAAAAAATACAAGTGAATAATTTTTTAGATTAGGCATTTAAAGTTAAATTAATCTGATTATTATACAAATCAAATATTAATACCATAGTTCTATAAGCATTGGAGATAGGCAATTCGAAAAGGTAAAGTCTTACAATGCTTGGTAGATGCTCCACTTCCCTAGATCGGGTCAAACCATTTCTTTGGCCACTTACAATCTCTAGAATCAATATACTAAATAATAACATCTGATTTCATTGAAACATGACCTTGGTTGAGATACTCCAACGCCATATCCTCTGCATGTTAACATGGTTATCCTCATTAAATATGAATTATGTTGAATGTCCTATTATCCATGATGGAAGTAAACGCTATGTCACTCTCTAAGAATGATTACATGAATATTATGTTAATATAAAGCGTATTTAATTGAATATTTTATCTGTATTTAATTAGAGACTTTTTTTCATGTTTAATGCAAATCCAATTTGAAAATCCTAAAAGGGAAAGTAATGGAAAAAATAAATATACACAATTAAAAAATAAATACTAAATAGTGTTATATATTACTATTTATATTTAAGAATTTTTATTTGAGATTCATGGTTTAAAATTTAAGTTATTAAGATTTAGTGTTTAAAGTTTAAGTGCAGAAGTAATTACTTAAAATGCTTAAAGTTTATGACTTAGAATTAATTTAAGATCTTATTTATGTTACATGAGAGAATAATTTATAGTTTAGGGTTTGTAATATATACATTTAAGATACTACCAAAATTTTTCATCACTAAACTATATCTAATAATTTAAAGTTTGTAATTTAAGATTTTATCATTGTTTATTATTTAAAATTTAGGGGGTTTGAACTGTAAAATTTTAAAATTTGACAAAATAGTATAATGAAGTTCACAACATTCCTAATTATTTTATTTTCTGTAATTAGTTATTAGCTAACTGTTTTTAATTATTTATATTTAAATATATATTATATTATATTTTTTATTTTATTTATTTTAATAATTAATAACTTATTTGAATTAATTAAAATTAAAAAGAAAAAGAAAAAGAAAAATATGGAAGGTTGTATCATGATAATCATATGACTTTCCTTATACAATTAAAAAAATAAATTGAAAAAGTGGTATCATAATAATATAACAAAAGTTATATTGTATTATACTATTTTTTAAAAAATAGTATATATTAATAAATAATTTAAATTTAGTATATCATAAAAAACCATTTAAAAAACCTCTGAATGAGAAAATAACATACATTTATTTATAAAAAAATGTCCTTGATTTTGGTTATAAAAGATATAAAAACAGGATCACAATAGAGATGGTTATCTGTTAATTTATCTATTATAAATAATAAAAACAAAAATTATCTCTATATTTTTAATAAAAGAAAACATAAGACAATAAGATAAAAGAAGACTCATTTCGATAAATAATTTCAAATTTAATCTATTTTTATAATAATACAAAAGTCTATCACATTTCTATAATATATATATATATATATATATATATATATATATATATATTTTTTTTTTTTTTTTTCGTATATCTTTATTTCTACACGCGGATCTCAAAGGGTAACGTTAACAAGAAGACAAACATGAAATCTTTTAGCTAATTAAAAAATAAAAACACAAGATGAAACGGACGGCTTGACGTGGGGACCTACTACAGAGAATTACAGGACAAATATTTCAACGTAGTATGACAGCGATGGTGTGCATAGCCAGACGTTGCAGCTGAGTACTGTGTCCACAGAAAACAGTAGCAAGAGTGGATAGAAAGATAGAGAGAGAAAGATAAACTCAGAGTAAGAGACACAGAGGTGAGAGAAAGGAACAATGAGTGGAGGGGAAGGAGACGGAGAGACTCTAGAGTTCACACCCACATGGGTGGTCGCCGCCGTTTGCCCTGTAATAGTCGCCCTTTCTCTCATTGCCGAACGTTTCCTTCATTATGGAGGAAAATTTCTCAAGAAGAACCAGAAGCCGCACTATGAAGCCCTTCAGAAAATCAAAGAAGGTTCTTTTTCTTTTTGCCCCCGTATTTCCCTCTCTTTATGCATTCTATTTTTCCGGCACTTCTAGTCCAATTCCTTCAACGGCTTGTCAGACATTTCTGATCTGGGAAATAGGTTTGTGAAAATTTGACTTTTTTTGGCTCAGAGTTGATGCTTTTGGGTTTCATATCTCTGCTGCTAACGGTGTCGCAAGATGCCATAACCAAAAACTGCGTCAACATTTGCTGCCTTGTAGCCTAGCGGAGAAAGAACATCACGGAACAAAAACACCTACATAGCATTTCCAGAGCTTTTGCTCTTTCCCTGACATTTCTGGCACTGCAAGGCGACTTCTTGCCGAGGCCACAGTGGAAAGTCAGAGGAAGTATCCAGAGCCCATTGCTGTGCCCGTAAGGTAGAATCCTCAACATTCCTCAGTTGACTTTATGATGTCTGTTGTTGGGAATTTTAATTTGTGTCCTAGTAGTGGGATTTTCCTGTTATGATTCTTTCTGCATGTATGCAAATTGCGCTAATTTCTGAATTCCGTAAATTTATTTGGGGCCTTTTGTGAGTGTTTAATTTTTCCAATTGTGCTAATTTTCTAGAATTCTGTGTCATTTCAGTTTATATTGTTTGTCTAGATTTCTTTTCCTCTGATAAGGAAGAATCTTTCATAGAATTGGGCACTCTATTCTACTGTAACTGTCAAAATGTGCTTTGGCCTCGATGCACATGGATTATGTTGAGAATCATGTAGACTTTTTTTTTTTTTTTTTGATAGGAGAGAATCATGTACATTTGTAATTTGAAGGGGCAGGAAAACGTTTCCAATTTATAATCTTAGATTTCTATTCTATGAAAAGGAAGAATCTTCAATAGAATTTGGCACTTTATTCTCTTTTAGCTGTCAAAATGTGCTTTAGGCATGATGTATATGCATGCTTTTGAGAATCATGAGATTTGTAATTTGAGGGGCAAAGAAAAAAAGTTTTCTAGACATTTGTGTCATTTCAATTTATAATCTCTGTCGAGATTTCTGTTCTCTGAAAAGGAAGATTCTTTGATAGAATTATGCACTTTACCCTCTTGTAATTGAAACATTTCTTTCCTGACCATTGTTCTATCCTATGGCATCATATGCTTGGAAAGGAACAATACATGAATTGTTATTATTCATTATATAATCTTAGTATTGTGTATCCTAGTCTTTTTACATGTCATAGGTCATATGTAGTAATACTTGCCAGAAAAAGGATCAGTAAGATTTCTGAGCATCAAATTTCTAAATCTTTGAAGTTGCTTATCCTAGTCTTCTACATATCACGAGATATATTTTTCATGTTAGGAGTTTAAATATAAAACAACACTACTTAGTGTTTATCTACTTATTTTAGTCACTTTAATGAGATTTAACTGCACTTTCTTTTTTAAATATTTTCCATGTGTTATATTATTTTAAAATTGATTGCTTAATGATTTTACATCTCACACCTTCAATATTTCTAGTTGTTTCGAGATGGCTAAATTCTGTAAATTTCTCTTTTCTGAACAAGGTTCCTTTATTATCTGTGGAAGCTTTGCATTATCTGCATATCCTTATTTTTGTCCTAGCCTTTTTACATGTCATAGGTCATATGTAGTAATACTTGCCAGAACAAGGATTAGTAAGATTTCTGAGCATCAAATTTCTAAATCTTTGAAGTTGCTTATCCTAGTCTTCTACATATCACGAGATATATTTTCCATGTTAGGAGTTTAAAAATTTCTTCTAATGATAGAATTGAATATTACAGGGAGCACTCTTCCTACAATAGACACTCAAGTAGAGAAGCACAACTAGAAACAAACCCAAACAAACTCTTAACAGCTTTATAAGCTCTCCACATCCATACAACTGCACGTAACACCATTAAATATCACAATATATCAATTCCGCCATATACTGTAATATGTACTAACACCCTTGGCAATTGGAATTCCAAGAAGGATATTCCATGGAAAGGACAAGCCATCAATATGATGCGTTTTGAAAGTTGACTATTGACTCTGTGTGGCTTATATCAAAATATAACCACTGCTTAGTTTGGAACTTGTTAGCTCCAAATTCTTCTTCTTAGTTTAGCCACTACAACTGCTGTGATGATATAGACCTTGTCACATATGTGGCTCAGGAAATGGAAATAAGCATGCTTCCATGAACTACAGACGAGTAAAGATCCCCAAAACGCCCAAAAACTTGTGATGAATCCTAGCACCATGCTCATGTAAAATGGATGTATTTTATCCCAATCCCAGCCATGTGCTTGGCCTTGTCTGTGATATGAATCTTGCAATGACTCCTCTAGTGGGCATGTGGAAGTTAGTGGATGGCCACAAAGATTGGGATTGCCCATATAGGAACAGGAGTCAAATGTATCAAGATGATTTGCATGTGGAATTTCTCCGGACAAATTGTTGTTTGAGACATTCCAAATTTGAAGCTCGTCCAAAGTGGCTACGCTTCTGGGAATGCTGCCCGATAGTTCATTCGTGGATAAGTCAAGAATTTCCAAAGATTTCATTTCACCAATGTTTAAAGGAATAGAACCATTTAGTTTGTTTCATGACAAATTCAATGACTTCAACCCAACATGTCGTGTAATTTTATGTGGAATGTCTCCTGTTAAGCTATTTGATGGTTAACCAATTATTTTCAATGAGTGAATGGCCCAATCTCCAGCATAATGCCCAGAATAAACATAATAATTTCTCTTCCAAATCAGTGCCAAGGGCACAAGGTCATAATAATTCAGAATAGCATAAGGGTGAGAAATATATTCTCCTTCGAAAGCTACTGTAGAATATAAACCATAAAAATCAGGATTGCTCTGCTTTACAACCATATTAGGAAACACACATTGTGGAATGGCTCCTGATAACTGATTCAAAGAAATTGCTAATATCACAAGCTCCTTTAGTCGGCACAACTGTAGTGGAATATATCCTTCAAATGCATTAGAACTCAAGATTAATGCCTTCAGATAGTGCAATTCTTCACCAATCCATGTTGGTATGGTGCCTGATAACTGGTTATACCCGAGGTCAAGTAGAACTAAGCTTTGACAATTTTTCAAAGATAATGGAATTTTCCCAGAAATGTTGTTTCCGTCCAAACTTAACGCTAGAAGTCTTATTAGGCTGCCAAAGGAGTTAGGGATAAACGGTTATTTGCTAAGTTTGATGTGGTTAAACTTTGCCTATAGGTCCAACAGTTTGGGATATTTCCTGATAGATTATTCAATGAAAAGTCCAGTACAACCAATGAGTTCTTGACACCCAACATGGGACATACATGTGAAATAGGCCCAAAAATGGCGTTCTCTCCTAGATAAAGAACGTTTATATTTGGTGGAAACAGAGGTAGAGGACCACTAAAATTATTTTTACTCAAATCAAGGTAGGTAACAGAGACGCATGATAATAGATCTGGCACAAGACCAGAAGGTGATTGTAAGAAAGGTTTGAATACAGAATCGTAAGAGAGAGATTCCAAAACTAGTCTGGCACTGCATCTGAGATGTTAGCACCAAATAAATCAATTATAAAGAAGTTCTTTTATGATTGTATCCATATTAGAAACTCAGGGCCTAAACGAAAATATGCCAAACGGAACACTTTTAGTTCAAAACTAGGAATTCATTCGTCCTTCAAATTTATTGTCAAGTGATTGGAGGATAAAATCATCTCTTTCAAGTTTCAAACAAATAATCAGGTATGGTAACATTAAAATCATTCCCATAGAGATCAAGAACTTCAAGAGAAGTAATGTTAACATAAGGCAGACTTAAGGGATGATTTGAAAGTTGGCATAAAGCTAAATGCAACTCCACAAGAGAAGGTAGCATATTTAATGCATCATGCCAATTCTCTACCCTGCCAAGTAGAACATTAGTCAAATCAAGTACCTTCAAGGAAGAAAGGCCATGAAGACAGTCAAGGTTATTGACTGTCAAGTTAAAATCATTCCAAGATAAATCAAGAGATTGTAGGCGTGAAAGGTTTCCAAGCTGGTACGGAATGGTTACACTGAAATTGGCAGAAGATAGGCTAAGATGTTCTAAATGATGTAAAGAACCAAGAAACTTATCTCACGTCGAAGAGTACCTTTAGAATACGAACTACTGAGATCGAGAGAGATGACATGACCTGTGGTGCCATTGCATCTAGCTTCTTTCCATTTGCAGCAGTCTCCTCCCAAAGTCCCAGAAGATTATGGATTTGAAGTGTTGCCGAAGGCTTCCTTGAATTTCAGAGGAGCTTCTGTTCACCTTCAATACACTGTCCCATGAGTTCATCACCCCAAGTAGGTCCAGCATTCATTAATCCTGAACATATGACTGTTATGGTTATAGCCAATAATTGAAGCATCATCAGCCTCATGACTAGGGCTTAGTGTTTCACAAAGGATCTTTACAATCAAGGATTCCCCGAAACTTGTGTTTTTGTAGATTTTCTGTGTACACATCTATTTATGGATAGTTCCCTGAAACTTCTGTATACACATCTAGCCATATAAATTTCAAAAGAGACATTGCTGATGAGGAGGTGCAGTTCAGGCGGTCCCTCTGGTCCACCGTAATTCTTGAAACAAATAGATGGTGTTCCCACGCGTAGATAAAACTCAAATTTTAAATGGAAAAATTAAAAAAAAAAAATGGTTACAAGTGTCGACCAAATAAAAGTAAAATGTAGGTTGTTGTTTTCAAATAGAGTATTGTGTGAGCTTGATAAATGACCAGCATTGTAATAATTATGTTGGGAAACTAAAATCTTATCCCTCCATGAAATTTTTTTCAAACGAAGGAAAAGCTCAACAATGTGAGGCACATTTATAGCAATTAAAATTCAGGGATAAATAAAATAAGGGTAGATTTTCTTGACTGGGGGCACTACACGGTTTCTCATTCAAATGTATATCATATCAAGTTTACTTTTCTATTGAATTGAATCCTTATAAAGTCTCAAGATTTTATTTTGGTTCAGATTTCAATTGTGGAAGAGTATGAATAATAGTGATAATTCATAAGGAACTATAATAAGGTAGCACTATATAGTTTAAATAACTTTCTTTATTAAGGAACTATATAGTTTACACTTGGAGAATCTTTATAATCTTTTGATATAAGATTTATCCATATTAAGAAGGCAAACAATAACCATTAAATTTTTCCAAAAATAAGATATTTAAAATTTTGCATTTCAGACTTTTAATCTCAAACACATTGAAATTTAATACAATTCTGTTCGTTTCACGAGAGACTTGAACTTCAAATCTTCTAGATACAGATTATTTACATATTTCAATAATTCTTAACTTTTAATTACATTGACTGACTTGATCTCATTACTCAAGCCTGGATGTGAACTTTCTTTTCAAAAATTGTCTTAGGTCAACAATACATGAAATAGCAGCATTCTTTGTTTGAGGTCGTCAGTGATCTGAAGTGGAAAAAAGACCAGAATATAAACAGTGAAGAAGAAGAAAAGGTAGGTTTACGGAAACTGCTTGGAAGAAGAGTAACCTTGACCAAGACTGGCCAGTGTTGTTCGTGTCATTGATCTTGTGTGATTGGAGAATCATTTCTTTTCTAAAAAGAAAAAGAATTACAAACATAATGTAATTAGAAAAAAGAATCTCTTATGATTCCTCCATTAAATATTGTTCTTATATATGTAAATTCTTTTAGATGTTTTGGAGGAAAATGAGAAAAGAAGCTTATAGGGCTCAATTTCAAAACTTCCAGATCCACATATTCATTTTCATACAATTTGCTTCTTTTTCTTTTCCATCTTATACTACACTTCGAAAAAGATTGTTAAGTAGTACTTCATGCATTTTCAAATGGTTAAATTAATTGGTTAAAAGAACTAAAATACTGATTAAACATTGATGCCTAAACCCCAATTTAATAGGACGTCAAATACACTTATTTTAGTCAAATTATATCAGTTTGACCAAATTTTTTTCATATTTTTGAAGATGTTTCTTTCATTAAAGTTATAAATGATTAATATTTATCTTTGCTTCTCTATTAATACATGGTATTTATGAGCTACAAAGGAGGGGTTAACATCATTCATCTCTCTTTTTTTGCCAATTCTACTCTTACACTATTTGATTTGTCAAAAATAGAGAGGATGGGGTTGAAGTGGGGAGTATAATTCCTTCCCTGAAAGTTTGAATATTAGTAAAGGATGGGGTTAACATCCCTGAAAAAAGGAGGATCCGTGAATTTTTAACGAGAAAAGTATATTAAATTTTGAGTATTAGTAAAGTTAAATAAAAATAAATAACCAAGACTTACAATCTAAATTAATAAATAATTATAAGTTTGAATCAATTTATTTAAATTCTTAGATAAATTCTCTTATTTCTCATAACAGGAAGTTATTTATCTATTAAATTACAAAATTATTTTAATTTATTATACATATTTTATTTTATACGGTAAGAAATTTTAATAATTAAATATTTTAAGAATCTCTATTGGAGTGAAAAATGTAATTTCCGTCCTATCTCATCAGATCTCCTCCAAAAAGGCAGAAATTGCCATTCATAGTCTAAAATTATAAAGTAATGTACTTTTAATAATTTAATAATTTTTATAGTATTATTTTATACTTTTTAAATTAACAAGAATGAATAAAATATGAAATGTAATAAAAAATGAAAAAGAATATATGCACAGAAGATGTAACTGATTAAAAACAATCTTAACAAGAGAATAAGTGTTTAAAAAATTTGATGGAAATCAAATTAAAAACAATAGTCCACTTTATTAAATCACCATCTCTCGTATAAGCCTAGTTGAATTATTATTTAATTATTGATGATGGGATTTAAGTAGCCAAATAAGATCTTGTTACCCTAAAGATACCCTACTTTATGCTGATATATTCTCTATTTTCGATTCTATTTCCCAGAATTTCTTCTCTTTGACCTAGTTAAGTCAATTGCATGGTCTTTTAAATTTGTGTACGAAATATATTTTAATTGTCTTTTAAAGTTCTGTATACTAATAATAATAATTTTTCATTCAGAAAGTTATTTATTTATTTATATTTTTTTTTTTTAAGAAGTAGGTATCAAAAGGCATACCCTACTTTTGTTGGAAACTTACACGTGGCGCCCATTGTTTGGATAGCTACTGGTCAATCTCAAAATTAACAAGTGTGAAAGGACAACACTAATATTTACCAACAGTTAACACCACAGGGGAAATTTACACATGTATAAAAAAAAATATTATTAATATATATTATTTTTAAAAATATTTATCAATATATATTATTTTTTAGATATTATATTACGATAATATAATATCTAAATAATATTTCATCATCATGATGTGATATGTAATTAAAAAATTAACAACTCACAAATATAGCATTACAGTAATATGATAATATCATATTATGATATTAATATCGTATTACCGTAATATGATATTAGTAATTAAAAAAATAAATCAAATTATTTTTTATAAATAAAACATTAAAAAGTATTTTTATATAATTTTTTTAGACACATATATAATATTCTAAAAATTATTATCAATACATATCATTTCTATAAATATTTACTAATATATCCTACTTTTAA
Source organism: Bauhinia variegata (assembly GCA_022379115.2). Taxonomy (NCBI): domain Eukaryota; kingdom Viridiplantae; phylum Streptophyta; class Magnoliopsida; order Fabales; family Fabaceae; genus Bauhinia; species Bauhinia variegata. The sequence goes on along the minus strand of CM039427.1, from coordinate 12,598,497 downwards.
TAAAATTACATCATCCTCTTAAAAATTTAGTTTTTTAATTTAAATTTATTATATTTTATAATTTAATTAAATAAGTAATTAATTAAAATAAAATAAAATATATAATCAAATATTAATGTAATTTTATTAATAAATAAAAAATTAAAAATGAATTATTTATTTTTTGCTTCTTTTTTTATTATTTTACTTTCATAAAAACTTTTTTTATTTTTATTATATGTTTTAGACATTTATTTTATTTAATTACATGCTTTAATTTTTAATAAATTAAATTATTAAAAATGAATTAAATGAGTAATTAATTAAAGTGAAAATACATAATTAAAATATAATGTAATTTCATTAGTAAATAAGGGGTTACAACTAAAAAAATATACATGATTAAATTTAAATTTTTAATTATTTTTATTTCTTCTCTATCCATGACCTTTATGTTTACTTGTACCACAATAAGACTTTTTAATAGTGAGATATAAGCCAATTAGCCTCCCAATTGCTCTTTGAATCATCTTCTCCGACGATAGCCTTATGATAGTTGAGACGATTGTTCAAGATGTTATATCGGTGAAAAAGGTTTTTCATCATCTTCTTCTTCATGTTCTTCCACATCTTTATTTTTTTATTTATTAATAAAATTACATTAATATTTAATTATATATTTTTATTTTATTTTAGTTAATTATTTATTTAATTAAATTGAAAAGCATAATAAATTTAAATTAAACAAAGTAAATTTTTAAGAGGGTGATGCAATTTTATTAAAAGTAGTATATATTAATAAATATTTATAGAAGTGGTATGTATTGATAATAATATATGGGAAAAAACTATATAAAGATTCTTTTTTATGTTTTATTTGTAAAAAAATAAAAACAGATAATTTGATTCTCTTTTTTCTTTTATTACTAATATCGCAATATATTAATGCGATATTAATATTGAAGTATGGTCATAATGCGATATTCGTGAATATGGCGTTACCGTAATACGATATTTGTGAGTTGTCAGCTTTTTAGTTAGATATCTCATCACAGTGATGCAATATTATTCAAATATCGTATTACGGCAATGCGATATCTGAAAAAGTAGTATATATTGATAAATATTTTTAAAAATGATATATATTAGTAATAATTTTTTTTGTCATATGTGTGTAAATTTCCCACACCAGAGCTTGATATCACTTTTAATGACGGATAGGAAACGACAAAATTTCAATAAAATGCTAGTCGACAATTTTAAATTTAAGATATAAGGGAAAATAAATAAATAATATTATTCTCAATTTTATTATTATATTACAAATATTATAAATGATTCATATATACCTTTGCATGCTTCGCTTCTAGTACATGGTATTTACAAGGGTAAGTATTGTCTATCTCTTTCTTTTTCTTATTTTTCCTCTCACACCACTTGATAGTCAAAAAGTTTTAAAATAATAATAAATAGTAATATATTTATAAATAATGCCTACAAAGGCTAATTAATAATAAAATTTATATTCCAAAAGAACATGGGTTTCTGTTTTGTTGTCAATATAAAATTTTTTTGGCAAAAAATTTTTAATAACATAAAAATAATAATATTTATAATAATGTTCACAAATATTAGGTCTAAGTTTGATTATGGATGAGGACTTTGATGGTGGGTAATTGTGAATATTCTGAGTGAGTCTAAAAGATAATTCGCCTAAACTTTTTAATAAAAAAAGAAAAATTTTTCAATGCAATAAAAATAATAATAATACTATTTATAATAATATTTTATATTTTTTAACTAATTAAAGCAAGGTATGAAGTAAGATAAAAAGTAAGATGGATATCCAAAGATGTGGCTCAGATGATGTAACTGATTAACAACTCTCTTTACAAGAAAACAAATATTTAAAAGAAAAAATGTGAAGTAAATCAAATTAAAAACTACTCCACTTTCTTAAATCATTATCTCAGTGCGGGCCTAGTTCAATCATTATTTTACCGTTAACGGTGAGAATTGAGTAGCACAGATCTTGGTATATACCCTAAAGAGATCCAACTCAGTGCAAGTGTGTTCTTTATTACCATCTTTTAACGTATTACATTTGATGGGTCCTAGCTAGCTGTGTCACACTCACATTAAATGGTAGCTTGGTGTCCTTATGACACTGTCTCCATCTTACTCTCAATAGTTCACTGTTTCTCTGCCTAGCTTTCAGCCCCTCTTCAGTCATGGATCAGCAAAACAACCCACTTGTTCTTGAGTCTGTTCCCCAGAATTTCTTTAAGAGCTTCTTGGAAACGTATGACAATCGCGGATCTTCTGCGTTTAGTCAGAAAAGGAATGAGTTTGATCTGAAATATTCAGTTTTTGATACGATGACATTGGTGCGGCAAGATCTTGGAACGGCCATGGTCGGAAGTTTGGCGATTCCATCACAGATTTCTTCCTCGTTCGAGATCTTCCATGACATTATCATTCAGCTGGCTCGTAAGTATGAATCTAGTGAATTGCAGGGTTTGCCAGAAGTGTGGAAATCTCTTATCCACAAGATATCTATACAGCAGAGATCCATGATCTTTGATGAAGGTATGACATTTGTCTTGTCTTTCAATCAAAAATATATATATATATATATATATATATATATATATATATATATATATATATATATATATATGCCTTAAAAGTAGAGAAGGATCTAATTTTGATTGATTTGCAAAACCAGTTAACCCCAACTGTGTTTCAATATCCACGGAAATTGTACTCAATTGGGTGCTCTTGGAAGACTTGAGAGCCATTTTGATTTGACTCAAGTGAGATTCAGACTCAAAGAGGCAAATGAGGATGCTGCTAATCTTGTTCTCTCCTCATCACTTTCCCCAAATGGAATTAAAGACATAAAGGACAATTTGATTCTTGATCTGCTACCTATTGTTATGATTTGATGATCTAAGTAAAGCTATGATCTTCATCTTCTTCCACAGGCCAGGTAAGTATATTCATACTGTGCTGGAGTTCTTTTGTTAGTTTAATACTCTCCTTTTTCTTTTTATGGTAAATTTTTTTCTAAAATGCCATAAATTGCAATTTTCTTTTGTTTGTATTATGCTAGATTTATATAAACTTAGGAGGGATTTCCCACGTAGATAGTGAAAGAGAGAGAAAGAGCGAGGCAGGACATTGTCAACAGAATGATGGAATAGTCCAAGCTCCATTATTGCATAAAAGACTTTTCAAGTCGTTTTTTTTTTTTTTGACTTTTTAGATTGGCTGTGATGTAGATCTAAAAATAGCTCAAGTAAAAGTGGAAATTTTCTAGATCATTTCCCTAGAAAGGAGACATGGAAGACTTTGTAAATCGTTTTTCGTGCAGGCACACTAATGTACGGACAGAAATAGAAGACTTTGCAAAATTAATTTTACTTTTTCCTAATTTGGATTTATTGGTAAGCTTTTACCAATTCTAGTACAAAGTATCATTTCTAAACTTGTCAAAGACCAAGTGCTTTTTCACTGCTTTGTGTTATCATCAATTCAGCCAAGTTCACGTCTGATCAAGAATTAAGCTCTTACATGTTGCAAGGATTTCATTCTTCTACTACTCACTATCCTCTGTCAAATCTTTTTCTATTGAGTCCAAAATGAATCATCACAATGTTTTCCTTCATTGGAGAATGGCTAGTAAGGTTTTCATTTGGAGTAATATTGCATATTCTAGCATACATATTATCAAGATATGTTATTCTTTTTTGAATTAAATAATGTTTTGCTTTATACCTAATCAATTAGTTATTAATTTGAAATCTTAGTGATTATATCACTGCTAATGAAATATATTTTTACACATTTTAACCACCTGTCTAAAATAAGAGATTTCCTGAATTATTCTCTTCTTGTTTTGGCTTTATTTTTACACTAATGAAATATACTTTGTTGATTGTTTCATTTGTTTTATTTATTTTATTGCCGGTTACAAAATTAAGAGTATTTATAAATAGTATATATTATATATACATATCCACACCTTTTCTACTTAATATTGAATATAAATTTTTCTAGATAGCCTATTACGGAACATGGCTTCCTATTGAATTTGATGCATTTATATAATTGTTATGACAAAGTGAGCATTCGCATGTTCACTTCAATCTCCAATATTCACGTTTTACTTAGTTTTTTCTCAATGCATTTCATTTACAGGGTCAGAGTTGATTCCTTTGGGGATTTCTGAACATGAAAATCAAGGGGAGCAGCACAGTGCTATTATAGCTGATTCAATCCTTTCCAACGCCATTCAGCATACACAAGTTCATGACAGGCATGATGTTAAAAACTCAAATAATGGTAGCTTTGTCATTGACAATATGCCTTACTCTCCAAGAGAACTACATGAACCCTCCAAGCTTGGTTTCGCAGTTTTTGCAGCCATTATTGAACTAGTAAGCACTCTTTCTAATTTTGCATTTAATGATTCAGCACAAGCAAAAGATAGTAAACCTCTAATTTACATTGTGCTTTTCAGTTCTACGTTTGCTTTCCTTCTATCTTCAACTGCTGTGCTTTTACATGGTAAAAGGCCAGCAACTTCAAACAAGACGCAAAAGGTTGCATTTCTCTTTGGCGCTTTTGGTTTCCTTGGAACTGTTGGCATGCATTTTCCTCCAACGATCATGTGGGGGTTCGCTATATCTACCTTTCTGGCTTGCTTGTTGCTGTTCACCATTGCAATTTTCATTTAGAAGGAGTATGCAAATGTTAGTTGCTGAGTTCTACTTATTCTCTGAACTTGTATTCCTTCAAGTAACACTTTGTGGTGCAGGGTTATTCTTAATCATTATCCATTTTCTTTTGTTCAGTTTTAATATTCCTGAAACGATGTGTTTCTTCAATTGGTACATCATTCAACAAACTATTAGGAATTACTTTTTCTTTTCATTTACAGAAGATCATGATGACACTTTTGGACCTAGACTATTGCATGGATTTTTAGGTTTGATGCGCCCTAATTTTCATTGTTTTTTTTTTTTTTTATGGGACATTTTTCCGTTTCTTTATTGCATACAGCGAGAACCATAGACAAGAAAAACCAAAAAATGACATGGAAACAAAAAAGAGATTAGTGTTATTAAACAAGGTTTTGAAGAAACTTAAATTTTGTCTCAATTCTATGTCAGTTTGCCAGTTAGGGTAATTCACTAATTCTCAGTAGGTGTAGGTTTGATGTAAAATATAGACAAGACTGTTAATTATCTATTTTTCATTTTTTTTTCCCTTTCATAATGTACTTTAACTTGGTTTCTGGATCCCAATTTCATTTGTTTGCTAACTTTCGACAGAATTCTCTTCTTCCATTTCACGTGCTAAATCATCTTTTATGGTATTAGGTTTTATCAAAAAATTCATTAAATAATATAGTAAATTGAATTAATTAATTTTTTTTTTAACCAATTGTAAGGCCATAGCTCAGGTTTGGCAGAGAGTGAGATAAACCCTGCTACATGTACTTATATCCTTGGGTGAATCTTCTGCATTAGTCTGGGAGTTATGCATGTTGATAATGGGTAAAATAATTTAAATTGTCATTCTATCTATTTTCTCAGGGTTAGGACTTTAACTTTTGACATATGTGTGACTTAAATATGATTTTTTTTTATAAAAAAAAAACTGTCATAAATAAACGCATGATTCTCCAAAGAAATGAAGTTAGTAAAATTCCATTCTATAAATAATGCCTCGTATCTATAAATTTCATTCACAATCAGTACCAATCTTCAGCTTTGGCTTCTCTCCAAACTCCAAGAGTAGAACCCCCTTGCAGTCAACAAAAACTTGATGTAATCATCTAGTGAAAACAATTAGGAGAAAGCTTTAGACTGGTTAAGACAGTGTTGATAGAAATTCAATCCTCTCACTATAAAATTATAAAAGTTTTGATATTATATCAAAAATTAATTTAACTAAAATATTTAACTTATTAGAAAAAATTTAAAAACTAATTTTCTATTATATCTAATGGTGAGTTATCATGACTTAAACCGCTTTTCAAGAGAGTTGAGTGCTAAGTAATAGTATAGTTGGGTTATAGTATAGCCGTTTTCAAGGATCCTATTCCTACTAAACGTTAATATTTGAGCAAACTTTCATATCCACATATTATTCATACGTTTTATTTGCTTTCTTTTATTACTAATAATATCTCACTTAATTAATCAACAAAATGAGTTAAATTATTATACACTATCAAAAGTTTGAGCTATATGTCAAATAAAAAATTTAAACATATACCCCTACCCACTAGACCCAAGCTATCCCTGCTTATTCCTTTTTTCTTAATTCAAATATTTAACTCTTAAATATAAATAATAATATTAAATAATAAACACAAATAAATAAACATATAGTATATAGATAATTTTAAAAATAATGATATTAATTAATATATTAAATTTAAAAAATAAAATAAATAAATAGACACTATTAAAAAATAAATACTAAATAGTGTTATAAAATTTGTGTAACTATTTATATTTAAGAATTTTTATTTGGAATTTATTGTTTAAAATTTAAGTTATTAAGATTTAGTGTCTAAAGTTTAAGTGCAAAAGTAATTATTTAAACATTTTAAAGTTTATGGCTTAGAATAAATTTAAGATCTTATTTTTGTTACATGAGAGAATAATTTATAATTTAGGGTTTGTAATATAGACATTTAAGATAGTACCCAAAATTTTTCATCACTAAACTATATCTAATAATTTAAGTTTGTAATTTAAGATTTTATCATTGTTTATTATTTAAAATTTAGGGAGTTTGAACTTTAAAATTTTAAAATTTGACAAAATAGCATAATGAAGTTCACAACATTCCTAATTATTTTATTTTCTTTAATTAGTTATTAGCTAATTATTTTAACTATTTATATTTAAATATATAGTATATTATATCATATTTATTTTACAAATTAATGACTGATTTATTTTTAATTTATCAATTAATATTTGAATTAATTAAAATTAAATAAAAAAATTAAAAGAAAAAGAAAAAATATGGAAGGTTGTATCATGATAATCATATGACTTTCCTTATACAATTCAAAAAATAAATTCAAAAAAGTGATATCATAATAATATAACAAAAGCTATATTTTTATTATAACATTTTTAAAAAAAGTAGTATATATTAATAAATAATTTAAATTTAGTATATATCATAAAAAAAATCATTTAAAAAAGTCTAGATGCAAAAATAACATACATTTATTTATAAAAAAATCCTTGATTTTGGTGATAAAAATAAAAAAATAAAACAGTCATAATGGAGCTGGTTATCTATTAGTTTATCTATCATAAATAATAACAACAAAGATTATCTCTGTATTTTTAATAAAAGAAAAGATAAGACAATGAGATAAAAGAATATAATTTATAAAAGAAAACTCATTTCTATAAATAATTTCAAATTGAATCCATTTTTATAATAATATTCTACAAAAATCTACCACCATTTCCAACCTTTGTATAATATTTTTCTTTTTCCTTTCATATTTCTTTATTCTTCAAGGCGCAATCTAAACGAGGATCTCAAAGGGTAACGTTAACAAGAAGACAAAGGTGAAATCTCTCATGCTATTACAAAATAAAAACACAAGATGAAACGTAGGGGTGGGCACGGGACAGGACGTCCCAGTGTCCCGTCCCGACCCGAAGCCTTCGGAACACATTCGGGACGGGTCAAAACGGGACTCGGGACGGGATCGGGAAGAGTTTTTACTGTCCCGGTGAATTTCGGGACGAGACCGGGACAAGCATGATTCCAGACCGAGTCCCGGCCCGGCCCGACATCACTCACTTATAATGCAAATCCCGACCCGACCCATGGTGACCCATACATGTCCCGAAAATGCATGTCCCGATCCTTGTCCCGCTGCTTGCCATGCCATTGTTGCATCGGTGCATCTTTTTCTTCTTGGAATTTATCCTATTAGATTTAGTTATTATCTTCTCCCGTGGTGAAACCCTATCTTGACACCGCTGCCTCCCATCACCTCATCGCCGCTTGTTGCCGTCGTAGGTTTTTCCACCCCTAATCCATCTAGCCACCGCGAGCTTCTCCTCCCCGACACAGCCATCGCCGGCAAACCTTTGCAGTTCTAGCTTGCAGCATCGCACTCACCGCCGCTGTCACGACTCACTCTTGCTGTCAGGGGCGGGCATCTTTCTCACCTCCCCTTTACTCTCACCCACTCTACATAGGTAAATCTCTCGCTCTATTTTTCAAAAAACTTTCTCTGCTTGGTGATGATTTTATGGTATAAATGTTTAGGGCTTTGCTAAAAACATTTGTTGGATTTTTATTAGTTCTTTGAACTAAAGTCTGATTTCCCTGCTGAAATGCTGATATAATTTGTGGATGTTTCTATTTTTGTATTACTTTTTCCGCATTTAATCTTTCTGGTTGATGAATGTGGATGGTTAATTTGTTATGATTCTCAATATTGGGTTGTTTAGCAAAATTCCTAGTTTCTCTCAACAATCGACCATAACCAAACCTATTAAGGGGACAAATAGAATGTGTAGAGTGTACATTAGCAAAGACTGTGTAATTGAGGGTGTTCGTTAAAGAAATGAATTGTCTGACTGAGTCATGGATTTTTGCTGGTTCAATGAACTTGGGGATGAATTAGTTCTTTCGTGTGTGTTTGTATGTGCAGAGGATTTAATGTGTCTGATTTTTTTATGGTGTTTTGTTTTGCTTTGTCGCCTATGCCAATTTGAAAATTCTTTTGTTTAAGCTCTAGTGCAGATTCTGATACCCTTCACTCATTGTGGCATTGAGTGACTCCCTCAAAGGCAAGGCAAATCACAATAACAATAGGCAAATCACAATCGAGAGCAGCTCTAAAATCGTTTGCTGTATATGTTGCGTGAAAGTGTTGAGGATTCCATATTGTCCCAGTAGAATAGCTTACTTAAAAATGCTTTGGGAATTTTCCTCCCTGCAGAATAATAACTTTTTGGCAGTAAATTTTTCTCAATCCCTCACCCCTCTAATATTTTAAACATGATTGCCATTGTAATAATGCTTGGATCTGATATAGTGTTTAAGATGATTACAGAGGATGATGTCAAATACCTAGGAGCTTCCTTTCCACTTAATTGATTTCTGAATTACTCGTTTGCCTCCATTGGCGTTGCACAAGTTGCAGAATCACCTGTATGTACAATTCTTAGTCAAATATTCTATATATATATATATATATATATATATATATATATATATATATGTCTACATTCACAAACATGCAAAAAATGCAAATTAAGCCCCCATCTTGACGATTTTATGTTAAACTAGGAATGGATGATGATTATACCCAAAGCTAGCAGCCACAAATTGTACTATGTGGTAGAATCAATGTTCCATTCGTCCCAATTAAACTGAGTTTCTATATGGATTGTTGTGTTTGTATATTTAGGTCTGTAGATATGTTGGGCTTCCACGTGTTTCTTAATAATATTATTTTTTGTATTGCAAGTTAGGATTTGGGGGTTCTCTTGCACTAATTGCTTTTGCTGAATTCTATTGTACGCTAATGTAGCAAAATATCATTTGTTCCATGTCTTTGATTGGTTGATGTTATTATTCAATTAAATAGTAATAGTTTTGTCACCTCAAAGATTAATATTTTATAATATATTAATATTCATTAATTTAGTTTAGTTATAAATATACTATTATTGTATTACAATATTAGTTTATAATTATTAAATAAATTTAATTCAGTTGTTCAAATCATGCCCTCTCCCATACTTTGCCTAGTTTTTTAAACATAAGCTTTTTTACTTGTCTCTTCTTTTCTGTAAAGAGAAAATTCTGGGTGCTTCCTCGACAAACCTTCCCTTGTACATTCTCTCTTGTTGGGTATCTTTTATCAAAGCTGAAAAATGAAGGATGAAAATAACATAGTTTTGATACTTTTTTTATTGGCCATTTCCTCCATGTGGGGTTGAATATGATGCTAGAACAATGGCTATTAAGATTCATGTATCAATAATTTTTTGTTGTCTTGTTACTTTCATATAGTGTTGCTGCAGCTACTAATGTGTGATTTTTTTTTTTTTATTTTGTTTTGTGATGGTTTAGAAAATTAAGAAGATATAAAATGGCAGAGCAGATCCAAACAGAAGCACCTGGAGCAAGTCTGAATGAGCAAGTCCAACAAATGCAGCAATATGTGTCAGGCATTTCTGGTTCATCTACTACTGCTGCAACTGCTCAAACCACAACAGGTTCTAATCCTAAAGCTAAGTCAATAGTTTGGGACCATTTTATAAAGTTACCACTAGAACAAAGTAATGGAGAGGAAAAAGCTAAGTGTCATCATTGTAAAAGGGATTTTCTTTGTAACTCAACGAGACATGGGACAAATGGAATGCTGAAACACTTGAAAAGTCAACATAAGTGGATTTTTGCTGACAAGAATCAATCACTTATAGGGGTTATAAAGGGTGAGGATGGACTAGGTGGGAGAAAGACAGTAGTATCTATTACCTATAATGTGGAGGAAATTAGGAAAGCATTTGCTGTTTTTGTTATAGAAGATGAAATGCCATTTAGTGTTGTTGAAGGGCGTGGGTTTCATTATTTTGTGAATAGGTTAGAACCTAAGTTTCCTGTGCCATCTAGGAGGACTATCACAAGAGATTGTTACCAACTTTTTCTAGATGAAAAGGGTAAGTTAAAGGAGTGTCTTAAGAAGTCATGTGTGAGGGCTTGCTTGACTATAGATTGTTGGACATCAATTCAAAATGTTTCCTATATGTGTCTCACAATTCACTTTATCGATGAGCACTGGAGACTTTAAAAGAGAATTTTAAATTTCTCTCAAATTGACAACCATAAGGGTGAGACTATAGGAAAAGAAATTGATAGATGTTTGAGGGAATGGGGAATTGAACATGTATTTACAATAACTGTAGATAATGCTTCCTCTAATGATGTGGCAATTTCTTACTTGAAAAAGAAATTGAAGAATTGGAATGGTTTAGTATGTGAAGGAGCATTTATGCATATGAGATGTGCTGCTCACATTTTGAATTTGATTGTGAATGATGGGTTGAAAGACTTGAGTCCATCCATTGTTGCTATTCGGAATGCCATATGGTATGTTAGATCTTCTCCCCAACGCCTCCAAAAATTCAAACAAGCTGCACATGCAGAAAAGATTAGTAGTGGAGCCTCTCTTTGCTTTGATGTTCCAACTAGGTGGAATTCCACCTACATTATGTTGGAACATGCTATACCATTTCAAAAAGCATTTGACAGACTTGAGGATGAAGATGAGGGTTATGTCGTATGGTTTAAAGAAGATAGACGACCATCTATTTTTGATGGGGATAATGCTAGAGCATTTGTTCAATTTTTGAAGTTGTTTTATGAGGTAACCTTAGCACTTTCTGGTTCTTTGCATGTCACATCCAATTGTGTTTTTGATGAAATTCAAATGATTAATGAATTATTAATAAAGTGGAGTGAGAATGAAGCAGATTCTATTGTGGGGACTATGGCATGTAACATGAGAAACAAGCTTGAAAAGTACTGGGGGAAGGTAGAAAATATTAATCCATTGATTTATATTGGCATTGTGTTGGATCCACGGTACAAACTTGAGTATGTGAATTATATATGTGATGCAAATTATGAGATTGAGGTTGCTACTCTTTTGAAAAAAAAGATAGCAAACACATTGTGGCAACTATATCATTTCTATGCACAAGAGTCACATGAGGTATCTCAAACTCAAACCTCTGATGATAATGCAAGCCATGAAGGGTTATCTATTACTAAGGAAGGTTCAGTAGACATGGGATGGGTAACAAGAGCACATAAAAAGGAAAGAAAAAACCACTGAAAAAGATTAAAGTTAGCTCAAGAATGTGCAGACAAGAAAAATGATCTTGAGAAGTATTTCGCACATGATATAGTAGATGATGGTGTAGATAATTTTGATATCTTGTCTTGGTGGAAGGAGAATTCTGCAAAGTATAGTGTGCTTTCGCTTCTAGCACGTGACGTATTGGCCATTCCAGTTTCTACCGTTGCTTTTGAGTCTTGCTTTAGCACTGGAGGACGAGTCCTTGATGTTTTCCGGAGTTCTTTGTCACCAAAAATGGTTGAAGCACTTATATGTACTCAAAATTGGTTAAATCCTAATGAGTACAGGATACAAGAAGTCTTTGATGAGTTTCAATCAAATGATGATGTTATTAATGGTAAGATTTTTTTATTCTAATCCATTAACTTTTTTCATTGTATGTATTTTTTTTTTCTTTATTTAATATTTACTATTTCTTCATATGTGACTTTTACAATTTTATAGAAATTAGTGGTGCCATATCCTCAGTGAGCAACCAGGCAATTCAAGAGGGAAATAGAATGAGTAAGTCTTATATATATATATATATATATATATATATATATATATATATATATATACACACATATACATGCTTATATAAATTTGGATACAAATAACTTAAAAATTTGGGTACAAGTCTTACATCAATTCATTTTTTTCTATATTTGGCAGCTAGCGATTAGCAACACCTACACTACACTCTTGAAGTCCATTTTGCTGGAAGGAAGATTGTTTAGTGATCTAAATCATTTTATCATGTTTGTGTTAATTAGTTTGTTTAAGTTTATTTGTTGGACATCTAATTATGTTTAATGTATCATGTTAAAGATACTATAGATTGTCAAAGATTATGTTTTTCTTTATTCTATGTATACCATCCTTCTTACTTGTTTCAGAGATTGATATCCTTCTTTTTTCTCTAGTTCCATGATTTTCATAAAGGAATAGAGAATATGTTCCTTTTTTTTTTTAATAGTTCATTATTTCTTAGCAAAAGCATGTATATCTATAATAATGGCACTGGTGTTGAGTGCCAGTGATGCAGGTCGAATTGGTCACCTAGTTCTCCCAAAAGCATGTGCAGAAGTAAGTCTAAAACTCTACTTAGTTTGCTTCTCTTTGTCTCTATTTATGGATGGATGTATGTAATTGTAATACAGATGACAAACTGGGATGCTGATTGCATCAGTATATCATAGTTTTGATATTTACTATTTGTTGTTGTACTTCTTATTGATTTGATGATGTGTTTGCATACCCCATCCATGTTTCTTAATTATTGGACCGATCATGTGCTACATCTTCACTAATAAATTCACTAATTCAGTTGTTTATTGTTGTAAGTTAATGCAACTGATAAATGTTAACGTTGTACACTTATGTTGCTTATAGTAGAAATAACATGTCTGTCATGATCATGGTGATAACCTGATAATTTTGCTTGAAGTAAACTAGTTTTTGGAAGTAAGTTGATGAAGTCTGGCTAGGAACTCTCTTGTCCATCATCTTCATGTCCATTAGCCTAGGTTAGATCTGATTCTTTTGTCGAACTTAGAGAGCTACTTTACTGAAGGCCTGTTGCTGTTAAGCTTTTGGTTTTGTCATGTACTTTTGCTCTTAATAAGAAAAAAAAGAACTATGTGAAGACTTATTGTCTTAAGCAATCACATTTCTTGATGACCATAGGGATCTATGCACTTTTATTCAGAAAGATCATGTATACCTTTTTTCATTGTCTCACTTATATGCCTGATGCCATGATGGTCACTGGTTCAAAAGTTGGTTTTGCTTTTCATTTTTTATTATTTGAGGGTGACCGCATTTTTTTGATGCATTTTGATATGATTACTTTTGTAGTTTACCCCAACGTTTTGTCAATAATGGATATCCACATGATGCAAAATATGAATATCCCTTTTCGTACTTAATTGCATATTTCTGTTCTAGACTAGAAGTTTGTACTTACTGTTTTCAATTGCTGTATGTTTTGGTAGGTGGTTTCACGGTAATTCTTTTGAAGGCTCAATACCCACATCATTTTCCAATTTGACTTCTCTGACGCAGTTGTAAGTGCTTTAACTAGATACTTTTATAGATAACACAAATTTGTTAGAGCTAACTATATCATGTATGATATGAATGCAGGGGAATCAGTGGCTTATCTAATGGGAGTTCCTCCCTGGAATACTATTAGGAATATGAAGTCTTTGACTTTATTGTAGGGCAACATCTCTTCTAATAATTCCCAATTTTTTGATTGATATAAATTCTCATACTCTTTTTCTTTCCAGAATGTATTGTAACCAATTCTGTTACAAGTTTTGCAGAGAACTGAGGAATGATAATATTTCTGGTCCAATTCCGTCCTATATTGGTGAATTTTCAAGTTTGACAGGGCTGTAAGTATTACCTGTTTATGTTACTGTTCAGTTACATGTAAGTCACCTATCAAATGGAATTTGTTGACTAGAAAACAACCAAATCTGACAATGTTCTATTAGTATGCCATCTGATGTGTACTGATTAACTATGAGGGTCTCTTTTGTTTTAAGGTACTAGTGTAATCTGAATGATGTGTTTATCAAGTTGAGTATTTTGTGATGGGAACTCAACATTTGACAAAGGGCTTAGGGTTTACATTCAAGACAAGGAAGGAAGAAATACAAAAATAAAGAAGGTAAGAACAGAAGCACCAAATAATTAAACAACCCCAGAAACAGAATAATTTCAGTGCTGTAAATCTGTCCTTTGTTTTATGTCTTACCATTCTTGGAAATGAATGCTCACAGAGACTTGTCATACAACAACTTATCGGGGAGCTTCCTTCTTTGGTCAATGAACAAGGTTTACAACTGTAAGTGATTTGACATTATTTTCTATCCCTCTTGCCCCATAATTACATGCCATTTTTTCTTTAGTTTCAGAAGTTCTATACATATGTTTCGACTACTAGAAAAGCCTGTTTATTCAATTACTTACATACATGATATTTTATACTACATGTATAGATTAGTTTGCATTATTTGAATATTGGATAACCTTTTTTCTTCTCACTTGTTCTAGAGGCTAGAATTTTCATCAATTTCAATCAACCACGGGATTTTCTATTCTATCTTTCAGTGTTTTATTTTATTTTTCTTGTTCAATCTGCGAAATTTGAGGGTTGCTAGCTGACTAGAAAACCTACAAAGGCTCTTTGTCTTAAACAACCTATAAAGACTAGATTTGCAATTGCAACCGTAGATTCCTCAAACTTTTCAGCATGTTGACAACCGAGACGGGACACATTCGGGACAGACTCGGGACAAGTTGGGACGGGACTCAGGACATAAGCGGGACGGAACCGGAACAAGCATGTTGACAACCGGGACGGAATGGGCTGGGAGAGCTAGGTGAATCGGGACGAGACCGAAACATGAATTTTTATCTTAAGATATTTTCAGGACGAAACTGAAACGGCCTAAATCTTGGCCCGTGCCCGCCCCTAATGAAACGGATGGCTTGATGCATGGACCCACTACAGAGAATTAAAGGACAAGTTACAGCTGAGTACTGTGTCCACAGAAAACAGCAGCAAGAGTGGATGGAAAAATAGAGAGAGACACAGAGGTGAGAGAAAGGAACAATCAGTGGAGGGGAAGGAGAAGGAGAGACTCTAGAGTTCACACCCGCATATGTAGTCGCCGCCATTTGCACTGTAATCGTCGTCCCTTCCTCTCATTGCCGAACGTTTCCTTCATTATGGAGGAAAATTTCTCAAGAAGAAGAACCGGAAGCCGCTCTATGAAGCCCTTCAGAAAATCAAAGAAGGTTCTTTTTCTTTTTGCCCCCGTATTTCCCTGTCTTTATGCATTCTATTTTTCCGGCACTTCTAGTCTAATCCCTTCAACGGCTTGTCAGACATTTATGATCTGGGAAATGGGTTTGTGAAATTTGACTTTTTTGGGTTTCATATCTCTGCTGCTAACGGTGTCGCAAAATGCCATAACCAAAATCTGCGTCCCACCGGGTGTGACGGAACATTTGCTGCCTTGTAGGCTCGCGGAGAAAGAACATCACGGAACAAAAACACCCACATAGCATTTCCAGCGCTTTTTTTCTTTCCCTGACATTTCTGGCACTGCAAGGCGACGTCTTGCCGAGGCCAGAGTGGAACAGGCAGAGGAAGTATCCACAGCCCATAACTGTGCCCGCAAGGTAGAATCCTCAACATTCCTCATTTGACTTTATGATGTCTGTTGTTGGGAATTTTAATTTGTGACCTAGTGGTGGGATTTTCCTGTTATGATTCTTCGTGAATGTATGCAAATTGGGCTAATTTCTGAATTTCGTCAATTTATCTGGGCCCTTTTGTGAGTGTTTAATTTTTCCAATTGTGCCAATTTTCCAGATTTCTCTGTGATTTCAGTTTATATTGTTTGTCTCGATTTCTTTTCCTCTGATAAGGAAGAATCTTTCATAGAATTGGGCACTTTATTCTACTGTAACTGTCAAAATGTGCTTTGGCCTCGATGCACATGCATTTTGTTGAGAATCATGTAGATTTTTTTTTTTTTTTTGATAGGAGAGAATCATGTAGATTTGTAATTTGAAGGGGCAGGAAAATGTTTCCTGTTTATAATCTTAGATTTCTTTTCTCTGAAAAGGAAGAATCTTCGATAGAATTTGGCACTTTATTCTCTTTAAGCAGTGAAAATGTTTTCAGTTTATAATCTTAGATTTCTTTTCTCTGAAAAGGAAGAATCTTCGATAGAATTTGGCACTTTATTCTCTTTAAGCAGTGAAAATGTTTTCAGTTTATAATCTTAGATTTCTTTTCTCTGAAAAGGAAGAATCTTCGATAGAATTTGGCACTTTATTCTCTTTTAGCAGTCAAAATGTGCTTTAGGCATGATGTATATGCATGCTTTTGAGAATCATGAGATTTGTAATTTGAGGGGCAAAGAAAATAGTTTTCTAGACATTTGTGTCATTTCAATTTATAATCTTTGTCGAGGTTTCTGTTCTCTGAAAAGGAAGATTCTTTGATAGAATTATGCACTTTATCCTCTTGTAATTGAAACATTTCTTTCCTTACCATTTTCGTATCCTATGGCATCATATGCTTGGAAAGCAAAAATACATGAATCGTTATTATTCATTATATAATCTTAGTATTGTGTATCCTAGTCTTTTTACATGTCATAGGTCATATGTAGTAATACTTGCCAGAACAAGGATTAGTAAGATTTCTATGAGCATCAAATTTTTAAATCTTTGAAGTTGCGTATCCTAGTTTTCTACATATCACGAGATATATTTTCCATGTTAGGAGTTTAAATATAAAACAACACTACTTAGTGTTTATCTACATATTTTAGTCACTTTAATGAGATTTAACTGCACTTTTTTTTTTAAAATATTTTCCATGTGTTATATTATTTTAAAATTGATTGCTTAATGATTTTACATCTCACACCTTTAATATTTCTAGTTGTTTCCAGATGGCTGAATTCTGTAAATTTCTCTTTGCAGAACAAGGTTCCTTTATTATCTGTGGAAGCTTTGCATCATCTGCATATCCTTATTTTTGTCCTAGCCATTGTCCATCTGACATTTTGTGTTCTGACCATTGCTTTCGGCAGAGCAAAAGTAAGTGTCTAATCCACATTATTTGTAAGCTATGATTTTTATAGGAAACTTATTTCTTAATAATTCAATGGTCTTCATATAGATACGACAATGGAAGCACTGGGAGGATGAAATTGCAAAGAAGAACTATGAATCAACTGGTGAGCAATTTCTCCACCTGCATTATATGCTTTCTCTAATAACTTATCAACCTGTAGAGTGTGGGCTTTTTGATGATCATCAAATTTTATATTTAGTAAACATGTTGTTACTTTATACAAACTAAATTTTTGAACTCCCAAATAGCTGTATATCAAGTTTCTTTTTTCCTCAACCCCTGATTTGCATATTGGATAATGGCAGTTCCAAAACCGAAGCTCACTGATGTTCAGCAACATGAATTTATTAAGGATTGATTCCTGGGTTTTGTTAAAGATTCTGCTCTGTTGGGTTGGTTGGTAAGTTCTGTGGTTCAATCTGAATATGTATCCTGCACTTTTCATGCAGAAACACTTCCACAACTTTTCATGAATGGTTCTAGTTATTTCTAATCTTGAATGGTTCTTCCAGCATTCCTTCTTCAAGCAATTTTATGGCTCCGTGACAAAACTAGATTATCAGACATTACGGCTAGGTTTCACCATGGTAAGATTATAGCATGCAATATTTGTGTTCAAATAATCTATAAGCTGATAAAAGCCGGTGACTTAACGTCCAAAGTTCAATTTTCACAAATACATGATATGTGCCCTTGAAGACGATTTCAAGCAAGTTGTTGGTATAATGTAAGTTCTTCTATATAATAACTTTTTGCTAAATAGTAAAACTTCTATGCTTATCATACTTAGAGCCTATTTGGATTGGCTTCTAGAAAAAGGAGAAGCCAAAAGGAGAACTAGAAGTAAAAGTTAAAAAGAGAAGCATCTCCTTGCCTATTTCTAAAAAAACATGATTTTGGCTTTTGAAGGTGCTTTTCTTCTAAAAAAGCCAAACTGTGAATTTTTGTATAAAGTGCTTCTTTTTCAAATTAAAAGCAGATGCAGGTTGGCAAAAGCCAATCCAAATGGGCTCTTATTTGTCAAATAGCTTTTGCCTTATTTGTAAAATTACTGATTCTGTGTGGTGACTATTATATTTTTATTATTACAGTTGGTATCTTTGGGTTTTCATGGTTGTCTTCTTGTTGCTTAACATTAATGGTATGCATTTAACTTTACAGTTCTGCTATAATGTAGTTATATCTTCTATTTATACAAATGGATAATGTTAGATAGCATTTCTACTGAGCTAAATGCTCATGATAGATTAGAGTTTGTTTTATATCTCTACATATTTAAAAGAAGACAAACTAAGATGAAAAATGTATTGATTCCTCAATCTTGTTATTTTATTGGACAAGTTTCATGTATCAAGATTTCCATAATACCCTATAGATGGAAAAGGAAAGGAAACTCTCATGGTTCGCATAATTATATAACGGTAAATTCAATCTTGAAATTGAGATGTTTTGTTGCCTTTTCAGATTGGCATACATATTTCTGGATAGTTTTCATTCCTTTCGTTGTAAGTATCTTAAGTTATTTCTGTCTTTCTTATGGACATGTAAAGAGTTGTGCATGTATTTTTCTCTGCTTGCAGATTCATCATGCATGCATGTGAATTTATGAAATATAATTATTTTATTGATAGGATAGAAAAAAAATAAATGGAGTTGTATGAAATTTCTTTGTAATTCAAATAAAGATATTTCAAACTGAACCAACATTATATTTTTCATTAACCTGATGGTGAGCCATAGTTTTATGTTGTGTTCTTTATCTGCATGCTTACCAGGATATTGATCTTAGGCATCCTTCGAATTCCAACTATTATAGAACAAAATCTCATTTGTTGGTCCTGATTTGTTACTCTTTACTATCTAATATAATTTACTTACTGGTGGTAAATGGGAATTGTTGGCGTGCATTTGCCACCAACTATCATGTACTGGTTCCTATATCTGCCTTTCTTGCTTGTTTCTTGATGTTCACCAGTGCAACTTTCATTAGGAAGGAGTACGCAAATATGAGTTACTGAATTCTGTTTATTATCTAAATTTATTGATGTAATTAGGCTTGCTTGTAATTAGGGCTTTGCTAGGTTTTTGATTAAAGTTTCAAAGGGGGGTGTATTTTAATTTCATTTGGAATTATTATTTATTTTTCTATTGTTATCTATACTAGAGGTTTTTTTTTCCTTAACATTGAGACTCCTTTATTTAGTTGATTACTATTAAGAAACTTGTCTATAAATATGTTACTTTTGAATATTATGTGAGTATTTCATTCAAAGAATATCTTAGCTACTTTTTTGATTTTGGGTTTTCTCTTGGTTCTTAACCTTTCTTTTACGTCACTTGTATTCCTTCGAGTAAAAAAATTGGGGGGCGGTATAATTCTTCAATCTACTAATTTTAAAAGTTACTCTCTCTTCTCTAGAAGATCATGATGGGTGGAACCATCATCTGGTTAAGGAGGCTGAGACTAAAAGTTGAAATTTTTGTTGGATCCAAAGTTTGGTAAGATCTTGTATATAATAATTATATAATACTAAAAAAATACTACCGCCATGCATGCATCCTCTTGTATCCCCTTTCTCATTTTATTTTTCTTACCAAATATGTCATAGTTTGACTTCCCTATTAGCCGGTTTCCATTTTATTCTATTCGAAAGAAAAGCTTCATCATGATGGCATTCAGGGGAATACATTGCCAAATGTAAGTAAATCCTTGGGTTAATCTTCTGCATTAGTCATACGTAATGTTTGGTTTTGGGGGGGGGGGGGGGGGGGATTTTGCATAAATCACCTTGTTTGGTTCATTAGAAACCTAGGAGCAAAGATTTCTTAATATTTCTCTTCACTTCTTTCCCTTACAAAATGGAGAGATTGTGCAAAAATTATTGTGTTGTCCTTATTATTCTCTTTCTCACTTTTTCTTACTTATGAGAATATAATAATAAATTTAGTCTTCTCTTCCTCTCCTCTCCCCTTCTATTACAAATCAAATAAAGGAAGATCCCTCTCCATTATAATCCCTCTGCTGCTCCTCTCCGTTGAACCAAACATTGCGTAACGGTTCTAGCCTTCTTTCTACTTCTTTATTCTCTTCTTTATAGGGTTATGGATTTTTAAGGAACTGGAAGTGAATTTAACTCTTGATTATCGTAGACACAATGAGATGATTGATACTTCTTTATAGGGTTGTGGATTTCAAAAGAAGTTAAATTTAGTTTCTATTTGATTAAGATGATTGATACTTAATTGACACAATAATTCTTGCTTTTTATATAAATAATACTAACAAAGAAATAAATTTGGGAAGAAAATTTCTTGTAATGATAGAATGGAATATTACAGGGAGCACACTTCCTACAATAGACACTTAAGTAGAGAAGCACAACTAGAAACAAACCCAACAAACTCTAACAGCTTTATAAGCTCTCCACATCCATACAACAGCACATAACACCATTAGATATCACAATATATCAATATGATGCGTTTTGAAAGTTGACCATTGACTCTGACTTGTATCAAAATATAGCCAGTGCTTATTTTGGAACTTGTTGGCTCCAAAATTTTCTTCTTAGTTTTGCCTCTACAACTGCTGTCATGACATAGACCTTGTCACATATGTGGCTTAGGAAATGGAAATATGCATGCCTCCATGATCTACAGAGGAGTAAAGATCCCCAAAACGCCCAAAAACTTGTGAGGAACCCTAGTGCCATGCTCATGTAAAATGGATGTATTTTATCCCAATCCCAGCCATGTGCTTGGCCTTGTCTGTGATGTGAATCTTGCAATGACTCCTCTGATGGGCAGGTGGAAGTTAGTGGATGGCCACAAAGATTGGGGTTGCCCATATAGGAAGAGTAGTCAAATGTATCAAGATGATTTCCACGTGGAATTTCTCCGGACAAATTATTGTTTGACACATTCCAATTCTGAAGTTCGTCCATAGTGGCTATGCTTGTGGGAATTTTGCCTGATAGTTGATTCATAGACAAGTCAAGAGCTTCCAAAGATTTCATTTCACCAATGTTTGAAGGAATAGAACCATCTAGTATGTTTCTTGACAAATTCAATGACTTCAACCCAACATGCCGTGTAATTTCTTGTGGAATGTCTCCTGATAAGCTATTTGATGATAAATCAATTATTTTCAATGCGTGAATGGCCCAATAACCAGCATGATGCCCAGAATAAACATAATAATTTCTCTTCCAAATCAGTGCGAAGGGCACAAGGTCATAATAATTTATACTAAAATATGAACTAGTTATACCAAGTGTACCATAAAAATCAGGAGTGCTCTGCTCCACAACCATATTAGGAAACACACATTGTGGAATGGCTCCTGATAACTGATTCAAAGAAATTGCTAATATCACGAGCTTCTTTAGTTGGCACAACTGTGGTGGGATATATCCTTCAAATGCATTAGAACTCAAGATTAGTGCTTTCAGATGGTGCAATTCTTCACCAATCCATGTTGGTATGGTGCCTGATAACTGGTTATTCCCGAGGTCAAGTAGAACTAAGCTTTTACAATTTTTCAAAGATAATGGAATTTTCCCAGAAATGTTGTTTCCGTCCAAACTCAACGTTTGAAGTCTTATTAGGCTGCCAAAGGAGTCAGGGATCGGCCCCGATAAATGGTTGTTTGCTAAGTTTAATATGGTTAAATTTTGCCCATAGGTCCAACAGTTTGGGATATTTCCTAATAGATTATTGAAAGACAAGTCAAGTATCTCCAATGAGTTACCAAGACCAAACATGGCACATACACGCGAAATAGGCCCAAAAATGGTGTTCTCTCCTAGATCAAGAACCAGTATATTTGGTGGAAACAGAGGTAGAGGACCACTAAAATTATTTTTACTCAAATCAAGAAACCTAAGAGAGACGTGTGATGATAGATCCGGCACAAAACCAGTAAGGTGATTGTAAGAAAGGTTTAAATACCGAATCGTAGGAGAGAGATTCCAAAACCAATCTGGCACTGCATCTGAGATATTAGCACCAGATAGATCAATTATAGAGAGGCTCTTTTGTGATTGTATCCACCTTGGAAACTCATGGCCTAAACGACAATGTGCCAAACGGAGCATTTCCAATTCAAAACTAGGAACCCAGTCATCCTTCAAATTTATTGTCAAGGGATTTAAGGATAAAGTCATCTGTTTCAAGTTTCTGAATTTATCTAGATGAGCATCAGTTATGACACTCTTAAAGTTATTTTGAGAAAGATCCAAAACAACTAATCCAGAAAATTGTGCAAGACTGTTCTCTAATGTACCATTTAGAAGATTGTTCCAAAGATACAATTCCTTCAATGAATGTCTTTGATTGGCAAGTTGACACAATGTCGATGGTATTGGACCAACCAGATTGTTTTCTGAGATATCAAGACTAACAAGTGACTTCATATTATGGAATTTATCAGGAATTTGACCTTGGAATTTGTTATGGCTGAGGTCAAGATGTTGAAGTCTATGACCACTTTCAAATAACCAATCAGGTATGGCAACATTAAAATCATTCCCACCGAGATCAAGAACTTCAAGAGAAGAAATGTTAACATAAGGCAGACTTAAGGGATGATTTGAAAGTTGGCAAAAAGCTAAATGCAACTCCACAAGAGAAGGTAGCATATTTAATGCATCATGCCAATTCTCTACACTGCCAATTTGAACATAACTCAAATCAAGTACCTTCAAGGAAGAGAGGCCATGAAGCCAGTCAAGGTTATTGACTGTCAAGTTAAAATCATTCCAAGATAAATCAAGAGATTGTAGGCGTGAGAGGTTTCCAAGCTGGTAAGGAATGGTTCCACTGAAATTGGCAGAAGCTAGGATAAGATGTTCTAAATGATGTAAAGAACCAAGAAACTCAGGGACTTGGGTTTTCATGAAGTCATTACCGCTGAGATCCAAAGAAGTTACATATGGTAATCCAAGCATAGATGAACTTAACTCACCTCGAAGAGTATCGTCAGAATACGAACTATTGAGATGGAGAGAGATGACATGACCTGTGGTGCCATTGCATCTAACTTCTTTCCATTTGCAGCAGTCTCCTCCCGAATTCCAAGAAGATAATCGATTTGAAGTGTTGCCGAAGGCTTCCTTGAATTTCAGAAGAGCTTGTCGTTCACCTTCAATACACTGTCCCTTGAGTTCATCACCCCAAGTAGGTCGAGAAGATATGATTGTTATGGTTATAGCCAATAATTGAAGCATCATCAGCCTCATGACTAAGGCTTTGTGTTTCACAAAGGATCTTTACAATTAAGGATTCCCCGAAACTTGTGTTTGTGTAGCTTTTCTGTACACACATCTATTTATAGATGATAGTTCCCTGAAACTTCTCTTTGCTATAGATAGTTCCCTGAAACTTCTGTTTTCACATCTGGCCAAATAAATTTCAAAAGAGACATTGCTGATGAGGAGGTGCACTTCAGGTGGTCCCTTTAGTCCACTATAATTCTTGAAAAAAATAGATTCTTAAATCTTAAGGTTTATAAATCTTGAGATTCTTAAAATGTGTTTAATTAATTTTAAATATTTATAAAAAAATTTAAAATATTCTTAAACATTAAGAAATTAAAATCACACCCTTCCTATAATATTTATTTTAACGAAGAATATCGATGTAAAAGGAAAACCTCAACAATGTGAGGCACGTTTATAGCGATAAGAATTCAGGGATAAACAACATTAGGGTAGATTCTCTTTGACTGTGGGGACTACACGGTTTCTCATTCGAATGTATATCATATCATTTGTACTTTTCTACTAAGAGTCCTTATAGATAGTTCCCTGAAACTTCTGTATACACATCTAGCTAAATAAATTTCAAAAGAGACATTGCTGGTGAGGAGGTGCAGTTCAGGTGGTCCCTCTAGCCCACCATAATTCTTGAAAAATTAGATGGTGTTCCCACGCATAGATAAAACTCAAATTTTAAATGAAAAAATAAAATAAAAATTGTTACAAATGTCACCCTAATAAAAGTAAAACATAGGTTAACCAAATTGTAATAATTATATTGATGATTAATAATTCTTAAAAATTCAGAAATAAATTAAGATGATTGTGTCATAATTTAAAAATTACAATATAAATTTCCATTCAATAAAAAAAAAAATCAAAATTTTCAATAGAGTAGAAAGGACATTTTAAAGTCCTTTCTTATAATCCTTTTGGAAATAGCGGGCAAATATTCCATCGATACACAAAGTTTTGGAAAATTTATAACAATAGGCAAAAGATGGAAATTTTTTAAAAGATTTATAAATCATGATAAACATAAATCTTAATATTTTATGAATTCTGAATCCTTAAAATGTGTTTAGTTAATTTTAAATATTCATAATATTTTTTTAAATATTTGTAAGATCTTGGAAAACTAAAATCTTATCTCTCCATGAAATCTTTTCAAACTAAGAATATCGATGCAAGAGGAAAAGCTCAACAATGTGAGGCACATTTATAGCAATTAAAATTCAGGACAAACAAAATAAGGGTAGATTTTCTTGATTGTGGGGACTACACGGTTTCTCATTTAAATTTATATCATATCATGTTTACTTTTGTATTAAATTGAGTCCTTATAAAAGCTCAAGATTTTATTTTGGTTCAGATTTAAATTATGGAAAAGTATGAATAATAGTGACAATTCATAAGGAACTATAATAAGGTAGCACTATATAGTTTAAATAACTTTCTTTATTTTTAGTTTACACTTGGAGAATTTTTATAATCTTTTGATATAAGATTTATCTATATTAAGAAGGCAAGCAATAACTATTAAATTCCTCCAAAAATAATAGATTCAAAAGTTTTATATTTCAGACTTTTAATCTCGAACACATTTAAATTTAATACAATTTATTTAGGTTAACACTTGTTTTTGGCTACATGAGAGACTTGAACTTTGAACCTTCTAGATAGAGATTATTTACATAGTTCAATAATTCTTAACTTTAAATTACCTTGACTGACTTGATCTCATTACTCAAGCCTGAATGTGAATTTTCTTTTCAAAAATTGTCTCTGTGTGTGTGTGTGTATAAATGTATGTGTGTCTGTGTGTTTATAAATTCTCTTTAGAGCAAGGGTCAAATTTAATATTTACAATGTTAAAATAAATTATAAAAAAATTCTTATGACCAAAACGCTTTAAATATAAGTTATTGATGATATATGTAATTAAAAAACACAAAAAAATTATTGTATAAATTTCTGTAACCCTTATTGAAATTCGTAATTAATTTATAATTAATTTAATTTAAACTAACTAAAAGACTTAATATGAGGTAAAATCCTCTCAAAAATATTTTTGTATATATAAAAAGTTAAATTTAAATTAATATATTTAAATAACCTTAATTTTTTATTATTTAAACCAGCACCGTGTAATTTCATTGTTCTATTTGTCATATTTAACCTTTAATCTTAAATTTCTATTATTAGAATTTTGACAAACTTTTAAAACAATTATAGGCACAAAGAACTCTAGCGTAAAGAGATAAAGCCAATAAAGAATGTCTGGATTAATTAGCTGTTGATTTCAGATCATACAGCTTTGAAGACAAATTTTTTTTTGGATTTTTCTTTTCTTTTGCCTTAGAAACAATATAATCATTTCTCTTAATTTTTTAAGCTAATTGAATTATTCTTTTAAGTTGATTAGTCATGAAATTGCTCTGTTACCCTTTGGT
Organism: Bauhinia variegata; assembly: GCA_022379115.2. Classification (NCBI taxonomy): domain Eukaryota; kingdom Viridiplantae; phylum Streptophyta; class Magnoliopsida; order Fabales; family Fabaceae; genus Bauhinia; species Bauhinia variegata. Next base: position 12,572,223 of record CM039427.1, on the reverse strand, counting down.
GGGCTTGATGAACCAATGATATAACTCCCCAAAATCTGTTAGATGCAAAATCAATTATGTATCTTAACATAACGTCTTAAACTTTTCAAAAATTGTCTTACGTCAACAGTACATGAAATAGCAGCATTCATTGTTTGAGGTCATCAGTGATCTGAAATGGAAAAAAGATCAGAATATAAACAGTGAATAAGAAGAAAGATAGGTTTACGAAAACCGCTTGGAAGTAGAGTAACCTTGACCAAGACTGGCCAATGTTGTTGGTGTCATTGATCTTGTGTGATTGGAGAATCATTTCTTTTCTAAAAAGAAAAAAGAATTACAACTGAAGAAACATACTGCAATTAAAAAAAAAACTTTATAGATAGTAATTTTCTTAAATCTCGAGCATATATAGACTTGATTCATTTTAGAGATAACCCTACTATTAATGAAGAGGCAAAGTCTTTTCATCAATGTGAGAGACTACACCATTGTTGTTGCCCAATAAGAGATTGATTGCACCATCCTCACTAAAACCGAGTTTCCTATGAAATCTCTTATGATTCCTCCACTAATTATTGTACATATATATGTAAATTCTTTTTAGATATTTTGGAGGAAAATGAGGCAAGAAGCTTATAGAGTTCAATTTCAAAACTTCCAAGTTCGCGTATTCATTTTTGTATGATACGTAGCTCTAAACAAAGAGTTAGAGCAAGGGTCAAATCCAGCATTTATAAGGTCAAAATTACAAAAGAATCCTTATGATCAAAACATTATAAATAGATGTTATTATTAATAATGTGTGTAATTAAAAAATACAAAAAAATTACCTTAGAAATCTCTATAACTCTTATTAAAATTCATATTGATTTGGGCATAGAAACCTTCGCACCCGACCAATCCTCTTCTTTGTCGTAGGTACCTTGTAGCCAATGTAGCCAAAACCCAAGCTCAGGACTCATCCAAACCCATAATACTTCCCATTACTAACCACCTTAGAACCTCGACCCAATCAACCCTTTGTTGACGAATCATCATCATACATTTTGCTTCTTTTTATTTTCCATCTTACACTATACTTCGAAAAAGATTGTTAAGTAGTACTTCATACATTCTCAATAGTTAAATTAGCTCATTAAAAGAACTAAAATACTGGTCTAGCAAATTTCGGGGGTGGGAATAATCAAAATTGATCTCATATGCATTGCAAATAGAATCCAACTCCTTTCTTTTCTTTTCATTTTGTGTATTTTCTTTTCCCTTATAGTATTCATTTACTACTGTTACTTTTGGTCCATTATATAAAAGAACGTAGAAGTATTGAAGGAATATATGAAGTTGTAGAAGTTAGGATTAGTTTCTTGTTTTTATTATTATTTATTTAATCAGAAAATTGTATTTCATAATCATTCAATTCCAACTCTTGAATAAAAATTTAGGAATCCCAATCCCATGCTTTAATCAGAAAGAAATTTAAAAGGATGCAAGAAAAAGCCACTGATACTTCTAATAATCTCATACCAATATCTTGAATCAATATTACCTATTCCTTATAATTGCACTATTTTGGCCATCGAAGGATAATTTCGTTTAGCAAATTTTATTCCATTGAGACAAAAATAGAAAGAAATTAAAAAAAAAAAGACAAATTACATTATCACTTTGAACAAATATAACCACCAATGCTTATTTTGGAATTGTTGCCTCTGTAATTTTCTTCTCAGTTTAGTCATTACAACTACTGTTATGACATAGATCTTGTCACACATGTTGTCACAGTTCCTTCAACTTTAAGGAAGTAGGTATCTCAGGACTTATAGCTATTAAATATAAACTATTCTACTAAAAATAGTAATCATCTATCAGGATGGCCGAGTGGTCTAAGGCGGCAGACCCAAGTTCTGGTCCTCGTAAGGGGGCGTGGGTTTAAATCTCACTTCTGACACATTAACTTCTTATTTATTCTTTTTGATAAAAAGTCACTCACCATTTTCAAGTCATTTCTCTCTCATCACCCAACCTCTAAACCTTAAACAAATCCTAAATTTTAAAAATATAGACCTTAAATTCTAAATAAAAACTACAAATACTAAACATAACTCTAAAATCTTAATTTTAAACTTTAAGTGTATCTTCTAAATTCTATACCCCCTAAACCATGAATTCTAAATGAACATTAAATCTAAAATTCTAATATAAACTTTAATATAAAAATATAAACACTAAATTCTAAATATTAAATTTAAACTCTAAAAATATAAAATCTAAACAGAAACCCTAAATCATAATTATAAACCTTAAAGTTTAAATTTAAATCATAAACCCTAAAAATATAAACTTTAAATTGTAATTTAAACCTTAAGCTTTAAATATATACTTAAACTCTAAATGTTATTAAATAGTTATTAAATGCTCCTTTAATATTTTTATTAATTGTATTAAATATCATTAATTACTTAATGACATAATTAATAATTAATGAGAGCATATTTGGTTTATGGGTTAATATTTATTATTGATGAACGAGAAAAGTACATTTAGTAAGAAGCAAAATCTTAATCTCAGCCCTTAACAATTATAATAATACAAATATTCTAACAATATTTTATGGGTTTTAATAATAAATGAGAGCATATTTAATTAATGGGTTAATATTTATTATCGACCAATGAGAGAAGTGCATTCAATAAGGAGCAAAATCTTCATCTCAACCCTTAACATTTATAGTAATCCCTCTATTTCATATTATAAGGTCATTCTAATTAAAATACATTATTTGAGAAAAAGTAGTTAAAATTAGTTAATTTATTAGTTTTTGAAAAGCAAAATACAACATTTTAATTTACTCCAATTTAAAGTCAGATTCTAATTGGTTACTGCAGTAATGTATTAATTCTCCACATTAATTAAAGTATGAAAATTAAAAAGAGAAAATATTTATTATAGGCAAATGTAAAAAAAAAAAATAGTTCTAAAAATTCATAAAAAAAAGTCTTATATTATGGAACACTCAAAACTTGTAAAAGAGATATTATAATATAAAACAAAGAGAGTAATACAAACATTCTAACAATCTTTCATGGGTTTAGGGTCACATGTTTATCGTAATATATAATATGAATGTTTTAGGTAGGGATGGGAAGGAATTGAGCTGAGCCGACCTAGGCTAAGCTTAAGCTTGGCTCATGAAAAATTTAATGAGCTCAAACTTGGTTCAGTTAGTTAGTGAGTTAATTTTTTCGACTCATTTAAAAGCTCATGAGCTGAACTCAATTAAACAAAATGTTAAGATAATATATTACCTATTAACCATATAAAATAGAAAAAAAAAGTTTCACACAATTTGAAATTAGATCAAAACCACATAAAACTATAAAATATGGTTAAATTCTATTGTAGATGAAACAAAGATATAATATTACAATTCATTTTTGGTGTACCGTCGTTTTTTTGGTGTATTTAATTCTTACTGCAGTGGTACTATCATTTTCTTTTATGCTTTTTCCGATTCATTTTCAATGTATGCAATATTTCTATTTTGAAAAAAAAAAAAAATCTATATTGAGACTTCAGTCATTGATAATTTTGACTAATTATTTTTAATCTTTATTATTGTCAATTACTTATAAGATTTTAATTAGATAAATTAATGAGAGGATACTTCTTAATTCTTATTATTTAAAAACATAACATTAGTTTTATATGTATAGTTATATATAAAATATAATATAATATGAGCAAACTAATTTGCAAGTTAATAAGGTGACCTATGTTAGTTCAAACCTAGCTTATTTATTAAATAAGTCAAAATTGTTGGCTCAAGCTCGGCTTATAAACTTATATGCAGAGCTTATTGAGCTGAGCTAACTCAGTTTATCTCCATCCTTTGTTTTAGGAATGAGAAAATTACGTAATGTAATTTGAAAATATTCTATACTTAAGTTTAATTTTTAACAATTGACTAACGAATGTGTTAGTTTATATTATGTGTGTTTTAAGAATGAGAAAATCACATCATGTAATTTACACTTGAGTCTAATTTCTAACAATTGATTAAAGATATGTTAGTCAATGATTAACAAGACTAAAATACCATTGGATCAACTATAATATGGATTCCTGGGCAAATATAAGAATTGAATTTATTGTGAGATGGTATTAGTTTTTAGATACACAATAGAATTGAATCTCAATCCTCCTAGATACTGTCCAAGCTTCACACCACTAGCCCACACTAGCAGCAAGTATAAGTTGCTTGTAATGCTCAAGTGATCAGGCCACATGGACGACAAAATAATAGTAGAAAATTGAATGACTTTCTGTGATCAATTCTTTGTCCACAATTTTAACTTTTACTTTTTAATTAATCATAAAGGTAATATCAAGACATCTTTAACTAACAAAATATGGATAATTTATATATATAGAAAGAACATCCACTTAGGTTCAGCGTTCATTCTTCTAGCACATATGATTGGTATAGTTATAGCCAATATTTGATACAACATCAGAATCGTGACTAAGTCTTTGTGTATCACAGAAGATCTTCACAATTAGGGATCTTGCAAAGCTTGTGTTTGTTTGGATTTCTGTAGTATATATACCTATTTATGGATACTTCCCTCCTAATTCTTTGCTTTTCCCCTTTGTAATAGTGCTTCTATCGTTTTTTTAATATTTAGTGGTTTAGCAATAAAGACACATGCATAAAATGATTTCAGAATTCTAAATTGTGGGAAACATTATATGAATGATTTTCTTCTAAGAAGATCCCTTTTCAATAAGTTATTGGGAATATTGATTTTTACGTTACAATAGTTTGGTGAGCCATAAATTTATTATTAAATTTTTTATTTCACAATTAATTTAATCTAATCTATAATAAAGTTCTCTAAAAAGTATTTTTTATTATATAAAAACTTAAATTTAAATAAATATATTTAAATAATCTTAATTCTTTACCACTTAAATCAACACCATGTAATTTTATTGTTATACTTGTCATATTCAACTTTTAATCTTAAATTTCTATTATTAGAATTTTGACAAACTTTTAAAATAATTGTGGGCATGAAGAGCTCTAGCTTAAAGCCAATAAAGAATGTTTGGATAAATTAGCTATTGAATTCAGATTCTACAGATTCAACAGCTTTGAAGACAAGCTTTTTTTCGGATTTCTTTTTCTTTTTCCTTAAAAACAATAAAACCATTTTTTTTTTAAATTTTTTAAGCTAATTGAATTATTCTTTTTAAGTTGATTAGTCTTGAAATTGCTTTCACGTTACCCTTTGGTGGGCTTTGACGAACCAATGATATAACTACCCAAAATATGTTAGATACAAAATCAATTATGTATCTTAACATAACATCTTAAACTTTTGATTTTAATTAGTTTTAATATAATAATTGAATTAATGGTTAAGACTTTTATCTACTTAAATTTTTAAATTGAATTAGTTTTTAACAAAATTAATCAAAGATATACCAAAAAAGAAAATAATGTAAGAATAAGATTGATATATTGTTCCAATTTATATTTGTTGATTTAATAGAAACTAAGTTGAGCTTTAGTTTTTTTAGGCTAAAAATAAAGAGTTTAAAACTTTACGATTACAATTATTATTAGAATGAATTTATAATTATTAGTCTTTATTCTAAAAAAAATAATAGTGAAACTCTTAAAGCTTTTGATCTCTTATATTGATGGCATTTGATTTGATTGAGTCATAAAATATTATAGATTAAAGATATTAAATTCAAAATTTTATAATAATACTTGTTGAAATGGTTTTTCACTTGGCTTTTTGGATTTGGTGGTGTGCCAAAAGAAGTTGATATCAAACATCGAGACACTCATTTCACAAAATAAAAGATAAGTATATTTTGGTGCTTGTGCGTGTTGTCCCAATTCCTTCAAGGTGATAGGGCTCTGCGGATTTATAGTTATTAAGTATAAATCATTGTGCTGAAAATTTTAATGGTTCGTCAGGATGGTCGAGTGGTCTAAGCCGCCCCTTGGGAGAGGACAGGGGGGTTCAAATCCCACTTCTGACATTTGAAATCTTTTTTTTTTTTTAATAAAAAATCATTAACTTTTTTTCATTCATTTCTCTCTCTTCACTCAACTTTACATTTCTAACCCTACCTCTAATTCTTGAATAAATTGTAAGCTCTAAAAATATAGAACTTAAATACTACAGCCATGCATGCATCCTCTTGTATCCCCTTTCTCATTTTATTTTCTTACCAAGTACGTTATATAGTTTGACTTCCTGACTAGTTGGGTTCTGATTTAGCTTCATGATGATGGCATTCAGGGGAATACATTGTCAAATGTAAGTAAATCCTTGGGTTAATCTTCTGCATTAGTCATGCCTAATGTTTGGTATGAAATTTTGGAGGCACAGGGAGGGATTTTGAGTAAATCACCTTATTTGGTTCATTAAATTAGAGATTTTGCAAAAATTTAGGAGCAAAAATTTCTTAATATTTCCCTCACTTCTTTCCCTCCCAAAATGGAGAGATTTTGCAAAATTATTGTGTTGTCCTTCTTATTATATATCTCTTTCTCACTTTTTCTTACTTATAAGAATATAATAATAAATTTACTCTTCTCTTCCTCTCCTCTCCCCTTCTATTACAAATCAAATAAGGGAAGTTCCCTCTCCATTAAAATCCCTCTCCTCTGCTCCTTTCCGTTGAACCAAACATTGCATAATGGTTCTGGCCTTCTTTCTACTTCTTTATTCTCTTCTATTTGATTAAGATGATTGATACTTAATTGACATAATAATCCTCGCTCCTTATATATATTATACTAACAAAGAAATAGATTTGGGAAGAAAATTTCTTCTAATGATAGAATCGAATATTACAAGGAGCGCACTTCCTACAATAGACACTCAAGTAGAGAATCAAACTAGAAACAAAGCCAACAAACTCTTAACAGCTTTATAAGCTCTCCACATCCATACAACAGCACATAACACCATTATATATCACAATATATCAATACCGCCATATACTGTAAGATGTACTGACTCCCCAGGCAATTGGAATTCCAAGAAGGATATTCCACGGAAAGGACAAACCATCAATATAACGTGTTTTGAAAGTTGACCATTGACTCTGTGTGACTTGTATCAAAATATAGCCACTGCTTATTTTGGAACTTGTTGGCTCCAAAATTTTCTTGTTAGTTTAGCCACTACAACTGCTGTGATGATATAGACCTTGTCACATATGTGGCTCAGGAAATGGAAATAAGCATGCCTCCATGAACTACAGATGAGTAAAGATCCCCAAAACGCCCAAAAACTTGTGATAAATCCTAGTGCCATACTCATGTAAAATGGATGTATTTTATCCCAATCCCAGCCATGTGCTTGGCCTTGTCTGTGATGTGAATCTTGCAATGACTCCTCGAGTGGGCACGTGGAAGTTAGTGGATGGCCACAAAGATTGGGGTTGCCCATATAGGAAGAGGAGTCAAATGTATCAAGATGATTTCCATGTGGAATTTCTCCGGACAAATTGTTGTTTGAGACATTCCAATTCTGAAGTTCGTCCATAATGGCTATGCTTGTGGGAATTTTACCTGATAGTTGATTCATAGACAAGTCAAGAGCTTCCAAAGATTTCATTTCGCCAATGTTTAAAGGAATAGAACCACTTAGTTTGTTTCTTGACAAATTCAATGATTTCAGCCCAACATGTCTTGTAATTTCTTGTGGAATGCTGCCTGATAAGCTATTTGATGATAAATCAATTATTTTTAATGAGTTAATGGCCCAATAACCAGCATGATACCCAGAATAAACATAATAATTTCTCTTCCAAATCAGTGCGAAGGGCACAAGGTCATAATAATTCAGAAAAACATATGGGTGAGAAATATATCTTCCTTCAAAATCAATTATACCATATAGAGTATAAAGATCGGGAGTGCTCTGCCCTACAACCATATTAGGAAACACACATTGTGGAATGGCTCCTGATAACTGATTCAAAGAAATATCTAATATCACGAGCTTCTTTAGTTGGCAAAACTGTAGTGGGATATATCCGTCAAATGCATTAGAATTCAAGAATAGCGCCTTCAGATCCTGCAATTCTTCACCAATCCATGTTGGTATGGTGCCTGATAACTGGTTATGCCCGAGGTTAAGTAGAACTAATCTTTTACAATTTTTCAAAGATAATGGAATTTTCCCAGAAATGTTGTTTTTGTCCAAACTCAACGTTTGAAGCCTTATTAGGCTGCCAAAGGAGTTTGGGATCGGACCCGATAAATGGTTTTCTGCTAAGTTTAATATGGTTAAACTTTGCCCATTGTTCCAACAGTTTGGGATATTTCCAGATAGATTATTCAAAGACAAGTCCAGTAAAAGCAAAAAGTTATTGACACCCAACATGTCACATACATGCGAAATAGGCCCAAAAATGGTGTTCTCTCCTAGATCAAGAAAGTATATATTTGGTGGAAATGGAGGTAGAGGACCACTAAAATTATTTTTACTCAAATCAAGAATTTTAAGAGAGACGTATAATGATAGATTAGGCACAAAACCGGTAAGGCGATTATCAGAAAGGTTTAAATACCGAATTGTAGGAGAGAGATTCCAAAACCAGTCTGGCACTGCATCTGAGATATTAGCATAAGATAGATCAATTACAGAGAGGCTTTTTTGCGATTGTATCCATCTTGGGAACTTAGGGCCTAATGGACAATGTGCCAAACGGAGCACTTCCAGTTCAAAAATAGGAACCCAATCATCCTTCAAATTTATTGTCAATCGATTTGAGGATAAAGCCATCTTTTTCAAGTTTCTGAGTTCATCTAGATGAGCATTAGTTATGACACCCTCAAAGTTATTTTGAGAAAGATCCAAAACAACTAATCCAGAAAATTGTGCAAGACTGTTCTCTAATGTACCATTTAAAAGATTGTTCCAAAGATACAATTCCTTCAATGAATGTCTTTGATTGGCAAGTTGACACAATGTCGATGGTATTGGACCAACCAGATTGTTTTTTGAGATATCGAGACTAACAAGTGACTTCATATTATGGAATTTATCAGGAATTTGACCTTGGAATTTGTTCAGCCCAAGATCAAGATGTTGAAGTCTATGACCGCTTTCAAACAACCAAATAGGTATGGTAACATTAAAATCATTCCCACGGAGATCAAGAACTTCAAGAGAAGTAATGTTAACATAAGGCAGACTTAAGGGATGATTTGAAAGTTGGCATGAAGCTAAACGCAACTCCACAAGAGAAGGTAGCATATTTAATGCATCATGCCAATTCTCCACACTGCCAAGTTGAACATAAGACAAATCAAGTACCTTCAAGGAGGAGAGGACATGAAGCCAATCAAGGTTATTGACTGTCAAGTTAAAATCATTCCTAGATAAGACGAGATTGTAGGCGTGAGAGGTTTCCAAGCTGGTAAGGAATGGTTCCACCGAAATTGGCATGTGATAGGTTAAGATGTTCTAAATGATGTAAAGAACCAAGAAACTCAGGGACTTGGGTTTTCATGAAGTCATTATAGCTGAGATCCAAATAAGTTAAATATGGTAATCCAAGCAAGGATGAACTTATCTCACCTCGAAGAGTACCATTAGAATAAGACCTACTGAGATCGAGAGAGATGACATGACCTGTGGTGCCATTGCATCTAACTTCTTTCCATTTGCAGCAGTCTCCTCTCAAAGTCCAAGAAGATAATCGATTTGAAGTGTTGCCGAAGGCTTCCTTGAATTTCAGAAGAGCTTGTCGTTCACCTTCAACACACTGTCCCTTGAGTTCATCACCCCAAGTAGGTCCAGTAGATATGAGTGTTATGGTTATAGCCAATAATTGAAGCATCATCAGCCTCATGACTAAGGCTTTGTGTTTCACAAAAGATCTTTACAATTAAGGATTCTCCGAAACTTGTGTTTCTGAAGATTTTCTGTATACACATCTATTTATAGATAGTTTCCTGAAACTTCTGTTTGTTGTCATATCCTGTGTACTTTTCTACTAAGAGTCCTTATAGGTAGTTCCCTGAAACTTCTGTATACACATCTTCGGGTGGTCCCTCTAGTCCACGATAAATTTTGAAAAAATTAGATGGTCTTCCCACGCATAGATAAAACTCAAATTTTAAATGGAAAAATAATTATAAAAAAATAGTAACGAGTGTTAACTAAATAAAAGTAAAACTGTGGGTTGTTTTTAAATAGAGCACTGTGTAAGTTTGATAAATAATTAACTTTATAATAATTATATTAATGATTAATAATTTTAAAAATGACAGAAATTAAGATGATTGTGTCATAATTTGAATATTACGATATAAATTTTCATTCAATAAAAGAATCAAAATTTCCAAGTTGGGGACCACATTATGTCTATGGACGGACTATTTTCTCATTTGTCACTTATGAGCTTTTTCATTTCTACAATCAATTTCTGCCCGTCCAACAAGTTAGAATTGATTGATATGGCTCTCAATTGCAATTGCAAGGTTTTAGAAAAGCTCTTCAGTATTCTTGCCTGTGGGGACTACACGGTTCCTCTTTGAAATTTATATCATGTTGTCACCTATTACTTTTCAATTCAATTGAATCCCTATAAAATTTTAAAATTTTATTTTGGTTTAAAGTATATATAGTATTGAGGTTTCATAAGTTAGATTTTTTTTGCTTTAGGTTTATACCAAGAGTACCTTTATAATCTATGAATATAAGATTTATTTATGTTAACAGAATTAGCAATAACTATTAATTCCATTCAAGATGTTCAAAAGTTCCTCACTTAAAGTTGTTAGTCTGAAACACATAGGAATTTGAATATAGTTCTTCTACTAGGCTAATTCCTTGTTGGAATATGGTTTAAATCTAGCAAAATGTTTATTCCTCCATGTCAATAGTCATTGATATTGTTTGTTGAATTTACTATAATTAGCAAGTGCATTAAATTGCACCTCTAATATAGCAAAATCGTGTAGAAAATCAAAATCAATTATCAACTTCGTTTTTTAACTACTATTCAGATAATTTAAGTAAATTCACAAAGAATCTCTGGTCTATGATAATTCTTGAAAAAATTTGATGGTGTTCTCGTGAATAGATAAAACTCAAATTTTAAGTGGAAAAATAATTTTAAAAAATGGTAACAATTGTCAACTAAATAAAAGCAAAACGTAGGTTACTGTCTTTAAAGAGAGTATTGTGTAAACTTGGTAAATGACTAGAATTATAATAATTATGTTGATGATTAATAATTCTAAAAATTACAAAAGTAAATTAAGATGATTGTGTCATAATTTAAATATTATAATATAAATTTCCATTCAATAAAAATAAAAATTTCCAATAGAGTAGAAAGGACATTTTAATGTCCTTTTAAAAATAGCGGGCAAATATCCATCGTGCCCAAACTTTTGGGAAATTTGTAACAATAGGCAAAGTTGGAAATTTTTTAAAAGATAATTTATATTAATTTTAACGGTAAATCATGTCATATTGTAGCTAACTCTTGGTATCAACTTTTATAAGAAATAGAAGTTTCTAAGTATTCTTTATAAGAAATAAAAATTTCTAAGTGTTCTTGATAGTGTGTTCGGTGGATAGATTCATTTTTGAATCCCAAGATTCATAACTTATGAAAAACATAAATTTTAAAATTTATAAATCTTAAGATTTTTAAAATGTGTTTAATTAGTTTTAAATATTTTAAAAAAATTAAAATATTCTTAAAAAAAATTTGAGAAACCAAATTACACCTCTCCCATAAAATTTATTTTAACGAAGAATATGGACGGAAGAGGAAAACCTCAAAAATGTTAGATTCTCTTTGGTTGTGGGGACTACACGGTTTCTCATTCAAATGTGTATCATAACATTCTTACTTTTCTATCGAATTGAGTCCTTATAAAAGGTCAAGATTTTATTTTGGTTCAGATTTAAATTGTGGAAAAGTATGAATAATACTGACAATTCATAAGAAACTATAATAAGGTAGCACTATATAGTTTAAATAAATTTTGTTATTTTTAGTTTATACTTGGAGAATCTTTATAACTTTTTAATATAAAATTTATCTGTATTAAGAAGGTACACAAGAACTATTAAATTTTCCCAAAAATATGATATTCAAAAGTTTTACATTTAAGACTTTTAATTTAAAACACATTAAAATTTAAAAAAAAAATTTAGGTTAACATTTTTTTTTAATTACATGAGAGACTTGAACTTCAAACCTTTTAGATACAGATTATTTACATATTTCAACAATTCTTAATTTTTAATTGCATTGACTGACTTAATCTCATTACTCAAGCCTGGATGCGAAGTTTCTTTTCAAAATTGTCTTACGTCAACATTACATGAAATAGCAGCATTCTTTGTTTTGAGGTCATCAGTGATCTGAAGTGGAAAAAATATCAGAATATAAACAATTACGAAGAAGAAAAGGTAGGTTTATGGAAACTGCTCGGAAGTAGAGTAACCTTGACCAAGACTGATCAGAATATATATATATATATGTGTGTGTGTGTGTGTAAATTCTTTTTAGATATTTTGGAAGAAAATGAGGCAAGAAACTTGTAGAGTTCAATTTCAAAATTTCTAGATTTACATATTTATTTTTATATAATACGGGTCAGAATTAGAAGGTTTAATTGACGTAACGTAAATAAAAAGTTAAAATAAGGGTCAAAAATAACATTTATAAAGTTATAATAAATTATGAAAAAACTCTTATGATTAAAGCACTATAATAGATATTAGTAATGATGTATGTAATTGAAAAACACAAAAAATTACTATAAAAATCTCTGTAAAGTTTATTAAAATCCTGTTTTGAGCCTCTCTTTTTTGTCATTGGTACTTCGTAGCTCCAGACTCATCCGAACTCAGAATACTTTTTGTTCCTAATGGACACCTTAGAACCTAGACTCAATCAACCTTTGTTGACAAATCATCATCATATATTTTGCTTCTTTTTCTTTTCCATCTTATACTATACTTTGAAAAAGATTGTTAATTAGTACTTTGTTCATTTTCAAATGGTTAAATTAGTTGGTTAAAAGAACTAAAATAATGGTCTAGCAAATTTCAGGGATAGGAATGATCAAAATGGATCTCAGATGCATTGCAAATAGAATCCAACTCCTTTCTTTTCTTTGAGTTCGTGTATTTTCTTTCCCCTTATAGTATTCAATTACTTCTGTTACTTTTGGTCCGTTTTATAAAAGAACGTAGAAGTATTGAAGGAATATATGAAGTTGTAGAAGTCGGAATTAGTTTCTTGTTATTATTATTATTTATTTAATCAGCAAATTGTATTTCATAATCCTTCAATTCCAACTCTTGAATAAAAATTTAGGAATCCCAATCCCATGTTTTAATAAGAAATTTAAAAGGATGCAAGAAAAAGCCACTGATACTTTAATAATCTCATACCAATATCTTGAATCAACATTACATATTCCTTTTAATTGCACTATTTTGACTATTGAAGGATAATTTCATTTAACAAATTTTATTTCACTAGACACAAAAATAGAAAGAAACAAACAAAAAAGAAAATAAAAAGACGGATTACATTATCACTTTAAACAAATATAATCCCCAATGCTTATTTTGGAATTGTTGCCTCTGAAATTCCCTTCTCAGTTTGGTCATTACAATTGTTGTCATGGTATCTAAGGATTTATTACTATTAAAAATAGATTATTGTGCCAAGATCTTATTAATCTATTAGGATGGCCTTAGACCATTCTGGCTCTCGTGAGAGGGCGTGGGTTCAAATCTCACTGCTGACACATTAATTATCTATTTATTTTTTTTGATTGAAAGTCACTCGCCATTTTTAAATCATTTCTCTCCCATCACTCAACTTTAAATTTTTAACTCTACCTCTAAACCTTATACAAATTCTAAATCCTAAAAATATAGAACTTAAATTCTAAATAAGAACTACAAACTTTAAACATAAATCTAAAATCTTAATTTTAACCCTTAAGTGTAACCTTTAAATTTTATAACCTAAAAAATGTATTCTAATATGAACCTTAAATATAAACTTTAAATCTAAAATTCTAATATAAACTTTAATCTAAAAATATAAACATTAAATTCCAAATATAAAACCAAAACTCTAAAAATATAAACTCTAAACACTAACCCTAAATCATAATTCTAAACCTTAAACTTTGAGTTTGAACCATAAACCCTAAAAATGTAAACTTTAAATTCTGATATAAACCTTAAGCTTTAAATATATCCTTAAACTCTAAATATTATTAAATAGTTATTAAATGCTCCTTTAATATTTTTATTAATTGTATTAAATATCATTAATTACTTAATGACATATTTAATAATTAATGAGAGTATATTTAATTAATGAGTTAATATTTACTATTAATGAACGAGAAAAGTACATTTAATGAGGAGCAAAATCTTTACCTCAGCCCTTAACATTTATGATAATACAAATATTCTAACAATATGTTATGAGTTTTAATAATTAATGATAGCATATTTAATTAATGGATGAATATTTATTATTGACCAATGAGAGAAGTGCATTTAATAAGGAGCAAAATCGTCATCTCAACCCTTAACATTTATAATACTCATTCTGTTTCATATTATAAGGCTATTTTAATTGAAATACACTGATTAAGAAAAAGTAATTAAAATTAATTAATTTCTTAGTTTTTGAAAAGTAAATTACAATATTCTAAATTTACTCTAATATCAGACTCTAATCAATTGATTGTAATGGTGTATTAATTCTCCACATTAATCAAAATATGAAAATTGAAAAAGAGAGAATATTTGTTGTGCGCAAATGTGAAAAAAAATAATAATTAATTTTAAAAATTTGTAAAAAGTCTTATATTATGAAACACTCAAAACTTCTAAAAGGGGTCTTATAATATAAAACAAAGAGAGTAATACAAACATTCTGACAATCTTTTATGAGTTTAGGGTCACATGTTGCTCTTAATATATATTATGCATGTTTAGGCAGGGATGGGAAGGACTCGAGCTGAGCCGAACTAGGCTAAGCTTAAGCTTAGCTCGTAAAAAATTTAGTGAGCTCAAACTCAGTTCATTTAGTTAGCGAGTTAATTTTCTTGACTCATTTATAAAGCTCATGAGCTGAACTTAATTAAACAAAATATTAAGATAATATATCACCTATTAACTATATAAATAGAAAAAAGTCTCACAATTTGAAACTAGATCAAAACTATATAAAACTATAAAATATGATTAAATTCTAGATGAAACTAAGATATAATATTACAATTCACTTTTGGTGTGCCATCGTTTTTTTGGTGTATTTAATTCTTACTGCAGTGGTACCATTTTCTTTTATGTTTTTTCCAATTCATTTTCAATGTATGCAATAGTTCTATTTTGAAAAAAAAAAAAAAAATCTATATTGAAACTTCAGTCCTTGATAATTTTGACTATTTATTTTTAATCTTTATTATTGTCAATTACTTATCCGATTTTAATTAGATAAATTAATGAGAGCAAACTTTATTATTTAAAAACATAACATTAATTCTTATTATAAACGTGACATTAGTTTTATATATATAGTTATATATAAAATATAATATAAAATGAACAAATTAATTCGCGAGTTAATGAGGTTATCTATGTTAGTTCAAGTCCAACTCATTTATTAAATAAGCCAAAAATGTTAGCTTAAGCTCAGCTTAATAACTTATATGCAAAGCTTATCGAGCTAAGTTAATTTACAAGCTAAATCAATTTATCTCCATCCTTAGTTTTAAGCATGAGAAAATGACATAATGTCATTTGAAAATGTGTCATATTTAAGTTTAATTTTTAACAATTGACTAACAAATGTGTTAGTTTATACTATGTGTGTTTTAAAAATGAGAAAATTACATCATGTAATTTAAAAATGCATTACACTTGAGTCTAATTTCTAACAATTGATTAAAGATGTGTTAGCCAATGATTAACAAGACTAAATACCATTGGATCAACTATAATATGGATTCCTGGGCAAATATAAGAACTTGAATATATTGTGAGATGGTATTAGTTTTTGGATACACGAGAATCGAATCTCAATCTTCCTAGATACTATCCAAGCTTCACACCACCAGCCCACACTTAGTAGCTAGTATTAGTTGCTTGTAATGCTTTAGTGATCAGGCCACATGGACGACAAAGGTAATAGCAGAAAATTGAATAACTTTCTGTGACAATTCCAATTTTTATTTTTCAGATCTTTTTAATTAATCATAAAGGTAATTCAAAGAGATCTTTAACTAACAAAATATGGATAACTTATACATAGAAAGAACATCCACTTAGGTCCAGCGTTCATTATTGTTCTAAGAAGATCCTCTTTCAATAAGTTACTGGGAATATCCAGATTTTTATGTTACAATGGTATTTGTGAGCCATAAATTTATTATCAAAATTTTTATTTCACAATTAATTTTAATTTAATGATTTAATCTGAAATAAAATTTTCTCAAAAATATTTTTTTGTATATACAAAAACTCAAATTTAAATCAACATATTTAAATTTAATTCTTTAAGACTTAAATTAGCAGAGTGTAATTTTATTGTTCTACTTGTCATATTTAACCTTTAATCTTACATTTCTATTATTTGAATTTTGACAAATTTTAAAATAATTGTAAGCACGAAGAGATATAGCTTAAAGAGATAAAGCCGATAAAGAATGTTTGGATTAATTAGCTGTTGAATTCAGATTCTACAGCTTTGAAGACAAGCTTTTTTTCGGATTTTTCTTTTCTTTTGCCTTAAAAAGAATATAATCATTTTGCTTAATTTTTTAAGCTAATTGAATTATTCTTTTTAAGTTGATTAGTCATGAAATTGCTTTCATGTAACCCTTTGGTGGGCCTGACGAACCAATGATATAACTACCCAAAATCTGTTAGATACAAAATCAATTATGTATCTTATCATAATATTTTAAACTTTTGATTTTAATTGGTTTTGATATAATAATTGAGTTATCGGTTAAGGTTTTTATCTACTAAATTTTTTAAATTAAATTAGTTTTTAATAACATTAACAAAAAATATATATAAAAAAAACAATATAAGAATAAGATTGATATATTGTTCCAATTTATATTTGTTGATTTAATAGAAACTAAGTTGAGCTTTAAATTTTTTTGAGACTAAAAATAAAGAGTTTAAAATTTTACTATCACACTTATTGTTGTATTTCAAAAAAAAAAAATAACAGTTAAACTCTTAAAGTTTTTAACCTCTTAGTATTTGATTTCATTGAGTCATAAACTATTTTAGGTTAAAAATATTAAATTCAAAATTTTATAATAATACAGGTTGAACTGGTTTTTCACTTGGCTTTTTGGGTTTGGTGGTCTGCCTAAAGAAGCTCCTATGAAACATCGAGACACTCGTTTCCCAAAACAAACGATACGTACATTTTGGTGCTTGTGCGCGTTGTCACAATTCCTTCGACTTCAAGGTAATAGTTATCTCAGGATTATTAACTATAAAATATTGCGCCAGACTCAAGTTCTGGTCCTCGTGAGAGGGCATGAGTTCAAATCCCACTTCTGACATTTTAAATCTTTTTAATTATTTTTAATAAAAAAAATCATTAATTATTTTTCATTCATTTCCCTCTCTTCACTTAACTTTACATTTCTAAACGTCTAATTCTTAAACAAACTATAAACTCTAAAAATATAGAACTTAAATTTTGAATAAAAAATATAAACTTTAAATCTTAATTTTAAGCCATTCTAAACTGAAATCTTAAATTTTAATATGACCTTAAATATAAATACTAAATTCAAAATCTTAATGTAAACTTTAAACTTAAAAATATAAATATTAAATTTTAAATATGAACCTTACACCTTAAAAGTATAAACTCTAATTCTAATCTTTAAATTCTAAACTCTAAATATAAATCATAAACCCTAAAAACATAAATTCTTATGTAAATCTTACATCTTAAATATATATTTAAACTTTAAATATTATGAAATAGTTATTAAATACCCTTAATATTTTTATTAATTCTGTGAAATATCATTAATTACTCAATAAGATAATTAATAATTAATTATATCATATTTAATTAATAAATTAATATTTTATTATTGACGAACGAGAGAAAAGTGTAATTAATAAGCAGCAAAATCTTAACATCATCCCTTCATATTTATAATAATACAAACATTCTAACAATGTATTCTGGGTTTTAATAATTAATGAGAGCACATATAATTAGTGGGTTAATAATTAACCAACTTCATATCTTAACTATTATTTAGACAATTCAAGTAATGAGAGCAGTAATTAAAGTGAGATAAAAGTGTAATTAAATAAGAATAAGATTCAATGAGATTAAAGCCTCAAGATTTCATCTCTAGTCTAGATTATAAATATTACTAATTCATTATATTAATCATATTAACTCTATAATTGTTTAATTCTTATTAAACTTTAATATATTAATAAACTAACCCTCTTTTCTGAATAATTACTGAATCTCTTGATATAATTTAATTTGGAAGAGACACTAAATTCCAACAAATTGTTAATAAGTAATGTTTGGTGGAGGAAGATAATTCGAACCAAATGGAGAAGTTGGGTTTGTTAGAGTTCCACAGCTGGATGCCTCCGACAGTCCACAGGTGGAGGCCTCCATGAGCTGGAGGTCATCAACAACGATACCCTTAATGATTGAAAAATGACAGCCCAATTAGTATTTTTAAACCTAATTTTCAAAACATCAATATTTTAGTAATATGTTTTGAAATATCATTAAAACAATAAATAATTATTATTTTTACATTTTTATAGTTTTTTAGCTAAAGTAATCTAAGTGTATCAATGTTGTTGTGAGCCATCTAAATATGAATGCAATTAAGAGAAAGTATGCTACCTTTCCCATCTCTAAAATTCCAATATGGTATTATTCTTAGCTCTAAGGGTATAGTTACCTTTTGATCAAATATTTATTCATGAATTAAAAAATACAGGTGAATAATTTTTTAAATTAGGCATTTAAAGTTAAATTAATCTGATTATTAATACCATAGTTCTATAAGCATTGGGGATAGGCAATTTGAAAAGGTAAAGTCTTACAATGCTTGGTAGATGCTCCACTTCCCCAGATGGGGTGAAAACATTTCTTTGGCCACTTACAATCTCTAGAATCAATATACTAAATAAAAACATATAATTTCATTGAAAAATGACCTTGGTTGAAATACTTCGATGTCATATATCCTCTGCATGTTAACATGGTTATCCTCGTTCAATATAAATTATGTTGAATGTCTTAATATCCATGATGGAAGTAGTCTTTAATTTGATTCACTTTAGAAGTACAATTATCTACATGTTTTCTTACAAGGTGTCCCCACCTCTATTTCATTTCTTTTATGACTTTAAACAACCTTAAACAATTTTGCTATTTTTGGTTTAATCTTTTTTTTTTTCTAAAAAAAATTATTTATTTTGTAAAGATAAAAAAGTTTTTGAGCAATGCCTAATAACACTGTACTGTTAATTATAATCTAAATGGACACGCCTGATTACATCTACATATTTGAGCCAAAATAGATTTTATTACTTTATGCTTAAAATATCTCTCCACTTAATAAAAAGTAAGAGTTATTCATGTTTTAAAATGAAAGAGTTGATATCATTTAAATATATTAATTTAGATTTAAGTATATATATATATATATATATATATATATATATATATATATATATATATAAATATTTTTTAAAAAAATTTATCTTTATTTAAATCTTTTAATTAATTTAAATTAAATTAGTGATACGATAATATATTCATGCTTCGCACACACCGCTAATCAAGTACAAAAAGACAAAGAAAGCATTGCGCGTTCCAATTAATCTTCTTCAATGCTGTTACATTGGAGTGAGACAATATGAAGCAGATAAGGGTCACTAGTGAGGAAGAATCAGTGGGAAGCAAGAACATTTCTGTGTTGAATGCTGGATGTTTCAAATAATAATGGAGATTTCATGGTTCAAACTTTTCAATCTGATCTATTCATATAATAAATTAATATGGCAGCTTCTGTATTATAATTTAATGCTTGTGGGGTTATTCCAAGTGTTGCCATATGTTCATGTTCAACCTTTCGCCAACATACTTTTATTATTTTAATTGATAATCTTGTCTTTTCACTTTTTTTACTTTCTTTTTTCTCACTACTGCCCGTCCCATAGTTCTTTAATAGTTTTATAGGCTCCATTTGTCTCATGAGTAAAAGAGGCACTGATTACTATCATCTCCTACATCAATAAGTTTTCAAATAATAAATCAGTCACTTACAATGAAACCCTTTCTCCATATGCTATTTATTTAAAATTCTGAAATGTGATTATGATTTGCTTGCAAATGCCGAATGTTGTCAATTAAGTTTCCCAAATCAAAGCAATTGATTTGTTATTTTTTCTTTATCATTAGTATTTACTGTGTATGTACATATTATTAAATCTCTTAATTTATAATTAATTTAAGTCGAATCAGATTGAATTATAAAAATAATAATAAAATTTTATTAAATTTAAATACAGTTACATTATTTAAATGTAAATTGAGTATAATTTAAAAATTAATTACAATAAAATATTAATTTGATTATAATTAATTAATCATATATAATATCATTCAAATCAATTAAGTCGATTGACAGTTTATTTTTTAGAATCAACTATTTGTAATAAACCAAATCGACATTTTAACTTTTGTAATTCATTAATTTATAAATTGATTATTCAAAATATCTAATATATTAAATTCATTCCTTTGCAACTTGTCATTCGACATATCAGTGTAGAAATCATGTGAGAGATTCTAGATTTATATTTATAATATAAAATATAATAATATAATGTAATGTATATGTATATGTATAATATAATATGTCCATGTATATGCTATAATAATAATAGATTAGATTTTCATTTATGTAGTTGCAAACTTTTCGATAAAATCTTAAAATATCTCTTCCTTTTTTTTTTTTTTTCACCTCTTTGGAGGAATCAGATTCTTTTTTTTTTTTTTTTTTTTTTTTTTTTGTGTTTTTGGAACTTTTATAGGTAGGGAGATACAATGCCACACTCAATTGTTGGTATAGGTGGACATTATTAGGTGTGCGCTTAACTACCCTACCTTCATGCAATGCCTGGAGGGAAAAGATTTTACTGGAAGGGAAAGAAAAAGGAAGAGAAGAAATAAATAAATTATTTTTTTATTTTAATTATTAGTATTTGTAGAATATAAATTTATTATTAAATTTTTTATCTCATAATTAATCTGTTTTAAACTAATTAGATGACATAAACAAAATAAAACTTTTTAAGGATTTATATATATATAGACTCGAACTCAAATTAACATACTTGAATAATATTAACTTTTTATTATTAGAATTAACGTCTATTAGTAATTAATTTGTTATTATAATCTTGGATGGTGTTTGATAAAATGATTTTTTTTTTTTTAATCTTAAGAATCCTAATTTAAGATTTCTTGATTCGTATGTTTGATGTAAATTTTTTAAGAAATAGAATTTCAATAAACATGTTTTTTAAGATCCTTTTTTAGTACAAATTTTATTAAAAGAAATCTCACAAAAGGGTGAGATTATAATTTTTTAACTTTTTTAAAAAAATTTCTAAAAAAAAGACATTTTAAGAATATTTTAAATCCTAAACCCAATCATATTTTAAGAATCTTAAAATAAATCTTAAAATTTATATTTTTATTACTTATAAATTTAAAAATTTTAAAATAAATCCGTCCCCCGTATCACCTCTCAAATTTGGGATAAAGAAACATAGGGGAAGAGAGAGAATTTTAAAAATAAAAAATCCCACTTAAAATTTGAACCAAAGTATTATATATATATAAACTCCCCTCCCTCTAAATCCGTCAATAAGCAAACCTTACGTCACTCTTTAAGAATGATTACGTTAATATTATGTTAATACAAAGCGTATTTAATTGGAAACTTTTATTTTTATGTTTAATGCAAATCCAATTTGAAAATCCTAAAAGGAAAAGTAATAGAAAAATTCTTTTTTATGGGACACTAGAAGATATCTTTTCTTTTCTTTTTGACTGTGATACTAGATATATCTTTAATTTTTAGAAAACTTGAATTTTACTAAAATAAAATGCCTAGATACAATTTTTTTTTATGAGACTATATTTTTTAACATCATGACTATTACTAATAATAAAGTGACTTAATTAATGAACAAAATAATTAAAATAATTAAAATGTTCATACAATATCAAAAGTTTGAACTATTTGTCAAATAAAAAATTTAAACATATCCTTAGCCACTAGACTCAAGCTATCCCTGCTTACTCCTTTTTTCTTAATTCAAATATTTAACTATTAAATATAAAATAAATAATAAAATACAAATAAAAAAATATGTAATATATAAATTATTTAAAAAAATGATATTAATAAATAAATTAAATTTAAAAATTTAAAAATAAAATAAATATACACTATTAAAATAAATACTAAATAGTATTATAAATTTTATATTACTTTTTGTATTTCAGAATTTTTATTTAGGATTTATTGTTTAAAATTTAAGTTATTAAAATTTTGGTTTCTAAAATTTAGGTGCAAAAGTATTTACTTAAAATGTTTAAATTTTATGATTTAGAATTAATTTAGGGCTTGTAATTTTTTTTATTGCACGAGAGAATAGTTTGTAGTTTAAGATTTGTAATATATACATTTAAGATACTATAAAAATTTATCATCATTAAATTACATCTAATAACTTTAATATTTGTAGTTTTAGATTTTATAATTTAAAATTTAATATTTAATATTTAATATTTAAGGCGTCGAGTTTGAACTTTAAAATTTGACAAAATAGTATAGTGAATTTCACAACATTCCTGATTCTTTTTATTTTCTTTAATTAGTTATTAGCTAAATATTTTTAATTATTTATATTTAAATATATTATATTATTTTTTTTATTTTAATGATTAAGAATTTACTTATTTTTAATTCATCAATTAATACTTGAATTAATTAAAATTACAATTAAAAATTAAAAGAAAAAGAACACATATGGAAGGTCGTGTCATAATAATCAAACGACTTTCCTTATACAATTAAAAATGTAAATGTGAAAAAAAGTGGTATCGTAATAATATAACAAAAATTATTTTTATTATATAATTTTTTAAAAGTGATATATTAATAAATAATTTTACATTTAATATATATCATAAAAAGCCAGTTAAAAAGCCTCTAAATGAGAAAATAGTATTTATTTATATAAAAAGTCCATGGTTGTTGTTATAAAATAAAAAAAAAAAAGAAAACAGTCAACGGTTTTAGTTGCCCACATGGAGCCCCTTAGATGAATCATATCATAAATAATAAGAAAGATGACTATCCTTATATTTTTAATAAAAGAAAAGATAAGACAATGACGATAAAAAAATAATTTATAAAAGAAGACTCATTTCTATAAATAATTTCAAGTTAATCCATTTTTCTAAATATTTTCTACAAAAATCTACCACAATTCCAACCTTTGTATAATATATATATATATTTTTTTCATATTTCCTTATTATTCAACGCGCATTCTACGCGAGGATCTCAAAAGGTAACGTTAACAAGAAGACAAACATGAAATCTTACACTATTAAAATCTAAAAACACAAGATGAAACGGGCGGCTTGATGTGGGGACTTACTACAGAGAAATTACAGGGCAAATATTCCAACATAGTATGACAGCGATGATGTGCATAGCCAGACGTTACAGCTACAGCTGAGCAGTGTTACTGTGTCCACAGAAAAGTGTAGCAAGAGTGGATAAAAAGATACTGAGAGAAAGATAAACTCAGTCAGAAACACAGGTGAGAGAAAGGAACAATGAGTGGAGGGGAAGGAGAAGGAGAAGGAGAGAGTCTAGAGTTCACACCCACATGGGTAGTCGCCGCCGTTTGCACTGTAATCGTCGCCCTTTCTCTCCTTGCCGAACGTTTCCTTCATTATGGAGGAAAATTTCTCAAGAAGAAGAATCAGAAGCCGCTCTATGAAGCCCTTCAGAAAATCAAAGAAGGTTATTTTTCTTTTCCCCCCCGTATTTCTCTCTCTTATGCATTCTATTTTTCCGGCTCTTCTAGTCCAATCCCTTCAACGGCTTTTCAGACATTTCTGATCTGGGAAATGGGTTTGTGAAAATTTGACTTTTTTTTGGCTCAGAGTTGATGCTTTTGGGTTTCATATCTCTGCTGCTAACGGTGTCACAAAATGCCATAACCAAAATCTGCGTTCCACCGGGTGTGACGCAGCATTTGCTGCCCTGTAGCCTAGCGGAGAAAGAACATCACGGAACAAAAACACCCACATCGCATTTCCAGAGCTTTTTTTCTTTCCCTGACATTTCTGGAACTGCAAGGCGACTTCTTGCCGAGGCCACAGTGGAAGAGTCAGAGGAAGTATCCACAGCCCATTACTGTGCCCGTAAGGTGGAATCCTCAACATTCCTCAGTTGACTTTATGATGTCTGTTGTTAGGAATTTTAATTTGTGACCTAGTAGTGGGATTTTCCTGTTATGATTGTTCGTGAATGTATGCAAATTGGGCTAATTTCTGAATTTCGTATATTTATCTGGGCCTTTTGTGAATGTTTAATTTTTCCAATTGTGCTAATTTTCCAGATTCCTGTGTCATTTCAGTTTATATTTTTTGTCTAGATTTCTTTTCCTCTGATAAGGAAGAATCTTTCATAGAATTGGGCACTTTATTCTACTGTGGCTATCAAAATGTGCTTTGGCCTCGATGCACATGCATTTTGTTGAGAATCATGAAGATTTTTTTTTTTTTTTTTGATAGGAGAGAATCATGTAGATTTGTAATTTGAAGGGGCGGGAAAATGTTTCCAGTTTATAATCTTAGATTTCTTTTCTCTGAAAAGGAAGAATCTTCGATAGAATTTGGCACTTTATTCTCTTTTAGCTGTCAAAATGTGCTTTAGGCATGATGTATATGCATGGTTTTGAGAATCATGAGATTTGTAATTTGAGGGGCAAAGAAAAAAGTTGTCTAGACATTTCTGTCATTTCAATTTATAATCTTTGTCGAGATTTCTGTTCTCTGAAAAGGAAGATTCTTTGATAGAACTATGCACTTTCTCCTCTTGTAATTGAAACATTTCTTGCCTGACCATTTTTCTATCCTATGGCATCATATGCTTGGAAAGGAACAATACATGAATCGTTATTATTCAATGTATAATCTTATTATTGTGTATCCTAGTATTTTACATGTCATAGGTCATATGTAGTAATACCTGCCAGAACAAGGATCAGTAAGATTTCTATGAGCATCAAATTTTTAAATCTTTTAAGTTCCTTATCCTAGTCTTCTACATATCGTGAGACATATTTTTGTCACTTTAATGAGATTTAACTGCACTTTCTTTTTTAAATATTTTCCATGTGTTATATTATTTAAAAATTGATTGCTTAATGATTTTACATCTCACACCTTTAATATTTCTAGTTGTTTCCAGATGGCTAAATTCTGTAAATTTCTCTTTGCAGAACAAGGTTCCTTTATTATCTGTGGAAGCGTTGCATCATCTGCATATCTTTATTTTTGTCCTAGCCATCGTCCATGTGACATTTTGTGTTCTGACTATTGTTTTCGGTGGAGCAAAAGTGAGTGTCTAATACACATTATTTATAAGCTATGATTTTTATAGGAAACTTATTTCTTAATAATTCAATTGTCTTCATATAGATACGACAATGGAAGCACTGGGAGGATGAAATTACAAAGAAGAACTATGAATCAAACGGTGAGCAATTGCTCCACTTGCATTATATGCTTTCTCTAATAATTTATCAACCTGTAGAGTGTGGGATTTTTGATGATCATCAAATTTTATATGTAGTAAACATGTTGTTACTTTATACAAACTAAATTGTTGAACTCCCAAAGAGCTGTATATCAAGTTTCTTTGTTTCCTCTTAACCCCTGATTTGCATCCTGGATAATGGCAGTTCCACAACCGAAGCTCACTAATGTTCAGCAACATGAATTTATTAAGGATCGATTCCTGGGTTTTGGTAAAGATTCTGCTCTGTTGGGTTGGTTGGTAAGTTCTGTAATTCAATCTGAATATGTATTCTGCACTTGTCATGCAGAAATACTTCCACAACTTTTCATGAATGGTTCTAGTTATTTCTAATCTTGAATGGTTCTTCCAGCATTCCTTCTTCAAGCAATTTTATGGCTCTGTGACAAAACTAGATTATCAGACATTACGGCTAGGTTTCATCATGGTAAGATTATATAGCATGCAATATTTGTGTTCAAATAATCTATAAGCTGATAATAAGCCCGTAGCTTAGCCTCTATGCAAGAATGCTAATGCTGTTCTTTTGTATGTTTATCTGTATAGACTCACTGCAGAGGAAACCCAAAGTTCAATTTTCACAAATACATGATACGTGCCCTTGAAGACGATTTCAAACAAGTTGTTGGTATAAGGTAAGTTCTTCTATATCATATCTTTTTGCTAAATAGTAAAACTTCTATACTTATCATACTTAGAGCCTATTTGGATTGGCTTCTTAAAAAAGGAGAAGCCAAAAGGAGAAGTAGAAGTAAAAGTTAAAAGGAGAAGCATCCCTTCACCTATTTCTTAAAAAAGGCATGATTTTGGCTTTTGGAGGTGCTTTTCTTCTAAAAATGCTGAACTGTGAATTTTTGTATATAGTGCTTCTTTTTCAAATTCAAAGCAGAAGCAGGTTGGCAAAAGCCAATCCAAATGGGCTCTTATTTGTCAAATAGCTTTTGCCTTATTTGTAAAATTACTGATTCTGTGTGGTGACTGTTATATTTTTATGATTGCAGTTGGTATCTTTGGGTTTTTGTGGTTGTCTTCTTGTTGCTTAACATTAATGGTATGCATTTAACTTTACAGTTCTGCTATAATGTAGTTATATCTTCTCTTTATACAAATGGATATTGTTAGATAGCATTTCTTGTGAGCTAAATGCTCATGATAGATTAGAGTTTGTTTTATATCTCTACATATTTAAAAGAGGACAAATTAAGATGAAAAATGTATTGATTCCTCAATCTTCTTGTTGTATTGGACAAAGTTCATGGATTAAGATTTCCATAATACCCTATAGATGGAAAAGAAAAGGAAACTCTCATGGTTCGCATAAATATATAACATTACATTCAATCTTGAAATTGAGATGTTTTTGTTGCCTTTTCAGGTTGGCATACATATTTCTGGATAGCTTTCATTCCTTTCGTTGTAAGTATCTTAATTAAGTTATTTCTATCCTTCTTATGGACATGTAAAGAGTTGTGCCTGTATTTTTCTCTGCTTGCTGATTCATCATGCATGCATGTGAATTTATGAAATATAATTATTTTATTGATAGGATAGAAAAAATAAATGGAGTTGTATGAAATTTCTTTGTAATTCAAATAAAGATATTTCAAACAGAACCAACAATATATTTTTCATTAACCTGATGGTGAGCCATGGTTTTTTGCTGTGTTCTTTATCTGCATACTTAGCAGGATATTGATCCAAGGCATCCTTCCAATTCCAACTATTATAGAAGAAAATCTCATTTGTCGGTCCTGATTTGTTACTCACTACTATCTAATATAATTTACTTACTGGTGGTAAATGGGTTGATTCAGGATATGGTTTTCTTAAGTAATGTAATTATATGCTCTTAATATAATAATGGCTCCTTCCGGTTTCTTTGTGTGGAAAAACCGCAACCAACTCTTTGGGATTTCTCTGATGCAGTTTGTGAGAAGTTAAATGCTGGTTGGCTAAGTAGTAGGATACTTTGCAGTTGTTTTCTTCCGAAAAAAAAAAAATCTTGGAGAAAGAAAATGCGCAAGATAGAAAAGTGAATTATGAGTCCAGTTACAATTTCAATGTTTTCTCTTCAAAGTTTTGCTTGCATTTCATAATTTGTAATGCTTGTGTGAGAATGACAACTTGTGTACTAGAATTCCTTTCTTCTTTGTGTATGTGTCATATGTATGTGCAAGTGTTGGTCCTTCTAGCGGTTTTCTTGTTGACAAAATATGCATGGGAACCACCAAGCCATGAGTCTAGTGGTACCTCCTCTAGTCATAGGATGCTTTCTCTTCCCGTTTTCCCAGGGCATTGTGCTTTTATGTAACCAAAAAATGAAATAAATGACCTGTGTCTAGACCAACCTTCTCTAGCCCTAACCCACCCAGCCGACCCAATCCAATGCATTTCAGTAACTTCCTCCAACCCGACTAAAACTGACCCGTCACCCATTTTCACCCGACCTGCCGGGTTTGGCTTTTAATCAGTTGGTATCAGTTAAGAAAAAATTTCCTTTAGGTAAGCTTGGTCGGGTTGATTATAGTGCAAACCAGACTGAATCCGACCAGTGCTCACCCCTACTTGATGTTATTGATTCTACCTGTGATGTACTCCCCTTCCCCTTTCCCTTGGGCGCATTGCTCTCCTTTGTAACAGAGAAAAACGAATATGCATGGGGGTGTTTACATATGTAATTTCTCCATAAGATTTGATGTATTGAAGAGCCAAACATGTCTCACTTTCTCTCCTATTGTTTTTCATCCACCTGTAACTTAAAGCATACCATTGTTACCTGTTTTCTTTCTATCAGCTTCTGCTTGCTGTGGGAACTAAGCTGGAGCATGTGATTATCCAATTAGCTCATGAAGTAGCTGAGAAACATGCAGCCATAGAAGGTGAATTGGTTGTTAAACCATCGGACAATCACTTCTGGTTTCACCGGCCACACATCGTCCTCTTCTTGATTCACTTCATCCTTTTCCAGAACTCTTTTGAGATAGCATTCTTTTTCTGGATTTGGGTATGCAAATTCTTTCAATTTTTTGTATTCCCTTTTGGTTTTGTAATGAATATGGTCTAACCGGCTTCGCTATCTCAGGTTACTTATGGCTTTGACTCATGCATTATGGGACAAATCAAGTACATCATCCCGAGGCTCATCATCGGGTAACTGCTACGCCAAAATGAAGTTCAATTTTTGTGCATGATTCTTTGTTAGATTCTTTGTGGGTGTTGAACTGCAATGCTCATTTTTCTCCCCCCATTTTGGCTTGGGATTTCAGGGTATTTATTCAAGTCCTCTGTAGTTACAGCACCCTACCCCTTTATGCAATTGTTACACAGGTGAGTCTGTGAAGATCCAAAACTAAGACCATTTAGTTTGTCTACCTTGCAAAATCCTCAAAATACCCTTCATTAATCTATTTGATCATATCGGTCGAAGGGCATTTTGGTCATTTTCAAGACAAATGGATATTTTAGCAGATTTGAAGCTCTCCATCATTTTTCCAATTAAATTCAATGACTTTTTGTGGTAATCATGTTCTGAATTGAACTTGAAGCCTCATTTTGTTAAAAATCATGAATGCAGATGGGAACCAATTTTAAGAAGGCAATATTTGACGAGCATGTGCAAGTGGGCCTTGTTGGCTGGGCACAAAAGGTGAAGGAAAAGAAAAGACACCAAGCTGAATCTGGCCAAGGAAGTTCTCATGATGGTTCATCCACTCTGGGGATTCAACTGGGGTCAGTTTTTAAGAAAGCGTCGGCACCGGAGCAAAATTCCTCTTCTGCCCCCACTGCTGCTGAAGCTCAAGGCTCTCAGATAGGGTCAATTTTCAGAAGGGCAGCTGCACCAGAGCAAAACCCACCTGCCCCAAATGCTGAAGGCTCTAATAACAACTGAGTTTGGCTGTGCTAGCCTTATATCTTTTGGTTTCTTTAGAGTTGCTGCTGCTTACAAAGTGTGGCATTGGTTGTATAATTGACATGTTATGGCATGGTATAGGATAAATAGCTGAGTTAAAAGCTGTTATGGTAATTTATTTTACTTTAATGATCTCTGTCTTTCCAAAGAGGTTAGGATTAGTTTTTGGTTATTGGTTAGTTTCTGTATACCAAAAAACAAATATGTGAACTATTGTTTGTTATGTGAAAATAGATAACGTATATTTGTTATTATATTTGGTGAGTTATTGATTATGTAAATCTTTTAAGGCAACTTCTTTGTTTTGTTTTATTGTAGGACATGTGGTCGTCCTTTCTATGTATTTTTTTTTCCCCCTCAAAATAATACTTCTCTAGTCCTCCTTATAAGGACTTATGAGAACGTTTTGATCGTTTTTATTATAAGTTATTTTATAATTTTTATAAGGTTTTTGTTAACTTGAGCTTTAAGCATTGAGGATAAGAGCTTTTACTTTATTAAATATTATTTATTGTATTAATTAGCCATTAATTGTTATCTTACTCCTTAAATAGATATTCCCTCGTATTTATATTTTTTACTCTTATTCATTTCTTTCTCTTTCATCATCAAAATCTTAAAATTATAATTTTAAAACTTAGACATAATTTTTATATTATATTCTTAAATTTTAAACTTTAAATATAAATTTTAGATGCTAGTGTGAACTTTAAAACCATAAATATTATCATAAATCTTAAATCTTAAATTAAATCTTAAATTTTAACATAAATCTTAACTCTAAAAATAAAAAAAAAAACCTTTAAATTTTTAAACTTAAACTCTAAAATTTTAAATCTTAAATTTATTAAATAGTTATTAAATGTTCTGTAATATTTTTATTAATTACATAAATATTCAATAATTGGTTACTGGCATAATTAATACGTGTGTATTTAATAAGTAGTTGTTATTTATTATTGACCAATAATATAAGCTTATTTAATAAAGAATAAATTATCCTTGGCTCTAAGAGTTGAGGTTAACATTTGACTTTTTATAAAATATTTTTTATTTTTTATCATTTGTCCCTTAATAAATATTTTAAGTTGTTTATTAATAAAAAATAATATTAAATGAGAATAAAATATGAGTATTAAAATATTTTTTTAAAATAAAGAAAATTAATTAATTTTATTGATTTATGTACATCAATTAAATATACCAGGGATTAATTGTTATATTTTTGCAATATTTTAAAGCGGTTTATTTATAAGCAGCTTGTCTCTAATAATAATATATATATATATATATATATATATATATATATATATATATATTTGTGTATTTCATTTATATTTAGTGCATGATAGAATTTTTTTATATATGAAAGAAATACAAACAAAAGAATCGATTTACAAGAAAAATCATTTTCAGCTATTGGGAGAAACGGTGGCCTAATCATTAAACTTGGTCCCTATTTAGGGACCAGTGGCTTCATTATCAATCATTGAGAGAAAAGTAAGAGAGAGAAGAAAACCAGAGCAGAAAAGTGGAGAAATGAGAGAGAATAAAGGGAGAAGAAAATAAGAGCAAGAGTAACTCAACTTTTTTTTTAAATAAATTTTTTTAAAAAATTATTTCACCTGATCTCAATTTATTATCAAAATTACCCAAACTTATAATAAATTTATTATATCATAATAAATTCAATTATTTTTTATCCTTTTGTAATAAATTACATAAATAAAATTAAGTAAAAATATGTGAATCAAATTTATTATCTTATTTTTTTTTTATTTTATTTTTATAATTAATTAAAATATAAAATAATATTATTATCTCACTGTATTTTGACTAATATTTTATAATAAAATAATATAAAAAAATATTATATAAAATAATAAATTTAATCTTATTTATACAACTAATCTTTGACCAAGTTCACATTACCCACAACTGCTTTACAAAAAAAAAAAAGGGAAGTAAAATAGAAAAAAAGTATAAAATTATAGTTGCATTATGAAAGTTCTTACATAAAAAATGGCATATAAGATTAAGCTCCTTTCGATAAAACAAAATATATACTTAATATTAAACTTATACATAATTTAACTTTAAATATTGTGAAAAATCACCAAACATAGGGTTAGGGTAGTTTTATTTGATATAATAAATATTATATATATATATATATATATATATATATATATATATATATATATATATATATATAAAATATAATTATATATTATTATATAATAATTAAATAAACTGCCTTTATTATATATTATTATTATTATATTTTCCATGGCGTACAATGCATTGACTCACCCTTTCGCAGAGGAAGTGTGTCGACGATACATGTGATTGTTAACCAAACGAAGTTGAAAGTTTTAGCACGTTCTTTAACTATTTTAGGGAATTTTTTTTAAAATTTAACTTTAAATTAAACAAAATAAAAATAAATTTTAAAAAAGTATTTTTATATAAAAAATTTATTTTTATTCTATACTTAAAACGTAAGTATTTATTTTATTTAATTTAAAATTTAATTTTTTTAAATTAATGATAATGTGAAATAATAATAAAAATTTTCACTAATAATTTATTTTATTTGGGCCAATACTGAAGCTCCCCGAGTCTGCGTGTTATCTTAAAAAATAACAGGGAAGTGTGTAAGGAAAGGAGCGCACTATGTTAAGCACTTCCATTTATCTGTCGTGTACTTTGTCATAATTCATAATATTATATAATTAATTTCCACCGACCCCATTTAAATAATTAGTCATATTATACGAGTAATTATAATAATATTTATGTAATTATAATTATAATAACAATAAAAGATTCTTTAGTCACTGCAATTTAAGTAATTATAATTATAATAACAATAAATGATTTTTTAGTCACTGTAATTTAAGATGTTTCATTTTTCTTACTTGGACGTTGAAATTAGTGAAATCTATCGTAAAATTAATACAAATTTTTTTGTCCTATTTTTATCCCAAACTTTATTTTATAAATTTAAAATTAATTTTATTTATAATATTATTTATTAACTTTAAATTAATCCTAAATTTAAGAAATATTGTTTGGGATAAGAAATAAGACTAACAATTTCCTTCTAACAAAATCTCTAAAAATGCTTCAATAGCTCATTATTTTCGTACATAAAGATTCAATAATTCTTGTGATTATTTTTTTTTTTTAAAAACAGCATCAAAATTACATTATATCTAAGAGTAAAATATATTTTAACATTTCACATTTTTTTTATCAAAATTATGAGATAATTACCATGAATTTTAATTTAGAAGTAGGAGAGAATTAATTTCAAAGTATGTAAGTCCATACAAATATTAAGACACCATTAATTATTATTTGGCCAAATCCACTTCACTTAACATTTCACCTTCCTACTATTAGGCACATATATATATTTTTTAATTTTTTTTCCTGTTGATTTGATAGTAATTGATAAACTACTATTACCAAAGAATCAAGGCTCAAAGCCAGCTTAGGTAAGAATACGCATCAAATGGCTCTATAGCCGTTCTCGTTTGATGCATATCTTTTTGTTTAAATAGCTTTATATAATCGTTTGAGACTGTATATAAAAAATAAAATATCTAAGAATAAATTTTTAGTAAAGAGAATATTTTAAATATTAATATATGATAAATTTTAAAAAAGAATGTTCATTAAAAATAGAGTTTCTTAATTAAAACCCTTGCAATCAATTATTTCACGCCTGTTGCGCATAGTTTGATTGAGCAGTATAATGGTTTCATGTACAAGATGGGGAAGAAATTAAAAGTTGGAAAAGCAGCCAAACTAGTTATTCAAGCATACTATACTGTATCATAATTGAAATTTCATATTTTTAAAACAAAACATGGAAGCTTAAATTTTAAATTAAACAAGTGAATTTAATTCCAAATCAAGTAATCTAATAGCACAAATTTGATTATACGTCGGCACCATTTTTTTTTTTTTAAATTCTATTTAACAATTTACCTAAATCTTGGAACTCATGTTAGAATATCAACATATTGGTTGTTCAGCTTGAAGGTTGAGCTTAAAATCTTGAGTTGGAATTATTCAGAGTGATTGCTTTATTAATCGCCCAAACAGATATTAGAAAACAGTATAAATATGAATACCTTCATGGCTCATTTGGTACACAACAAAAAACATATATAACTAGAGCAAGGGAATAAGAATATGAATGAAATGGAATAAAATGAATCGAATATTTTATTTCATAGTTTGATAACTCATGAAATATAATAATATTTTAAATTACTTCATTTTTTGATATACAAAATTGGTAAGGAATGAAATCATAATTAGTTTAAAATACAATAGTATCCTTATCATAAATAAAACAAAACAAAGCATAATAAAGAGAGAAATTGTGCTTGAAACTGCATCATGAGATAACGCTATGCGACAGGTTTGTTGATGTAAAACAAAATGCAAGAAGGTAAAGAATAAAAACAGGAAAAACACTTAGAAATGATATCTAAGGTAGTTACTCTCGTGACATTAACTTAGATATTTTTTTGAAAGAAAACTCTCGTATTATTCAATTCATTAAATTTTTTTGAAAGATTACAAAAGAAGTCTACTTAAAAGCAAAATAACTAAATAACCCAATTATAGAAACACTTTTATTTTAGTACTGGAGTAAGATATCCCAATGTAAAATTATAGCCCAACAATAAAATAAAAGGCCAAAATGAAAATAAGCCTTAATTTAAAAGCCTTGTTAAAGCCATAATGGAAACTCTAAAATTTCAGTACTCATTTTATATTAGTTGTTCAACTTTGGCATCTTAGAGAAGAGATAGTAGGCAAACCAAATTAATATTTCCTAAAGTACTTCCATATTTACCAGCTTTTCCATTTTGCAGGTGGAATGTCATGTTAGAGCGAAAGAAACTCAAAACAAATCAAATTGAAGTAATCATATAGAATTCTCATATTTAAGCAGCAGAGAATTTAATAATACAAACCAAGCCAGTGACATAAATGTCATAATACAAGCAAATACATCTAAAATCATTGTGCAACTTATATCAAATTCATTAAATTTCTAGAAGAATGCTTTCTTGAAAAATCGATAAAAGCATTTACAAAGGCATACTTCAATAAAATGAAACCATATTCTTCGCCAGCGAAGATTGATCCGAAGGACAGTCGCCAATATCAGCAGCACTGTCACATAGGTTGCAGCTAAAGTCCAATAAAAAGAAGTTAAATCAATTACAGATTCATCTTCTTCAGCAGCACTTGTGGGACTTGATGGTGGCGTGATAGTGGTGCGGTTGCCTCTGTTGCTATTGTGCACTGAAAGAAATGGGTTTCCTATGAAACTGCTCTCATCAAAGGTTCCAAACTGTCCCTTGGTAATCACTATTATGCCTGACAAATTGTTGTAGGATACATTGAAGACAGCCAAAGAGTTCAAATCTTGTAATTGAAGAGGGATTTCACCACTCAGGTTGTTATAAGAAAGATCCAAGCTTTCTATATTCGTGAGATTTTGGAAACTTTTTGGAATAGACCAATTGAAATGGTTGTGCGATAAGTTTAATGCACGAAGATAATGTAGGTCTCCAATGGAATATGGAATCTCCCCTATCAGTTGATTACATGACAAATCTATTCCTGACATAAACATCACAATGTCACCCCTATATGGGAGCAATGAAGCCTTGGTCCTAAATTCTATCACTCCACCAAATTCTGTAGAAATATAATACCCACTTTGTGCAAAGAAAAGCTGCAAATCAAGTTGTGTATATTGATACACGGAGCCTCGAAAAAGTGTATAATCAGATGAAGAGAATCTCTGATTCCACACTCCAAATGAGACCTCATTGAGGCAGGAAGGTACACTACCAGTAAAATTATTACGTGACAGGTCTAAAAAACTTATACGATTTAGCTGACACAAATGGTTTGGAAGCTGACCTTGCAATTGATTACCACCTAGTAGAAGAGCTCTCACAGGTGATAACCTAGTATCAAACCATTCAGGAATGTTTCCAGATAAATTGTTATCCCTCAAATCTAGTATTGTCAGAAAGCTGCTTCTTTTCCTTAACTGGGGAATGGATCCACCAAGATTATTGCTTTGCAGGTGAAGAGAAATTAAGTTTTTTATGTTCACATAGCAGGCTGGTATTGAACCTGAAAACTTATTATGAGAGAGGTGTAGACGCCAAAGGTCAAGTTTGCAAAACTCTCTGGGCAGTGAACCTTCAAATTCATTCCCTGACAGGTTTATCACTTGCAAAGATGGGAAACTGCTTAAGAAATCAGGAATGATACCCCATAAATTGTTGTAAGAAATGTCTAATGAACTCAAACGAGGCAGTTCAAGAATTCCATGTTGCAATGTTCCTCTGAAGTGATTGTTATCCATAAATAGCAATCTTAGACTGGACAAGTTCAGAGGTGCAGGAAACAGTTGCCCCATCAAGTTGTTGTTTGATAATATCAAGTATTCCAGTGAAGCACAACCTGTCCACAAAGCCTGTGGAACATCACCAGAAAAATTGTTTCTACTCAAGTCCAGAGCTAACAAATCAGACATGTTTGCAACTGAAATGGGAATGCTACCATCAAATCCATTACCGGACCCATTTAGATACTTCAAATTTGGCAAGATGTGGCCAATTTGCTGAGGGAGCTTACCTGACAACTTGTTGTTTGACACTTGCAAATCATATAAAGGATGAGAGTTTTTATCCACACTGTTGGGGAGCTCAAGTGGTCCGGTAAACTTGTTATTATGCAATATTAGAGACCTCATGTTTTTGTTATTGACTAGCAACCAGTTTGGAAATGCTCCAACCAAATTGTTGCTTGAGAGGTCAAGGTATTGCAAGTCATGTTGATTTGAGAGGAAGCTGGGAAGAGTACTTTGGGGGGCATTCAGTTTGCAATTGGGAATATGTAAAACTTCCAATTGGAAAGAAGGAACCCAATCACCTTCAGTGTCCACTTGAAACTTAAACTTGCTATAAGCGTTCATTTCAAGTGCTAACACTTTAAGGTCTGAATTGTTAGCGAAGGAGCTCAAAGTGAGTGAGCCTTCAAAAAAGTTAAATAAAAGGGAAAGGTAATCAAGGGATTTGAGACTAGCAATGGCTGATGTGGGTATGTCTCCACTTAGATGATTTGCTGTGAGATCAAGAGCTCGAAGAGATGTGAGGTTGCCAAAGCACATGGGGAAAGAGCCATTGAAGAAATTGTAACTAAGATCTAGCACACGAATGTTCTTCAACTCGCATAAACCTATTGCAAAAGGTAAATAGTTATTGTAATCATTAAATTATAATCTGAGAAGACTATATGTTATAAATATGAACGGAGTAATAGGAGCTTATTGTTGAAATCATCAACCATATCTTAGCTGGAAGACAGATAAATGAAACCTCAATATATGCTTGCTTACCCTGAATTAGCTTACTTCCGCGAAGGCCGTTATTTCGCAAGATAAGGACTTCCAAGTTGCTTAGATTCCTCAAAACTGTAATCACAATAACAACAACAATAATCATTATTCCTTTATTACTAAGTAAAGTTGGTTACATAGTTCGATTTAACTGTATTAGAAAATAGATTTCCAAAGAATTTATATTAATAGGATTTTTGAAGGAATCTAATGTATTTTGTAAGGAATTTAAAACTGATATCTATGTAGTCATGTTCCTATTATTACATTAGATAATATATATAATCTCATAATCGTATCAACTTATCCAATAAATGATACCTTCAGTGTGAATCATGACAAAATTACCATCGGAGAGGTTGAGGCTTCTCAACTCTTTGAACTTTTGGAACAAGGACATGTCTAAATAGACTTTCCAAGGTGAAGGTGGAAGGAGGCCTTGCAGATATAACTTGACAACGTTGCCTGAAGTGGGGTCACATTTGACACGATTCCATCTACAGCAATCACTTTCTGCATCATTAACCCATGAATATAAACTGCGTTCTACTGTAATATCATTGTAAGTATTGACAGAAGCCTTTAGATCAAGCAACGCTGTCCTCTCTTCTCTCAAGCAACCATTGCTTCTCAGTATTTGAGCCAAAACTATAAAATAAAACAATAATTGCAAAAATTCCATTTTTAGTTTTAGAGGGAGCTCTGTAAAGTTGAATGGCTTGCAATAACTCTGCAGGGCACTATATGTAGAAGGAGTACAGTGGCTTCGCTATTTTAGATACTTTAACACAAGGTGTTTCATTTTTGTAGACTTGAATGTTGAAAATGGTGAACCCTAACTTGAGAAAATCTCTGGATTGCAGGGTCTTCCATTGACTCACCCTTTCGTAGAAAAACCGCAAGTGAGACTTGTAGCTGTGCCTGAAGTGTAAACTGAAGAAAGTTTTAGAGGGATTAATTGTCTTTCTTATTTTCTCTTATGAAATATAAAAATTGCCCAATTTCATAGTTGTTTTTGTTGTATTTAATTATTCTTTATCTCTAGTCAATTTATTCATTCGCTATATATGTAATTTATTTTCTTTATTTTTTTAGTACAAAAGAGAAGAAGAAAAAAATATGGCCCACTAAACATTGTGCAGAAAAATCATACCAATAAGATGTAATTTGATTATAACTATTCCAAGTTTCCAACTTAAATAACTAGAATTTAGTTTTTATTATTTGTGTAGTATAAAAGATTGCTTAGCTACGATAGTTTAAGGTGTCTCACTTTTCTTACCTAAACTTGAAATTGGTGAACTCTATCTTGACAAAATATCTAGACTTCATGGTGCAACATTGACCCACCCTTTCGTAACGATAGTGTCAATGACTCGCGCAGTGTGGGCCAATAGAGTAAATGAAGTTGGAAGTTTTAGCCATTTTTTGGTTATGAGTTTCAATTCAATTGAATTATTGAAGTCTCTTTTAGGAAGTCAAATTATTTCTCTTATTAACTGCTTAAACATAGGCAAATTGTTTAATTACATAATTT
This sequence comes from Bauhinia variegata, assembly GCA_022379115.2. Taxonomy (NCBI): domain Eukaryota; kingdom Viridiplantae; phylum Streptophyta; class Magnoliopsida; order Fabales; family Fabaceae; genus Bauhinia; species Bauhinia variegata. The sequence goes on along the minus strand of CM039427.1, from coordinate 12,533,363 downwards.
TTCTTTGTACTGATGGTTTCCTCACTAACGGATATATATATATATATATGATGATGATGATGATGCTAAAACATGTATGGAATAGATTATCATCACTGTGGTCTAAAGAAATGTGTGATTTCATCTCTTCTGATAATGACAACCAATAAATAGGCATTATAGTAAGTTCAATATTAACATCCTACCCCATGCATCTATAATATAAAAAGCATCAATCCTATAAATGTTAACACTTCTAAAAAATAAAATAAAATTAAAGGTCTACCTCAATCATAGATATTAAATATCACGGTGTAGAATATAAGACTAATTTAGTCATTATTCCAACTTAGATAACTAGAATTTAGTCATTATTATCTGTGTAGCATAATAAAAGATTGCATAGCTACCATAATTTATGGTGTCTCATTTTCTTGCCTAACGTTAAAAATTGTGTACTCTATCTTGACAAAATATCTAGACTCCATGGGACAACATTGACCGACCATTCTGTGGAGAAAGGGTCAATGATTCATGTGCACAGTGGGTCAATGATTCAATGACTTAATACTTGAACATTTTTAATTGTTTTTTCCACTAATAGAATATGAGTATGATAGGGTATAAGGATAAACTTAGATAAGAAATGATGTACATTGTAAAATAGATATTACTTTTTCATGTTTTAAGTCCCAAACCTTTCACACGTAGGAGTAAAAATAGAATAATCTTGGTTAAATAGACCTACTAATTTGATATAGGTAAAAAATTATCAATACATGAAATCCTTTAACGTAACAAATAGATTAATTATAATCAAAACCATAACTTTTGTCATTCTAAAATTCATTATAATCATTTTTATATGTAAATTTGCTAAGACCTGCAAATATGTGGAAATGAGCTACATAAGTAAAACAGGGCAAGGATAAGCAACCTAAGTTTTTTTATCCTCTTTCTTTGCCCTTTCTAAGCTCACACTACCCACAAAATGTTTTAGAAAAAGAGGGGGAAGTAGAATGGAAAAATGATATGAAATTATGGTTGCATTATGAAAGATTCCTACATAAAAAATAATATAAGGCTAATTTCGATGAAACAAGAGATATAATTGACATCAAATTTATACTTTCCCAACATAAGTATTTAGGTAATTAATTAATATTTTCATTTTTTTAGGTATTTTAGCCAAAGTTGCCTGTACAGTTCTCACTTGAAGACTACTTAATATTGAGAAAAAAATCACCAAATATAAGATTAGGGTAGTTTTATTTGAATATATATATATATATATATATATATATATATATATATATATATATATATATATATAATTTTAGTTATTGTGTGTGTGTGTGTGTAAACTGACCATACAATTTCCTAATTATTTGTAAGATTGTGTTGATTGTAATCTATAAATTTAGAAATTATGAGAATCCAAAGATAACGAAAATCATGCTAATTAAGGTGATTATCACATTATTATTTTCTTGGAATATATAGAAACCGTAGAATCTTAACCTTTTAGCAAAGAAACTTCGCTATAAAAGAAGGAATTTTGTGTGATGTTAATTTTTTTTTTTTACCATTGATATTTGTGGGACACAAATTTATTACTAGACTCCTCAACTCACAACTAATTCAATTTAAACTAGCTGGAGCACAAATCCCTTAATTTACAACTAATCCAATTAGAACAAGTGTAATGTTATATTTTGTAGTGGTTTGTGTTTTGAATTTTTTTCCCCTTTTTATATAGACTTATATGCAAAGACAAGAATTATAATTATATTAGTAAATTCCAAATAACAAAATTATTTTTCAAGCATGAAAGACGTTCTTTAACGCGGGAGTTTTTCCTGCCGTGCCAACTTTGGAACAAACAACATTTTACAAAGTGAAAAGACTGTAAAAGAAAAATAAGTGGTTCGTATGAATAAGCACTCTTCACCGGCAAAGCATCCTCAAAATAAAATGATTTTTAAAATTCAGTACCATTATAACAAATGATGGTATCTCTCAAATTCAAACCCCTAAAAAAATTAAATCAGACTAGTTGTTAATTAATATTATTGAAAATTTTTAAATAACTATAAATGTATTCGATGGCGTAAAAAAAATTAAATTTTATGATAAAGAATAGTAAAAAATACAAAACTATAATCTAAATTTATTTTTATAAAAAAATTAATTTTTATACAATATAAATTTTTTTACAATATCACACAAAATATTATATAATTTTTAAAATTTTATACTATCAGAACTAGTACATTATGCGCACAACATGGCCTAAGTGGCATAAATATTAAAATAAAAATAAAAGTTGCCGTCTTTATGAATTTGTAAATAAAAATTCCTTCTTTTATAGCGAAGTTTCCTACTAAAAGTCAAGATTCTACGGTTTCAATATATTCCAAGAAAATAATAATGTGATAATCACCTTAATTAGCATGATTTTCGTTATCTTTGAATTCTCATAACTTCTAAATTTATAGATAACAATCAACACAAAAGATAGTCTGTCTCCCCGCTTTCTCTGCCGTCGTGGTCTTCTTTCCAAGTTTCTTCTTTTGATGCAATGTTAGATTGTAAATGTGAATATCTATTTCACTATAGATTTGAACTCAAGTTTATTATATTACGAAAAATTAGTCTTTTTCCTTAGACTCAACAGTCTTTATAGTTTATAAATATTTATTTATTTGTAAGAATTGTTTTATAAATATTAGTATAATTTAAGAATGAATTTTTAACAAAATTTAAACTATTTTAAATTTTATGCAAAACTATGAGCACCATTGGTATGGAATTAGCTAATAAAGTTGATAACAAAGATTAAATTGTAAACTATAGGACTAATTTTAACATTTTAAACTTTAAGAATCTTTTTAAATATTGGGTGAAATTTTAAATATTAAAAGTATAATTAAATCTTTATTTTATCTCTTCCCTTTTTCTTCCTCTTCTGTTAATTAATTAATTTTTTAACAATAAATAAATAAATATTTAATTAATTGATTGATAATAAATATTTAATTATTAATTAATAATAAATTAATATATTTCATTTTAATATTAATTAATATAATATTATATATTCTCTTAAGTCATTAAGACATTTTAACTGATTGTATAACTTGTTTTTCCAAATAACAGAGCCGACTCTACCATAAAGCAAGTGAAACACTAGCCAAAGACCACAAGAAAATCTTGTAAAAAGTAGCCCCATAATATCTTTTTCTAATAATTATTATTATATAAATATTTAATTACATATTATACCATTTAAATATTAATTATATTTCATAATTACAAAGGATTTGTATTCTTTAACATATTGTTCTTTTTAACTTTGTTTTCCTCTTGATTCTCTAATTTCTTTAATTTTTCACTTCCAGACTTTAACTTTGGTTTCCAAAATATAATTTATTATTCATTAGTTCCTTCTTAACATCTCTACAATTATCTCTTTAAAGAACAAAAAAAAAAAAAAAGAAAAAGAACTTGATTTATTCCAAATTTATATATTGCTTATAGAATTATGTTAACAATTTTGGTAACAGCTGTTTTCAAAAACTATAGAAGGCCCATTTAAAAGTTTGTCTTAGGCCATTATTTATGTTAAGCCCCCATGCCAAACAATGCTAATTCAAATTAATTATCTTTATAACTATAAGTTTTCATGTAACTTTATAGATAATAACTACAAATTTGCAGCTTTTAATTTATTTTTCCAAACAGAACCAAAGTGTTTATGATTCACGTGATTGTGGACCAAATGAAGTTGAAAGTTTTGGCACATTCTCTTGTCAGCGTGTACCTTGTCATAATGAGAGAAGAAATTAAATAATTAAAAGTTTCCACTGTTCCCACTTAAATCATTAGTCATATTATAGGAGTAATTACAATTTATGTAGTTATAATTGTTAACTCCTTTGCACCAGCACAAGAAAATGAGAGAAGAAAGAAAAGGAAAATGATTGAGAAAGCTAATTGGAGAGTAAAGGAATCTCTGTAATATTGATTAGTTGTAACCAATTACATCAGAAAGGTTTCTCTTCATCCTAATAACAACTAGCTAAATACAATGGATTATACAAGCCCATAAATATAAAAGCCCATAGGCCCAATAATAATAAATATAAAATGATTCTTCAGTCGCTGTAATTCAAAATGCTTGGTTTTTCATACTTAGATGTTGAAATTGGTGAAGTATATGGTAACAAAAATAAATCACCTACAATTGATCGCAAGGTATGATAACATTCATTGGATCGATCGGCTGTTGATGTGATACTACAGTTCAATCAAATGACGCTCATCATATTACACAATCAATAGGCCTTTTATTGGCCAAAATGTTAAGCTTTATGCAAATAAGAATGGTTTTTTTTTAAATTAAATAGGCATATATTATGACTTTAACCTGACTTGAATTACTACGTAGGTGAAGGCAATTTAGGTAAACCCCTAGGCTTGTTCATATGTATAGATGTGTTAAATATAAAATTACTTTTAGATTTTCATCTACCACTTTTCAAAAAGAAAATTGAAAATATACTTCTAAAATCACTCAATTCTCATCACTTCAATGCTTATATATATATAAATTCTCAATACTTCAATGGATATTACCTCAATTAAATACTTTATTAAAAATATTTCTATTTCTATTTATATATCATATAAAGGTTTAGTAGAGCATTAATTATTGAATGAAAAAAAAGACAGCATTAGTTATTGTTTTTCTAATTATATGTTTAACTTAATCAGTTTGAAAAAAATAAGATAATTATAAGGAGAATAAATAAAATAAATAAAGTCATATTAAAAAAGTTGAAGAGGATTTTATCATATTGGAGATGGAATGTCATTTAGAGTGAAAGAAACTCAAAAGGAATAAAATTGAAGTAGCTAAATAGAGTTCTTATATTTATGCGGCAGAGAAGTTGATGCAAACCAAGCCAGTTACATAAATGTCATAATACGAACAAATACAACTGAAATTATTGTGCAACTTATATCAAATTCATTAAATTTCTAGAAGAATGCTTTCTTGAGAAATCGATAAAAGCATTTACAAAGGCATACTTCAATAAAATGAAACCATGCTCTTCGCCAGCGAGGATTGATTCGAAGGACTATGGCCAACATCAGTAGCACTGTAACATAGGTTGCAGCAAAAGTCCAATAAAAATGAGTGATATCAATAGCTGATTCATCTTCTGAATCGCAGTTGGACTTGATGGTGGCAAAATAATGGTGCGGTTGCCTCTTTGCTATTATGCACGGAAAGAAATGGGTCCTAACTGTCCCTTCGTAGGCACTATGCCTGACAAATTGTTGTATGACACAATGTAGAAACCCAAAAAATTCAGATCCTGTAATTGAAGATGGATTTCATCACTTAAGTTGTTGTAAGAAAGATCCAAACTTTTTATATTCGTGAGATTGTGGAAACTTTTCTGGAATGGATCCATGGAAATGGTTGTGCGATAAGTTCAACGCCTGAAGATCATTCAAGTATCCAATAGAATATGGAATCTCCTCTGTCAATTGATTACATGACAAATCTATGCCTGACATAAACCTCTGAATGTGACCGCCATATGAACACAATGATGCTTTGTTTCTAAATTCTACCAGTTCCCATATTCTGTTGAAATATCATAATAATTTTGTTCAAAATATAACTGTAAATCAAGTTGTGGATGCTGATACCAGGAATCTGTTAGAATTAGTGCAACAGAAGATGGAGGAAATCTCCAAATCCATTTTCTAAAGGAGACATTGTTAAAGCAAGAAGGTACATTCCCAGTTAAGTTATTATGTGGCAAGTCTAAATAATTGAGATGCTTTAGCTGACACAAATGGTTAGGAAGCTGACCTTGCAAATGATTACCACCAAGTAGAAGAGCTCTCAAGGATGGCGCCTAGTATCAAACCAATCAGGAATGTTTCCAGATAAATTGTTATCCCTCAAATCAAGTGTTGTCAGAAAGCTTCTTGTTTTATTCAACCGGGGGAATGGATCCAACAAGATTATTGCTTTGCAGGTGAAGAGAAATTAAGCTTTTTATGTTCACATAGCAGGCTGGTATTGAACCTGAAAACTTATTACGAGAGAGGTGTAAACGCCAAAGGTTAAGTTTGCAAAGCTCTCTGGGTAGTGCACCTCCAAATTTATTCCCTGACAGGTTTATCGTTTCTAAATTTGAAAAATTGCTCATGAAATCGGGAATACCCCATAAATTGTTGAAAGAAACGTCTAATGTACTCAAATATGGGAGTTCCAAAATTCCATGTTGAAGTGTTCCACTGAAGTACTTGTTGTCTATATATAGCAATCTCAGATTAGACAAGTTCAGAGGAGAAGGAAACAATTAAACCCCACAAGCTGTTGTGTGATAATATCAAGAATCCCAGAGAGGCACAACCTGTCCACAAAGATTTTGGAACTTCACCAGAAAAATTGTTTCTACTCAAATCCAGAGCAAACAGATCTGACATGTTAGCAACTGAAGTGGGAATGCTACCATCAAATCCGTTACCTGACATATTTAGATACATCAAATTTGGCATAATGTGGCCAATGCATGGAGGGAGCTTACCTGACATCTTCTTGTTTACTATATGCAAATCATATAAAGGATGAGGGTTTTGATCTACATTTGTGGGGAGCTTAAAATGTCCGGTGAACTTGTTATAATGCAATATTAGAGACCTCAAGTTTTGTTATTGACTAACAACCACATTGGAAATGTTCCAACCAAATTGTTCTTTGAGAGGTCAAGGTATTTCAAATCATGCTGATACGAGAGGAAGCTGGAAAGAGTAGCTCTGGGAGCATTCAATTTGCAATTGGCAATATGCAGAACTTCCAATTGGAAAGAAGGAACCCAATGGACACCTTCACCTTCAGTATCCACTTGAAACTTCTGGATTGAAGCGTCTTTTTGAAGTTCTAACTCGTTCATTTCAAGTGCTAATACCTTAAAATGTGAATTGTTAGCAAAGGAGCTCAAAGTGAACGTGCCTTCAAAAAAGTTATATAAAAGCGAAAGGTACTCACGGGAGTTGAGATTATTAAAGATAAAGGTGGGTATGTCTCCACTTAGATAATTTTATGTGAGATCAAGAGCTCGAAGAGATGTTAGGTTACCCAAGCACTTGGGGAATGGACCATCAAAGTAATTCTGACTATTATCTAGTACACGAATTTTCTTCAACTCACATAAACCTATTGCAAAACATAAGTAATTAGTCTAATCAAATGCATTAAATGAAGATTTGAGAAGATTGTGTTATAAATTAAATATGATCAGAGTAATAGGACCACTACTGTTGACATCATTCATAATTCTATGAAAATAGAGATATTATGGTGTCTAGTTCAGATAGCGTGTTTTCAAGGCATTTTAGGTTATTTTATTAATTTTTTGGAAGATTTTAGTACTTAGATTGTTGTGGTAGTGTTCTGTTAATCCTAAGATAACAAAAATCATGCAAATTAAGGTGGGTATCACATGATTATTTTCTTGGAAATTTTAGAAAATGTAGAATCTTACCCTTTGGGAAGTAAGCTTTGCAATAAAAGAAGGAATTTTTACGATTTTGGGGTCTTCGACAAAAGGAACACATGAAACCAGCTCTAGTGGCAAGAGATTGTGAGATCTAAGGCAAGATTCCTGCAATTTTCACTAGGAGCTTTTTCTTCTTCTTTTCTCCTTGAAAATCATGTTAATTTGTGTGTGTGTGTTTTTTTTTTTTTTTTTTTTTTTTTTTTTTTCCAATTGTCGTAAACTTCCCACGAGGGAAAGGACGTAACCTGAGGGAGATTTCTGCAATTATATATTTTACTTTTTGAGCAATTAATTATGTGCTTAACACTTTTTATAGCTTGATCACGTAAGAGATTGGTTTGTTGTCTAATTCGCATTGAAAAATGGTTTTATAGAATGACTTTTAGGATTAATTGCTGCAACTAATACTTAAAACTAAGAATATATAGATGCGAATTACATATTCATTATATAATTCCATAAAGCGAGTATGCATTTGCTCATTTGAATTACACTAAGAAATTGAGTAATTTAATTTATAGAAGAGTTTAATTTGTTAAGGAATTGTTTTATAATTTAATTAGGAATTGGACTTTCAAAAATTTAAATAGGTAATTGTTTAATAAAATTTTCACATCTATTTACATTGTCCTAGCTAGGGGAAATCTTGAACCAAGTATTCATCCTATAGAAACTTCACATGTGCTATTTGCTTGCTTACTTATTTTTAGATGTTTATTTTAATTTTAGTTACCCCTTTCTTTATCATTTATTCCAAATAATAATTAGAGAATAGATTTTGTACTTGATTTAGAAATCCAGAAGAACGACAATTTTATTCCAATTTTTCCACCTAGTGCACTTGCAGGGTACATAACCATAAACTATTAATGTAGATAGAAGACAGAAAAATGAAGCTTGAATGAACTTCCTTACCTTGAATTTTATTACTTTCGCCAAACCCATTGTTTCGCCAGCTAAGGACTTCCAAGTTGCTTAGATTCCCCAAAGCTGTAATGACAAGTGAACTCATAAATATGTGAGCTGATAGATTTGCATATTAAAGGGATCATCAGAAATTGTGATATTAAGATCACCTCATCTATGTTTGAAACTAAATATCATTTTAGAATATTATTTTAGGTTATCTGCCTTCTGAAGTTCTGATTTTGATGTTGTCACGACATTTCAATAAGGAATTACTTCCATTTAGGAGGTAACACTGTAGTACTTTGGCAATAAGTTATTGATTTAAAAAGTTTCTATATAATAGTAAGAATATATCTATATATATATATATATATATATATATATAAACAACCAATAATAAGTAAGAAGATTTACATTTAATCCTATCCTTATATTTTAACTAGATGTAATGGGTGAGATCATATCAACACCACTACACCGGATTTCATCAAAATTCTATATTTAAACTTGTTTGGGCTAGAATAATACTAAGATAGGTGACTCCTAAGAAATATTTGTGTTGCATCCCTTTAAAAATGATCTCTTTGCAAAAATGCATAATATAGGATATTCAAAAAAAACAATGACATCCTTCATTGTCTTAGAGATTGCAAAAAAAGTGAAATTCTCTCCTCCAAGATGAGCTCTTTTTTCCCACCTCTCCTCCAGTGACCCTAACCCTCCCTCCCTCAATCATACTCTTTCACCATTAGATCATTCCAACACTTTTCAGAAGGGCAGCTGTACAAGAGCAAAACCCAGCTGTCCCAAATGCTGAAGTCTCTAATAACAACTGAGTTAAATAGCTGTTATGGTAATTTATTTTACCAGTTTGAAATTCTACAGTGTAAAGTTCGATGATGATCCTCCGCTCTGAGGTGTGGTTACATTAATCATCTTTGTCTTTCTTAAGAGATTAGGATTAGTTTTTGGTTATCGGCTAGAATTCAAATATGTGAAATATTGTTTGTTATGTGAAAATAGATAACGTATATTTGTTATCATATTTGGTATGTTATTGATTCTGTAAATCTTTTAAGGCAACTTCTTTGTTTTGTTTTATTGTAGGACATGGGGTCGTCCTTTCTATGTATCTTATAGGATTTTTTTTTTCCCCTCAAAATAATACTTCTCTAGTCCTTCTTTTAAGGACTTTTTTACAATTTTTATAAGGTTCTTGTTAACCTGAGCTTTAAGGATTGAAGATAACAGTTTTTACTTTATTAAATATTATTTATTGTATTAATTAGCCATTAATTCTTATCTTATTCCTTAAATAAATATTCTCTCGTATTTATATTTTTTACTCTTATTCATTTCTTTCTCTTTCATCGTCAAAATCTTAAAATTATAAATTTTAAAACTTAAGCCTAAACTTTATATTATAATCTTAAATCCTAAATTTTATATATAAATTTTAAATTTTAAATTTTTAAATTTAAACTTTAAACTTTAAACTTTAAGCATTTTAAATTTTAAATATGAATTTTAAATTATAAATGTAAACCTTAAATATTAGTGTAAACTTTAAACCTTAAAAATAAACTCTCAACTCAAAATATAAACCCTAAATACTAATATAAATCTTAAATTTTAAATATAAATTTTAAATTCAAACATAATCCTTAAATCCTAAATCTTAACATAAATCTTAACTCTAAAAATATATAAAAACCTTAAAATTTTAAATCCTAATTACTATTAAATAGTTATTAAATGTTCTGTAATATTTTTATTAATTACATAAATATTCAATAACCAGTTGTTATTTATTATCGGCCAATAATATAAGCTTATCTAAGGGTTGAGGTTAACATTCAACTTTTTATAAAGAATATAATGTAATTTCAATTTTATAACTTAAATTTTTTTGTAAATAAAATTTTTTTCATGTTGTGAAAAAGTAGACACAGAGAATAAAGTAGAGAGAATTAAGAGGAGAGAAAAATAGAACCTCCAAAAGAGCTAACTTTATTCATCCACCAAGGAGGTATATATATATACAATGAAGGTGAAACCCTAGCCCTAAAAGGATAATGTTTGTTTAATAAATTACAAATAAATAAATGCTAAGTCAGCTTTAGGGAATATTCCATTAAATGGGCATCCAATTAAAATATTCATAATACTCTCCCTGGATGCCCATTACTAAAGAATGTGCCTCGTTAAAAACTTAACTAGGAAAAACCCTGTGGGACAAAAACCTAGTGAGGAAAAGAGTACACAATTATTTGTATACGCAATCAAATGCTGTCTCATTAAAAACCTTGCCAGGAAAATCCAATGGGAAAAAAAAACTGTGGTGAAGGGGAAAAAGAGTGTAGTACGTATCAATTGAGTTATTTGTGTCGACAAACTTTAATATTATGCAAGATTCTTCACATATTGTAGAAGTTAATATCACGGTAACAAATTTGCTAGATTGTCCTATTGACAAACTAGTTAAATTGTACCAAGATTTGGTGCTTCAGGACCAAATATTTCTTTATTATTCTCACAAGTTATAAAGAGAATGTATGTTCGCATTTAGCTATCATAATAGATATAATTTATATATATATATATATATATATATATATATATATATCACTTTAGCACTTCTGCTATATAAGCATTTCAATGCAAGTTGTCTCTATAAGTAATTTATAGCTTTGGAAGCTCTTCAGGAGTTCTAATAATAAATCATCGACACAAATTCACTGATATGCGGACAAATGGGTTATTTCTATATATATTTCCTTCAACAAAATTTAACTCAAATGATCGTATAACTTGTTTCAAGCAAATCAAATCCTTTAGGGATGTCATTATTGAATAAGTCGACTACAACAATATTTATTAGATGCAAATAGTATCATTCATGTACTGCCAAACTAAAGAAGTACCAGTAGATACTTACATCGACCACAATTAAGTATATCTCTTCAAATCAATGCCAGTTATTTGCAAAAATCCTTGAGGATCATTTTTCTTTTATACTTACATAAAAACCCATTTATCCATAACTGGCTTTTCACTTTTGGTGTTTGGACTACAGGTCCAAAATCTTTTCACCTTTTTAAGTGAACCTCAATTGCATCTTTTCAATTTTTGGTCAATCATTTCTTTCTCTACAGATCTTTACTAATGATCCTCAATATCTTTTATCACATAGCGCTACATTATATGTGAACATTGTCAACAATATTGATTTCATTCTGGTTCCATCATGATCTATAGAGATTTCTTTATTTTCATGGCTTTCAGGTACCTGAGTTTCCTTTGAAACTAAAACATTAGTTATATTTAAGGACTCTTCTAGAGTTACCTTTGGTAACTTTTCTAGAGCTACTTTATCCTCGATTTAGCCATCTTTGAATCTTAGCTCCTTTTCTTTTCGAGGACTTTATATTTGGAACCAGTATGCTTGTAATTATACTTTCATTGGAGCAGTAGCAGTTGGTACACATAATTTTAGTCACTCTTACTAGTCAGGCAATGCATATGGCAGTTTGTACAAGTGAATTATCAAATGAACTTCTGGTTCATATTTGCTTTGCATGAGGATCAAGGTGATAATTCATTCTAAATACTCTTATGTTTTAACTGCTTATTCTCTCCCCCTAATGTTGGAATAAATGATTTATTATAAATACAAGTGGCGAACTAAGCTATAAATAAATATCCTTGTAGTGACTCAATATATATCACTTATATATGGAGATTTATATCCAACATATGTTCTTAACCTCCATTGAGGTCCCATCTTAGCACATCGTGGTGGAGCAAATCATTCAAAATTTCATAGATACGGGGATATACTTGGCTCCTGATTATGAACCAATTATAAGAAGGGGTTCAAATAATTTGTTGGCATGATGCAAATCACTGTTATAACATGAATAATTACATGTTCCCAAATTAATTTTTGGAAGTCTAGATTTCATAAGTAATGGTCTTGCAATTAATTTCTAGGTGCTTGCAAGTCCATCTTATGTATTCCAATAGTCACTTTGAAGAGTGAATTCACTAGCATTAACTATGTTTGTTGCTCAACTAGATATAATTAAGGCATTACACTCTTAATTCAATTTGTTGAACAAGTAATCTCATAAACTTCAGGTTATGAGTTAATCAAAGTATGTGATCATTTAGTCGATGCATCGATTAAAATTAAGGAGTATCTAAATGATCTACTTGGTAGGTCTACAGGCCCATAAATATTTTCACCTCATATACATTCTAAATGATGAGGGATTCAATATACATTCTAAATGATGAGGGATTCACTCTTACTTTTGCTAATTCAGATAAATTTTCTTTGGGAACAAATAGCACATGGGAAACTAAGCATTTCAATTGAAGAATCTTCTGGCTCTTCAATGAAAGTCCACATGATTTTTAATTACTTTCGCATCATTGTTGACTCGAGATGGCTCAACTGGTCATGCCAAATAATTTTTTTTTGACTTGTAAACTTCTAGTTTACAATAATATATGTTTTAATTGTACTAATATATATGTAGTACAAATTACAGGAAGACGCAAATAATTTCTTAATGCAAACATGAACAAGCTCTTCAGGAGCATTTTATCATCATTGTCATTCCTCTAGCTCTTAAAGAGCTCTCAATTATCTTTGTACTATTGAATAAAATAGTAACATTATCTTTGTACAATAGAAATAATGTAACATCGCAAAATATATCAAAATCATTAAAGGTAAAAACTAAAATAAAATTACATACAAATACTTCCATCACCTCTAGGGGATAAAATGATTTTAATACCTTTGATATGACTATAATCAAAACTAGCACCTTGTTGGTTGAAAGTGAAGTAAATATTTACTCCTTTCCACAATAATATTGGGTTTCCAAACATCTCTTTGCCACATTTTATTATTGTTCTCCCATTTCTGGTGGATAGAATATTTTGTACACTATAATCATGTGTACATCCACATTTCTTAATATTGTTCCATTCACTTTAGGGAATGGAGAAAAACCAATAGAATAAGATCTCATTGCGCAAAATTGTCGCAACAATTAATTTCTTTCTTGCATTAATATTTGAAAAGCATTTAAAGGATGTTTAGATGTATAACAGGTACAAACTAAATGACATTTTCACACCAAAATAATAGTGGTTTTTTTTTTTTTTCAAAAATCCCTTCACCACTTTTCTTCACTACTCTCTCACTTTTGGTGGGAGGTATTTGTAATATTATAACTAATACTATATTTGCTGAGTCATAGCGATATTTGTGCTCATATTTCTTGATAGCTTCTCTATTCACTTTAGGGAATAGAGAAATATCATTATGAGGTAATGATTTATGCTTTCTAGTAAAGATTTATTTTTCTTTACTGCAATATGGTATTTCAAATTATACAAAATGAGAGATATGTTCAACAAAATAACAATGAATAATATCCATAAATTCCTTTTTCTTTAAGGTTGGGACTTAGGATGCATAGCTAAATATGTGTTACATGAGGTTTAAATATAACCTTTGCAAGGCACCCTACACTTTTGAATATTTCCAATTGAGTGCATAATCCTTCCATAATTTAAAATAGTGAAACATATAGATAATTTGAGAATAAATAACCTCAAATGATACTCAAAAGTATTCAAACATTAGTCATAATAGTATGTTGAAAGTATGACAAAGAAGCACTAAGAGTGAAGTTATTAAATTTGTAATTTCAACTAAAGTTCTTGAATTGAGAGCATAACAATAAACTAAATACCAACAAATGATTCAATATGATTTAACACATGTCCAAGGTATGGGTTACTCCATAAACCACATGCAATGTGAATTAGGCTCAAATAGCTAGCTCAAAATACCATAACATTATACTAACGGGCTTAGTAAAAGAATAAGTTGATTTTAACCATCTAAGTAATATGCATTTACCAATGCAACTCTTATAGTAAGCTAAATTGAATCATATTAAATAAGATCACAAAATATAAAGAGCTCATACTTACAACTCAATTTCAGGTAACTTTTATTAGATCATTATATAACACATCATCTCTTTCATTTAATTTGTGGAAAAATAAATGCTACTAAAATGATATATACTTTCTCCAAAATTCAAAATCACTAAACAAAATATATAATTTAAAACAAAGCTAAAATATTCACCCAAATACACTTTAACATTCATATGCCATATATAATCGACCGATTAATGGCATATTATCTTAATGTATGTTGGGTTAGAAAACTGACACAATAAGTGATATTATTATGACATAAATAGGAGATAAAATTGATGAATGTCACTTGCTTCATTTCACTATAATGTGAAAACCTAGAAAAGTGTAACTTTGATTCTTTTAGACCATACATACAATTATTAAAGGAGATTTAACTATCATGCTTTATCTATATATGAGAACAATTACCATTACCATAAGAAGAGCAATAAATGTACTAAGAAAAAATTACAATGTATAAGCATAATTTGGCTTATAAACTAGTAATCCATTGATATAGAATAAGTAACAAACTAACTATCCAGATAACATGAATGCGTTTGTGGTGTGGTGGCTGCGCGCCTAATGTTGAATTAGGCCTGCGTGGGTTCGAATCCTATCAAGGCAACAGAGCTTTCCATTTTTGGTTTTATGTGTTATTGGCGAAAAATTGTCATAAAAAGAAAAAGGAGAAGAAGAGGGAAGAAGAAGAGAACGCGTTTCCCATAATAATAATAAACCAAAATAAATTGCAATGATAAACTAAAATAAATTGCAGCATTAAAAAGAAAAGAAGGAAAATAAAATAAAAGGGCAAAAGAAGGCAAAAATAAAATAAAATAAAACATGGAAAATTATTTGTTGCATATTATTTAAATATAGATAATTTTAGGATTTATGTTTAAGAGTAGATAATTTCATGATCTACTATTTTAAATTAATTTGGTAGAATAGATAACTTCAGGATCTATTATTTTAAATAAATTTGATAGATAACTCTTTTATCGATTGAGTGGATATTTTCAAGATTCGTTTTATAATATTTGAATGGATAACTTTAGGATCCATTTGTATCAAATTAATTGTTTAATTTTTGATAATAAAATTCCTCATACTTCTAGATGAGGGTGTATCAAATAAAATTATCTCATACTTCTGGAAGAGATAAATTAAGAAAATTATTTTATACTTCTAGATGAGACAAATTAAAAAAATTATCTCATACTTCTGGATGAAACAAATCAAAGGAAAATCTCATACTTCTGGATGAGACAAATTAATCTCATACTTCTGGATGAGACAAATTAATAATCTCATACTTCTGGATGAGACAAATTGAAAGAGTAATCTCATACTTCTGAATGAGAAAAATTAAAAGCGACGAATTAAAAGAGTTCAAAATTTTCTCATGCTTTGGATGAGAAATATAAAAGAAATTAAATTATTCTCATAAGACAAAACTCAATTGCCTTCATACTTCAGGATAAGGCATATCAAAAAATTTCTATAGTCATGAGAAACGAATGGTTTCATCTAATTAATTATCAAAATTACGACAAAATAAACAATCAAGATTAGAGAGCCACATATGCGTTTGGTTGTTGGAGTATCAATAAGCAATCATATGTGCAAACATAAATTAATAAAATAATCAAAGAGCACTTGTACCTGATGCTTTCGAATTTGAAGAAAAATGTGATTGAATTTGCCTTGCAGCTTCATCGTGCATATACACAATCTTCATTAGAGAAAAGAACTATCGTGCTGATAACGTGTTGTGAAAAGTAGACACAGTAATAAAGTAGAGAGAATTGAGAGGAGAGAAAAATAGAACCTCCAAAAGAGCCAACTTTATTCATCCACCAAGGGGGTATATATATATACAATGAAGATGAAACCCTAGCCCTAAAAAGATAATGTTTATTTAATAAATTACAAATAAATAAATGCTAAGTCAGCCTTAGGAAATATTCCATTAAATGGGCATCCAATTAAAATATTCATAACATTTCATTCTTTTTTTACTTTTTTTTTTTAAATTTAAAAGGAAAGTTGTAACCTTCCAGTAATAAAAAATAATATTTTGAAGGAGTAGACTTTACTTTACTTTAGAGTTATCAAATAATGCAAAAGGAAGAAAAATAAAACACTTTCCTTTTCTTCCCTTTTAGCGTACTAAACAGTCTCTTATAAAATATTTTTTATTTTTTATCATTTGACCTTTAATAAATATTTTAATTATTTTTAGTTGTTTATTAATAAAAATAATATTAAATAAGAATAAAATAAGAGTATTAAAATATTTTTAAAAAATAAAAAATTAATGAATTATATTGATTTGTGTACATCAATTAAATATATAAGGGAGTAATTGTTTTTTTTTTTTGCAATATTTGAAAGGGATTTATTTATAAGCAGATTGTCTCTAATAATATATATATATATATATATATATATATATATATATATATATATATATATATATATATACATTGTGCATTTCATTTATATTTAGTGCATGATAGAATTTTTTATATATGAAAAAAATACAAACAAAAGTATCTATTTACAAGAAAAACCAGAGAAGAAAAGTGGAGAGATGAGAGAGAATAAAAGGAGAAGAAAATAAGAGCAAGAGTCACTCAAAATTAACCAAACTTATAAATAAAATAACTTATAATAAAGTATTTATATCCTAATAAATTTAATTATTTCTTTTTATTCTTTCCCAATGAACTACACAAAGAAAATTAGGTAAAGATATGTAGATCAAATATATTTCCATGTTTTTTATTTTATATTTTACAATTAGTTAAAAATAAAATAATATTATCGTTTTATATATTTTGACTAATTTTTTATAATAAAATAATATATGAGAAACATTATATAAAATAGTAAATTTGATCTTATATATACAAACAATCTTTGATCTTATATATATATATATCCACAACTGCTTTACCAAAAAAAAATTCGGAAGTAAAATAGAAAAAAAGTATAAAATTATGGTTGCATTATGAAAGTTCTTACATAAAAAATGGCATCTAAGATTAAGCTCATTTCGATAAAACAACATATATGCTTAATATTAAACTTATACATGATTTAACTTTATGATTTTAATATTAAATATTGTGAAAAAATCACCAAACATAGGATTAGGGTAGATTTATTTGCTATAATATATTATATATTTACATTAAAATATAATTATATATTATTATATAATAAATTAAATTAAATTGCCTTTTTATTATTATTATTATTATATTTTCCATGGTGTACAATACATTGACTCAGCCTTCCGCAAAGGAAGTGTGTCGAGGGTACACGTGACTGTTAAAAGCATCTCTAAGGGTGCAACTCATACTTGTTGTATATAATATTGTTTAATAATTTTTCTATAATTCTCAAACTCACACATCACTTATCATACTTTATACAACTTAAAAATAAAATTCTCTCTAGTCATGGAACACATATTGGTTGCATAAATGGGTTACAAAAGTTACTCCACATAGTTTTTTATTTTAACATTTATTTTTGTAATTTGACATATTTAAATTTATTTTATTTTATTTTTAATACACTACATATGTGTAAAATTAATACTAAAAAAATTTAATAAATTTGTGTAGATTAAAATACATGATGCATAATAATACATTAAAATAGATTAAACAACTACTAGCATACATAACAATCTTTAATTAGGACAATATCTAATTCTACAATAAAAGATAAATAAAAATAATTTTTATAACAAATTACAATATTAGATTACAACAAAAACATAATCAATTATAAGTTAATTAGAATCTAAAGCAAATCCTTCCTTGCAGTTAATGCTAAACAATTTTAATAAATTTGTATAAATTAAATTACATAATACATACTAATATATTAAAATAGATTAAAAACTACTTTCATACATAATAATATTTAATTACAAAAATATCTAAACAATCCCATATTAAAAAAAAAAAATGCAGCGTAAAGAACCACACCATATATTCATTTTAATATCTCATCCAAGGCTTAAATTTGTGACCATTAGATTTGTCCTTTTCATGTTTAATCCAATGGTTAGATATTGAGCTTCCAGAATCTCCTCAATTTCTCGCTTTTCACTCCATCTCTGCTTCACTTATGGGTTCCTCACTTTCGTTAACCTCTCCTTCTTCTTCTCTTTCTTCTTTCTCTCTGCATCTTTCTTCTTCTGCTCTTTCATCAATGCCTTCTTCTTTACCTTCTTTGCTTCGAACCTTTGTTGCTTCAGAAGCTTATTCTAGGCACTCTTGGTGAGAGGCTTCTCGGGATCTGGAGGATCTGCATTGGAATTTTAGGTTTTATTGACAGTGATTTGGTCATTTTCGACCATCATCTGTAGAGCAACTCCGTTTCAAATTACATGCCTCTTTGGTTCAAAGGTTTGATTTTTAGAGTTTAGGGTTCGGTTTGATTTTTTGATTAATCTTTGATTTCAGATTACATGCCTCTCTGTTTTCCCCATTGCTGTTTGGTTTTATTTTTGATGAATCTCTGGTAATTGATTCCTGAAAGAGAAGAATTTGGCTCCAATATTCATTATGTGATTTTCAATTTTTTAATCAATTTTTCTTACAATTTGGGCCCCATTTCTATGCTGTGCATCATTCTCTGACTATACATCGACTCTTCCGTCTCTCTGCCATGCTGGCTCCACCATGGAGCTCTCTAGTCATGGAACTGTGGCAACCATTGATGTATAGTGCTGTGTAACAGGAAGCACTCCCCCACTAGAGATGATCTTAACTAAACGAGTTGAAAGTTTTAGCACATTTTGTTAACTAATTTAGAAAAAAATTATTTTTTCATCTTTCCATAATCATTATATTAAAATATTTTTTATTTATAAATATTTTATTTATAATAAATTTAAAAAAATAAAAAAAATTTCTTTAATAATTTATTTGGGTCAATACCCAAGCTCGCTACGTCTGCGTGTTATTTTAAAAAATAACAAGGGAGTGTGTAAGGAAAAAGGCGTACTATGTTAAGCACTTCCATTTATTTGTCAATGTACTTTGTCATAATTCATTCTATGGGAATACTGATCCCATTTAAATAATTAGTCATATCATAGGAGTAAATATAATGATATTTGTGTAATTATAATTATAGTAACAATAAAAAATTCTTTTGTCACTGTAATTTAAGTAATTAAAATTATAATAACAATAAAAGATTTTTTAGACGCTGTAATTTAAAGTGCTTTGTTTTTCTTACTTGGATATTAAACCTAGTGAAATCTATCGTAACATCATAAAATTAATACAAAAGTTTTTAGTACACTTTTTGTCCCAAATTTATCTTATAAATTTAAAATTAATTTTATTTATAATATTATTTTATTAACTTTAAATTAATATTGTTTAGAATAAAGTATAAGACTAACAATTTCCTTCTAACAAAATCTCTAGAAATGCATCAATAGCTCATTATTTTCGTACACAAAGATTCAATAATTCTTGTGATGATTTTGACATTCTTGTATTTTGAGTTAAAGTCATTTCTCCTCTTTTTATTTTTTATTTTTTTTTTAAAAAGCATCAAAATTACATTATATACAAGAATAAAATATATTTTAACATTTCACTTTTCGTTGGGAGCATTTTCGTTGTTCCTTCACGGTTGAAAGCTCCATTTTATTCCGAATCAACAGAGGGATTCAAAACCTGAGGGCTTACCTTCTATTGTTGGTAAGGCATCATATTTAAGCTTTGCCTTTAATTTTCGAGCACTTTATTAATAAATTTCTACTCTTTTTTTTTTATTACATCATCAATTTAACTGTTACTCTTAATCCACTGCTTACCCCAGAATCTTTAACCTAATTCAAAGGCAAACAAAAAAAAAAAAAAAAAAGAGAAAAAGTAAAGCATACTAGTTAAACTAGTAGGTGCTGGATATGCTATTGGTCCAGCATATATTATATTACACAAGATTGACAGATACAGTAAAAGTGAGCATTGCCATTGGCTCCATTACTCATTCCTGCACTCACTTTAGAGACCTCTGGAACCAGGAATGTCAATCCAATGCAACTGCAGCTTAACTTCAAAGTATGCAAGTCAATACAAATATTAAGAGGATATTAATTACTACTTGACCAAATCCACTTCACTTAACATTTCACCTTCATACTATTAAGCATTATTTTTTTCTTATTGATTTGATAGAAATGGGGCACCACTCCCACCCATAATTACAGAATTCTTTGTCAAAATAGTGCAGCGCCTGTCCATGTTTTATTCAGAGAAATAGTTGTCGCAAGGATATTTTAATAACACTATCAATGTGGGACTTGATGTTTCTAAATTTGACAAAGAGGAAACAACGAATTTTTGGTAAAAGTGAGACAAGTATCTCCAAAGTTTAATATAGATGACAAATAATTGAGATTTTTTAAATATGGTGACAAAGTTTTGATCTTTATCTGTGTGCATAAAGAAAGCTTTATTAAGAGATCTGTGTTCATTTTAATAATTTTAATATTTTAAAAGAAATTAATATTTAAAAATTTGTTAAAAGATACTCTAATACAATAAAAAAGGAATTATGAGAGAGAAGTTAGAGAAAAATGAAAGAGAACTTAAAAGTGAAATTGATCCACAAAATCTTGTGAGAAATGCATAAACAAAAAAAAAAAAATTATATACATGATCATTTGTGTGTCTATATGTATATATATATATATATATCTTTGGCACCTTCCTACTCTTTTTTTTATAGTTTGAGAAATGCTTATTACACTATGTATGCATTATTTTTTAAAATTATTTGTTGCAGTAAAATTATAAAAAAAATGTGAGTATTTGTCAAATACACCATCGGCAAGTCAATGCTAAATTAGTTAAAGCGCTTGCTTTTGATCTAAAAAAAAAAGTGTTCTATTAATTATCCCTTTTTGCAAAAAATTGGTAATCAAGAGTTTAATATGAAAACTGAAACATAAATATCTAAAAACTATGCCCCATAATAATTTTTTTTTGCTCTTCTCCTCATCTCCTCATGTACCACTTGTAAAAAGAAGTTATGAAAGGTCACATTTTAGAAGTTCACTTAAGCCATTACTTTGGGCTGCCCCTGAAATGCACACCTAATGAATATATATATATACATAAAAAGAAGAGGAAGACAGCAGCAAATGGATGATGAAACCTATAGCAACGGATTAATATAAACAGAACAGTTATTTCCCTTGCTTCTCCATATATATAGTGATGTAATTTTATTTCTGTCTTGACTTTACACTTTGCACTATGCTCTTGAATTTTCTTTAATTTACTTACCAAACCAACTATCATTTTCAATTTATTATCTTTTTACTTTTTTCCCTTCACAAGAAAGTATATACTATTTTTGATTATATACGAGCATGATACACTTAGGAGATTAAACCAGCCTATGTCAAATGCTCTAATTTTTATGACCTTGATGGTTGACAATTAGACTCAAACTCAGAAAATTTCTGTTACACTTAAAGCTAAATGAAGGAAGAAAAAAACTATGTTAAATAGTTTAAAAAAGAGATGACACTTTAATTAGACAAAATAAGTCTCACATTAGATGAAATGTAAAATGAAATTTGATTACACTTACAATGACTTGAGCTCTCTTAAATTCGTACAATATGAGGCTCAATTCATTTATTTATTTATAAACCACTATTGGACTCACAGGACATAAGCAAATAATTTTTCATCAACTAAGAAGATACAACAATAAGTCTTATTTTACTAGATGACTTTGGCTGCAATGATTATATCATGCCATTGGATTCTACGAGAAAGTAGAGTCATTTCTCATTTCTCTATAGCCATCGCCTTTTTTCATTCAAGCAGTCTCCTTCTTCGCAATCCGAACATGATCCAACATAGCTTTGCCAGCAGAGTTGCCACTTTGGTGAAGTTCATAGTATTCCCTCATTGTTAAACTATAGTGGTGGCTTTCATCCAGAAGCTCTGGTGCTGGGACGATGATCTTGTCTAGTGAAGGCCCCACTGTGCTCACTACTGATATCCTTTTAGTATTGGCAACCTGGAAACCCCTATGGATATTGCTCTTATACTTCCCATTTGTCAGAATCTAAATGAAACAAGAAAGACTTAGTTAGATATGTATAGTTGAGTTGAATGAGTTAAAATCCTTAGTGTACACTTAAGAATTATATTTAATTAGGTAAACTTAGGATTTATTTAATTCAAATGAATTAATTACTATTTCAGTCTTTCATATTTTAATTTTATTAAATTAGTTCTTCATATTTCAAAATTCCTACTAAATAATTTCTTTAACATTTTTTTAAAGGTTTAAATTGTCACCAAACTTATAAATAACTATTAATATAAAAAGCTTGAGAGATGAAATTTATAAATTTAAAATGTAAGAAATTAATTTAACAAAATTAAAATGTAAAAATTAATTTAATAACAATTAAAGTATTAAAAATTAAAATAGTATTTAACTCCAATTCAAATATTACCATATTTATGTATTACTACAAAAAGAAAAATATGTGCATTTTAAGTGTAGAAGCAACTCCCTTCATAAATATAGAAGTATTGGAGTCTGGAAATTGAGCAAGAAAGCGAGAGAAGTACCTCAAGTTGATCACATGTGTTGACCATAAGAGCACATGAAGGAGGACACAGATTAACCCATTTGCCATTATGCACAGTTTGAGTGCCATTAATTCCATTATCCGTAACTATGGTCATGATCAGAATGAGGAGTAATTCCGAGTGCAAGTTCTGACTTCGGACATGGCGGGTAACATTGCGAAACAAAGCGTTGAAAGCCTGAGTCCAGATCTGTCGCCTTGCTTATGTAGTCTAGTTCCAATCCCAAGCTTTCTGACACTCCTTTGAGCAGTTCTGCTATGATTTCTCGTACTCTTTTGCAATACTCAAATACAGTGTCTCTATAGCAGTAAGAATCCAAATGAAGAAATCAGACTATTCCATTTTAAAACTAGGAAATGACAACATGACTCAACTAGAGTTTATAGTGATAATCATAGTTACCAGATTTGCTAAGTTTTGGTATGCGGCACCAGATATGTGTGATTCTTTACTTATAAACAGGGATTTGCTTGGCTAGTCGTTTTTGATATCTTAGGTATTAGTACATTACTATACACTATGAGTTATATTATTTTGTAATATTTTTGTATAAACTTTCCTTTTCATTTTTTCTTTTTCTTAATGATAATTATTTAAAAAAATAAAAAAAATTAGTATAAATTTAAGCATAAATCTTTATAAAATTAAAAAATATTAAAAAAAGATGCAAAGTAAAGAATATATTTTTTTTTTCATCTCTAATTTACTTGTGTAGGTAAACTGCAAATCTTAATGTCTAAGTTTCATGAATGAATAGTGCAAATCGATTCGTGATTAACGAGAAAGTGACAAATCTATTAGCTAAGGTGGTAGTAATATCACCTCCCATAGGTTCATTAAGGATATAAAAAGCAGATTTACCTATAGTCTGCCGGTTTATCTGGACAGCTGAACTCTGGATGTACAATAAGTTTAATATATCCCATCTCGGTCGGCTCTTCTGAACGGTTACGGAAGTACCTAGTGCCACACCTCACAGGATCCATCACATGATTCCCTCCTAATTTTCCCAATTCTTCTTTTGGCATATTGAAAAGTTGTTCTACCCATTCAAGTGTGCTCTTCCTCAGGCTCTCTGGGACGCCATGATTGATCAACTGTATTTCACCAACTTTAACTGTCAGTCTAGTTCATTCAAACCAGTTTGCGTTAAAATAAAGAATTTTGGTAAAAAGAGAAGAAAGAAAATCCAAGTTGCATAGCAGAGCTTCACACCAAGAAAAAGCCCCATTTTTCACAAGCCATGCCAAGATCTGTGATGATTTGGACCTTTCTTCGGGGTTGCTGGAGGTAAGTAGAGAGAAATCAATAATAGGAACGCTATCATCTTCAGTTATTTCTAAGTTATCATAAGAAGACTTGACTAGCACGGATTCTGGTTTGAGTTCTCTGGGAATGGCAGTTGCTGCAGCCATGGATTGGGCTAGAGAAAGTTCTAGTTACCAAAGGCAGGGAAGAAAGGGGGTTTGAAATATTTGGGATAATGAAACTGACAGAAAAGAGGTTTATATAATAGGGAAGGGAAAAAAAAGGATTTGGGTTTTTGAGTGGGAGACAGAGGAAAAAATACAAAGTGTACAATATATGTAGAAGAAGTACAGTGGCTTCGCTTGTTTAGATACTATAACACAAGGTGTTTCATTTTTCTAGCTTGAATGTTGAAAATGGTGAACCCTATCTTGAGAAAATCTCTGGATTGCAGGGTCTTCCATTGACCCACCCTTATCGTAGAAAAACTGCAATTGAGACTTGTAGCTGTGCCTGAAGTGTAGACTGAAGAAATTTTTAGAGGGTTTAATTGTCTTTCTTATTTTCTCCTATGAACATATAAAAATTTCCCAATTTCATAGTTGTTTTTGTTGTATTTAATTATTCTTTATCTCTAGTCAATTTATTCATTCGCTATATATATAATTTCTTTTCTTTATTTTTTCAGTACAAAAGAGAAGAACACAAAAAAAATGGCCTACTAAACATTGTGCAGAAAAATTATACCAATAAGATATAATTTGATTATAACTATTCCAAGTTTCCAACATAAATAACTAGAATTTAGTTTTTATTATTTGTGTAGTATAAAAGATTGCTTAGCTACCATAGCTTAAGTTGTCTCATTTTTCTTACCTAAACGTTGAAATTGGTGAACTCCATCTTGGCAAAATATCTAGACTTCATGGTGCAATATTGACCCACCCTTTCATAACGATAGTGTCAATGACTTGTGCAGTGTGAGCCAATAGAGAAAATGAAGTTGGAAGTTTTAGCCATTCTTTTGTTATGAGTTTTAATTCAATTGAATTATTGAAGTCTCTTTTAGGAAGTCAAATTATTTCTCTTATTAACTGCTTAAACATGAATGGAATAGATTATCATCATTATGGTCTGAAGAAATGTGTGATTTCATCTCTTCTGATAATGACAACCAATAAATAGGCATTATAGTAAGTTCAATATTAACATTCTACCCCATGCATCTCTAACATAAAAAGCATCAATCCTATAAATGTTAACACTTCTTAAAAAAAATTTTAAATATCCACCTCAATCATAAATATTGAATATCAAGGTGTGGTATATACGACTATTTTAGTCATTATTCCAACTTAAATAAGTAGAATTCAGTCATTATTATCTGTGCAGCATAAAAGATTGCATAGCTACCATAATTCAAGGTGTCTCATTTTCTTACCTAACGTTGAAAATTGGGGAATTACCTTTCGCCACCCCCTACTTTAACATCTACCACCCCCGTTGTTGTGAAATGACAAAATTGCCGTTACGGCCTAAAAGAAAGCCAACTCCCCCCCCCCCCCCCGACGACAACCATTCCAATCATCCCTTGCGAACCCTAACAGTTTGATCTCATTGTTGTTGTTATTGTGATTTGAAAGAGTAGAGAAAGTGATTTTTGGGTTTGCTTTGTTCATGTGAAGTCCTATCGTAGTATAAAACGAGGTTTGCACTTTGTATTTTTAGCCGAATGGGGAATGGTTGCTAGGACGAGAAGTGACTATAGAGAACCGTTCGAAAATGAAAACGACTTTACACAACTATTTGGACATTCAGACAACTGTGGAAGTCATTTTCTGCTTCAAACAACTCTCTACAGCCATTTTTCATTCCAGTAGCCATTTATGTTGAAATTGACTATGCATAATTTTTTTTAGTGGCAAAATGGCTGTACAGAGCCGTTTTTGACTATAAACGGCTGTGTAAAGCCATTTTTATATATCAACTTTTAACTGGAAACTATATTGGTTGATCTTTAATACTTTAATTTTGTAAATGTAAGAAAAAAAAGATTGGTTATACTTTCAACATGCATAAGGATCTATACTTTAACTATGAATACATTCCATACGAAGAAGTGAATTTAACAACCAACCCAACTTTAGTTGAGGTATGTTAAAACTTTATTGTTAGACTAGTAATGGAATTTATTTACACATTTAATGCTTGGTATGAAATTTTCTATTCACAAGTTAATGAAGAGAAAATATGTGATAGTAATGGCTCTTTCTAGGAGGAGACTTAACTCATCTTTTTAGCACTAATGAAGTATGTATTTTTTACTGAACAACACAAACATACATTTACTGCAAGGAATAACCTTTTGAAATGGGTAAAAGATATTGGAAAGACGACTAACTTTGTTATTATAATTAGTAAATCAGAGATAAGAGGCGAAGAAAGCGTACGCAAGTCATATTAGCTTGCGAATGCGGCGGTAAATATAGGCCTAGCTGGAAAAAAAGTCATACAGTGCCCGAGACGACAATAAAAAAATGTGAATGTCCATTTAGAGTGAAGGAAAGACAATGGGCAAATGGTTTATGGAAGGTGTGAGTGCAATATTGATACCATAACCATCCTTCGGTTGACCTCAATTTATTGAACGACGCAAACACAATACATAATTTGATTAATGATAGTTAACTAAGAATGATTTTCTTTGTGTACAGACATTTACTACAAGGAATGACCTTTTGAAATAGGTAAAAGATATTGGAAAGATGACTAGTTTTGTTATTGTAATTAGTAAATCGGAGATAAGAGACGAAGGAAGCGTACACAAGTCATATTAGAGTTCAGGGAAGACAATAGGCAAATGGTTTATGGAATTAGTACTCGAGACGGCAACAAAAAAATGTGAATGTCCATTTAGAGTTAAGGGAAGACAATAGGCAAATGGTTTATGAAAGGTGCGAGTGCAATGTTGATACCATAACCATCTTTTAGTTGAGTCATTGCTTGGGCATCCATATGTTGGACGTTTGAATGAGGAAGAGTTAACCATGGTGGAAGAGATAACGCAAAATAAGGCTCTTCCTCGAGATATATTACCATCTCTGAAGAAAAAAAAGTACAAAAAATGTGACAACTATAAGACAGATATATCATGCTAGACAACAATATAAGGTGAAAATTAGGTGTCCATGAACTCCAATACAACATTTAATGAAATAGTTGGATGAATCCAAATATTTGTATTGGTATAGGAGTGATGAGGGGTCAGATGTTGTTAAGGACATATTTTGGACACACCTTGACATAGTGAAGCTGTTGAATGCCTTTCTTATTGTTCTATTGATGGATAACACATACAAGACCAATAGGTATTGTCTCCCGCTACTTGAGATTGTTAGTGTGACATAGACATA
Organism: Bauhinia variegata; assembly: GCA_022379115.2. Taxonomy (NCBI): domain Eukaryota; kingdom Viridiplantae; phylum Streptophyta; class Magnoliopsida; order Fabales; family Fabaceae; genus Bauhinia; species Bauhinia variegata. The sequence goes on along the minus strand of CM039427.1, from coordinate 12,505,547 downwards.
ATTGACATTTTCAGTTGGGTTTTCATACATGGAGTCTGAATGTACCGACAACTTTGAATGGGCTTTTGAGAGGTTGAGAGGCTTAATTTGGCAAAATGACTTGTGTCCACAAGTGATTGTGACCGATAAAGATCTTGCATTGATGAGAGACGTGAGAATTGTATTTCCTACTTCAATGAATCTCTTATGTAACTTCCATTTGTGTATTACACGTCTGATGTGTTATTGTTCTCTTGATAATAGGGTGGAGGGTGCACATGCTAACCTGAAAAGAATTTTGTAATCATTTACCTGGGATCTTCATAATTGCTGGGAAGGAATTGATGCTCTAATAACATTGCAGCACACTGAGATAAAAAAAATCCTTTCAACATAGTCTTCTAAAAGTGAAGCACAAGATGAATTATTCTTTTTTCAGAGGCTTGCATCATTGTGTTTTATTGCTGCAATTAGACATTTGTGGAAAGAGCTAAAGAGATCTCAGTCGCATGTTGGTGCGGACATGGTAAAATGTGGTTGTCGCATTAAAACTAACCATGGATTACCATGTGCATACGAGCTTGGGTAATGGAATATTTTGAACATATTTGTTCGGTTAACCTCAATTCCCCCCTCATTGGAAGACTCTGACATGGGCAGTTGAGCATAAAGGTTAAGGGACAATGCCTTATCAGGATGACATGGACATGTTATAGGGTAGATTCAGCAGATTGACTACTAAGGATGAGTAGTGATCTTGGTACCACAAGACAGTTGAACTAGCATGTCCAGAAGCTTGTTCATTAAAGCCACCACCAGACAAGGTCAAAATAAAGGGCATGAAAAAGAAAACAACATAGAGATCAAAATCATCTACAAAGCGTGACCCTTCATATTTTGAGTATGTGGATGCACAATAAGGTTCTATGTACAATAACATGTCATCAAGATCAGGATCATCCACAAGAAACTCAATGACACCTACTAAGCCCCCCTGTGCATGTAGTAGAACATCAATAGCAGAGGTTCATTTGAGCCACCTAGCAAAGACCCATCTAGCCAAGACTACGATGCACATGCAGTTACATTTGATTAATTACCATGACTCATACAATCTCAAGTGTATTGCACGATTGGCACTAGTAGAAATATTCCTCTGTTAAGCCAATTATCGACATGTATCCATCCCTTCATAGATGACCTCATTGATGTTCAACCAGATGGGAATTGTGGCCATTAGGTAATTGCTTTAGGCCTTGGTCTTTCTGGGGATGAGTGGTTCTGAATACGCCAAGAATGCATTGCAGAGATGACAATATGGCAAACACTTTATACTTAAATGTTTCTCCCACTAGGATACACCCAACTTCTATCATCACTTGTGGTTGATTTTACTTTGTCTGGTATGTTGCTTGATAAGTGAATGCCTATACCAAATATGTCATATGTTGTTGCATCTCAGTTTAATGTCGTCGTTGTTGTCTTGCACCCACAATTGTCGCAAATATATCTCCCTCTTCACTCTCAACCCCCATTTAGTCTGACCAATCTGGAAGTTGTCATAGCATATGTTCATGGGAATCATTTCATTTAGGTAATGGATTTTTGTTCAAGCAACTCATCATTTTTTTGTATCTTAAATTTTAATTTCTTTCATTTGTGATGTCACAGGTCAAGCTAAAAGACAACTATTCCCTACCATCTTTTGCACCATAGTGGTCATATGTAGCATCAGTTGAATCATGTGACTAGGTAACACCAAACTAGGGACGCGTTAGACAATTTGAGGTGTTGTCACGATAATGTCGTTCTTAGATGTATTGCTATAGAGGATATTCATTCATTTATGCAATGTACCTATACACGTACTTTTTTTTTTTCCTAAGATAACAATGTACTTAATAGATTTTTGATTATGTTTCCTTCCAAATAGACTAATTTACAATCCACAATTGTAAGAAATAATGAGGAACATTTTAAATTGATCCATACTGGTAGTTGGGACCAAAAAATAGTTATCCACAGCTGTCTGGGATGTTAGACGGCTCTACATAGCCGTTTGACATCCCAAATGGCTGTAGACAGTCATTTTTAGTCCCAAATGGCGCTGGAGGGCCATTTGCTTGTTCCATGTGTGTGTGTATACTGAAACGGCTTTCTAGAACTAAAACTCAACTAAAATGACTGTGTATGTGTGTAGCAGTTTTGGTTCCCAGACAGCTAATAATTGCCGTGGTTATTTTTGCTTATACATAGTCCTTTCCCAAATCTCGTGTTATGGGCAACATTAACAAGTTCATAATTATTTCATTTGATGATATACACACATCAAATATACAAATATAACAAGTTCATTTGTATAAACAATATAGTTTTACAAGGGCTAGTCAATACATGAAATTAGTTAGCACCAAAACAAGACAATATCATCTAACTAATGTGTAAACATTCTCCAAATACTAACATTAGAGAATGAGTGTTAAACAATTCATTGTAATACAAATAAATTCTGACAACTTAGTTGAAGTGTTAATTTTAAATCAAATTCGAAAAATTAAGGTCACATTAGCTCACAAAATTTGGAAAAAAACTGAAAAAAAAAAACACTGGACCCCAAAACAGCCTTGGAGAGCTGTTCAATGGGTCAAAAGACTATGGACAACCGTTTAACCCATTGAACAGCTCTCTAAGGCTGTTTAGGTGTCCATCTATCACCTTAATCAACGATTCTACACAAAAACGGCTATCCAGGTCTAAAATGGGACCAAAATAGCTCTTTACAGTAGTTTGAATGAGAAAACGACTCTCCATCTCTGTTTTATCCTTAAAACGCCTATACAGAGCCGTTTCATTCCACGCATGCCATATTTGTGCCGAAAATGGCTGTCTAGAGCCATTTCAGGTAGGAAACGGCTCTCCATAGTCATTTTTCACTTGAAATGATTATGAAAGGCCATTTTGGAGCCTCATTGCTAATACCATTTGCTTTCATTTTTCACCATTTCCACTCAAATTTTCACTCAAAAAACAACAACTATGCATAGAAAAAGATAAAGAGAGGAGAATCCATACCTTGAATGTCTCAAATTTGTCCAAGCAAGTGCAATCCACTATAATGTCGATGAGGAAATGGGGAAGAAAGAAAGGAGATGCGGCGGGGAAGGGATAGGGTGCTAAGGTTTGTGTTTTGAAGGGTTGGGGGAGGACAAATGCCTCATTAAGGGCATTTTTAGCATTTTGATAAAAAAATTTAAGAGGGGGTGGTGTATGTTAAAGAGGGGGCAAAAGGTAAAACCCTAAAAATTGTGTACTCTATCTTGACAAAATATCTAAACTTCATGGGACAACATTGACCCACCTTCTGTGGAGAAAGGGTGCATAGTGGGTCAATGATTCAATGACTTAATACCTGAACATTTTTAATTGTTTTTTTCCATTAATGGACTATGAGTATGATAAGGTATAAGGACAAACTTAGATAAGAAATGACATAAATTGTAAAGCAGATATTACTTTTTCTTGTTTTAAGCCCCAAACCTTTCACACGTAGGAGTAAAAATAGAATAATCTTGGTTAAATAGGCCTACTAATTTGATATAGGTCAAAAATTATCAATACATGAAATCCTTTAACGTAACGAATAGATTAATTATAATCAAAACCATAACTTTTGTCATTCCAAAATTCATTATAATTATTTTTATATGTAAATTTGCAAAGACCTGCTACACAAGTAAAATAGGGCAAGGATAAGCAACCTAAGTTTTTTATCCTCTTTCTTTGCCCTTTCTAAGCTCATACTACCCACAAAATGTTTTAGAAAAAAAGGGAAGTAGAATGGAAAAAAGATATAAAATTATGGTTGCATTATGAAAGATTCCTACATAAAAACTAACAGATAAAATAAGGCTAATTTCAATGAAACAAGAGATATACTTGACATTAAATTTATACTTTCCCAACATAAATATTTTGGTAATTAATTAATATTTTCATTTTTTTAGGTAGTTTAGCCTAAGTTTCCTATACGGTTCTCACTTCCGTAATATTGTGAAAAAAAATCACCAAATATAAGATTAAGGTAGTTTTATTTGATATAATAAGTATATATATATATAAATATATATTATATATATATATATATATATATAGAACCATACAATTTCCTTATTATTTGTGAGACTATCTTTTGTGTTGATTGTAGCTATAAATTTAGAAATAATCCAAAGATAATGAAAATCATGCAAATTAAGGTGATTATTGATAAGTGCAAATTATATAAATACTTTGGTATGATTTCCCTTACATTTCAGTCCCAATTTAAGATAAAACATGATGCTTTTAATACCAAATTGCTATTTTGCAAGACATAAGCATCGAAACAAGCTAAATGAAGGAAAAAAAAGGCATGATATCATTCTGCCATGCAGCGCCATGGTGCCATATGCCAGAGAGCATGCTGCCAGTTCTCACCGTGGTGCCCTGGAACCTTTCTTGTGCGAAATTGAAGACTTCCAAGCCAAGTGAACTTTTGGGAAGCCACATCATGCAAGGATTAGGATTCCTAAACCAAGAAGACTCTTCGGAGTTCCTATTTGAGAAGAATTAGGGTCTTGGAAGCATGAGAGTACTTGGTGTCCTAGTTAGATTAAGATTAGGAATGACTTCGTAAATGAAGTTGTAATTCATCTAAGAGTCCTATATTGAGTAAAGCTAAGAATAGCTACATTATAAATAACCAAGTAGAGTTGGAGCACCACACGACATCCCATTGAAGACTTGGCAGCAAGGAGCAAGGTGTCACTACCTTTTTCAACCCCTTTTATTTCCCTTCATGTTTTCTTATTCAGTCATTATGCGTTTGAACTTTGCTATGAGCAACTAATTTCTTTTTAGGGGCTAAGATGTAGCCCAATCCCTTGTATAAAATTGATTGATGAATTTATGAAATTTTTATGTTTTATTCAATTGAGATTTAATTCTCTGCACTTCATTCCTTGATTGATTTAACCAATTAGTTGGGGAAATCATGGGTTTTCTATGACTCGGGAGATAATTAGTTAATCTAGGCCACGAGAGTTAAATTCATAGTAGAGCTTAGGACAGAGATGTACCGAGGACCCTATGTAGCTGCATGGGAACTATGGGAGTGACCCATAGACCTCCCTAAAGGATATCCACAAAACTTAGGGCAATTATAGTTACTACAACTCGCATAGGGATATAGCAGGGTTGGTAACTATAGTTGGATTCGGTCTGACCTCGGGAGAGGCTGATTGATGTGATTAGGGAGTCCTGACTACAATTGATAAAATTGGAATTCATAACTGAATCAGGAGGTTCTATACATAGGAATTGTGATGAAATCTGAATCCCTAGGCTTTCCATCCATTGTTTTCTCTATACAATTTTCTATTTACTCTTATTTACTTTTATGTTATTTTTCTTTACTTTATTTTGCTTCCATGAGTATATTTTGACTGCTTGAGTAATAAAGAGTTACGATACTCTGGTAATCAATACTAGTCCCTTGGATTTGACAACCCCGGAATGCTTTGCTAGCTACATTGATAGTTGAATTCCAACTTATTTTATGCTTACTTTCACGGAACATCAATTATCACTATTATATTATTTTTTTTGGAATCTATAGAAACCATAGTATCTTAACCTTTAGTAAGGAAACTTCGCTGTAAAAGAATGAATTTTTAGGATTTGGTATTTGATTTACAAATTCTTAAGGACACAACTTTTATTCTCATTTTAATATTTGTGCGACTTAGGTCCCGTTGTGGTGACAACGAACTAGCTCTAAGAGTATAAAACTCCAATAGGACAAAGTTTGATAAAAATTTAAAATTATACAATATTTAGTGTGATATTGTAAAAAATTTCATATTATATAAAAATTAATCTTTTTGATAGAAATAAACTTGAATCATAGAGTTCTATCTTCTATAATTATATCTTCTGCAATTTTTTATCATGAATTTCAGTATTTTTTTTCTCACATCATTGAATATATTTATAGTTTTTAAATATTTACTTAAGAATTTCTAATAAAAATAATTAACGACTACTTTGATTTAATTTTTTAGGGGTTTAAATTTGATAGATATCATCATTTGTTATATATACAGTACTGAAATTTAAAAATCATAATTTCCTGTGTTTATTTTGAGGATGCTTGCCGGTGAAGAGTGCTTATTCATGCGAACTACTTATTTTTCTTTTATAGTCTTTCACTTTGTAAAATGTTGTTTGTTCCAGAGTTGGCACGGCAGGAAGAACTCCCCTCTTAAAGAACGTCATTCATGCTTGAAAAATAATTTTGGTATTTGGAATTTATTAATATAATATTTTATAATATAATTATAATTCTTGTCTTTGCATATAAATCCATAATAATATATGAATTAAAAAAACTTGATTTATTCCAAATATATATATTGCTTATAGAATTATGTTAACAATTTTGGTAACAGTTGTTTTCAGAAAATTATAGAAGGTCCCATTCAAAAGTTTTAATTCAAATTAATTATCCTTACAGCTATAAGTTTTTAAGTATCTTCATAGATAACAATTATACGCTCGTTGTTTTTAATTAATTTTGCCAAACACAGTGGAAGTGTTTATGATTGACGTGATTGTGGACCAAATGAAGTTCAAAGTTTTGGCACATTCTCTTATTCTCTAACTAATTTTTTTGTCAGTGTGTACTTTGTCATAATTCATAATATTATATAATTTAATTTCCACTGTTCCCACTTAAATAATTAGTCATATTATAGGAGTAATTACAATTTGTGTAGTTATAATTGTTAACTCCTTTGCACCAAAACAAGAAAAGGAGAGAAGAAAGAAAAGGAAAATGATCGAGAAAGCAAATTGGAGAGTAAAGGAATTTCTGCAATATTGATTAATTTTAACTGATTACATCACAAAGGTTTATATACATCTAATAACAATTAACTAACTACAATGGATTATACAAACCCATAAATATAAAAACCAATAGGCCCAATAATAATAATTATAAAATGATTCTTTAGTCGTTGTAATTCAAAGTGCTTCGTTTTTCTTATTTGGGTGTTGATATTGGTGAAGTATATGGTAACAAAAATAAATCATCTACAATTGATTGGAAGGTACGATAATATCCGGTAGATCGAGAGGTTGTTGATGTGATACTACAATTTAATTAAATGACTCCCATCATATCATGCAGTTGACTGTAAAAGATTATCATCTCTATTATAACATACCAAGATCTCCAGATTGGGTGAGACATCATTAACCACCATTTTTGTAGACAAATATTTAATAATTCTTGTGATGGTGACGAAACTGTGAAACTGGTATATAGTATTTAGTACATTATATATTTCCTGAGTAAATATTGGACCATCAACAAATGTTCCGAGTCTCTCAAGTAATAAAGTGGTGAGAAAGAATATCGTTCATAGAGATTGGTGTTCAATAAGTATCAATCTCACTAACACAAAATTCTATTTAGATGGAATGATGAGTTGGATTAAAGGCAGCTCAAAAAGATGTCTCAAAATTTAAATGAAAATAATTAAATAACTAAAATAATTTCTAAATTACTTTAAACTTGTAAAATTTAAAAGTAATGCAATGATAAAAGTGTTTGGGTCTTGACTTCATTTGATTATGAATTCGGATACCCCATAGGCAAAACAGCGTTTGAATCTCCTTAGACATTACCATTTTAATCCCAATTCTTATACTGATGGTTAAATTCCCTAAGTTAATTGGGACCCAATTCCTTGGTGAATCAATTTTACTTGGTTCCCTTAACTTGCCAAATTCCTTAGTGCAAGTTAATAAGCTCTAAGTGATTAAGCTCAATGGAATTAACAGCAAACCCACACAAACCAGTTATCTATTCCCTAGATTGACTTCATTTGTGGTTGAAATTACATGAGGCATCCCCAAATTGCACTATTCCTAGCAACAAAATGGTCCAACAAATCAATTGAATGGCGGTCAAACATCCAAAGCATTAACAAACTAATCTCAACTCAATAATAGAAATCATTCATAAAATAGCAAATATCTAAGTTAAAACTTCGTCAGAATCAAAATACATCAAGCCCTAGCAAAAAATGAGTTCCAATATCCATTACAAGAGAGATAAAAATAGGAGAGAAAATGGCAAACTCAGTAGTCATGTTCAAGAACTTCAAGAACCCAAACCAAGCTTCCAGTCTTGATTCTTAGGAAGTTCTTTACTCTGTCGTATTTTCGCTCTTATTATGCTGCTCTGTTCGCAACTCTTTCTTTTTTCCGCCTTTCTGCTTTTGCTCCTCATTCTTTTCTATTTCTGCCAAATTTTGCCAAAGTTCCCAATTGTCTCCCGATGGTCCAAATTCCTCTAGTCTTAGGCTTAACCAACAATAGGAATTGGGGTCCTTGGGCTGAGCACGCCCATGTGTGCTATGCTGAAAAAGAGTTGGACTTTTGGGCTGGGCGATGGTAAAAAGAGGTCAATGCTGAGATGGCAGTTGCTGCTATCAATATGAAGCAGAATAGAGTCAGGCTAGTTACTAAGTCTGTCTTCATTATCTTCATTTCCTCCAAGTCTAGCTCTATTCATCTTGGATTCCCCTTCCATTTTACTTTCTACCTTGATGTCAACATCTTATGAGTCGGTGTACCAAGAACAAGCCAAACTTTATTAAATTTGGAGAAAAAGATCTAAAATATGATATCAAATAAACATGTTTGGCACAAACATCAGTAAAGATAGTACATTTTAAAAAGAGCATATGAATTTCCAAAGTAACTATCGCCAATCTAATTAACATTTCATCTTACCATACTGTGAAGCATAATTACCACTAATTATGTGTTATAATAACTTTAGATTCTTACTGATTTATTTTTCAATACACAAAAGCCTTTAATACGTGAATTTAATATACTCTCAACCATGGCTTCTATCAAAGATTCATTAGAATCCCTTTAATACATGAATTTGCAAAGACGTGCAAACATGGGGAAGTGAGCTTACATAAGCAAAATTGGACAAGATATGCAACCTAACTTCTAAGCCTCTTTCTTTGAGTAAAGTGGAAACAAAGTATAAAATTATGGAAGTCCATTTCAATAAAACAATATATATGCTTGACATTAAACTAATATTTAATTTTACTTTACCATTCTCACTTGAAAGCTCCTAATATTGTGAAAAAAAAAACTTATTTGATATAATAAATATACATATATTTTATAAACTTTAATCATTAAAATATATTTATGTTTTAATATATTATATATACATACTAAAAAATTATACACAAACTGAATAGGCCTCCTATTGGTCAAAATGTTTAGCTTTATGCAAATAAGCATGGCTTTTTTAATTAAATAGGCATATATTATGACTTTAACCTGACTTGAATTACTAAAAAGGTGAAGGCGATTTAGGTTTACAATAGGCTAGCCGTAAACCCCTAGACTTATTCATATGAATAGACGTGTTAAACATAAAATTACTTTTAGACTTTCATTTACTACACTTCAAAAAAAAAATTGAAAAATACTTCTAAAATCACTCAATTCTCGTCACTTCAATGCTTATATATATATATCTCGACACTTCCATGGATTCTACCTCAATTAAATACTTTATTAAAAATATTTCTATTTCTTTTTATTTATCATTTAAAGGATTAATAGAGCATTAATTATTGAATGAAAAAAAAGACAGCATTACTTATTGTTTTTCTAAAATTATGTTTAACTTAATCTGTTTGAAAAACAATAAGATAATTATAAGGAGAATAAATAAAATAAATAAAGACATATTAAAAAAGTTTAAGAGGATGTTATCATAGCGGAGATGGAATGTCATTTAGAGTGAAAGAAACTCAAAACAAATAAAATTGAAGTAGCAAAATAGAGTTCTCATATTTATGCGGCAGAGTTAATGCAAACCAAGCCAGTGACATAAATGTTATAGTACGAACAAATACAACTGAAACCATTGTGCAACTTATATCAAATTCATTAAATTTCTAAAAGAATGCTCTCTTGAAAAATCGATAAAAGCATTTACAAAGGCATAGTTCAATAAAATGAAACCATGCTCTTCGCCAGCGAGGGTTGATTCGAAGGACTGTCGCCAACATCAATAGCACTGTAACATAGGTCGCAGCAAAAGTCCAATAAAAATAAGTGATATCAATAACTGATTCATCTTCTTCTGAATCGCTAGCGGGACTTGATGGTGGCAAAATAATGGTGCGGTTGCCTCTGTTGCTATTTTGGACGGAAAGAAATGGGTTTCCTATGTAGCCGCTATCATCAACGGCTCCTAACTGTCCCTTCATAGGCACTATGCCTGACAAATTGTTGTATGACACATTGAAGAGGGATTTCACCACTTAAGTTGTTGTTAGAAAGATCCAAGCTTTCTATATTCGTGAGATTGTGGAAACTTTCTGGAATGGATCCATTGAAATGGTTGTGTGATAAGTTCAATGCCTGAAGATCATCCAAGTATCCACTAGAATATGAAATCTTCCCTGTCAATTGATTACATGACAAATCTATGCCTGACATAAACCTCTGAATGTCACTGCCGTATGAAAGCAATCATGCTTTGGTCCTAAATTCTACCACTTCCCCATATTCTGTTGAAATATCATAATAGTTTTGTTCAAAATATAACTGCAAATCAAGTTGTGGATACTGATACCAGGAATCTGTTAGAATTAGTGTAGTAGAAGATGGAGGAAATCTCCAGATCCATTTTCCAAAGGAGACATTGTTATAGCAAGAAGGTACATTCCCAGTTAAGTTATTACGTGACAGATCTAAGTAATTGACATGCTTTAGCTGACACAATTGGTTAGGAAGCTGACCTTGCAAATGATTACCACCAAGCAGAAGAGCTCTCAAGGATGGCGACCTAGTATCAAACCAATCAGGAATGTTTCCAGATAAATTGTTATCCCTCAAATCAAGTGTTGTCAAAAAGCTTCTTGATTTATTCAACCACGGAATGGATCCAACAAGATTATTGCTTTGCAGGTGAAGAGAAATTAAGTTTTTTATGTTCACATAGCAGGCTGGTATTGAACCTGAAAAGTTATTATGAGAGAGGTGTAAACGCCAAAGGTTAAGTTTGCAAAGCTCTCTGGGTAGTGCACCTCCAAATTTATTCCCTGACAGGTTTATCACTTCTAAATTTGAAAATTGCTCATGAAATCAGGAATACCCCATAAATTGTTGAAAGAAATGTCTAATGTACTCAAATATGGGAGTTCCAAAATTCCATGTTGAAGTGTCCCACTGAAGTAATTGTTGTCCATATATAGCAATCTCATATTAGACAAGTTCAGAGGAGAAGGAAATAATTGCCCCCACAAGCTGTTGTGTGATAATATCAAGAATCCTAGAGAGGCACAACCTGTCCGCAAAGATTTTGGAACTTCAGCAGAAAAATTGTTTCTACTCAAATCCAGAGCAAACAGATCTGACATGTTACCAACTGAAGTGGGAATGCTACCATCAAATCCGTTACCTGACAAATCTAGATACATCAAATTTGGCATAATTTGGCCAATGCGTGGAGGGAGCTTACCCGACATCTTGTTGTTTGCTATTTGCAAATCATATAAACGATGAGGGTTTTGATCAACATTTGTGGGGAGCTCAAAATGTCCGGTGAACTTGTTATTATGCGGTATTAGAGATCTCAAGTTTTTGTTATTGACTAACAACCACATTGGAAATGTTACAACCAAATTGTTCTTTGAGAGGTCAAGGTATTTCAAATCATGCTGATACGAGAGGAAGTTGGGAAGAGTAGCTCTGGGAGCATTCGATTTGCAATTGGCAATATGCAGAACTTCTAATTGGAAAGAAGGAACCCAATGGACACCTTCACCTTCAGTGTAAACTTGAAACTTCTGGATAGAAGCGTCCTTTTGAAGTTCTAACTCGTTCATTTCAAGTGCTAATACCTTAAGGTGTGAATTGTTAGCAAAGGAGCTCAAAGTGAACGTGCCTTCAAAAAAGTTATATAAAAGCGAAAGGTACTCAAGGGAGTTGAGATTATTAAAGACAAAGGTGGGTATGTCTCTCCTTAGATAATTCGATGTGAGATCAAGAGCTCGAAGAGATGTTAGGTTGCCCGAGCACGTGGGGAATGGACCATCAAAGTAAATCTAACTAAGATCTAGTACATGAATTTTCTTCAACTCACATAAACCTATCGCAAAACATAAGTAATTAGTCTAATCAAATGCATTAAATGAAGATTTGAGAAGATTGTGTTATAAATTAAATATGATCAGAGTAATAGGACTATTACTGTTGATATCCTTCATAATTCTATGAAAATAGAGTTATTATGGTGTCTGGTTCAAGTAGCATGTTTTCAAGGCATTTTAGGTTATTTTATTTTTTTTTGTAAGATTTTAGTACTTAGATTGTTTTGGTAGTGTTCTGTTAATCCTAAGATAACAAAAGTCATGCTAATTAAGGCGGGTAATCACATGATTATTTTCGTGGAAATTTTAGAAAATGTAGAATCTTAACCTTTAGGAAGTAAACTGTGCAATGAAAGAAGGAATTTTTAGGATTTTGGGGTCTTCGACAAAAGGAACACATGAAACCAGCTCTAATGGCAAGAGATCGTGAGATCTAAGGCAAGATTCCTGCAATTATCATTAGGAGCTTTTTCTTCATTTTTTCTCCTTGAAAATCATGTTTAATTTGTGTTTTCATGTTTTTTTCCAATTGTTGTAAACTTCCCACGAGGGAAAGGACGTAGCCTTAGGGAGATTTCTGCAATTACATATTTGACTTTTTGAGCAATTAATTATGTGCTTAACACTTTTTATAGCTTGATCACTTAAGAGATTGGTTTGCTGTCTAATTCACATAGAAAAATAATTTTATAGAATAACTTCTAGGATTAATTGCTACAACTTATACTTTAAACTAAGAATATATAGATGTGAATTACATATTCATTATATAATTCCATAAAGCAAGTATGCATATGCTTATTTGAATTACACTAAGAAATGATTAATTTAATTTATAGAAAAGTGTTAATTTGTCAAGGAATTGTTTTATAATTTAATTAGGAATTGGACTTTCAAAAATTTAAATAGGTAATTGTTTAATAAAATTTTCACATCTATATACATTGTCCTAGCTAGGTGAAATCTTGAACCAAGTATTCATTCTATAGAAACTTCACATGTGCTATTTTTTTTTTAGATGTTTATTTTAATTTTACTTACTCTTTACTTTATCATTTATTCCAAATAATTATTAGAGAATAGATTTCGTACTTGATTTAGAAATCCGTAAGAACGACAAGTTTATTCCAATTTTATTATTGTTGCCACCTAGTGCACTTGCTAGGTACATAACCATAAACTATTAATGTAGATAGAAGACGGAAAAATGAAGCTTGAATAAACTTCCTTACCTTGAATTTTATTACTTTCGCCAAAGCCATTGTTTCGCAAGCAAAGGACTTCCAAGTTGCTTAGATTCCCCCAAGCTGTAATGACAAGTGAACTCATAAACATCTGAGCTGATACATTTGCATGTGAAAGGGATCATCAGAAATTGTGATATTAAAATCGCCTCATCTATGTTCGAAACTAAATATCATTTTAAAATATTATTTTAGGTTATCTGCCTTCTGAAGTTCTGATTTTGATGTTGTTACGACATTTCAATAAGGAATTACTTCCATTTAGGAGGTAACACTGTAGCCTGTAGTACTTTGGCAATAAGTTGTTGATTTAAAAAGTTACTATATAATAGTAAGTAAGAATATATATATATATATATATATATATATATATATATATAACTTCCAATAATAAGTAAGAAGATTTACATTTAATCCTATGCTTATATTTTAACTAGATTTAATGGGTGAGATCATATGAATACTAATGCACCAGATTTCATCAAAATTCTGCAGTTAAATGTGTTTGGACGAGAATAATACTAAGATAAGCGGCCTCCTAAGAAATCCTTTGTTGCACCCCTTTAAAATGATCTCTTTGCTAAAATGCATAATATAGGATATTTAAAAAAAAAAACGACATCCTTCATTGTATTAGAGATTGCAAAAGAAGTGAAGTTGTAGAGAAGTTCTCTCCTCCAAGATGAGCTCTCTTTTTCCACTTCTCCTCCAGTGACCCTAACCCTCCCTCAAATCATACTCTGTCACCCTTAGATCATTCCAACACCTTGGCCTCTGCCATCTCTTTCCTCAACAAACCTCCTTTGTTTAAGCATTTGGCTAAGTCCTTCTTGGTTGTACTGTAGGGGTTTTCTCACTCTTTCTCGTATCCTCTTCTAGCCCCTTCTTCTTCTGTTACTTTTGAACCTACGTCTCACCCTAATACTTCTTTGCCTAACCACTGTGAAGCTTCCTTGACTGTAGAAAACCCCATACCCTAATCTGATCTTAAACCCATTCTAGACCCTTTTGCAAATGCTTCCCATGTCATTCTTTCTTCTGAGCATAAGCAATGAACACGTACTATAGCTCTAAACCAAGCTACCATACCTAGGATCCAAAAAACCTCGCTTCAAGCCAATATCCTTCCGGTGCTAGGTAAGTCCTTTTAATTTCCTTTCTTGACTTCGAACTTCAAAGACTTTAAAATATGCAATTTGACCTCATATGACTTAGTAACAACCATATATTGCTAGATAAAAGTCTCCCGGCAGGAATTTTTATAAAGTCATCTTTGGAGGTCCTTGGAATGTACAAGGATTTAAGCTTTTATCAAGCTTTGGGAACCAAATTTTAACTGTTAATACAATTTTATTATATGGTGAGATTACCAAACCTTCCCATAGAGGATTTTGATAAAGAAGTTCTCCAAACAGTTGGTGAAAAGTTGGGAAAAGTATTAAAGATTGATGCTTATTCCGCCAACAATGAGAGAGGCCATTTTGCTTGGATTTGCATTCAAGTGGATAATCCATTTATTCTTCCACCTAAATGCTTTATAGAAGAGTTTAATCAACCCCTTTGTTTAAGCATACCAAGGCAAATAATAGTTGGAACCACTATCCTATAGTTACAAAAACTAGCCTCGGTTAACAGAATACTTGATAGCAGGTGCAATATCATAACTGGCGTCATAATGAAGAAGTAGTGCTGGTGAATAATCCTAATGGTATGAATTAAAAAGAGTAAAGTCAATGCATGGAAAGAAGAGAAAAAAAGATAGCAACAATAACACAAGAGTTGGAAGTAGAAAGCTAGGAATGGTAGGCAACAATAAGGACAAAAATGTAGCACACTTCGGACCTGGAGTAGTAGTGGCCAAAATAGGTTTTGTTTGTGGGGCAAATAAAGTAGAAAAATATATTTCTACTACTGAGAATCTAATCTTTCCCTCTTATCATTAACTTGTGATGGACCAGCCAAATTTCATCCCCCTCCACCGTAACTAATCCTTGGGAGTAGGAGCTATTCATATGTTGCCTTCCTCTCCACCTATCTCAACCCAGACTAAGGAAGACAAATCATCACCTTTATTCTCTAAACCATCCTATGGACGTGTTACATGCAAGAGAGGATCATTGGGGTCGTTTTCTGTGCAACAACAATCTGTTAGCAAGAACATCTCAAATATGGACAAACACTATTTTGGGTATTTAGGTGTCAGCCCTATGGTTGTTTTATTAGATGAAAATGATAATAGAAGCCCAACAATCTTATCTAGATGCCTAAGGACACGCCCTTCCTTTGATGAATTCAATGAGATCACTACTGAGAAGAAACACTCTCAGCATTCTCACACCACCCACATTCACTATTCACCACCAACTTTCGAGCCTAGTGCAGACAAAGCTAATGATCACACCTCTAGTTTTTTAAAGGGTCTTGAGGAGTTGGATTTGAGATTCCATCCCTCACACAGAAAACATGAGCTACTTCATCAGGGTGGTGGATATTTGTGTGTCGTGCTCCCCTAAGCTAGATACTAGTCATCTAGTCCATAGGGCAAATTGGGTTGCCGTCTTTGATAATATGAAATATCCTTTTCATATTCCTGATCTTAACTGGAATGTGACTTTTCTTCTCTTTCCAATGCTATTTATATCATGAAGATTTTAGTCTAGAATATTCATAGAGTAGGGCACTCAGACTTTCGAAGAGTGTTCTTTGATCTTGTTTGACATCATAAACCTAATTTTGTGATCCTTATCGAAACCAAAGTCTTTGGTCTTGGAACTGATAAGATCATTAGCTCCATAGGTTTTGATGGCTACCATAAGGTGGACACTATGGCCATGGCTGGCAACATTTGGCTTCTTCGGAATATTGCTAAGGCGGAAGCTGTTTATATGACCTCCACTTTTCAGGAGCTTCATAGTCTTGTCAAGGTAAATTATTTTTCTTGTTTTTTATCTATTATTTATGCTAGTCCTTATTTTAATAATTGTTGTCTCCTTTAAGATAACCTTAAATCTTTCTCTCTTTATATGAATATCCCATAGCTTGTTATAGGAGATTTTACGAGGTATACATGTTGATAGAACAAATCTATTAAATGATTGCCTCAATTTTGCAAGCTTGAGGACCTAGGTTATCTAGCTCGAAAATTTACTTGGACAAAAATTGTATCCAATGGTCGAGTTCTTCAAGCTCATTAGGACTGGTGCTAATGCGAATTAGCTGGAAAGTGAACCAAGCTCCAAAGTTACTACTCTTCCTAAGGTTTAATATGATCACAATCCAATTCTTTTGGATACCCATCCTTCCTCTTACATTGGCAGCAAGCTGTTCAAAACGGAGCCAATGTGGTACTCTCATCCTTCCTTTTTAGAAGTTAAATCTTGGTGGACTAAGAATATTTATAACTTTTTGGACTTCCTCTCTTTGCTAAATAACTTTGCAGATCATATTGCAAAATGGAATAAGAATGTCTTTGGGAATAAATTTTGGGAAAAAAGGAATATTGGCACGCCTTCAAGGCATCTAAAACCTCAACATTCCTCTACCTATCACCATTTGGCTCTACTATAAGATTTTCTTTTGAAACAATATATCTAACTTCTTCAAAGTGAAGAAACTTTTTAGCTTAACAAGTCTAGAATAAATTGACTTGTTAAAAGAGATTCTCATACCGAGTTCTTTGAATCACTGCTTTGAATATAAGAAGGAATGGTATTTGGGTTCTCAAATGTGCAAATGGTGATTATATTTGGGTTCTTCTAGATATCTTTAACACCATGTTAGACCACTTCCATTCTTGCCATTCTTGTTTTGAAATTATGATTAACATGGAAGATTCTCTCCTCCATATTAAACAATTTCCTCAGAAAATTCCTTAGTTACTTTCTCCATCTTTGCAAGAAATTCCTTGTATTGAGGAGATAAAAAAATGCCTGTTTAATATGAAAGCCCTCAAAACTCCAAGAGATGATAGTCATAGGTTCTTATTTTTTTCTCAAAGGACTTGGAACGTTACTCATCCCTAGCAGGTTTATGCTATTCTGAAATGCTTTGTAATTAGGAGGTTCCTCCGAGTTGGTATAAAATGCTTACTTGCCTTAACCCCAAGATATCTATGTAGAGTCCGTTAATCTCTTCAAACCTATTAGACTTTGTATTACCATCTGTAAAGTTTTTAGCAAAGTTATTGTCAACATATTGAAGCCCCCTGTTCCTTTTTTAATTTCTCCAGCTGAAGGGGCTTTCATAAAAGGTTGTAAGAATTTAGACAATTTTATAGTAGCTCAACAGATTATCCATAATCTGAATAAAAATGAAGAGAGGTTGGTTAGTCCTTAAACTTGACCTCGAGAAAGCTTAAGATAGGATAAGATGGGTTAAATATCTTATATCCCAAAAGATTTTAGTGTTCCCCAAAATTTAGATCAGTTAATCATGCATTGTGTGTCTAGTTTCCAACTCGATCATCATCAATGGGCATAAATCGGAAGCCTTCTTCCTTGATAGGGGACGTAGACAAGGAGATCTTTCTATGGAGTATTTTTCTAGATATATTGAAGAACAAGTCAAAAGGAAGGAATGGATTCATTTCAAACTTAGAAAGAGACTCAAAATCTCTCACCTCCTTTTTGCATATGATATTTTCTTCTTTGCCAAAGCAACTAAGGGTAATGGGCAATCTATCAAGTCTATTATGGATAATTTTAAGGAAGTGTCAGGTCTTTTTCAGAATCTTCACAGGTCCAAGCTTTGGTGTTCTCCCCATATGGACTAGTCAATTATTCCAAATCTTAAGGGCATTTTAGGGATTTAGACCTCACACTCTCTCGAGAAATATTTGGGTTGTTCTCTCAGGTGAAAGGTTACTAATAACTCTTAGGGTGTTACGTAAAACACTCCCCGTCAAGAGGAGTGTTTGCTTAAAACAAGCATGAATTAAGGGGAGTGAGTAAGAGAAGTGCCTTAAAGCACTCCCTTAACTCTCATCAATTTATATTCGATGAAGTTAGACATCAAGTTAGTACAACTATCCCAACTCACTGCATGCAATCTATCAAGCTCTCTCACAAAACTTGTGCTAAAATATACTTTATCAACTGCAATTTCTTTTGGGGTCACTTAAACACGTGAAAAAAAAAAGATCCATTTAGTTAGATGGGAAGAAGTGACCTAATAAAGAACTTAGGTGGCTTAAATCTAAAAAAATCTAAATGGAAAAATTTAGCTGTCTTGCCTAAACTTCCCTGGAGGCTCTGTCAGGAAAAACATTACTTGTGGATTGATACGTTAAAGGCAATTTGTTCCTGAACTCTTTGAAATCTTCCTCAAGCTTCAAGGCTAGTCAAGCAGGTACCACAATTTTCAATACAGGTACATTAATCATTATGGAAAATGGTAAAGATAGCAAGTTCTGGTAAGATAATTAGATTTACTTGGCCCTATTAGAAGTCAACTACATGGTCCATTAAATAAAAATAAAGATTAACTTTGGGTTGCGGGTCTTTCAGATAATCTTAGTCATTGGAATTTGGACAGATTTTCTTTCGAACTTCCTCTGAGGATTCTTAAGGAAATTAAAGCCATAGCTATTTATCCATCTCTGGAGAAAGGATGATGAAATTGCTTGGGCTTACACTTCTAATGGTAACTTCATTGTTAAAACAACTTATGAGCTTCAATGTCCTCAGATGGAGGACAAAACCATTTTCAAGGTTATCTGGAAGACTCCATGTCACAAGGGAGTTAAATATTTCCTTTGGAAGTTTACTCATAATGCCCTTCCAGTGGCAGATACTCTAATTAGAAGGACTATTTTGGATAACCTTCATTGCCAAAATTTTGGTGCAGTGGAAACTATCCTTCATTGTCTTAGAGATTACCATGGTAGCAGAGATTTGGGGAAAATTAAAATGTAAAGAAGACTTCTTTCAAATGAATCTAGATATGATTAGTTACTCCAATCCCTCCAGGATAAGGGTATTAGTATTCTAGGCATTCCTTAGGCCTACCTTATTCTCTTACACCTGTTGGACTATATGCAATAACAGGAATCAACTTCGTTTCAAGGGTTCTTCTTTGGATAGACATGACCCTCTTCATAAAGCCCTTGCTTCAGCAGCAGAGTTTATTCACTTAGCTGTTATTCGAAATTCCTGCCTTTACAAATCTTGCATGCTTATCAGCTGGAACAAACCACTTCATGGTTGTTTTAAGGTGAATTGTGAGGCTTTTGCAACATCAAATCGGGGACTCATGGGTGTTGGTGGAGTCATTTGCGATGACACAGACAATTGGGTTGCTGGTTTTGCAGGAAAAATTGTTTTCACTACACTGACTCATGGCGAGTTATGGAGTATTCTTCATGGCATTAACCTAGCTTCAGCTTACAATATCCATAAACTTGTTATCGAATTCGATTGACTTGCAGCTATTCAGACTCTCCTTAATGAGAATATTGACAGTACCCACCCGTGGACTGTCCTTGTTGACACTTGGGTTAAGCATGCATTGACTGCTTGATTTTAGCATCCAACAGACTAGAAGAGAAGGAAACCAAATAGCAGATGTTTCTTTCCAAGATAGAACTTTTTTTGGATTTATGTACTTTAATATTATATCTCATTTTGTTTCTACTCTTATGTTTGTGGGAAACCCATTTTCCCAGGACTTGTACAATGTAATTCTCCTTTTCCGGTTTAATCAAAAAAGATCTAATGGCTCACAATCTTTCATCATAAAGCAATGTGATAATCATATGACTCCCACACTAACCACCATCAAATGTCTCAAGATATGGTTGTTTGTCTTATTGCTACCAGATTCAATTCCACAACAAAACGTACCAAAGAAACACCAGCAAAGCCGTGAAGTTGAGAATCGTCCATGGCCCTTGCATGTATATCTGTGACTAGCTCTGACGCTTGTCCTACATAATTTCCAATGCGCTTCCAATTCCAATGGTGACTACTGTTACCTCATGTTTGAATAGAAAGAAAACTAGCAGAGAAAACCGAGAGAAAAAAAAATTTCCCGTTTGGATAAGACGTAAAAACATGGATGAAAGAAAACTAAGAAAAATAAGCATGTGGCCACATAAAAGTTTTCTTTCTTAATATAAGGGAATTTTGAAGAGAAAACTTGTTAAACACTCTTAACTTTTTTGATAATAGAATTATCTCATACTAATAAGTTCCACATAATAATAGCGGTATTATAGTTATTATAATGTTTTTTTTCTCCTCCCTTCTTTCCCCATTTATCCAAACACAAATAATCGACTTTTCACTCATTTTCTTTCATCGTCCAAACATTACTCTTCATAGAGGACAGTCACCATTGTGATATTGTGTAGGGTTGGTAAAAGCTGTTAAAATTGATGATGAGCTGAGAACAAGTTTGTGGGATCGATTTGGGAAAGCTCGGGAATCTCTGTTAGATGAAATATCTTATAAATATAACCGAGAAAAAGTTGTAGTTGTAGTGCTAATCCTGCCATTCACAAAGCACTAATGGGACCTTGATAAAGATTCTGAAAACAATAGGGCAAATGATGGGATGAAGGTGTGCTGTGGGAGGCAGGGGAAGGGTAGAGAAGGGAATTGTGGGAGAGGATGTGACGTGATTATGACATGATTTTTCTAAGCTATTAGATCTAATTAAAATGAAAGGATAAGATTGAAAGTAAGTCTTTTCACTAACTCTTGGAATGAGTAAATCCATCCCCAATATATATGTGTATATATGTATCATCTAGTATTGAGGTTAAGATTTCTCCCTCAAACACCTGTAGATTGAAGGTTTTAGTGCACATAAGTGCCTCCGTTCTAACAATCTAGAAGTTTGAGCTCATAGATTTACAGTGTTCCTGATTAGTTTTAATCTTTGCAAAAAATATCCGTGGAATTCCAGGCATATATACTAGTTACCAAGATGAAAATATTTAAATACTTATCTCGTTTTTCCACAATAACATCTGATCATACATATAATCATATCATATCCAATAAATGATACCTTCAGTGTGAATCATCCTCTCAAAACGATCATCAGAGGTTGAGGCTTCTCAACTATTTGAAGTTTTGGAACAAGGACAAGTCTATAGAGGCATACTGAGGTGAGGATGTACGGAGGCCTTGCAGATATAGCTTGACGACGTGACCTGAAGAGGGATTGCACTTGACACGATTCCAGCTACAGCAATCACTTTCTGTATTATTAACCCACAAATATAAAACGTCGTCTATGCTGCTATCATTGTAAGTATTGAGAAAACCCTTTATATCAAGCAACACTGTTCTCTCTTCTCTCATGCAACCTTCGCTTCCAAGGATTTGAAACCAAACCATAAAATAAAACAACAATGGCAACAACTCCATTTTAAGGTTTAGCAGGAACTCTGCAAATAAATATGGAATGGTTTGCAATAACTTTGCAGCCCACGATATATAGAAGGAGTATATATAGTGGCACTCCAAATTTAGATTCTACTGGATGTGTAAATGTGAGTTAAAGTCCTATAATTGAAGAATCTAATATATGTGACCCACCTTTCGTAGAGAATGTGTCAATGCTTCTCGTGATTGTGGAACAACAAGAGTAGACGAAGGTGAAATTTTGACTCATTCTACAGCTGTGCCAATGAGGGTAAAGTGAAGACTTTTTCTTTGGAGAGTGTAATTATTTTTCTCATTGTCTCCTATATGAGAATAGGTAATTTTTTTTTTGTATGTACTTATTCTTTATATCTACTCAATTAATTCATTGCTATATAATTTTTCATGACAGCATGATATGATTTAATTTTAACGGTTCCCAGTTCAGTATCTGGGATTTAGTCATAATAATATATAAAGATTGTTTTGCTACAATAGCTCAGGTTGCCTCATTTTGTTAGACTTTACCTTACATGAACTAACATACGTTCAATTAGATTTTATAAAACTCATATTAGTAAGTGGCTAATAACATTTACTTGATAATTTAAACAAAATTAATCGATATTTAATATTATATTGAATGTTAATGGTTTATATGAAAAAATAAAATAAAATTTATATAATCAATTGTGCTATTGGATCTTATGTGTACCTAAATCCTACATGAACTGTGAATGTGACATTGTGTTTTACATAATATGATAAATATATTACCTAATTCGAGTAAAACACAGACCTTTAGCAAAAGTCACTGTTTTTTACTTATGGCTGCCTCATTGAAATTGCGTTCTATGACTGGATTCTGCTCCTAATCAGGTATGCCTCTATCTAATTATCTATATTGAAAACATACTTCGAATTGGATTAATAGCCCATAAATTCTTTCATTTGTTACATGAATTTTTTAAATGGCGAATCTTATGTTGACAAAATCTCTTAACTGCATGGTTTACCATTGACCCACCCTTTCGTAGAGGAAGTGTCCACGATTCATGAGATTGTGGGCCAAATAGTTGAAAGTTTTGGCACATTCTCTTGGCCTCTTCTTCCCTAATTAATTTATTTGTCAACATGTACTTTGTCTTCACTCATGATATTATATAATATAATTCCAACTGTTCTCTCTTAAATAAATAGCCATATTATGGAAGTAATTACGATTTGTGTAGTTATAAGTATAATAACAACAAAATGATTACTTGGTCACTGTAATTCAAGGTGCTTTGTTTTGTTACTTGGATGTTGAAACTGGTAAAGTCTATGATAACACGAACAAATCTCCAGTGATGCATCATTGACTCACCATTCTGGTAGACAAAGATTCAATAATACTTGTAACGGTGACGAAACTGCGAAAATAGTTATATATACTACTTATTACACCATACATTTCGGAAAGATACATACATTTTAAGAAACAGCATCTGAATTTTCAGAGTAACTATCATCAGTCTAATAAATAACATTTCACCTGAGAAAATCGGATGGAAACATAAACTTTTCCTCACGGAAGGAAACATAGAGAAAAATTTTCTCAAATTTTTTATTGAAATAAGAAAACGATAAATTCTTACTCCCTAAGAATAATGGGAAAAAAGAAAACCAATTAGAAAATCTATGAAAATGTTTGCACGCAATGGCTGGAATATAGCATGAAACTTTCCAACAAAATTTTTCCTTGAGAAATATGAGAGAAAAAGGATAAAATACGATAAATGCCAGCCTTCTCACAAAAAATATCAGTGAGAAAATAAAAGAAAATCCACTTCTTACATAATTAAGTTTGATCTTGAGAAAGGTTTTCACTTCTCACGAAATTCTTTTATGTGAATCGTTTACGCATAGTTATTTTCCGTTGGAGACAACCAAAATCTCAGCAACTTTCTAATATTTTTTTCTTAGGATTCTTTTCGCTTATCTGATGGATTATTTTGGTGAGAAACTTTCTCAAGGTTTTTTTTTTTTAAAAGTAACTTTAATTCATATGTTTCTTTTAGAGAATATTCTACGAGAATTAATCTTCATGTGAAGAGCTCTTTCTCGCAATTTTTTTTTTTTTTAAAATGTCAGTTGTTCTGTCAGCTTTGATTATTTTTATGAATTGGAATTTTTGTTGGCCTACGCAATAATTGACAAAGTGGAATCATATTCATTTTTATTGTTGAGGGAAAGGTGTTTGGTTTGCTGAGAAAATTCACGGGAAAGATACTAAAGTTTAGGATGACAATGAAGGTCTACAAAAGTGATAGAATATCATATGAATTGATGATAATCAAAAAGATCCATTCCTATATACCACTCAATTTCTGATCCAAAATCAATCAAGTAGGAAGACTCCCAAAAGTCTATTTGTTTGCTTGTTAAATATCTGGAATATAAACATAGATAAGAAGATCGAATAGCTACAATTATTATGGACCACTGACCCACCCTTTAGTAAGAAAGTGTAAACGATTCGTGTGATTATGGACAAACCAGAGTAAATGAAGTTCAAAGTTTTTGCTTTCTTGGGCTAGAAGTCTATCCTAACATGACATCTAAATATGTGGTGCATGATTGACGCATCATTTTGTGTGGAGAAAGATTCAACAATTCTTGTAATGGTGGCGAAATTGTGGAAGATGGTGATATATGCCTTTGAGCATATTACATGTAGTACTGGAAAAAAGATATATACATTCCAAGAAGCAGCACTTGAATTTCCTGAGTAACTGCCATCAATCTTGCACCTCCCTTCACCTCACCACATAGTGAAATGTAGATCATCAACTCAGAGTCTCCCAACTCTTCTATCTCACCTTCTTGAGTTTTCGGCCCATCAATATTAGGTAGAGTGACAGGTGGTTGGTGCTTTGCATAAACTAAAGGGCATCACCAAAATTTCATAACGGCACTCATGAGTCCTAAAAATGGTTTTATAAAGATTACCAGGTGCATTCTTATCTGGTGGCAACCAGATGGCAGATCCAATTTGGAAAACCAACAAGCTACATGCGATTCATCTACAAGCTTGATCATAATTACATTGAAAGTATGAGAACTTATGCAAAACCTCCACCTTCCATCCTTCTTCACCAATAAAACCGGAGAAGAAAATGAACTGGTACTCCTTTGAATCAAGCCCAATTCCAGCATTTATGCTACCATCTTCTCCATTTCCCTCTCTTGAAAATGTGGATACCTATAAGGGCATACGTTGAAGGGGTTTGAACCTTCCACCAATGGAATGTGATGGTCAGAATCCCTAACTGGAAGAAGGTCTTTCGGCTCTTCGAAAATCTTTGCGAATTGCTTTAAGAGTGTTTGAATAGCGAGTGAGGTGGGTTGAATGCATATAACTGTTGAGGAAGGAAAAATGGGTTGTGGTTGAAAGAAGGCAATTGCTTCAGTATTAACCCATTCTCTTAAGTTGGTGGATTGTAGCTACTTCTGGTCCAGTCCGCGGCTCTCCTTTTTATTCCACCACCTTTCCTCCCTTATTAAACTTCATTGACAAGGTATCATAATCTATAAGTACAGGCTCGAGTGTCCTAAGTTATTGAATTCCAAGTACAATCTCTGTGCCATTCATAGGGAGGACATACAGATCTACAACATACTTGTGAGCCCCCAATTGAATGGGTACATCTTTACATACATGGACACAACTTAACTCCTTTTCATTTCCAACTAAAACATTAAAGCTTTGGCCTTTTTTCTTCCCTTATGTCCAAAAATTGAGCAACCCTCCCTTGAATGAAATTGTGTGTACTAGCTCCATCGGTGTGAACTGTTAGCTCAGATTTACCAATAATAGCATGAATTCTTAATGGCAGGGTGGTATTTCTCATCACTATGGTTAAGCAACCCCTTATCTTTCCTTACTTGAAGGTCATCATAAGAGAGTCGCTTAATGGCAGGCGATGGTTTGTTGAGACTAAGGTTGCAGTTGGATGATGTGTGGTTGAGAAGCTAGAAATGTTTTTGGCGCTCTGTGAAGGGATGAAATTACAAGTGGCAGTAGGACTGAGTGAAGAGGTATAAGTGTTTCGAGAAGGCGGTTTTGCTTCATGTTGAGGAATTTATCATTCTATAATTTGGTTAGTGACAGGTCGGCTAAGGGATTAGGGCTACTGAGTTCAAAATTCTCTCTGAATTTTTGGTTTAAGGCCTGAAACAAAACAAGTCGAGAAGAATAGTGGTGGTAACCTAGTAATTCGATTGGCAAGGATTTAAATTCATCATATTGCAAAGGAGCAAAATGCACGTCAATAGCATGAAAGAGATTTGGCTAGGTGTGAATCTCATAGGAACAGGTCATCCATTGAAATCAGCCTAAAGCCTCCCTTGGACCTCATCCATATAAAATGACGCAATTCTGATACGCTAGTGCTACCAAATCATCAACTCTTCTAGCTAAAGGCCTTAGCCTATTCCTCTTGGGCCTTGTTTGTGGTATTTGTTCCACCTGTTGATCATCCTTAGAGTTTCCCAGCTCTTCTATCTCCCCTTCTTGAGTGTTAGGCCCATCAATATTTGGAATGTGTTGTGTTTAGCATTTTCACTTGGTTTGTCCAAAATGTATATACGCTAAAATGTACTTGTTTCGAGTCCCTATTTATTTTCTATTGGTAATTATGGATTGATTTTGAGCTAACATATGAAAGATATTTCCCAAACATAGAAAGGAAAATTCCATTAATAAAAGATATAATTCTATTGAAAAATCATATATATAAAATTAAGTGTTAATTGAAATAGAAAGAAGTCATACATTGAGAGGAAAAAAAAAAGAAAAACTAAAACTTTGGAGAAATATATAAATGGGAAAGATTTATTAATCTAATATCTTAAGGGGATCTCTCACAAGTAGCTTCAGGGTACGCTTTTCTCCAATGTGCAAAGGTTCCACCACTCGTGACACAGACACATATTTATCTAGGGTATCCACATTACTGTCTTGGTTTAGACTGCTATCATTGAGTCAACACCCACTACGAGAAAAACAGTGTTTAGCTAGCTATGGTCTTAATGTTGCTAAACTACCAACAACTATAGCTAAATATTGTAGCTAAGATTTGCAAAACCATACCATTTTAGGGCGTCACCAGTGAAATTGTCACTTTATATATATATATATGTTAGCTGTGGTTATAATCAGAGTTAATCTTTCCCAATTTTTTTTTTTTAAATTCTATTCTTACATTTATATAGCTGCTATTTGAGTTTCTTCTGAAAATTTAAAATTTAAAATTTAAAACAAGAAGATAAACTATAGGTACATACAGTTTGTTAATGATGGCATCACATCATGGGTTCTGGCTAATATTAAAACGTAAATGTTCAGAATATTCCCATCCTTGTGTGTGGCAGCACTGTTCAACTTTGGGCTTGTAGATATAGTAAGCAATACAAAATTAACATTTTCTAAACTAGATTCTATATATATATATTTACCAACTTTTCCATTTGGGAGATGGAATGCTATCTTAGAGTGAAACAAAACCAAAACAAATAAAATCAAATTGAAGTTAACTAATTACCATATTTCAGCAGCATAGAAGTTAATAATACAAACCAGGAGAGTGATATAAATGTCCTGCAACTTATTTCATATTCATTAAATTTCTTGAAAAATGCTTCCCTAAAAAATCGATAAAAGTATTTAAAAAAATTCTACAATATTAATTATATTGCTTAATATGTGTGTAAAAAGCTTAAAATCTTGATTCAGAGTGATTTCCTTGTTAATCTCCCAAATAAATATTAGGAAAGAGTATAAATACGTTAATGGCTCATTTGGTACACAACAAAAAACATACATAACTAGAGCAAGGGAATAAGAATATGAAAGAAATGGAATAGAATTAACTGAATATTTTATTTCGTAGTTTGATAGCTCATGGAATATAATAATATTTTAAATTATTTCATTTGTTGATATACATAATTGACAAGGAATGAAATCATAATTAATTTAAAAGACAATAATATATTTATTATAAAAAAAACATAACAAAGCATAATAAAGAGAGATATGGTGTTTCAACCTACATCATAAGAGAGATTACGAGACTTTAATTTGAGAGTTGAAACATATGTCTGGCTTTAGACAAAGGGTCAAGCTTATCATTAAAAACACGAAAATGTTTTACAATTATTTAATTAATGATATCACATCATGGCTAATAAAACAAAAGCATTTAGAATAATTCCATCCTTTTGCGTGTGACAGGTTTGTTGACGTAAAACAAAACACAAGAAGGTAAGAAGGTAAAGAATAAAGACAGGAAAAACACTTAGATATGATCTTTAAGGTGGTTACACGGTGACAATAACTTACAAAAGAAAAGTCTTGTATTATTCAATTCATTAAAAAATTTTGAATGATTACAAAAGAAATCTATTTAAAGGCAAAATAACCTAACAACCCAATTAAAGAAACACTTTTAGTTTAGTTCTAGAGTAAGATATCCCAACAATAAAATTTTATGTTCAATTTCCCTTTATCTTTGATTAATTTATCTATCATTTACTTTTTCACAGCACAAAAATTTTTATATTTCGACATTTCCCACTTAAAATAATTAGTCATTTTATAAATTTTCGTTGTAATAATGTATAATTGTTCAACTACTATAATTCATTTGTTTCATTTTCTTACTTGAAGTTGAAACGGGTCGTGAAGTCCATCACAATACGACAAAATCTCAGACAACACAGATGGTGTATCTTCGATCCATCATTTCGGAGAGAGGCTCAATAATTTTTGTAATGGAGATGAAATGGTGGAATATCGTGATATATACCGTTTAGCAACACCTGAATTTCCAAAGTAACTTCCATCAACCTTAGAATTCTCCTCACCATACTACGAAGAGTATGTTTTGTAGTAAATATTGATATGATGGTGAAGATGATGCTAAAATAACTTAATTTTAGGTCTTGGGGATGTTGACACCAAAATAGTTTATGATAGCTTGCTGAAGACATGTGCTACGTAGGAGCAAGATATTTGATTTTTGTTTTTTTTTTTGTTTTACTTGAAAGAATAATATTTATAGAGTTGTTTTTTTTTTTTTTTTAACTCTAATTTTTTTTTTGAAGTTTCTACCATCATGTTATAATTTCAACATTATCAACAATAGAAAAAGTACTTAAGCGAATACACATGATGTCTCTTTTAAAAACACAATTACACATGTTGATTTGATTCTTCCAGAACAAAGGAAGTACTCTAAGAAGTAAGAAGAATGATTACCTGCCAATAGATGTTATTATAACCACCATAGAATATAGTTTAATTGTCATCATTATGGTTAGGCATTATAGTAAGTACAATATTAACATTCTTCCCTTGCATCTTTCACATAGAAACATCAATCCTATATATATAATCACTTCTATATATAAAAAAAAAAAAAAATTAAATATCTACCTCATGCATAGATAATTAATATGAACCAAGTGTATCAATATATCCATCCATGCTATAATTATTTTATACTTGCCATTTTCTTTTAAAAGAAATGCTCAAATTTTCATAGCACCTTTATGCATTGAAGAATGTTGTGAGTATAGATACCATTTTATTGGTATTTTGAAGTCAAATTCATAACATAAAACTTCAATTTTACAAATATTATTACTTCAGTTAAAAAATAAAATATCCAACTCATTCATAGATATTAAATATCTAAATGTGTTCTAATATATCTATCGTGCTATAAATGTTTTAGCTTGACATATTTTAAAAGAAATGGTCAAATTTTCGTAGCATCATATATGTACTGAAGAATATTGTGCTTATAGAATGACATTTATGGTCCAATATAAAACAGTTGAGGTAAAATTAGAACTCTAAGTCTCTTGATGATTGAATTGACCTTTAATTTGTGTTTGCTTACTCTCTCTTGTATTTTGGATTTGATTTCATTTATTTTGGTTGTCTAAATAATACTTTAGTGTCTAGTCCTCGTAGGAACATTACGTGGAATACTTCTTGATAGTGTTTGTTTTCACTTGTTTTAATAGTACTTACTTTTTCACGCAACAAGATTTTGGTGTTTGCCAATGAGTGTCTCCTAATATTAGAATTGCTAACTTAGTATTAAGTTGGGTACTACACTTTTTTGTTTTATTTATTTTTGTTTCTTCTATTGTTGCGGTTATTCGTTTATTTTCTTTTATCATGGCAGAGGAGTACAGAATGAGAAACCATTGCATAAGTGTGTTGTGCCTGAAATGATGAAAACAACATATAGCATTAGAAGATCACCATTGCAGCAAATGGCTTTGAAATCAAGTACTCAGTCATCTAGATGATTTAGAATAATCATTTCCATGATCTACCCAATAAAAACCCTCATGTGCACATCTTTACCTTCTTGGAAATATATGATATATCCAAATAAAATGGGCATCTGTTGATGCAGTTAAACCAAGTCTATTTCCCTTCTCATTGAGGGGGGAACCAAAAAGGTGACCTTACTCGTTAGCACTTGCATGTATTTCTACCTAGAATGAATTGGCTCGGAAATTCTAGAAATAAGTTGTTTCCACCAGACAAGACTGCTCTCATAGAGATAGTGAATTTTGCAAATAATGAAGGGGAATCACTATGGATACATGGTACAGATTCAATGAGATGTTGAGAAAATGCCGATATCATGTCATCCAGGAGTGGCTAGTGATGCAATTGTTCTACAAAGCTTGATTGATACTACTAGAGTCTTAATGGATGCTAGCGGTGCCTCTATGAATAAAAATTATGCAAAAGCTTCTGAGCTCCTTGAGGAAATAACTACAAATGCATGCCAGTGGTCCTCTGTAAAGGACACAAAAAAGAAGACTGTAAGCATTCAAGAAGTTGAAGCTTTATCGTTCATAACTTCTAAGCTTGATGCTCTTCTTTCTCTTGAAACTGCTAATGTCATTCGTGATTCTGGGGAAAAATATGCAGATGATGTAGAAATTGCGAATTTTGTGGATAATGGCAGTAACCTATATTGAAAGACCACAATCTTGGATGGCATCGTTGTAACATTTCATGGAGAAATAACAAATGGCTAATTCAGCAGCAATATCAATAACAACCCAAAATCAACCTTAAAGATGCTCTAGCCCAATTGGCCAATTTAAATGTTGATTTTGAGGAGATAATTACTCAGTTTATTCCTAGAATAGATAACTTTATCAGGAACGTTGAATCAATTCAAGTGGGATAAATTTCTGAAATGCTGGCCATGAGATTTCATGGTGATTTACCTCCCGATACTGAACTTAACACTAGGAACATGTTAATGCCATATATTTGAGAAACGGCAAGGTAGTTAAACTACTAAAACTACCCCCCACAGCTAAAGTTGAGATATAAGAGCAGCTCAAGCATGTAAAAGAAAAAAGAGCCCACAAATTACCTATCACTTATAACACCTAAGCTAAAGAGGGGGAAAAAGCCTAGATCTAAATCACTCCTTGAAAATCCTCCACCGTATGTGCCTATTTTGCCTTATCTACAGTGGATTTTGAAGAAAAATTTGGATGAGTATTTTCTAAAAGTTTTAGAGGTGTTTAAAATGTTGCAGATAAACCTTCCTCTTTTGGAAGCCATTACCAAAATGCCTCTGTAAATGTCAAATTCATAAAGGACCTTCTAAAAAAAAGAGAAAATTAAAAGATACTAAAAAAGTAATACTTTATGAAGAAAAATCCTTTCGAAAAATTACAAGTCAAAATGAAAGATCCAATGAAGTTTATATTGCCTTGTAGTATTAGCAATATGAATGTAGGATGGCTGCTTTGTGATTCAGGAATTAGTGTGAATTTATTACCATTGCTTTCTACGTTCAAAACATTGGAAAGTAGGGACTCATATAAGTTTATCAGTTAAAAAAAAAAAAACAGTATTTTTTCAAAATACTACAGTTTGTTGAACAACTTATCATTTTGCTACGTCAGCGCTAACCAGAAATCGGGTTTAAGTCAACATAGCTTCCTTGCGGCTCAAGCAATTTTTTTTAATTAATTTACTGTCTTGCAGATGTGACACTTGCCTAAGACAATAATTTTTTTTAATAAATATAATTATAAAATTTTAAATACAAAATATTTTGACATTCAATCTACTATTAGTACGTGAGCACAAAGTGAAAAAAGAAAAAAATTACTTGAGCTGCAAGCTAGAGGTGTGAAAAGGAGAAAGAAAAAAAAATAAAAAATAGAAATTAAGATTTGGGCACCCTTCTACTTTGCAACATGTCAATTGAACTGAACTTCTTCAACCATGTGGCAAAACAATATAGTTTAATAAATAGTTTTCAAATTACAGATAGTTTAATTTTTTGCAATTTTTTTTTTTTAATATTTTAGCCAAGTTTATCATGGTCCACCGCCTAACACATACTTCCCGGTTAAACCAACCATTTTAATTGTTAAGTGCACAACGAATGGATATGGATGTGGTTCATTACGGCACTGCATTGGCTGAAAGTTACTTCAACAATTCTTATCATTGGCCAAACAACAACAAAATTTACGCTAAGTTTACTGGCTATGTATTGCATCTGTTTCTTCCTTCGCAAAACTCATGTTAACCCTATAACAAGGCAGTTTCAGGATGGAGCGGATTATTGGAGTATTTTTACGTTTGTTTTCTTCTGTCTTAAATTTTGATAAGATATAACTAGAGAATCCTGACGCCTTAAATGTTTTCACTTGATAAAGAAGACTGGATACTTAATTATCTGGTTCATGTATCAAAGTATGAGATATATAAGAACTCAATTAATAAACAAATGCTGAAGCTATTATTATATTATTACATTATTGGCATTTTACATTATTTAGAATTACCAATGGGTTTTAGGTCTAGCTAAAGGGAGTAGTCCCAACAACATAATGAACTCAGATTCAAAGAAATCATACAGTACTTTAATTAAGATTGTCTCTAAGAAAAGAATATTTATGAGAAATTGAAAAAAAAAAAAGTAAGAATTTCCTAGTTACACGAGGGCATGGAAACTTAATCTTTTAACTTCCTATGAGTTATCTTGTTAAACCTCATGTAAGACTTCTCCTTTACCAGCTTGGCTTCATTGCAACAGAAAGACGATGAGAAATTTCGAGGATGATATATTGCTATGCTGTAGTTTTTTTAAAGCATGACCGAATAATACATTAACTGAAAAAAAAAAAAAAATTCCTGAGACCTTGACTATTTTATTGCAATGTTCTTATCGCAAAAAATAAAATAAACAAACAAAATCTTAAATTAATGTCGTTCCCTAGTTAAAAATTTTAATTCAATCAATTTAATTACAAAATAAATAAATTAAATTTCCTAATATGCATATTTCTCACTGATTCACATACGAATAATCAATAAAAACACATATTATCCCAGTTAGGAAATATAATTTAATGAAATCATTGTAACAAAAGTTTGTGTAGTACGCTGGAATCAAGAATTTGAACTGCCTTGCCTTCACTGTAACAAAAGAAAGATTCTAAGGCAATATAATTAAACAAAGAGTTGATTGTAAAAGTTATAATTGGTTTAATAGATGAGATAAAAATTTAAGTGCAATTTAGACTTACTTTTCTAATTATGGCGACATTGATCTATTGTTTCGCACCCTCGTTGGTATGGATTAGCTTTAGCCTCTGGTTTACAGTTCTGTTGATTTTTTGGATCACATGGTGTACCATCACCCTTTTCCATAGACCCATAACCAATATCTCTGGCCTCTATAGCCATGTTCAACATCGAACCAACAACAAGAGCACTCAGAAACAAAACCAACACAGGTTTCCAGTAAGCCATTTTTTTGGGTTTAATTTGTTATAATGATCAACTTAACAAGTCTGGTGGGATATATTTGAGATGCCTCTAATATATATAATAAGCCATGCACGATTAGTCATCACAAAATAATAGTGGAGGAAAATAAACAACCATTTCCACCGTTGCTTCTTCAACTGTTGGGCTTGCATTCTCACCTTTGACATTTTCAAAAAGAAAAGCCATTTATAAACGTAATGTACAAAGAAATTGCTTCTAAATTGATGCATTTCCTTGTGTTCTTTATGATTCTATATACGGATGACCCAATTCTTATTGATTGCTTATTTTGGTCTTTGTGGTTCTCTTCTTCACATCAATGTGTGGGGGGAATATTGATAATACGCATTTTAACTTGGATCATATATAGAATTTTGCAACCATACCCAACCTGGAATCAAGCAATACCATCCCAACTTGATGGTACATATTCATATAATGAAAATTAGTATTTTGCAGATTGGCTCTACTTATCCCTTGGCAATAACGTCAGAGGCTTTGACATCCCAAGAACTTATTTAACTTAAAATCTCAAGCTATTATAGGGTAGATGATTTTATATCTAAACTCTTACCTCTTATTGATTAATCATGCATATTTGCGGCTCCCCTAATCATTGTAAGCTTTCATCTTGCATTTTGCTTTTAAAAAATAAATGAATCATGATTAAGATCAATGCAAATAACTTTCACAAAGAGGTGTAATCTCATTTTTTTTTTTATTTGTTAAAGAGGGAAATATCATTAAAGGTAACAACATAGAGTACACAAATGGAATTTAAAAATTACCATTACAAAGCCTATGGGTAGTAATCCCCATAGAGTTAGCAAAATACAAGAGATTAACAAAAGTTGGAACCTAATAAAAGATGAATTGTTCCTCCTGTTTCAAAAGAGCTTTTTTTGCCAGGCCATGAGCTACTTGATTCCCTTCTCCAAAAGTGTGCTGCAGCACCACCTGTTGCAATTTCTGCTTCTCTAACCTGAAAACATGGCGAATAATACTCTAAAGATGAGTGTCTGGACAATCGTTAGATAAAAAATTTATGGCTACTATAGAATCTGATTCTATAATGAGCTTAGTAATGTTTAACTGGGTAGCTACTTTTAGCCCCTTGCCTAAGAGGTGTAATCTTATAAATACTCATATCTTCTAAAGTTTTCCTCCTGGGGTGGACTGGTTGTTATACATGTGAGTTAGTTTGTGTGTTAATTGATGAGCTGTTGGTTTAGCTCTTAAGAGTTGTTAGTACGTAGATGAAAGTATTGTGGTTTTCCATGTATTCTCCATGGCCTATATAAGGTTTGCGTTGTACTTTACCCTTTAAATATTGAATAATAATCAATTTTCAGCCTCAATTTATTTATCTGATCGACTAAAGGAGGTACTATCAAACTCACGTACCATTAGCATGACTTTTAACTACAACACAGTCTTACGTACTAGAATCTCTTAGAACTTGGATCTTAAACACTACAACAGAGAGGCATGCCAAAATCTATTATCTACATATTTCCATTAACATGGAAATTAATAAGGGAATTTTGTTAGTTATGAGATCTGAACTCCAAGCAAAAGCATGATGAACTAATTCAGTAAAATCAATAGATAACAATAAAATCTTACATTGGCAAATTCATTATGTCCAATGAGCCTTTCAAGATTAGGAACACTATTAAGAAACTTGACGAGAGTGCAACCAAGACTTTGATTGTAATCCTCAACAGTTCCCTCAGTAGTATAGTACAAAGTAACGAAGGAAAAATAAACCAAAAGTGGGGTGTCTCAAAGACATTCTAAACGTTACACGACCATCTAATTCTTCAACCAATTCTTCGATATCACTCCTAGAGAGGAAAAGAAACACTGATCTGTTTACGGCCAACTATTGACAAATAGCTCTCTGATTTGGAACCTAGGAATTGGTTCTTGGTGAAGAGATAGCACACAGGTTATACAATTTGCTGAGCTTTTCTTGAGAAGAAGCAGGTTACTAGAATATTGCTGAGCACAATCTTCATCAAATACAAGTTGATTGACGGTATCCCTCTCATTGGCAGCTTTAGCCTTTATCAGAATGATTTCTATAATGCACCGAGAAAGATCAGAAATCACATCAAGACCCAATCATGCATTTTAACTTTTATGTGCACAACTAATGGATGTGCATGTACTTCATTACTGGCACTCCGTTGGCTAAAAGTTACTTCAATTTTTATCAATGGCCAAACAACAACAAAATTTACGCCGAGTTTACTAGCTGTGTATTGTATTCTCTGGTTCTTCCTTCGTGAAACTCTGTTTAGGCACGTGATAAAGGAACACAACTCACCATCTCAGCTCGTGTTACCCCTTTAACAAGGCATTTTCAGAACTGCGCTGATTATTGGAGTGTTTTTTAATATATTTTTTTCCTTTCCACAAATTTGGATAAGATATAACATGAGAGTCCTTAAGCCTTAAATTGGATATTTAACCATCAGTTTCACGTATCAATGGATGAGATATATAATATTTCAATAAACAAACCTGAAGCAAGTTATTGTTATATTACGTCATATTTCAATAAACCTGAAGCACATTATTTAGAATTACTAACAAGGATTGGGTATAAAAAAAAAGTTAGTTTCCTTAACACGGGGAACCTGGCTTCAAATAGGATTGCTTTTAATAGGATCTTGTGAAAATTAAAAAAAAAGAAAAATAGAATTTATTTTTTACATGAGGGCATCCCTTAACTTCCTATATCCTATGTCATCTAAAGCGAATGTAATTCTTCTTCTTTTGGCATCTTGGCTCCATATGGCATTTTTCTGTGCAACAGAAAGAGGAAGAGAAATTTTGAGGATGATATATTGCTTTTGGTAAATTTTTTTTAAGCACGAGTAATTAATACATAAACTGAAGAAAAGAAAAAGAGATAACTTTAGCGAGACCTTTAATATTTGAATGCAATTATCTCAAAGCCAAAAAAAAAAAATTAAAATTAACCCAAAAATTAGTCATTATAGGGTAGAACAAATATATAAATTAATAAATCTTAAAGTTGAGATCACATGTTGGAATCTCTTGTTTCCCAATTAAAAAATTTAACTCAGTCCATTTAATTAAAAAAAGAAAAACTAAATTTCCTAATAGGCATATTTCTCAATGGCTCACAAACAACTAATTGGTACATAGTATGCATTACCTCAGTTTGGAAATATAATTAAACTAGTTATTGATTTCGTGTAACCACAAGTGAGTTATATTATTTATAACACATTTTTATTTTATTTTTTTTAGTTGAAACTACGATAGAAATAATAAGTAAAAATAGTTGGTTCAAAAAATTAAAATGCATTTTTTGGTAAATTTAATCTGTATTTTCTTTTTAATAAAAATATTTTTTTTTACCATAACGTAATTATAAAAAAAAAAAAAAAAAAAAACTGTCTTTTAGATGGGGCTACTGAAGCACCGGGTCCAGATGTTTTCCAGCATTGTTCTACCAAAAGTGCTGGCACTTGGTTGGCTCTGATGTGGTGAACATGGTCATGGACTTTCTGAAAAATAACTCTCCATGGGATGAAATAATCACACCCATATTGTCTTGATTCTGCAGGTAAAAAATCCTGAGGATACGAGTCAATTTAGATCAATCAGTTTATGCAACGTAGAATACAAAATCATTACAAAGAGGTTGCCCAACAGGCTTAAGGTGATTCGGGCTCTTATTATTTCAATCAACCAGAGTGATTTTATCTCGAACTGCCAAATCACTGACAATGTGTTGCTAGCGTACCAGCTTTTACATGCTCTAAAAACCAAAAACTTTGGTAAGGAAGGTTACCTGGCTTTGAAGCTTGATATGAGCAAGGCATATGACAGGATGGAATGGGAATTCCTTTGGGCTATGATGGCTAAGCTTGGTTTTGTAGGAAGATGGATAGATCTAATAATGTCATATGTCTCATTGGTCTCCTATTCTATTCTTATTAAATCCTCAAGGGCTGATAACCCCAGAGAGGAGGTTGAGACAAGGAGACCCATTATCTCTATATTTATTCCTAATTTCTGCAGATGGTTTTAGTGCATTACTTTATGAGACAGAGGGCGAAGATGATTGAGGGAGTTAGAGTTTGCAAGGATGCCCCGACCATCTCTAGCTTATTTTTTGCAGATGATAGTTTGATCTTCACAAAAGCCTCTATTGCTATCTGGCTTCAGCTTAAGCGAATCTTGGTGAAATATGAGGATTGTTCTGGGCAAATGGTAAATTTTAACAAATTGTCTAATTACTTTAGCACAATCTGTTATAGTGTTATTAAGGAGAACATCAAGCGTTTTCTTGATATCTCGTGGGTGGCTTTCAATGAGAAACATCTAGGCCTTCCAACTATGGTGGGTAGGAGCAAAAACAACTCTTTCCGATCTATCAAAGAGAGTGGAAACGCCTCCAAGGGTGTAGGGAGAAGTTGTTGTAAGCAGGTAAGGAAGTTCTTATAAATGTTGTGGCGTTATCCATTCCTAACTATTCTGTGTTGCTTTAGGCTTTTAAAGTCATTTTGCCATGAGATTAACCAACTTATGGCTAAATTTTGGTGGGCACAAGTTTCGGATCATAGGAAGATACATTGGGTAAGTTAGGAGAAAATGGCAATGCCTAAGAAGTGAGGGGGTGGTTGTTATGACCAGTTTGGTACGAAGAATTTTTATAAAGGAAAAGGAGAGGGAAAAGGAAGAGGAATAGCAAATGAAGTGTTAAGGAATTCTTATTACTAAAATGATGTTTGGTATGAAATGAAATCGAGTATGGAATATCCAAAAATACTTGCTTGACATACCAAAATTACTAAAATATCCTTAATTATTAAAATAATTTATTAAAATTATTAACTTAAATAAATGAGAAAAAAAATGGAAAAATGGAAGCACAGAAAATCTTCTTTCTTCTCCAACCAGATCATCGACCGAAAGAGGACACCATGGCTTTCAGGTGTTCAAGCTCTCCAGCCAATCTCCATGGCTGAACGAAGCAACTTCCTTGGCCGAACAACCAAAGCTTCAAAAAAGCAGTCTTGGGCGGCAATGGCAGCTTCTCTTGGCCGAATCTCCACGATTTGTCCTCTTGACAGTGCGACAACTTTTCTTGATGGCGGCGGAAGGTTCTCTTGGGCGGACGGTGGAAAGAAGTGCAGCGATGGTGTCTCTTCTTCACTGGACGGAGGTGGTCGGTGGTGGAAAGGGCTGTGGCTGAGGAAGGAGGGGCACTTATGTCCGAAAGCAATGAATTCCCTGGAATAGGTTGAATTCCATAGGGGGTGAAGGAAACCAGAAAGTTTATTTTAGTGGGAAAAAGTTCCCTTATGCAATCCTCATTCTCTTTCCATAGTCTCACCAAACATACTTATTGATGAATTACCTTTTCCTTTCACTTTTCCATGGTCCTGCCAAATGGGCTGTTAGGTTTTCGCCAATTGGAGGATTTCAACACATCACTTTTGGCTAAACAAGCCTTCAGACTACTTCATAACCCTCAATCATTGACAACTAGGGTTCTCATGGCTAAGTACTACCCTAACTGTTCTATTTTGAGTAGTATTCCATCCCTGAAAAAGAGAGTTTTATTGAGGATCGGAGATGGTTCTACTACTATTGTTGGCGTGAACCCCTGGCTACCCAGCGCTCCTCCTGGTTCGATAGCTTCAGTCATACCACAATCATGGGCCTTTGCAACTATTAACACATTATTCAGGGAGGATGATAAATCGTGGGATGAAGATAAGATTTACAGTATTTTCAATGAAGAAGAGCCAAAGATTATCTGCAATATCTTAGATATGAAATCTATTATGAGTCATCTCCTAACAACTTAAGCTTTAAGGTAGAACCGGTTTTTAATATGATATAAGAGCCTCAATAACCTCACTATCAAGGGTTTGATTTTTACACCAACAATTTCTTAACAAATTATAGCTAAATACAATTTCAGCATAAAGTATAGGTAGGCTTGTGCTGCTTTCACACTTTAAGCCCAAAAGGCTTTTGTGTGCGGGGGTGTGTTAAATAAATTATATGCTAATAGTTTAAGTTTTTTGGTTGAACTGGTTTTCAATACAATATTCCATTGACTCAAATGAATGTTGACAACAAAAGGGTTGAACTGGTTCTTGATACAGTATTCCATTAACTCCAATGAATGTTGATGATAAAAGCGTTTGGGAATAGTTAAATACAATTTCAACACAAGGTATAGATGAGCCTATGCTACTTTCACACTTTAAACCTAAAGGGCCTTTGTTTGTGTGGAGCATATTAGGTATAAAACTTATTCTGAGCCATCTTTAATAGCTTAAGTTTTTTGGTTGAACCAGTTCTTGATACATTATTTCATTAAACCAAATGAACGTTGACGACAAATGGGTTTGGGGACTTACGAAGGATGGAATGTTCTCTGTGAGGTCCCTGTACAAGTTGTTGGTATGGGAGAAACATCTTGAGACTGAAGGTGATACTGCTGGGTCAGGTTGCTCTGTCTGGAAGAGGATTTGGAAAGCAGCGGTGCCACCAAAATATCGCCACTTTTTATGGCGCTGCAGTAAAGGAGTTTGCCTACTGCGGAAGCTCTGAGTAGAAGGGGAGTGAGACTTGCTGATGACTGTTGTTGCTGCAACAATGAACTGGAAACTTTAATGCATTCTAGTTTTTGGTGGCACAATAGTTGTGCTGAGTAGCTTTGCTTGTGTAAATTTTTTATGGACACCAAGGGAGGTTAATGGTGTGGCTCATATTATGGCTAATATATATGGGTAGATCTTTGGATGGTTTAAGGTGCTGGCTTAATACACCTCCATCCGGCATCATAGATGCTATATCCAATAAAGTGGCATCATACTATAAAACCTAAAAAAAAAAAAAGTTAACTTTAAAAGGTGATTTTATAAATAATAACAAAAATAAAATAATTACTATTGGAATAAAAATAAAAAAAATTGTTTTTTGAAGATAACTGCTTTTAGAATAAAATATATTTTAAAAATGTTACTTTAAAAATAAATTTTAAAACTAAAAAAATTATTTTTGAAGATAATTGCTTTTAAAATATATTTTTTTAAAAAATGATTATTTGAAAAACCTAGATGAGAAAGTAACTGGCTTTAAAATTGGAAAAAATAACAAAATGATAAAAGGGACACACAATGATGGTCTATCTATCAAAATAAATTCCTCACAATTAATAGATACAGATAAATATAATCATAAAATATGTTATCATAGAAATATTGTGATAGGATTTTTTATCCTGTGCGTTAGGACTCATATATTACACTATTTTGTATTAATTTTTTGAAAAAATAAGTTTTATTAATATTAGATTTTTTATTTATTTAATTCTCTCTATCTACTAATTTCCTATAATACCCTTAATTTAATATTCTTTTTTTTCCCTTAAATCCTAAATACCAAACTCTAAGTTCTAAACTCTAATTCTTAAAAACTATACCCTAAAAGCTGTCAAAAAAAAAAAACTATACCCTAAAACTATAACTCTAAACTCTAAAATCTTAAACTTTAAATTATAAACACTAAATCTTAAAATCTTAAACTTAAATTTCCAAACCCTAAATCACATCTAGTGTATTAGGATTTTATTTTAGGGTTAGAGTTTATAGTTTAAAATTTAAGGTTTATGATTCTAGAGTTTAAGTTTTATATGTAGAGTTTAGGGTTTATGATTTTGTTTTTAGGATTTTAGGATATGAAAAGAGAATATTAATTTAAGGTTATTATGGAAAATTAGCATAAAGTGAGAGAATGAAATAAATATGAGAAAATCTAATATTAATAATCTACTGTCAATAGAGTTAATTTTTAATGAGACTTTAATACAAAATTGTGTCATTAATGAGGCTTAACCAATGCATGGGTGCATAGGATAAATAAACTGATATATAAATCAATTATACAAGAATGAAGTAACAAATGTGGTTAGTATGTTACAGGTCACGAATTTGAACTCCCTTACTTTCATTTTAACAAAAGAAAGATTAAATAGAGTTGATTGTAAAAGTTATAATTGGTTAATAGATGAGATAAAAATTGAAGTCCAATTTAGACTTACTTTTCTAATCATGGCGACATCGTTCTATGGATTCGCACCCTCGTTGGTATGGATTAACTTTAGCTGTTGGTCGACAGTTTATGCGACTTTTTCGATAATATGGCATCTCCATCTTACATGCTACTAAAACCCCATAACGAATTTTTTTTTGCCTCTATAGCCATGTTCAACATCGAGCAAACAAGAGCACTCAGAAACAAAACCAGCACAGGATTCGAGTAAGCCATTTTTGTGGGTTTAATTTGTTGTAA
This sequence comes from Bauhinia variegata, assembly GCA_022379115.2. Lineage (NCBI taxonomy): Eukaryota > Viridiplantae > Streptophyta > Magnoliopsida > Fabales > Fabaceae > Bauhinia > Bauhinia variegata. The sequence goes on along the minus strand of CM039427.1, from coordinate 12,463,471 downwards.
TGATCAACTTAAAAATCCTGGTGGAATATATTTGAGATGAACAAATTATAATAAGACATTCATGAATAGTCATAACAAAATAACAGTGGAGGAAAATTGTTAACCATTTCCCCCATTGCTTCTTTGACAGTTACGCTTCCATTCTCACCTCTCTGAAATTTTCAACCAGTAGTTCCAAAAGCGAAGCCGTCTAAGAAATAGCATCTACGTTATTGCATTTCCTTGTATTCTCTATGATTCTTTATGGTCTTTGTCGTTCTCTTCTTCACATCAAGGTGTTTTTGTAGGAATATTGGTAATATGCATTTTAACCCTATATAAGTGGATCATATATAGGCTTCTGCAACCATACCCAACAGAGAATCAAGCAATAGCTTCCCTTTTACTACAATGAAGAAGCATATTGTTAGCAACATCATCGCAACTGGTCGAAGGTCAATTTATAATTATGCATTGTTGTTTTATATGGCTGGGAATTCAATGCCACTCCAAAGGTGAAAATTTCATAAACATTGCTTTCAACCAATTGATCCTTAAGACAGAGAGTACCTCTACCACTAGCTTGGATCCTTCCACCCTTAATAACAAAAGTTAAGAGGCTCATGTGAATCATATTGGAGAAAACAATTAAAAGATAACCATGAAGCCAAAGTTAATACTTACTTTTTCATCCAAGAGGACCAATTCTACATTGTCTCCTAATTCAGGATGTAGAAAATTTGGTTGTTTCCAAAGTTGAATCACCCTAGATATTCCACTCATCTTTTGAAGGAGAGAGATCACTAACGAAAGAAATATGTTTAGCCAAGAGAGAAGATTGCATAAAGAACTTCTAGGTGAATAAGTCTTTACAATGGAGACATCTATTTTCAAAATTAGCTGAGTTGAGTCATATTTTATAGTGAATCTATACGGGAAGATGAAAGGTGATGATACATGGGGAAGATAATGTTGGGGTAATTAATTGCAAAATTTTCTATCTTTCTATCCAATTATAGTTCCAAGTCATAATTTTAAAGCATGATAACGTTTTGAGGTCCTTAATCTGGCATGAAACTCTGGTTTCATAGTATCATAGTGCTGTTTCCATGAAGCCGTCAACTAGTGAGTCCCCAAGTGTCAGAATAATCATCCCTTTATCTGTGTCATTTATCTACTGTTCAGTAGAAGCCCAGCAAAAAAAAAAAACCCTCAAGAAAAGCTAGACCTGAGTGTCCAAGATTTCTAATTTTCTTGAGCTCAATTCTTTTTGTCTTTACCTAGAGGCAACAATATCATTTGCTATCAACATCGAAGACTAAACTTTTTACTAGACTTACTAGAAATTACTAGTAATGCATTATAGCATCATTAGAATAATAACTGAAATAAAACTTTAATTTCATGCATCAAATTATCCAAATTATATATCAACAAGGGAAGGCTCAATGAAAGTATATCGAGTCTAAAGGATTACAAGTCTTGATGTCAAAATTTGGAATTGCCCATTTTAGGAGGTATTTACTTGTTGATGCTTCAACCCTGTTGACACTCATCAGTTTTACATCCAAAGTTGTAGGGATATTTTGGGTATAAACTAAAAATAAAATGAAAATATTAAACTATATGGTGCTAACTACTGTAGTTCCTCAAGGAATTTCATTATTATCCATACTTTCTCCTCAATCTAAATTGAACAGAAGATTAAAATTTGATGGATAAGTGAAAGACAACTAATTTTCTGAAACTAAACGAAAGTTTTTTTTTTTTTTTTCCACCGACACATTGTTCTAAATATATATGTTTTTGGATTTATAGCCCACAGGATGTGAGTTCGAGTTCGTGAAGACTTTATTGGTAAACAATCCTTAAGGGCTTCTATAAACATTCTTTGAGCTTGGAAGCATATCCTTACTCTGGTGAGCTCTCCGTACCCAATCCACCTTAATACTGTCAATATATATATGTTATGTTTTTGAATTACAAGTTATCCAATGCAAAACAATTTGATACTTCAAATTATGATTATATACATATCCGAAAGTAATCTGTTAAAATTTAACCCTTATTTTTTAATAAACAAAACTTTAGATAATTATTAATGATAAAAGTCAATCATTGATTTTTCTTAGAATTTATTAAATTTAGCTACCTTATCTAAACTTTCTAGTTCTATTATTGTAGAAAGTTGTTTTAGCTTAACTAAAAGTTTTAGGTTTAAGTCTTGAAATATAACATTAAAACTTGATTAAAAAAAAAAAAAAACTCTATCACCCTTGTAGCTTTAGATTAGTCGGTATCCAATATAATATTAGATACTATATGGTTTCTTGAAAAGATTGATACTAGATGGTTCAATACAGATTAATTGAACCTCGGCCATGCTCCCCACAAGAGTCTTTGTGAAGGATAATTAACGATGATTTTAGTATGCTTAGAGCTAGATCATTTAGGCGGAGAAAGATGAGATTGATAAATGACATGAAAGAGATTATACACGTTATAGTGGGGGGAAAGTGTAGTATTATTGCGCAACAACAATGCCACATCAAGTAACTAGATTCTACCACATTAATTTCAATAAAATATGAAATGGCAAATTATATTTTTATGTAAGTTTATGTCTTAATGCGAAATATGAAGTTGACGGTTGAGTAAGGTTTGCAAGAGAATTTGGTAGCTCAACATTAAAAACATTACGGGAAAGATTTAGATGGATAGATTATCAAGAACATCAAATATGATATAATTGTCCAAAATCTCTATTAAACTTCCAGCACCATTGGACCAATAGGTTTAGGTAATTTATCCAATCCACCACTCACATGGAAGCAAAACTCGAGAACATCAAATATGTTATAATCTCTTAATTAATTTTGAGGTCATCTCTGAAATGAATGGTGAAGTCTGTATGATGTACTCGAGAGTTGAGCAAGAATTTACAAGGTACAAAATTTTTTGATTCTATGAAATAAAGGCAGTTACTTGTGCTAAGTGTTTATTTGCTATAGATTTTCCGTGAGATTTATAAGTATTTTAACCCTCATTTCTGCTTAACTTGTGAGATATTGTACTAATTGCTCTATTTTATTAATTTCGAGTGATTAGAGTCTAGATTATCAATTTTAATTGAATTTTGTAAAGATTTGGCAAGAAAATGGCAAGTTTTGGAGCTGATTTGATGCTACAAAAGATGGCAATTCAGTGTGGTTGGTGTCTATGCCCTATAGTTGAGCGAGTTGCGAAGGAGCCAAGCTTTAGTTGCTACTCGTGGTAGAACTGCTACACACCCTGTAGGATCAAGACCCCAATCCTTGTAGCTATTCAAATTTCAGTTTCGGAGGATTTTCTTCATTTTCAGCTGGGTAGAGCGAGAGGTTACACGCTGTGTAGCAGATCCAGATTTCATATAAAATTGAATTTGGCGTGATCTAAAAGAGACTTTAGGCGACTTTTAGATTCTTTCTGTGTAGAATTCAGATACGTTGCTCCGAGGGGAAGAGAGTGTTTGTCTGCTGCTAAGAGAGGAATCTGCTGGAATCGAGCCTTGGAAGATAATATACTCCCCTCTAGATGAGATTCTCTTCTACTTTCTCTGTATTTTAAGTTTTAATTCGCGATTTTATTGTAGTTATGTTGTGCTAGACACTTAGGAGGTTAGAGATCTTGATAATATTGATCCAAGTGTAATTCAACCTTTTGATTTTATAAATATTCATTGCAATTTTTAGATCTAGTTATGTTAGATTCATCAAGTAATTTGGTAGGAATCGCATGCAACATGCTAAATTTCTGATTGATTAATTGATTGAACGTGAATTCTAGGTTAATTTGAGATCACTGTAACATAATGAATCTTGACTAGAGAAACTACTTAGAAAATGAGTCTATTACACGTTTATGACTGATGTCTCGTTCTTTATGTACAGACTATAACTTGCCATTTCCTATAAGTAGATACTTTTATAATAGCAAAATGAGTTGTAGTCAAGGTCATTGTCAACACTTTTTCAATTAGATTAATCTTTTGTGTTAGCTCAAGGGCTTTTCTCCATTATTTTTTTTTTTATTTTGATAATGAAAATAATTTTTGAGTGCGCCTAAAATTTTCATTCTTTTTGTAAAAAATTTATTTTATACAAAATTCCCTTCTTCATGTCTTAACGTTGGTGCATATGCATGTAATACTCTAAGCATGTGCAGCAACTATATTAGTTTAAACAAAGTCAAAAGATATCAGTATGCAGCCTTGGGGCGTGAACACCTTTGGAAGAGAGCCTTGTGGGTGACTTGGAGTACCCTATGCATAATGCCCATAAAGCAGCATTCAGAAAGAACAAATTTGGCTTCATGTGATTGTCATTTTGCTTCCCTCATCTTGGGACCCACGTTCATGACACAAAGCATGCCTTCTCCTCTTACAAGCTTTGGGCCTTGTGTGTGCATCAAAAAGAAAAGAATTCATTGAGAGTCTACCTCTCTAATGCAAACAACAGTCACCTAGTATGAACCTTATCTTGATGAGCTTGATTTTATCAAGTTGACCAAGCCAGCTCTACTGCAACCTTGAACTTCATGTGGATCATGAAATGGAAACTCTGAAAAGTCCATTCTGTCTCACCAGCACAAACCACCCATTTTCATGCAAATAATAGCTACTTGCTGAATCAAGCACACCTTTACAAGCTAGATTCGAGCATCAATGTCTATTCAAACTGTTGTGAGAAGGATACTTTGAAGCTGCATTAAATGAGCTCCAACAGTCATATTTTGAAGACATTATAAAAGGAGAAAGGAGTTTCAAAGAAAAGTAAGAAGAGAGATTTTCGAAGAGTCCATTTGCACATACTCAAAAGGCATTCTAATATTCATCTTGTTCTCTTCTCCTTCGTGCACAACAACTTTAGTTGATATTATTTCTGGTGCACATAAAGCTTACTAGAATATTTGTCGAATCAAGCAACAGTTTTTGTACTATATTTCTTCATGTCCTACAATCTTTGTAAGAAGGCTGTTGAGCCTTTCTTCTTTCGTTGTAACCCTGTAGAGGGATAGACATAGTCAGTAAATACATAGTCTAAGTTGTAGAAGGTTCTTGGTGCTCCTAGTAAAACCAAGTTGTGGCAGTTGTGCTTGATTACTGCAAACTGTACAAGGTAGCTAGAAGTCGGTAAATCAATTCAAATAGTAGAGTTAACTCTCTCAAGGGTATTTGAGAGGAGTGGACGTAGGTCTTTGTTGGACTGAACCACTATAAATAATTGTGCAATCTTCTCATCTCTACTCTCTTTACTTTCAACACTTTTAACTTCCAACATCATAATCAAGCTTATAATTTTATTATGTTTTTCCACGCTTAAAAACTATTTTCTCGAAATCAAGCTTATATGTTTAAAAACAAGCTTATAAATCTGTGCTTGATTCTGGAAATAAGAACTTTATTCCGCGAAAATTTTTATTGTCCTATTCACCCCCTCTAGGACTTGTTCACTTGCACTTTCATTTTGGAGTATCAATAGGATCGATCTTAGGCGTATCAATGGGATCCAAGTTCTTAATCAGTCAGTACAATTCCTTTGAAAGTTATTCACTACTTTGATCCGAAATCAGGCCAAGTCTCTAACATGGGCTAGACTTTAGATACTAAGGAATGGGACCATTCAAAATGTTCCAATAGAGATCCAAAATCAAATTCTCTAAAAAATGTCCTGAAAAGAAAAAAGAACCATTTATATTATTGAACTCAATCAAATCTATGGTGAAAATATATATTCAAGATTTTATTTTTAAAAAAATGAAATAAACAATTGATTATTACAATACTAGAACACCAAACCATGGGTGTGATTATAATTGCCCAATATAACTCAAAAGACTAACTTGTAAGTTGGGCAAGAAATGATTTTTTAAATGAAAATGCTCATTTATGTGTGTGCAACTTGCGTGCACAACTGAGAAAAATACTTCTGCTCACACTCATTAAAATCGTCCCTAACATGTGGTCAATTGCCTACCATTCTGGATGGGCATTAATTTTTTATATTGTTAGAGTCTTATATCAATTTTATACAACAACGTGGAATGATATTTTAAGTCCAGAGATTCTCCCACTTAATAGGCTAGTGGTCTTTTGGATTAGGCTCTTCTTTTATACTTGAGTCCTAGTGTTGATGCTTTCATTTAGAGTTGGTGCAACCATGAAAGAGACACTTACAAAAAAAATGATTTTTCACAGTAGTTAAAATATATTTTTGACAGGGCTTCCAAGCATTATCTATTTAACTGTTACAATAAATTGCTTCGTCTTTTACAACAGTCAATGAAACCCTGTCTATAATTGATTAAAGACAGCGCTTAGGTCTTTGAGTTTTGTCTATGTATGCTTTTCATAAGTGTCATATTTTATTAAAGATAGGGCATGTACATTTAACAGCTGCCTTTTATGTACCTTACATAACGGTTATAGAAGGACTGCTTCCTAAAATCACTAAATTGCTTATATACGTATATATTTTTAAATACAGAATATATTATATTTTACAATCCCTTGCAATAGCAGTCAATAATACATGGAATAAAAGTTTATACAACGGTCTTGACAACAAATGTCATTTATCTTGGAAAGAGAAATACATACAAAATAAGAGGAATACTCCAACAATGGAAATGACTGTAAACACTCTTTTAATTGTTGTCCACAAGATATAGGTTTTGATTCATCAGTTGTTGGATTGATATCTCATGCAAGGACACAGCCAAAGGTGGCTTTGAAATTGAAAGTTGCTGAGACACTTGCTGCATTGATGGTCGGAGCTTTGGTGTGTATTGCACACAAGCTAACGCTATTGTTGTCACAAGAATCACATCGTGTGTTTCCCTTTGGAGTATAGGAAGACCAAGACGTTGATCTATCACATCTTTTAGCTTCATTTCCAGGGCACTAGGCTTTGATAACATAGAAATTAGCTCTCCCGGATGCTTTCCCATTATGGTTTCTAATGCCACAACTCCGAAGCTATAAATATCACATTTCTCTGTGACAGTCAATGTGTACGCAAGTTCTGTATTGATCCAATAAATTAAATTTATCAGACAAATCAATTCTATATTGGTAAATTAAGTAGATTTTGTAGTGAAATTAATCAAAACGTACCAGGGGCAACATATCCGTAGGTGCCGACTAATAGAGTTTGATTGGAAGAGTCCGGATCAAGGAATCTAGCTGTACCAAAGTCAGACACAAAGGCTTCCATTTCTGAGTTCAACAAAACATTGTTACTTGTGATGTCTCTATGAACAATGGTTGGGGTGCAATCATGATGTAGGTAAGCCAAAGCACGTGTTACTCCTTTGATGATATTCACCCTCTTACCCCAATTCAACTCTTGAGCTTCAGCATCATTGCTCAAGGCACAAAATAGACTTCCTTTGTCCATGTATTCATAGATCAAAAAGTTACACCTCTTGTGCAAACAAAAGCCATGAAGCTTCACAATGTTTCGGTGACAAATTTCTGTCAGCATCTTGACCTCATTGTGAAAACTCTCAGTAAACCTTGGATTTTGAGATTCTTCCGTATGGAGTTTCTTTAGTGCAACAATTCTGCCTGTGGGTAGCTTTGCTCTGTAGACACTACCATAACCTCAGTGCCAATGCAATACTTGATATCAAAATCCTCTGTTGCTTCAATGATATCTTCAAATGCAATTTTACCATCAAAGTTCCATATGGAGAACAAGTCTCCATTCTTTGTCATTACTTTCACAAATTTGGCTTTCTTTGGAAAATATCGACAAACCAGAAAACATCCGACAAATAGAATTGCATAGAAAGTGAGGGGAAGAATAATCGCAAATAGAATTGAACTAGGTGGGTTTTTAGAAGTTGGGCCATCACAATTAACATTTCCCCATTGGCCCGTTAACCCTTTATTACTTTCGAAACTATCTTGAGAAAATTTGCAATGAAGTTCTTTTGGGAGATAACCACTAAGAGAATTATGTGACAAGTTGATATGACTTAATATGCCAAGTCCACTTGGTATGTTCCCGACAAGATTATTGTAGCTGAGATCCAGATCTCGCAATTTAAGGTGTGCTGATAAATCACCTAACTCAGATGGTATCTCTCCATTGATTCTGTTATGGCTAAGTGATAAATATTCTAGATTTGTTAGAGTTCCTATGGATGAGGGAATTGGGCCAGTGAGGTTGTTATTTGAAAGACTTAGAGTGACCAAATTATTGAGGTTTCCTACTTCGAATTGAATGGAACCATTTATATGGTTTGAGTCAAGGGACATAACTTCCAAACTAGTTAGAGCATACAAAGACGGCGGAATTGACCCGTGGAGAAGATTTCCACCAAGATCGAAAACAATCAAACTCGTTAAATTTGCTAAATATGAGGGTATTGAACCATTGATTTTGTTGGAGCCAAGGAAAAGATATTCTAATCTTGTTAGTTCTCCTATGGTTGGGGGAACTGGGCCACTGAGGATATTATTAGAAAGGTTCAGAGTAACTAAATTTTCTAAGCTCCTTAGTTCCCAAGGTATAAAACCTTTGATGCAGTTTGACCCAAGAGACAAATCTGTCAAATATTTCAAATTTCCCAAAGAGGATGGAATTTGACCACTGAGATGGTTTTCACCTAGGTATATGTTTGTTAGGTTCCTTAACGTTCCCAGTTTGGGAGGTATTGGACCAATCAACTTATTCCAACTAAGATCTAACCACACTAAATTCTTTAAATTCATTGTTTCTAGAAGAATAGGACCACTTAGATTGTTGGAACTCAAATCCAAGGTCAACAAATTTATTAATTTTCCCAGTTCGGGACATATGAAACCGCAGAATTGATTGTGAGAAAGATGAAGCTCTTGAAGATGAGTGAGATTAGAGAAAGTTTTAGGGATCTCACCTGTTATTTGGTTAGAGTCGAGGAATAGATGGGTGAGAGTGATGATATGGCTCAATTCCGACGGAATGCCACTTATATGATTATGAGAAACATCAAGGAAGGTAAGCTGAGAAAGGTTGGCAAGTGTGATTGGTAGGGCACCGATGAGGTCGTTGTTGGATAGGACAAGATGTGTGAGTTTCTCAAAGGTACCAATATGGGCAGGAATGCCTCCACTTATATGATTATGAGAAACATCAAGCATGGTTAGTTGAGAAAGGTTCACAAGTGCTCTAGGTAGGGCTCCGGTGAGGTCGTTCATTGATAGGACAAGTTGTGTGAGTTTCCTAAGAGTAACTATCTGGGTAGGAATGCAACCACTTATATGATTATGAGAAACATCAAGCATGGTTAGTTGAGAAAGGTTGGCAAGTGTGCTAGGCAGGGCACCAGTGAGAACGTTGTTTGATAGGTTAAGGAGCGTAAGCTTCCTAAGAGTACCTATTTGGGAAGGAATGCTTCCCTCTAGTTCCATTCCAGAAAGACTCAGATGGACTAAATTAGGAAATGCTGCAAAGTTGATATCCCTTAAACTAGTTCCCGCCCATTGTGTAACATACCCAGGAAATGGCGAATAAAATGGTACCCAAGAAATCTTTGTAATGCTTCCAGCCTCATTGCATTTAATACCTTTCCAAATGCAACGGTTTGAGATATTGATATCACAACTGCAGTAACTCTTGCTCTGAAGCAAAGCAAGCAAAGCATTTGCCTCGTCGTTGATGGATGAGAAATTTGAGTTTTCTGTAGTAACATTTTGGAACATGGTGGTTTCGCGTGATAGTAATACTACCATTACCAAAATGACGATGGTTTTGGTGAATGCCATTTGTTCTAACTAAAGATTACAGTTGATGCTCACTTGTGTTTATGCAGTGACTTGTTATGCTTCAAGTGAGACTTTTATAATAATATGATATGATATGAAGAATGGTATTCTGCCGTTTCATCTAAATTCTTAGTCAGTCAATGAAAATAATATAAATATCAATCACTACTTTTTTTTTCCCCAACATCAATCTTTCCCTCTTAAAACATGTCATCATGATAAAGACAGTAATGAAAGTAGGAAAATCATTTGATTTTGGCTACTAAAACTAAAATATATGAAAATGGTATCAAGAATCTGAAATCATATTAGTGTTTTTGATATATAGAATCAATTAACAATTGGAAAAGCACGTATAGATGCTAAAAGTTGAGCCTGGAGACTCCCAGCTTCTGTACCACAAAATTGATAAGAGGGTTACCTTTAAGCTATGTGTCTATTTAGCTTTCTCTATATGGTTGTTGTAAGTAAACTTTTCTTACTTTGCTTTGTATATACGTACCATGTTTAGTAAGAAATAAGCACAGCGTTATAATTTGAGAATTATAATTGTGAAAGCAAGACCAAGAAATTCCTATGATAATGAAATTACAAAAACATTTATGTTACCCAAATATTAACTAAATTTTCATTGACTTTTCTTTTTTAATGTGATATCATAGAAAATTTTTGGTATAAACATTACATTTTTTTTCTCATTCTTTTTATGTAAGTTAGGTTCTACTATAGATAAACGGATAGCCTTTTAATGAAGTAAATATTACCTCTCATTAACTTCTTCAATTGTTACTCATCTTTATTTTACTTTCTTAATCATAATAAGGATATCCATAATAATGATATTTAATATGCATATTCTACTTTACATGAAACTGTGATCATTTTTTTTTTTTTATGGAACATGAAACTATAATAATTAGTTTTATAAAAACTATTTTACCTTCTTAATCATACTAAAGTTGAGCAAAAATAAAAATGAGATTTTATAATAACTAATTTAAAATACAAAATATTGTGTGATTAAATTTATGGAATTGAATGATAATTGGATAAAATATGTTGTATATGTTCTTAGTTCGATTTTTTTTTTTCGAAGATTTTCTCCCCCTACAATATGAGAAACTTCTTTTGAAATTTCCACTAGAATTTCATGGCTAAAGAACAGTTCTCCTAGAATTTCATATATGTATAATTTGTGAGTTGTAACTTCATTGTAATACGGATGGTATAAATAGTCAAGGTCAATGGAATCTGATGAGCAGTGGTCTGCCGTTTCATCCAAGTTCTTAGTCAGTCAATGCAACTACTATGAATGACAACCACTGCTTTATTCCAACATCAAGCTATCTCTCTCAGAAAAACTCATCGTGAAAAAGACAGTAACTAAAGATTTGTTTATGAATTTTGATTTTTTGTTTTTTGAGGTGAACATTGGTACACTTATTTAACATACTAAATTTCAAAAATATTTTTAAAATTTTCTTTCATGTATATTTATTCCAAAAAATTTAAAATGTATATTTAACCTTTTAAGTTTTTAAAATGTGCATATCACCCTCAAATCTAACTTCTGTTAAAATTTAACAGAAAAATACATATGCATCCCATTGTTTCTATATTAATCTTTTTATTGAGACAAAAAAATAACATCTGGTGAAAATAGAAAAATTGGTAAGATAGAGATGATTTTTTTTGTTAAATTTTTAATAACAGTTCACATTTTAAAAGTAACGTATACATTTTAAAAGTTTAAATGGTTAAGTACATGTTTAAAAAATTTTAGAGATAAAGTATACATGAAACAAAATTTAAGTAGTATTTTTGAATTTTTTCCTATTTAATAACTTCCTGACAATTAGACTTCTACAGAAACAAGACAATATAATACGCATATATTTGCATGGTAACAAGAATCTGGCATCTTATTATGTTTCAAGCTCTGCTGCTATTTTGCTTTAAATAAATGGTTATTGTATGTAAATTCTTGTTATTTTGCTTCCTGTATACTTATCATATTTAGCTATAAAAAAGAATAACTCTAGTTCCGGAACTAATTTTCCAATTTTGCATCTCTATAGCACCAATTAATTTGAAGAGAATCATATGTTCATTAAATTAGTTAAATTAGCATTGTAGAAACACCAAATAAGGAGAGAAACTAACTTAAATTATCTAATTCCTCAGGTTACAAACAAAATATTTAAAAGGTAATAGTCGAAGAAACCTCAATTAAAACTTTGTGTGATTATTACTTATTCTCAAAATTTTTTAAACATATGCTTAACTCCCTTAAATATTAAAAAGTACACATTATCACCAAATTTGATATTTTCGAAACTCAGTGAAAGTATTTATCCAAGATGCTATTTCTTCGAAAGTAAAACCAGACGAATACAAGAAAACAATATCCCCTATCATGAAATTATACCAATCTTTGAAAATAGGGAAAAGGAAAAAAAGAAAAAGGCAACAATATCATAAACCAACGTACAAGAATTAGGCCTGGTTATAATTGAAAAAAATAATTCAAAGACTTTAACTTGCACGAAGGGCAGGAAAAGATTGTGGAAATGGCAAAAAAAAAAAATTGGTCATATGTAATTGAACTGAAAATAATTTTGTTCACACTCATAAAATGGACCCAAACTTGTGGTCCATGCATGTAATTGCCTCCATGAACTTATAATAATTATGTCTTGTTTTCCATGACCTGCATCGAACTTTGCTTCAAGTCAGTCTTGGTCTCTCGCGTGTATGGTCAATGTCAGTACCTCTTTTTCTTATTGTCATAATAAACAAATGTTCATGACATTAGACACCTAAACTATGGCAACAGATCTTACAAACTTATTAGTACGGCTTAAGAATGTTTGACTTAAGTTTTAATTTATATATATGTAAAAAATATTTTTAAAAGAGTTTTATTTTTATTTAAATTTTTTAAATAATTCAAACTGAATTAATTATAAATTGAAAGATCTAATGACAGGTTCGAACTTAGAAATACAAATTCTCAAAACAAGAAAACCTTCCAAATTATTATAATTGTAAAGGTAAGAGAGAATCCAAAAAGCTCACAAGATAAAGATAAAGAAATCACTGAAATATTCATGTCCGTGTTGTTAAAGCACAATGGGAAATCTTTTGATATAGTAATCATTACCTTCCATGAAAGTATGTTAATGGTTTTAATATTAACATGAAATCGAGACATTATTATAATGAATTAAAAATTATAAATCAAAATAAAGAAATTGGTGGAAATTTTTTCATTAAATCATAATTTACACAAGCCATGTTCTAAAAGCATATTTCAATGAAAGTATCCCATATACATTTTTTTTTTTTAATGTGATGTCATTGAATTTTTTTTGTATAAACATTATATTTTTTTTTCTCTTTCTTTTTGCCTAAGTTGGGTTCTATTATAGATAAACGGGTAGCCTTTTTAATAAAGTAAATATTACCTCTCTCAAATTGTTACTCATCTCTATTTTACCTTCTTAATCATAATAAGGATATCCATACTAATGATTTTCGATATGCATATTTTACTTTACATGAAACTGTTATCATTTTTACGGAACATGAAACTATGATAATTAGTTTTATAAAAGTACTTTACCTTCTTAATCATAGTAAAGTTGAACAAAAATAAAATTGAGATTTTATAATAACTAATTTAAAATACAAAATATTGTGTGATTAAATTTCTAGAATTGAATAATAATTGGATAAACTATGTTCTATATGTTCTTAGTTTGATATTGTTTTTTTCAAAGATTTTGTCCCCATACAATATGAGAAACTTCTTTTGAAATTTCCATTAGAACTTCATAACTAAAGAACAGTTCTCCTAGAATTTCATACATGTATAATTTGTGAGTTGCAACTTTATTGTAATAGGCATAATATAAATAGTCAAGGTCAATGGAATCTAATGAGCAGTGTTTTGCCGTTTCATCCAAGTTCTTAGTCAGTCAATGCAACTACTATGAATGACAACCACTGCTTTATTCCGACATCAAACTGTCTCTCTCATAACAACTCATCATGAAAAAGACAATCATTAAAGAATTTTTTTTATGAATTTTGATTTTTTTTTTGAGGTAAACATTGATATAGTTATTTAACATACTAAACTTTAAAAATATTTCTTAAATTTTATATTACGTGTATTTTGTCTTAAAATTTTAAAATGTATACTTAACACTTAAAAAGAAAATAAAAGAGAAGTAGGAAAATCAAATTTTGAATTTTCTGTTTATCATTCCAACTTGAGTAGAGTCTTTAGACTGCTTTGTTTAAAAGATTTTTGTGGTAGTTCGGAGTTTTAATACTATGCCCTCCTACTATGTAGTGCAAAAATATAGCAAGAACCATTAGATTAATTGGTTTGGAGTTAGTATAATTTAACTAGAGGTCTCAAATTTGATCCCTAGGAATGAATCTATATTAAAACTTAATAGAAAAAGCTTTGTCACCATTCTAGTTCTACTTGGCTTTACTCGGATTATTCATATAAAAAAATATATAGTGAGAAATTTAATTAAAGAAATGGATCATAAATATGCGTGGGTAAATGAATATTTTTGTTCAAATTTTGCAAATATTATTTTGTTTATAGTATGGACGATTTAATTTGCAAGAAATGTGACTAGTTTTTCTTTTTATTTTCAATAGAAGAAATGTGATTCAACACTTAAAGTGTATTTATAAAATATGAAAGAAAATATTTATATCATTTATTAATATTTACAGATATCATTCCATATAATTAAAATATGCCCGTGAAAAGCACCGGACATTATCTAGTTAAGAATATTAAAGACTTGTTAGGTTGCCCAAGTTCTACGATAAGCATGATAGTCAATAATACTAAAAGAGAGAAATTATTTAGAAAATGACTCTAATGCATGTTTATGACTGATGGTCTCTACTTTGACATATAATTTGCAGTTTCCTATAATTTGTAAGTCTGTCAGTCAAACCTCAATTTTATTGTTATTTCATAGTTTTTCTAATAAAAGATAAGAATGATTTAAAGATGAGAGGTACAATTAGATTCAAATCTTCAAAGATCATGCAATGAGATCGCAAGAGTTGTATTCTATCGTATCATCTAAGTTCTTGGTCAGTCAATGTAAATAAAACATCAACCTTCCTCTTTCGTAATAATTCATTGTGATAATGAAAGTAACGTGAAGTGGACGGAAATTTTGATTTAGGGTATATATATATATATATATATATATATATATATATATATATTTTTTCATGTTCAATGCACCAAATATTTTTTACAGATTTATTTCTTGGAATTATTTCAATTATTAGTGCAGAAGCATCGAGAAAGGAGAGCAACTTATATATGAAGAAACGAATACTCCAAATATTCAAGGTGCAATTTCTTGAAGAGAGAAACCAAACATTTCATTGAATCGTTATTACAATACTAGAGAATAATATCCCTTAGCTTGAAATTATCCAATTTTTTAAATTATAAAACAAGAAAACAATATCATAAACCAATGTACAAGAACTATGTGTGGTTATAATTTGCCAATATCACTCAAAGATTCTAACTTTACTATGGGCAGGAATTGGATGATGCTTATATGTGAAAATGACAAAGTAATTCCGTTAATACTAATAAAATGGTCCCGAACTTGCGGTCCATTTCCTTGCTCTCTTGCTTTAGTCAATGTATGTATTATTTGGATTTGAGTTTTCTGCATTCAGCCCCTTTGCAGTTAGCACAGTCACGATCCAACTGCTGCAATCAGCCCTCAGCAACCCGAACCCATCCCAGCCGTCGACGCCAAGACCAAAGGGACAAGGCTCATTAAACAAATGCTCGGTAATTCGACGGCTGGGATGGGTTCGGGGTGCTGAGGGTTGATCGCAGCTGTTGGATCGTGACTGCAGAAAATCCAAATTCGTATTATTTAAGCATAATCACCAAAACAGAGTGCTCATTCGGTATATGGAATGTTGATTTTATTACATTCCCAACTTTGTCCAATTAGCTTCTCAATGTTCCATTTCAAAAATAAAAACAAAACATATTTTTCCCAATTTGTTGTACACATATATGTGTTAGAAATTCTATCAGCAGAATATTGTAAAATTATCACAACTATAAAGTATTGATAGGTAGTTCTCCTACCAAAATTTTCTCGACGAGCATGGAAATCAATATTCTACTTTATGCTAACTTGATTCTTAATTTCGCTACATATGCAACTAGTCAAGTCTAGAAGTACCCACAGGGAAATTTTCCGTTCTGCAGAGTTTTGGACCCTCAATCTTTACTTAGAAATTATCATAAAGGACGCATCTTCGACAAAAAGTTTTCCTTTTCATAAAACTCATGGCAATTTTAGAAGTTTTATTGGCACTAAAAGGTATTTATTTTAGTGGTAA
Organism: Bauhinia variegata; assembly: GCA_022379115.2. NCBI lineage: Eukaryota > Viridiplantae > Streptophyta > Magnoliopsida > Fabales > Fabaceae > Bauhinia > Bauhinia variegata. The sequence continues at coordinate 12,447,276 of CM039427.1, read as the reverse complement.
GGAGTTAAGTTTATTTAAATACATTGACTTATGTTTTAATTCATATATATGCAAAAAATGTTTTTAGAGAGCTCTACTCTTATTTAAGTCATCCACTTAACTTAAATAAAACTGCTTAGAATATATTTGTTACTAAACTAATCAAACATGTTGCAGATCATTGCTGGTGCCAAGCTAACGATTTATTTGTTACTGGCCCAGTGGGTCTATTAGCAGCAACCTCAAGGACAGAACAAGACCTAATTGATGAAGGCAAAGTGAAAAAAGTGCAATAGCGATTCAAAAATGAAATGTCATATTTAATCACTTGAACATTTTCTGGATTGTTCATGAACTTATATCTTATTTATATCATGGACAAGGACTCAAGGCAGGACATTTTTTTCCATGTTCTCCTTCGAATTTCTTTCATGTCAATCTTGTTTTCTTTCTCGAAAAATCAATGTTTGTATCGCTTTTTGCATGGTTATAATGATTAAAAAAAAATACAAGGACATAGAATAAACAAATTATATTTGCAAGGGCATGATCCAACAAATTCATTAGATAATGACAATAGTAATGAAAAAACATTAATGCTTTTACGTTAAAAAAAAATCTCATCAGATAATGGAATAATAAATAAAAGGTTTATGTTTGGATAACAACATTAATTTAATTAAATTATCATTTTTTTTAGGGGAATTAACATTTAAGTGTGTAAACGTTGCTTTTTTAGGGTAAGTTTTATTCTTAGAGAAAATTTTACGTTAAGAAGATGGTATCGCAAGTGAAGGTAAACCAATATTGGTAAGTTGTTGGAAAGACTTTCAAAATTAAGACAATCTCACTACCATATGTGTAGCTTTAATGGGATAGAATAGAATATGTTAGTTTGGTACCGAAATAATTTGAGAATACTAAAGTGTAATTCAATTAAAAGAAAAGAAAAAGGAGAAAATCAAAGACTTCTTGCCAATCATTGTGTAACAGGTAGAGCTAGGAGTTAGATAGAAATTGGCCGAAATTAATTTAAAAATCCAGGGCATAATGTTAATTTACATAAATTTTAGAGGAAAATATATAATTACTATAGTACTTATAAAGTAAAATATACAACTTAGACTGAGCTTTTGGCAGAGTTTTGACATTATTCAAAAGATAATATTAAGAATATTTGATTTCTGTATTGTCCATTAACTTATATCATATTTCTGTCAAAGAAGGGCTTCATTTTCTATGTTCTGCTTCAAATTAGTCCTTGATCTCTTTCTTGTATATCAATGCCACTACCCCTCTTTCTCAAGATTACAATAAAAAAAAAGTCTATAAATGTAAATTATAATCGTAAAGGGATGATCTGACAAACTCACAAGAAAATGAAAATCCAAGAAACTAATCAATGTTAACATATATTTAAAATGCAAACATTACTTCTTCTTCTTTTTTCTTATGTTTGGTTGTACGGAAGAACAAATGGTGGTCTTAAACAAAGTAACATTTCTTCAGCCACAAAAAAATGCGCCACTTGGTTTATTTTTCAAATCCATAATAATGATATTCCATATGCATATTCTACTTTACATGAAACTATGATCATTTTATTTTTATGTAACATGAAACTATGATAATTAGTTTTACAAGAACTATTTTACCTTCTTAATCATACTAAAGTTGAGCAAAAATAAAATTGACATTTTATAATAACTAATTTAAAATATAAAATATTGTGTGATTAAATTTCTGGAATGGAATGATAATTGGATAAAATATGTTCTATATGTTCTTAGTTTGATATTTTTTTCAAAGATTTTATCCCCATATAATAAGAGGAACTACCTTTGAAATTTCCACTAGAATTTCTTGGCTAAAGAACAGTTATCATAGAATTTCATATATGTATAATTTATGAGTTGCAACTTCATTGTAATACACATGATATAAATAGTCAAGGTCAATGGAATTTGATGAGCAGTGTTCTGCCGTTTCATCCAAGTTCTTAGTCAGTCAAGGCAGCTACTATGAACATAATGAGCATGTTTGTTAGGGCACATAAAAGTAACCCAAATAGAATCACATCCATTAGATTCGTCCTTTGGCAGAAGCTTCAACTGGTCAAGTTTAGAAGAGTCCCCAAAAGGAAATTTCCCATGCTCGGGAGTGGCATTATTAAGTTGCAATAGTACCGAACAAATTCTCCTAGTTCATAAATTCACTTCTATGCTCAACAATTTTGGACAAGAGAAACTTCCTAGAAAATGACTGTTTCACATAACAAATTTTGCTACTTCTCAGAGGCTCTTGGATCAAATTAATCAAATTCTCTTAAGTCGCTAAGTAGTTTGAAGTCTAGACGCAGCATGATATTCTTTCTACTGCTATATTAATGCAATAATGGTTACAAAAATAATAGTTCAATTTTATATATACAAATATATATATATATATATATATATATATATATATATATATATATATATATATATATATATATATATATATATATATCACTCATGTCAATAAAATGATTTAAACATTTTAGTTTTAAAAATTTACGGTTAAAACAATTGTAACAAATTGGAGAATTTTAATTCTAGACTGACCAAATTAGGGATGCAGTCCAGCTCATGGCATGAAGCCGTGGTAGAGAAGAGGGCTGGTAATAGGAATATAAGGATGTCATATTCAATAAACCATTTTATGTAATAGTAAATTGGAGAGCAAAATTTATAATGGTTGCATGTACATTCCCCCTATTCCACTTCGAAACTCTTCTACACCAATTAAAATAACCATGTTGCATAACACTAATGCACAAACTCATGTTTGGAGTCATTTAATTACTGTTTGCAGATACTGTATACGGCCATTTTGCTATGTATGAAGGCTTCTTTTATTAATGCATTCCAGTATTCACCAAAGAAACGTTCAACTGCTTGTAAATTTCTAATTCATACACAAATGAAACGCATAAGGGTTTAAATAAGAAAAAACTATGATAACTATAGATAGATGGATTCTTTATTAATTAACTGCTGAATGGAGATGTCATTGAAAGGTAGCAGCAATGGTGGCTTGGAAGCGAGAAACTCATTAGCAACATTTTTCATTGATGGCCGAGATATTGGATAGGTACACAGGCAAGACAAAGCAAGTGTCCCACCAAAAACCAAATCTTTAGCATCTCTCGCATTGAAAGGAAGATGGAGACGTGAGTCCAATACACCTTTCAACAGCATACTAGGAGCACCAGAATTTCTCGAAGAGGAAATAAACTCTCCGGGATGCTTTCCCATCATTGTTTCCAAGCCACCACTCAAAAACTATAAACATCACATTTTTCAGTCACACTCAGTGTGTATGCAAGCTATGCGATCAACCATTTAATCAACAAAAACATGTGTTATATTCTAATTCAGTTAAATATAGAATTGGTATTACGAAGGGGAGAAAAAAATTCAGCTGGTGTAATATGTCCAACCATACCAACAAGTAAAGTTCGATTTGAGGAATCAGGATCAAGCATTCTAGCAGTGCTAAAGTCCGAGACAAATGTCTCCAATTCCGAGTTCAACAAAAATTGCTGTTTGATATGTCTCGATGGAGAATTGTGGAGGAACAATCATGATGCATATAAGATAGAGCATTTGCTATTCCTTTGATGATATTCACCCTCTTTCTCCAATTCAACTCCTGACCTTCGTCATCATTGCTCAAAACCCAAAGTAAGCTTCCTCTGTCCATATACTCATAGGCCAGAAACATGCACCTGTTGTGCAAACAATAACCATGAAGCTTGACAATGTTTCTATGACGAATATCAGTCAACATTTTGACCTCATTGCGGAAACTTCTGTCAAAAGATGGCTCTTGAGATTCTAATTGGTGAAGTTTCTTCAGTGCAACAATTTTGCCACTAGGAAGTTGTGCCCTATAGACACTACCATAAGCACCGGTGCCAATGCAGTACTTGATGTCAAAGTCCTCAGTAGCTTGAATAATATCTTCATAGGCGATTTTAACATCATAATTCCATATTGAAAACAAGTCCCCTTTTTTTGTTCTTCTCTTTTCAGATTTGTTTTGCTTCACAACACATTAAAATTCAGCCAGCGCTTTGTCACTAAAATTGTTATAGGTGAGGTCCAAATAACTTCTATTACACAAGTTAGAGGGTATCTCTCCACTAAGCATGTTATGGCTAATGTCAATATAAACAATCTGACCAAAACTTCCAATTTCCGGTGGTATGCTACCAAAGATTTTATTATAAGATAAGTTTAATTCGAACAGAAATTTTTAATTTTTAATTTTAGGATTTATAGGACCACTTATTCGATTTGAAGAGAGATCTAAACTTCTTAAGTTACTAATATATACAAAGATAAGGGAATAGAACCATGGATATTATTTATAGAAAGATCTAGATATTCTAAATTGATTAGTTTCCCTAAAGTAGATGGAAGTGCACTTGTGAGATTGTTGTTCGAAAGGTTTAGATCAGTCAAATTCTTTAAATTTGCAATTTCTCGAGGAATAGGACCATGGAGAAGATTTCCTTTAAGACATAAATATTCTAAATTGCTGAGAGTTGCTATTTCTAAGGGAATGGATCCACTGATGGTGTTAAAACAAACGATCAATTCTCCTAAACTAGATAAATTACCAACGTTAGAAGAAGTTGGTCCAATGAGTTGGTTATCAGAAATGTCTAGATTATTCTCCACGAAGATCTAGACTCTCCAAAGGGGTTAAATTCATTATTTCTACTGGAATGAAACCAGAAATTTTGATGAGACGAAGGGACAAAAGTTTTAAACTAAATAATTTTCCTATGGTTAATGGGATTGGACACATGAGATTATTATTAGAAAATTCTAAGTGGACTAACTTCTTTAAATTTATTATTTCCAAAGGAATGGAACCATTAAATTGGTTTGAATCAAGAACCTAGTACTTCAAATATTTTAAATCACCTAAAGCAGGTGGAATTGGACCTGTGAGTTGGTTGTTCCAAAGGTCTAGCACAGTCAAATTCTTTGATTTTTCTATTTCTTGAGATATCTCACCAAAAAATAAATTTTAAGACATTTGCATATTGATGAGACTAGACAGGAAACCCAAACTAGATGGGATAGATCCAGTGAACTTGTTTGAGCTCAAGTCTTGTTTCACAAGGTTCCTCAAACTTGCTATTTCTTTGGGAATCTGACCAGTGATATTATTGAATGAAATATCAACCATCACAAGGTGAGTGAGGTTTGCAATTGTAGGAGGGAGCTTACCTGGTGACCTAAATACATATCATATTCCGTCAATAGAGGAAGAAACAAAAGAAAGAAAAAATACTTATCACAGTTCAATTCTACTTCCAAGTTGCTTCCATGATCTTGCCTTTAGCGTTCGTTAGTTTTTTATTAGTTTTATCTTTTCTCTACTTATTATGACTGGGAACCGCAAAGAATATAATGTGGATATTTTAAATATTCTATCTTTCTTAATTATATTAATCTATAAATGTATTATACAACTAAGTAATTATATTATTAAATATTGGTTTTTCAGTGGCTAAATTTTCTGAATTTTTCTGATTACACTAAAATCAATGCCAGATCCATTTTAAAAGGGAAATGATGATAGCCTTTGAACAATAAGTATGGTATCAGCCTCCCAGTTTTAAGAGGAATTGTACCAGTAGTAAAGATGTTCTAACATAGATTCAAATTCAAATTGTCCAATCTCTAACCCAAGCATCAAATGTGAGGCACTCAGAAACTTTTATGTTACACATACTAACGATATCCATATTAATGATATTTGATATGTGTAATTTACTTTACATGAAACTATGATCGTTACCTTCTTAATCATATAAAGTTGAGCAAAAATTAAATTGAGTTCTTATAAGGACTATTTTAAAGTACAAAAATTTGTGTGATTAAATTTCCGGAACAGAAAGATAATTTGGACAAACAATGTTGCACACGTTGTTAGTCAATCATTTCAACTTTAAGTAGCTGAAAGCTTATTCTTCAAAGAAACAGTCCTCGTACAATATGAGAAACTTCTTTTGAACTTTTCAGGTAATGCCTCAGCTTTGCCACCTGTCAAAGTACTCCGTTGTGCCTATGAATTTCATAATGAAAATTTAGATCTCCCATTTTGCTGCACACGTTGTTGACTTTCGCAAAAGCAACAAAAGAGTTTAGTAACAACTAACATGAATCATGAAAAGTAGAAAGTACAAAATGAAACAAGACACTATAATTGAGATTGTCGAACAAATCTTCGCAAATTTATCAAGATGATGCTAACTTTGATGTAGATCGATGTTCACATGGAGTTACTATTGTGCAGTGTTTGGTTGGAGGAATTTGGAGTGGAGGGATGAAAGGGAAGGGATTTTTTTTTTTTTTTTTTATACAAAATACCTTGTTTGGTTCAAACTTAGCAGCAAAGTGGAGGGGTTTTTATCTTTAATATTGAGTAGCTATCTATTTTAGTCTTTCATATTTGAAACCCTAATCAATTTGTGATAAAATTTCTTAAATCAAGTTGAGCAAAAATAAAATACAGTTCTCATAAATACTATTATAAAATACAAAAAATCCTGTGGTTAAACTTCCGAAATGGAATGATAATTTGGACCAACCATGTTGTACAAGCTATTAGTTAATCATTTTCACTATGAGTCACTAAAAGCTCTTTTCAAAGAAATTGTCCCCATACAGTATGAGAAACTTCTTTCGACACTTCTAGCTAATATCTAAAGCTTTCAAAGAAACTGTTCCAATCCAATATGAGAAACTTCTTTTAAAATTTCTAGATAATATCTTACTCTGCATTTCTTTACTCTATTTTTTTTTTTGGTCATATATAGAATAACAACATGAGCTTGTAATATTAACTTAAACATTTAAGGAGGGTTGGGTTTGAAGGATCGCATAACATCATATGTTATAACAGAAACAAAAATTTGCAATCCTGGATAGATCTGTTTGCATTTAAAATTTATTCTAATAACAAAGTAGATAAGTTAAATACCTGAAAATTTTGAGGATTAGTCTATAATGAACTTCGAATAGATGAAGTCTCTATATGTATCCACACCGAGAATAAATCCTGCTTTCAACCCTTCGATGATGTCTACGGAATAATCTGAAGAACCTTTCTTCAAGAAAAAAGGTGAAAACAATTTTCTCACACTTGCTCTCATACGGCGTGCCTCAAAGAAAAATTGGTTTTTTTCCTCACCTTCACTTTTTAAAGTGACGTCTGGGAAGGGAGAAAAGAAAACAACTCTTGGCTTTTCAACTCCTTGCTTGGATTGTGTGCACCACACAAGGAAAACCAAAAGACATTTCTTTATATCCCTTTTCTTGGGTGGCGTGTGTGGGAAAAAAATCTAATTTAATTTTTTTATTTTATGAATAAAGAAAATAGAACTATTTTATTTTATTTTGCACAAGAGAGTTTCTAATATCAATTATTTTTCTTGTGCTAGTAGAAAAAATAATGATATGCCAGCTACATTATTTAATTAATTATCTTATAATAAATTAAATAATCCCAAACAGGAAATATATCATTTGTAAGTGTGTGGCCATATAGGTTCATCACTAAGCCGGTGGTAATCAATCTAATCAATTTCCAATCAAGGTTGGTGTTTAGCAACACCCCTTAATGTCCGGATAGTGTGAAGCAACAATCTTACTAAGATGGAACCTAGTTAAGGACAATGTATTATTACCTTTCATCATTACAGCTCTGGATTATCCTAGGGTATGGTTTAATTGTCAAACCCTAATAGATAATCAACTATGTTACATGTCGATCATTAATGATTGGTGAATGACTTAAGAAACTCTTTTCTACATTCATTCAATCGCCCTGGCCAAGGTCTTGATACAACCAATAAGATCAATGACAACATAGAGCTCAAACTCATTACGTAGAGTTGATGGATTCCCTCTTGACTTATCACTAAGAACATATGCACTTAATTATATCCAATGACCATTCAACTAGCATTTTTACACACTAGGTGTCCTGCTTCAAAGCATAACAAGTGACCTATTGATTACTATGATGGTCTCAGGTTAAAGGAAAAATATACATTTAAATCCTTATAAGAACATCCCACTTGACTGTTCATAGGTAATATTAACCATTGGGAATTCTCAGTTTGGTTAGTTCAATGATCATATCTCCATATGCATTATCTATATATGTAACTTAGTGAATGAGATCTACTAATATCCATCCAATGGATACTATTACATATATATTGATCTAACCGGATCATCAAAGTCCTATTTTGCTGATCCCACGATCAAGAACACTTTTAGATTAAACCTTAAAGACTTGACTCTTATTATCATGATCTCCATTATGATGACATTTCTATCAATTTAATCAAGGACTTATCATATTAGGATAAAAACAATAAACATAATATGATAACGAATTATTTGCCAATTTATTAAACAAAGTTGATAATCACAAAACATAAGTGTTCAGTTTATTATATAACGATTGGGTCTTGGGCACAATTCCAACAATCTCCCACTTGACCTAGAGCCAATTAGTCATGAACTTTAACCCTATTTTCCACTTGTGTTTATCAAACTCCTTTGATCCAAGCACTTTAGTGAAGGGATCTGCCGCATTTTCATTTCCTTCAACCTTTTGAATTTGAATGTCCTCACGCTCAATGATTTCTCTAATTAGATGAAACTTCCGTAGAACATGCTTGGATTTTTGGTGTGATCTTGGTTCCTTGGCTTGTGCAATAGCCCAGTATTGTCACACAATAAAGGAACAGCTTCCTTTGTCGAAGGAACCACACCAAGTTCAGTTAAGAACTTTTTCATTCAAACAGCTTCCTTAGCTGCGTCACATGCAGCTATGTATTCTGCTTCAGTAACTGAGTTAGCTACAATAGCTTGCTTAGAACTTTTCCAACTCACTGCTACTCAATTCAAGGTGAAAACATAACCAGAGATAGATTTGCTATCATCCTTATCTGATCCAAAACTAGTATCAGTAAAGCCTATTAGCTTTAATTCACAATCTCCATAGATGAGGAATTAGTCCTTAGTTATTCTCAAGTATGTAAGGATGGTTTTAACCACTTTCCAATATTCCTCGCCTGGGTCACCTTAATACCTACTCGCTACTCCTAGCGCGTAGGCTACATCGGGCCTTGTACATGTCATGGTATATATGATAGCTCCCATTGCATTAGCATATAGGACCCTACTCATGCGTTCTCTTTCTTCTAGGGTTTTAGGACAATCCTCCTTATTAAGACAAATTCCAGTGCCTATTGGTAAATAGCCTTTTTTGCAATTTTCCATGTGATACCTCTTTAAGATAGTATCAATGTACACGGATTGGGAAAGCCCAAACATCTTCCTAGATCTATCTCTATAGATCTTGATTCCAAGAATGTAAGTTGCTTCTCTCAAATCCTTCATGGAGAACTGTTCAGATAGCCAAATTTTTACCTTTTGCATGGCTAGTACATCATTTCCTATTAGCAATATGTCATCTACATATAGCACTAGGAAAATAACTGTGCTCCCACTAACCTTTTTGTACACACATGGCTTCTCTTCACATCTAACAAAATTGAACTTTTCAATTGTAGTATTGAAGCGAATATTCCAACTCCAAGAAGCTTACTTCAATCCATAAATAGATCTCTGTAGCTTACATACTTTATTAGGAGTAGATGGCAATGTGAAACCGTCTGGTTGAGTTATATAGACATCTTCCTTGAGCTCTCCATTAAGGAAAGCTGTTTTCACATCCATTTGCCATATCTTATAATCATAGTATGCAGCTATAGCAAGTAGAATCCGAATAGATTTGAGCATTTCCATAGGGGAAAAAATCTCATCGTAATCAATACCTTCCTTTTGATTATATCCCTTGGCAACCAGATGGGCTTTATAGGTTTCAACCTTTCCGTCTACTCTAATCTTTTTCTTGAACACCCATTTACATCCTATGGGTTTTATATCCTTAGAGGGATCAACCAAAGTCCATACTTTGTTGATTCTCATGGATTCTAACTCAGATTCCATGGCTTTAAGCCACTTCTTATGATCTGGATTTGCCATAGCCTCTTTGACAGTCTTAGGGTCATCGTCAATATGTGGAATATCATCAATATGATTATCCTTGTGATCTTGCACCATTAAATTTAATTTATTTGGTGCACGACGATCCCTAGTAGACCTTCTAAGAGGCTCTTGTATAATAGGTTCTTCCTCTACTTGATCTTGTTGTTGCACTAGTTCCAGGACTGGTTCATTAACCGATTCATTCTCCTCAACAAATGAGGTTGGTACCCTTTGTGTCAATTTCAAGACATCAAGTAAAGGCTGCTCATTATGCATCTGATGCACTTGAGCTTGTGTTGACTCATCGGGATCTTGAATTTCATCAAGATCTATTTCTTCACCATGACTTCCTTCATTAAGGAATTCCCTTTCTAAAAAGGTTGCATTTCTAGCCACAAACACTTTGTGTTCAGAAGGGTGATAGAAATAGTATCCCATAGTTTCCTTGGGATAGCCAACAAATTGACACTTGTCAGATCTCGCTTCAAGCTTGTTTGGCTACAGTCTCTTGACATAAGCTGGGCAACCCCAAACCTTCAAATGTTTTAGGTTAGGCTTACGTCCTTTCCATATCTCATATGGTGTTTTAGTGACTGTTTTAGTGGGAACTTTGTTTAATAAATAGGCAGCGGTTTCTAAAGTATATCCCTATAAGAAAATAAGAAGATCAGTGAACCCCATCATGGATCTCACCATATCCAATAAGGTTCGATTTCTCCTTTCTGAAACACCATTGTGCTGTGGTGTTCCTGGAGAAGTCTACTGAGACAAGATTTCATCTTGCCTTAGATAATCAACAAGAACATCAATAAGATACTCACCGCCACAGTCAGATCTTAGTGCCTTTATACTCTTACCAGTTTATTTTTCAACCTCACTACAAAATTGTTTGAACATTTCAAATGATTCAGACTTATGTTTCATAAGATACACAAATCCCTAGACATGTCATTAGTGAAGGTGATAAAGTAAGAGTATCCACCTTTAGCATGAACTTTCATAGGCCCACATACATTAATATGTATGAGTTCTAGAAGTTCACTAGCTCTCTCTCCAGTTCTAGTAAAAGGAGATTTGGTTATTTTCCCTTTGAGACAAGATTCACAAATTTCATATGATTCATAATCATATTGTCCAAGGCATCCTTCCTTGTGCAATTTGTTTACTCTTTTCTCACCAATGTGACCAAGTTTGCAATGCCAAAGGTAAGTTTGATTTGTCTGGTTACTTCTCTTCTTTTTTTGACTAGAAACATTTATAATTGAATAATCAACTATTTTAGGTAAGATATAAAGACCATATTATAAATAACCATTTGCATATAATTCATCACCATAAAATATAGAACATTGGTTATTCCCAAAAACTGTATGAAAACCACGCTTGTCTAGTGACGAAATGGAAACAATGTTTGAAACAAACTTAGGAACATAATAATAGTCTTCTAACAATAAAGTCTTGCCCGTAGGCATAACAAGAGAAATAGTTCCTACAACTAGGGCTACAACACTTGCAGCATTCCTAACTTGTAGGTTGACTTCTCCCTTCTTCAATCTCTTACTGATCCTTAGACCCTACAACATATTGCAGATTTAAAGCTACTACCAGTATCTAATACCCATTTAGTAGAATCAATAGTTGTTAAAGAAATCATGAAAACATTTTTCATAGATGTCTCACCTTGCTCGTTGTCCTTCAGAGTAGCCAAGTACTCTAGGCAGTTCCTCTTCCAGTGTCCTTTCTTCTTATAGAGGAAACATTCAGCATCCTTCTGGTCAACTTTCTTATCCTTACCCTTGTGTTTGTTCAAAACACCCTTGAGTGCATGAGGATTTTTCTTGGGCTTTTTCTTGCCCTTCCCCTTGCCCTTAGAATAGTTACCAACCAGATTCATAGACACTGATACTTTCACCTTCTCAGATGATGCTACTTGATTTTCATAATCGATCAACAAGTTAAGCATTTCATGAAGATCACAGTCCATCTTGTTCATGTTAAAATTAACAATGAATGGTGAAAAAGTATCAATAAGAGACTGCAAGATCAAATCTTGCACCAGCTCTTTCCCCAGTGAGCACCCTAACTTCTCAAGTTGTTTTATAAGATCAATCATCTTTAGAATATGGGGTCCCACAGGAGATTTGGGTTTCAGTTCAGGCTTGAATAAGGAGTTAGATAACTAGTATCTAGTAGTCCTACTTTGTGACCCATACATCTTCTTAAGATGCTCAATGATCTGTGGTGGGTTCATACCCTCATGCTGCCTCTGGAGTTCAGAACTCATTGATGCCAAAATAATGCACTATGTAGCAGTGTTGTTTTCCAAATATTTCGAATAGGCATCTAATGCATTAACATCTTCTTTTGGGGGTTTCATCCAATGCTGGTTTATCGATCATATCGATAAGTTTCTCGTGCATGAGAACAATTCTTAGATTGCGGTACCAATCATCACAATTGTTACCAACTAGCTTGTTAGCATCAAGAATGCTTCGCAATGAAATAGTAGACATTTTGAGAAATCTAAATAAAAGAAAAAACATCAAACACAAGAACACAATCATATATCATTAAGACATGGACTTTTATCTAAATGATATAAAAAAAAAACTTTAAAACATGAATGAGCCCCCTTGGTTGTCAAGTCATTTCTCATGCATAAATAAAGGGCGGTACATTACCAATTTTACCATATAAAATTCATAGCAGGCTCAATATTATAAGTCCCCTGGTTGTCAGGTCGTTCCTATTAGTATAGTTGAGTTCATCCATTCTTGTGGAGGAGAATTAATTAAACTTATATTCCTTGGTAGTCCAGGCCAAAATATAAAATTAAGTAATTTATCCTTCACACATGCATCATAGGCAATAGATAATATTATTTATCCATAAACTACAAGTCACCTGGTAGTTAGGTCATTCCTTGTAAACAAAAATAAATATCATTATCTACTTGAGTGGAAAAGCCATTTTGATAAAATATCATATATTATATCAATATTAACTCAATAATTTTAAAGGTCAAGATTTCATGTCATTAGAACACTTTTAATAACACTAGTGATCACATCACATGTTACATACAACATTCTCACAGAAACTTATAATGTAAAAATGCATAGAAGTCGCAACAATTACACCAGCATAAAAATTAGAATAAATCATCATACTATTAACATTGAATACATGAAATTCTTATAATTTTCCAATTAAAAAAATTTTAGGATCAAATCCAATTAAAATACTATTATGGAATTTATATGAATATTCAATAATTGATACCAAAAAAAAAAAAAAAACAGCATCTCATCTCCTCTTGATATCATAATTATCATACCTCGTTTGATAACAATTACCAAACAGTGTACTGTTGGCTTCATAAGATGCAATTCATGTTACCAAAATTAATAGTATGATATGAACGCAAAAACTATCTCTGATACCAAGTGAAGGATCGCATAACATCATATGTCGTAGCGGAACAAAAATTTACAATCTTAGATAGATCTGTTTGCGTTTAAAATTTATTCTAATAACAAAGTAGATAAGATTAAATACTTGGAAATTTTGAGGATTAGTCTATTAATGAATTTCAAACAGACGAAGTCTCTATATGTATCCACACAGAGAATAAATCCTGCTTTCAACCCTTTGATGATGGCTATGGAATAATCTGAAGAACCTTTCTTCAAGAAAAAAGATGAAAACAATTTTCTCACACTTACTCTCATATGGCGTGCCTCAAAGAAAAATTGGTTTTTTTTCCTTACCTTCACTTTTTAAAGTGATGTCTGGGCAGGGAGAAAAGAAAACAACTCTTGGCTTTTCAACTTCTTGCTTGGACGGCGTGCACCACACAAGGAAAACCAAAAGACATTTCTTTATATCCCTTTTCTTCGGTGGTGTGCGTGGGAAAAAAAATCTAACTTAATTTTTTTTATTTTATGAATAAAGAAAATAAAACTATTTTATTTTATTTATTTTATTTCACACAAGAGAGTTTCTAATATCAATTATTTTTCTTGTGCTAGCAGAAAAATAATGATATGCCATCTAGATTATTTAATTAATTATCTTATAATAAATTAAATAATCCCAAACAGGAAATATATCACTCGTAAGTGTGTGACCACATAGGTTCATCACTAAGCCGGTGGTAATCAATCTAATCAATTTCCAATCAAGGTTGGCATCTAGCAACACCCATTAACGTCCGGATAGTGTGAAGCAACAGTTTTACTAAGATGGAACCTAGTTAAGGACAATGTATTAGTACCTTCCATCATTACAGCTCAGGATTATCCTAGGATCTGATTTAACTGTCAAACCCTAATAGATAATCAACTATGTTACATGTCAATCATTAATGATTGGTGAATGACTTAAGAAACTCCTTTCTACATTCATTCAATCGCCCTGGCCAAGGTCTTGATACAACCAATAAGATCAATGACAACATAGAGCTCAAACTCATTACGTAGAGTTGATGGATTCTCTCTTGACTTATTACTAATCACATATGCACTTAATTATATCCAATGACCATTCAACTAGCATTTTTACACACTAGGTATCCGGCATCAAAGCATAACAAGTGACCTATTGATTACTATGATGATCTCAGGTCAAAGGAAAAATATACATTTAAATCCTTATGAGAACATCCCACTTGATAGTTCATAGGAAATATTAACCATTGGGAATTATCAGTTTGGTCAGTTCAATGATCATATCTCTATATGCATCATCTATATATGTAACTTAGTGAATGAGATCTACTAATATCCATCCAATGGATACTATTACATATATATTGATCTAATCGGATCATCAAAGTCCTATTTTGAGGATCCCACGATCAAGAACACTTTTAGATTAAACCTTAAAGACTTGACTCTCATTATCATAATCTCCATTATGATGACATGTCTATCAATTTAATCAAGGACTTATCATATTAGGATAAAAGCAATAAACATAATATGATAACAAATCATTTGCCAATTTATTAAACAAAGTTAATAATCAGAAAACATAAATGTTCAATTTATTATATAACAATTGGGTCTTGGGAACAATACCAACAGGGTTTGATTTAAGAATATGAAGCTATAAGAACCTTATCTCTGGGAGTTGCGACCACTTTCTCATTTTTTTTCTGATTCACTCACCAACTTACTAATATTTTGTGTTAATTAAGATTCATTGAACACGAACCAATACTCACACCAGAGTGAAGGACTTAGAAAACATCAACCTTTGAATCAATCCCACTAGAATTTCATAACTAAAGAACAGCTCTACTAGAAATTAGTGATACATAAAAACTAGCCGAAACATAACACAGTAGCTGAACACTAGGTAGTTTCATAAAATTTGCGAGTTGCAACTTCATTGCAATATGCATAGTAACTTTAGAAACTATTTAGGCAGTGTTGCGATATTATTATTATTAGAGTAAATTATACCAATTTCTTTTGTTATTACTTTATTTTTCACTAATTTTTATTTATTTTAAAAACTTACATTTAGACCTCTGTTAACTAACACTATTAAAAAATATTTTCTATAAATAGTTTTTTTTAAAAAAAAATTTGACACGATAATATAATTACTAAAATTACTCCTATGGTAACTTGTCATCCAATAAAATAGTAAATCACGACCTTTTTTCATGTTAAATTTTTTGTGTGTAATACTATATTTTTATTAAAATCATGAAGTATAAATTAAATAAAACATAAATAATAAAAAATTGAAATAAATAAAATATTATTTGATTGTTTTGGTCTCCCGCTATATATAAAAGTTTTATTTTCTTTTTTAATTAGTTAAGTCATCTTATTTATTATTTGCTTCATAAAATAATTTTTTATCCTTTAAAAATTCTCTACTTTTATTTTAGAAAATAGTGAAATAATAAATAATTTTAGATGAATAGATAAATTAAATAATTTTATTTTATTAAATATTTTAAATCTTGGTAAAAATTTTAACAAGTTTTTGGCTATATTTATTATTAAGTAGTCAAACATATATTTATTTGAAGTGTCATAAATTTAAAAGAAATTTCCGAGCCTTTTTCTCAAGCATGTATTGCATTTGGCATTATAGATTTATCAACAATATATTTATTACTAATGATTTGGTTAGTGCAATTATCATAGGTTGGATTCAAGTTTGAATTTTTCAAATTATAAGAGAGGCACGCTTAATTTGAAAATGGAAGGCAAGTAAATGAAAAATAAGATAACTACAAGGGAGGTCAAATTTATCACTCTTGAAGGTATTTAGGATAATCAAGTTTTGTTAACTGTTGACTAACACTTCTATTACTCAACCATTAGAAATTGGATTTAAGTGTAGCATTTTTTTAAATTACAAGGGAGGTAAGTGTAGGTTTTAATAAATGAGAGATAAGTGAAAAATAAAGTAACTACAAGGAAAGTTGGTATAATGTTCTATTATTATTATCATCATCATCATCATCATTATTATCATTATTATTATTATTAAATAGAAATCAAATATTCTTAACTTCTTAGAAGATGACTCCTTCACATTCATGATTGCAATCTCATCCTTGGTCTCTACTTTGACAGCATATAGTTTACCATTTTCCAACATCTGGAAAGAAAATCATAAGTCTTTGGTGAGAAGGACTGAAGTATACGTAGACCTCATTTTAGCGTATTAAAGTGATACAAAACGACACCCCATCACCTAAACGTAGACCATCAAAAATTAAAGGAAGAAAGCTTCTGGTTTCTGAAATATGATGTTGGAATAATTAATCGTAAAATCTACAATCTTTCTACCCAGTAGTTATAATTCTAAGCACAATTTTAAAGCTTGATGAAGTTTGATGTCCTTAAGCTAGCACTGAACTCCGGTTTCTAAGTATCATAATGCGGTTTCCATCAAGCTTTCAACCAGTCATTCCCTAAGAATATATGTTTTACCAATTAAAATCAGTTATAATACATTATACGTTCATTAGAAGCCAACAATTTTTTACCAGAGAAGCTTAGAAATTTTCACATTCAAAATTGGTGTCTCAATCAAACCATATGATTTGCCATTGCCCATAAGTTGTTACTCAATCAAACTTCTTGCAGACAATTTTTGGTGCAATGTCACTATTTACACGCTTCTGATCCAGTGGGGCTAATAGCAACAACTGCAGCAAAGTGAAATTTACGTCAGGACTAAGGAAATATTTACCATAGTGACTTTAACTTATATTATATTTACGTCAAGGCAAAGAAAGGGCATCAATTTCTATGTTCTGCATCAATTTAGTCTTGACCTTTTGCTTGTAGAATCAATGTTAGTACCCTTTTTTCTCATGATTATAATAAACAAATATCTATCAAGGGAAATTATAATCGTGAAGGGAAGATCCAAGAAACTCACAAGAAAAAGAATGAACAAAGATACTTGTGCTTGTAAATTTCTAATTCACATAAAAAAGAATCACATGAGGGATTAAAATGTAAACTACAATCAGTAATCACACTATTAGCTTCATAATCATCAACCATTCTTCACCTACAGAATATGAGCCACTTAGTTTATTTTTCAAAGATTGATTCTTGATTCGGTAACTACTGAATTAAAATGTCATTGAAAGGTAGCAGCAACCGTGCCTTCGAAACAAGAAACTCCTTGACAACATCCTTCATTGTTGGTCGCATTCTGGGATTAGTATGCAGGCAAGACAAAGCAAGTGTCACTACCTGAACCAAATTTTTAAGCCGCCACTCCAAAACTATAAAGATCACATTTTTCAGTCACACTCAGTGTGTATGCAAGCTCTGCAATTAACCATTTAATCAACAAAATAAATGTCAGTATTTTTTTTTTTATTTGCAGTTCTGTCAAATAAGAAATTGATATTACAGTAGGACAAGAAGAGTTCACCTGGTGCAACATATAAAATAGTTCCAACAAGTAGAGTTTGATTTGAGGAATCAGGGTCAAGGATTCTAGCTGTCCCAAGTCTGAGACAAATGCCTCCAATTCTGAGTTCAACAAAACATTGCTACTAGATATATCTCGATGGAGAAATGTGGAAGTACAATCATGATGCATATAAGACAAAGCATTTACTATTCCTTTAATGATATTCACCCTCTTGCTCCAATTCAACTCCCGTGCTTTGTCATCATTGCTCAAAACCCAAATTAAGCTTACTCTGTCCATATACTCATAGACCAGAAACATGCACCTGTTGTGTAAACAAAAGCCATAAAGCTTGACAATGTTTTTATGACGGATTTCTGTCAACATTTTGATCTCATTTCGAAAACTTCTATCAAAAGATGGCTCTTGAGATTCTAATCGGTGGATTTTCTTGAATGCAACAATTTTGCCACTAGGAAGTTGTGCCCTATAGACATTACCATAAGCACCAGTCCCAATGCACCACCTGATGTCGAAGTCCTCAGTTGCTTGAATAATATCTTCATATGCAATTTTACCATCATAGTTCCATATTGAAAACAAGTCCCCATTCTTGGTTTGTCTTTCCTCAGATTCAACTTTTCAACTACACACTGAGAAATGAACCTCGCCCCAATTAGGATGACAAGGAAGCTTGTAACCAAAATAAAGATCTCCACGGATAGTTTTGTTGAGTTGGTTCTAGAACTGGATGGATGATACCAAGAACAAGAATCAAATTCTGCGAGAGCCTTGCTACTGAAATTATTGTTACGTAGATCCAAAACTCTTCTACCAGACAATCTAGTGGGTATCTCTCCACTGAGCTTGTTGTGGTTAATGTCTCCAAGGAAGATTTCCAACTTCCGGTGGTATGCTACCAAAGAGCTTATTATTTGATAAGTTTAGATAAGTTAGCATTTCAAAATTTCCAATTTTTGCATCTAGGAACCATTTATTTGATTTGAAGAGAGATCTAAATGTCGTAAATACATCAAATCATACAAAGATGACAGGATAGGACCCCGCAGATTATTTACACTAAGATCTAGATAATATAAATTACTCAAATTCTCCAATTGCAGAGAAAGAGGATCACGGAGATGATTTCTACTAAGGTCTAGAAATTCCAAATTGGTTAAGTTCCCTAAAGTAGGGGAACTAGATATAGATTGTTGTTGGAAAGTCTCAGGAGAGTTAGCTTATCTAAATTTCCATTTTCTTGAGGAATAGGACCCTGGAGAAAATTTCCTTCAAGAATTACGTCTTCCAAATTGGTCATGTCCCCTATTTCTACAGGCAAAGAACCATTAATTTGGTTTGAACCAAGACGTAGGCAATTCAAGTTTTTCAAATCACCTAACATGGGTGGAAGTGGACCCGTGAGTCTGTTGTATGAAAGGTCAAGCCAAGTCAAGTTCTCTATTTTACCTATTTCTCGAGGTATGTCGTCAATTAAGAAATTACTGGAAAGCTGCATATAGATGAGACTGGACAAAAGGCCAAAACTAGTAGGGATGGATCCACCGAAGTTGTTTGAGCTCCTGTCTAGAGTCAAGAGGTTCTTCAAATTGCCGATTTCTTTTGGAATCAGACCATTGAAGTTGTTTGATCCCAACTTTAGTGTCACAAGGTTCTTCAAATTGTCTATTTCTTCTGGAATCTGGCCACTGATGCTATTAGAAGAAACATCAAGCATCACAAGCTGAGTGAGGCTTGCAATTGCACGGGGAAGCTTATCTGCAATTTTTTTATCGGAAATTTTAGATATCTGAGCTTTATGAATACACTAATATATTCTCAGGGATGCTATATATTAAGCTCTATTTATGGAAACATATGACCAGTCAAATTGTTTTTACTTAGATCAAGGACAACAATTTGGATAAACTTCTCAAATCTGATATATAAACACAAATGCAATTGTGAGAAAGATAAAACTCTTGAAGTTGAGTAAGATTACAGAATGTTCTAGGTATCTCATCTGTGAATTGATTAAAGCCAAGGAACAAGTGGGTCAGACTGATGATATGACTCAATTACAATGGAATGCCACCGCTTATACTATTTTATGGAGACTATTTGCCTCAAAGTACAGCTCTGTCAAGTTCTTTAAAATTCCAATTTCCAAAGGAATGAATCCATGGAACGCGTTTGAGCTAAGTTCAGCGTCACAAGGCTCTTCAAATTGCCTATTTCTTTTGGAATATGACCGTTGATATAATTGAACGAAACATCAAGCAACACAAGTTGATTCAGGTTTGCAATTGTAGCTTACCTGTGAGATTATTATTGGAAATGTTGAGATGGGTGAGCTTTATAAGTGCACCAATATTCTCAGGAATTGCCCCCTGTAGATAGATTCCACTCAGATCTAGGCTGACTAAATTAGGGAATGCAGTCCAGTTCACGGCTTGAAGCTCTGGTAGAGAAGAAAACTGATAATGGTAATTTGAAATAGAAATCTTTATGATGCTTCCAGCATCATTGCACACAATACCATACCACTTGCAACGATGTGAGATGTTATGTCCACTGCTCCACCATTGGCTTTAAAGGAAAGCTCTTTCTTCTTCTTCAAGTTTGGACGAAGAAGAAGATGTTGGCATCGTGCTACTAGTTGTGGTGGCACCTAACAGTGCCACTAACGCAATCAAAATAGATGCAGAGAATGGAAGGGCCAAGAATTGATATGCTCAAATTCAGATGGCTTCCATTGCAATGCTGCTCTAATCCATTATGACCTTAATATATAAATCTAAAGGTCAATAACACAATCAACACGGATCAGTTTAGGTCAACTTTACTGCATTAAAGGTGCATTTGATACACAATACAGAACAATACAAGCAAAACAACACAGCACAAGTAGTTAAGTTACTGAACAACTTCTAGTATTGTTTACTATTTGTTAGTTAATGCAGTGGACCAAAAAAATTTGTACTGTTTACTGTTTGATTAACATAAGTACTGAATAAAATAACATAAAATTTACTGTAATACTCTATGTTATACAATATTTATTATTTTAAAGAAGAAAGATATTGGACAAGATTTTGACATATAAAAAATTCTTATTTTTGGATTTTACAAAATTAGAATTGTAAAAGAAAAAAAAAACTAATCCAGATATTGCATAGGTTCATTTTGCACAATAAAAAAAAATTAATTCTGAATTTTTAAAATATGATACTCTGAAAATCATTAAATTTTGGAAGAAATATTTGCTTTGCATTTTCAGAACTATAATCATTAAAATTTGGTATTGTTGGTCTTTTTTTTTTGTCATTTTGTAGGGAAAAAAACTATTAGTGTGTAAATAGTGAAAGAGGCTTTAATTGATTTTACTTATTGGAAGACCCAACTTATTAAAAGGCTTGGATAGAGGAGGTAGGGTTAAATTTTTCTTTTTAAGTTTTTGTACTGTGGACAAAATTTTTGTCCCCTGATTTTTTGAGGGACAAAAAATAGAAAATTTGTCCAGTACCTTAAAATGTTTTTGTTTAGTACCATTGTCTTTTTTAAAATCAAGTAAAGTATAAAATTTTTTGTCTAGTCCAATCCATCATTTTAAAGCAAATCAAATGGACCCTAAAACAGCTACTTCTTGGGACTTTCCATGAACTTAGCTTTGCTTCTTCTCTAGTTGTTTATTAGTCTACTTCAGATGACCGACAATAATGAATAGTTATTTTTAGTAATTTTCTTATATTACTCTATATACGTAATTTGTAAGAAAGTAGTTATTAATATTTAATTTTGTTTTATTTTTTATATTCTTCCCAAAATAGTGTTATATTCCATTTATTAATATTAATAAAACTTTCATCTAACAACAAATTCTAGAACTCTTAAAAACTTTAGAAATCGTATTGGGGTGTTGTGACATAATTAGCAAGATAAAATTAAGATTTATTAGGTTCTAATTGTAGCAAGGATGCATTAGTTCTAAGATAAGCATGATAATCAATAGTATTAGGGGAGAGAAACTGCTTAAACTTTTTTGATGCACTGTATAAAAATCTGATTATATATCATAGTTATATTATGATTTTTTATCAAATGAGAATTCTTTGTTATGTCAATTTTATGTTAAGGTAGACTATGTGTGGAAAGGGAATGGGAACTCTACGATTTAAAAGGTATGTTTGTTAAAATAATTTTTATTTAATATAAAATTTTATACAAAGTCAATCCGGACCCTGAAAAATGACCCGATCATACCTTTATGATTTATATCTCAATTTTAGTCTATACTTTGACATATAATTTGTTGTTCCCAATAAATTGCAACTCAGTCAATCCTCTTGCAGAATATTATAGATACAAATTTGAAGATGGGATATAGTCAAGGTCATTGTTATCAATGTCACTTTATTCCAACACGAACCATCCTCTATCGTAACAACTCATCATGATATACAAAGAAAAAGTAATGAAACAATGAAGAAAATCGTTACATTTTGCCTATTTTAAATATTTGATAATAAATTTTGATTTTTATTGAGGTAAAATTTTAATACTGATTACACAATTAACAATTACACTATTACTAAAAAATTGAAATAATCTCTTTATATTTATACAACCAAACACACGATGATCTTTTTATGTGAGGAGGTGGCTTGGTGCAGTGGCGTAATCCTAGAGATAATACTAAAAGGCTTGTATTAATACTAAAAAGCTTATATCCTAATATCATTAGACTCTTATATTTAACTCTTATGTTTTATTGTTGTGCTTAACTGACAAATTAACTAATATTTATATCATTGAGGTCTAATTAAAATTGTTTGTATTTCATATTAATTTTCTCATTTTAAGGTCAAATTTACTTGTTATGAAATTTTTATTTTTAGGACCGGACTGAATTGACCTCAATGCAATTGGGAGAGCTTCTATGCTTGGAATTAATTGGAGAAAGACACAAATTCATGAAGTTATGAAGTCTAGAATGGTTGTAATTTATTCATCCTTAAGGGCAAGCTCGTAATTTGGCATAGTTAATAAGGGCATAATTGTAAATCTGCCCAAAAATACATTCCCCCTTTAAGGTCAGATTTTTCCCTCTTCTCCCTCTCATTCACACCCTCCTCTCTCTCACCTAGGTTCAGCTCTTCTCTCTTCTCCTCCATGACTGCCTCCATGCCCAAGAGTGTAGAAGCCTTGTAATCACTTTAGGGAAGCTTGAAGACCACCAAGTAACCCTTAAAAGTCGAATATTATACTTTTTTGATATTTTAGCTCAATGAATATATGATTTTTACTATTGGAATTCATGGCTACTGGTTGCTCTATTTTCTCCAAGATTTTTACCATATTTTAGATGGGTTATTCATGTTTTATGGTGTATTTATGGCTATGATGATTATGGATGGGTTATTCCTTGATTGTTGCTTGAATTTAGAGTGCTTAGGGTTCATGGAAAGTTTAACAATGTTGAGATTAAGGGGTTACGATAATTAATGCTTGTTGATTGCCTATTTTACTCATGGATTATTGTTTAGAACAAGTTTAATCTCTTTAACCATACGCTAAGTGGTGTTTTACTAGGAAATCTAGAGTTTCCTCTCATGCTATAGGGTAATTATATGCTTAATCCCCATTAATTGAGCTCAAATGAAATTCTAGGTTGAGGATAGGGTTGCTAGTGGTTAGAAAGTCCTTAGGTAGATTACATTTCATTAATTGTAGTTTCAACTTACTTTACTTGTTAGTGTGTTACTCGTTAAATTGATTTCCTTGTTATTAAAAACCCCCAAATTTTAACAAAAAAAACTAAAACCTGTACGAGTAGTTCTCCGTAAATACTACTAGTGTTGAAAATCAAAACTTGAAATTTATAATTTGGTTAAGTGGTGACACTATAGGTGTGCGTCATATCCTTTCCTAATTATGACAAAAACAAAAAACTTTCCTTTATGTGGCTATATATATATATAATATATATATATATATATATATATATATTCTCATGTCAAATAAGAATCACTCTATAGTCGGACAATTTTTTTTTAATTTTTCTTGTGCAAAGTACTAATCAAACATGTTGACGGTGATTTGACATGATAAAGTATATGGAGTGATATGCCTATTTTAATGATCATAGGGCCTCGAAAGGGATTAGTTTTTGGTTGTCAATTGAGGTTACTCTTGATGCAACCAAAAAAGTGTGGTAGAATTATCCCTTTCTAAAATCTAAGTTTAAAATATTTGTCCAAGCTTCTATTTTTTAAGAAATAAAACCAAATAATTAATGATTGCAATATATACTAGAAAACACTATCCCTACGCAACAAGTCATATAAATATTTGAAAATAATAATGAAAATTTTAAAATGATAAAAAGGATATGAAGAGAAAATAATAGCAAGAACGGTCTAGGTGTGGTTATAATAGACCAATATCACTTAAACACTCTATCTTGGAAAATGGGGAATGACCGTGGAAATATCAAATGGAAAAGCTCTTATGTGACAACTGAACTGAGAAAAGAATACCGTTAAAACTTCTAAAATGTTCCCAAACTTGCTATAAATTTAAATCTTACCAGTCATTGTAGCATAGGCAGAGCTAGGATTTAAGTAGAATTGGGCGAAATTAATTTAAAAAACATTGTCAAATGTTAATTTTACATAAATTTTAGAGACAAATATATAATTACTAAATAATATTAAACTAAGATTGACAAATTTAGGGACGAGGGGTGCAACAAAAAAATATTTTGAGCATAAAAGTCAACAATTTTTTATGAGGGAAACTTCTTAGAAACTTTCACAATCATAATTGAAGTTGAGTCAAAATAAAATTTTTAGATCTTACAACAATTTATTCAACAGAAAATTTGTAATTTAGAAAAAAGAATGAAATTTGAGGTAAATTTCTGAATCTAAATCATAATTTAGAAATACCATGTCTTATTTAACTGGCCAAAATGCATGTCATGCTTCTCCCTAGTTCACTTATCACTATCAATGTTAATGCATTGCTGCTATAATGATAAATTGATTATTTGATAGAATGGAACTCAACTTTCTAATACTGCATGTTAATTAAGATTCATTGAACCTTAGTCAAAGCTCACTCGTGAGTCTAAGTTGAGGAAAATTAATAATATTTTATTTTTATTATTGGGTCAAGGATGAAGTTGACAGTAGAGTAGTTGAGTATAGTAACAATGAAGATCATTGTGGGAAAGATTTATGTTGCGAGCAGTTAGTCGGGTTGGGTTGGTATGATTCTGAACTAGAAATGATGAATATCCAACAAATGAGAGGGCAGAGGAAAGGTCAGAGGGGAAGGCTTTGACGCTCAAATTAGTGGCAATCTATAAAAGAGGAAAAGAATGAGGGTTTATAAATACATACCATGTTCATTAATAGTGAGGGTTATTTAGATTAGTAACTTGAATAACATTTTCGTAATTATAAGGTAATGGGTCTTAGCTCAGTGGACTGGTTTTTTAGGTTAATTTGTTCATAACAATTAAGATGGCTGAGCTTCTCAACATCACTAACTTGTCCTGATAGTCCAAAATATCTGCTACACTTCCAGCATCATGGCACAGAATTAATTATAGGTTCTGATATTACTCAAACCATCACTTCCAAACCAAAGAACCCCATTGTTCCTTGACTAATTCTGGGGTTAATTATGACTTGTAAATTGCTAATTCATCCAAAAAGGAAACGCACAAGCGATTAAAAAGGTCAATGACAATAAGTACTCACACTATTAGCTACTCTTGGTATGCAGGCAAGAAACAAGAAACTCCATGACAACATCCTTCATTGTTGGTAGAGATCTCGGATTAGTATGCGGGCAAGACAAAGGAGATAACCCCACTGGTGCTACGCCTGGTATCGCGGCAGCCAGCCCAATCTGAATCAGTACATGCTACCAGAGGAAGTGAGGAAGCCTTTGTGAGTGTGATGCCTGTAGTTATAGTTCCCTTTAAATACCTGAGAAGTCTTTTAACAGCTTGCAAATATTTGTCAGCGGGAGCACTCATAAATTGGCATAAATAATTGACTGCATATGTAATATCTAGACGTGTAATCGTACAGTATTGTAAAGCCCCCACTACACTCCTATATGCTTTAGGATCTGTTAGAGGTCTCCCTTCAGCGGCAGAGAGGATGGATGAAGTGAGCATAGAAAAGCCATCGGCTTGGAGTACTGCAGTCCAGTTTTATGCAATAGATCCTATATATATTTGGTCTGAGTCAAATGAATCCCAGTTGAGTTATATGCTCCCTCAACCCCAAGGAAATAGCGGAGAACAGCGAGATCCTTCAAAGCAAACTGATCATTAAAGGATTTCACCAAATGCTGAAGCAAAACATTGTCTTAACCAGTTAGAATTATGTCATTCACGTAAACTAAGGGATAGACAGTATGTCTTGATGTTATTAACCCAAACAGTGAGATACCGAAACAGTGCACTTGAAACCCCACTTGAGAAGTGTTGCTTTCAACTTATTAAACCAGGCTCGTGGTGCCTGTTTTAGGCCTAGAGAGCCTTTTCTAACCTGCAAACACAATGAGAGTGCTGCTTATTTTCAAACCCCTTTGGCTGTTGCATGTAAACCTCTTCCTCAAGTTCCCCAAATGCGTTATTGACATCCAGCTGCCGAGTAGTCCATCCCCTTTATAAGGCAATGCTGAGAATAACACTAATGGAGGCAGGCTTAACAACTAAGGTGAACGTCTCAAAAAAATCTATCCCATATGTTTGAGTGAACCCCTGAGCTACCAGCCAAGCTTTATGCCTCTCAATTGTTCCATCCGGTTTCTATTTGGTCTTGAAAATCCATTTACAGCCTACCACATGCATGAAACTCCTTTGTTATCCCCAGAAACCTCTCCACAAGCACAAATACAACCCAATCACTTACCATCTCACCCTATGAAAACCCTAAGGAAAAAAGAGATTCAAAAGGGTAGAGAGAAGAATATGAGAGAAAGTGTGATCTGTAATTGATGATTTAAAATTTACAGTGGACCTGCATTTTATAGGCTAGGATGAGAGTACAATAGCTTACTGTGGGTCCTCTTGGAAAACAGTCTGTCATTGACTAACTAGCTGAACTAAATACTTCGAGTCTAACTGAATAAACAGTTGTACCTGTGTTATGTTATTACAAAGTTTACCTGGTGCAACATATCCAATAGAGCCAACAAGTAGAGTTAGATTTGAGGAATCAGGATCAAGGATTCTAGCTGTCCCAAAGTCTGAGTCGAATGCCTCTAATTCTGAGTTCAACAAAATATTGCTAGTTGATATATCGATGGAGAATTATAGTAAGTACAATCATGATACATATAAGATAAAGCATTTGCTATTCTATGCATATACTCATACACCAGAAACATGCATCTGTTGAGTAAACAAAAAAGCCATAAAGCTTGACAATGTTTTTATGAGGGATTTCTGTCAAAATGTGGACCCCAATTTCGGAATAGCAAATGGTCAGTTTACCCAACAAAAAAAAAAAAGGAAAACAAGTTACTTAAGTTATACCATTTCCAACCGTTCATTACAGTAAGAGGAGATATGAATGATTTATATTCTGCCAAATAGGATTGGGATTAGATAACGCTAAATTTTTACTTGGGGAAATTAGAAGTCCAAATATGCGATATAACATACTAAAAAAAATGATATATCAATTTAATTGCTCATTACCCAAGGAAACTAAAAGAACATTAAAAAGAATAGCTACCAGGCGGAAACACGTCCAAGGATGATTTTTTAAAAAAAAACAATTAACAAAGCGTTAGTAACATCTTTAAAAGTAACATAGTAAAAACTAGAGATACCAAAGGGAATAAGTAATCCTTTAGGGCGTTACGTATATCCACATGTTTCTTCTTATAAACATAGTATAAGAGGAAATACACAACATAAATAGACACCTAGATAGACAAAAACTGGGCATGGCTACATATTTCCATAGATGAACCACCTAGGAAAGTTGTCCACAACAAAATAGTAGCAATTGGAGACAAGTTCAACATGATAAAACCAGGCTCGCCACCACTGAGGATTTTTGTATAGTACAATTATCACTGCCAACATGGCTGATGTGTAAGACACCACAAAGCTGACATAGAAAAATTGCACATCCATAAAACCATCATTCTCATGTTTATCAATATCATATGGTTGTCGATCCACATTGGAGCAACTATGATTTAATGGTGGTCCACAAAGAAAAGGATTACCCTCGTAACTTCCCTCATCAAAGGTTGTGAATTGATTTTTCGTTTCATGAGTTCTTCCTGATAAGTTGTCATATGCCAAACCAAATAATGCAAGAAAGGTTAACTCTGTCAATTGAGGGGGGATTTCACCTGTCAATTTGTTAAAAGAGGTCTAAACTCTATATGCTTCAAGTTGGAGAATGTAGCTAGTATCTGTCTAGATAGATGGTTGTGAGACAAGTTCATAGATCGAATATTTGTCAGGTTTCCAAGTTCAAGTGGAATATTCCCTTTCAATTCATTATCAGATAAGTCCATTCCAGACATATAAAATAGGTGGTCCCCCTTGTATGTCTCAAATCTCTTCTTTGTTGTGAAGTTTACTTGTTGATCCTCTTTGTAAATTTGTGCTTTATTTTTTATATCTATTGGGATAAAACCTAGCAGAGTTATTGGGATGTATGGCACTGTGGATGAGTCAAAAGAGATATTACCCAAACA
This sequence comes from Bauhinia variegata, assembly GCA_022379115.2. Classification (NCBI taxonomy): domain Eukaryota; kingdom Viridiplantae; phylum Streptophyta; class Magnoliopsida; order Fabales; family Fabaceae; genus Bauhinia; species Bauhinia variegata. The sequence goes on along the minus strand of CM039427.1, from coordinate 12,418,516 downwards.
CTTGGGTATTGAGCCAGAAAGTTTATTATTAGAAAGATCCCAGATTGCTAATTTTCTAAATTTGCACAATTCATTTGGAATCTGGCCCGTTAAGTGATTATCCTTTAAGAAGAGAATGCTTACCTCGGCGTAGTTGCCCATTATATCTTGAAGATGGCCAGTAATGTCATTGTAGCTAAGATCTAATAATATCAAATAAGAGCTCTCGTTGAACATCTTCGTAGTCAAGCCATGAAATTTGTTGTTGCTGAGATGAACATTGTCACAGCCCGAATCCACCGGTATACGCTGGACAATTCACCCCAGGGAATTCACCCCACCAGGTATTGTCCCTTAGTGCCAATATTTGCATTAACATGCTGCAACACTCCTGAACCTGGGACCTAAGGGTTTTGTTGGTTCTTTGACCACGCCTCTTAACCATCTAGACTGTAGCATGTTGATGTGAATATTGGGACTAAGGGACAATACTTGGTGGGGTGAATTCCCTGACCTGTCCAGCGTATACCGGTAGATTCCGAGCTATGACATAAAAAGGTTTGTCACAGCTCGGAATCCACCGGTATATGCTAGACAGGTCGGAGAATCCACCCTGCCAGCTATTGTCCCTTAGTCCTAGTATTCGCATCCACATGCTGCAACACTCCTCGAACCCTAAGGGTTTTGTTGGTTCTTTGACCACGCCTCTTAACCAACTCGGCTGCAGCCCAGATGGTTAAGTGGTGTGGTTAAAGAACCAACAAAACTCTTAGGTCCTGGGTTCGAGGAGTGCTGCAGCATGTGGATGCGAATACTAGGACTAAGGGGCAATACCTGGTGAGGTGGATTCCCCGGCTTGTCTAGCGTATACCAATGGATTCCGGGCTGTGACAAACATAACTTAAATAAAGGCCGAGAGATGGAAGACTTGACAAATTGTTTTCTGAGAGGTCCAAATGCACCAGAGATGGTCGTTCAAAAAACTTATTGGAATTGACCCCTCAAGATTATTATTGGCCACAAGTATTGATTCCACTTGACTTGTACTTCCTAGCACATTTGTTGGAAGCTTTCCCTCAAAAGTTGTTATTGTTTATATCGATTAACACCAACCATGTGCTATTAAAGCAGAGCCCTCAACAGAGCCTGAAAAGTTGTTACCATCCAAAAATAATTCTTTCAAACCATTGAAAGTAGCATTTCCATGAAATTTATTGTTGGATAATGTTAACTTGGTGAGAGAAGATTCACCAAAGGATAGGCTTCTTGGTATTTCTCCAGAAATATTATTTTAAGACAAATCCTATTCAAGTAAGGAACCTATCATCATACCGAATTCATGAGGAAGTAAGTCACTGAATGCATTTCTAGACATGTACAAATACTCCAAATTTGGAAAGATTGAACTAATATTATTCCCTGGGATCTGACCTGTTATGGCATTATGGGATATATCAAAAAGAACGATGTTAGGCAGAGGATAAAATGGAAACTGGATATGACCGGAGAAAGAGCAATTGCTTAGAATAAGAGTTTCCAATTGTGTATTGTTTTCCATCAACCAATTTGGAAACTCTCCTCCAAATTTAGTATCTCTGAGATCTACCAAAGTCAAACCATATTGGTGGACAAGAAAGTTGGGAAAGGACAGAAAACTAGTCTCACATGTAGAAGACAACTGAAACTCTTGTAATTGGAAATTGGGAACCCAATTCTGAAAGGTAGGGTATGGGTGAGGTGTATTTTATTTCCACTGCCATAAATGAACTTAAGGTTTGAATAATTGGCCAAAAATGTTAACGATGCAGTGATATCAAATTGGTTATCACTAAAATCAAGAAATTCTAGTGATGTTAGGCTAGCAAGCGTGAAGGCAGGATTTTCAGTGAAGAAATTGGAGGAAATACCAAGAATTCTAAGAGATGTCAAGTTGGCAAATGATGAGGGTAGTGACCCTTTGAACAAATTATCCTGTAGATACAGCTGTTCCAACTTGTTGAGCTTAGACCAACCTGAAAAGTAAATTATGATTTTAAAATATCAATTAATAAAAATAAGTGTATTTAACTCAAGTAGCAATTAGCCATACCATTATGAGACAAAACGAAATTGGATGTATAACAATGAAACCGCTGATGTTATTTTCACTTAGATCGAGCATCTTTAACTTGGTCAAAGCATATAATTCTGTTAGGGATAGACAACAAAGTGATCATGCTACAAAACATACATTAATAAAAATTTAACGCAACAATGTTTTCTGTCAGTTTATTGAGGCAACAGAAGACAAAATATAAAGAACAGATTAATCCAAAAACAGTACATGAAAGTTATTTAAGCTTGATGTATGAAAATAATATATGCACACCCATAGAATGTGATAAATTTTATTTGATTTAATAAATAAGTACTTGAAGATATTAAAATTGGATGGAGTTAAACAATCTCAGATAACATATCAAGAATTGATTAATTTGTTCATTAGGAGTCATAGGAAAATATTTTATATTACATCCAACAGAGAAGGTCCTATTTGGGTTAGATGTTTTCTATTTTCAGTTTTAGTGAAATGAAAGCCAAAACTCTAAAACATGTTTGGTTTAAAAACTACAAATTGTTTCCAATTAAAACATTTTTAAAATACACTGAACTGTTAAAACAGAAAAAAAAAAAAAAACTTTTTTCCAAAGTTTTAAAAAAGGACTAATGACCATATCAAAAAATAAAAAAGTAAAAGGATTAATGGTCATGTTGAAATTTTATTGAGTTTTATTTAAAAAAAAAAAAGAAAAAGAAAAAGAAATGACCGGTTTATATGGTCAGTAATTTTTAGGTAATAAATAGGAATAAAAACAAGTGAAAAGGAAAATGAAATAGAAAATAAAACAAAAATAGGAAATAAAATATGAAAATAATTTCTAAGCCAAACAGGCCCTAAACCATTGATAACTCTGACCACTGACTCTTCAAAGACTATATATATATATATATAGGTTAAATATGGCTGCATCAAAGACTATAGGCCTCTCAAGGATGATTTACTATCATTAGAATAGCTATTAAGAAAACCAAACATACGTTTGATACAGCATAAACAATGGAAAAGAAAATCATTAAAAAATTCGTACAATGATCATTGGAAATTATATGTGTGAACTAGGGGTGGGCACGGGCCGGGATTTGGGCTGTCTCGGTCCCGTCCCGAAAATACGTTGGGACAAAAATTCCTGTCCCGGTCCCGTCCCGATTTATCTAGTTGTCCCGGCCCGTCCCGTCCCGGTTGTTAAAGTTATGTCCCGAGTCCCGGGTCATGTCCCGAATGTGTCCCGTCCCGATTTGTCCCGGTTTGGCTGCAACTGCATGTTGGGGATAATTTTTCAAGCCTTCTGCAGACTAAAGATATTGTTAGATCAACATAAAGAGCAATTGCACTTGCAGTCTCTATGTCAATGTTCATTCTGATATCCCAAGAGAGCCTACCAGCCTTTGCTCGTTCGCCATGAAGATGATCAGCAGAGAAAGCATAGAAGAAATGCTCTCAGTTCTTGCATATGATTTTACATAACTCATCTTCTTCTGGGCTGATAGATAAAGATGGCAATCAGCATTACAAGCACAGTGACAGCCGAAGCACAAACCCCTGGATAGCAAGAAGTTTCAATGAATAAAAAATTTAACAGAAAACTAGGTAGTGACAAGTAAAATCACAGAACATGAATTCTTACCTACAATCGCTTTATTTTTCACAATAATATGATTTTCTGCAACAGGAAGATAATAGTATAATGTTCAAATATCAGGCAGATTGACAAGTGATGAAGTAAGTACACATATTGTTTTCCATTTCAGACAAAGGTGATAACTTGCTAGAAACAGAAAGTGAAGAAAATGGAGAATCTTGCTACCAAAATTTCCCATTTTGATAAAAGCCCAAGAAAGAAGAAACTAGCAAAATATGTTAGAAACCATTTTCTAAAGTGTTTACCATCTTCACAATTTCTTTTTGCATCAAAAGGTTAGAAATGGAAGATCATACGATTCTGAATCAAGTAAAAATAACTTACATAATGTCAAATATCATGGAACAGACAAATACAAACAAACCAGATATGGCAGTAAACAAGTAAATTGAATTCCATATTTCATTTTTCTAAGCAACATAAATATTCACAAGGGTATACCCCAGTGGTTGAGCACGGGGACTCTATCATGGACCTTCCATAACTCACAAAATCCTTTCCTCTAAAATATTCAACAAGTGGTTCTTGCAGAACAGCCCATCTACCAAATCCTTATGATCTCTCACCTTCTCAACAAACAATTGAAGCACATCTTTCTTAGCATTTTGTTTCTGAAAAAGGGGAAAAAAAATGTCAAGATAATCACATGATAACAGCAACATCATTTAACATGTCAAACAAAAGAGACAAGGAAAAGCAACAACATAACAGGAAAAAAAAAATGTGCATTTAAATATGGCCAGTAAAAAGATCTGGTAAACCTAACAAACCAAGATTAAGGCAACTACCAAATAAGGCAATATAGGCATACCACCATGATTTTCAACTCAAATATCAGTTTCCCGTTTCCATCTTCCCAACATGAATCCATTCAAAAACTGTTCTAGAATTCCAAATGAACCAAATCCAATAAGGCATCTAATATAAGTAAGCTTTTCTAACTTCAATTTCATTGTCAGGTTTGCAATTACACTCCAGCTCCATCAATTAACAACAACATTAAGGTGAGGGAATGGAGTTATTCATATATGCATATAAGCAGAGAGGAAGAGGAAAAGTTCTTCAAACGGGAAAAATAAACAAAGAAATAAATGAAGCAATGAATATAAGATAGGATTATCATTTTTTAAAAGTTTTCTCTGCCTTTAAAGACTATCTCCACAAACCTGTCCAGAAAAATCCATGGAGTGTACGTTGGTAACTTTCTTACTTCTGGAAGCTTGATTGGGAGAACAACATTCTTCATAGGTACTGTTGTATAACCATGGCAGCCAGTGGTGGCCTTTCACGAAGCTGCCAGATCGGAGGAAAGCAAGGTCTCCGATGAAGCATCATAGCCACCCATCGTTTGTAGCGACAAAATAAACCCTAGGTCCCTGACCTTGTTACAGCGTTACTCTGAAACACACAAACAGAGATGTTTCATCGTTCATATGGATGACTGGTGAGGAGGTCGGGACGGGTCGGGCCACTTATGTTGGGCATGCGGGACAACAAACGGGCCGGGACGGGACACCAATGAAAATACACTAGATTGGGCTGGGCCAGGCCGGGACGGGCCCGTTCCGTCCCGACGGAACTAAGTCCCATTCCGTCCCGAGTTTTGTCCGTCCCGATTGTGTCCCGAACTTTTCAGGTCGGGCCGGAACACCGGGACGTCCCGTCCCGTGCCCACCCCTAGTGTGAACCATCGTATAAAACGATTGTTGCAGCAGGTGAAGATAGCAACGAACCATAAATTTACAGGTAAAAATTATTTGGATATGTACCTTGGAGGACAATAAAACTGCTTATATTATTATAGCTTAGATCAAGCACCTACGTCTATGATAATGCTAGAGATGGAAAATGAAGTGACCATGTCAATCATAAGTTTATAACAAGAACATTGGTGATAAGTTAACAAGACATGAAAACATTGAAATGTTGAAAGGCACCAAATAATTTATTTGTCTCACTCTTCACTAATATTTAGAGATCCTTCAAGTCTGTTTCTACTCAGATGAAGCTGCTTCAAACATTTGAGGTCACTAAAGGGGGATACAGTATCATTATGAAGACCGTTATAACTGAGATCAAGGACTTCTAGACTGCTTGGCCATGATACCTCTCATTACCTGCTGAAAACAGTAAGAAGTTTACCAAATGAAAGGAAATAAAAATACAGCTCAATTTTCACATAATGATTTCACTAATTCGAAACAATCATAATAAAACTGTTAATTAAGATTCATTGAACCTCAGCCAACGCTCAGACCTAAGTCTAAGTTAAGGAAAATTAATAATATTTTATTCCTCTGTTATAAGGTCAAGGCTGAATTTGACTGTTGGATATTGTTTTCAGTTAAGCAACCATGAAGATCATTGTGGGAAAGATTTATGTTATTAGCGGTTGGTTGAGCTGGGTTAATATGATTTCGAGCTAGAGGTGATGAATATCCTACAAATGAGAGTGCAGAGATGAGGTTGGTGAGAAGGCTCTAACGCTTAAATTATTGGCAGTCTATAAAAAAGTAAAATTATGGGAGTTCATAAAATATATACCTTGTTCATTAATAACGAAGACTATTTATCCTAATAACTTGAATGACATTCTCGTAATTATATGGCAATAGACCCTTAATAGGACTTAGCCCAGTGGACTGGCTTTTAGGTTAATTTTCCAAGTCAGAAGGTTATAGCAAGTTGAGGTTTTGAACTAAAGATTTATCTTACCATGTTTGTTTATGTGTAACTGGTGATGGTAGCACGACATTCTAGTTTAGTTTGGAATGTACAGGTTCTAAAGGTCCATCACTTAAAGGTTAAAACTAACAGTTCAAGCTTTGACAGAAAAGAGAACAATCAGAACTTCAAACAAAACTCAGACTTCAAAATTTGCAAGAATACAAAACAGGAAATCATGACAAATGATGACCAACCCAAAAAATATAAAATTCAAAAACTAGAATCCCCATTAATCATGAAGTGTTCAAGTCCAATATGTAATAATGAAGAGCAAAATCAAGCAATTTACCCAATACAGAGGATATTAACATCACATTCAAAACTATATAATTCATATACACACTTTTCTGCCGATTTGCAATGAAATATGGAGTCCATTAAAATAGCACAGGCTGTATGCTAGGCCAATTTTTTTTTTTTTTTTCAAGTTTCAACTTGAAAATTCACTAAGAACCAATCACACAACAAATAGCACACTCATAGTTAGTCACATTGAGCATTTGGCATATTTCATACTATATAGTTTTCTGTTTCTTTCTCTCTTCATTTCTTTTCCTTCTCTTGTACCTTAAAGATTTCCTCAAGCACAGAAAACTAACAAGTAAAGAGTATTATGAGTTAATTTGTCTCCAGCTAATCACAGAGAAAAGGGAATAGCACAATAATAGGACAATAAAGGAATTAACATGATAGAAAATTTTAACTATGAGTCCATGGTCGTTCAGTTTGTTTTACAGTTAGTTCATTGGGTTCTCCATTGAAGCTTTATGAACAGTAAATTATTTTTATCTTTGGACAATATATATAATCAATAACCATTGTTAAAGAAGCAGCAGTTTCACACGTCAGCTATAGCATAACTAAGAAGAGTAATAGCGAGGAAGAGGAACTTACAGTATTAAGGAGATTTTATCAGAAGCAATTCCCATTCCAAAAACAAAAGAGATAAATAGAAATTCGAGAAATTTACTTGAGAGTGTAATTATGATAGCAGAACCTGAGGTTATCTGATTCTTGTAGATGTTGTACCACTTCTAAAGCTACAAATACCCATTTTCACACAAACTTTGCTAAATCATCAAAAGAAGATTTTTTTTTTTTTTTTCCAGAGAGAGGTAAGATACTGAATACACACAAAAAAGAGTCGAAACACGGATTTTCACATAATGGACAATTAAAGCTCCATTCCTAATCGACCACTACAACCTTCAAAGAAAATGAAATCCCATATATGAAAAAATGTAATGCATAAAATTATCCAATAAGCACCAGCCTTCGATAATGGTTGAGGAAATCAATGATCCTGCATCCACGATTTGAGAGAAACAAGAAAGACATAGATAAAGAAATCAATGATCTTTGCAAAAATAAAAGAATTACCTGTATGTATATGTAATCACTGTGGTCATTACTATGCTGGTATGTCATCTTCATCTTCAAACAGGCATCATATAAAACTTCCATGACTTTGGAATGTAAAAGTTCTAAAGGTTCATCACTTAAACGTTAAAAGTAACAGTTGAGAGCTAACATCACCTTAACAAAGTGCACAGCTTTTACAGAAAAGAGACCCAAATTTAGAACTTCAAACAAAACTGTCAGACTTCAAAATTTGCAAGCATACACAACGGGAAATCATTTATGGTGACATATTGCATCAATCCCAGCTCAAGAAAGTGGCCATGTTTTCTGACTATAAAAAATTCTAATAAGAAACAAATAATTCAATAAGAAAAATTTCTAGACAAAATAACCAATGAACATAAGATATATATATCTTTCAACAATTAGAGAGATAATAAACCCATCAAAAAACTAAAATAAATTAAAAGGACACACCCATGGGCCCAAATTTTTCATATTTAGAAGCAATCAGCATAGAACTGGTCCAAGTTGGGGTGTTTGGCGATTCGGTTTGAAAAAATTACAAACTGAATATTTATTGTCATGTTTGAAATTTAAAGCATTTTGGTGCAGTTCAGTTCAATTTGAAGACAGTTTGCAGGTTTATGTCAGTTTGTTAAAATTTGTACATTTCTTTTTTGTGTGTGGTTTGGGGTAGTTTGGAGTTAGTTTGGAGGCAGTTCAAATTAGCTAGTTCAGTTTGCTTTGGGGTGGTTTGGTTTGTGTATATTTGAAACCAATTTAAACCATATAATCTACCAACTTATAGAACTTGTAGATGTCTTCAACTTATTCCACAGCAGCAAGCTCATTACCAGCATCAGCTGTGTCAATGTCAACAATCTGCTCCTTTGGTCTGTTAGTACTCTCACCACAGAATGCCTGAAATAGGTTATTGTAAAAGCTGTTACATTTTCTAAACCACAGGCCTCTTAACTTGAGAAGTAGAAAATAAGTGTGTGAGGGTTTTTTATTTTTCTCACAACCTTGGAGATATGAGAAGAGAAGTAAGAGGACGTAATTTCTTCTCAGGGTTTCATTCTTCTTACCTTTTCTTATTCACACACTTGTCTTACTTAACCTCTTCATCTGGCTTCAGTTTAACAGTGAGTTTCTTCTGCGCTGTCTTTGGATCAACATGCCTCTTTGGAGCTGCAGCCCCATCAAAATTCAGGGGACTTCCATACAAGCCAGTTTCTTCATTTTGTTAAAAATGCTAGATGATTAAGTAATTGGGCACAGAAGCTCCTACAAGAACATTAAGATGATTAAATGAAGCAACAATTAAAAAGGCAAAGCAAGACACAGGAAAACAAATAAAAAGGGAGAGATACCTACCTTGTCATGGGGCAGTTAGCCTTCTCAAATACCTCCAACGGTAACCAGATGTCCAATTTCGAATACCTATGAATTTCATATTCCAAATGGTTTCAATTGCCAAAAAAAAAAAAATGCAGAATGAAAAATAAAAACCGTCATCAATGAAAGATATCACTCTGGTATAGTCTCGAAGCCCAGATACCCATTTTCACACAAATTTTGATAAATCCTAAAAAGAAGATTTTTTTCAGAGAGAAGAAAGAGTAGAAACACAATCTCTGTTCCTAATCGACCACTACAACCTTAAAAGAAAATGAAAGTTCCTTCTTCCGATCGGTTCAATTCAGTGACTAAAAATAAATACAGAAAAAAGGAATCAATAAAGAAACAACATTGCTCCGGTATTGATAAAGAGAATCATAATGAAACCGACTATTCTCGAAGCTATGTATCGGATTTCACCCAAACTTTGTAAAATCCTCATAGGAAGATTGTTTCATGGAGAGATAGCATTCTTAACACGCAAGTAAGAACAGAAACACGTATTCAAAGAATGAAAGATTGAAGCCCTATTCGTAATCGACCACAATAACATTAAAAGAAAATAAATCCCATTTACCAGAAAATCTAATACTTACAATTATGCAAGAGGCCCTGGCGTTTGATTTTGGTTGAATAAATATCCTTGCATGCATGATTTGAGAGAAAGGACTTGTGTAAGCTTTTTGATCTCTGCAGAAAAATTAGGAATTGGAGAAAAAAGCGAAAAGATTAGGGCAATGGAGAGAAGGAAATAAGAGTCCGGAGATCAATAGAGACTAACAGAGAACCTTGTGGTCGGAAGAATTGTTTGTAGAAACACGCTGTGCTCCTGGGGTTTTATTTTTATAGTAGTCGATTGCCAACTAGCCGTTGAGTAACCAGTATGACGGAAACGCCTTATTTTGGGGGGACTGCAGAAAGTGATTTCTGCCAACATAGTCTCTTCCTATTCCGCCACAGCGTTTTTTTCTCCCCAGAAGTTTTATTTTCTTTTAAGAAGGAATTAAAATTTTTAAAATTTCAAATACTTAAAATATCACAATTAATCAAATGCGAGGATTCAAAAAAAAAAAAAAAACACACAATTTTAAAATCTTAAATACTTAGAAAAAAGAAATAATTAATCAAATCAGAGAATTCTTTTAAAGTGTTAAATAATTCCATATATAACATTAAAGATAGATGGTATAAATCACATAATATAAAAAGATAAGATGGTATAAAATTCTTTTGAACTCTGTTAAAGGACCAAAAGTCTTGGGATTGTACAAATATGCACAAAATCTTCTAAAACTCAGTCATTGTAAAATAAACATTAAGTCTATTTAGATGTAATCAATTAATATATGCCATGCACTAATGATATTTTATTTTTATTAACATTTTTATTTTATTAACTTTTGATTTAAGCATTTCAGCAGCTCCTTCCAAAATGCCTGAATAATACAGAAAAAGAAAAAGAAAATAAAGAAAGAATGGTGTTATTTTTTGATAATAAACTAAGAGTTTTAAATTAAAAAGTTTTGAATTTAAAATTTTAAAATTATATTTAACGAGAGAAATTTATTATTATTGTTCGGTCCACCTAAAATGTATAAGGTACTTATATTATGATTAGGATTGTGCAAAGAAAAATGCTAGATGTATTCTTATAGTTTTACACTCAATGTATACTCTTCATTTTATATTATTAAATTCAAAAGTGATAAAGATGATGAAATGCCTAATAACATAAGGAAAGGATGGAGAGAGGCTCACTAATAAGGCTGATCAAGAGCAAAAACTTGAGCATGCAAAGGTACAGTGTTAAAGGTTTGAGCAAGTGGAAAAAATCTATAGTAAGCAAACCCAGCAACATAAAATACCAAATAATATTATTAATTATAATCTACCTTGCCTATTGTGTGAAATAGTTTTGAAAAAGTAATTCAAATAATCTAACTTACCATCTACCAAATCTAAATATCTTAAAATTAAATAAGTCATTAATAATTATGTAACAATTTTTAAATTATTCCTTTTCAAACTAGATTAGTCCATACCAAAGTAACAACAATGAATATCAAATGATTATCAATGAAAAAAAAAAAAAGACAAGTTAAATTGTTTAGCAACGAAGAGAAGTTATTAAATGACAGCAAATCAATAAGTCTAAAATAAAATTATATCACATAACATTAAAAGCATAAGTTGCAGAGAATTTGATATGGAAAATTTAACCTTCTTTCCTACAAAGTGAATCTGAATATGTCTTCGCACTCTGGCGTAAAGCAAGAAAAAGAATTTGGCATTGCTCGAGGTCCTAGGGTAGAGTTTTGGTTGAAGTCTGTCCTAGCTAAAGTGCTCGTTCAGACAAGAATATGTACCCAGTATTTCTCTAGCAGCTTCGTCTATATATACCGATTCTTTTGTCTTCTTCGTCTCTCACATCCACCCTTGTGCTTCCATTACCTTTTCCATGATTTCTTGCTTTCTCAAGACCTGATCATTCATTACTCCCTTTGTAGTCATCCACCTTGCAAACCCTAAAGAGGGAATCCTCTCTTTATAACTGTTTGCTGACTCCTCTTCTCTGTCCATCAACATTTAGCATTCTCAAGCTAAAGGGAAAACTCTTAAAAATGAGTAGGCCTCTGATTTTCCAGCTATTTAATTTTATCACTCTCTGTTCTACCGAATTTATTCTTCTGCTGGAATATCAAAATAAATTTTGATTCCGCAGATTTCAGAGATTCATACACAAAAAGACATGGCCAAAAGAAGACCTACACCAAAACTTCGGCAAAACCTGGAAAAGGTAAATATTTAACGGTCTCTTTTGGTTTAGTTTTCACTTATAAAATAAAATGTAGATTGTGGAATTTTTTTAACAATTTCATAAGGTCATTCTTAGGTCTTGGTTTCCCTAATTTCTTTATATATATATATATATATATATATATATCGTATCTTTATTTATTCGGCTGCTATTAAATGATTTTCATGCAACTCCTCCTTGTCAATGAGACACTAATAAAAGATTCGCTGATTCAGACAGTTCTGATGATGACTTTGCATCTCAACTAATTGCTGGGAATGGCAGTTTCAACATCGAGGGATTGAAAGATTTTGCGAGGAAAGTAAATCTCCAACAACGTGGTTCATTATATGCTGTAGTTGCTATAATGGGCCCTCAGGGTAGTGGTACGCATTATTCCACTTTATAAAAGAAAGCCTTAATCATATAAAGGAAAATTGTAAATAATATGAATATATCATGAATGGTTGGTGTAATATTTGATGAGCGAACTCTAAGTCATTATCACAAGCATTCACCAATTGCTGGATATAAACTTATCTTAGTTTTTTCTAACAATTTAAATTTTTGAATTCTAATATCAAAGTCTTTATAACCTCACAGCAAAATATTCAAATCTCTCACTAACACTCTCTTAATAAATTATAATTAAATATAATTTTAACATATAATAAGAGTGAATCTGTGTTCCTTTCTTGTACAAAGGTATATTAGATATGAAACCTACCATAAGTATTTTCTTAATAACTTAAACTTTTAAGTTAAATTAAATTTTTATATTAATTTATTGATGCACTTGAGAGAACTTGATAAGTTTTACAAATGCTTATTTTTAATTGCCTTAAATTATTTTTCCTGGCTTCTACAGGAAAAAGCACATTACTCAATCATTTGTTTGGTACCAACTTCAAGGAGATGAATCATGACAATGGAAGACATGTAATTCTCAAATACAAGAGTCTTATCTATTATGATCAATTGAATAACAACTGGTATTGGGCTTTCAGGTCTCAAACAACTAAAGGGATTTGGTTGGCAAGAAGTCCTGAGATAAAACCTCTCACACTTATGATGGATATGGAGGGTACAGATGGAAGTGAAAGGGGAGAGGTTTGATCTTTGGTGATATTATCTGCCATAAATTCTATATCTAATATTTGACCATAATGACATTTCCATGATTCATTAATTCCATTAGATAAATCGAAATTGATTTCTAGCTGAGATACTGGAGAATGAATATTTAGACTTGGAAAATTAACTATATATTTTCAAGATCTATATATGATTTGATTATGCACAGTGTGCTTATATATATTTTCTCGAGATATTGATTTTCTTTTTTGGTACAACTCGTGATTAATTTTAGCTTACTGCTAAAAGTGAATTGTCTCTAGCATATGAGATAAGAGAATGGGAGACTCTTATACAGTTCAAAAATAAATTATCATTTATTGAAAATTGACAATGACTCAATTGCTCATCAAAAATTGGGTCAGATCATCAAAAATTTAGTAAGAAGAGTTATTTTCTGTAACATGGTAAACTCCGCTTTAGCTTTTTGTCAAAAGAGGAGTCCACATATATAATTATTGAAAATAATATATATCCTATATAAATATTTATTTCAGTTTAAGAAAAAAAGGACTAATCTTTATTAGGATAAATGATGGACATTGACTTAAACCTTTATGAGAATAAATACTTATATTTAGTGTTTAAATAATGTCTCAAATAGAATTTTCTTTTTTTTTCTTTTTTTTTTTTAAAAAAATTCTCTTCAATTATTGAAAATGATGGTATTTCCAATGCCATATTCATCTCTCAAATGGAAGATCACATTACATTAGAAAAAAAAAATGATCACATTAAATTTCAGCCCGGCCCATTGTCAAAGAATTGAAACAGACTCGTAGTTTCAACCCGGCCCATCATTAAAGAAGCAATTTATACATAGCCCGACATAGATTTATTTTTTCCTTTTCCCGCTAAGAAAAAGAAATAGCCGAAGGCGTGGAGAGGGAGTTGGGGGGACGCATTTAACTTTTGTCATTTTTACATACTTACCCTTATAAACATTCTAAATTTGCTGAATTGGCCGGTGAAAATAAAGTCTAGATTCTACAAGGCCACACACTCGCCCTCATCCCATTTTCTCATTCGTTTGATCAAGATCGAATCTCTTCTCCGGAAATTAGATCTGTGATTGCCGTCATTAGCTCTGTGGGAGGCCGAGGGTTTCGAACTTTTCTCGGTTGCTAGAAGCAATCGTAAGGTACTTACCTTACAGTTACATTTCTGCTAGAGCATGATTCTGATTGCTTTTGCCCTCTAATGAATTCTCCATTGTTAATTTTCTTGGTTGCTTACTGTATTAACAATTGCTTATAATCTGTATGCGATAATTGTAAAGATCAAATATCTTGCTAATGTCCCTGTTTGATTTGGGATTATCAGTAAATCACTCTTCTTTTAAACTTGCCGTCGAAAGCAATTGCCCGATCGGAGAAATTGAACATTTTATTTGCAATAGGCACAGTAACTTAATCCTGGGTTTCATCCACTGTGGGAGACTATAAATTAAAAGCTCATCAATAAATATTTAATAAATGTAACAGGTTGCCTTTTACAGATGAGCTATAAGAAAATATTATATTTGGTCCTGAATATTTCCTCATTTCAAATTGACCTCTCTCTTGCCTTTACTTATTTGAGACTTACGTACTTATAATGAACAATGAAACTACATAGAATAAGCATTAACTCACTAGCACGTGAACTTACACTTGTCTAAGTACATAAGCATCAACACCAAGATAGATACATAGAGTAGACATTACTTTTCTCCTGTTAGCTTTGATCATTGAATAGATCTGTCTCAATCAGTTTTGTTTGCTTTTGAATTTTTTGTTATTTTTCAAGTAATGACCAAACTTCTCCAGATGTTTTAGTTTCATTTGTGATTTCTGTTAATTTGTGATGGTAATATAGTCGAGCTTAAATGTACATCCCTTGATAGTAGTGTAATAGTGGGGTCGAGGCTGACGTGGCTACAAACAGGTGAATAACACAATCAACATGGGTCAGCTTAGGTCAATGTTACTGCAGTAAAACATCTACTTTCAGGTAGTTTCCATGAGCTTAACTTTGCTTCTTCTCTAGTTGTTTATTGATATAACTTGCATTTGACAACAAATTCCAGAACTCTTAGAAACTTTAAAAGTCGAGTTGGGGTTTTGTGACATAATTAGAAAGATAAAATTAAGATTTATTAGGTTCCAAGCCTATCAATGACGCACAAGTTTTAGGTTGAGCATGTTAGTCAATAGTAGTAGGGGAAAGAAATTGCTTGGGTCTTGTTTAACACAGCATAAAATTTGATTGTATAAGAGACGGATGCACGTGTATGAGAGTGGGGACCATTATAATTTCAAAGATGGGATATAGTCAAGGTCAACGTTATCGGTATCACTTTATTCCAACACAATCCATCCTCTGTCGTAACAACTCGTCCAGATATATATAAAGAAAAAGTATCGAAACAACGAAGAAAATCATTAGATTTTGCCTAAATGAAATATTTCATAATGAATTTAGATTTTTCTTGAGACAAAATTTTACTAATTAACAATTAACAAAAATTGAAATGATCTCTCTAAATTACTAATTAAAATCTTATTACTAATTTCGGATGATTTTAATTAAAATAAAAAATGAAGCAGGGTTAGACTATTAGCATTGGTTTTCTATCTAAAAATTGATTCTCTCCCCGATCTCAAGGGTTGAAATCCTTCATAACTCCCCATTCAACTTCGACCAAAAAAGAATAAAATGGAAAAATGATATATAGTAACTTTCTACCTATGCGTTATTTTTCTTTATATGTCTTGTTATTTCATTTTGGTAGAGATTCAGAATTCTTGTTATTTTTATTTTTTTTATTTTTCTGTTTATCATATACTTATGTTGAATAAGAATCACTTTATAGTTGGAGAGTTTCTTTTTTTTTTAAAAAAAAAAATCATCATCTTGATTTATAATACTTATCATTATTATTAAATATACCTTAAATACTTTAAACCTATTAAAATAATTTGACACTTATAATCATTATTAAATGCACTCTTGACACTTTAAATTTATCAAAATATTTTCTAAAACTAAAAGTCATTACCAAATAATCATCTATCACCAACCATTAACAGAAATTGCTTATCTATACTATTTATTGATTATGTGACTATTATCTATTGACTCTACCACTTATTTTATCTTATCATTGCCTTAAAAAATGAGATAAAATCATTGTTTTTTATGATTTTTTAAAATGGCTCAACAAGCTATAAAAATGATTGAGTCAACATATAACAGTCACATAAGCAATAAATGGTACAAATTAACAACTTTTGCTAATGGATAGTGACAAAGAAGTGTATTTGATAATAATTTTTAATTGTTATAAACTATTTTAATAAGAAGAGCAAATCTATTATCCTATTTCCAAATGTCTCATTCACTGTGATTGACTCAAATGTTATAAAATAATATTATTTAATAAAAGGTCTCACTCATTTGCTCCCTTTAATAAGTTTGAAGTATTTGAGGTATATTTGATCATAACTATAAGTATTAGAGAATAAATTTTTTTTTTAAAACTTTTTGTGTGCAAAGTACCAATCAAATTTGAGTGCCACTTATTTTAATTATCGGATTCTCCAGGTTAGAAAACCGTTAAATGGTTTCGTTTAAATGATCAGTGTAGAAACAAATGCTTCAAATATTTAAATTAAGAGGCCGATAGTGGATAGCATTTGGCCAGAGGGGGTGCTATTGGTCTCTGTATTTTTGGGGGAATTGGACCAATAATATTGTTCCAATATAGATCCCAAGTCAAATAATTCTCCACACACTACCACCATAAAATTTTTAAAAAATAATAATTAAACATTGATTTATACTAAACTTCACCTACGATAATTATGATGATGAAGACTTCACACAACTCTTAATAATGAAAGAAAAATAAAATAATAACAAAAGCGTTATTTAAGCTAATAGACGTTGGTTGTTGGAAAGATAATAATTAAAGTTGTAGAGAATCCACTTACCATAAACATAGCCAAATGTTCCAATAATGATGATAATCCCAACCTAATAGTCTAAAATACTAATTAAATGCGTATATATAACTACATTTGCTCGATAAAATAATTTGCAAATGAAAGGGAAGATCAAAGATCCACCATAAAAAAAGAAGAAGATCAATGACTTTAACTTCGCTGGTATAGTTGAACCCTCCAAAGTTTCATTCAAAATTTTCATTGTTAGGGACTGAAAGAAAAGAATCATATTTTCGGTTGCAATAAAGTTGATAACACTAAAATTGAAATAAAATTCGCTAAACTTCTTTTAGTTGTGTTTTTGTTTTTTTTTTTCTTTTCCCCTCAAAAAATGATAGATTCATTTTATTTAAAATGAAATAGAATAATATTAATACAATTTCTATCTTGGCAAGAGTATTGTGACATTATCATGTAGAATCTAAAAGTAAGACTTATTAGGTTGCAAGCCTGCAGATAAATTTTCATTTTTTTTTTTTGGCAATGCATAAGTTCTATATTGAACAGGACAGTCAATAATATTAAAGGAGAGAAGCTGTTTGATAAATGACTCTTACGGACTGATGTCTCAATCTTTGTCTCGACGACATATAGATTCTCGTTTCTTCTAAGTTGTAACTCAGTCAAATCTCAATATTATAATTGTTTCAAAGTTTTTCTAATAAGAGATAATAATGATTTAAAGATGAGAGGTACAATTAGATTCAACTCTTCAAAGATCATGCAACGAGATTTGAAGAGTTGCATTATACCGGGTCATTAACCTTTTTGACTTTTCTTGAAGTTAAACCTTATATATTAGACAGCAAACAATTACGCTACTACTACAGTAAAATTACATCAGCAGAATATAGCACAATTATCAAAAATATAAACTTAAGTATTATTAGGTCGTAAACCTACACAAATTTTCTTGATGAGCATGGAAGTCAATAATCTAATTCACGTTAACTGATTCTTAATTTGGTTACGAATGCAACAAGTCAGGTTTAGAAGAATCCGCCAAGAAATTTCCCCTGCCTGAGAGTGCTGGCGCCTCAATCTTCACTGATTTATCATAAAGAAACTGTATTCCACGAGAAAGTTTTCCTTGATCGTAGAAATCATGGCAACTTTAGAAGTTCTATGTGCTCCAACGTGCGTTTGGATTGACTTGGATTCAAGTTCTTATATATGCGAAAAATATTTTTAGGAGAGTACTATTTCTATTTGGGTCATGCAATTAGCTTAAGCTGGATTTGTTGCAAGTTGAGAAATCTAGTAATAAGTTCTTGCCTTACAAATAATAACGAAGAACCAAAAAGAAGTTCTATAGGCAGAATGCTATGACAATATTGCAAACATAAAATTAAGAGCATGGAAATCTTATTCCCTACAGTAAAATGCTTTGAATATAATGTGCCGTTTCTTTCAAGTTGTAACCCAATCAAACCTACTCTTGCAGATCATTGTTGGCGCCAAGTTCACGATTTATTTGAGTGGCTCAGTGGGTCTATTAGCAGTCATGTTTTATAACTTGCACAATTTCTGGATATTGTCCTTGAAGTTATATCATATTTATATCATGGACAAGGACTCAAGGCAGGACATAATTTTCCAAGATCTACTTCAAATTTGTCTCGTGTCATAAAATTTATATCTTGCCAATCATTGGAGCAGAGGCAAAGCTAGGATTTCGGTAGAATTGATCTGAAATTAATCAAATGTTAATTTTGCATAGATTTTGGAGGTAAATATATAATTACTACATAGTATTACGATAAAATTGACAACTTAGGGACCGGGGTGCAACAAAAACATTATTATGAGCATAGAAGTCAACAATTTTTGGTGAGGCCAACTTCTTAAAAACTTTCTCATTCATAATTGATGTCTCAATTTTGGTCCCTACAAGGCCATATAATTTGCCATTGTCCATAAGTTGTAACCCAATCAAACCTCTAGAAGACAATTATTGGGTCTAAAAGCAGCAACTGCACGAAAGAACAAACAACTGATGAAAGCAAAGTAAACAAGTACTGTTCAAAAATAAATGCCAGGGTGACTTGGACATTTTCTGGATTGTCCATGTACTTATATAATATTTTAGTCAAGGAAGCGCATCATTTTCTATGTTTTGCTTCACGATAGTCCGTAACCTCTTGCTTGTATATCAATGCCAGCACACATTTTTCTCGTTTTAATAAACAAATGTCCACGAAATTATAATCATACAGAGATAATCCAGAAAATGAAAATCCAAGAAACATTTCAATGTTAACATTTAAATTGTAACATTGTTATAATATTATTATTTTTTATGTAAGGGTGTTCTTTCACTAAAGCAACAATATTATTATTTTTTAAAAACTAATGTTCTCATTAACGCCTTGAAGAATTACTCAATATATTATCTATATTGTCCTCTCGATCATAGTAAACACACCCATAGCACATATATAGATAGTAGCTATGCTTATTCTACATCTACATGAAGCTATGACATTTGGGCAGCATCATTAGTTCTTCAACAATCTATCTGAAGTTGAGTCAAAATAAATTTTTTAGATTTTACAACAATTAATTCAACAGAAAATTTGTAATTTAGAAAAAAAAATGAAAATTGAGGTAAATTTCTGAATCCAATCATAATTTAGAAACGAAAAGGTATGCATAATTTGAAAATGAAAAGGAGGTCAATGAAAATAAGGTAACTATAAAAAATTCAAATTAATCACTCTTAAGGGTATTTAGGATATTTTAGTTTTGTTAAACAACGACTAACACTTCTGTTAGTCAACCATTAGAAATTAAATTTTAAGTGTAATATTTTTTTCAAACTACCAGCGAGGTAAATGTAGATTTTAAAAATAAAAAGGAGGTAAGTGAAAAACAAGGAAACTACAAGGGAAGTTGGTGTAATTTCTTTTTTTTTTTTTAATTATTATTATTATGATTTGCATAGAAATCAAGACTCTTAGACAAGAGAAACATCTTAGAAGATGACTCTTTCACATTCATGATTGAAATCTCATCCTTGGTCTCTACTTTGACAGCATATAGTTTACCATTGTCCAACCTCTCAAAAGAGAAATCACAAGTCTTTGGTGAGAAGGACTGAAGTAACGTAGACCTCATAAAGTGATAGAAAACCTAAACGTAGAACATCAAAAATTAAAGAGAAGAAAGCTTCTAATTTCTGAAATATGATGTTGGAATAGTTAATTCCCTATTTCTACTGGAATGAAACCAGTAATTTTGTTGAGACGAAAGGGCAAAACTTTTAAACTAGAAGGGATGGATCCACTGAACTTGTTTTAGCTCAAGTCTAGTTTCATAAGGTTCCTCAAACTTCCTATTTCTTTGGGAATCTGACCAGTGATATTATTGAATGAAACATTTTGATCACAAGGTGAGTGAGGTTTGCAATTGTAGGAGGGAGCTTACCTCCAAGATTATTATGGGAAATGTTGAGATGGGTGAGCTTTATAAGTGCACCAATATTCTCAGGGATGGTTCCCCATAGATTGATTCAACACAGATCTAGACTGACTAAATTAGGGAATGCTGTCCAGTTGACTGCGCGAAGTTGCGGTGGAGAAAATATTGTGATGCTTCCAGCATTGTTGCACAGAATACCGTGCCAGTGGCAACGGCTTGAGGTGCTTTTGCCACTCCACCATTGGCTTTGGGTCAAAGCCAAAGCCCTTTCTTCTTCAATAATACCCAGGAGAACCACGAATACTATCAAAATAGAAGTGGCGGCCATCATATGCTCGATTTCAGATGAGGTTCAATTGCAATAATGCTCTAATCCCCGGTGACCTAAATACATGTGACATTCCATCAATAGAGGGAAAAAAAAAAAACTTATCACACAGGTAATAACGCGAACAACATGGGTCACTTAAGGAGGTTACAATGAACTTGTGCACAGGTCAAATTCAACTTCCAAGTTGCTTCCATGAACTTGCCTTTCACGTTCTTTAGTTGTTTATTAATTTTATCTTTTCTCTATTTATTATGACTGAGAATCGCAAAGAATATAATGTGGATATTTTAAATATTCTATTTTTCTTAATTATATTAAGCTATAAATGTACTATAGAACTAAGTAATTATATTATTAAATATTGGTCTCTCAGTGGCTAAATTTTCTGAATTTTCTGATTACACTAAAATCAACTCCAGATCCTTTTTAAAAGGGGAAATGATGGATAGCCTTTGGACAATAAGTATGGTATTAGCCTCCCTGTTTAAAGAGGAATTGTACCAGTAGTAAAGATGTTCTAACATAGATTCAAATTCAAATTGTCCAATCTCGAACCCTTAGCATGAACTTATATCAATATTTGAAAATGAAAAAAAAAAAAAAAGAGTGGAAAAGAAATATCTGTAGATTTAGAATTTGCTAATTATAAATGTGAGGCGACCATAGAAACTTTTTTGTTACCCATACTGTCGATATTCATATTAATGATATTTGATATGTGTAATCTACTTTACATGAAACTATGATCATTACCTTTATTTTAAAGTACACAAATTTGTATGATTAAATTTCCAGAACGGAATGATAATTTGGACAAACCATGTTGTACAAGCTATTAGTTAATCATTTCCACTATGAGTCGCTAAAAGCTCTTTTCAAAGAAATTGTCTCCACACAATATAAGAAACCGCTTTTGAAACATCTAGGTAATATCTAAAGCTTTCAAAGAAACTGTTACCATACAATATGAGAAACTTCTTTTAAATTTCTAGGTAATATCTTAACTCTGCATCTATTTACCCCATTTGTTTTTGTTATAAATGGCATAAGAATGCAAATTTTTAATGCTAACTCAAGCATTTAGAGAGAAGTTGGGTTTAATTTCAAAGTATAAGGATATCAGAGTCTTATTTCTGAGAGTTGCGATGACTCCCTATTTTTTTTTTTTAATTCACTCACCAATTTATCTATATAATTGAATGAAAATTGACTTACTAATATTTTGTGTTAATTAAGATTTATTGAACATCAACCAAAACTCACACTAGAGTGAAGGACTTAGAAAACGTCAACCTTTGAATCAATTCCACTAGAATTTCATGACTAAAGAACAGTTCTCCTAGAAATTAATGTTGCATAAAAACTAGCCTAAACATATCACAGTAACTGAACACTAGGCAGTTTCGTAAAATTTGCGAGTTGCAACTTCATTGCAGTACGCATAGTAACTTTAAAACTGTTTAGGCAGTGTTGTGACATCATTATTATTATTATTATTATTAGAGTAAATGACATTAATCTCTTTTATTATTACTTTGTTTTTCACTTGTTTTTAATTTATTTTAAAAATTTACATTTAGACCCAACCAACTAATTTCATTAAAAAATATTCTCCTTAGATACTTTTTTCATTTTTTCTTAAAGAAAAATTTTACACAAAAATGTAATTACTAAAATTACTCCTATAGTAACTTGTCATCCAAAAAAAAAAAAGTAAATCACGACCTTTTGTCATCTTAAATTTTTTGTGTATAATAATATATTTTTATTAAAAACGTGAAGTATAAATTAAATAAAACATAAATAATAAAAAATCGAAATAAATAAAATATTGTTTGATTGTTTTGAAGTCCCGCGATATATAAATTTTTTATTTTCTTTTTTAATTTGTTAAGTCATTTTATTTATTATTTGCTTCATAAAATAACTTTTTATCCTTAAAAAAATTCTCTTCTTTTATTTAAGAAAATAGTGAAATAATAAATAATTTTAGATGAATAGTTAAATTCAATAATTTTATTTTATTCAATATTTTAAATCCTGGTAAAATTTTTAATAAGTCTAGCTATATTTATTATTACGTAGTCAAACATATATTTTATTTGAAGTGTCATAAATTTAAAAGAAATTTCCCACCTTTTTCTCCAGCATGCATTGCATTTGGCATTATATATTTATCAAGCATATATTTATCACTAATGATTTGGTTAGTGCAATTATCACAGGTTGGATTCAAGTATTGAATTTTTTCAAACTATAAAAGAGGCATGCTTAATTTGAAAATGGAAGGCAAGTAAATAAAAAATAAGATAACTACAAGGGAGATCAAATTTATTACTCTTAAGGGTATTTAGGATAATTAAGTTTTGTTAACTGTTGACTAACACTTCTGTTACTGAACCATTAGAAATTGGATTTAAGTGTAGCATTTTTTTAAATTACAAAGGAGGTAAGTGAAAAAACAAAATAACAATAAGGGATGTGTGTAATTTTTTTTTATTATTATTATTATTGTTATTTGCATAGAAATCAATATTCTTAGAAGACAGAAACTTCTTAGAAGATGACTCTTTCACATTCACGATTGCAATCTCATCCTTGGCCTCTACTTTGACAGCATATAGTCTACCATTTTCCAACCTCTCAAAAGAAAATCATAAGTCTTTGGTGAGAAGGACTGAAGTACACGTAGACCTCATTTTAGCGTATTAAAGTGATACAAAACGAAACACCATCACCTAAACGTAGACCATCAAAAATTAAACAGAAGAAAGCTTCTGGTTTCTGAAATATGATGTTGGAATAATTAATTATAAAATCTACAATCTTTCTACCCAGTTATTATAATTCTAAGTCACAATTTTAAAGCTTGATGAAGTTTGATGTCCTTAAGCTAGCACTGAACTCCGGTTTCAAAGTATCATAATGCCATTACCATCAAGCTTTCAACCAGTCATTCCCAGTGTGGCCAAAATCTCTTTTCTTTTAGCTCAATTCTTCAAGTCAATATTGTCCTTACCTAAAGGCAACATTAACGGTTATCAACACAATAATAACTGAAAACTTTTTTTTTATAGATCAAATTATTCAAAATATACACCAAAAAAGGTTGACTCAATGGAAGCATATTGAGTTTAAAGGAGGTATTTATTAGTCAATGCTTCAGAGTCATCTTATAACATGGTTAAGTGGAACATCCAAAATTGTAGAGATGGGTATAAACTAAATTTTTCTTAAAAAATAATAGACAAAATAGTGCTAACGTACTATATACACTTAATTGTTCCATTTAAATTATCTAAGTCCCTTAAATGTTAGAAACCTTTGATTTGGTTTGAGTGTCAAAGCAAATACTTCAAATATTTAAAAGGGCCGAGGGTTTTAGCAAGGTATTCATAACCTCTCTGTTTTAAGAGGAAGTAGATCACGAAAAATGTTCCAACAGAGATTTAAACTCAAATTCTCCAAACTCCATACATGCATGCAAAGAAAACAAAATGACCAATTATTAATTTGAGTTTCTATTTTTAAAATAATTTTTTAAAATTTTTATTTTTACTTTTTATCATTCAATGATATCCCTACAGACAGAGATTTCAATAATAAACAAATGTCTATGGACATAGATTTTGGAAATTATAGATGTGATATTTTGTATTAAGATGAAAACATTGGTATTATACTTCCATGTAGTTTTCGAAAACTTACCTTTTCCTAGCTCAGTACTGCTCAAATTCTATGATCAGCATAGAAGTCAACAATTTTTTACCAGAGAAGCTTCTCAGAAATTTTCACATTCAAAATTGGTTTCTCAATCAAACCATATGATTTGCCTTTGCCCATAAGTTGTTACTCAATCAAACCTCTTGCAGACAATTCTTGGTGCAATGTCACTATTTACACGCTCCTGCCCCAGTGGGGCTAATAGCAACAACTTTAGCAAAGTAAACTTTATGTCAGGACGAAGGAATATTTACCATAGTGACTTTAACTTATATCATATTTACGTCAAGGCCAAGGAAGGGCATCAATTTTTATCTTCTGCATCAATTTAGTCTTGATCTTTTGCTTGTAGAATCAATGTCAGTACCCCTTTTTCTCATTATTATAATAAACAAATGTCTATCAATGGAAATTATAATCGTGAAGAAACGATCTAAGAAACTCACAAGAAAAAGAATGAACAATACTTGTGCTTGTAAATTTTTAATTCACATAAAAAAGAATCACATGAGGGATTAAAATGTAAACTACAATCAGTAATCACACTATTAGCTTCATAATCATCAACCATTCTTCACCTACAGAATATGAGCCACTTAGTTTATTTTTGAAAGATTGATTCTTGATTCAGCAACTGCTGAATTAAAATGTCATTGAAAGGTAGCAGCAACTGTGGCTTCGAAACAAGAAACTCCTTCACAACATCCTTCATTGTTGGTCGACATCTCGGATTAGTATCCAGGCAAGAGAAAGCAAGTGTCACCACCAGAACCAAATTTTTGGCATCTGTCCCATTGAAAGGAAGAGGGAGACGGGAGTCCAATACATCTTTCAACAGCATATTAGGAGCACCAGAATTTCTCAAAGAGGAAATTAAGTCTCCTGGATGCTTTCCCATTATTGTTTCCAAAGCCACCACTCCGAAACTATAAACATCACATTTTTCAGTCACACTCAGTGTGCATGCAAGCTCTGCAATTAACCATTTAATCAACAAAAGAAATGTCAATATATTTTTTTTATTTGCAATTCTGTCAAATAAGAAATTGATATCACAGTAGGACAAGAAGAGTTCACCTGGTGCAACATATCCAATAGTTCCAACAAGTAGAGTTTGATTTGAGGAATCAGGATCAAGGATTCTAGCTGTCCCAAAGTCTGAGACAAACGCCTCCAATTCTGAGTTCAACAAAACATTGCTACTAGATATATCTCGATGGAGAAATGTGGAAGTACAATCATGATGCATATAAGACAAAGCATTTGCTATTCCTTTAATGATATTCACCCTCTTGCTCCAATTCAACTCTTGTGCTTCGTCATCATTGCTCAAAACCCAAAGTAGGCTTCCTCTGTCCATATACTCAAAGACCAGAAACATGGACCTGTTATGTAAACAAAAGCCATAAAGCTTGACAATGTATTTATGACGGATTTCTGTCAACATTTTGACCTCATTTCGAAAACTTCTATCAAAAGATGGCTCTTGAGATTCTAATCGGTGGAGCTTCTTCAATGCAACAATTTTGCCATTAGGAAGTTGTGCCCTATAGACGCTACCATAAGCACCAGTCCCAATGCAATACCTGATGTCAAAGTCCTCTGTTGCTTGAATAATATCTTCATATGCAATTTTACCATCATAGTTCCATATAGAAAACAAGTCCCCATTCTTGGTTTGTCTTTCCTCAGATTCAACCTTTCCAAATACACACTGAGAAACGAACCTGGCCCCAATTAGGATGACAAGGAAGCTTGTAACGAAAATAAAGACCTTTAATGATTGTTTTGTTGAGTTGGTACTGGATGGATGATACCAAGAACAAGAATAAAATTCTGCGAGAACCTTGCCACTGAAATTATTGTTACTTAGATCCAAATCGCTTATATAACAAGAGCTAAAGGGTATCTTTCCGCTGAGCATGTTATGGCTAATGTCAACACGCGTTGACCAAGTATGACTTCTAATTTCTGGCGGTATGCTACCAAAGAGCTTATTATGTGATAAGTTTAGATAAGTTATCATTCTAAATTTTTCAATTTTAGCATTTATGGAACCATTTATTTGATTTGAAGAGAGATCTAAAAATTCTAAATGAGCCAACTCATACAAAGATAATGGAATAGGACCGTGCAGATTATTTACACTAAGATCTAAATGTTCTAAATTAGTCAGATTTGCTATATCTAAGGGAATGTATCCACTGATTTGGTTGTGAGAAAGGACCAAGTTTATTAAACTAGACAAACTAAAAAAGTTAGAAGGGATTTCCCTGGTGAGATTGTTGTAAGAAATGTCTAGATAATATAAATAACTCATATTCTCCGATTGCAGAGAAAGAGGACCATGGAGATGATTTCTACTAAGGTCCAGATATTCCAAATTGGTTAAGTTCCCGAAAGTAGGTGGAATAGGACCCTGGAGAAAATTTACATGAAGTTCTAAAGATTTCAAACTGGCCATGTTCCCTATTTCTACTGGAATGACACCAGTGAATTGGTTATAACTAAGGTTAAAAGTTATTAAATTAAATAAATTTCCTATAGTCAGTGGGATGGAACCATTAATTTGGTTTAAATCAAGAAGTAGGAAATTCAAGTTGTTTAAATCACCTAATGTGGGTGGAAGTGGACCCTTGAGTCTATTGTTTGAAAAGACAAGCAGAGTCAAGTTTTCTAATTTACCTAATGTGGGAGGAAGTGGACCCGTGAGTCTGTTGTATGAAAGGTCAAGCCAAGTCAAATTCTTTAATTTACCCAATTCTGGAGGTATCTCGCCGATTAAGAAATTACTAGACAACTGCATATAGATGAGATTGGACAAAAGGCTAAAACTAGTAGGAATGGATCCACTGAAGTTGTTTGACCTCATGTTTAGAGTCAAGAGGTTCTTCAAATTGCCTATGTGTTCTGGAATCTGGCCACTGATGCTATTAAAAGAAACATCAAGCATCACAAGGCGAGTGAGGTTTGTAATTGTAAGAGGGAGCTTACCTTTAAGATTATTATTGGAAATGTTGAGATGGGTGAGCTTTACAAGTGCACCAATATTCTCAGGAATTGCTCCCTGTAGATAGATTCCACTCAGATCTAGGCTGACTAAATTAGGGAATGCAGTCCAGTTCATGGCTTGAAGCTCTGGTGGAGAAGGCTGATAATGGTAATTAGAAAGAAAAATTTTTATGATGCTTCCAGCATCGTTGCACACAATACCATACCACTTGCAACGAAGTGAAATGTTATGGCCACTGCTCCACCATTTGCTTTGGAGGAAAGCTCTTTCTTCTTCAACTATGGATGAAGAAGATGTTGGCATCGTGCTACTAGTTGTGGTGGCACCTAACAGTGCCACTAATACCATCAAAATAGATGCAGAGAACGGAAGGGCCATGATATTGAAATGCTAAAATTCTGATGGCTTCAATTGCAATGCTGCTCTAATCCATTGTGACATTAATATATAAACATACAGGTCAATAACACAATCAACACGGGTAGTTTAGGTCAACGTTACTGCATTAAAACATCTACTTCCTGGCACTTTCCATGAACTTCGGTTTGCTTCTTTTGTAGTTGTTTATTAGTCTACATCAGATGACTGGGGACCTAAAAATTGAATAGTTAATTTTAGTAATCTGTTTTTCTTATATTACTCTATATACATAATTTGTAAAAAGTAGTTATTAATATTTAGTTTTGCTTTTCTTTTCTATATTTTTCCCAAAATAGTGTTATATTCCATTTATTAATATTTTTATATATTGCATCTAACAACTAATTTTAGAACTCTTAAAAACTTTAGAAATCGTATTGGGGTGTTGTAACAGAATTAGCAAGCTAAAATTAAGATTTATTAGGTTCCAACCGTAGCAAGGATGCATTAGTTCTAAGATGAGCATGATAGCCAATAATATTACGAAAGAAACTCCTTAGACTTTTTTGACATACAGTATAAAATCTGGTTATAATATATATATATATATATATATATATTCATGGAATCATAGTTCTCTTATAATATTTATCAAATGAGAATTCTTTGTTACGTGAATTTTATGTTAAGACGGACTATGTGTGGAAAGGGAAGGGGAACTCTTTGATTTAAAGGGTATGTTTGTTAAAATAATTTTTATTTAATGTAAAATTTTATATAATCTCAATCCAGGCCCTGAAAAATGACTCAATCATACCTTTATGATTTATATCTCAATTTTAGTCTATACTTTGACATATAATTTGTTGTTCCCTAAAAATTGCAATTCAGTCAATCCTCTTGCACAATATTACAGAAAGAAATTTTATTCCAACACGAACCATCCTCTTTCGTAACAACTCATAATGATGTACAAAGAAAAAGTAACGAAACAATGAAAAAAATCGTTAGATTTTGCCTATATTAAATATTTGATAATAAATTTTGATTTTTATTGAGGTAAAATTTTAAATATTTGAAAATAATACTGAAAATTTTAAAACAGATGTAAGAAGGACTGGATTCCACTCCTTATTAAGTAAAGATAATTAAAAGAAAATATATTAGGTGTGGGAAAGCAAATGAAGTTGTCAAGTATTTATCTTTCCTTTTCTATCTCATTTGATCATTTCAGCTAGTAAGAATTAGTCTAGTCAATCACAATGAAACCAATCACTTTACACCCATTGGTAGTTAATTAATGCTTCAACTTTTCGTCCAATTTCTATGAGTGTTTGAGACAATGTCAAAAGTAAGCATTTGAAAAAAAAAATGTGTATAAAATGAAAAATACACTATTTTAATATTTTAAAATTATTTAAGTGGAGCTAATATTTCAGTATTAATTAATAATATATTAAGAAAACTAAAAAAATCACATTTTAAGAATATATTAATAAAATATAATAAATATTAAAGTAAGAAGTTAAGAGTACAATAGTAAATGGGAGAGGCACTGGATTCTACTCTTGTTAAGTAGAGATAATTAAAAGAAAATGTATTAGGTGTCAAGCAATAGAATTGCCAAGTGTCGGTTATGAAAGTGAAAACATTATATTAAAACTTGTATATTCTTAAATTAGATTATATTTTCTATTGTCATCCTATTCTATAAGTTCTTAGTCAATCAATTTTAAGTTGTTTAAAGCTTTTTTTTAAAGAAATTGTCCCGTACAAAATGAGAAATTTCTTTGGAAATTTCCAAGCAATATCTTGACTCTACCATTCGTCAAAGTACTTCCTTCTGCCTGTGGTTCACTTGCCAATTTGTCTCTACCATTGAATGAAAACTACCTAATACTGTGTGCTAATTAAGGTTCAATGAATATAAGTCAATATTCACACCTGAGCGATGGAGTCAATATTCACGCCTGAGCGATGGACTCAACAACCTTTGAATTAATCCCACTAGAATTTCACGAGTAGAGAACAGTGCTCCTAGAAATTAATGTTGCCTAAAATCTAACCAAATCATAGCTGAACATCCAGCAGTTACATACAATTTATGAGTTGTAACTTCATTGTAATATGAAAAGCAACTTTATAAACTCTTTAGGCAAAGTGTTGAGACATTATTATTATTCCCTCTGTCCCATATTTTGTTTTTTAACGTTATTACACATATATAAAGAAATTATTAATTAGAGTAGTATTTTAACTATAATGTCGTTATTTAATTTATTTTAGCTTAGGTGTAATTAAAAAAAGAAAAGAAAGAGTGAGTTAGCTTTAATTACATGATAGAGTAAAATATATTTTTTTGCCCCTAACGTTTAACACTAAAATCAATTTTGTCATTGACTTTTCAAAGTTATCATTTTAACCCTTAATGTTACATAAATATGTCATTTTGAGACTTTCATTCATCGCAGTTAATGAAGGAAAACGGAAAATTCTAATGTGGCATGTGTGTAATAGTGTCAATTAACGTGATATTTTAGCAATTAATGGCTATGTCAGCATTTTCCATTTGCTCTCATTAACTCCGATAGACATAGGTTTTAAAATGGCTTATTTATGTAATGTTAAGGGTCGAAATAATAATTTTGAAAGGTTAGGGACAAAATTAATTTTTGCAGTAAACGATAGGAGTAAAAAGTATATTTTACTTTAAATAATACACATAGAAAGATAAGTTTGACATAGTTTTGAAATTTCAAAAATGCAATAGTTTTGTGATATAAAAATTTATTCATAATAGCAAAAGATATGAGATGGATAGGGTATTATTATTATTATTATTGAATTTTGCACCATACAACTTCTTCGAGAAGCATAGAAATCAATGCTTTTAGACGAAAGAAACTTCATAGAAGATGAATGACTCTTTCACATTCGTGATTGCCATCTCATCCTTGGTCTCTACTTTGACATGTAGTTTACCATTTCTCATACGTTGTTACTCATTGAAACCTCTTCTAATCAATTATTCTCAAATGAGAAATCAAAGTGTTTGGTGATAATGACAGAAGTACATAAAACCCGTTATAAGTGATAGGAAGCAAAACCCCATCCCCTAAATGTAGACCATAAGAATTAAAGAGAAGAAAGCTTATCGTTTATGGAATATGATGTTGGAGTAATTAATTGTAAAATTTACCATCTTTCTATCAAATTATAATTTCAAGTCATAATTTAAAAGCATGATAAAGTTTTGAGGTCCTGAAGCTAGCACGAAACTCCGGTTTTAAAGTATCATAATGCCGTTTCCATCAAGGTTTTAACTTGTCATTCCACAAGTGTCCAAGATTTCTAATTTTCTTGAGCTCAATTTTCTAGTCAATATTGTCTTTACCTAGAGGCAACATCAATGGCTATCGAGATCAAGGACTAAACCTTTTACTAGACTTATTAGAAATTACTAGTAATGCATTATACCATTATTAGAGTAATAAATGAAAAAATCTTTAATCTCGTGGGTCAAATTATTGAAACTACATATCAAAAAAAGTTGGCTCAATGGAAGTATATTGGTTCTAAAGCATTCATGAATAAAGGTCTAAAGTTTAAAGTTTGGAATAACCAAGTTAGGAGGCATTTGCTAGTTGATGCTCCAGTCTTGTTAACATGAATTAGACTATATGAGTGTGTGCTTGTGTGTAGTGTTAACGCCGACGTGTTGTTCAGTTTGTTAGGTGGTTTAGCAATGATTCCCTCTTCTAGTATGTACACAACTTGTGGTGTTTCTAGCTTCCTTAGTAAGCTTGCTGTAAAGTCTATAAATAAGACTCAACTTATTGTAATCTGATTCATATATTCAATACACAAAATTTTAAACCATATAATGCTAACTTAATGTGGTTCCTCAAGGAATTTCAATATTGTCCATGCTTTATCCTCAATCTAATTCTGAGCTGAAATAAAATTTTGAGATTTTTAGAGATGCAAATTGAATAGAAGATTAAAATTTGATGGATAGGTGATAAGATATATATTTGAAGAGAAACCGTGTATTTACCCAAGGGAAGACTACTGATTCTCTAACTTGTATGATGGGTAGGAATTGATTATGGAAGTGAAAATTCTCAAATATGGCAAGTAAGGAAATAATTTCATTCACACATAAAACGGTCCAATAAGGACAGTTCTGAACGGTCCATGTACTCATATTATTCATATTTCATGAGCTGATTCAAACTTTGCTTCAAGTCAGTCCTCGTCGACTCATGCTTTTATAATCAAATCCCTATACGTTTTTTCTCATGGTTATAATTATAACTGTGGGGCAAGATCCAAAGCAACTCACTAGAAAATGAGATTTCAGATAATCATTAACGTTTGGAAAATAATATTCAATTAACTTTTCATTGGTATTAGTCTCATTATTTTAAGAGGAATGGACAATTAAAAACATTTATGGTACCCGAATTACTAAAGAAATTATCATTAAAACTTTTAGTATAAACATTTCATTCTTTTTTTTTTTTTAACGTAAGTTAGGTTTTATTAAAGATAAATGGGTAGTGTTTTAATAAAGTAACTACCTTCGATTAACCTCTTAAATTATTACTCAACTCTATTTTACCTTATCAGTCCTACTAAGGATATCCATATAAGTGATATTTGATATGCATATTCTATACATGAAGCTATGAACA
This sequence comes from Bauhinia variegata, assembly GCA_022379115.2. NCBI lineage: Eukaryota > Viridiplantae > Streptophyta > Magnoliopsida > Fabales > Fabaceae > Bauhinia > Bauhinia variegata. The sequence goes on along the minus strand of CM039427.1, from coordinate 12,385,843 downwards.
TTAGATTTATAAGAACTTTTATACCTTTTAATAAATGAGATTTATATTCGGATTTTACTCTTCATTTCTCGTGATTTGAGTCTCAATTTTGTGTGTTTGATCCTTATTTGAGATAATATCTTTGATTCTTATAGGATAAAGAACTTGAATTTCATGAAAAGAAGCATTTAGAGGCTTAAAAAGCAAAAGTTGATTAATTTAGTGAAAGGAACTAAGTGGAAGCATGAAGAGAAACAACTTTGGGTAAGAAAATATCCATGCTACAACTTGGAAATTCCATGCCGTAGCATAGAGGACAACCCAAGACATGAATTTGGGTCCATTTAGATTACTTTTAGTGGGTTTGGACTGTTAATAGTGAGAGAATTGTAACCTACGTATAAATAGAATTTGCTACACTAGATTGAAGACTTTTGCCACTTGAAAAACACGTTAAGATGGTAGAGTGGAGGCGATTGAATATCAACTCATGATTTCTTTCTTATACTTATTTCTCTTTAGAATTCATGCCTTCTTGTTTATTGATTATGATTTCTACTGTCATGAATTGCTAATTTCCTATCTAGGGCTACAATATAGTTAAGACTTGAAGTGTTGAATGTTTATATGAATTAATTCAGTTTTATTATATTCAACTTAACTTCTTATTGATCTAGCCAATTAGTAGAAAAACTTGTGAGTTTCTATGAACTGGAAAGGGTTTAGATAACTTAGACTATAAGAAATAGTCTTACAAAGGAGCTTAGAAAAGAGATATTTTAAGATCCTATGCAACTATACAGAAGGTATTTATAGATTTTAATGCAACTTAGATTATTGCAATTCATATAAGGATATAATTGAATTGATAGTTTAAGTTAATTCGACCTTGGAAATAGTTTGTTAATGCATTAGGAATTATTATCTGGTAATTAATATAATTAAGCTGAATTAGGGAAAATAGGATATCCATATGGATAGTTGAGGTGAAATTGGATCCTAGACTTTAGTTTTCTGAATTCTATTTTCAACTTGAACTTTCTTTATTTGTCTCACTTTAATTTGTTTATTCTCAAAATTACAACTTGAGTGCTAAAAAACAATTGAGTTATAATACTTTAATAATTAATTGAGCGATCCTGTAAGTATGACAATTCTAATATATTTTTTCGATTACTTGGTAGTGTATGCTTGCACTTATTTCAATAGTTATATTTTTCTAAACATTACCTTGTTCGTCATACTTGAAGTTGAGCAAAAATAGAACATACAATTTATAAGGATTTATTTCAAATACAAAAATTCATCTAATTTAATTTCTGAAATCAACTGATAATTTAGATAAACCATGTTCTATAAGTTCTTAGTCAATCATTTTGATTTTAAGTCACTGAAAGCTTTCTTAAAAGAAATTGTCCCCATACAATATGAGAAAAATCTTATGAAATTTCGGAACAATTTCTTAACTCTACCAATTTATCTCTATCATTGAATGGAAACTAATTTGCTACGTGTTAATTAAGATTCATTGAATATCAGCCAATACTCAAAAGTGAGTGATGAACTTAGACAACGTCAACCTTTGAATTAACCCCACTGGAATTTAATGACCGAAGAACAGTGCTCCTAGAAATTAATATTGCATTAAAACTGGCCACATATCACAGTAGCTGAACACTCCGCAATTTCATACAGTTTGTGAGTTGCAACTACATTGTGACGTTATTATCATTACCATTATTATAATTATTGAATTTTGCACTGTACAAAGTCTTTCATAAGCATAGAAATCAATATTCTTAGAGAAGAGAAACTTATTGGAAGATGACTCTTTCACATTCATGTGATTGCAATCTCAACCTTGGTCTCTACTTTGACATATATATTTAACCATTTCTCATAGGTTGTTACTCATTCAAACCTCGTGTCCAATTACTCTCAAATGAGTAATTAGAAGTCTTTGGTGAGAAGGACTGGAGCACACGTAGGACCCTTCTAAATGTATTAAAGTGATAGAAAGCAAAACCCCGTCACCTAAATATAGACAATAAAAAACTAAATTCATTATATCGTCATTAGAATAATAACTGAAATAATTTTATGTATCAAATTATTCAAACTATATATTAAGAACGGTTGTCTCAATAGAAGTATATTGAGCCTAAAGGATTACAAGTCTCGACTTCAAATTTTGGAATGATCACTTCAAGAGGAATTTACTATTTGATGCTCCAGTCTTAATATAATTAGTCTAATGGCTAAATTACCTAAAAATATGTAAAAATATAAATTATTTATTAAATACTATAATTTAAAACCTATTTACAAAAAGACTACTAGTTTTACTTGGCCAGCTCTAAGCGCAGATATAATTGAAGAGGGCCAAATGAAATAGTGCCCTTGCACTTGAATTTTAAAAAGATAAGAAAAAAAGTGGCTCAGCTTACTTTGTATATTCTTCCAGTCCTACCTTATTTCCCCTTTGTTTGAGTTATTTTCTGTACAAAATTCGTGGCTGTCAATGCCGTTTCCATCAAGCTTTCAGTCCGTAATTCCGCAAGTGACTAGGTTCTGCCATATTTCAGTGAAATATGAAACTACGCTGAAGTAGATGTTGAGTACAGTAACTTTGACCAAGACTGATTGGTGATGTTCGTGTTATTGACTAGTCAAATTTACAGGTCCCCACAAAGAAATTTCCCGTTCTCGAGAGTGCTGGCCCCTCATTCTTTGACAATTTGTTATAATAAACGCGTATTAGACCATAAAAAGTTCTCCTTTTGTTAGAACTCATAGCAATATTAGACGTTCTATCGGTAGTGTTATGACATTATTTGAAACATAATGCTCATAGCGTGGAAATTATTAATGTTGGGAGAGAAAGACTGCTCAGAATATTACTCTATCTCAAGTAAATTTCCGTATGATGCAATATAAGAAGCTTTCTTTGAAATTTCCAGGAATGGCCTTAACTATGTCACCCGCCAAATACTCCAGAAGGTCATTATCACTTTATCCCTGTTAATGAATGGCAGAAAATGATAGTCGATTTAGATTAATTGAATATTGGCTTACTAATAAATGAACATCCATTAGGCACCAAGCTCAAAGATTAACTCGTAACAGGCTCTTCTAGCTTAATATTATAGTGGTCTCAAGTTTAAGTTCTGAAACAATGTAGTTGTATTAAAATATGATAAAAAATATTTGGTTCTTTTTATGATTCTGCCTAGTTTGAACCATATTAGCCAATACATAATGTGATACTGAATGCCATATGATTTCTAAAAAAAATGAGATTAATTGAATCTCACACATTATAGTGAGGGGAAGGTGTAGCATATGATTGGGCAACAACAATGCCACCTCATGGAACTAGATTCTACCACATTGCAATAAAACATTAAATGGCAAATTAAATTTTAGTAGAGTAAAATAATATCTTAGTACTTTAAGTAAAACAAAATATGAAGTAGAATGTTTAGTAACGTTTGTAAGAGAATTAGGTAGCTCAACATTAAAAACATTATGTGAAGGATTTGTAAAACTCATAATTCAAACATGTTTCATGAACATAATAAACATGTTCAAACAGAATGCGGAAGCGTATGGATCAAAAAGAGCCTACCTCCAGCCATTGCAAGTACGCTTCTTCTTCGTGTCTCTGTTTCTCTTCCAAGGTTTTCACTCCCTCAACCTGATGGTGCTATCTTCTAAAGTCAGGAGCAAGCTTGGCGACTAATAGAGAGCAGCAGCATGCCTTTTATACTCCTCTACCCATCATGGAGGAGTTGAGACGTGTGCTGGAAAATAGGCAAGTGTTCACCGTCGTGGGAACGTTATAGAGTTTTGCTTGAAGTGGGATGAACGTGGTCACAATATGGACCACTTTTTGAAGGAATGACAACATGGGTTGACAGTGTTTAACATGTAAAATTCCAACATTCTCCCACTTGGTCCACATAATTCAACATTCACCATATAAAAAAACAAAATATACGAATCATGGCAATAAGTCCTCTTATAGTGAGTGTTATCTTTCATGGCTTACAATATATAAAGTCTCTCAACAATAGCCCCCATACTTAATGAATAAACCATATGTTTATTCTAGGTCCAAACCAAATGATATTTCTCACAATAAATAAGTCAACATGTGCACAAAACCGAAATGAGAAAACATCACAAATAGAGTTTCATTAAAAGAACAACATTCTTACAACGAAAATTACATCATGGACCCAAGTCTCATTCATACTACATGATCCTTAAAATTTTTGGGTGGCATGCTTTTAGTCAAATGATCAACAATCATCAACTCAGTGCTAACATGCTCAATGACCACTTTTTTTCCTTGACAAGTTCTCCTATGACTAAATACTTTATGTCAATATGCTTACTTCGACTACTGCTTTTGTTGTTTTTAGCCATAAATACCGCAGCTGAGTTGTCACAGAACAACCTCAATGACTTAGAAATAGAGTCCACAACTCTAAGCCCAGACATGAAACTCTTCAACCATACACCATGCGAGGTAGCCTTAAAACAAGATATGAACTCAGCCTCCATAGTGGAAATGACATTCAAGGTCTACTTTGCACTTCTCCAAGATATAGCTCCACCAACTGGCATGAAAATGTATCCGAATGTTGATTTCCATGAATCAATGTAGCTAGCAAAGTCTAAATCGGAGTAGCCAATCACTTTCATATTATCAGTCCGTTTGTACATAAGCATGTAGTCTTTTGTACCTTGAAGGTATCTTATCACTTTTTTGCAGCTTTCCAGTGGTCTATACCTAGATTACTCTGATATCTTCCCAATACTCCAACAGCAAATGCAATGTTAGGTCTTGTATATACCTGAGCATACATCATGCTTCCAACAGCTGAAGCATAAGGAATGTTCTTCATTTGTTCCCGCTTAAGATCATTCTTTGGCCATTAGTTCAAATTGAACTTATCACCCTTCACAATAGGTGCTACACTAGGTGAGTAATTTTCATTTGAAATATCTCTAAAACTTTGTTGATATAGGTCTCTTGAGACAAACCTAAAATGCCCCAAGATTTTTCTCTATGGATCTTAATGCCAATGACATAAGATGCCTCACCCATATCCTTCATATCAAAGTTCTTTGAGAGGAATTGTTTCACCTCATATAGTAAACCGTTATCATTGGTTGCAAGTAAAATATCATCCGCATATAGCACAAGGAAGCAAATCCTGCTCCCACTGACCTTCTGGTATATACACTGATCCATGAGGTTCTCTTCAAAACCAAATGAAGTGGTGACTTCATGGAATTTCAAATACCATTGACGGGAGGCCTGTTTCAGTCCATGTATGAATTTATTAAGCTTGCAGACCAAGTGCTCACCATCACTAGAGGAGAATTCTTCTAGTTGTTTCATGTAAGCCTAGAGGTCACCATTGAGGAATGCCGTTTTCACATCCATTTGATGTAACTCAAAGTCAAAATAGGCTACCAATGCCATAATTACTCAGAGAGAATCTTTCTTAGATACAGGAGAAAATGTCTCTGTGTAGTCTATTCCTTTTTGTTGAGAGAACCCTTTGGCAACGAGTCTTGTTTTATGTCTTTCAGTGTTGCCTTGTGAGTCTTTTTTTGTTTTAAAGACCCACTTCCATCCAACGGCTTTTACACCATTAGGCAACTCGATGAGATCCCATACCCTGTTAGAAGCCTTAAAATCCATCTCATCTTTCATGGCATTGTACCATAAGTCTGATTCCTTAGAACTCATAGCTTGTAAAAACGTTTTAGGATCATTGTCAACACTATATTTTGCCCAGTTTTTATTTTATTTTATTATTTTTTTACCTTATTTATTTAACAAATTATTTACCATATTTTCTTCTCTTTATTTTTATTTTTATTTTTATTTTTCTTTCTTATTTTATCTTTTTATTTTTATTTTTTTTATTATTTTATTGTATATTTTTTTATATATGTTTTTTAAAAAAAAGAAAATAAAAGGAAACACTAAAAACAAAAAAAAGAAAAGAAAAGAAAAGAAAATGAAAAGAATCACATAAAGGAAAAAAAAACAAAAAAACAAAAAGGAAGATGAAAAGTGTGAAAGAGAAAAGAAAATAAAAGAAGACAGTGACGTGAAAAGAAAAGGAAATAAGGAAGGAAAAAAGAGAAAAAAAAAATGGAAAAAGAAAAGAAAGAAAACAAAAAAGAAAAAAGGAGGAGTGACGTGGGGAGGTGGAGAAACAGAAAATGGTTGGAAGAATGAGTGAAAAGCGGAAGCGTGAGTGAGGGATGGAGGAGATTTTCCAGAGAGTGTTAGAGAGAGAAGGAGAAGAATTGGAAGTTAGAGAGAGAGCTAGAGAGAAAAGGAGAGGGAAGCCAGCATACAGAGGAGATTTTTTGAGAGTGGAAGAAAACAGAGGGCAAAACTGGAGAAAAGAGAGAGCGAGGGTAGAAGCGAAAGCCAGAGGGTTTCGAAAGAGGAGAAGCACATTCAAGTGAGAAAAGTCTGGGAAAGAGAAGCCAATTGAGGATACGAACTCGCGCTGGCTGGACCATTCTCATCATCAATTCACGACCAATTGTTTTGTGAGTAATTAATTTGATTCAAATTCTCTTGAATTCTCTGAGCTCCTGGAGATTGTCTCTATGTATTCCTGAGTTTAAGCTCGAATTTCTGAGTTTGTTTCTAGATGGAAATTTGATTTGTGGTTGTAATTTACTCTTTTGATTGTTGGTCGTGATTGCTACTGCTTAAACCAAGTTTAAAATTGAACCCATAGCCATGTGTAAGCTGGGAGTAATTCTCTGGAATTCTTCGAGCTTTTGAAAATTATCTCCATGAATTTCTGAGTTTAAGTTTAACTTTCTGAGTTTGTTTCTGGATGAAAATTCAATTTGTGATTGTGATTTGATCTGAATGATGAGAAATTTTTATTGAACAAATATGGTTTTATAAGCAAGGAAGTTACTATATATCTGTCTTTGATTGGTCCTGCGTTAGAAGCCTGGTGTGAATTTAATGCGAAGACCAAATTAAAAGGTGAACACCAGGGCAGATTGCTGTTATACATTGGGTTGCTGTTTTAGAAAGTGAGTTTCAATTCATTACATAGTTTCAGAGAGTGAATTTTGATCTAGTTTCATTCTTAGGGCTCACCTCTATTATTTTGTTCCCTTGTTTTGTGTCCAACTTATCCTTCTTTCTTCAGCCATTCATTCCTCCCTCCTTTTCCCCATTTACTGATAGCTCGCTTGTTTATGGTATACAATTTATTTGCGGCTTAGTGAAATATCCATTGAAGTTTTAATACATTTACACGTGAGTTGTTCAGATTCAATAGATAAAAGTGTGTTGAATTTAAATGTGTTTGATTCTACTTGTGTCTGAATAATTTAGGAAGAATGTCTGGGCTTTTGGTTTCTGTGCAAATTGGTTTGATACTGGGATTTTCTGGTTTTGAGGGTGGAATATTTTTATCATGTCTGTTCTGGACGATTGGTAGTGTTTGAATTATGCAAATCTTTTTAATTCATCCTATTTTATAATGGTGTGGAATTTAGCCTTTGGGAATGAAGCTGTTTTGGTTCTTTCAATATTTAAGCACAGAGTAATGCTGCGGGAATGGGTAACAGGAGAGAAGGATTGGGTAGAAATCATGGGTGCGTGGAAAGAAGAGTTGGGACGGGAAGTTGATAATGGGTGTAAATAGGAATTAGGAGGGTAAAAATAGAAAAGAGCTAATTCAGATTGAGAAATGGCTGTGAGAGTGGGATAAGAGAAAGAATAGGTTCATATTAGAGGATGGGAGGCAAATAGACATTGAGGGGGTGAGAATAGAGAAGATTTAATTCAGATTGGGAAATGGGTGCCAATGGGCAGCGAAAGAAATGAGTTGGAGGTGTAAATATAAATTGTTAAGGTGCAGGAAGGAAATTAGTGGGTGCAAATAGAAAGTGTGGGGTGCATAAAGAAAAGAGGTGACAAAGGTGAAAATAGAAATTTTGGAGTGTGAATAGAAATGTGATTGCAAAGGAGGTGTGAGTAGAAATTATGGTGGTGAGAAAAGGAAAAGTGTGAAGGAAAAAAATGTATGATAATTCTTCTTCCATGCTATATTTCCCTTATAATTTTATATGCACCACACTCTCATATTTTAAATTGTAATTAATATTCATATACTTTAATATACATTTAGGTTTTAGAGATTCCAAGGCTCCTCTCTTATTATGGAAGGATAGGTAGTCTAGTCTTTTTGTAGGACTGAGCTCACCATATCTAACCTAGGTGAGGATAAGCACTATTTGGAGGGATGGTTTATCTGTCTTGAAGGATGGAAGGACCCTAGGTTCATCTAAAAAATTCATGCATACATGTTTATCTTTCTGTCATTATTTTAAAGATTATAATATTTATTTTAGGGATCTTAAGGCCCCTCACTTATTATGGAATGATAGGTAGTCCGGTCTTTTTATAGGACTGAGCTTACCATATCTAACCTAGGTGAGGATAAGCGCCATCTGGAGGGACGGTTTATCTGTCTTAAAGGATGGAAGAACCCTAGATTCATTTAGAAAACTCTTGCATATATGTTTATCTTTCTGTCATTACTTTAAAAATTATAATATTTATTTTTACAAAGAATAAAATATAATTTTGGGTCATATCTTATTTTACACAATCAATTTGGGTAATTGTCTTTTGACAAATGTTGTGAGGTGCCTAACATCTTCCTCACACATAACTGACTCTCAAACTCATATCTGGTTTGCATTTCAATGCCTTTCTCAAATAAAAATAATAATAATAATTTTAAAATAAATATGATTTCCAATTGTATCATAATTTTTAAACAATTGGTGGTGACTCCAAAATAAAAAAAACAAAGTTGGTTCATTCTTTTGTCATAGCGTTTTTACCCTCAAAGGGTACGTTATGACAATCATTTTCAGCTCTTATGTTGTAATTTGATTCTTGTAGATACACTACATAATCACTACGAATAGCTAATTTCCTAATCCGAGTAGATCTCCTTAATGTTGTTTCAGCATTTTCTTGAGGAACTTGTTGTTTAACTAGTTGCTCAACTAGTTGTTCAATATTATCTTGTTCTTCAACAACAACTTGATCTATAGGATCAATATCAACAGCTTGTGGAACCTCAGCAACTGGTTGTCTAACACCCACTTAAACTTGAGGGGTATGAATTACAATTAATCTATAACTTAAACTAGAAGGTTGAGCTTCATAGTAATCTCTTAACTGATCACCCCCACTGATCAAGTCATTCTCAAGAAATTTTGCATTTTTTGACTTCACAATCCTAGTGCTATGAGATGGACAATAGAATCTATACCCTTTGGACCTCTCAGCATATCTAATGAAATACCCACTTATGGTCCTTGGGTCTAGCTTCTTTTCTTGTGGGTTATAAATTCTCACTTCAGACGGGCATCCCCAAATCGTATATGCCTCAAACTTGGTTTCTAACCTTTGAATAACTCAAAATGCCTCTTTGGGACAACTTTGGTTGGAACTCGGTTTAATATATACACAGCCATCTTTAATGCTTCAGTCCACAAGAATTCTGAGAGTTTTTGGTTACTCCGCACGCTTCTCAACATGTCTATTAAGGTTCGATTTCTTCTTTCTACTACACTAGTCTGATCCGAAGAACCGAACATAGTGTATTGGGCAACAATGCCTTGTTCTTAAAGAAACTTAGCAAATGGACTAGGTGTTTGTCTACTCTCGGTGTATCTACCATAATACTCTCCACCTCTATCTGATCTCACTATGTTAATTTGCTTTCCACATTGATTCTCCACTTCAGCCTTAAAAACTTTAAAGGCATCCAAAGCTTTGTCTTTCGAACGAAGTAAGTAGAGATACATATATTGTGAATAATCATCTATAAAGGTGATAAAGTATTTCGGACTACTTGTGTCAATGTTTGGACAACAAATATCTATATGAATGATTTATGACAGGTTTGTGCTCCTCATTGCACCTCTTTTAGACTTGTTGGGTTGCTTACCCTTAATGCAATCAACACAAGTCTCAAAATCAGCAAAATTCAAAGTACAAAGTACTCCTTTGTTTACTAATCTTTTAATTCTCTCAATGGAGATGTATACTAATCTCCGGTGCCACAACATAGAGGATTCCTAATTCACAACACACCGTTTTACCCCAGTAATAATATGCATAGAATTATAAGCAGCATTTTTTTGCAATTGAATAGAATAAAGACCATCAAACAAAGTACCATAACCAATAACTTCATATTTATGTGACAAACTAAAACCATAATCTAAAAAGTTACAGGAAAAACCCAAAGGTATAAGTCTTGAAATAAAAATCAAATTTCTAGAAAAATTTGGAACATAAAAAGTCTTTTCTAAACGCATTACAAAACTGCTACTTAAAACTAAACAACATGTTTTCGGCTTTTACACGTGAACTCATCTTGCTGTCTGAATAGATGTATTGTTCACTTCCCATTGGTTTCCTTAGGTTTTGCATACATTGCAAGGTATTAGAAACATGGATTGTAGCACCAGAATCAATCCACCATGTGTCATGATTAACATTAACCATGTTAGATTCATAACAAACTAATGAAAGTTGAGTACCTTTTTTCTCAAGCCAGATCTTATGCTTTGCACAATCTTTCTTTATGTGCCCCTTTTTTTTGCAGAAGAAGCACTTTGACTCTTTCTTCATGTCTAGCTGAGGAGGAATCTTACCATTTTCCTTGGCTTGATTCTTCCTTTTCTTTCCTTAGGTAGTCAAGTTTACCTTTTCACCCTCTTCCATTGCCAACCTCCCTTCTTCTTGGACACACATGGTCATAAGTTCATTAATTGACACTTATCTTTATGTGTGTTGTAAGATATTTTAAAGGGATTATATTGTTGGGGCAGAGAGTTCAAAATGAAATGAACCAGGAAAGATTCCGACATCTTAACTTCCAAAGTTTCTAGCTGAGCCGCCATGTCCCTCATGCACATGATGTGATCATGCACGCCTCTAATCCGAGTGAGCTTCATGGATGTAATTTGCATGATTAAAGTGTTGGCAAGAGCCTTGTTAGATGTTGTGAATTGCTCATCGATAGCTTTCAGAAGGTTTTTGACCTTATAATGCTGTTCGACAGAATTACGGATGCCATCTGGTATCTTAGTCTTTATGAACATGACTGATAGGCAATTAGATCACTCCCATTTTTCATAAAGATCAACATCATCTGGAGTGCTGGTTATAGTGATGGAAGGTGGTTCGTTTTTCCTTATGGCATAATCAACATCCATTCATCCCAAATGGAGAAGGATTATCTCTTTCTACACTTTATAATTATCACCCCTTAATTCAGGAGTGTTACACTTAATATAAAAAATGTTCGTAGATTGAATAGCTGTAAATTTTCAAACATACATGCTTATTAACTAAATTTTGAGGCCATAAAATAATATGTCATGTTTTACCAATATAAAACATGCTTTAATCCATGAATCTAGTGACATAAAACTTGCCTGTGGGCTAAAGTTCTACTCACTTAGATTCATTTCTCAACTTTATGATAAAACTATCAAATTATGTTATTTTTCTTAATTCCTATGGGTAGATTAAGAAATATAATTTAATATTTTATCTTAATTAACCATACTAATATAACAAAAATTCTTGTCGGTAAATTTCATTATATCACATATAATTAATTACAACTAATGTTTTAATGTGATCCTTAACTTTAATATATAATTTTAATTAATTAAAGATACAGTAACTACTTCCTAATTAATTAAAATTATATTAGTCATCTAATATTAATTAATTCTCAATAAGGAACTAAATATTCACATAAAAGCATAAACTTTAATGTGTAAAATTATTTAATTTAAAATTGTATACTTAAACACCAAAATAAAATATGCAATTTAATAAAATAAATAAATAATTTAAACACATAAATACATTACATATGGAAAAACAGCAATTTAACTTAGGCAAATAAATAAACTAATTTAGAAAATGAATTTGCAATTGCCGCGGGAAAGGAAGATGGAAAATTGAACCCCAAAATTAATAAACATAAATCTGGAAATTGCATTCCAGAGACAAAGGGGGTGCTGTGGTCTAGTGGTCTGAGTTCCACGATGTGGCCGTGGGGACCTGGGTTTGAATCCCAACAGCCACACATTTGGAAATTAAATTTTAAAGCCCTAAAACAACATGTAGTTTAACCTCCAAAAAAATAACAAGTAGTTTCGCTAATATAAAAATGACATGCCGTTTACAGCATCAACCAAAACGACTTGTAGCTTGAGTCATCTTCAACCTCCAGTCGGGTCGATTTGACCAGGTTGTGACCTGCGGACCTGAATTGGTAACCCGACAATTTCCAACCATTTTTTACGACAAATTTTATGTTTTATAGCCATAATGCATACAAATCCTATTTAATATCAATTTCTAACCTTTATATTGATTAAAATCATCTAAAATCGAGTGCCCATTATTAAACTTCAAACCGAAAAAAAAAAAAATGCAAGACAGAGGCATATGTGGCTTTGATGCCAAATGTAAAACTCATAATTCAAACATGTTTCATGAACATAATAAACATGTTCAAACAGAATGCGGAAGCGTATGGATCAAAAAGAGCCTACCCCAGCCATTGCAAGTATGCTTCTTCTTCGTGTCTCTATTTCTTTTCCAAGGCTTTCACTCCCTAAACCCGATAGTGCTATCTTCTAAAGTCAGGAGCAAGCTTGGTGACCAATAAAGAGCAGCAGCACACCTTTTATACTCCTCTGCCCATCATGGAGGAGTTGAGACGTGTGCTAGAAAATCGGCAAGTGTTCACCGTCGTGGGAATGTTATGGAGTTTTGCTTGAAGTGGGATGAATGTGGTCACAATATGGACCACTTTTTGAAGGAATGACAACGTGGGTTGACAGTGTTTAACACATAAAATTCCAACAGGATTTAGATGGAAGATTCTCAAGAACACCAAAATATGTTCTAATTGTCCAAAATATCTGTTGAACTTCTAGCATCACTGAACCAAGAGGTTAATTAAGGTAAATTACTCAATCCCACCACTCTCAGATTGAAGCATAGCCATTGTCTCATCATTGATTCTGAGGTCATCTCTGACATGGATGATGAAGTCTGTAATATGTGCTCGAGAGTTGAGCAAGAATTTACAATGTATGAAACTTTTTGCTTTCATCTTCTCTTGTAAAGATGTGCCTTCTGACCAATCATTTAGCGTTGGACCAAATGGTGCAAATGTTAAACCCAGATAAGAAATTTCATATCTATAATAATGATATTCGATATGCATATTCTACTTTACATGAAACTATGATAATTAGTTGTAGAAGAACTATTTTACTTTCTTAATCATACCAAAGTTGAGCAAAAATAAAATAGAGATTTTATAATAACTAATTTAACATATAAAATATTGTGTATTAAATTTCTGGAATTGAACGATAATTGGATAAGCCATGTTCTATATGTTCTTAGTTTGATTTTTCTTTTTTTGTTTTTTCAAAGATTTTAATCCCCATACAATATGAGAAACTTCTTTTGAAATTTCCACTAGAATTTTATGGCTAAAGAACAGTTCTCCTAAAATTTCATATATGTATAATTTGAGTTGCAACTTCATTGTAATACGCATGGTATAAATAGTCAAGGTCAATGAAATCTGATGAGTAGTATTCTGCGGTGTCATCCAAGTTCTTCGTCAGTCAATGCAACTGTTATGAATATAATGAGCGTGTTTGTTAGGGCACATAAAAGTAACCCAAGTAGAATCACATCCATTAGATTCGTCTTTTCGCAGAAGCTTCAACTAGTCACGTTTAGAAGAGTCCCTACAAGGAAATTTCGCAAGATCGGGAGTGGCATTATTAGGTTGAAATTGTACCGAACGACTTTTCCTCGTTCGGCACTGCACATATTCAATTCTATGAAGAGCGTAGAAGTCAACAATTTGGGACAAGAGAAACTTCCTAGAAAATGACTGTTTCACATTCTTAATCAGGAAGGAATGATCCTAGGAACAAATTTTACATTATTGGCTGTGTCATCACATAACAAAGAACAAGATATCGGTTGTTTCGATACTTCTCAGAGGCTGTTGGATCAAATTAATCAAGTTCTTTTAAGTCGCTAAGTAGTTTGAAGTCTAGACGCAGCATGATGTTCTTTCTACTGCTATATTAATGCAGAAATGGTTTTAAAAATAATAGTTTAATTTTTATTATTTTTTTTTTATATAGATTACTCGTGTCAATTTTTATTTTCACTTCGAAACCCTTCTACACCAATTAAAATAACCATGTCAAGTGTGACGGTTGTGCTCATCGGGACTAGAATTTCAGCGTTTGAATTTCAAGTAAAATTAGAATGATAACAATAGAATTAATATGATCTTATGAATTGAAATAAATCATTAAAAATAAATTTAATCCATATTTAAAAGTATGTCAATGTATATAGTATAACATGTAACATGTAACTGTAAATCTTAACCATATAAAAAAAGAAAAAAAAATTGAAGTATATCTATTATTTTACTTTTCATTTTCCTTGCCATGTATCCCAGACAATGCTCCGATAGGGTGAAGGATGAAGTTGATAGTTGAGTGTGATTTGTGGTTGTACTAGGTAGCTTTCATTCAACTACTTGTAGATTTAGCAACTTCAGACTGCAAAAAAACATTCAACTGCTTGTAAATTGCTAATTCATACACAAAAGAAAAGAAAGAATTTTTAGGATTTGGTATTTGATTTACAAATCCATAAGGATGGCAAATTTTATTGTCATTTTAATATTTGTGAGGCTTAGGGTTTGTTGTGCGCACAATATTCTAGTCCTGATAATATAAAAGCTTAATAAGATAAGGTCTGAATAGAAATTTAAAACTATATCATGTTTGGTGTAATATTATAAAAAATTTCGTTTTGTATAAAGTAGAAATAAATTTAGATTAGAGTTTTATCTTCTAAAATTCCTTATCATGAATTTTAGTATTTTTTTTCTTCTCTCACATCATTAAGTACATTTATAATTTTTTAATATTTACTTAAGAATTTTAAATGGCACTAATCAACAACTACTGTGATTTAATTTCTTTAGGGGTTTTAATTTGATAGATACCATCATTTGTTATATATACAGAACTGAAATTTAAAAATCATTATTTCCTGTGTTTATTTTGAGGAAGCTTACCGGGGAAGAGTGCTTATTCATGCGAACCACTTTTTCTTTTATTTCATAGTCTTTCACTTTGTAAAATGTTGTTTGTTCCAGAGTTGGCGCAGCAGGAAGAACTCCCGTGTTAAAGAAGGTCTTTCATGCTTGAAAAATAATTTTGGTATTTGGAATTTACTGATATAATAATTTTTATAATATAATTATAATTATTGTCTTTGCATATAAATCTATAATAATATATTAATACTTATTATATCTGATCAAGCATTTATATGACATGAGGTGTGATATAAAAAGGAAAAACAAAATTCAAAACACAAACCACTACAAGGACCTTAAGCGCTCACTGTCCTCGTCGTTTGTCAATTCCTCCACATAAAAGCCTCGTGACTTTTTCGTCTCTCCCCGCTTTCTCTGCTCTCGTGGTCTTCCTTCCAAGTTTCTTTTTAAGATGCTAAGAATTAAATATAGACACTTTTTTTATTAGAGATTTGAATTTAAATTTATTAAATTATAAAAAATTAACTTCTTCTACTAAATATAATTTATTAATAATTTTATAATTTGTAAATATTTATTTATCAGTAAGATTATTTTATAAATATTTGTATAATTTAAAGATGAATTTTTAACAAAATTTAAATTGTAAATATTATTTTTAAATTTTATACAAAATTATGAGCACCATTAATATGAAGTTATCATTAAGTTAGATAAAAAAATTAATTTATAAATATTTATAAATTCTAGGACTGATTTTTAACATCTTAAATTTTGGATAAAACTGCAAAAATTAAAAGTATAATTAAATCTTTATTTTATCTCTTCCATTTTTCTTTTTCCTGTTTTATTATTAATTAATTTGTTTACAATAAATAAATATATATTTAATTATTTAATTAATTGATTAATAATAAATATTTAATTATTAGTTGATAATAAATAAATAAAATTAAAATATTTAATTTAATTATTAATTAATATAATATTATATATTCTTTTAAATCATTTATAATATTTCAACTAATCATATAACTTATTTTCTTAAATAATAGAGTCGACTCCATCGTAAGAGGCCCCAAGAAAATCTTGTAAATGTACGCCCCATAATTTTTTTTGCTAATAATTATTATTATATAAATATTTAATTAATTTTTTATCATTTAAATATTAATTATATTTCATAATTTCAAAAAATTTGTATTCTTTAACATATTACTCTTCTTAACTTTGTTTTCCTCGTGACTCTCTAATTTCTTTAATTTTTTTTCTTCCAGCCTTTAACTTTGGTTTTCATAATATTGTTTATTATTTATTTGTTCCTTCTTAACATCTCTACAATTATCTCTTGAAGGAACAAAAAAAAAAACTTGATTTATTCCGGATTTATATATTACTTATAGAATTATGTTAATAATTTTGGTAACATTTGTTTTCAAAAAATTATTGAAGGCACCATTTAAAAGTTTGCTTAGAGAAGGAAGAAACGGAAAATGATCGAGAAAGCAAATTGGAGAGTGAAGGAATTTCTGTAATATTGATTAGTTGTAACTAATTACATCAGAAAGGTTTATATACATCTAATAACAATTAATTAACTACAATTGGATTACAAGCCCATAAATATAAAGCCCATAGGCCCAATAATAATAACCATAAAATGATTCTATAGTCGCTGTAATTCAAATTGCTTGGTTTTTCTTGGATGTTGACATTGGTGAAGTCTATGGTAACAAAAATGGATCGCGATTGCAAAGTATGATAACATCCGGTGAATCGATTGGCTGTTGATATGATATTACAGTTCAATCAAATGACCCTCATCATGTTACACGCAATTGATTGTAGTGCAGTTCACTATAAATAATTCATATTTTTATTATATAGTGACAAAATCTCTAGATTAGGTGATACATCATTGACCACCACTTTACAAATATTCAATAATTCTTGTGATGGTGACAAAACTGTGAAAATGGCTATATGTAGTATTTTGTACATTATATATTTTTTGAGTAAAGATATGTATATTTTAAAAAACGGCATATGAATTTTCACAGTAACTATCATCATCTAATTAATATTTCATCTTACCATACTATGAAGCATAATTACCACGAATTATGCGTTATAATAACTTTAGATTTTTACTTATTTTGTTCTCCATACACAAAAACCTTTAATACGTGAATTTAATATACTCTCAACCATGGCTTCTATCATACAAAGATTCATTAGAATCATTTTAATACATAAATTTGCAAAGACGGTGCAAACATGTGGTAGTGAGCTTACATAAGCAAAATTGGACAAAATATGCAACCTACTTTATCCTCTTTCTTTGAGTAAAATCGAAAGAAAGTATAAAATTATGGTTGCATCATGAAGGATAAAATAAAGTCCATTTCAATAAAGCAATATATATACTTGATATTGAACTTATATTTTACTTTACCATTCTCGCTTGAAGGTTCCTAAAATTGTGAAAAAAGTAACCAAATATAGAATTAGGGTAGTCTTATTTGATATAATAAATATATGTGTATATTATATAAAACTTAATCATTAAAATGTATTTATATTTTAACATATTATATATGCATATTAAAAAAATAATATACAAACTGAATGGGCCTCCTATTGGCCAAAATGTTAAGCTTTATGCAAATAAACGTGACTTTTATAATTAAATAGGCATATATTATGACTTTAATCTGACTTGAATTACTAAATAGGTGAAGGCAATTTAGGTTTACAATAGGCTAGCCGTAAATCCCTAGGCTTATTCATATGTATAGATTTGTTAAATATAAAATTACTTTCAGATTTTCATCTACCACTTTCCAAAAAGAAAATTGAAGAAATACTTCTAAAATCACTCAATTCTCATCACTTCAATGCCTATATATATAA
The DNA here is from genome assembly GCA_022379115.2 of Bauhinia variegata. Classification (NCBI taxonomy): domain Eukaryota; kingdom Viridiplantae; phylum Streptophyta; class Magnoliopsida; order Fabales; family Fabaceae; genus Bauhinia; species Bauhinia variegata. The sequence goes on along the minus strand of CM039427.1, from coordinate 12,367,715 downwards.
ATATAATTCTCAACACTTCAACGGATACTACCTCAATTATATACTTTTTTTAAATATTTTTATTTCTATTTATTTATCATTTAAAGGTTTAATAGAGAATTAATTATTGAATGAAAAAAAAAAAGAGACAGGATTAGTTATTGTTTTTCTAATTATACGTTTAACTTAATCTGTTTGAAAAAGAAAAGAAGATAATTATAAGGAGAATAAATAAAATAAATAAAGACATATTAAAAAAGATGAAGAGGATTTTATCATATTGGAGATGGAATGTCATCTTAGAGTGAAAGAAACTCAAAACAAATCAACTTGAAGTAGCTAAATAGAGTTCTTATACTTATGCAGCAGAGAAGTTAATACAAACCAAGCAAGTGACATAAATGTCATAATACGAGCAAATACAACTGCAATTATTGGTGCAACTTATATCAAATTTATTAAATTTCTAGAAGAATGCTTTTTTGAAAAATCAATAAAAGCATTTACAAGGGCATACTTCAATAAAATGAAACCATGATCCTCGCCAGCGAACGTTGATTCGAAGGACTGTCACCAACATCAGGACACTGTAACATATGTTGCAGCAAAAGTCCAATAAAAAGAAGTGATATCAATAACAGATTCATCTTCTGAATCACTAGTGGGACTTGATGGTGGCAAAATAATGGTGCGGTTGCCTCTGTTGCTATTATGGACGGAAAGAAATGGGTTTCCTATGTAGCTGCTATCATCAAAGGCTCCTAACTGTCCCTTCGTAGGCACTATGCCTGACAAATTCAGATCCTGTAATTGAAGAGGGATTTCACCACTTAAGTTGTTGTAAGAAAGTTCCAAGCTTTCTATATTCGTGAGATTATGGCAACTTTCTAGAATGGATCCATTGAAATGGTTGTGCAATAAGTTCAATGCCTAAAGATCATCCAAGTATACAATAGAATATGGAATCTCTTCTGTCAATTGATTACATGACAAATCTATGCCTGACATAAACCTCTGAATGTCACCACCATATGAAAGCAATGATGTTTTGGTCCTAAATTCTAACACTTCCCCATATTCTGTTGAAATATCATAATAATTTTGTTCAAAATATAACTGCAAATCAAGTTGTAGATACTGATACCAGGAATCTGTTAGAATTAGGGTAATAGAAGATGGAGGAAATCTCCAAATCCATTTTCCAAATGAGACATTGTTAAAGCAAGAAGGTACATTCCCAGTGAAGTATGCTTTAGCTGACACAAATGGATAGGAAGCTGACCTTGCAAATGATTACAACAAGCAGGAGAGCTCTCAAGGATGGCGACCTAGTATCAAACCAATCAGGAATGTTTCCAGATAAATTGTTATCCCTCAAATCAAGTCTTGTCAGAAAGCTTCTTGATTTATTCAACCGGCGAATGGATCCAACAAGATTATTGCTTTGCAGGTGAAGAGAAATTAAGTTTTTTATGTTCACATAGCAGGCTGGTATTGAACCTGAAAACTTATTGTGAGAGAGGTGTAAACGCCAAAGGTTAAATTTGCAAAGCTCTCTGGGTAGTGCACCTCCAAATTTATTCCCTGACAGGTTTATCACTTCTAAATTTGAAAAATTGCTCATGAAATCAGGAATACCTCATAAATTGTTGAAAGAAATGTCTGATGCACGCAAATATGGGAGTTCCAAAATTCCAAGTTGAAGCGTTCCACTGAAGTAATTGTTGTCCATACAAAGCAATCTCAGATTACACAAGTTCAGAGGAGAAGGAAATAATTGCCCCCACAAGCTGTCGTGTGATAATATCAAGAATCCCAGAGAGGCACAATCTGTCCAAAAAGATTTTGGAACTTCACCAGAAAAATTGTTTCTACTCAAATCCAGGGCAAACAGATCTGACATGTTACCAACTGAAGTGGGAATGCTACCATCAAATCCGTTACCTGACATATTTAGATACATCAAATATGGCATAATGTGGCCAATGTATGGAGGGAGCTCACCTGACATCTTGTTTGCTATTTGCAAATCATATAAAGGATGAGGGTTTTGATTTACATTTGTGGGGAGCTCCAAATGTCTGGTGAACTTGTTATTATGCAATATTAGAGATTGACGTGTGCCCTATAGCGTCGCTACTATAGATTGCAGTCAAATTAAAAATCCAAGTTTAAGTTTCAACCAGAGTCATGTTCTCAAAGAATCCCTAGTGTAGGTCTCAATTAATTAGGTGAGGAAAATGAGGGGTTTTAAGCAGAATTAATAATGCTATCAATAAAAATTGCAATAAACAGTGAAATAAAAATCAACAGATGATGAAAATGCAATCAACGTAGGGAACTTTCAAACAACAGTGATTCTATCTTCGACTTAAAGATAAAATTTAATTTCAATTATGCTAATTAACTATATTAACCTCGAAATCTTAAGATTAACCTACCTAATTAATTAATTTAGTTGAATCCTAACTCAGCTGGTATCCCTGCACCTAGTTCGACAATTCTTATTATACAATCGCATAGGTTGTGATCATTGGAACCAAACCCAACCCTAACTAACATCCCAACAAGGGATTAGAGCACCCAATACCTAAATTCTGAATTTCTATCCAACCAAATCAAGTTCTACTCCGTGGAAATTACTCCTAGGGTGATCAAGCCTAGATATCTCACAAACCCATTGACCAATCATGCATAAAAATAATCATACACAATCAAAGGGAGAGAAATGAGGAGTAGAGAAATATAACTATTATTAAATTCAAAATAAACACAATACAAGTCTTAAGAATCAAATTGACAGTCTTCCAGTCGTCCCAAGTCAATCACAAAAGTGTCTAGCCTTCCATGGGAGAAGAGGAGAAGAAGAAAGCTAGAGAAGAAGAGTGAAAGTGGCAACTAGGTTGGGAATTAGGAAGGCCTAACTGAAAATCATTAGGTTAAGTGAGGGAAAAATTATAAAAATGCCATTAATGAGCCTCATATTACATAATTGCCATTAATGAGGCCCAAATTATAAAATTACCCCTCCTTAAGTTGTCAAAAACCTATTTCGGCCTTTTTGAGTTGAGAAAATATCTTTTGTGCCCTTGTTTTATGAATTAATAAAAATTATTGTTCCAATTCTAACCTCGGACAAAAATCCTAACAAGTTCTGAAGTTTTCCAAGTTCAGTCCTAAAATTAAAAATCCCTAACAAATAAAATTAAATCTTAAAGTGAAAAAATTAATATAAAATATAATAAATTCTAATTAAACAATTAAAGATAAATTTGAAATGTTAGAAGTAAGTATAAGAGTACAAAAATAAATATTAAATTATTTTCACTTGTTTTAATAGTACTTACTTTTTCAAGCAACAAGATTTTGGTGTTGTTGCTAATGAGTGTCTACTAATATTAGATTTGCTAACTTAGTATTAAGTTGGGTACTTCACTTTTTTGTTTTATTTATTTTTGTTTCTTCTATTGTTGGTTATTTGTTTATTTTCTTTTATCATGGCAGAGGAGTACAGAATGAGAAACCATTGCATGAGTATGTTGTACCTGAAATGATGGAAACAACATATGGCATTAGAAGATCACCATTGCAGTAAATGGCTTTGAAATCAAGTGCTCAGTCATCTGGATGATTTAGAATAATCAATTCAATGATTTACTCAATAAAAACCCTAATGTGCACATCTTTACCTTCTTGAAAATATATGATATATTCAAATAAAATGGGGCATCTGTTGATGCTGTTAAACCCAGCCTATTTCCCTTCTCATTGGGGGGGAACCAAAAAGGTGACCATACTCATTAGCACTTGGATGTATTTCTACCTAGAATGAATTGGCTCAGAAATTCTAGAATAAGTTGTTTCCACCAGACAAGACTGCTCTCATAGAGATAGTGAATTTTGCAAATAATGAAGGGGAATCACTATAGGATACATGGTATAGATTCAATGAGATGTTAAGAAAATGCCAATATCATGTCATGTTATTTAGGAGTGGCTAGTGATGCAATTGTTCTACAAAGCTTGATACTACTAGAGTCTTAATGGATGCTACCAGTGCGTTTATGAATAAAAATTATGCAAAAGCTTATGAGCTCCTTGAGGAAATAAGCACTAATGCATGCCACTGGTCCTCTGTAAAGGACACAAAAAAGAAGACTCTACACATTCAAGAAGTTGAAGCTTTATCTTTCATAACTTCTAAGATTGGTGCTCTTCTTTCTCTTGAAACTGCTAATCTCATTCGAGATTCTAGGGAGAAATATGCAGATGATGTAGAAATTGTGAACATTGTGGTAATGGCAATAACCTATATTCAAAGACCCACAATCTTGGATGGCATCTATCACAATATACCCTTTAAGAATAAAAATGCTATGACGAATAATGGAATGACATTTAATGTTTTTTAAAAAAATTTATTTTAGTGTCGCCACTAATTATTTAAGAATTAAAGTACAATTAGAAACCCTATTTATTTTAAAAATTTATTATTGGAAAGGCATCAGAATATGAACAAGAGATAAGTTCAAGAGTCGGTTATGCGTGAGGAAGGTGTTAGGCATCCCATAGATTCAGTCAAAAACAATTACCCAAATCAATTATACAAAATGATGATATAATCCGAAATCGTATTTTATTTAATGTTGAAATAACATTACAAACTTTGATAAAGTATCGAAAAAGTAAATATGTATGCATGAGTTCTTTAAATGAACTTAGAGTTTTTTCATTTTTCAAGACAGATAAATTGTCTCTCTAGATATTGCTTATTCTCACCTAGATCAGATAGTGCAAGCTTAGTCTTATAAAAGATTTGACCATCTACCCTTCTATGATTAGTGGGGGGCTTTAAGACCCTAAAGGTCCAAATGCACCTTAATGTGTATGTATACTAATTACAATTTAAAATTTGAGAGCAATATACGAGAAAATTACACGGGAAAAGTGGCATTAAATAAGAATTATAATTTTTCATCATTTTTTTTATACACCCGTCAACTCATAGTGCTATTCACCCCATCTTTTGTATTTAGCACTTGTATATTTCCTTCTCACGCCCTTCTTTTCTTTTCTTTCCATAACATCCCACGGCTCATTTACCCATCCTTAACTTCATTTTTTCTATCCAGACCCCATTATTTCTTTTTGCACCCCCTTTTCACATTAACATATTAAACGTGATTCTGAAAAAGATACAGCATGAAGCAACAAACTTGAGATCACAAACCAGAATTTACCCATTGTGATTTTTAGTAGAACAGCAGATTAAATTGAGACAACCCAAGGTTACCACAATTCCTACCCTTTAATGGATCGAGCAATCAAGCTTAAAGGCAAAGAAATCAATGGTTGGGCAATTCAAATTCTTTTCATACCTAAATCATAGACATATTCAGGATATGAATCCTTGACAGCAGAAAATTAGTTTCTTGGATGAGTTAACACAAGTTCAAATGTATAAACAAAACTACAAGCAAAAAAATCCAAAAGCATGTCAAGGATTCACTTGAATCTTTCATTAACCGCAACCTAGAACCATAACTAGGAACAAGATGAATAAAACATCAAGAGCAGCCACCAATATCAATTAAATCAGTTCATAAAGAAAGAGATGAAACCAACATCAGGACATTATTTCACTTTGTGCCATCATGCCAAGACTCAATACATGAAGGAGAGCTAATTCATGAAAAGAAAGGAAAGCTCATGATCAAGGGAAAATCATTGTGATTATCGTAAGGACAATTGACAGAAATGCACTTCCATCAAATAAGAACAAACAGATTGGGTCCAGAGACAAGTTCTAACACTTGCAAGACATCCATAGATTAGCCATTGGTCAAAATCCATCAAAATTTCAGCAAGTAAATCACATATTCTAGAACCAGCTTCAACATCAATCAAAGGTTAACCATGGGTCACAAGGAGAAGGAAAATGATCACGATACAGAATTCTCACCTACAACTGGACTACAAAAACGTACAATTCAAAGACCAGAGTACCAGATTTTTATTCCTTCCAAACTGACCACTCTCACATTTGCATATGGCAGAATTTAATTAACATCACAGCCGTAATATCAATGAAGAAATACAAGAAAAATTCAAGACCCAAACTCAACATAGAAGCAGAATTTAAACCCCAGAAAATGGCAACACTCAACCAGACATTTAAAATATGCATTGCTTAATCCAAACCCAAAAGAAAAGGATTACACAAACAAGACCCACCCCCCACAAACGAAAATACTGACAGATTCAAACCCCTTGTTTACATGAAGTTTATTCGATGCCAAATTTGCAGCAATTTCCCAAGACAAACAGCAGTAAATGAATGGCAGAAAAACTTACAGAAATCTCATCTACAACTAGACTACAAAAACTTACAATTCGAAGACCAAACTACCAGATTTTTATTCCTTCCAAACTGACCACCATCACATTTGCAAATGGCAGAATTTAATTAACATCATAGCCATATTACCAATGAAGGAATACAAGAAAAATTCAAGACCCAAACTCAACATAGAGACAGAATTCAAACCCCAGAAAATGGCAGCACTCAACCAAACATTTAAAATATACAGGGCTCAATCCAAACCCAAAAGAAAAGGATTACACAAACATGACCTCCCACAAACGAAAATACTGACAGATTCAAACACAAGTTGTGCAGATAAAATCAATGTTCCAGCTGATCCATTTTCTCTCAATTCCAGCATATGCACTATCTTCAAGACCATAACAGAGATTAAGAAGAAAATATTAAATCAAAGACTAGGCCATCATCACAATCCTCGTTCTAGACTCAAATGATAACATGTCTTAGTGCAAACCTTGCATTATTCTTGAAAATTCATGCTACCAATGAGTATCAATAACAGATGCAAACCCCCATCGATCATGTATAAAAAGCCCATTCCCTTAAAACAAGATCAATTCAACAGCAACTCCTAGAAGCAAGTGTCCAGCTAAAGAATCAGGTTGAGACCAGGAAAATGTTTGTTGTTGAAATGCATTTCTTTATCAATTTATTCATTGTAAGACCTATGAGCTACCCACCATGAAAAGTAATGAAAATGATGCATCTCAAAAATAAACACACCATGAAATCAGTTTTAACAAAAACTTTTTCAAATTCAAATCCCAATTATTTTCAATCTTAATCTTTGCATTATATCAAAGTCAGAAAACACTCAGGTTTTTGATTTTAAAACTCTTCAAGCAGAAGACTTCCTAAACATGATAAAAATACTCCACTCTCAAAACCCAGAAAATTCCAGCATCAAACCAATTTATGAGCAGGTTCAGCAACCTTGAAAATCCACAACACCTAAGGTTGCAGAAACAAGAATATACCAACACCAAAATTCCACAATAACCTAACAAAGTCCCAAAACATTCACAACTAAATCTAAAAAGGATTTAATCATTAAATTGAAGTTTACGAAAAATTTTAATATTCAACCCTGTCAGACCAAGCAATACCAACATTCCAAATTCGCGAAATTAAATATCCAAAGACCTAAAATAGCTTCATTAAGATACATACCACCCAAGAAATCCTTTAAGCAAATAAGACATAAGAACCCAAAACAGATTTCTAAGCATTGGGAGTGAATTCCCTAGCCAATAATCAAGCACTCAGACAACAAACATATTCAAAGTCAAAGCTGGAATAGAACAGAACCCATCGACATTATTCCTAAATCCAATCACGCCTCATCAACTAAGAACAACACAAACAGTAGAACCCAGAACAAAAATATCAATAATTTAAAAACCCTGAATTTCAAGACAAAATATAGCATAGGTTGTCGATCAACACAAGGGAGAAAGAAACATACATGGATTACTCAGAAATCATACTCATAATTTCCCTCAAACCAAGTGTTAAGTGCCTAAAGAATCAACCCACCGTTTATACTAATTAAACAGAGAAAGTATGGATATGAACCTGATCCAGAATGAGGAAAAGAACACATAATCATCAGTTAACCAGAGACTATGACATCCAAAGACAACTATGCTCAACATCCCAAATTAAAAATTAAACTCAACAAGCAGCAGTATAAAATAAACACATGGATCAAAACATCCCAGCAAACCATAATACCAATCCAATAATATAAGTTAATAATCACAGGATCCCAGTAGCAGGATTAATTCAAGGAGTATAAAAGTGGGCATTATATCTGAGTCACTGCCGAGAATACCAATTTATCCTTGTTTTCCTTTCCCAAGTTGTATCAGTAGCTTTAACCTCCTCTCTGCTTCTCTAATCAGCCTTTGATTTCTTTTCACCACCGAGCTCTTGTTATTTCTCTCTCTATTTTTCTCTTTCGCTCTTCAATTCACCCTCTATTGCCATCTCTGTTCGATAGCCCTCTTTCTTCGTTTTCTCTCACGCTCTTCCGTTGCCTCCTCCCTATTTCTCACTTCCACTTGCTCTATATCTCCGAGAACCCTCCCAAAATTTTCCTTTTCCGTGATTCAAGCTGCCCTTTTCACCATTGCCTCTGCTCACCTGCGTTTGGCGCGATATGCGTCTGGGACGCTGCACAGTCGCGCCCTTCTCTGGAGGTCTGCTGCTCCACGATCTGCTCCGCTCCTCCTCCCCTTTGCTGCACTACCGTTCTGCCTTCCTTTCTTTTCCTTTTCTCGCTCTTTCGCTTTTTTTTTTTTTTTTTCTTTCCTTCGTTCCCCTCTGTCCGCTGCTCTTTTCTTTTCACGCTCACGCTCTTTTCTCTTTTCCTTTTCCTTTCTTTTCTTTTCTTCTTATTTCTCCTTTTTTTTTCCCCTTTTTTACCTCCAATCTCTTTTAATTTTTTCTTCTTTTTTATTTTTATATTCTTTTATTTTTCTTTTTTCATTGTTTACAACTTTTTTTCCTTTTTTTTGTTTTGTTTACTTTTTTTCTTTTCTTTTTCTCTCTTTTTTTAATAAAAGTAAAAATAAAATAAAAAAATAAAGATAAAATATAAGTTGTTTGGCTCCACAGCATCGTTGTAACATTTCATGGAGAAATAATCAAACAAATGGCTAATTCAGCAGCAATAGCAATAACAACCCAAAATCAACCTTAAAGGTGCTCTAGCCCAATTGGCCAATTCAAAAGTTGATTTTCAGAAGATAATTACTCAGTTTATTCCTGGAATAGATAACTTTATCAGGAACCTTGAATCGATTCAAGTGGGACGAATTTCTTAAATGCTTGCCATGAGATTTCATGGTCCAATACTGAACTTAACACCAGGAACATGTTAATGCCGTATATTTGAGAAACGGCTAGGTAGTTAAACTACTAAAACTACCCCCCACAGCTAAAGTTGAGATATAAGAGCAGCTCAAACATATAAAAGAAAAAAGAGCCCACAAATTACCTATCACTTATAACACCTAAGCTAAAGTGGGGGAAAAAGCCTAGATCTAAATCATTCCTTGAAAATCCTCCACCGTATGTGCCTATTTTGCCTTATCTACAGTGGATTTTGAAGAAAAATTTGAATAAGTATTTTCTAAAAGTCTTAGAGGTGTTTAAAATGTTGCAGATAAACCTTCCTCTTTTGGAAGCCATTACCAAAATGCCTCTGTATATGTCAAATTCATAAAGGACCTTCTTAAAAAAAAGAAAATTAAAAGATAATAAAAAGTAATACTTTATGAAGAAAAATCCTTTCAAAAAATTACAAGTCAAAATGAAAGATTCAATGAAGTTTATAGTGCCTTGTCGTGTTAGCAATATGAATGTAGGATGGCTGCTTTGTGATTCAGGTGTTAGTGTGAATTTACTACCATCGCTTTCTACGTTCAAAACATTGGAAAGTAGGGAAGTGAAACGTACCATATATAATGACTTCACAATTTGTTAAAATGTATTTTAATAAAAGAAGGGAAATTTTGTTCTCAGATGATTTTGTAACATTAGATGTGGAGGGTTACATCCAAAACTCTTAAAAAGAAATGTACAAAGAACGGATCTTTGTTATTCTTATTCTTTATGTTCATTATGATGATGTTAACACCCTGAGCTCATTTATTTGTTTCTAACTTAATTATGTGTTTTCTGTTTTTAATGATAGAAAATATGCGCAAGACATCATGGCACGTTGCAGTATATGCAAGGAAGAATCTTAAGTTTTATAATCATACAACGTCCATAAAACATTTATGTACCCGTATAAGTTTATCAGTTAAAAAAAAAAAAGAAGAAGTATTTTTTCAAAATACTACAGTTTGTTGAACCACTTGTCATTTTGCTATGTCAGCGCTAAACTGAAATCGGGTTGAAGGCGTCCTTTTAAGTCAACATAGCTTCCTTGCGGCTCAAGCAATTTTTTTTTCAATTAATTTATTGTCCTGCACTTACTTTGAACATATGTTTCATTTTCAAAAAGATGCGACACTTGCCTAAGACAATAATTTTTTTAATAAATATAATTATAAAATTTTAAATACAAAATATTTTGATATTCAATCTACTATTAGTAAGTGAGCACTAAGTAAAAAAAGAAAAAAATTACTTGAGCTGCAAGCTAGCGGTGTGAAAAGGAGAAATAAAAAAATAATAAAAAATAGAAATTATGATTTGGGCACCCTTCTACTTAGCAACATGTCAATTGAAATGACCTTCTTCAACCATGTGGCAAAACAATATAGTTTAATAAATAGTTTTCAGATTACAGATAGTTCAGTTTTTTGCATTTTTTTTTTTTTTTTTAATATTTTAGCCAAGTTTATCATGGTCCACCGCCTAAGACATACTTCCCGGTTAAACCAACCATTTTAATTGTTAAGTGCACAACTAATGGATATGGATGTGGTTCATTACGGCACTGCATTGGCCGAAAGTTACTTCAACAATTCTTATCATTGGCCAAACAACAACAAAATTTACGCTAAGTTTACTGGCTGTGTATTGCATCTGTTTCTTCCTTCGCAAAACTCATGTTAATCCTATAACAAGGCAGTTTCAGGATGGAGCGGATTATTGGAGTATTTTAATGTTTGTTTTCTTCTGTCTAGAATTTTGATAAGATATAACTAGAGAATCCTGACGCCTTAAATGTTTTCACTTAATAAAGAAGACTGGATACTTAACTATCTGGTTCATGTATCAAAGTATGAGATATATGAGAACTCAATTAATAAACAAATGCTGAAGCATATTATTATATTATTACGTCATTGCCATTTTACATTATTTAGAATTACCAATGGGTTTTAGGTCTAGTTGAAGGGAGTAGTCCCAACAACATAATGAACTCATGTTCAAAGAAATCATACAGTACTTTAATTAAGATTGTCTCTAATAAAAAAATATTTGTGAGAAATTGGAAAAAAGAAAAGTTAGAATTTCCTAGTTACATGACGGCAAGGAAACTTAATCTCTTAACTTCCTATAAGTTATCTTGTTAAACGTCATGTAAGACTTCTCCCTTTACCAGCTTGGCTTCATAAGGCATATATCTGTGCAACAGAAAGACGATGAGAAATTTTGAGGATGATATATTGCTATTCTGTAGTTTTTTTAAAGCATGACCGAATAATACATAAACTGAAAAAAAAAAAAAAAAAAACTTTCCTGAGACCTTGACTATTTTATTGCAATGTTCTTTTCGCAAAAAATAAAATAAACAAACAAAATCTTAAAGTTAATGTCGTTCCCCAGTTAAAAAATTTAATTCAATCCATTTAATTACAAAATAAAAAATTAAATTTCCTAATATGCATATTTCTCACTGATTCACATACGAATAATCAATAAAAACACATATTATCCCAGTTAGGAAATATAATTTAATAAAATCATTGTAACAAAAGTTTGTGTAGTACGCTGGAATCAAGAATTTGAACTGCCTTGCCTTCACTGTAACAAAAGAAAGATTCTAAGGCAATATAATTAAATAAAGAGTTGATTGTAAAAGTTATAATTGGTTTAATAGATGAGATAAAAATTTAAGTGCAACTTAGACTTACTTTTCTAATTATGGCGACATTGATCTATTGTTTCGCACCCTCGTTCGTATGGATTAGCTTTAGCCTTTGGTTTACAGTTCTGTTGATTGTTTGGATCACATGGTATACCATTACCCTTTTCGATAGACCCATAACCAATATCTCTTGCCTCTATAGCCATGTTCAACATCGAACAAACAACAAGAGCACTCAGAAACAAAACCAACATAGGTTTCCAGTAAGCCATTTTTTTGGGTTTAATTTGTTATAATGATCAACTTAACAAGTCTGGTGGGATATATTTGAGATGCCTCTAATATATATAATAAGCCATGCACGATTAGTCATCACAAAACAATAGTGGAGGAAAATAAACAACCATTTCCACCGTTGCTTCTTCAACTGTTGGGGTTGTATTCTCATCTTTGACATTTTCAAAAGGAAAAGCCATTTATAAATGTAATATACAAGGAAATTGCTTCTAAATTGATGCATTTCCTTCTGTTCTTTATGATTCTATATACGGATCACCCAATTCTTATTTATTGCTTATTTTGGTCTTTTGTGGTTCTCTTCTTCACATCGATGTGTGGAGGAATATTGATAATATGCATTTTAACGCTAAGTAAATGGATCATAGATAGATTTTTGCAAACATACCCAACCTGGAATCAAGCAATACCATCCCAACTTGATGGTACATATTCATATAATGAAAATTAGTATTTTTTAGATTGGCTCTACTTATCCCTATGGCAATAACCTCATAGGCTTTGATATCCCAAGAACTTATTTAACCTAAAATCTCAAGCTATTAAAGAGTAGATGAAAACTAATTTTATATCTAAACTCTTACCTCTTATTGATTAATCATGCATATTTGCGGCTCCTAATCATTGTAAGCTTTCATCTTGCATTTTGCTTTTAAAAAACAAATGAATCATGATTATGATCAATGCAAATAACTTTCACAAAGAGGTGTAATCTCATTTTTTTTTTTTATTTGTTAAAGAGGGAAATATCATTAAAGGTAACAACATAGAGTACACAAATGGAGTTTAAAAATTACCATTACAAAGCCTACGGGTAGTAATCCCCATAGTGTCAGCAAAATACAAGAGATTAACAAAAGTTGGAACCTCATAAAAGATGACTTGTTCCTCCTGTTTCAAACGAGCATTTTTTGCCAACCCATGAGCTACTCGATTCCCTTCTCCAAAAGTGTGCTGCAGCACCACCTGATGCAATTTCTGCTTCTCTAACCTGAAAACATGGTGAATAATACTCTAAAGATGAGTGTCTGGACAATCGTTAGATAGAAAATTTATGGCTACTATAGAATCTGATTCTATAATGAGCTTAGTAATGTTTAACTGGGTAGCTAGTTTTAGCCCCTTGCCTAAGAGGCGTAATCTTATAAATACTCCTATCTTCTAAAGTTTTCTTCCTGGGGTGGACTGGTTGTTATACATGTGAGTTAGTTTGTGTGTTAATTGATGAGTTGTTAGTTTAGCTCTTAAGAGTTGTTAGTACGTAGTTGAAAGTATTGTGGTTTTCTATGTATTCTCCATGGCCTATATAAGGTTTGCGTTGTACATTACCCTTTAAATATTTACTAATAATCCATTTTCAGCCTCAATTTATTTATCTGATAATCTATTCAATCTATTCTCACACTTGACACTAACCTCTAATTCTTATGATCGACTAAAGGAGGTAATATCAAACTCACGTACCATTAGCATGACTTTTAACTACAACCCAGTCTTACGTACTAGAATCTCTTAGAACTTGGATTTTAAACACTACAACAGAGAGGCATGCCAAAATCTATTATCTACATATTTCCATTAACATTGAAATTAATAAGGGAATTTTGTTAGTTATGAGATCAGAACTCCACGCAAAAGCATGATCAATTAATTCAGTAAAATCAATAGATAACAATAAAATCTTACATTGGCAAATTCATTATGTCCAATGAGCTTTTCAAGATTAGGAACACTATTAAGAACCTTGTGAGTGCAATCTCGACTTTGTTTGTAGTCCTCGACAGTACCCACAGTAGTATAGTACAATGTAACAAGGGAAAAATAAACCAAAAGTGGGGTGTCTCAAAGACATTCTAAACGTTACACCACCATCTAATTCTTGAACCAATTCTTCGATATAACTCCTAGAGAGGAAAAGAAACACTGATCTGTTTACGGGCAACTATTGACGAATAGCTCTCTGATTTGGAACCTAAGAATTGGTTCTTGGTGAAGAGATAGCACCCAGGTTATAGAATTAGCAGAGCTTTTCTTGAGAAGAAACAGGTTACTAGAATATTGCTGAGCACAGTCTTCATCAAATACAAGTTGATTGACGGTATCCCATTTGTATCTCCATTTTTTCAATATAATGCGGGTTTGAACCGCTTCTCTCATTGGCAGCTTTAGCCTTTATCAGAATGATTTCTATAATGAACCGAGAAAGATTAGAAATCACATCAAGACCCAAATAATCATCCATTCGTATGCTTAAGCTAAAATACGTGTAAGATTATGGTGGACCACATTGTAGTATTATATGGAAGGAAGAATGTTATATAAGTTATCTAATCATATAGAGTCCATAAAAATTAATTGTATATAGGGAAAACTTAAAAAAGTCAGTTAAATTTTATGTCACATGCACTTTGCCTTTAAAATTTTTAAAACATGCACTTAATTTTTTTAAGCTTTTAATTATTCTCAAGTTCTAATTTTTATTAAAAATTTAATAGAATAAGTCATATGTGTCTTATTATTTTCTCTAGTATCACCTACTATCTCCATTTTGTCTATCGCAAATATGAGATTAATAAAGAATCAATATGATACAAATATCTTTTTTCTATTAATTTTTTAACAAAAGTAGAAGTTTGGGAATAATGTGCACATTTTAAAAATTTAAAGAGGTTAAATACACATATTAAAAGTTTTAGGGGGAAAGTACGTGTGACATGAAGTTTGATGTGTTTTTGAAGTTTTCCCTTACATATATTATAAGTTTATCATGTCCACCATAATGTCTGATACAGACTTTCTGGTTAAACCAATCATGCATTTTAACTGTTATGTACACAACTAATGGATGTGCATGTGCTTCATTACTGGCACTCAGTTGGCTGAAAGTTACTTCAACAATTTTTATCAATGGCCAAACAACAACAAAATTTACGCCAAGTTTACTATCTGTGTATTGTATTCTCTGGTTCTTCCATCGTGAAACTCTGTTTAGGCAAATGATAAAAGAATACAACTCACCATCTCAGCTCGTGTTACCCTTTAACAAGGCATTTTCAAAACTGCGCTGATTATTGGAGTGTTTTTTTTAATATATTTTTTTCCTTCTACAAATTTGGATAAGATATAACATGAGAGTCCTTAAGCCTTAAATTGAATATTTAACCATCAGTTTCACGTATCAATGGATGAGATATATAATATTTCAATAAACAAACCTGAAGCACGTTATTATTATATTACGTCATATGCAATTTACATTATTTAGAATTACTAACAAGGATTGGGTATTAAAAAAAAAAGTCAGTTTCCCTTAACACAGGGGACCTGGCTTCAAATAGGATTGCTTTTAATAGGGTACTTGTGAAAATAAAAAAAGAAAAATAGAATTTCTTTTTTACATGAGGGCATCTCTTAACTTCCTATATCCTATGTCATCTAAAGCGAATGTAGTTCTTCTTCTTTTAGCATCTTGGCTCCATATGGCATTTATCTGTGCAACAGAAAGAGGAAGAGAAATTTTGAGGATGATATATTGCTTTTGGTCAATTTTTTTTTAAGCACGAGTAATCAATACATAAACTGAAGAAAAGAAAAAGAGATAACTTTAGCGAGACCTTTAATATTTGAATGCAATTATCGCAAAGCAAAAAAAAAAATATTAAAATTAACCCAAAAATTAGACATTATAGGGTAGAAGAAATATATAAATTAATAAATCTTAAAGTTGAGATCACATGTTGGAATCTCTTGTTCCCCAATTAAAAAATTTAACTCAGTCCATTTAATTACAAAAAGAAAAACTAAATTTCCTAATAGGCATATTTCTCAGTGGCTCACAAACAACTAATTTATAAATAGTACGCATTACCTCAGTTTGGAAATATAATTAAACTAGTTATTGATTTCGTGTAACCGCAAGTGAGTTATATTATTTATAACACATTTTTATTTGATTTTTTTTAGTTGGAACTATGATAGAAATAATAAGCAAGTAAAAATAGTTGGTTCAAAAAATTAAAATGCATTTTTTGGTAAATTTAATCTGTATTTTCTTTTTAATAAAATTTTTTTTGTTTACCATAACGTAGTTTTAAGAAAAGAAAAAAAAAAAAAAAACTGTCTTTTAGATGGGGCTACTGAAGCACCGGGTCCAGATGTTTTCCAGCATGTTCTACCAAAGGTGCTGGCACTTGGTTGGCTCTGATGTAGTGAACATGGTCATGGACTTTCTGAATAATAACTCTCCTTGGGATGATATCAATCACACCCATATTGTCTTGATTCTGCAGGTAAAAAATCCTAAGGATACGACTCAATTTAGATCAATCAGTTTATGCAACGTGGCTGCAAAGAGGTTGCCCAACAGGCTTAAGGTGATTCGGCCTTCTATTCTTTCAATCAACCAGAGTGATTTTATCTCGAGCTGCCAAATCACTGACAATGTGTTGCCAGAGTACGAGCTTTTACATGCTCTAAAAACCAAAAACTTTGGTAAAGAAGGTTACCTTGCTTTGAAGCATGATTGAGCAAGGCATATGACAGGATGGAATGGGAATTCCTTTGGGCTATGATGGCTAAGCTTGGTTTTGTAGGAAGATGGATAGATCTAATAATGTCATATGTCTCATTGGTCTCCTATTCTATTCTTATTAAATCCTCAAGGGCTGTTAACCCCAGAGAGGAGGTTGAGACAAGGAGACCCATCATCTCTATATTTATTCCTAATTTCTGCAGATGGTTTTAGTGCATTACTTTATGAGACAGAGAGGGAGAAGATGATTGAGGGAGTTAAGAGTTTGCGAGGATGCCCCGACCATCTCTAACTTATTTTTTGCAGATGATAGTTTGATCTTCACAAAAGCCTCTATTGCTATCTGGCTTCAGCTTAAGCGAATCTTGGTGGAATATGAGGATTGTTCTGGGCAAATGGTAAATTTTAACAAATTGTCCATTTACTTTATTACAATTTGTTATAGTGGTATTAAGGAGAACATCAAGCGTTTTCTTGATATCTCGTGGGTGGCTTTCAATGAGAAACATCTAGGCCTTCTACTATGGTGGGTAGGAGCAAAAACAATTCTTTCCGATCTATCAAAGAGAGTGGAAACGCCTCCAAGGGTGTAGGGAGAAGTTGTTGTCAAAAGCAGGTAAGGAAGTTCTTATAAATGCTGTGGCGTTATCCGTTCCTAACTATTCTGTGTTGCTTTAGGCTTTTAAAGTCATTCTGCCATGAGATTAACCAACTCATGGCTAAATTTTGGTGGGCACAAGTGTCGGATCATAGGAAGATATATTGGTTAAGTTAGGAGAAAATGGCAATGCCTAAGAAGTGAGAGGGTGGTTGTTACGACCCGTTTGGTATGAAGAATTTTTGATAAAGGAAAAGGAGACTGAAAAGGAAGAGGAATAGGAAACGGAATGTTAAGGAATTCGTATTACTAAAATGATGTTTGGTATGAAATGACATTGAGAATGGAATATCCAAAAATACTTGCTTGGCATACCAAAATTACTAAAATATCCTTAATTATTAAAATTATTTATTAAAATTAATAACTTAAATAAATGAAAAAAAAAAATGAAAAATGGAAGCACAGAAGATCTTTCTTCTCCAACCAGATCTTTGACCGAAAGAGGACACCATGGTTTTCAGGTGTTCAGGCTCTCCAGCCAATCTCCATGGCTGAACGAAGCAACTTCCTTGGCCGAACAACCAAAGCTTCAAACAAGCAGTCTTGGGCGGCAGTGGCAGCTTCTCTTGGCCGAATCTCCACGATTTGTTCTCTTGACAGTGCGACAACTTCTCTTGAAGGCGGCGGAAGGTTTTCTTGGGCGGATGGTGGAAAGACGTGCAGCGGTGGTGGCTTTTCTTCACTGGACGGAGGTGGTCGGTGGTGGAAGGGCTGCGACTGAGGAGGGATGGGCACTTATGTCCGAAAGCAATTAATTCCCTGGAATAGGTTGAATTCCATAGGGGGTGAAGGAAACCAGGAAGTTTATTTTAGTGGGAAAAAGTTCCCTTTTGCAATCCTCATTCTCTTTCCATAGTCTCACCAAACATACTTATTGATGAATTACCTTCAGTCCTGCCAAACGGGCTGTTAGGTTTTCGCCAACTGGAGGATTTCAACACATCACTTTTGGCTAAACAAGCCTTGAGACTACTTCATAACCCTTGATCATTGACAATTAGGGTTATCAAGGCTAAATACTACCCTAACTATTCTATCCTTGCTGCATCTCTGGGGACTTGGCCTTCTTATACCT
Organism: Bauhinia variegata; assembly: GCA_022379115.2. Lineage (NCBI taxonomy): Eukaryota > Viridiplantae > Streptophyta > Magnoliopsida > Fabales > Fabaceae > Bauhinia > Bauhinia variegata. The sequence goes on along the minus strand of CM039427.1, from coordinate 12,349,236 downwards.
GGCCATCTATTTTGAGTAGTATTCCATACCTGAAAAAGAGAGTTTTATTGAGGATTGGAGATGGTGCTACTGCCATTATTGGCGTGAACCCCTGGCTGCCCAGCGCTCCCCCTGGTTCGATAGCTTCAGTCATACCACAATCATGGGCCTTTGCAACTATTAACACATTATTCAAGAAGGATGATAAATCGTGGGATGAAGATAAGATTTACAGTATTTTCAACGAAGAAGAGCCAAAGATTATCTGCAATATCTTAGATATGAAATCTATTCTGAGTTATCTCCTAACAACATAAGCTTTAAGGTAGAACCGGTTCTTATTATGATATAAGAGCCTCAATAATCTCACGATCAAGGGTTTGAATTTTTACGCCAACAATTTCTTAACAAACTATAGCTAAATACAATTTCAGCACATTGTATAGGTAGGCTTGTATTGCTTTCACACTTTAAGCCCAAAAGGCTTTCGCATGCGGGGGTGTGTTAGATAAATTATATGCTAATAGCTTAAGCTTTTTGGTTGAACCAATTTCTAATATAATATTCCATTAACTCAAATGAATGTTGACAACAAAAGGGTTGAACTAGTTCTTGATATAGTATTCCATTAACTCAAATGAATGTTGACGATAAAAGGGTTTGGGGATAGTTAAATACAATTTGAGCACAAGGTATAGATGAGTCTGTGCTACTTTTACACTTAGACCTAAAGGGCTTCAGTGTGTGTAGGAGCATATTAGATATAAAACTTATTCTGAGCCATCTTTAATAGCTTAAGCTTTTTGGTTGAACCAGTTCTTGATACGTTATTTCATTAAACCAAATGAATGTTGACGACAAATGGGTTTCGGGACTTATGAAGGATGGCATGTTCTCTGTGAGGTCCCTGTACAAGCTGTTGGTATGGGAGAAACATCTTGAGACTGAAGGTGATACTGCTGGGTCAGGTTGCTCTGTCTGGAAGAGGATTTGGAAAACACCGCTGCCACCAAAATATCGCCACTTTTTATGGTGCTGCAATAAAGGAGTTTTGCCTACTGCGGAAGCTCTGAGTAGAAAGGGAGTGAGACTTGCTGATGACTGTTGTTGCTACCACAATGAACTGGAAACTTTAATGCATTCTAGATTTTGGTGTCACAATAGTTGTGCTGAGTAGCTTTGCTTGTGTAAATTTTTTATGGACACCAAGAGAGGTTAATGGTATGGCTCATATTATGGCTAATATATATGGGTAGATCTTTGGATGGTTTAAGGTGCTGGCTTAATACACCTGCATCCGTCATGGTAGATGCTATTGCTGTTGATATCCAATAAACTGGCATCTTACTATAAAACAAAAAAAGAAAAGAAAAGAAGTTACCTTTAAAAGGTGATTTTATAAATAATAACAAATAATTCCAAAATATAATTTCTATTAGAATAAAAGTAAAAAATTGATTTTTGAAGATAACTGCTTTTAGAATAAAATATATTTTTAAAATGTTACTTTAAAAATAAAGTTTAAACTAAAAAAATATTTTAGAAGATAATTGCTTTTAAAATATTTTTTAAAAAAATGATTATTTGAAAAACCTAGATGAGAAAGCAACTAGTTTTAAAATTGGAAATAATAACAAAATGATAAAAGGGAAAACAATGATGGTCTATCTCAAAATTAATATATACAGATAAATATAATCATAAAATATGTTATCATAGATATAAACCATTTTTTATCCTATGCGTTAGGACTCATTTATTACACTGTTTTGTATTAATTTTTAAAAAATAAGTTTTACTAATAATAGATAATTAATATTAGATTTTTTTTATTTATTTAATTCTCTCTATCTACTAATTTCCTATAATACCCTTAAGTTAATATTCTTTTTATATTTTTTTCCTAAATACCAAACTCTAAATTTTAAACTCTAATTCTTAAGAACTATACCCTAAAACTATAAGCTCTAAACTTTAAAATCTTAAACTTTAAATTAGAAACCTTAAATATTAAAATCTTAAACTTAAATTTAAAAACCCTAAATCACATATACTGTATTAGGATTTTATTTTAGGGTTAGAGTTTATGGTTTAGAATTTAAGGTTTATGATTCTAGAGTTTAAGTTTTATATATAGAGTTTAGGGTTTATGATTTAGTTTTTAGGATTTTAGGATATGAAACGAAAATATTAATTTAAGGTTATTATGGAAAATTAGCATAAAGTGAGAGAATGAAATAAATATGAGAAAATCTAATATTAATAATCTACCGTTAATAGAGTTAATTTTTAATGAGACTTTAATGCAAAATTGTGTCATTAATGAGGCTTAACCAATGCATGGGTGCATAGGATAAATAAACTGATACATAAATTAATCATACAAGAATGAAGTAACAAGATGTGGTTAGTATGTTAGAGGTCAAGAATTTGAACTCCCTTACTTTCATTTTAACAAAAGAAAGATTAAATAGAGTTGATTGTAAAAGTTATAATTGGATAATAGATGAGATAAAATTTAAGTCCAATTTAGACTTACTTTTCTAATCATGGCGACATCGTTCTATGGATTCGCACCCTCGTTGGTATGGATTAACTTTAGCAGTTGGTCGACAGTTTATGCGACTTTTTCGATCACATGTCATCTCACATGCTACTAAAACCCCATAACGAATTTTTTTTTTCCGCCTCTGTAGCCATGTTCAACATCGAGCAAACAAGAGCATTCAGAAACAAAACCAACACAGGATTCAAGTAAGCCATTTTTGTGGGTTTAATTTGTTGTAATGATCAACTTAAAAATCCTGGTGGAATATATTTGAGATGAACAAATTATAATAAGACATGCATGAATAGTCATAACAAAATAACAGTGGAGGAAAATTGTCAACCATTTCCCCCATTGCTTCTTCGACAGTTACGCTTCCATTCTCACCTCTCTGAAATTTTCAACCAATAGTTCCAAAAGGGAAGCCGTCTAAGAAATAGCATCTACGTTATTGCATTTCCTTGTATTCTCTATGATTCTATATGGTCTTTGTCGTTCTCTTCTTCACATCAATGTTGCTCCTGTTGGAACCATCTCCAAAGCAAGTTTATTTTGAGCAATAATACTCATCAATTCTTGCTTAAATTACACAAATTAAAACATATATATAGTAAGAAGCTCGCACTGTTCTGATGTTCATATGTCAGCAGAAACATTAGATATCCAATGACTTCAACCATTTATGTTCATGTTTGGTCTTTTGACAACAAAAATAGACAGCAAAATGCAAAATGCTACCTGAGATTTGCGTTCTGTTATAAATGTAAAAGCATGTGACTATCTATTCAATATCTCAAATACCTCATCAGCATGTGACAACAAAAATAAACAGCAAAATGCAAAAGCATCTATTAAATATCTCAAATACCTCACCAGCATAAAATTTACCTTTTACCCAGAAGGGACATGAGGAAAGTTCACAGACAAGAAAAAGAAGAAAAATGAATCATGTCTTTTTTGTCACTAATGGCTGGCTGGCTGGGTTATCCCGTATCTAATTGCTCCAAATTTTGACCTTCATAATTGAATAGAATAGGACCAAGGCATGTGACCAAACATTATTCTGCAGCTCTGCTTACAACTAATTAAGTGTTATAAATATTTCTTTTCTGCGTAATATTTATGCTTTCAAATGGAACATATCAACGTGTATCTTCAATTAAAAAAGTAAAGCCAGAAAGACAAAGGCATACGGGTAAGAATGTGGGACACCAAAGTGCTAACCCAATTCATTCATGTTTGTCATCAATTCCCTTGCTGGGTACTGGCAGAGTTAGTATGAATTAAACTTTTATTAAAATATCATTTCTTTGAGATGGAATTAATTGTTTCAATCTCTACTTTCTTTATCTTTTATTTTTAATTTTAACACCCACAAAATTATCTGTTATTTCAATCTCAAAATTCAAAGGTTCACCGAATTATCTATTGTAACTTTTCATAGAGTTGACCAGAATGCAAATATCAGTTTGGTTTTCGTATGAAAATTTTCTAAGCCAAAGTTACAAAAATTCTGTGAAAAGGAAAGGGAAAGGAGAGAAATAAAGAAAATACAGCAAATGTTCGAAAAGGACAAAGAATAAAATCCATAACCAAAATGTACGTAATATCTATGGTTTTCTGGGTCATCACAAGTATGATCAAAATCATAAATTTGCAGGTATATAATAAAAGAACTGAGTAGTCTGTGTTTGAAGCATAAACCCAATCTTGTGCAAGAATGGATGACCGCTGCTCATTCTCAACACAAATTTGAAATTTGTACTAGCTATTGCTTTCTAAATAATAGAAGCGCCAACAAAAGCCAAAACTATCCCTAAATCGGACAACAGTCGAATAAGGGAAGAAATAGTGCTTCACTAATCCAAATGACCCAGAACCAAAAAGTGAGAAATACTAATACTTGTTCACAAACAAATTCAAAGCCTCAGATCATTCTCAGGAAACAAACAATAAAACCAAATGCAACAAATGAAAATAGGAATCCAACCTGAGATCATTCTGAGATGGTGAATCTGGATCTTCCTCACCCGCCGACGGTAGTGGTGAATCTGTGATTTAGGGTTTGCTTGATGAAGGTGAAGAGAGAATGAGAAAGAGTGAGGATGGAAAGTCTAAACTAAAGGCTGAACTTGGGAAGGTGGTCGGGATGTGCGGGTCCTGGTTCCGGGACAGGCCAGGACAAAGCTACAACTGGGCCGAGCTGGGACAGGACCTGGGACGGGATTGGGCCTGTCCAGGTACTGTCCCGAAATTAGCTAGGACACTAAAAAATTGTCCTGATTCCGTCCTACGTCCCTGTTTGTCCCATCTTGATTGTGCCCCGAAGCTCTTCGAGTCAGGTCGGGACACCGGGCCGTCCCGATTCGTGCCCACCCCTACTGTTGACACTCATCAGTTTTACATCCAAAGTTGTAGGGATATTTTGGGTGTAAACTAAAAATAAAATGAAAATATTTAAACTATATGGTGCTAACTTACTGTAGTTCCTCAAGGAATTTCATTATTACCCATACTTTCTCCTCAATCTAAATTGAACAGAAGATTAAAATTTGATGGATAAGTGGAAGACTACTAATTTTCTGAAACTAAACGAAAGGTATTTTTTTTTTCCACCGACACATTGTTCTAAATATATCTGTTTTCGGATTTATATCCCAAAGGATGTGAGTTCGAGTTTTTTTGTCCATGTGAAGACTTTATTGGTAAGCAATGCTTAAGAGCTTCTATAAACATTCTTTGAGCTCGGAAGCATATCCTTACTCTGGTGAGCTCTCAGGACCCAATCCACCTTAACTTAATACTACCAATATATATATGTTAATTTTTTGAATTACAAGTTATCCAATGCAAAACAATTTGATACTTCAAATTATGATTATATAAATATCCGAAAGTAATCTGTTAAAATTTAACCCTTATTTTTTAATAAACAAAACTTTAGATAATTATTAATGATAAAAGTCAATCATTATTGATTTTTCTTAGAATGTATTAAATTTGGCGACCTTATCTAAACTTTCTAGTTCTATTCCTATAGAAAGTTGTTTTAGCTTAATTAAAAGTTTTATGTTTAAGTCTTGAAATATAACATTAAAACTTGATAAAAAAAACTCTATCACCCTTGTTGCTTTAGATTAGTCGGTATCCAATATAATACTAGATACTATATGGTTTCTTGAAAAGATTGATACTAGATGGTTCAATACAGATTAATTGAACCTCGGCCATGCTCTCCACAAGAGTCTTTGTGAAGGATAATTAACGATGATTTTAGTATGCTTAGAGCTAGATAATTTAGGCGGAGAAAGATGAAAATGATAAATGACATGAATAGAGATTATACACGTTATAGTAAGGGGAAAGTGAAGTATTATTGCGCAACAACAATGCCACATCAAGTGACTAGATTCTACCACATTATTTTCAATAAAATATGAAATGGCAAATTATATTTTATGTAAGTTTATGTCTTAATGCGAAATATGAAGTTGACGGTTGAGTAAGGTTTGCAAGAGAATTAGGTAGCTCAACATTAAAAACATTACGGGAAAGATTTAGATGGATAGATTATCAAGAACATCAAATATGCTATAATTGTCCAAAATCTCTATTAAACTTCCAGCACCATTGGACCAAGAGGTTTAGGTAATTTATTCAATCCACCACTCTCACATGAAAGCAAAACTCGAGAACATCAAATATTTTATAATCTCTTAATTAATTTTGAGGTCATCTCTGAAATGAATGGTGAAGTCAGTATGATGTACTCGAGAGTTAAGCAAGAATTTACAAGGTGCGAAAATTTTTGATTCTGTGAAATAAAGGCAGTTACTTGTGTTAAGTGTTTATTTGCTATAGATTTTCCGTGAGATTTATAAGTATTTTAACCCTCATTTATGCTTAACTTGTAAGATATTGTACTAATTGCTCTATTTTATTAATTTCAAGTGATTAGAGTCTAGATTATCAATTTTAATTGAATTTTGTAAAGATTTGGCAAGAAAATGGCAAGTTTTGGAGCTGATTTGATGCTACAAAAGATGGCAATGCAGTGTGGTTAGTGTCTATGCCCTATAGTTGAGCGAGTTGCGAAGGAGCCAAGCTTTAGTTTCTACATGTGGTAGAACTACTACACGCCCTGTAGGATCAAGACCCCAATCCATGTAGCTATTCAAATTTCAGTTTCGGGGGATTTTCTTCATTTTCAGCCGTGTAGAGCAAGAGGTTACACGCCGTGTAGCAGATCCAGATTTCATATAAAATTGAATTTGGCGTGATCTAGAAGAGACTTTAGGCTACTTTTAGATTCTTTCTGTCTAGAATTCAGATACATTGTTCCGAGAGGGAGAGAGTGTTTGTCTGCTGCTAAGAGAGGAATCTGCTGGAATCGAGCCTTGGAAGATAATATACTCCCTTCTAGATTAGATTCTCTTCTACTTTCTCTGTATTTTAAGTTTTAGTTCGCGATTTTATTGTGGTTATGTTGTGCTAGACACTTAGGAGGTTAGAGATGTTGATAATATGGATCCAAATGTAATTCAACCTTTTGATTTTATAAATATTCATTGCAATTTTTAGATCTAGTTATGTTAGATTCATCAAGTAATTTGGTAGGAATCACATGCAATATGCTAAATATCTGATTGATTAATTGTTTGAACGTGAATTCCAGGTTAATTTGAGATCACTGTAACATAATGAATCTTGACTAGAGAAACTACTTAGAAAATGAGTCTATTACACGTTTATGACTGATGTCTCGATCTTTATATACAGACTATAACTTGCCGTTTCCTATAAGTGGAGACTTTTATATTAGCAAAATGAGTTGTAGTCAAGGTCATTGTCAACACTTTTTCAATTAGATTAATCTTTCGGAGTATCAATAGGATCGATCTCAGGCGTATCAATGGGATCCAAGTTCTTAATCAGTCAGTACAAATACTTTCAATGTCATTCACTACTTTGACCCGAAATCAGGCCAAGTCTCTAATGGGCTAGACTTTAGATACTCAGGAATGGGACCATTCAAAATGTTCCAATAGAGATCCAAAATCAAATTCTCCAAAAAATGTCCTAGAAAAAAAAGAAAGAACCATTTATATTATTGAACTCAATCAAATCTGTGGTGAAAATATATATTCAAGATTCTATTTTTAAAAAAATGAAACTAAACAATTGATTATTACAATACTAGAAAACCAAACCATTGTACAAGGGTCATGGGTATTATATAACTCAAAAGACTAATTGTAAGTTAGGCAAGAAATGATTTTTTAAATGAAGATGCTTATATATGTGTGTGCGCGCCTGCTGCACAACTGAGAAAAATACTTCTGTTCACACTCATTAACATAGTCCCTAACATGTGGTCCATTGCCTACCATTCTGGATGGGCATTTATTTTTTATATTGTTAGAATCTTATATCCATTTTATACAATAATGTGGAATGGTACTTTAAGTCCAAGAGATTCTCCCACTTAATAGGCTAGTGGTTATTTGGATTAGGCTCTTCTTTTAGACTTGAGTCCTAATATTGATGCTTTCATTTAGAGTTGGTGCAACCATGGAAGAGACATTATGCCAAAAATGATTTTTCTGTGGTTAAAATATATTTTTGATAGGGGTTCCAAGCGTTATCTATTTAACTGTTACAAGCCCTGTCTATAATTGATTAAAGACAGCGCTTAGGTCTTTTTAAGTTTTGTCTATGTATGCTTTTCATAAGTGTGTCATATTTTATTAAAGATAGGGAATGTACATTTAACAGCTGCCTTTTATGTACCTTACATAGCGGTTATCGAAGGACTGCTTCATAAAATCACTAAATTGCTTATATTTTTTTTTTTATATATATATATATATATATATATATATATATTCTTCAAATGCAGAATATAAATATTTTACAATCACTTGCATTAGCAGCCAATAATACATGGAATAAAAGTTTATCGAAAAGTCTTGACAAAAAATGTCATTTATCTTAGAAAGAGAAATACATACACAATAAGACAAATACTCCAACAATGTAAATGACTGTTAACACTCTTAATTTGTTGGAATTCGTCCCTCATTAATTGGGACCACCAACTAAGAAGATGAATCTGAATTTCCAATGCAACTCATGGGAAGATGCATACTCAAATATTATGGAGAATTCCCCATGCAATTAAAACTACAATTTTCAAGCGCTTTGGAAGTTCAAAGACAGCTTAGGAAATGCAAGAGAATTGAATGAAGATTTTTCTAGAGCTTGGTGGATTCATGCACAAGCTTCTAATCTCTCCCTATAAATAGAGGTGCTCTTGGTGGGAGAAGACCAAGCCAAGCAAAAAGCAAGAGAGTTCCTCCAAGAGAAGGAGAGAAATTGAGAGAGAGCCACTTTGAGTGAAGAATTTAAGAGTGTTTCTTAAGTTGAGTGTGAGCCACCACAAAGGTGAGAGTGATCCACTATATTGAGTGAAGAAAATTCCTGTAATCCATCCTTAGTGGGTGACGTATTGTGAGATCCTTTAGTATTGTACTAGAGAGGAAAAATACTCCTTGTAATCCTACTATTATAATGGAAGTTTTGGACTAAAGTCATGTGGTTTTTCCCCTTTGCTTATTAAGGGGTTTTCCACGTAAAAATTCTCGTGTCTTCTTTCTCTATTTTTCTGCATTTCTTTATTGCCTATCTTATTCATACAAGGAGGGAAAAGGGTTCGCTTCCGCAACATCAATATCCACCTTTTTCCCAACATAATTGTTGTCCACAAGATATAGGTTTTGATTCATCAGTTGTTGGATTGACATCTCATGCAAGGACACAGCCAAAGGTGGCTTTGAAATTGGAAGTTGCTGAGACACTTGCTGCATTTATGCTTCAAGTGAGAGTTTTATAATAATATGATATGATATGAAGAGTGGTATTCTTCCGTTTCATCTAAGTTTTTAGTCAATCAATGAAAATATATGAATATCAATCACTACTTTTCTTTTCTTTTTTTCCAACACCAGTCTTTCCCTCTTAAAACAAGTCATCATGATAAAGACAGTAACGAAAGAAGTAGAAAAATCATTTGATTTTCGCTACTCTAAGTATTTGAGGAGAAATTTTACATACTATTAAATAGTTGAAAATTAGTACACTACTACTAAAACAAAATGTATATGGTATCAAGAATCTGAAATCATATTTGTGTTTTTGATATATACTACCAATTAACAACTGGAAAAGCACGTATGGATGCTAAAATTTGAGCCTGGAGACTCCCAGGTTCTGTACCACAAAATTTATAAAAGGGTTACCTTAAAGCTATGTGGCTATTTAGCCTTCTATATATGGTTGTTGTAAGTAAACTTTTCTTACTTTGCTTAGTATATACGTAACATGTTTAGTAAGAAATTAGAATAGCATTATATTTCGAGAATTATAATTGTGAAAACAAGACCAAGAAACTCCCATGATAATGAAATTATTAACTAAATTATCATTGACTTTCTTTTTTTTAATGTGATATCATTGAAAATTTTTGGTATAAACGTTTCATTTTTTTTTTCTCTTTCTCTTTACGTAAGTTAGGGTCTATCATAGATAAACGGGTAACCTTTTAATAAAATAAATATTACCTCTCATTAACTTCTTGAATTGTTACTCATCTCTATTTTACCTTCTTAACCATAATCAGGATATCCATAATAATAATATTCGATATGCATATTCTACTTACATGAAACTGTGATAAATTTTTATATGGAACATGAAACTGTAATAATTAGTCTTATAAAAACTATTTTACCTTCTCAATCATACTAAAGTTGAGAAAAATTAAATTGTGATTTCATAATAATTATTTTAAAATACAAAATATTGTGTGATTAAATTTCTGGAATTGAATGATAATTGGATAAACTATGTTCTATACATTCTTAGTTTGATTTTTTTTTTTTTTAAGATTTTGTCCCCATACAATATAAGAAACTTCTTTTGAAATTTCCACTAGAATTTCATCACTAAATTACACTTCTCCTAGAATTTCATATATGTATAATTTTTGAGTTGCAACTTCATTGTAATACGCATTGTTTAAATAATCAAGGTCAATGGAATCTAATGAGTAGTGTTTTGCCGTTTCATCCAAGTTCTTAGTTAGTTAGTGCAACTACTATGAATGACAACCACTGCTTTCTTCCGACATCAAGCTGACTCTCTCATAACAACTCATCATGAAAAATACAGTAATTAAAGATTTGTATATGAATTTTGATTTTTTTTTTTGGGTGAAACATTCATATACTTATTTAACATACTAAACTTTAAAAATATTTCTTAAATTTTGTTAACCGTATTTTGTCTTAAAAAAATTTTAAAAAGTGTATTTAACACTTAAAGACAATAACAAAGAAATAGGAAAATCAATATTTGAGAAGAAATTTTACATACTATTAAATAATTGAAAATTAGTACACTAATATTAAAACAAAATTGTATGTATATGGTTTCAATAATCTGAAATCATATTAATGTTTTTTGATATATAGTATCAATTAACAATAAGAAAAGCACGTATAGATACTAAAAATTGAGCCAAGAGACTCCCAGCTTCTGTATCAAAGCCAACCGTCTACTGCGTGGTGTATTCCTTCTACACTTGGTGTGTCTCCACATATAATCCGAGATTTTGTGTATGATGCAGCAGTGGAATTTTCTGTTTATCATTCCAACTTGAGTAGAGTCTTTAGACTGCTTCGTTTAAAAGATTTTCTTGGTAGTTTGGAGTTCTAATACTATACCCTTCTACTATGTAGTGCAAATATATAGCAAGAACCACCAAGAGCGCATAGATCAACTGGTTCAGAGTCCGTCTAATTTAATCGGGGGTTTCAGATTCTAGCCTTAGGAATGAAGTTACGTTAACACTTGATAGGAAAAGCCACCCTTTTGGTTTTATTTAGCTTCAATTGAATTATTTAGTACCTACTATGGTGTTGGATACTGGTTATTCATACCAAAAAATACATGGTAAGAAATTCAATTAAAGAAATGGATCATAAATATGCGTGGGTAAATGAATATTTTTGTTCAAATTTTGCAAATATTATTCTGTTTATAATATGGATGATTTAGTCTGCAAGAAATGTGACTATTTTTCTTTTAATAGAAGAAATGTGATTTAACACTTAAAATTAAAGTGTATTTATAAAATATCAAAGAAAATATTTATATTATTTATTAATATTTACACATATCATTTCATATAATGAAAATATACGATGAGATTGCATAAGTTCTACGATGAGATTGATAGTCAATAATATTAAAAGAGAAAAAACTATTTAGAAAATGACTCTAATTCACGTTCATGACTGATGTCTCAATCTTCATCTCTACTTTGACATATAATTTGCAGTTTCTTATAAGTTGTAACTCTATCAGTCAATCCTCAATGTTATAGTTATTTCAAAGTTTTTCTAATAAAAGATAAAAATGATTTAAAGATGAGAGGTACAATTAGATTCAAATCTTCGAACATCATGCAATGAGATCTCAAGAGTTATATTCTATCGTATCACCCAAGTTTTTAGTAAGTCAATGCAAATAAAACATCGCTTTCGTCATAACTCATCACCATAATGAAAGTAATGCAAAGTGGATGGAAACATGACTGATTATCAATGTTTACTTTTCTTGAAGTTAAACCTTACATATCAAAAAATCAAACAATTACTCTACTACGATAATAAAATAATATATATATATATATATATATATATATATATAGAGAGAGAGAGAGAGAGAGAGAGAGAGAGTGAGAGTGGAGAGACAAGTATCAAAAAAGCTGAAATCTGATGTATTACTATTTTTTTTAAAGAAAAAATTGATTTAGGGTATCAATGAATATTTGGAGAAGCACACATAGGTGCTAGAATTTGAGGCAAGAGACCCTCGTACTATCTAGCTCAAAAATGATAAAAGTGATTTCCAAGCTATGTTGCCATATATCTATAATATATATATATATATATGTATATATAGTTTTTCATGTTCAAAGCACCAAGTATTTTTTAGAGATTAATTGATTTGAATTATTTCAATTATTAGTGCAGAAGCATCAAGAAAGGAGAGCAACTTATATATGAAGAAACAAAGACTCCAAATATTTGGAAGGGCCAATGGGGATGGCATTTGAAAATCAATAATGTTCAAACAGAGATCCAAATTCAATTTCCCCCCCCCCCCAAAAAAAAAAAAGAAAAAAGAAGACCATTTATATCATTGAATCTTCAATCTAAGGTGAAAATATTTATTCGTGGTGCAATTTCTTGACAAGAGAAACCAAACATTTCATTGAATCATGATTACAATACTTAAGAATAATATCCCTTACCTTGAAATTATACCAATATTTGAAAATGATAAAAGAAGAAAACTGAAAATGCAAGTAAATAAGTCCTAGAGGGGTGAATAGGACAATAAAAATTTTCACAATAAAATTTATATTTTCAGAATCAAGCATAAAGAGATAAGCTTGATTATAGACAACAAAAGCTTGATTTCAGAAATCTCAGAGTTTAAAACGTGATGAAACAGTTCAACACAATATGCGGAATATAGATGCTGAAAGATAAATATGCTGAAATCAAATAGAATAAGGAAGAGAAAGTGCACTGTGATTTATAGTGGTTCGGTCTATCAAAGACCTACGTCCACTCCTCCCAAATATACTTGAGAGAGTTATCTTCACTATCCAAGCTGGTTTACTGGCTTCCAGCTACCTCTTACAACCGAACAAGAATCAAGCACAACGGCTAAAGCTTGGTTTTACCAGGAGTACCAATAACCCTTTACAATATAGACTATGTCTTTCCTTATGCAGGGTTACAATACACGAAGAAAGGCACTACAGCTTTTTTACAAGGATTGAAGAGGTTGAAGAAATAAAGCACAGAATTTGTTGCTTGAATCAACAAGTATTCCAGTGAGCTTCAAGTGCACAATAAATATTCCAGTTGAAGGTGTGGTGCACGACTAAGAAGAGAACAAGATGAATATGTGAGAATTCTTTTGATTGTAAGCAAATGAACCTTTTGATATTTTCTCTCTCCTTGTCCTCCTTTGAGTCTTCTTCCTCCTTTTATAATGGATTCAAAAAATAAATGTTGGAGGTATCATCATTGCAAATATAGCTGTTGGAAATCTCATCATGTCAATTTTTGGAAGCTGGAAATATCTTCCAGATGTTATGCTTGATTTCTGACACAGTTAGCAGCTTTTCTGGTGCCCATGCCATGCTGGCTTACTTCTGCAACACGTTTTACTGTTAGCAGCAACTTTTCTGGGGCACATGCCATGTTGGCTTGCTTCTGCAACATGTTTTACTTTTTATGCTTGATTTCTGACACAGTGTACTATTGACATTAATGATTGTTAGCAGCTTTTTGGTGGCCCAAGATTTATCTTGAAGGTTGAAATCTGATTTAAAACAGTCTACACATTTATTACTGCATGCAATAGTGACTTTTGCAGCTTTTTCTGCTATAGGCAGCCCTTTGGCAGCTTTTTGGAGGCTCAAAGTTATCTTGAAAATTGTAATATGGTTTAATGAAAAAGCCTACAAATTTTTTGCTGCAACAAGAGTGATTTTTGCCCAATATGCAAGACAAAATTATCTCCACAAATCTTAAAATATTGTCTCATCAAAATCATTTGAGCTAACATTGTCCCCTTTTTAATGATGACAAATATTTTGAGATTTGCTAAAAAAAATCTCCCTCTAAAATGATGCTTATCCAAAAATATATGTAAGTGTAAAAACATGGTAAGAGCTCCCCTTTAAATTGACACAATCTGATTTTCAAAGAGAACTCGAAATCAAACATAATATGCAATTGGGTATAATCCAGCTGATGTAATAATCGATCAAGCATAATAATATCCAAATCAAGCATTAGCAGTAAACTCAGGTTTTCTCCCAATAACATCCAGAGATTAATATGCCATATATCCATAATCATCATAATAAACCAGTATGGCAAATCTCAAGTCTTCTCCCCCTTTGTCACATTAAAAAGGGGGGAATTTCCAACTGATCTAGAATTGTCATAGCAATAATCAAGCATAAAAAAATTTAAGTGCTTGAAGGTGTAGAAATCATACCCAACTCACTTCTTAAGATGCAAAATCTCTCTTCAGCCAGGGGTTTGGTGAAGATGTCTGCAATTTGCTCCTCAGTGCATATGAAGTGAAGTTCTACATCCCTTTTTAGTACATGATCTCTTAGAAAATGATGCTTGATGTCGATATGCTTGGTTCTGGCATGCTACTGGATTTTTGGCAATGTTTATTGCACTTGTATTGTCACACAGAATTGGAGTGCATTCTAGGATGATTTCATAGTCTCTCAATTGTTGTTTCATCTATAGAACTTGTGCACAACATTGTCCAGCTGCTATATACTCAGATTTTGTACTAGATATGGATACGCTTGATTGTTTCTTACACTGCCAGCTTACCAGAGAATTTCCCAGAAAACTGGCATCCACCACTTATGCTTTTTCTGTCAATCAAGCATCCAGCATGATCTGAATCGATGTAAGCAACGAGGTCAAAATAGTAGTTCTTTGGATACCATAAGCCAACATCTTCAGTTTCTGCTAGGTATCTGATTATGCGCTTGACAACTTGTAGATGAGGTTCTTTAGACTTGACTTGAAATCTAGCACAACAACATACGCTGTATAACATGTCAGGTCTGCTTGTAGTAAGATACAACAACGACCTAATCATGCCTCTGTATAGCTTCTGATCAACAGCTTTTGCTGCATCTTCTGATGTAAGCTTGGTTGTTGTTGCCATAGGTGTTGGCATTCTTTTTGCTTTCTCCATACTGTACTTCTTGATAAGCTCCTTGGTGTATTTTGATTGATGGATGAATATGCCATTCGAAAGTTGCTTAATTTGAAGCCCAAGGAAGAATGTTAATTCTCCCATCATACTCATTTCAAATTCACCTTTCATTAGCTTCTCAAAATCCTTGCACAAAAACTCATTAGTAGCACCAAATATAATATCATCAACATAAATTTGTACAACAAGGATATCATCATCAAATGTTCTAGTGAAAAGAGTAGTATCAACTTTCCCTTTTAAAAAACCATTTTTTAGCAAGAATGTACTTAGCCTTTCATACCAAGCTCTTGGAGCTTGTTTATGACCATAAAGAGCTTTAGATAACTTGTAAACATGGTTTGGAAAATCCTCCTTTTCAAAGCCTGGAGGTTGTCTAACATAAACTTCTTCATTTGTAAAACCATTTAAGAAAGCACTTTTCACATCCATTTGAAAAACTTTAAAATTTTTGTAATAAGCAAAAGCAAGCAGTATACTAATAGCTTCAAGCCTAGCTATTGGAGTAAAGGTTTCATCAAAATCAATACCTTCTTGTTGACAATACCCTTGAGCTACCAGTCTTGCTTTGTTTCTTACCACTTTACCTTGTTCATCTAGCTTGTTTCGAAATATCCATTTTGTTCCAATGACATCTTGATGCTTGGGTGGTAGAACAAGCTTCCAAACTTCATTTCTTTCAAATTGGTTGAGCTCCTCTTGCATAGCCATGATCCATGATTCATCTTTAAGTGCTTCATCAACCTTCTTGGGTTCAACCAGTGAAATGAAGCACGAGTCAGTTACTTGATTTCTGATTGAAGCTCTAGTTTTCATCCCTTCATTTACATCTCCAATCACATCATTAAGTTTGTGGTCACGTTGTACTTGCTGTTTATATGGCACATTGTCTCTGTTTAAAGGTTCTTCAGGTTACACAGAGACTTTATCAGCTTCAGTGTTCTGATGTGAATCTAGCATATCATTTAAAGCTTGATTCTTATCAGGTAAGCTTGGTTCCTACAAATCTTGATTTTCCTCAAAAGTAACTTTGCTTATGGGAACACGGTTAGATTCATCAAATACAACATGCATGCTTTTCTCTACTGACCTAGTTCGCTTATTAAACACTCTATAAGCTTTACTTGTTAAAGAGTAGCCTAAAAATATACCTTCATCCAATTTGGCATCAAACTTGGCTAAAATATTTTTACCATTATTATGAATGTAGCAGATGCAACCAAAAGCACGAAAATAACTTACATTAGGCTTTCTTCCTTCCATAGCTCATATGGAGTTTTCTTTAAAATAGGCCTAATCAAGCATCTGTTAAGGATGTAACAAGCTGTATTTACAACTTCAGCCCAAAAGTGTTTCGCAACATTGTTTTCACAAAGCATAGTCCTTGCCATTTCAACCAATGATCTATTTTTCCTTTCAACAATCCCATTTTGTTGAGGTGTTCTAGGAGAGGAGAAATTATGATGGATTCCTTGATTTTCACAGAAATCTTTAAAAGCTTGATTTTCAAACTCTCCACCATGATCACTCTTAATAGAACAAATTTTTAAATTGGTTTCATTTTCAACTCTTTTTGAAAACTTTTTGAAAACATTAAAAGTTTCTTCCTTATGAGCCAAGAAGTATACCCATGTAAATCTAAAATAATCATCAACAATAACAAAACCATATCTCTTTCCTCCTATGCTCAAAGTTGACATAAGTCCAAACAAATCCATGTGAAGGAGTTCAAGAGACTTTCTAGTAGAAAGCTCCTTCTTGTTTTTGAAAGAAGACTTTGTCTGTTTTCCCATTTGACATGCAGCATAAATATTGTCTTTTTCGAAATGAAGCTCAGGCAATCCAGAAACAAGCTTATGTTTCGTCAGTTTTGAAATAAGCTACATATGGGCATGACCAAGTCGTCTATTCCATAAAGAAATATTTTCAACTTGGGAAACTAGACAAGTTTCATTTTTAAAAGAAAAATCATTGTTGGATACTTTATAAACATTTGAGCTTCTATAACCTTCAAAAAGAGTATCCTTTCCATTTAAGTCATAGATAGTGCATTTGGATGATTCAAAACATACCTTATAACAGAGGTCACAAAGCTGACTTATGCTCATTAAGTTGTGCTTCAAGCCCTTCACGTAGTAGACATCATTCACAACAAGATTTGGGGTGAGCTTGATTTTTCCTATACCAAGAATTCTTCTTTTACTATCATCTCCAAATCTTACACTTCCCATATCTTGTTCCTAAAGTTCCACGAACATCTCCTTATTCCAGGTCATGTGGTGGAGCAACCACTGTCAAGGTACCAACTTTTCTTGCTTGACTTGTGTTATTTCTGTCATGTGAGAAATCAAGCTTAGGTACCCATGCTTGTTTGGGTCCTTGGGGGTTAGTGATAGAAATATTCTTAGGCACCCAAATCTGTTTATATCTCTTCACATTCTTCTTGTAGGTACATTGATAGGCATGATGACCAGCCTTATTGCAGTAATTACAAGTTGTTTGTAAAGGCTTGATTTTCGAAAATGAATTTTTATATCCCAAACCATTTTTCCAACAAGTTCTATGTCAGTCATGCTTTTGCATGCCAACAAACTTATCAAGGTTTTGCTTTCCCTTTACAAAGCTGGCCAAATCATTTGAGAGCTCATCAAGCTTAATTTTTAAAGCTTGATTTTCCAAAAGTAGATTTTCAGAAAGTTTTTCTTTTTGTTGTAAATCATTGATAAGCTCTCTATCTTTTTCAGAAGTAATACGAATTTCAGTCAGCTCCTTTTCCAAAGCCTTGATTTTTTCTTTTCTAGTGGAAAGCTTAGAAAGAAGCTTACTAATAGTTTCAACAAGCTCATCATATGCATTTGATAAATCATCATAAGAGAGAGGTTGATTACTTACCTCATTATCAGAATCACTTTTATCTGACATGGCCATGAGACATATTTCTTCATCATCACTTGATGAAGAGTCTTCATCACTCCATGCAGCATATGCCTTCTTGTTTTTCTTGAAGTTCTTATTTTTCTTCTTTGGACATTCGGGTGATTTATGTCCAAGCTTTCCACAAGTGTAGCATGTTATTTCGTCCTTTTCTCCTTCCTTTTTTGGCTTCTGCTTACTGTCATCTTTGTTGTGCTTGGTTTTGAAATCAAGCTTACTGGATGAAGCTTGTTTTCTGAATTTTCTTTTCTGCAACATTTTAGCAACTTTCCTGGATAATAGGGCAACATCACCGTCACTGTCGTTGTCTAAAGATGAAGATGTGGCAGCAAGAGCAACATCTTTCTCCTTTTTCTTTCTATCGGTTGCTCTTACTTCTTTCTTCTTCATTGACATTTCCTCAACTTCTAGCTCTCCTCTCAGCTCATCAACAGTAATGTTTGAAGCCTTAGTTATTTGTTTAAGTATGTAACCTTTTGTTTCCCACTTTTCTGAGAGACATTTGATAAGCTTCTTCACTTGTTCTTTTTGTGTATAGCTTTTCCCAAGTAGTTTGAGTTAATTTACAAGGTGAAGGAATCTAGTGAAATACTTATCTATGGACTCTCCATCTTCCATGTGAAAAAGCTCATATTCACCAGCATAGATGTCTATCCTTGATTCCTTGACAACCGTTGTTCCTTCATGTATACTTTGAAGTCTATCCCATATTTCTTTAGCAGTGCTGCAAGCTGAGATGACTTCATACTCCTTTGAGCAAACAACATTAGAAAGCATATACTTAGCTTTCAAGTGTAATGAAACTCTTTTCTTCTCTTCTTCCGTATAGTCATCCAACCCTTTTGGAACTCTTACTCCGTCTACCTCCTTTGTGAGTTCTTCATAGCGAATTGTTATAATGCTTAAGAGTTCAAAATGATTTGAACCCATAAACATCTCCATTCGATTTCTCCAGTGGCCGTAGAAAGATCCATCGAAGTATGGAGGCTTGTTGCATGAGTTTCCAACCTTGAAGTCTTCCATAACCTTGCACAACCTAGGATCTTAAACTCAAGGATGTTAGTCCAATAACAGAGCACAAGGCTCTGATACCAAATGAAAGTGCAAGTAAATAAGTCCTAGAGGGGGGTGAATAGGACAATAAAAATTTTCGCAATAAAATTTATATTTTCAGAATCAAGCATAAAGAGATAAGCTTGATTATAGACAACAAAAGCTTGATTTCAAAAATCTCAGAGTTTAAAACGTGATGAAACAGTTCAACACAATATGCGGAATATAGATGTTGAAAGATAAATATGCTAAAATCAAAGAGAATAAGGAAGAGAAAGTGCACAGTGATTTATAGTGGTTCGGTCTATCAAAGACCTACGTCCACTCCTCCCAAATATACTTGAGAGAGTTATCTTCACTATCAAGCTGGTTTACTGGCTTCCAGCTACTTCTTACAACCGAACAGGAATTAAGCACAACGGCTAAAGCTTGGTTTTACCAGGAGTACCAAGAACCCTTTACAATACAGACTATATCTAAACAGACTATGTCTTTCCCTTATGCAGGGTTGCAATACATGAAGAAAGGCACTACAGTCTTTTCACAAGGATTGAAGAGGTTGAAGAAATAAAGCACAAAATTTGTTGCTTGAATCAACAAGTATTCCAGTGAGCTTCAAGTGCACAACAAATATTCTAGTTGAAGGTGTGGTGCACGACTAAGAGAACAAGATGAATATGTGAGAATTCTTTTGATTGTAAGCAAATGAACCTTTTGATATTTTCTCTCTCCTTGTCCTCCTTTGAGTCTTCTTCCTTCTTTTATAATGGATTCAAAAAATGACTGTTGGAGGTATCATCATTGCAAATATAGCTGTCGAAAATCTCATCATGTCAATTTTTGGAAGCTGGAAATATCTTCCAGATGTTATGCTTGATTTCTGACACAGTTAGTAGCTTTTCTGGTGTCCATGCCATGCTGGCTTGCTTCTGCAACACGTTTGACTTTTTATGCTTGATTTCTGACACAGTGTACTATTGACAGTAATGATTGTTAGCAGCTTTTTGGTGGCCCAAGATTTATCTTGAAGGTTGAAATCTAATTTAAAATAGTCTGCACATTTATTACTGCATGTAATAGTGACTTTTGTAGCTTTTTTTACTATAGGCAGCCCTTTGGTAGCTTTTTGGAGGCTCAAAGTTGTCTTGAAAATTGTAATCTGGTTTAATGAAAAGCCTACAAATTTTCTGCTGCAACAAGAGTGATTTTTGCCCAATATGCAAGACAAAATTATCTCCACAAATCTTAAAATATTGTCTCATCAAAATCACTTGAGCTAACAAAAACAATATCATAAATCAATGTTCAAGAACTATGTGTGGTTATAATTTGCCAATATCACTCAAAGATTCTAACTTTAACTATGGGCAGGAATTGAATGATACTTATATGTGAAAATGACAAAGTAATTCCGTTAACACTCATAAAATGGTCCCTAACTTGTCCATTTCATAGCTCTCTTAGTTAGTCAATGTATGTATTATTTAATCATAACCACCAAAACAGAGTGCTCATTCGGCATATGGAATGTCGTTTTTGTTACATTCCGTACTTTATAAAATTAGCTTCTCAATGTTCCATTTCAAAAAAAAAAAAAATCCCAATTTGTTGTACACATAGATGTGTTAGAAATTCTACCAGCAGAATATTATAAATTTATTACAAATATAAAGTATTATTAGGTAGTTAGCCTACCAAAATTTTCTCCACCCGAATGGAAATCTATATTCTAATTCATGCTAACTTGATTCTTAATTTCGCTACATATGCAACTAGACTTGACTAGCCAAGTCTAGAAGTACCCACAAAGAAATTTTTCATTCTTGAGAGTTTTGGACCCTCAATCTTTACTGAGAATTTATTGTAAGGACGCATCTTTGACAAAAAAATTTCCTTTTCGTGGAACTCATGGCAATTTTAGAAGTTCTATTGGCACCAACAAGTGTTTGTTTTAGTGGTAAGGAGTTAAGTTTATTTAAATATGATTTAAGTTCTAGTTTATACATATGTGAAAAACGTTTTTAGAGAACTCTACTTTTATTTAAGTTATCCACTTAGCTTAAATAAAACTGCTTAGAATATAATTGTTACTAAACTAATCAAACCTCTTGTAGATCATTGCTGGTGCCAAGCTAATGATTTATTTGTTACTTGCCCAGTGGGTCATTTAGCAGCAATAGCAAGGAAAGAACAAGACATAATTGATGAAGGCAAAGTGAACAAAGTGCAATAGCGATTCAAAAATGAAATGTCATGTTTAATTACTTAAACAATTTCTGGATTGTCCATGAACTTATATCTTATTTAAATCATGGACAAGGACTCAAGGCAGGACATTTTTTTTCCATGATCTCCTTCGAATTTGTTTCATGTCAGTCTTGTCTTCTTTCTCGAATAATCGATGCTTCTATCCTTCTTTTCTTGGTTATAATGATTAAAAAAATATACAAGGACGTAGAATTAACAAATTATATTTGCAAGGGAAAGATCCAAGAAACTCATTATATAATGACAATAGTAATAAAAAAACATTAATGCTTTTTATGTTAAAAAAAAAAATCTCAGTAGATAATGGAATAATAAATAAAAAGTTTATGTTTGGATAACAACATTAATTTAATTAAATTATCATTTTAAATTCTTAAATTCTATGATGAGCATAGAATTCAACAATTTTATCCGAGAGAAACTTCTTAAGTCGCAAGTCAAACAAACCTCTTGCAGACAATTATCGCTGCAAAGTCAAGATTTATAGGCTATTGGCCCAATTGGGACTAATAGGAGCAACTGCAGGAAAGAACAAATATAATTGACGAAAGCAAAATAAACAAGTACTACTATAATAGAGATTAAAAAGAAATTAAGTAAAAATTGGACAATTTCTGTATTGTCCATTAACTCATCATATTTCTGTCAAAGAAAGGCTTCATTTTCTATGTTCTGCTTCAAGTTAGTCCTTGATCTCTTACTTGTATATCAATGCCACTACCCCCCTTTCTCAGGATTACAATACACAAATGTCTACGAATGGAAATCACAATCGTAAAGGGATGATCTAAGAAACTCACAAGAAAATAAAAATCCAAGAAACTAATTAATGTTAACATATATTTAAAGTGCAAACATTACTTTTTCTTTTTTTTTTTTAATGTTTGGTTGCACCGAAGAACAAAGGGTGGTCTTTAAACAAAGTAACATTTTAATCAACGATTCTTCAGCCACGAAAAACATGCACTATTTGGTTTATTTTTGAAAGATTGATTCTTGATTCATTATCCATAATAATGATATTCGATATGCATATTCTACTTTACATGAAACTATGATCATCTTATTTTTATGGAACATGAAACTATGATAATTAATTTTATAAGAACTATTTTACCTTCTTAATCATACTAAAGTTGAGCAAAAATAAAATTGAGATTTTATAATAACTAATTTAAAATACAAAATATAATGTGATTAAATTTCTGGAATTGAATGATAATTGGATAAAATATGTTCTTAGTTTGATTTTTTTTCATAAGATTTTATCCCCATAAAATTAGTGGCACTACTTTTGAAATTTCCACTATAATTTCTTAGCTAAAGAACAGTTCTTATAGAATTTCATATATGTATAATTTGTGAGTTGCAACTTCATTGTAATACGCATGGCATAAATAGTCAAGGTCAATGGAATTTGATGAGCAGTGTTCTGCCGTTTCATCTTAGTCAGTCAAGGCAGCTACTATGAACATAATGAGCGTGTTTGTTAGGGCACATAAAAGTAACCCAAATAGAATCACATCCATTAGATTCGTCCTTTGGCAGAAGCTTCAACTGGTCAAGTTTAGAAAAGTCCCCACAAGGAAATTTACCATGCTTGGGAGTGGCACTATTAGATTGCAATAGTACCGAACAAATTTTCCTAGTAAATAAATTCTTCAATTCTACGATGAGCATAAAAGTCAACAATTTTGGACAAGAGAAAGTTCCTAGAAAATGACTGTTTTAGATTCATAATCGGGAAGGAATGATTGTAGAAACAAATTTTGCATTATTGGCTGTGTCATCACATAACAAAGAACAAGATATTGGTTGTTTTGGTACTTCTCAGAGGCTCTTGGATCAAATTAATCAAATTCTTTTAAGTAGCTAAGTAGTTTGAAGTCTAGACCCAGCATGATATTCTTTCTACTGCTATATTAATGCAATAATGGTTTTAAAAATAACAGTTCAATTTTTTTTTTTTTTTGAATATATAGATCACTCATGTCAACAAAATGATTTGAACATTTCTAAAATTTACAGTTAAAAAGACTGTAACAAATTGGAGAATTTTAATTCTGGACTGACCAAATTAGGGATGCAGTCCAGCTCATGGCATGAAGCCGTGGTAGAGAAGAGGGCTGGTAGTAGGAATATAAGGATGTCATATTCAATAAACCATTTTATGTAATAGTAAATTGGAGAGCAAAATTTATAATGGTTGCATGTACATTCCCCCTATTTCACTTCGAAACTCTTCACCAATTGAAATAACCATGTTGCATAACACTAATGCAGAAACTCATGTTTGGAGTAATTTAATTACTGTTTGCAGATACTGTATACGGCCATTTTGCTATGCATGAAGGCTTCTTTTATTAATGCATTCCAATATTCACCAAAGAAACATTCAACTGCTTGTAAATTGCGAATTCATACACAAATGAAACACATAAGGGATTAAATAAGAAAAGCTATGATAACTATAGATAGATGGATTCTTTATTAATTAACTGCTGAATGGAGATGTCATTGAAAGGTAGCAGCAATGGTGGCTTGGAAGCGAGAAACTCCTTAGCGACGTTTTTCATTGATGGCCGAGATCTTGGATCAGTATACAGGCAAGACAAAGCGTCACCACCAAACCACATCTTTGGCATCTTTCAACAGCATATTAGGAGCACCAGAACTTCTCAAAGAGGAAATAAAGTCTCCTGGATGCTTTCCCGTCATTGTTTCCAAAGCCACCACTCCTAAACTATAAACATCACATTTTTCAGTCACACTCAGTGTGTATGCAAGCTCTGCAATTAACCATTTAATCAACAAAAAAATGCCAGTAAAACTCTTGTTATATTCTAATTCAGTTAAATATAGAATTGGTATTACGAAAGGGAGAGAAAAATTCACCTGGTGCAATATATCCAACCGTACCAATAAGTAGAGTTTGATTTGAGGAATCGGGATCAAGTATTCTAGCTGTGCCAAAGTCCGAGACATTCTGAGTTCAACAAAATATTGCTGCTTGATATGTCTTGAGGGAGAATTGTGGAGGAACAATCATGATGCATATAAGATAAAGCATTTGCTATTCCTTTGATGATATTCACCCTCTTTCTCCAATTCAACTCCTGAACTTCGTCATCATTGCTCAAAACCCAAAGTAAGCTTCTTCTGTCCATATACTCATAGACCAGAAACATGCACCTGTTGTGCAAAATATAACCATAAAGCTTGACAATGTTTCTATGACGAATATCAGTCAAGAATTTGACCTCATTGCGGAAACTGCTGTCAAAAGATGGCTCTTCAGATTCTAATCGGTGAAGTTTCTTCAGTGCAACAATTTTGCCACTAGGAAGTTGAGCCCTGTAGACACTACCATAAGCACCCGTGCCATGCAGTACTTGATGTCAAAGTCCTCAGTAGCTTGAATAATATCTTCATAAGCGATTTTACCATCATAATTCCATATTGAAAACAAGTCCCCTTTTTTTGTTTTTCTCTCCTCAGATTTGTTTTGCTTCACAACACATTTAAAAAAGAACCTAGCCCCATTTAGAATGACAAGGAAACTCGTAGCAAAAGTAAAGATCTCCAATGATTGCTTTGTTGGGTTGGTCCGAGAACTCGATGGATTAGGCTGAAAGCAAGAATTATTAAATTCAGCCAGTGCTTTGTCACTGAAATTATTGTAGGTGAGGTTCAAATAACTTCTATTACACAAGTTAGAGGGTATCTCTCCACTAAGCATGTTATGGCTAATGTCAATCCAATAAATCTGACCAAAACTTCCAATTTCTGGTGGTATGCAACCATAGATTTTATTATAAGATAACTTTAATTCGAACAGAAATTTTAAATTTTAAATTTTAGGATTTATAGAACCATTTATTTGATTTGAAGAGCGATCTAAACTTCTTTAGTTAACATATACAAAGATAAGGGAATAGAACCATGAAAATTATTTAAAGGTTTAGATATTCTAAATTGATTAGGTTCCCTAAAGTAGATGGAAGTGCACTTGTGAGATTGTTCTTCCAAAGGTTTAGATCAGTCAAATTCTTTCAATTTGCAATTTCTTGAGGAATAGGACCATGGAGAAGATTTCCTTTAAGACATAAATACTCTAAATTGCTCAGAGTTGCTATTTCTAAGGGAGTGGGTCCACTGATGGTGTTAAAACA
The DNA here is from genome assembly GCA_022379115.2 of Bauhinia variegata. NCBI lineage: Eukaryota > Viridiplantae > Streptophyta > Magnoliopsida > Fabales > Fabaceae > Bauhinia > Bauhinia variegata. The sequence goes on along the minus strand of CM039427.1, from coordinate 12,323,385 downwards.
AAGGATCAGTTCTACTAAACTAGATAAATTACCAACGTTAGAAGGAATTGGTCCAGTGAGTTGGTTATCAGAAATGTCTAGAATCTCCAAATGGGTTAAATTCCCTATTTCTACTGGAATGAAACCTGTAATTTTGTTGAGACTAAGGGACAAAACTTTTAAACTAAATAATTTTCCTATGGTTAATGGGATTGGGATTATTATTAGAAAATTCTAAGAGGACTTACTTCTTTAAATTCATTGTTTCCAAAGGAATGCAACCATTAAATTGGTTTGAATCAAGAATCAAGTACTTCAGATATTTTAAATCACCTAAAGCAAGTGGAATTGGACCCGTGAGTTGGTTGGTTGAAAGGTCTAACACAGTCAAATTCTTTAATTTTCCTATTTCTCGAGGTATCTTACCAAATAAGAAATTTTGGGACATCTGCATATGGATGAGACTGGACAAGAAACCCAAACTAGAAGGGATGGATCCACTGAACTTGTTTGAGCTCAAGTCTAGTTTCACAAGGTTGGTCAAACTTCCTATTTCTTCGGGAATCTGACCATTGATATTATTGAATGAAACATCAAACATCACAAGGTGAGTGAGGTTTGCAATTGTAGGAGGGAGCTTACCTTCAAGATTATTATGGGAAATGTTGAGATAGGTAAGCTTTAGAAGTGCACCAATATTCTCAGGGATGGTTCCCCATAGACTGATTCCACTCAGATCTAGACTAACTAAATTAGGGAATGCTGTCCAGTTGACTGAGCGAAGCTGCGGTGGAGAAAAAGGCAGGTAATCGGAAGTTAAAAGGGAAAATTTTATGATGCTTCCAGCTTTGTTGCACACAATACCGTGCCAGTAGCAACGGCTTGAGATGTTTTTGCCACTCCACCAATTGCTTTGGGTCAAAGCCCTTTCTTCTTCAATAGTATTCGTGGTTATAGTATTTATGGTACCCAGGAGAACCACGAATACTATCAAAATAGAAGTGGCCATCATATGCTCTAATCCCTGGTGACCTAAATACAAATCACATTCCATCAATAGAGAAAAAAAAAAAATACTTATCACATAGGTAATAACGTGAACAACACGGGTCACTCAAGGTCAAGGTTACAATGAACTTGTGCACAGGTCAAATTCTACTTCCGAGTTGCTTCCATGAACTTGCCTTTCACGTTCTTTTGTTGTTTATTAGTTTTATCTTTTCTCTACTTATTATGACTGAGAATAGCAAAGAATATAATGTGGATATTTTAAATATTCTATCTTTCTTAATTATAGCAATCTATAAATGTATTATACAACTAAGTAATTATATTATTAAATGTTGGTTTCTCAGTGGCTAAATTTTCTGAATTTTTCTGATTACACTGAAATCAACGCCAGATACTTTTTAAAAAGGGAAATGGAGGATAGCCTTTGGACAATAAGTATGGTATTAGCCTCCCAGTTTTAAGAGGAATTGTACCAGTAGTAAAGATGTTCTAACATAGATTGAAATTCAAATTGTCCAATCTCTAACCCTTAGCATGAACTTATATCAATATTTGAAAATGAAAAAAAAAAAAAAAAGAGCGGAAAAGAAATATCTATAGATTTAGAATTTGCAAATTATAAATGTGAGGCACCCATAGAAACTATGATATTCTATATGTATAATGTACTTAACATGAAACTATGATCATTACCTTCTTAATCATACTAAAGATGAGCAAAAGTTAAATTGAGTTCTTATAAGGACTATTTTGAAGTACAGAAATTTGTGTGATTAAATTTCCGGAACCGAATGATAATTTGGACAAACCATTGTTGTACGCGTACACGTTGTTAGTCAATCATTTCAACTTTAAGTAGCTAAAAGCTTATTTTTCAAAGAAACTGTCCTCATACAATATGAGAAACTTCTTTTGAAAATTTCAGGTAATTTCTTAACTTTGCCACCTGTCAAATTACTCTGTTATGCCTATGAATTTCATAACGAAAATTAAGATCTCCCATTTTTCTGTGCACGTTGTTGACTGTCGCAAAAGAAAAAAAAAAAAAAAAGAGTTTAGTAACAACTAACATGAATCATGAAAAGTAGAAAGTAGAAAATCAAATAAATTTCTAGGTAATATCTAAAGCTTTTAACGAAAAAAAAAAAAAACCTGTCACCATACAACATGAGAAATTTTGACATTTCTAAGTAATATCTTAACTCTACATCTATTTATGTTTTTTTTTTTTTTGTGATAAATAGAATAGAGACATGAGTTTTTAATACTAACTCAAGCGTTTTGGAAAGGGTTAGATTTGATTTCAAAGTAAAAAAGTAATCGAGCCTTATCTTTAGTAATTAAGCTGTTTTTTTTTTTTTTTGTGTTTTTTTTTTTTTTTTTTTTTCTTTCATTCACTAACGATTTATCTATATAATTGAATGAAAATGAACTTACTAATATTTTGTGCTAAGATTCATTGAACATCAACCAATACTCACAATAGAGTGAAGGACTTAGAAAACGTCAACCTTTAAATCAATCCCACTAGAATTTCATGATTAAAGAACAGTTCTCCTAGAAATGAATGTTGCATAATAACTAGCCGAAGCATATCGCAGTAGCTGAGCACTAGGCAGTTTTGTACAATTCGCGAGTTGCAACTTCATTGCAATACACATATTAACTTCAGAAACTATTTAGGCAGTGTTGTGATTAATAATAATAATTATTATTATTATTATTATTAATAAAATAAATTATACCAACCTCCCTTATTATTATCTTGTTTATCACTAACCTCTCATTTATTTTAAGAATTTACATTTAAAGTCAGTTAACTAACATCATTAAAAAATAATTTTCTTTAGAAATTTTTTCTATTTTTATTAAAAATTTGACACAATAATATAATTACTAAAATTAACCATATGATAACTTGTCATGCAATAAAATAGCAAATTATAAATTTTGTCACGTTAAATTTTTTGTGTGCAATTATATATTTTTATTAAAATTTTGAAGTATAAATAAAATAAAACATAAATATTAAAAAATTCGAAATAAATAAAATATTATTTGATTGTTTTAGGGTCCCGCTATATAAATTTTTAAAAATTTTTCAATTAATTATATCATCTTATTTCTTTTATAAAATAATTTTAACCTCAAAAAATTCTCTAGTTTTATTTAAAAAATATTTAAATAATAAATAATTTTATGTGGATAGATAAATTTAATAATTTTATGTTATTAAATATTTTAAATCTTGGCAAAAATTTTAACAAAATTTTAGCTATATTCATTATTGACACTCAAAATGGGGGCGAGATCAAGTTTATAGGGAGTAGGCCGGATTTGATCACAAGATATGGAAGTGATTTATTGGTTAAGACTCTTATCTTCGCTAGCAATTATCCAAAATACAAAAAACAGTAATCTCTCTCAAAAAGAAACAGAAAAATAGAAATCACGTCCTTTGGATTTGTGTTTTGGCAGAAGCTTCAATTGGTCAAGTTTAGAAGTCCCCACAAGGAAATTTCCCATGCTCGAGAATCGTGATATTATCAGAAATGACATTAACAATTATTAGACTGCAATCCTACCAAACAAAATTTTCTACTTCGGCCTTGCACAAATTCTATGATGAGCATAGAAGTCGACAATCTTGGACAAGTGACTTTCCTAGAAAGTGACTATTTCACATCCATAATTGGGAAGGTTATGAAATATTGAGCATTTCAATGTCTAGCAGAAAAAAAAAAAAAAAAACAGAAACTTTATTTTATTTTACTCATAGCAACTTTAGAAATTCTTTTGGAGAGTTGTGAAATTTTCAGAAAGATAAAATTAAGAATTTTTACGTTGCATGCCCGCAGGAAAAAACAAAAATCTTAGGTAATGAACAAAATACTTAGGAAATCAATCAAACCTATTGAAGAGAATTACTGGTTCATAGTTGGCGATTTATAGGCTACTCTGCCAGTGGGGCTTATAACAGCATCTTCAGGAAATAACGTAGCATAATTGAGGAGTTTTAAAAGTGAAATGCTATGGTGAGTTGAATAATTTCTGGATTTTCCGGGAAATTAAGTCATTATTTTCAATCATCTGTTTCAAACTCGCTTCAAGTCAGTCTAGATCTCTTGCATGTATAATCAATGCCAGTACCCTTTTTCTCTTGTCTATTAAAAACAAATTAATGTCCATGGACTTAGAATTCACAAATTATAATTGTGAGGGCAAGATCCAAGAAACTCCTGTGATAATGAAATTACTAAAACAATTATGTTACCCAAACATTAACTAAATTATCATTGATGTTTTTTTTTTATGTGATATCATTGAAAATTTTTAGTATAAACATTACATTTTTCTTTGTCTTTTTACATGACTTAGGTTCTATTATCGATAAACGTACCAGCCTTTTAATAAAGTAACTATTAACTCTCATTAACCTCTTGAATTGTTACGCAACTCTATTTTACCTTCTTATAGTAGGCAGAGTTTTTTTTTTTTTTTTTTTTTCCGTTTTTGATCTCTCCTGTGTAGGCAGAGCGTTGTGATATCATCATCATCATTTACACCGTACAAAATCTTTGCTAAGCATAGAAATCAAAATTCTTAGACGAGAGAAACTTCTTAGAAGACAACTCTTTCACTTTCATAATTGCAATCTCATCGCTGGTCTTTATTTTCTTAATCACCAAAGACTCGTGATTTCTCATTTGAGATATCCTAGTAACTCACCAGATAATGAGATTACCAAAAAATAAGAAACATTTATATTGGCAGAATAATGTTTAATGAACTTACAATTCTTTTGTATATTTGTATTTATTGAAGAAAAATAAGTAGTTCGCAATAGTAAATGTTTTTTTTATCAGCCTATTAACAAAGTATATTAATTTTAATATTCTCATTAAGCTAAGGTCCCCATAGTATAAATAGTAGCTGAACTAATATTCTACATCAACATGAAAGGATGAAACTATTATATTTGAGCACTATCATTAGCTGTTTCAGAACTAATTTAATTTAACAGAAAAATTGTAAAATAAAAACTAAGAATTGAAGTAAATTATGAAACCATATCATAATTTAGACTTACCATGTTCTGCATGTTCTTAGTTGGTCATTCTGCCTTTATGCGTCAATAGGATATTTCAAGTAAATTGCCACACTATACAATATAAGAAACTTCCTTTGAAATTTTCAGGAATGACCTTAACTCTATGACCCATCAAATACTCTAGAAGGTCATTTTTGGCATGAACCACTGATTCTAACACCACATTAAGTACCAAACCTAATTCAGATTAATTGAACCTAAGCCATATATACTCCCAGAAGAGTCTCTGTGAAGGATAATGAACAATAATTTTTCCTAATGTTGTTGAGTGGTGACCTGAAGAATAATGTCTATATTGGACCAAAACTCCAAACAATATGTCATGTGTTGATCGACTTATTGGACTTTTGTGTTTTTGCACATTATGGATAGCAAGGTAATACAATACCAACATTAGAGCACTACCAAAAATAAAATAGGTTCTGCTGTGTTACCTATTTGAGTGCACTTTCTTTGTATAATTTTTATTATTATTATCTTCTTATATCTTTCTTATTTTTTCATTTACAATTTTACCACAAGTAACTGCAAAGCAAGGGATGTACACAAAGATATACACAAACATATGCACAATTAGCATTTCCCCAATAAAATAGCATTAGCCAATGATCTTAAGTTAATGTCAAAGACATTTAAAATTATAGATAATCTCACTACCATAACTGGAGTTTTAATAGGATAAATTAGTCTCATACTCAAATAGTATGAAGATACCTATGTGTAAACTAATAAAGAAAGGAGAAGATAAAAGTTTTTTACTTCATTGGACTTTTTTACCACACTAGCTGAACTGTCTAACAGTCAAAATTTATATCAGGCTGTGCATTGTAGCAGAGGCTGAGCTAGAATTTAGGTGGAAATGGAACTGGAATTAAAAATGTTGGGGCCAAATGTTAATTTTGCTTAAATTTTTCAGATAGATGTATAATTATTATAGAAAACTAAAGTAAAATTGATAACTTAAGGAACGGGGGTGAAACTTTAGAAATTCTTTTGGCAGAGAATTCTGATGTTATTAAATTGATAATATTAAGAATTATTATGTTGCAAGCCTACGGAAAAAATTTTCACATTCATAATTGATATTGATACATGAAATTTAGAACTAATTGGGAACACGGTACAAGTATACACCGTCAATGCAACTGGCAAAGTATCCTAAGGTAATCATACACAAAGGATTATGCAACAGATTACCAAAGTACTCTAACCACAATATTACTTAAGCAGTCGTATTGTAATGGGAGCAAAGTAAAATAAAAGCAATAACCAAAAGCACTTGAGCAAAGTAAAAAAAAAAAAAAAAAAGGAAACAATGTCATAAAACGTACAATTATGTGTAGCTACAATTGATAAATATGCCTCACAAAGACTCTAACTTGTGAGATGGGAAGGAATGAATGTGGAAATTAAAATTCATGTGATAAACGAGAAAATAATTCTGTCCACACTCTTGGTCAATTCTTGCATGCATGTATTATTAAGCATTTCAATATAGTGTTTCTTGGGCACACGGAAAAGTATATATCTTTAACAAGTCCTATGATATTAGCTTTTCTATCTTTCATAGCAACTTTTCTTCTTTTTTTTTTAAAAAAATAAAACTCATTGCAACTTTAAAAATTCTATAGGGAGATATATAAGAAATTAAGAATTATTATCTACTAATTTAGCCTACAGAGCCTCAAAGTCAATATACTAAATCACATTAATTAGATTCTTAATTTGACAAAAGTTGCAACTAGTCAAGTTTAGAAGCTTTCACAAAGATATTTCACATGCTTGCTTGGTAATTCTGACCACTCATTCTTCACTGACTATTTACTATAATGAACACGTATTAGACGAAAATTCCAAGCTTCTGATACCTTGACCAAAAACATGTATTCACTTGTTAAAACTTGAAACTTTTGAACCTTTTCAACTTGTTCACTTGTTGAACTTTTCTAAGCATTGCAAATCGATCGAGATAATAGAGGGGGGGAAAGCATTACCTAACAGTCATACATTCTCGAAAAGATACTTATAATTAAGGCTGTAGAAAATCTCACTACCAAAAGAATAGTGGAGAAGTTCATTAATCATGATCATCCCAACCTAATAGGCAAAAATATTCAATTGAGAAAATCTACAACTCCATGATGAAAAGCTTTTCTCCCTGAAATAAACCCTCACAGCACACTCCCACAGAATTCTACTGTTGGAATTTATCAACCGTTGGGTCCATGAAAATTTTCTAACGACTCCTTTTCCATTGGAATGGCCATTGGAATCACGAAATTCGAACTGCAGCCCTTTTTTTCCAACGGTTTTTTGGTCGTCCAAATTTTGCAAATCTGTTGTAGTGACTCTTTTCTAGTTCACTTATGACTCAGCCAAAGCTAACACCTCAGTCTAGGTGAAGCATAATTTAATATATTTTATTTTCCTGCGGCACTACACAAATTCTCATATGCTATGATGAGCATAGAAGTTAACAATTTTTGCAAGAGAAATTCCTCAGTAAATAATCCTTTTTCACATACATAACTGATGTCTCAAACTTGGTCCCTATAAAGCCATATCTATTTATAGGCCACTGGCAAAGTAATAATTGATAAAAGCAAAGTAAACAAGTATTATTATAGGCATTCAAAAAGAAACACCATGGTGACTTGGACAATTTTGGATTGTCCATGAACTTATATCATATTTACGTCAAGGTCAAGGAAGGGCAACGCTGTCTATGTTCTGCTTTGAGTTAATCCCTGATCTATTTATTAGATATACAAGTGCGAGTTAAAAGGTTTTAAAATAGCAAGATGTCCCACATTGAAAGAATCTAAAACTTGTGAGGCATATATAAGTAGTAAAGACTCATTTGCTTCATATAGGTTTTGGAATTAAGGTGATGTTCTTAAGATTTAAAGTGCAATCATCACTCTTTTTCCTTTTTTTTTTTTTTAAATGTATGTTTGTACTGAAGAAATAAAAAGAGTGGTCTTTCAATAAATTAAGTAACAATTACTTTTCATGAGTTTATTAAAACTTATATTCTCATTAACTTGGAGAGTTATCAATATATTAGATTGCCCTGTGAACCATAATAAACTTATGCATATCATAGATGGTAGCTATACTTATTCTAAATAAACACGAAGGTATGACATTTGGGCACTATGATTAGTTCTTCGACAATTTATCTAAAGTTGAGTCAAAATAAAATTTATAGATTATGGAGGAACTATTTCAACAAAAAATTTGTAAATTAGAAAAAAAAAAAAAACAAAAATTGAGGTAAATTTCTTAATGCAAATCATAATTTAGAAGTACCATGTTCTATTTAAGTAGTCAAAATATCTCAAACAAACTGTTTAATGCAATATGGGAAACATTATTTGAGATTTCCAAGCATGATCTCAACTCAACCACCAGTCAAAACCTCCTCTCTAGTTCACTTACCACTCCATCACTGGTATTGAATGGCTGGTAATGATAGTTGATTATTTGATAGAATGCAACTCAACTTTCTAATACTGTGCGTTAATTAAGATTCATTGAACCTCATGCTCACACCATAGTCTAACTGAAAGAAACACAGACGGGATTAAAAAACGTAAACTAGAGTAAGTCCTCACACTATTAACTACATTTTCATCTACCATTCTTCAGCTACAAAAAACATGCGCCACTTTGTTTATTTTTGAAATGTCATTGAAAGGTAGCATCAATGGTGGCTTTGAAATAAGAAACTCCTTAACAACATCCTTCATTGATGGTCGACATCTCAGACCAGTAAGCAGGCAAGAGAAAGCGAGTGTCACCACTAGAAGCACATCTTTGGCATCTTTCCTAATAGAAGGAAGAGGGAGACATGAGTCCAATATATCTTTCAACAGCTAATTTTGAGCACAAGAATTTTGCCAAGACAAAATGAACTCTCCTGGAAGCCTTCCCATTATTGTTTCTAGAGTTACTACTCCAAACATCCCATTTTTTGGTCACACTCAATGTATATACACGCTCTGCAGTAAATCATTTAACCAATAAAATATGTCGATGAAATTTCTTTTTTTCTCCAATTTTGTTAAATATGATATTGGTATTACAGTAGATCAAGAAAATTTCACCTGGAGCAACATATCCAACAGTGCCAACAAGTGGGGTTTTATTTGTGGAATCAGGATCAAGGATTCTAGCAGGTGCCAAAGTCTGAAACAAATGCCTCCAATTCTGAGTTCAACAAAATATTGCTATTTGATATATCCCGATGGAGAATTGTAGAAGTACAATCATGATGCATATATGACAAAGCATTTGCTATTCCTCTGATTATATTCACCCTTTTGCTCCAGCTCAAAACCTGAAGTAAGCTTCATTTTTTCATATACTCACACACCAAAAACTTGCAACCATTGTGCAAACAAAAACCATAAAGCTTGACAATGTTTCTGTGACGGACTGTGGTCAACATTTTGACTTCATTCTGGAAACGTCTAACAAATGAAGGGTCTTGAGATTCTAGTTGGTGGAGTTTCTTCAACGCAATAATTTTGCCACAAGGAAGTTGTGCTCTGTAAACACTACCATAAGCACCGGTGCCAATGCAATACTTGATGTCGAAGTCCTCAGTTGCTTCAATAATATCTTCATAAGCAATTTTACCATCATAATTCCAAATTGAAAACAAGTCCCCGCTCTTTACTCATCTCTCCTCAGATTCCTTTTTTTAAGCAACGCACAGAGAAACGAACCAGGCCACAATTAGGATGACAAGGAAACTTGTAATGGGAGTAAAGATCTCCATTGATCGCTTTGCTGAGTTGGTTCTAGAACTCGATCGATTTGGCTGACAGAAAGAATTGAATTCTGACAGTGCCTTGTCACTGAATTTATTGTAGCTGATATACAAATAACTTTGATTGCACAAGTTTGAAGGTATCTTTCCACTAAGCATGTTATGGCCAGAGTCAATACGAACATATTGCAAAAATTTTGCAATTTCCCGTGGTATTCTACCAAAGATTTTATTATTTGATAAGTTTATATTAAATAGAAATTTCAAATTTTCAATTTTAGGATTTAGGGAACAGATGATTTGATTTAAAGACAGATCTAAAATTATCAAGTTAGTTAAGTCATACAAAGATAATGGAATAGAACCTTGGAGATTATTTACAAAAATATCTAGATATTCCAAATTACTGAACTTTTGCAAAGTGGATGGAACAGTACCTGTGAGATTTTTGTTAGAAAGATACAGATCAGTCATTTCCAATTTCTTGCGGAATGAATCCATTAATTTGGTTGTAAGAAAGGAACAAGAATATTAAACTAGATAAACTACCAAAGTTAGAAAGGATCGGACGAGTGAGCTTGTTATAAAAAACATCTAGATATTCTAAATTCTTCAAGTTCCCTATTTGCATAGGAAAAGGAGCTTGGAGATGATTTCCTCTAAGATCAAGATGTTTTAGATTGGTTAAGTTCCCTAAGGTAGTTGGAACTAGACCTGTCAGATTGTGTAAGAAAGGTTTAACACAGTCAAGTTTTTTAAAATTACCAATTTCTAGAGAAATAGGACCAGACAACATGTTGCCATCAACATACAAGTTCACGAGACTGTTTAACTGCCCTATTTCTCTAGGTATCTCACCAGTTAAGAAATTATATGAAAGCTGCAAATTTTTGAGACTAGACAAATTGCCCAAAGTAGAAGGGATGGATCCGTTTTAAGCTTAATTCTAGGTTCAAAAGATTTTTTAGATTGCCCAAACTAAAAGGGATGGATCCAGTCAAACCATTCTGAGAAACATCAAGCATCACAAGCTGAGTGAGGTTTGAAATTGAACGAGGGAGCTCCAATACTATCAAAATAGATGCAGAGAATGGAAGGGCCATGATATGCTCAAATTCAGATGGGTTCAATTGCAGTACTGCTTTAATCCCCGGTGACATTAATATATAAATACATAACATCTACTTGGGTCAACAACACAAGTCAACTTTGGTCAACGTCACCACATTAACACATCTACTTCGAGATAGTTTCCGTGTACTTCACTTTTCTTCTTTTCAAGTTGTTTATTAGTTTGATTTTTGAGTTTTTTTTTTTTTTTTCCTTTCTACCTCAGATGACTGACGAGGACCTCAAGAATGAATAAGTTATACGTAATCTAGATTTTATATAATGACGCCAAAAATAATATTTAATTCTGCAATATATAGTAAGAAATTCAATTAAAGAAATGGATCATAAATTTGCATGCGTAAACGAACATTTTGGTTGATTTTTGCAAATATTCTTCTGTTTATAATATGGATGCTTTAATCTGCAAGAAATGTGAATTTAAGAGTAAAACCTCATTTTGGTTCCTGACATTTATAACAATTATCAAATATACTCCTACAAATCTTATTTTGGCCTTGCTTTGTATATTCTTCTAGTCGTACCTTATTTCCCTTCGCTTGAGTTATTTTCTGTACAAAATTCGTGGCTGTCAATGCCGTTTCCATCAAGCTTTCAGTCAGTAAATCCCAAGTGACTAGATTCTGCCACATTTCAGTAAAAAGTGAAACTACCCAGAAGTAGATGTTGAGTGCAGTGACCTTGACCAAGACTAACGGGTGATGTTGGTGTTACTGACCCGACAAATTTACAGGTCCCCACAAAGAAATTTCCCGTTTGCTGGCTCCTTACTCTTTGACAATTTGTTATAATAAACGCGTATTGACCAAAAAAAAGTTTTCCTTTTGGTAGAACTCACAGCAATATTAGACATTCTATTGGTAGTGTTATGATATTATTAGAAACATAAAGCTAAGAGCTTGGAAATCATTAATGTTGGGCGAGACTGCTTAGAATATTAGTCTACTTCAAGTAAATTTCCCTATGATGCAATATAAGAAGCTTTCTTTGAAATTTCCAGGAATGGCCTTAACTATATCACCCGTCAAATACTCCAGAAGGTCATTATCACTTTATCCCTGTTAATGAATGGCAAGAAATGATACTCAATAATCTAATGTATGAACATCCACTTATTCATGTTGTGTAATTTAGATTAGTGGAAAATTGGCTTACTAATAAATGAACATCCATTAGACACCAAGCGCAAAGTTTAACTCGTAACTCTTCTAGCTTTATATTTAGAGGTCTCAAGTTGAAGTCCTGAAATAATGCAGTTGAGTTAAAATATGATAAGAAGTGTTTTGCTGCTTTTATGATTCTATCAGGTTGGAACCATATTAACCAGTACATAATGTGATGCCATATGGTTTCTAAAAAAAAAATTAGATTAACTGAATCTCGCACATGTTATAGTGAGGGGAAGGTGGAGCATATTATTCGGCAACAATAATGCCACGTCAAGGAACTAGGTTCTGCCACATTTCAATAAAACATGAAATGGCAAATTAAATTTTAGTTAAGTAAAAAATATCTTAGTACTTTAAGTAAAACAAAATATGAAGTTGAATGTTCAGTAAGGTTTGTAAGAGAATTAGGTAGCTCAACATTAAAAACATTATGTGAAGGATTTAGATGGAAGATTCTCAGGAACACCAAAATATGTTCTAATTGTCTAAAATATCTGTTAAACTTCCAGCATCATTGGACCAAGAGGTTAATTAAGGTAAATTACTCAATCCCACCACTCTCAGATTGAAGCATTGCCATTGTCTAGTCATTAATTCTGAGGTCATCTCTGAAATGAATGATGAAGTCTGTAGTATGTGCTCGAGAGTTGAGCAAGAATTTACAATGGAAGAAATTTTCTTTTTATCTTCTCTTGTAAAGATGTGCCTTGTGACCAATCATTTAGCGTTGGACCAAATGGTCCAAATGTTGAAACCCAGATAAGAAATTTCAACATGAGTTGCATTGTCTTCAGAGTCAAAGTTGGTTCAAGTGTCAAACTCATTACATGAAGAGTTTTAATTAAAAATCGTTCAACTATTCAAAGTCCCATAAGGGAATAATTGACTCTTCATGTTTAACAAAATTAGTGATACTATACGAAACTAATTGAAAATAATTATCCAGCAAAACCAAGTTAAGGGAACCCTGTTCAAAGTTTTAGGCACCAAAGTTGGAAATGAAACAGATGTCTTATTTAAGAAAGTGAAATACAACAAAATAGAGAGAATGATTCCGACAATGTGAATGACTACACTGAATTTCACTTAATTGCTGGCGACAGGATATATTTCTTGATTCATCAATTGCTGAATTGATATCTCATTAAAGGACACAATCATAGGTGGCTTTGAAACTGAAAGTTGTTGAGCCACTTCTTGCATTTATGGTCGGAGCTTTGGTGTTTGCTGCACACATGCTAATGCTAGTGTAGTCAAAAGAATCACATCCTGGATTTCCTTTTGAAGTTTAGGAAGACGGAGACGTTGATCTATGACTTCCTTTAGCATTATATTTACAGTGTTTGGCTTTGACAACAAAGAAATTAGCTCCCCCGGATGCTTTCCCATTATAGTTTCCAATGCCATCACTCCAAAATATAAACATCACATTTTTCTGTGACAGTTATTGTGTATGCAAGTTCTGCAATGACCAAATAATTTAGTGTTATAAAACAAAATCAGTTTTATATGGGTAAATAAGTAGAGTTGGGAAATCAGTAAAGCTTACCAGGGGCTACATATCCATAAGTGCCAACTAATAGAGTTTGATTGAAAGAGTCAGTATAAAGGAATCCAGCTGTGCCAAAGTCTGAGACAATAGCTTCCATTTCTGAGTTCAACAAAACATTGTTGTTTGTGATGTCTCTATGAATAATAGTTGGGGTGTAACCGTGATGCATGTATGCCAAAGCATGTGCTATTTCTTTGATGATATTCACCCTCTTACCCCAGTTCAACTCTTCGGCTTCAATATCATCATTCAAGGCACAAAATAGGCTTCCTCTCTCTATGTATTCGTAGATCAAGAACATACATCGATTGTGCAAACAAAATCCATGAAGCTTCACAATGTTTCAGTGACGAATTTTTTTTCAACGTCTTGATCTCATTGTGAAAGCTCTGAGCAAATCTTGGGTTTTAAGATTCCATCCTATGAAGTTTCTTAAGTGCCACAATCCTGCCCATGGGTAGCTTTGCCCTGTAGACACTGCAATAGCCACCAGTGCCAATGCAGTACACGATATCAAAGTCTTCTGTTGCTTCAATGATATCTTCGAACGCAATTTTGCCATCATAGTTCCATATAGAGAACAAGTCTCCATTCTTTGCAACCACTTTCTCCAGTCTGACTTTCTTGTTAGCATACCGGTAAAACAGTAAAGCACCAATAGAATGATAAAGAAAGAGGTGATAGGAAGAATAATGTCAATGTGATGTTTTCCACCTGTAGGTTGGGGGTCAGAACGGGGGACAGGGACATTATATCCAGAACATTGCTTTCCACATGTTGGTGGGGTGTTGGAGGACATAATATTTTGGACAAGAAACATTTTCCCATGAAGTTTTTAACCGTTACCTTGGAAGCTATATTTAGAACTGAAGTTATAAAATTCTTCTGGGAGACAGCCGCTAAGAGAATTGAATGACAAGTTGAGATGATTCAGCGAACCAAGTCCTCTAGGTATGTTACCAACAAGATAATTATAACTTAGATCCAAAACATCCAGTTGTTTTTTTATTGATAAATTACCTAGCTCTGATGGTATCCATCCGGTGATCATGTTGTGACTAATGTCACAATTCACAAGCTCAAGTAATTTACCAATATTAGGATGTTTATAACCACCTATATTATTTGAATGGAGGAAAATAGCTGTCAAATTAGTAAGTTCATATAACGACAAGGGAATTGGGCCAATTAGATGATTTTCACTAAGATCAAGAGCATTTAAATGCTTCAAGTTTCCTAAAGAGGATGGAGTTGGACCACTTAAATTGTTAGAACTTAGATCCAATCTCTCCAAATTTGTTAAATTTCCTATTTGTGGGGGTATGAAACCACTGATACGATTGTGACAAAGATCAAGCTCCACTAGTTGAGTTAGATTAGGAAACGAACTAGGTATCTCACTTATAATTTGTTGTTGGATAGGACGACAAACTTTAGCATCCGGACGGTGGCTATCTGGGCAGGAATGCTTCCCTCCAATCCCATATCAGAGAGATCCAAATAGAACAAATTAGGAAAGGCAGTTAAGTTGATATCTCCTATTGCAATTTTTTTGCTTAGAGGATTTGGCGGCGCATATAACACTGTAATGCTTCCAGCTTCATTGCATTTAATGCCATGCCAATAA
The DNA here is from genome assembly GCA_022379115.2 of Bauhinia variegata. NCBI lineage: Eukaryota > Viridiplantae > Streptophyta > Magnoliopsida > Fabales > Fabaceae > Bauhinia > Bauhinia variegata. The sequence continues at coordinate 12,308,028 of CM039427.1, read as the reverse complement.
CAATGGTTAGAGGTATTGAAAAAGAAATCGCCAATATTCCACTATTGGCTCTGATGCAAAGCATTTGCCTCTGCATTCGTAAATGAAGAATTTGGGTTTGCAGCAGTAGCAATATGGAACATAGCAATGGTGTCCCATGAGACTGATACTACAAATATCAAAATGATGGAGTTATTGGAGAATGGCATCCTAGCTACTCTAATTAAAGGTTGTTGATATTCACTTTGTGTCGTTGCAATCTACCTGTGAAGGTTCAAGTGCAGATTTTTATTTTAGTAAAACTGAGAGTAGTCAAGGTCAATGTTATCATTATTCCAATGTTTTTCTATATAAGAATGATTTTAATATGAAAGATAAAATGAGATACGCCACTTGGAGTAATACTCTACCGTTTCTGACAAGTTCTAAGTCAGTCAATGCAAAATCTATGACTACATTATTCCAACGTCTTCCTTCCTCCCTGATAGCACCATCATGATAAAAATTAAAAGAAAAATAAGTAACCAAATAATGAGGAAGTCATTTGTTTTTGACATTCATTTTAGAGATTTGATCATGAATTTTGTTTTCTCTTGAGGTAAAACTTCACATACTCATTAAATAACTAACGATTACACATTTACTAAACAAAACAATATATCTTATCGAGGAACTTATTTAGATAAATTATCTAATTCCCCTGGTGAGAAACCATTGATTTGGTTTGAGTGTATGCATACTTCAAATTTTATGGTATTAGCAACGTTTTAAACTCAAATTTAGGATAAACTGGACCATTAAAATATTTGAAAATTCTAAACCATTTATATTATTGAAACTCAAACCTAAGATGAAAATATTTATTTGATATTATTTATTGAGAAATAAAACCAGACGAAACAATTGATTATTACAATACTAGAGAAAAGAAAAATGCCCCGTTGTGTTTTAAGGTATTCCTGTTTAGCCCATTAAAAAAAAGTCCCTTAGCATGCAAATTTATCAATATTTGATAATTAGTAAAATAGAGAAAAGAATAGAAACAATATCATAAAGCAACTTACAAGAATTAGGTGTGGTATAGTTGACTGATATATACCTCTCAAAGACTCGAACTTGTAAGATGGATTGGAATTTATTGGAAATCGAAATTCTGAGATGTGTACAAATGAGAAAACAATTCTGTTTGCACTCTTAAAGAAATCCTGTGAAATTAGCATTTCTATATTTCTTGGTAATATTTTCTTCTTTTTTTATTTGGACAACACTCGTAGCAACTTTAGAATTTCTATAGGGTGAATCTTGTGAAGATATCAAAATACAAAATAAAGAATTATTAGCTAGTAATTAAGCCTACTAAAGCCTGCAAGTAGTCAAGTTCAGAAGTTCCCTCAGAAATTTCCCATGCACGATAATGCTGACCACTTATTCTTCATTGACTATTTGCTGTAAAGAACACTTCGTGGAATCATTGGACCAAAATTAGCTCTTGCTACCTTTTTCTAACTACACATATTCTCTTGTTCAAACTTCAAAATTTCCACCTTTTTCAACATCGTGTTCACTTGTTGAACTTTTGTGTGTTCATACCTTTCGCATGGCAATTCGTGAAAATAAAGAGTTCAAACAACTACAAAAAACAAAAGGAAAAAAGGAGCATTAGCTAATAGTCATAGTTCTCGGAATCATATTTTTAATGTATAATTATAATTAAATTCGTAGATAAGCTTAGCCAAAAAGTTCAATGATGATGATAATACCAACATAATAGGTGAAAATGTTGATTTTATAAAATCTAAAATCTATGGCATGCTAGCTTATACCAACATAATATTTATGCCTCACTAGAGCCTCAAGCAAGATTGTCTCCAATGAAAGATATTTGTTAGAAACCAAATAAAAAAATTTCTAAAACTTCATAATGAGATGCTTTTCTCCTTGAATTGATATTCTACTGTTTGAATGCCGATCCTTATTATATATAACGTGTATATACATGTATTTATATTTCCTCTCAAAAATTTGTAGATAGAAAGGGAAGATCGAAGATTTTTAGTTCACGCGACTTGTTGAACACTGTTGGCACAGTATTTGCAACATTTTTATATGGATAAAATTAAGAAAATTGCATGCCTAACGAATAATAATTTAGACATGCCACGTTCTACAAGTTCTTAATCAGTCACTCTAACTTTAACAGGCCAAAAGCAGATGTTTCAGAGAAGCTATCCTCACCCAAGAAACTTCCTTTGAAATTTCCAGGCAATATCTTATCTCTAAAACAAGTCAAAATACTTCTTTCTAGTTCAATTACCACTCCATCTCTGTTTTTGAATGACAGGTAATGATAATTACACATATAAAACTTGTATAAATTCTTTGATGAGCGTGGAAGTCAACCGGAAAAAATAAATAAATAAAAGAGCCTTCTCTAAAACTATACTGTAAAGTTTTGAATCATGACTGAAACAATACGATACTTTAAATTATTTCAATATTAATATTTTTATTGACACAAAAAAATAACACTTGGTGAAAATAGAAAAATTGGTAAGATAGAGATGAATTTTTTTGTTAAATTTTTAATAACAGTTTATGTTTTAAAAGTAACGTATACATTTTAAAAGTTTAAATGGTTAAGTACACGTTTAAAAAATTTTAGAGATAAAGTGTACATGAAACAAAATTTAAGTAGTATTTTTGAAGTTTTTTCTATTTAATAACTTTCTGACAATTAGACTTCTACAGAATCAAGACAATATAATACGCATATATTTCCATGGTAACAAGAATCTGGCATCTTATTAAGTTTCAAGCTCTGCTGCTATTTTTCTTTAAATAAATGGTTATTGTATGTAAATTCTTGTTATTTTGCTTCCTGTATACTTATCATATTTAGCTACAAAAAAAGAATAAATCCAGTTCCGGAAGTATTTTCTAATTTTGCATCCCTATAGCACCAATTAATTTGAAGAGAATTATATGTTCATTAAATTAGTTAAATTAGCATTGTAGAAACACCAAATTAGGACAGCAACTAATTTAAATTATCTAATTCCCCAGGTTACAAACAAAATATTTAAAAGGTAATAGCCGAAGAAACCGCAATTAAAACTTTGTGTGATTATTACTTATTCTCAAAAATTTTTAAACATATGCTTAACTCCCTCAAATATTAAAAAGTACACATTATCACCAAATTTTGATATTTTCGAAACTCAGTGAAAGTATTTATTCAAGATGCTATTTCTTCGAAAGTAAAACCAGACAAATACAAGAAAACAATATCCCCTATCATGAAATTATACCAATCTTTGAAAATAGGAAAAAAGAAAAAGGCAACAATATCATAAACCAACGTACAAGAAATTAGGCGTCGTTATAATTGAAAAAAATAATTCAAAGACTTTAACTTGCACGAAGAGCAGGAAAAGATTGTGGAAATGGCAAAAATAAAAATAAAAAATTGGTCATATGTAATTGAACTGAAAATAATTTTGTTCACACTCATAAAATGGTCCCAAACTTGTGGTCCATGCACGTAATTGCCTCCATGAACTTATAATAATTATGTCGTTGTTTTCCATGACCTGCATCGAACTTTGCTTCAAGTCAGTCTTGGTCTCTCGGGTGTATGGTCAATGTCAGTACCTCTTTTTCTCATTGTCATAATAAACAAATGTTCATGACATTAGACACCTAAACCATAGCAACAGATCTTATTAACTTATTAGTACGTTTAAGTACGTTGACTTAAGTTTTAATTTATATATATATATATAATATTTTTGAAAGAGTTTTTTTTTTTTTTATTTAGATTCTTCAAATAATTTAAACTGAATTAATTATAAGTTTAGAGATTTAATGATAAGTTTATACCTTAAAAATATAATTTCTCAAAATAAAAAAACCTTCCAAATTATTATAATTGTAAAGGTAAAAGAGAATCCAAAAAGCTCACAAGATAAAGATAAAGAAATCACTGAAATATTCATGTTCGTGTTATTAAAGATAAGTCTTTTGATATAGCAATCATTACCTTCCATGAAATTATGTTAATGGTTTTAATATTAACATGAAATCCAGACATTATCATAATGAATTAAAAATTATAAATCAAAATAAAGAAATTGGTGCAAAATTTTACATTAAATCGTAATTTACACAAGCCATGTTCCAAAAGCATATTTCAATGAAAGTATCCCTGATACATTTTTTTTTTTTTTAATGTGATGTCATTGAAAATTTTTGGCATAAACATTATATTTTTTTTTCTCTTTCTTTTAGCCTAAGTTGGGTTCTATTATAGATAAACGGGTAGCCTTTTTAATAAAGTAACTATTACCTCTCTCAAATTGTTACTCATCTCTATTTTACCTTCTTAATCATAATAAGGATATTCATACTAATGATTTTCGATATGCATATTTTACTTTACATGAAACTGTTATCATTTTTATGGAACATGAAACTATTGATAATTAGTTTTATAAAAAGTACTTTACCTTCTTAATCATAGTAAAGTTGAGCAAAAATAAAATTGAGATTTTATAATAACTAATTTAAAATATGAAATATTGTGTGACTAAATTTCTAGAATTGAATAATAATTGGATAAACTATGTTCTATATGTTCTTAGTTTGATATTGTTTTTTTCAAAGATTTTGTCCCCATACAATATGAGAAACTTATTTTGAAATTTCCATTAGAACTTCATGACTAAAGAACAGTTCTCCTAGAATTTCGTACATGTATAATTTGTGAGTTGCAACTTTAGTGTAATACGCATAATATAAATAGTCAAGGTCAATGGAATCTAATGAGCAGTGTTTTGCCTTTTCATCCAAGTTCTTAATCAGTTAATGCAACTACTATGAATGACAACCACTGCTTTATTCCGACATCAAACTGTCTCTCTCATAACAATTCATCATGAAAAAGACAATCATTAAAGATTTTTTTTATGAATTTTGATATTTTTTTGAGGTAAACATTGATATAGTTATTTAACATACTAAACTTTAAAAATATTTCTTAAATTTTATGTTACGTGTATTTTGTCTTAAAATTTTAAAATATATACTTGACGGCTTAAAAAGACAATAAAAGAGAAGTAGGAAAATAAAAATTTGAATTTTCTGTTTATCATTCCAACTTGAGTAGAGTCTTTAGACAGCTTTGTTTAAAAGATTTTCGTGGTAGTTCGGAGTTTTAATACTATACCCTCCTAATATGTACAAAATTATAGCAAGAACCATTAGATCAATTGGTTCGGAGTTAGTATAATTTAACTAGAGGTCTCAAATTTGAGTTTTAAGAATGAATTTATATTAAAATTTAATAGAAAAAGTTTTGTCACTTTTTTTTATCTTACTTGGCTATACTTGGATTAGTTGGTGCTCAATGTAGTGTTAGATACCAATTATTCATATAAAAAAAATTATATATATATATATAGTAAGAAATTTAATTAAAGAAATGAATCATAAATATGCGTGGGTAAATGAATATTTTTGTTCAAATTTTGCAAATATTATTTTGTTTATAATATGGATGATTTAATCTGCAAGAAATGTGACTTGTTTTTCTTTTTATTTTCAATAGAAGAAATGTGATTTAACACTTAAAATTAAAGTATATTTATAAAATATCAAAGAAAATATTTATATCATTTATTAATATTTACACATATCATTCCATATAATTAAAATATACCCATAAGCATGATAGTCAATAATACTAAAAGAGAGAAATTATTTAGAAAATGACTCTAATTCACGTTTATGATTGATGTCTCAATCTTCGTCTCTGCTTTGACATATAATTTGCAGTTTCCTATAAGTTGTAAGTCTGTCAGTCAAACCTCAATTTTATAGTTATTTCAAAGTTTTTTTCTAATGAAAGATAAGAATGATTTAAAGATGAGAGGTATAATTAGGTTAAAATTTTCAAAGATCATGCAATGAGATCTCAAGAGTTGTATTCTATCGTATCATCTAAGTTCTTAAGTCAGTCAATGTAAATAAAACATCAACCTTCCTCTTTCGTAATATATATATATATAGTTTTTCATGTTCAAAGCACCAAGTATTTTTTAGATATTAATTGCTTTAAATTATTTCAATTATTAGTGCAGAAGCATCGAGAAAGGAGAGCAACTTATATATGAAGAAACGAAGACTCCAAATATTGAAGGTGCAATTTCTTGAAGAGAGAAACCAAACATTTCATTGAATCATTATTACAGTACTAGAAAATAATATCCCTTAGCCTGAAATTATACCACTATGTGAAAATGATAAAAAAAGAAAACATTATCAGAAATCAATGTACAAGAACTATGTGTGGTTATAATTTGCCAATATCACTCAAAGATTCTAACTTTAACTATGGGCAGGAATTGAACGATGCTGATATGTGAAAATGACAAAGTAAATCCGTTAACTCTCATAAAATGGTCCCGAACCTGTGGTCCATTTCCTAGCTCTCCTACTTAGTCAATGTATGTATTATTTAAGCATAACCACCAAAACAGAGTGCTCATTCGGTATATGGAATGTTGTTTTTGTTACATTCCCTGCTTTATAAAATTAGCTTCTCAATGTTCCATTTGAAAAAAAAAAATTCCAATTTGTTGTACACATAGATGTGTTAGAAATTCTATCAGCAGAATATTGTAAAATTATCACAAATATAAAGTATTATTAGGGAGTTCGCCTACCAAAATTTTCTTGATGAGCGTGGAAATTAATATTCTAATTCACGCTAACTTGATTCTTAATTTGCTACATATGCAACTAGTCAAGTCTAGAAGTACCCACAAAGAAATTTCCCATTCTTGAGAGTTCTGGACCCTCAATCTTTACTGAGAATTTATAATCGCATCTTTGACAAAAAAGTTTTCCTTTTTGAAGAACTCATGGCAACTTTAGAAGTTCTATCAGCACTAGCAGGTGTTTGTTTTAGTGGTAAGAAACTAAGTTTATTTAAATATGTTGATTTAAGTTATAGTTCATGTATATGCACACAAAAAAAGGTTTTTAAAAAGCTCTATTTTTATTTAAGTTATTCAGTTAGCTCAAATAAAACTGCTTAAAATATATTTTTTACTAAACTAATTGCATATCTTGCAGATTATTACTGGTGCCAAGCTAACGATTTATTTGTTACTGGCCCAGTGGGTCTATAGCAGCAACAGCAAGGAAAGAACAAGAGATAATTGATGAAGGCAAAGTGAACAAAGTGCAATAGCGATTCAAAAATGAAATTCCATGTTTAATTACTTAAACGATTTCTGGATTGTCCATGAACTTATATCTTATTTATGGACAAGGACTCAAGGCAGGACATTTTTTTCCATGATCTCGTTCGAATTTGTTTCATGTCAATCTTGTTTTCTTTCTCGAATAAGCAATGCTTGTATCCTTTTTCTCCAAAATAGTGATATATTCCATTTATTAATATTAATATAACTTGCATCTAACAACAAATTCTAGAACTCTTAAAAACTTTAGATATCATATTGGGTTGTTGTGAGATAATTAGGAAGATAAAATTAAGGTTTATTAGGTTCCAAGCCTAGCAAGAATGCACTAGTTCCAAGATGAGGATTATAGTGAATTTATTAGGAGAGAGAAACTGCTTAAGCGTTTTTGACACACCATATAAAATCTAATTATATATATATATTCATGGAATTCTTTTACGTAAATTTTATGTTAAGGCAGATTATGTGTGGAAAGGGAAAGGGGAATTCTATGATTTAAATGCTATGTTTGTTAAAATAATTTTTATTTAATATAAAATTTTATACAATGTCAATCCGGACCCTGAAAAATGACTCTATCATACCTTTATGATTTATATCACAATTTTAGTCTATACTTTGATATATAATTTGTTGTTCTGTATAAATTGCCACTCAGTCAATCCTCTTGCAGAATATTACAGATAGAAATTTGAAGATGGGATATAGTCAAGGTCATTGTTATTATCAGTATCACTTTATTCCAACACAAACCATCCTCTATCGTAACAACTCATCATGATGTACAAAGAAAAAGTAATAAAACAACAAAGAAAATCGTTAGATTTTGCCTATACTAAATATTTGATAATAAATTTTGATTTTGATTGAGGTAAAATTTTAATACTGATTAAACAATTAACAATTACACTACTACTAAAATTGAAATAATCTCTTTATACAACCAAACACATGGTAAGCCGGTGCTGAAATCTTATTACTAATTTTTGATGTATCAATCAAAATGGAAAAAAAAAAAAATGATATATAGTAACTTTTGATTTATGTGAGGAGGTGATGTATGACCTGACCATTAATGAGAAATGTTTTGTTTTCTTGTGTTAAGCTTGGAATCCCACTTTGCCGAAAACAGAGGAGAGGACGCTGTGTACATATGTGGATAATCTTGAACCATAAAAAGGAAGAAAAATTAGTAATTAATGTTCTGTTTGGATGGATGGAAAGCTAGTTTGCAGAATGGTACAGATCATGAGATAACATTTTTCTAAATCCATTAATTCCAAACAGCTTAACAAACCCCTTTACATTTACAACCGTAGCTATCAATCCATGACCCGCAAAATCAAAATAACGACGGTCACATACGTATGACGGGTCAATTTCATTTTTCTTTTTATGTGAATACACGATTATAAGGTGTCAATTTCGAATCTTATTTTCATTTGACTGCATTCAATTTAACTCTTATTAATTAATCAAAATTCAACAAGTTCATTTTTATCATTCAATTATTAATTTTTTTCTTTAATTATCAAATTAATATTATGGGTCGTACTCCGTGGTGTCACCACAAACCATCCTCTTATTCTCATGATTATAATAAACAAATGTCTATGAATGAAAATTATGATCGTGTAGGGATAAAATCCAAGAAGCATTTAAAGTGTAACATTATTATTATTATTACGTAAGTTTGCAATGCTGCTCTAATCCATGGAGTGACATTAATATAAAAATATACAAGACAGGTCAACAAAACATCTACTTCCAGGTAGTTTCCATGAGGTTTCCTTTGCTTCTTCTCTAGTTGTTTTAAAAATCAAATTAAGGTTTTGTGACATAATTAGAAAGATAAAATTAAGATTTATTAGGTTCCAAGCCTACCATTGACGCACAAGTTTTAGGATGAGCATGATAGTCAACAGTATTAGGAAAAAGAAATTGCTTAGGTCTCGTAAACACACCATATAAAATCTGATTATATAAGCAGAGATTATCAAAGTTATTATTATTGGTATCACTTTATTCGGTCATTGTTATCGCTATCACTTTATTCCAACACGAAGGATCCTTTATTGTAACAACTGTTCAAGATATATATATATATATATATATATATATATATATATATATATATATATAAAGAAAAAGTAGCAAAACAACGAAGAAAATCATTAAATTTTGCCTAAATTAATTATTTGATAATAAATTTTGATTTTTTTTATTTTTCTTAAGTCAAAATTTTACATACTGATCAAACAATTAACAATTACTAAAATTAAAATAGCCTCTTTATACCCAAATGCACTGAAAACTTATTACCGATTTTTTATGGTTTCAATGAAAATGGAAAAAATGATATATAGTAACATTCGATTATGTGGCTATTTTTCTTTATATATATGATTATTATACGTAAATTATTGTTATTTCATTTTGGTAGGGATTCGGAATTCTTTTTTTTAGTATATACTTCTCATGTTAAATAAGAATCACTCCATAGTTGGAGAAATTTTTTTTTTTTACTTTTAAAAAGAATCATTTGATTAATGAAAATTACTACAATTATAAAATAAACTTTAGACACTTTAAATTTATCAAAATAGTTATTGATACATATAATTATTATCAAATATATTTTTCATATTTTAAATTTATCAAAGTATGTCTTGAAACTAAAAATTATTACTAAATACACCCCTCCAACACCAACCATTAAATAAAATTGTTGGTATATGCTATTTATTAATTAAGTGACTATTATCACTTGACTCAGCCACTTATTCCACTTAAAAAAAATGTAAAAACAATAATTTATTTTAATTTATCTCACCATTGCCTAGAAAAATGCAATAAAATCATTGTTTTTTTTATGTTTTTTAATTAAAATGACTCGACAAGATAAAAGTAACTGAATCAATAGATAACAGTGGCATAAGCAATAACAGCTTTTGTTAATGATTATTGACATCGGGGTGTATTTGATAATGTTTTTTAAGTGTTAAGATTATTTTACTAAGCTAGAAAAGGACAGGATATATTTGATAATGATCATAAAAGTTAGAGACCAAAATAATGTTTTACTTTTTTTTTAAAACATTTCATGTGCAAAGTACCAATTAAATTTTTGTGTAACTTATTTAAATTATCTGATTCCCCAGGTTAGAAACCGTTAATTGGTCTCGTTTAAATGATCACTGTAGAAACAAATGCTTCAAATATTTAAATTAAGATGCCAATAATGGATACATTAGGCCATAGGGTGTGGTATTGCTCTCTGTATTTTTGGTGGAGTTGGATCAGTAAAAATTGTTCCAATAGAGATCCCAAGTCAAATAATTCTCCACAAACTACCACCGTAACATTTTTAAAAAATAATAATTAAACATTGATTTATACTAAACTAAAATTTAAGTTTAAAATATTTGTCCAAGCTTCTATTTCTTAAGAAATGAATCCAATCAATTAATTATTACAATATATACTAGAAAACATTATCCTTAAGCGAGAAGTTATATAAATATTTGAAAAAAATTATGAAAACATTAATTATGTCTTCTTTTTTTTTCTGTTCCCCTCAAAACAATGATAGATTCTTTTTATTTAAAATGAAAGAGGATAATATTAGAACAATTTATATCTTGGCAAGAGTATCTGTGACATTATCATTAAGAATCTAAAAGTAATACTTATTAGGTTGCAAGCCTGCAGTAAATTTTTATAATCGGCAGTATAATTAATATTATTAAAAGAGAAGTTGTTTGAAAATGACTCTAATGGACGTTTATAGCTGATGTCTCAATCTTTGTCTCTATGACATATTAACTGCCGTTTCTTATAAGTTGTAACTCTGTCAATCAAACCTCAATGTTACAGTTATTTCAAAGTTTTTCCGATAAAAAAGAAGAATAATTTAAAGATTGTACAATAAGAACTGAAGTCAGTCAATGCAAATAAAACATCAACCTTCCTCTTTCGTAACAACTCATCATGATATTGATAGCAACGCAAATAGCACGGAAACATGTTTGATTATCTATTTTGACTTTTCTTAAAGTTAAGCCTTACATATCACAGACAAACAATTACTCTAATACAAAAATAAAACAATAATACATATATAGAGAGAGAAAGAGATTGAGAGACGAGTATCAAAAAAGCTGAAATCTTAGATATTGCTTTTTTTTTTCTTTATAAAAGAAGCCAAATATTTCATGATTACAATAATAGAGAGCAATATTCCTTTAGTTTGAAATTACACCAATATTTGAAAATAATAAAACAAGAAAAGATGAAGTAAACAATATCATAAATCAATGTACAAGAACTAGGCGTGGTTATAATTTGCCAACATCACTCAAAGATTCTCACTATAACGATGGGCAGGAATTGAATGTGACACTAACTTGAGGTCCTTTTCTTATTATTATTAATTAGTCAATGACAAAAAAAAAAAAAAGTGCTCATTCGATATATGATGATTTTATTACATTCTCTATTTGTAAAATTAGCATTTCAATCTTCCGTTTCAAAAGAAAAAAAAAATATTTCTCCCATTTTGTTTTACTCATAGATGTTTTAGAAATTCTATCACCTGAATATATAGTAAAATTATCACAAATATAAAATTAAGTATTATTAGGTAGTAAGCCTACCAAAATTTTCTTGAAGTGTATGGAAGTCAATTTTCTAATTCACGTTACGTTGATTCTTAATTTGGCTACAGCTGCAACCAGTCAAGTTTAGAAGTATCCATCAAGAAATTTCCCAGCGGTTATTTGTTACTGGCTCAGCGGTTCTACTAGCAGCAATAGCAAGGAAAGAACAAGACATAATTGATGAAAGCAAAGTGAACAAATAGTGTAATAAATTCAAAAAAGAAATCCCATGTTTAATTAAGTGACCAAGGTATGGACTGTCCATGAACTTCTATTATATTTATATCATGGAAAAGGACTCGAGACTGGGAATTATTTTTCCAAGATCTCCTTCACATTTGTTTCATGCCATAAAATTTATATCTTGCCAATCATTTTAGCAGAGGTAGAGCTAAGATTTAAGTAGAATTGGGCCAAATGTTGATTTTTCATAAATTTAAGAGAGAAACATATAATTACTATATAGTACTAAAATAAGATTGACAATATAGGGACCGGCCCTGAAACCCCAAAAAAAATAAAAAATAAAAAATTATGATCATAGAAGTCAACAATTTTTGATGAGGGAAACTTCTTAAAAACTTTCCCATTCATAATTGATGTCTCAATCTTGGTCTCTACAGGGTCATATAATTTACCATTGCCCATAAGTTGTAACCGAATCAAACTTCTTGGAGACAATTATTGGTGCAATGTCACGATTTATAGGGATTCAAACAACTGATGAAAGCGAAGTAAACAAGTATATTATAGGGATTCAAAAAGAAATGCCATGGTGACTTGGACAATTTCTGGATTGTCCATGAACTTATATCATATTTACGTTAAGGAAGGGCATCATTTTTCTATGTCCTACTTCAAGTTAGTCCATGATCTTTGTCTCGTGATTATAATAAACAAATGTTTATGAATGAAAATTATAATCATGCAGGGATGATCAAAAAAATGAAAATCCAAGAAACATTTTAATTTTAACATTTGAAGTGTGATAAACACTTTTTAGTGTTTATCATTAGACTCTTATATTTTTCTCTTATGCCCTATTGTTGTGCTTAATAGATAAATTAACTAATATTTACATCATTGGGGTCTAATTGAAATTGCTTGCATTTCACATTAATTTTCTTATTCTAAGGTCAAATTTACTTGTTATGAAATTTCTATTTTTAGAACTGGACCGAATTGACCTCGATGCAATTGGATGAACTTCTATGCTTGGAATTTATTGGAGAAAGACACAAATTTATGAAGTTTAGTATAATTGTAATTTATTCATCACTTAAGGGCAAGCTTGTATTTTGGCATGGTTAGTGAGGGGCAGAATTGTAAATATGCCAAAACCCCTTAATCTCAAAATTATTCAAGTAGTTGTGAACCCTAGGCACTTTAAATTCAAGCAATAATCAAGGAATAACCCATCCATAATCATCACAACCATAAATATACCATAAATCATGAATAACCCATTAGAAATATGGCAAAAATCATGGAGAAAATAGAGCAACTAGTAGCCACGAATTCCAGCAGTAAAATCATAAATTTATTGAACTAAAATAACAAAAGAGTACAATATTCAAGTTTCAAAGGTCACCCGATGGTCTTCAAGCTTCCCTAAGGTGATTACATTTCATTAATTGTTGTTTCAATTTACTTACTTGTTAGTGTATTACTTGTTAAATTAATTTCTTCGTTATAAAAAAAAAAACCCCCAATTTCAACCGAGAAAACTAAGACCAGCACTAGTGGTTCTATGTGAATACGACCCGTGTTAAAAATTATAACTCGGAATTTATTATTTGGCTACTACTTATAGTGGTGACACTATAGACTCGCGTCAAAATTTGGCGCCGTTGCCGGGGAATCATTAGTGATCTTAGTTATATTGGGTATACTCGTGTGTATATTTAGATTGTAGATATTGTTTCTTGTATTAGTTTGTCTGGGTATTTTGTTCTCTGTGTTTTTGATATTTTCTGTGGTGGTCCCAAAATTTTTAAAAAATCAAGTGATAGGTTACTTTTACTTATTTAGTGATTTTTCAGTTTGTAGTTCAGTATTTTAGTGTTATTTCTTGTGTATATATTATTGTGGCTTTGTTATTTTTCTGTGTTGTGGTACTAGCTATTAGTGTATGACTAGGTCTTCCTCTGTGCCTGACCTTTTTGCATTAGATCCTGAGATTGAAAGAACCTTCAGGATTAGGAGGCAACGTTGTCTTAGTGATAATAGTGTAGACAATGCCTTTGTAGTTGATAGTAATAGTGATAATTTTCATTTTCCTGTTCCTGATCCTGTAGGTGGTTTCATTTACATTGATTTGTCTGCTCCTATTTTTCATATTCCTGTTGATACCACTAATACCTCTGTTTTTTCATATTATGGCTGATAGAACTTTAAAAGAGCTTGCTGCCCCTAATGTTACTTACTAGCCCTTGTGTATTCAATATCCCCATCTTACTATTGATTTTGAGCTTAAATCTGAATTGATACACTTGTTTCCTAGATTTCATGGTTTATCAAGTGAAGATCCTCACAGGCACCTTCAAGAATTTCATGTTGTCTGTTCTACAATGAAACCACAAGGTATCCATGAAGATCATATTAAGCTGAGGGCTTTTCCATTCTCTCTTGATGGGGTAGCAAAGGATTAGTTTATATTATCTTCCTGCTGGTTCTGTCACCACTTGGAATGATCTGAAAAGGCAATTTCTAGAAAAAAAAATCCCTGGATTTAGAGTGACAGCTATTAGAAAAGACATTTGTGGGATTAGACAAATGACTGGAGAGACTTTGCATGAGTACTGGGAGAGATTCAAGAAGCTGTGTTCTAGCTGTCCACACTATCAGATTAGTGACTAGTTACTTATTCAGTATTTCTATGAGGGCCTTCTACCTATGGACCGGAGTATGATTAATGCTATTATTGGTGGGGCTTTAGTTGATAAAACTCCAATAGCTGCTAGAGATTTGATTGCAAATATGGCTGCTAATTCTCAGCAATTTGGTACTAGAGGTGTTGTGACCTGTCCTGTTCATGAGATTCAAGGTTCATCTGTTGATCATTCAATGCATAACCAGCTAAATGAGCTTACATCTCTAGTCCGGCAGTTAGCAGTGATAGAGCACCAGACTTCTATCCCACAACTAGCTATCAGAGCATGTGGGATTTGTGCTTCTATGGCTCACACTACGGATGCCTACCCGACCATGCAAGATGATCCTACTGCAATTGAGCTAGTAGCAGTAGCAGGTGCATTTTTTGACAAGCCACACTACCAGCAGCCCCGCCATGATCCATATAGCAACACTTACAATTCTGGTTGGCGTGATCATCCAAATTTTAGATATGGCAATACTCAACAGCCATATAACTCTGCAACCAAACCACCATTCCAACAGCAGTCCCAATTCTCAAATAATCCTGGGCCAAGCAAACCTGCCTTTCTTCCTAGGCAGCATCTATTTCCACAGCAACAACAAGCTCCTGCTCCTCTTGTTACACCTGCACCTTCACAGAATTCTGGGAGTTCCTTAGAAGAGATGATGAAGCAGCCAACTTCAAATAATCTTCAGATGCAGAAAAACAATCTTGAGTTTCAGCAGCGCACAGAATCATCAATTTAGAATTTACAAACTCAAATCGGGTAGTTAGCTTCTTCTTTGAGCCAAATGCAGCAAGGTCAAAATTCTGGCCAACTTCCATCTCAAACTATCCCCAATCCTAAGGGGAATGTGAGTGCTATTACATTACGGAGTGGGAAAACATTGACATTGCCAGAGCCACCTGCTTCTATTGTTATTTCTCCTGTTTCACAAAATATAGGAGAATCTAGTGGCTCAACTCAGAAGCTTGTGCAACAGCCTAGTATTCCATTACCTTTCCCACAAAGGGCCATTCAACCAAGAAAGGCAACTGAAGCAGAAAAAGAAAAAGAGATACTAGACACTTTTAGAAGAGTTGAAGTGATATTCCTCTTCTTGATGCAATCAAGCAAATTCCCAAATATGCAAAATTTTTGAAGGAGTTATGCACTCACAAGAGGAAGATGAAGGGCACAGAAAAAGTCACCATGGGTCAAAATGTCTCAGCTCTTATTCAACCAATGCCACAAAAATGCAAAGACCCTGGTACCTTTACCATTCCATGCACCATTGGGAATCGCAAGTTTGAGGATGCCATGCTAGATTTGGGTGCTTCCATAAATGTAATGC
Source organism: Bauhinia variegata (assembly GCA_022379115.2). Classification (NCBI taxonomy): domain Eukaryota; kingdom Viridiplantae; phylum Streptophyta; class Magnoliopsida; order Fabales; family Fabaceae; genus Bauhinia; species Bauhinia variegata. The sequence continues at coordinate 12,291,911 of CM039427.1, read as the reverse complement.
CTAAATCAGTGTTTCAGTTTCTTGCCCTTAGTCCTTTGCATCCCACTAGAGTTGTCATTCAATTGGCCAACAGGAGTACTATCTACCCTTTAGGTTTGATTGAGGATGCCTTAGTTAGAGTTAATGAGTTTATTTTTCCTGCTAATTTTTATGTTCTAGATATGGAGGGTATTCTAGTAAATCCCCTATTATTCTGGGCAGACCATTCTTGAGAACTGCTAGGACAAAAATAGATGTGTATGATGGTACTCTTACTATGGAATTTGGTGATATTGTGGTTAGGTTCAATATTCATGATGCTATGAGATATCCACCAGAGGATCACTCTGTCTTTTTCTGCATGGATATTGTTGATGAGCTGGTGGATGATAGATATGGTGATATATGCTCTGTTGATTTCCCAAAACTTGTGGACTTAGATGATTTTGTTGATTTTTATTGTGATTTTGGTAAATCTAGTCCATGTTCTAGTTGTGCTGAAATTGATGCATTCATTCATGATGGGAATTCTATTAATGTTTTAAATGATGTGGTGGATCCTGTTATATAATCTGTTCATATAACTACAATAGGTTATGATTCTGTTGATTCTGTGGATTTTGTTGAGTCTGTGTCTGCTAATTCTGTTGTGGTAGAAAACTTCTTTGAGCTTAATGCAACATATTTACAGCCTAGTAGATTATTTCCTCTGTGATCCAACCACCTACACTTGAACTGAAACCTCTTCTAGAAAATTTGAAATATGCCTTTTCAGAGGTTAATGAGCAATTGCCTGTTATTATTACTAGTAATCTTCTCCCTGAGCAAGAAGAAAGATTACTGAGTGTGTTGAAAAAGAATAAATAGGTCATTGGATGGACACTTGCAGATATTCCTGGTATTAACCCTTCCACTTGTATGCATAGAATTTTATTAGAAGATGGGGCAAAACTAGTGAGATAGCCTCAAAGAAGACTTAACCCTCTTATTCTTAATGTGGTTAAAAAAGAGGTGACCAAGCTTCTTCAAGCTGGCATCATTTATCCTATCTCAGACAGCAAATGGGTGAGTCCAGTGCAAGTTGTTCCCAAGAAATCTGGAGTTACAATGGTAGCCAATGAGAAGAATGAATTGATTCTCACCCGAGTACAAAATAGTTGGAGGGTGTGTATAGATTACAGGAAGTTGAATCAAGCTACCAGGAAAGATCATTATCCTTTACCCTTCATTGACCAAATGTTAGAAAGACTTACTGGCAAGTCACATTACTGCTTTCTTGATGGGTATACTGGATACTTTCAAATTCATATAGCACCAGAGGACCAAGAAAAGACTACTTTCACATGTCCTTTTGGCACATATGCATACAGGAGAATGCCATTTGGTCTCTGCAATGCCCCTGGCACTTTCCAAAGGTGCATGGTAAGTATCTTCTCTGAATTTCTTGAGGATTGTATGGAAGTATTCATGGATGATTTTATTGTCTATGGTTCTTCATTTGATGCATGCTTGGATAGTCTTGCTAGGGTGTTGAATAGATGCATTGAAACTAACCTTGTTCTGAAATATGAAAAGTGCCACTTTATGGTTGAGCATGGTATAGTTTTAGGTCACATTGTATCTAGCAAGGGTATTGAGGTAGATCCTGCTAAGGTAGATGTCATTTCTTCTTTGTCTTACCCCCGCCAGTGTGCGGAAAATACGTTCCTTTCTTGGACATGCACGTTTCTATAGGCGGTTTGTTAAGGATTTTAGTAAGATTGCTTTACCACTATCCAGCTTGCTACAAAAGGATGTGGAGTTTGTCTTTGATGAGGCATGCAAACAAGCATTTGACAAGTTAAAAAAAATCCTCACTACCACTCCCATCATCCAACCTCCCGACTGGACACTCCCATTTGAGCTTATGTGTGATGCATCTAATTATGCAGTGGGAGCTATCCTTGCTCAAAGAACCGAAAAGCTCCCTTATGTTGTTTACTATGCTTCTCGGACCTTAGATGTTGCTCAAGCAAACTACACAACCACAGAAAAAGAGCTTTTAGCAATTGTTTTTGCTTTAGATAAATTTAGATCATATTTGCTATGCTCTAAGGTTGTTGTTTTTACTGATCATGCAGCTTTGAAGTTCTTGTTGAAGAAACCAGAGGCAAAACCCCGGTTAATTAGATGGATGCTCTTGCTTCAAGAGTTTGATGTTGAGATCCGAGATAGAAGTGGAGCTGAAAACTTAGTGGCAGACCACTTAAGCCGCCTTGAAAAATCTCTTGTCCCCCTCCATCTTCAAGATGCTTTCCCTGATGAACATCTTTTACAACTGCAAGTTAAATTGCCTTGGTATGCTGAGTTAGTAAATTACTTGGTTGCTCATGTTTTTCCTGCACATTTCACTAGAGCACAAGTTCATAAATTAAAGAGTGATGCTAAATATTATGTGTGGGATGATCCTTATTTGTGGAAATTCTGTAATGATTAAGTACTTAGGAAATATGTGCCTAATAATGAGTTTTCTTCTGTGCTTACTTTTTGTCATTCTTATGCATGTGGTGGACACTTTGGTCCCCAACGTACTGCTAGGAAAATTCTAGATTGTGGATTATATTGGCCTAGCTTATTTCATGATGCATATGAATTTTGCAAGTCTTGTGAGCAATGCCAAAGGGCAGGAAACATTAGTCGTAGACATGAAATACCTCAACAACCTATGCTGTTCTGTGAGATATTTGATGTTTAGGGCATAGATTTTATGGGTCCTTTTCCTAGCTCCTATGGTTTTGTTTATATTCTTCTTGCTGTTGATTATGTTTCTAAATGGGTAAAGGCTAAGGCCACTCGGACTGATGATGCTAAAGTTGTTGTAGACTTTGTTAGGTCTCACATTTTCTACAGGTTTGGAGTCCCGAGGGCTATCATTAGTGATCAAGGCACACACTTCTGCAATAGACAAATGAAGGCTTTGATGGCCAGATATGGGGTATTGCATAAAATTTCTACACCATATCACCCCCAAACAAATGGCCAAGCATAGGTTTCTAATAAGGAAATCAAAAACATTCTTGCCAAAACTATCAAAGTGGATAGTAAAGATTGGAGCATTAGACTTGAGGATGCTCTTTGGGCATATCGGACAGCCTATGAGACACCAATAGGGATGTCTCCCTATAGGATTGTCTTTGGCAAGGCGTGTCATCTTTCGGTTGAATTAGAGCATAAAGCTTATTGGGTAGTGAAAATGTGCAACATGGACCTAGCTCAATCTGGTCAACATAGAAAATTCCAACTCCAAGAGCTAGAAGAGATTCGGAGGGAAGCATATGAGAGCTCAAAACTCTACAAGGAAAAGACTAAGGCTTTTCATGATAGCATGATCCTTAGAAAGGACTTTGCCATTGGTCAAAAAGTTCTCCTCTTTAAATCCCGTTTAAAATTAATGCCAGGTAAATTTAGATCTAAATGGGAAGGTCCATTTGTTGTTACTAATGTTTTTCCTTATGGTGCAGTTGAACTTGAAGATGTAGCAACAAAGAGGAGTTTCAAGGTTAATGGACACCGGCTCAAACACTTTCATGAGGGAATTCAAGAGCAAAGCATTGAAGAGGTGGAGCTCTTAGGAGAAGGCCAATACCCACCTTGAGGGAGTTTCCTTCTACCTTTCTTAGTTTACTTTCTTTTTTATAAATTTTTGCATAACTTTGCTACATTTCTGCATTCTGTTGTTGCATTCTGTCCCTGCATACTGTTTCTGCATACTGCATTTAAGCATTAAGTATTTTTCTGCACTATTAGCTTCATTGTTTCTGCATTTTATTTTCTTGCTTTAAACCATGAGTTGTGATACTTTTGCTACTTTTTAAAGAAAGGTTTTGAATTCAATTTGGATTGCCCTGCCCTTTTCACATCATGAATTAAATTCTTTGGTGAAGCATTGTGCTTATTGTGCATTGAGTTTGGTAGCCTAAAAAAAAACCGGGTGAGCTTTTGAACTTTTCTAGAGCATACATTAACACTATCTTTGCTCATTCCTTCTAGTGTGCAATTTCACTCTTGACATATGTCACTCTAGAACTTGCATTAATTCTCTTTGAGGCTACATTAGCATATGCATGCATGAATATGATCAAGGCCATTCTTTCTCTATTTTAGCCATTTAGCCTTCTTACCAACCTTGTTTATTGACCGTTGTTTTTCCTCCTTGGGCCTCTTACCCACTTTTCTTGCTAGCTCAATTCAAGCCTCAACATTAAACCTTGCTTTCCTGACACTTAGAGTGCTTGAGAGCATTGATTTCCTTTTTCATGGGTTCTTGCTACTTTTGCTTGCAACTTTTGCTTTAATTCTTGTTTGTTTGTCCGGGACGGCCAAAATAAAGGGGGGGGGGGGGGAAGAGACATATGCTTATTTCTACAAGTGTTGGCATTATAAAAAAAAAAAAATTTGATGTACTAAAATATATATATATATATATATATATATATATATATATATATATATATATAAAAGAAAAAAAATCATGAGATAAATTTGAGATGAAAAAAAAACGTGATGAAAAAAAAATGATGAAGAAAAGAAAAAGGATATATATAGTGCAAAAAGACTTGGGGTTAAATTTTTGTTTGGAGGAAGTCAAAATAGAAAGAGAGTTTTGCATAGTATTTGACATTGATTGGGTTTAAAATTTTGCAATTGCATGCTTGAACTCAATTCTCATAACCTAATGCTCTCTTGCTCTTTTGAATTTTTACCTTGTTCTATCTATATAATCCCTCCTTCTTATCCTTGACCCCATTACAACCTTGAGCAAGTCCTTTTGATTTGTGCATGCATGTGTTTTCAGTAGTGGAGATTAGAAATTTTGCAAGCCTATGGTAGTGCATTTTTCTTGAGTTGATTTGAGTGAAACACTTACCCATTGAAACACTAGAGTTGATTTGAGTGTCATTGTTCCTTGTGAGGGGCTTATCATCCTTGATGCATGTTTGCAATTTGAATCACCTTCCTAATTAATCTAAGATGTGAAAAATCTTAGCAAGAATGATTGGATTCTTTTGAAATTGCTTCTACAAAACCTTTTCTGCTGAATTTCTCATCACACTCATTTTTTGCATTATAGTCACCATACTTTTTGAGTACACCTTTAGTGGTCTCTTGGTCATTCCCTTTTGCTTTTGCTTTAATTCTAACTTGCTCGAGACGTGCAAGAGATAAGTGTGGGCGGATTTGATAAACACTTTTGAGTGTTTATCATTAGACTCTTATATTTTTCTCTTATGCCCTATTGTTGTGCTTAATAGATAAATTAACTAATATTTACATCATTGGGGTCTAATTGAAATTGCTTGCATTTCACATTAATTTTCTTATTCTAAGGTCAAATTTACTTGTTATAAAATTTCTATTTTTAGAACTGGACCGAATTGACCTCGATGCAATTGGGTGAACTTCTATGCTTGGAATTTATTGGAGAAAGACACAAATTTATGAAGTTTAGTATAATTGTAATTTATTCATCACTTAAGGGCAAGCTTGTATTTTGGCATGGTTAGTGAGGGGCAGAATTGTAAATATGCCAAAATCACATTTTCCCCTCATTTGGTAAAATTTTTCCCTCTTCTTTCTCCCATTCATGACATCCCTCTCTCTCACCGAGGTTCAGTTTTTCCCTCTCCTCTCCATGGCTGCCTTCATGCCCAAGAGAGGCTAGAAGCCTTGTAATCAAAGTGTAAACATTATTATTATTATTTTCTATGTAAGTTTGCACTGAAGAAAAAAGGGTGTTCTTTCAATAAAGTAACATTATTATTATTATTGTTGTTATTTTTTAAAACCTAATATTCACATTTAGTCCTTGAAGAATTACTCAATGAATTATATATAGCGCCCTCTGAATCATAGTAAAGATACCTATCATAACATATATAGAATGTAGCTATGCTTATTCTACTTAAACACGAAGCTATGACATTTGGGCACTATCATTAGTTTTTCAACAATCTATCAGAAGTTGAGTCAAAATAAATTAGATTTTAACACTTATAATTCAACAGAAAAATTGTAATTTAGGGAAAAAGAAAAAAACACAGAAAGAAATTTGAGGTAAATTTCTGAATCTAAATCATAATTTAGAAATATCATGTTCTGTTTAATTGGCCAAAATGCATGTCGTGCTCCCCTCTAGTTCATCTACCACTATATCAAAGTTAATGCATTGCTGCTATAATGATAAATTGATTATTTGATAGAATGGAACTCAACTTTCTAATACTGTGTGTTAATTAAGATTCGTTGAACCTCAACCAAAGCTCACTCCTGAGTCTAAGTTAAGGATAATTAATAATATTTTATTCCTCTGTCATTGGGTCAAAGATGAAGTTGACAGTTGAGTATAAGTAACCATGAAGATCATTGTGGGCAAGATTTATGCTGTGAGCGGTTAGTCGGATTACGTTGTTATGATTTCAAGCTAGAAGTGATGAATATCTTACAAATGAGAGAGCGGAGGTAAGAATAGTAAAGGGATGGGTTTCATAAAACGCATATCATGTTTATGAATAGTAAAAGCTATTTTTATTAATAACTTAGATGATATTTTCATAATTATAACACAATGGACCATTAATGAGCCTTAGCTCAGTGGACTAGCTTATTAGACTAATTTTGTTCATAACAATTTAGTTGGTTGAGCTTCTCAAGATCACTATTTGAACTGACAGTCCAAAATATCTGTTACACTTCCAGCATCACGGCACAGAATTAATTATAGGTTATGATATTTTACTCAATCCATCACTTCCACACTAAAGAACTCCATTGTTCCTTCACTAATTCTGGGGTTAATTATGAGTTGTAAATTGCTAATTCATCCAAAAAGGAAACACACAAGCGATTAAAAAGGTAGATGACAATTAGTACTCACACTAAAAGCTATAAAGCTTGACAATGTTTTTATGACGGATTTCTGTCAAAATGTTGACCCTTACTTCGGAATAGCAAATGGATAGTTTACAAAAGAAAAAAAAAAATGAAAACTAGATACTAAAGTTATACCATTTCTAACAGTTGATTACAATAAGAGAAGGTATGAATGGTTCGTATTCTGCCAAATAGGATTGGGATTTGATAATGCTAAATTTTTACTTGGGGTAAATTAGAAGTCCAAATGTGCGCTAACATCCTAAAAAAACTGACTTATCAATTTAATTACTCATTAACCAAGGAAACTATAGATCCTAGACGGGAACTAAAAGAACATTTAAAAGAATAGCCTCTAGGACGGAAATACGTACAAGGAATGGTTTTTTTAAAATTAAAAAACAAAGCAAAGCATTAGTAACATCTTTAAAAATAGCATAGTAAAAACTAGAGACACCAAAGGGAATAAGAAATCCTCTAGGGTGTTACATATGTCCACAACGTGTTTCTTCTTATGAACATAGTATAAGAGGAAATACACAACATAAATAGACATCTAGATAGACAACAACTGGACAAGGCTACATATTTCCATAGATGAACCACCTAGGAAAATTATCCACAACAAAATAGTAGCAATTGATGGAGACAAGTTCAACATGATAAAACCAGGCTCGCCGCCAATGAGGATTTATGTATAGTACAATTATCATTGCCAACATGGCTGATGTGTAAGACACCACAAAGCTGACATAGAAAAATTGCACATCCATAAAACCATCATTCTCATGTTTATCAATATCATATGGTTGTTGATCAACATCAGAGCAACTTTGATTTAATGGTGGTCCACAAAGAAAAGGATTACCCTCATAACTTCCCTCATCAAAGGTTATGAATTGATTTTTTGTTTCAGGTGTTCTTCCTGATAAGTTGTTGTATGCCAAACTAAATACTGCAAGAAAAGTTAACTCTGTCAATTGAGGAGAAATTTCACCGGTCAATCTGTTGAAAGAGAGGTCTAAACTCTCTATTTGCTTCAAGTTGGAGAATGTAGCTGGTATTTGTCCAGATAGATGGTTGTGAGACAAGTTCATAGATCGAATATTTGTCAGGTTTCCAAGTTCAAGTGGAATATTCCCTTTCAATTCATTATCAGATAAGTCCATTCCAGACATATAAAACAGGAGGTGCCCCTTGTATGTGTCAAATCTCTTCTTTGTTGTGAAGTTTACTTGTTGATTCTCTGTGTACGTATCTGCTTTATATGAATTATCCATATAAACAGGATGACTTGCTATTAAAGCTTGCTGAGTTAGTCGGATGTACGGCCCTATGGATGAGTCAAAAGAGATATTACCCAAACACTTGGGTATTGAGCCAGAAAGTTTATTATTAGAAAGATCTAAGATTGCTAATATTCTAAGTTCGCACAATTCATTTGGAATCTGGCCCGTTAAGTGATTACCCTTTAAGAGGAGAATGCTTACCTTGGAGTTGTTGCCCATTATATCTTGAAGATGGCCAGTTATGTCATTGTAGCTAAGATCTAATAGTATCAAAGCAGAGCTCTCATTGAACATCGTCATCGTCAAGCCATCAAATTTGTTGTTGCTGAGATGAACATAACACAAATAAGGGCCGAAAGATGGAAGAGAGCCAGACAAATAGTTTTCTGAGAGGTCCAAATGCACCAGAGATGGTTGTTCAAAGAAATTTACTGGAATTGACCCCTCAAGATTATTATTGGCGATAAGTATTGATTCCACACTATAATATCTACTTCCTAGTACATTTGTTGGAAGCTTTCCCTCAAAGTTGTTATTGCTTACATCGAATAACACCAACCTTGTGCTATTAAAGCAGCCCGCAACAGAACCTGAAAAGTTGTTACCATCCAAAAATAATACCTGCAAACCATTGAAAGTAGCCAAACTAGGACATACATCTCCATGAAATTTATTGTTGGATAATATTAACTTGACGAGAGAAGATTCACCAATGGATAGGCTTCTTGGTACTTCTCCAGAAATATTATTATGAGACAAATCCAATTCATGTAAGGAACCCATTATCATACCCTGAGGAAGTAAGCCACTGAATGAATTTTTAGACATGTACAGATACTTCAAATTTGGAAAGATTGAACTAATATTATTCCCTGGGATCTGACCTGTTATGGCATTGTGGGATATATCAATAAAAGAGATGTTAGGTAGAGGATGTAATGGAAACTGGATATGACCGGAGAAAGAGCAATTCATTAGAATAAAAGCTTCCAATTGTGTATTGTTTTCCATCAACCAATTTGGAAACTCTCCTCCAAATTTAGTATCTCTGAGATCTACCAAAGTCAAACCATATTGGTGGACAAGAAAGTTGGGAAGGGGCAGAAAACTAGTCTCAGATGTAGAAGACAACCGAAACTGTTGTAATTGGAAATTGGGAACCCAATTCTGAATGTTAGGGAGTGGGTCAAGTGTGATTTTATTTCCACTGCCATAAACGAACTTAAGCTTTCAATAATTGGCCAAAAATGTTAAAGATGCAGTGATTTCAAATTGGTTATCACTAAAATCAAGAAATTCTAGTGATGTTAGGCTAGCAAGTGTAAAACCAGGATTTTCAGTGAAGAAATTGGAGGAAATATCAAGAAATCTAAGAGATGTCAAGTTGGCAAATGATGAGGGAAGTGGCCCTTCGAACTTATTACCCTGTAGACACAGCTGCTCCAACTTATTGAGCTTTGACCAACCTGAAAAGTAAATTATGATTTGAAAATATCAATTAATAAAAATAAGTGTATTTAACTCAAGTAGCAATTAGCCATACCGTCATGAGACAAAACAAGATTGAATGTATACCTTGGTTAACAACAAAACCTTTGATTTGATTTTCACTTAGATCGAGCATCTCTAACTTGGTCAAAGCATATAATTCTGTTAGGGATAGAAAACAAAGTGATCATGCCACATAACATATATTAATAAAAATTAAACATAACAATGTTTTCTGTCAATTTATTAAGGCAATAAAATATTCAAATATTGAAGACAATAATATAAAGAACTGATTCATCTAAAAATAGCACATGAAAGACATTTCAACTTGAAGTGTGAAAGTAATACATACATACTCATATCACGTGATAAATTTTATTTGATTTAATAAATTAGTGGCTGAAGATTAAATCACTTGACCATAAGTTCAAACAATCTGAAATAACATACCAAGAATTGATTAATTCCAAAAGCTTATAATCTTTAAAAGTCATAGGACAATATTTTATATTACATCCAACAGATAAGGTCCTATCTAGGTTAGATGTTTTCTATTTTCAGTATTAGTAAAATGAAAGTGAAAACTCAAAAACATGTCGGTTTAAAATCTACGAATTGTTTCCCCAATTAAAACATTTTTAAAATACACTGAACAGTTAAAATATTTTTTTTTCCAAAGTTTTAAAACAGGACTAAGGACCTATCAAAAAATAAAAACGTAAAAAAAGGATTAATGGTCATTTTGAATTTTATTTTATTTTTTAAAAAGAAATGACCGGTTTATATAGTAAGTAATTGTTAGGTAGTAAATAGGAATAAAAACTAGTGAACAGGAAAGTGAAAATAGAAAAAAAAAAAAAACGAAAATAGGAAATAACATATGAAAATAATTTCTAAGCCAAACAGGCCTAATAATATTATCCATTGATAACTCTGACCACTGACTCTTCAAGTTTATATATATATATATATATATATATATATATATATATATATATATATATTAGCTTAAATATGGCTGCGTCAGAGACGTTAGGCCACTCTAGGATAATTTATTATCATAGAAAAGCTATTAAGAAAACCAAACAAATGTTTGATACAGCATAAACAATGGAAAAGAGACATTGACAGGATAAAAATTATTTGGGTATATACCTTGGAGGACAATAAAACTGCTTATATTATTATAGCTTAGATAAAGATGGAAAATGAAGTGACTATATGATCACAAATTTATGAAGAATATTGGTGATAAGTTAATAAGACACGAAAACATTAAAATGTTGACAGGCACCAAATAATTAATTTGTCGCACTCACCACTAATATTCATATATCCTTCAAGTTAGTTACTTCTCAGATTAAGCTTCTTCAAACATTTCAGGTCACTAAAGGATGATATGGCATCATTACGAAGACTGTTATAACTGAGATCAAGGACTTCTAGACTGCTTAGCCATGATAACCTCTCATTACCTGCTGAAAATAGTAAATAGGAAGTTTACCAAATGAAAGGAAATAAAAATACAGCTCAATTTTCAAACAATGATTTCACTAATTCGAAGCAATCATAATGTATAAAACATCAGCTAGCCAGACCTTTGTTTTGAACAAAACCAGCTATGCCGTTACGACTCAAGTCAAGACTTTCAAGAGCTTTGAAGACATGAAAATCTGAGGAACCGCGATACTGATTTGCATAGCTTGCTGAAAGAGGAAGCTTTGACACTCGCTTTGTGGTGTTGTTGCACTCAACATTTTTCCAAAGGCAACAATCACTGCCATCAACCCAATCGCTTGGTAAATCCTTGAACTGAGCTTTGAGATGTAGAAGAGCATCTCTCTCTTTATTCCAACAACAATCACTTAACCAACCCTCCACTAATACAATAATCAAAAAACTCACCCACAGCCTGTTTGTGCTCATGTTTATATCAAGATTACTATTAATGATTATTTGCCTGCATAATTTTGGAATGGGGTTTGGGTTTAAATAATAAAGCACAAGGACTATCAACTGCATTGATATCTAGCGTACGGGAGACTCCATACTCGTTTTTTAAGCTGTTGACCCTAGGTCAACTGAAAGACCAAGACTTTTGCATATTAATACAAAATAAATAAGTCAATAATTCTTTTAAACATAAAAAAGCGTTAACATTATTTTTATTATTAAAAACAAATCATCTATAAATTTTTTTGGAATTTCCTTTGTCTTTAATAAAAAAGTATTGTCTTGAGTGACACAAACTAAAGTAAAGCATTTGTCAAAAATTTTGCACAACTATGAAAGTTTGACGTTCTCACATTAAAAAGATTTCACACACACATATCTACTTGTTAATGAAAAAGGCCTTTTTAACATTTTGAGAAAGGAGAAAAAAGTTAAGACGACAATTTTTCTTTTTTTTTTTTGCAATAATCTTATTTCATTGAACGGTAAGATTTTAAATATAAATAAATATTATTAATTTTAATTGGCTATTTAAAATTAACTTCTTCTACTAAATCTAATTTGTTAATAATCTTATAGTTTTAAAAGTATTTATTTATTAGTAAGATTATTTTATAAATATTTAAATAATTTAAAGATGAATTTTTAATAAAATTTAAATTGTAAAAACTATTTTAAATTTTATACAAAATTATGAGCACTATTAATATGAAGTTATGATAAAGTTAGATGATAAAAATTAATTTATAAATATTTATAAATTATAGGACTAATTTTTAACATCTTAAATTTTAAAAACCTTTTTTAAAATTTTACATAAAACTGCAAAAATTAAAAGTATAATTAAATCTTTATTTTATCTCTTCCGTTTTTCTTTTTCCTATTTTATTAGTTAATTAATTTGCTTACAAAAAATAAATATATATTTAATTATTTAATTAATTGATTAATAATAAATATTTAATTATTAGTTGATAATAAATAAATAAAATATTTAATTATTATTATATAAATATTTAATTAATTTTTTTTGTCATTTAAATATTAATTATATTTCATAATTTCCAAAAATTTGTATTCTTTAACATATTACTCTTTTTAACTTTGTTTTCCTCGTGACTCTATAATTTCTTTAATTTTTTCTTCCAGCCTTTAACTTTGGTTTCATAATATCAATTATTATTCATTAGTTCCTTCTTAACATCTCTACAATTATCTCTTGAAAGAACAAAAAAAAAAAAAAAAAAACTTGATTTATTCCGGATGTATACATTACTTATAGAATTATGTTAATAATTTTGGTAACAATTGCTTTCAAAAAATTATTGAAGGCACCATTTATAAGTTTTCTTTAGGCTACTATTTATGTTACACTGCACATGCTAAACAGTTTTAATTCAATTAATTATCTTTACAGCTAATTAACTATCTTTACAACTATAAGTTTTAAGGGAGTTTCATAGTTAATAATTATAAGCCCTCAACTTTTAATTAATTTTCTGAAATAGAACCGAAGTATTTACGATTCACATGATTGTGGACCAAATGAAGTTGAAAATTTTGGCACATTCTCTTCTGAAAATTTAAAAATAAAAATTGAAAACAAGAAGAGGAAAAACTATAGGTACCTACAGTTTGTTAATGATGGCATCACATCATGGGTTCTGGCTAATATTAAAACATAAATGTTCAGAATATTCCCACCTTGTGTGTGGCAGCACTGTTCAACTGTAGGCTTGTAGATATAGTAAGCGATACTAAATTAATATTTTCTAAACTAGATTCTATATATATTTACCAACTTTTCCAGTTGGGAGATAGAATGCTATCTTAGAGTGAAACAAAACCAAAATAAATAAAATCAAATTGAAGTTAAATAAAATTATTTCCATATTTCAGCAGCACAGAAGTTAATAATACAAACCAGGAGAGTGATATAAATGTCATAATACATGCAAATATATTTAAAATTGTCCTGCAACTTATTTCAAATTCATTTAATTTCTAGAAAAATGCTTCCTTAAAAAATCCATAAAAGTATTTAAAAAAATTCTATCATATTAATTATATTGCTTAATATGTGTGTAAAAAGCTAACAATAAATAAAAAGAAATAAAAATAATATACGGTTTGCAATCAATTATTTCACGTCTCTTGCGCGTAGTTTGATTGAACGGTATAATGGTTTCATGGACAAAATGGGGAAGAAATTAAAAGTCGGAAAAGCAGCCAAACTAGTTATTCAAGCATACTATACTGTATCATTATTGAAATTTCATATTTTTTAAAACAAAACATGGAAGCTTAAATTTTAAATTAAACAAGTGAATTTAATTCCAAATCAAGTGCAACTAATAGCAAAAAATTGATCATATGTCGGCTCCACTTTTTTTTTTTTAATTTAATTTTGTTTAACAGTTTACCCTAAATTTTGGAACTCATGTTAGAATAACAACGTATTGGTACACAACAAAAATTTAAAATCATGAGTTGGAATTATTCAGAGTGATTTCATGTTAATCTTGCAAACAGATATTAGGAAAGAGTATAAATACCTTAATAGCTCATTTGGTATACAACAAAAAGCATACATAACTAGAGCAAGGGAATAAGAATATGAATGAAATGGAATAGAATGAACTGAATATTTTATTTCGTAGTTTGATAGCTCATGGAATATAATAATATTTTAAATTATTTCATTTGTTGATATACATAATTGACAAGGAATGAAATCATAATTAATTTAAAAGACAATAATATACTTATTATAAATAAAACAAAACAAAGCATAATAAAGAAAGATACGGTGTTTCAAACTACATCATGAGAGAGATTACGAGACTTTAATTTGAGAGTTGAAACATATGTATGGCTTTAGAAAAAGGGTCAAGCTAATCATAAAAAAAAACAAAAATGCTTTACAATTCTTTAATTAACGATATCACATCATGGCTAATAAAACAAAAGCATTTAGAATAATTCCATCCTTTTGCGTGTGACAGGTTTGTTGATGTAAAACAAAACACAAGAAGGTAAGAAGGTAAAGAATAAAGACAGGAAAAACACTTAGATATGATCTTTAAGGTAGTTACACGGTGACAATAACTTAGATATTCTGTGAAAAACTCTTGTATTATTCAATTCATTCAATATTTTCTTAATGATTACAAAAGAAATCTACTTAAAGGAAAAATAACCAAACAACCCAATTAAAGAAAAACTTTTATTTTAGTTCTAGAGTAAGATATCCCAACATGAAATTATAGCCCAACAATAAAATTTTATGATCAATTTCTCTTTATCTTTGATTAATTTATCTATCATTTACTTTTTCATAGCACATAAATTGGCATATTTCGACGTTTCCCAGTTAAAATAATTAGTCATTTTATAAAATTTCGTTGTTTATAATGTATAATTGTTCAAACTATAATTCATTATGTTTTATTTTCTTGAAGTTGAAACTGGTCTGAAGTCCATCACAACACAACAAAATCTCAGACAACACAGATGGTGTATCTTCGATCCATCATTTCGGAGAGAGGCTCAATAATTGTTGTAATGGAGATGAAATGGTGGAATATCGTGATATATACTATTTAAATTCCAAGCAACACCTGAATTTCAAAAAGTAACTTCCATCAACCGTAGACTTCTCCTCACCATACTACGTAGAGTATGTTTTGCAGTATATATAGATATGATGATGAAGATGATGCTAAAATATGTATGGCTGCGGAAGTTAATTTTAGGTCTTGGGTATGTTGACGCCAAAATATTTTGTGATAGCTAGCTGGTGACAGGTGCTATGTAGTAGCAAGATATTTGATTTTTTACTTGAAACAATAATATTTATAGAGTTGATATTTTTTAAATCTATTTTTTTGAAGTTTCTACCATCATGTTATAATTTCAACATTATCAACAATAGAAAAAGTACTTAAGCGAATACACATGATGTCTCTTGTAAAAACACAATTACACATGTTGATTTGATTCTTCCGGAACAAAGGAAGTACACTAAGAAGTAAGAAGAATGATTACCTGCCAATAGATGTTATTATAACCACCATAGAATATAGTTTAATTGTCATCATTATGGTCAAAAGAAGTGTATGCTTTCATCTACCAATAAATAGGCATTATAGTAAGTACAATATTAACATTCTTCCCTTGCATCTTTCACATAGAAACATCAATCCTATATATATATTATCACTTCTATATATAATAAAAAAAAAATTAAATATCTACCTCATGCATAGATAATTAATATGAACCAAGTGTATCAATATATCCATCCATGCTATAAATATTTTTTACTTGCCATTTTTTTTAAAAGAAATGCTCAAATTTTCATAGCACCTTTATGCATTGAAGAATGTTGTGAGTACAGATACCATTTTATTGGTATTTTGAAGTCAAAATCATAACATAAAACTTCAATTTTACAAATATTATTACTTCAATTAAAAAATAAAATATCCAACTCATTCATAGATATTAAATCTCTAAATGTGTTCTAATATATCTATCGTGCTATAAATGTTTTAGCTCGACAATTTTAAAATAAATGTTCAAATTTTTCGTAGCATCATATATGTACTGAAGAATATTGTGCTTATAGAATGACATTTATGGTCCAATATAAAACAGTTGAGGTAAAATTAGAACTCTAAGTCTTTTGATGATTGAATTGACCTTTAGCTTGTGTTTGCTCACTCTCGTATTTTGGATTTGATTTCATTTATTTTGGTTGTCTAAATAATACTTTAGTGTCCAGTCCTCGTAGGAACATTACGTGGAATACTTGTTGATAGTGTTTGTTTTCACTTGTTCAAATAGTACCTACATTTTCACGCAACAAGATTTTGGTGTTGTTGGCAATGAGTGCTTACTAACTTAGTATTAAGTTGGGTACTAGACTTTTTTGTTTTATTTATTTTTGTTTCTTCTATTGTTGCGGTTATTCGTTTATTTTCTTTTATCATGGCAGAGGAGTACAGAATGTGAAACCATTGCATGAGTATGTTGTGCCTGAAATGATGGAAACAACATATGGCATTAGAAGATCACCATTGCAACAAATGGCTTTGAAATCAAGTACTCAGTCATCTAGATGATTTAGAATAATCATTTCAATGATCTACCCAATAAAAACCCTAATGTGCACATCTTAACCTTCTTGGAAATATATGATATATTCAAATAAAATGGGGTATCTGTTGATGCAGTTGAACCCAGTCTATTTCCCTTCTCATTGAGGGGGGAACCAAAAAGGTGACCTTGCTTATTAGCACTTGCATGTATTTCTACCTAGAATGAAATGGCTAGGAAATTCTAGAATAAGTTGTTTCCACCAGACAAGACTGCTCTCATAGAGATAGTGAATTTTACAAATAATGAGGGGGAATCACCATAGGATTCATGGTATAGATTCAATGAGATGTTGAGAAAATGCCCATATCATGTCATTCAGGAGTGGCTAGTGATGCAACTGTTCTACAAAGTTTGATTGATACTACTAGAGTCTTAATGGATGCTAGCGGTGCCTTTTATGAATAAAAATTATGCAAAAGCTTATGAGCTCCTCGAGGAAATAACCACTAATGCATGCCTGTGGTCCTCTGTAAAGGACACAAAAAAGTGGACTGTAAACATTCAAGAAGTTGAAGCTTTATCGTTCATTACTTCTAAGCTTGATGCTCTTCCTTCTCTTGAAACTGCTAATGTCATTTGAGATTCTGGGGAGAAATATGCAGATGATGTAGAAATTGCGAATCTTAGTGGGTAATGGCAGTAACCTATATTCAAAGACCCACAATCTTGGATGACATCGTTGTAACATTTCATGGAGAAATAATCAAACAAATGGCTACTTCAGTACCAATAGCAATAACAACCCAAAATCAACCCTAAAGATGCTCTAGCCCAATTGGCCAATTCAAAAGTTGATTTTCAGGAGATAATTACTCAGTTTATTCCTAGAATAGATAACTTTATCAGGAACCTTGAATCGATTCAAGTGGGACGAATTTCTGAAATGCTTGCCACGAGATTTCATGGTGGTTTACCTCCCAATACTGAACTTAACACCAGGAACATGTTAATGCCATATATTTGAGAAACGGCAAGATAGTTAAACTACTAAAACTACCCCCCACAGCTAAAGTTGAGAAATAAGAGCAGCTTAAACATATAAAAGAAAAAAGAGCCCACAAATTACCTATCACTTATAACACCCAAGCTAAAGAGGGTGAAAAAACCTAGATCTAAATCATTCCTTGCAAATCCTCCACCATATGTGCTTATTTTGCCTTATCTACAGTGGATTTTGAAGAAAAATTTGGATAAGTATTTTCTAAAAGTTTTAGAGGTGTTTAAAATGTTGCAGATAAACCATCCCCTTTTGGAAGCCATTACCAAAATGCCTCTGTATATGTCAAATTCACAAAGGACCTTCTAAAAAAAAGAAAATTAAAAGATACTAAAAAAGTAATACTTGATGAAGAAAAATCCTTTAGAAAAAGTTACAAGTCAAAATGAAAGATCCAATGAAGTTTATAGTGCCTTGTAGTGTTAGCAATATGAATGTAGGATGGCTGCTTTGTGATTCAGGAGTTAATGTGAATTTACTACCATCGCTTTCTACATTCAAAACATTGGAAAGTAGGGAAGTTTGTTGAAATGTATTTTAATAAAAGTAGGGAAGTTTGTGTTCTCAGATGATTTTGTAACACTAGATGTGGAGGGTTACATCCAAAACTCTTAAAAGAAATGTACAAAGAACGGATCTTGGTTATTCTTATTCTTGAAGTTCATTATGATGATGTTAACACCCTGAGCTCATTTATTTATTTCTAACTTAATTATATGTTTTCTGTTTCTAATGATAGTGTACAAATAACAGTTATTATTGTCGGGTAAACAAGAAAATATGCACAAGACATCATTGCACGTTGCAGTATATGCAAGGAAGATTCTTAAGTTATATAATCATACAACGTCCATAAAACATTTATGTACTCATATAAGTTTATCAGTTAAAAAAAAAAAGCATTTTTTCAAAATACTACAGTTTGTTGAACCACTTATCATTTTGCTATGTCAGTGCTAACCAGAAATCGGGTTGAAGGCGTCCTTTTAAGTCAACATAGCTTCCTTGCGGCTCAAGCAATTTTTTTTTTAATTAATTTATTGTCCTGCACTTTGAACATATGTTTCATATTCAAAAAGACGTGACACTTGCCTAAGACAATAATTTTTTTAATAAATATAATTATAAAATTTTAAATGCAAAATATTTTGACATTGAATCTACTATTAGTAAGTGAGCACTAAGTAAAAAAACAAAAAAATTACTTGAGCTGCAAGCTAGCGGTGTGGAAAGGAGAAATAAAAAATAAAAATTAAGATTGTGGCACCCTTCTACTTAGTAACATGCCAATTGAAATGACCTTCTTCAACCATGTGGCAAAACAATATAGTTTAATAAATAGTTTTCAAATTACAGATAGTTTAATTTTTTGCATTTTTTTTTTTTTTATATATTTTAGCCAAGTTTATCATGGTCCACCGCCTAAAACATACTTCCCGGTTAAACCAACCATTTTAATTGTTAAGTGCACAACTAATGGATATGGATGTGGTTCATTACGGCACTGCATTGACTGAAAGTTACTTCAACAATTCTTATCATTGGCCAAACAACAACAAAATTTACGCTAAGTTTACTGGCTGTGTATTGCATCTGTTTCTTCCTTCGCAAAAATCATGTTAACCCTATAACAAGGCAGTTTCAGGATGGAGCAGATTATTGGAGTATTTTTATGTTTGTTTTCTTCTGTCTAGAATTTTGATAAGATATAACTAGAGAATCCTGACGCCTTAAATGTTTTCACTTGATAAAGAAGACTGGATACTTAACTATCTGGTTCATGTATCAAAGTATGAGATATATGAGAACTCAATTAATACACAAATGCTGAAACATATTATTATATTATTACATTATTGGCATTTTACATTATTTAGAATTACCAATGGGTTTTAGGTCTAGCTAAAGGGAGTAGTCCCAACAACATAATGAACTCAGATTCAAAGAAATCATACAGTACTTCAATTAAGATTGTCTCTAATAAAAGAATATTTGTGAGAAATTGAAAAAAAAAAAAAGTTAGAATTTCCTAGTTACATGACGGCATGGAAACTTAATCTCTTAACTTCCTGTAAGTTATCTTGTTAAACCTCATGTAAGACTTCTCCCTTTACCAGCTTGGCTTCATAAGGCATATATCTGTGCAACAGAAAGACGATGAGAAATTTTGAGGATGATATATTGTTATGCTGTAGTTTTTTTAAAGCATGACCGAATAATACATAAACTGAAAAAAAAAAAAAAAAAAACTTTCCTGAGACCTTGACTATTTTATTGCAATGTTCTTTTTGCAAAAAATAAAATAAACAAACAAAATCTTAAAGTTAATGTCGTTCCCCAGTTAAAAAATTTAATTCAATCCATTTAATTACAAAATAAAAAATTAAATTTCCTAATATGCATATTTCTCACTGATTCACATACGAATAATCAATAAAAACACATATTATCCCAGTTAGGAAATATAATTTAATAAAATCATTGTAACAAAAGTTTGTGTAGTACGCTGGAATCAAGAATTTGAACTGCCTTGCCTTCACTGTAACAAAAGAAAGATTCTAAGGCAATATAATTAAATAAAGAGTTGATTGTAAAAGTTATAATTGGTTTAATAGATGAGATAAAAATTTAAGTGCAACTTAGACTTACTTTTCTAATTATGGCGACATTGATCTATTGTTTCGCACCCTCGTTCGTATGGATTAGCTTTAGCCTTTGGTTTACAGTTCTGTTGATTGTTTGGATCACATGGTATACCATTACCCTTTTCGATAGACCCATAACCAATATCTCTTGCCTCTATAGCCATGTTCAACATCGAACAAACAACAAGAGCACTCAGAAACAAAACCAACATAGGTTTCCAGTAAGCCATTTTTTTGGGTTTAATTTGTTATAATGATCAACTTAACAAGTCTGGTGGGATATATTTGAGATGCCTCTAATATATATAATAAGCCATGCACAATTAGTCATCACAAAACAATAGTGGAGGAAAATAAACAACCATTTCCACCGTTGCTTCTTCAACTGTTGGGGTTGCATTCTCATCTTTGACATTTTCAAAAGGAAAAGCCATTTATAAATGTAATATACAAAGAAATTGCTTCTAAATTGATGCATTTCCTTCTGTTCTTTATGATTCTATATACGGATCACCCAATTCTTATTTATTGCTTATTTTGGTCTTTTGTGGTTCTCTTCTTCACATCGATGTGTGGAGGAATATTGATAATATGCATTTTAACTCTAAGTAAATGGATCATATATAGATTTTTGCAAACATACCCAACCTGGAATCAAGCAATACCATCCCAACTTGATGGTACATATTCATATAATGAAAATTAGTATTTTTTAGATTGGCTCTACTTATCCCTATGGCAATAATGTCAGAGGCTTTGATATCCCAAGAACTTATTTAACCTAAAATCTCAAGCTATTAAAGAGTAGATGAAAACTAATTTTATATCTAAACTCTTACCTCTTATTGATTAATCATGCATATTTGCGGCTCCTAATCATTGTAAGCTTTCATCTTGCATTTTGCTTTTAAAAAATAAATGAATCATGATTATGATCAATGCAAATAACTTTCACAAAGAGGTGTAATCTCATTTTTTTTTTTTTATTTGTTAAAGAGGGAAATATCATTAAAGGTAACAACATAGAGTACACAAATGGAGTTTAAAAATCACCATTACAAAGCCTACGGGTAGTAATCCCCATAGTGTCAGCAAAATACAAGAGTTTAACAAAAGTTGGAACCTCATAAAAGATGACTTGTTCCTCCTGTTTCAAACGAGCATTTTTTGCCAACCCATGAGCTACTCGATTCCCTTCTCCAAAAGTGTGCTGCAGCACCACCTGATGCAATTTCTGCTTCTCTAACCTGAAAACATGGTGAATAATACTCTAAAGATGAGTGTCTGGACAATCGTTAGATAGAAAATTTATGGCTACTATAGAATCTGATTCTATAATGAGCTTAGTAATGTTTAACTGAGTAGCTAGTTTTAGCCCCTTGCCTAAGAGGCGTAATCTTATAAATACTCCTATCTTCTAAAGTTTTCTTCCTGGGGTGGACCGGTTGTTATACATGTGAGTTAGTTTGTGTGTTAATTGATGAGTTGTTAGTACGTAGTTGAAAGTATTGTGGTTTTCTATGTATTCTCCATGGCCTATATAAGGTTTGCGGTTTACTTTACCCTTTAAATATTTAATAATAATCCATTTTCAGCCTCAATTTATTTATCTGATAATCTATTCAATCTATTCTCACACTTGACACTAACCTCTAATTCTTATGATCGACTAAAGGAGGTAATATCAAACTCACGTACCATTAGCATGACTTTTAACTACAACCCAGTCTTACGTACTAGAATCTCTTAGAACTTGGATTTTAAACACTACAACAGAGAGGCATGCCAAAATCTATTATCTACATATTTCCATTAACATTGAAATTAATAAGGGAATTTTGTTAGTTATGAGATCAGAACTCCACGCAAAAGCATGATCAATTAATTCAGTAAAATCAATAGATAACAATAAAATCTTACATTGGCAAATTCATTATGTCCAATGAGCTTTTCAAGATTAGGAACACTATTAAGAAACTTGTGAGTGCAATCTCGACTTTGTTTGTAGTCCTCGACAGTACCCACAGTAGTATAGTACAATGTAAAAAGGGAAAAATAAACCAAAAGTGGGGTGTCTCAAAGACATTCTAAAAGTTACACCACCATCTAATTCTTGAACCAATTCTTCGATATAACTCCTAGAGAGGAAAAGAAACACTGATCTGTTTACGGGCAACTATTGACGAATAGCTCTCTGATTTGGAACCTAAGAATTGGTTCTTGGTGAAGAGATAGCACCCAGGTTATAGAATTAGCAGAGCTTTTCTTGAGAAGAAACAGGTTACTAGAATATTGCTGAGCACAATCTTCACAAATACAAGTTGATTGACGGTATCCCATTTGTATCTCCATTTTTTCAATATAATGCGGGTTTGAACCGCTTCTCTCATTGGCAGCTTTAGCCTTTATCAGAATGATTTCTATAATGCACCGAGAAAGATTAGAAATCACATCAAGACCCAAATAATCATCCATTCGTATGCTTAAGCTAAAATACGTGTAAGATATTATGGTGGACCACATTGTAGTATTATATAGAAGGAAGAATGTTATATAAGTTATCTAATCATATAGAGTCCATAAAAATTAATTGTATATAGGGAAAACTTAAAAAAGTCAGTTAAATTTTATGTCACATGCACTTTGCCTTTAAAATTTTTAAAACATGCACTTAATTTCTTTAAGCTTTTAATTATTCTCAAGTTCTAATTTTTATTAAAAATTTAATAGAATAAGTCATATGTGTCTTATTAGTTTCTCTAGTATCACCTACTATCTCCATTTTGTCTATCACAAATATGAGATTAATAAAGAATCAATATGATACAAATATCTTTTTTCTATTAATTTTTTAACAAAAGTAGAAGTTTGGGAATAATGTGCACATTTTAAAAATTTAAAGAGGTTAAATACACATATTAAAAGTTTTAGGGGGAAAGTACGTATGACATGAAGTTTGACGTGTTTTTGAAGTTTTCCCTTACATATATTATAAGTTTATCATGTCCACCGTAATGTCTGATACAGACTTTCTGGTTAAACCAATCATGCATTTTAACTGTTATGTACACAACTAATGGATGTGCATGTGCTTCATTACTGGCACTCAGTTGGCTGAAAGTTACTTCAACAATTTTTATCAATGGCCAAACAACAACAAAATTTACGCCAAGTTTACTATCTGTGTATTGTATTCTCTGGTTCTTCCTTTGTGAAACTCTGTTTAGGCAAATGATAAAAGAACACAACTCACCATCTTAGCTCGTGTTACCCTTTAACGAGGCATTTTCAGAACTGCGCTGATTATTGGAGTGTTTTTTTTAATATATTTTTTTCCTTCTACAAATTTGGATAAGATATAACATGAGAGTTCTTAAGCCTCAAATTGAATATTTAACCATCAGTTTCACGTATCAATGGATGAGATATATAATATTTCAATAAACAAACCTGAAGCACGTTATTATTATATTACGTCATATGCAATTTACATTATTTAGAATTACTAACAAGGATTGGGTATTAAAAAAAAAAGTCAGTTTCCCTTAACACGGGGGACCTGGCTTCAAATAGGATTGCTTTTAATAGGGTACTTGTGAAAATAAAAAAAGAAAAATAGAATTTCTTTTTTACATGAGGGCATCTCTTAACTTCCTATATCCTATGTCATCTAAAGCGAATGTAATTCTTCTTCTTTTAGCATCTTGGCTCCATATGGCATTTATCTGTGCAACAGAAAGAGGAAGAGAAATTTTGAGGATGATATATTGCTTTTGGTAAATTTTTTTTTAAGCACGAGTAATCAATACATAAACTGAAGAAAAGATAAAGAGATAACTTTAGCGAGACCTTTAATATTTGAATGCAATTATCGCAAAGCAAAAAAAAAATTTAAAATTAACCCAAAAATTAGACATTATAGGGTAGAAGAAATATATAAATTAATAAATCTTAAAGTTGAGATCACATGTTGGAATCTCTTGTTCCCCAATTAAAAAATTTAACTCAGTCCATTTAATTACAAAAAGAAAAACTAAATTTCCTAATAGGCATATTTCTCAGTGGCTCACAAACAACTAATTTATAAATAGTACGCATTACCTCAGTTTGGAAATATAATTAAACTAGTTATTGATTTCGTGTAACCGCAAGTGAGTTATATTATTTATAACACATTTTTATTTGATTTTTTTTAGTTGGAACTATGATAGAAATAATAAGCAAGTAAAAATAGTTGGTTCAAAAAATTAAAATGCATTTTTTGGTAAATTTAATCTGTATTTTCTTTTTAATAAAATTTTTTTTGTTTACCATAACGTAGTTTTAAGAAAAGAAAAAAAAAAAAAAAACTGTCTTTTAGATGGGGCTACTGAAGCACCGGGTCCAGATGTTTTCCAGCATGTTCTACCAAAAGTGCTGACACTTGGTTGGCTCTGATGTAGTGAACATGGTCATGGACTTTCTGAATAATAACTCTCCTTGGGATGATATCAATCACACCCATATTGTCTTGATTCTGCAGGTAAAAAATCCTAAGGATACGACTCAATTTAGATCAATCAGTTTATGCAACGTGGCTGCAAAGAGGTTGCCCAACAGGCTTAAGGTGATTTGGCCTTCTATTCTTTCAATCAACCAGAGTGATTTTATCTCGAGCTGCCAAATCACTGACAATGTGTTGCCAGAGTACGAGCTTTTACATGCTCTAAAAACCAAAAACTTTGGTAAAGAAGGTTACCTTGCTTTGAAGCATGATATGAGCAAGGCATATGACAGGATGGAATGGGAATTCCTTTGGGCTATGATGGCTAAGCTTGGTTTTGTAGGAAGATGGATAGATCTAATAATGTCATATGTCTCATTGGTCTCCTATTCTATTCTTATTAAATCCTCAAGGGCTGTTAACCCCAGAGAGGAGGTTGAGACAAGGAGACCCATCATCTCTATATTTATTCCTAATTTCTGCAGATGGTTTTAGTGCATTACTTTATGAGACAGAGAGGGAGAAGATGATTGAGGGAGTTAAGAGTTTGCGAGGATGCCCCGACCATCTCTAACTTATTTTTTGCAGATGATAGTTTGATCTTCACAAAAGCCTCTATTGCTATCTGGCTTCAGCTTAAGCTAATCTTGGTGGAATATGAGGATTGTTCTGGGCAAATGGTAAATTTTAACAAATTGTCCATTTACTTTAGCACAATTTGTTATAGTGGTATTAAGGAGAACATCAAGCGTTTTCTTGATATCTCGTGGGTGGCTTTCAATGAGAAACATCTAGGCCTTCTACTATGGTGGGTAGGAGCAAAAACAACTCTTTCCGATCTATCAAAGAGAGTGGAAACGCCTCCAAGGGTGTAGGGAGAAGTTGTTGTCAAAAGCAGGTAAGGAAGTTCTTATAAATGCTGTGGCGTTATCCATTCCTAACTATTCTGTGTTGCTTTAGGCTTTTAAAGTCATTCTGCCATGAGATTAACCAACTCATGGCTAAATTTTGGTGAGCACAAGTGTCGGATCATAGGAAGATATATTGGTTAAGTTAGGAGAAAATGGCAATGCCTAAGAAGTGAGAGGGTGGTTGTTACGACCCGTTTGGTATGAAGAATTTTTGATAAAGGAAAAGGAGACTGAAAAGGAAGAGGAATAGGAAACGGAATGTTAAGGAATTCTTATTACTAAAATGATGTTTGGTATGAAATGAAATTGAGTATGGAATATCCAAAAATACTTGCTTGGCATACCAAAATTACTAAAATATCTTTAATTATTAAAATTAATAACTTAAATAAATAAGAAAAAAAAAATGAAAAATGGAAGCACAGAAGATCTTTCTTCTCCAACCAGATCTTTGACCGAAAGAGGACACCATGGTTTTCAGGTGTTCAGGCTCTCCAGCCAATCTCCATGGCTGAACGAAGCAACTTCCTTGGCCGAACAACCAAAGCTTCAAACAAGCAGTCTTGGGCGGCAGTGGCAGCTTCTCTTGGCCGAATCTCCACGATTTGTTCTCTTGACAGTGCGACAACTTCTCTTGAAGGCGGCGGAAGGTTTTCTTGGGCGGATGGTGGAAAGACGTGCAGCGGTGGTGGCTTTTCTTCACTGGACGGAGGTGGTCGGCGGTGGAAGGGCTGCGACTGAGGAGGGATGGGCACTTATGTCCGAAAGCAATTAATTCCCTGGAATAGGTTGAATTCCATAGGGGGTGAAGGAAACCAGGAAGTTTATTTTAGTGGGAAAAAGTTCCCTATTGCAATCCTCATTCTCTTTCCATAGTCTCACCAAACATACTTATTGATGAATTACCTTCAGTCCTTGAATTCCATAGTCCTGCCAAACGGGCTGTTAGGTTTTCGCCAACTGGAGGATTTCAACACATCACTTTTGGCTAAACAAGCCTTGAGACTACTTCATAACCCTTGATCATTGGCAATTAGGGTTATCAAGGCTAAATACTACCCTAACTATTCTATCCTTGCTGCATCTCTGGGGACTTGGCCTTCTTATACCTGGCCATCTATTTTGAGTAGTATTCCATACCTGAAAAAGAGAGTTTTATTGAGGATTGGAGATGGTGCTACTGCCATTATTGGCGTGAACCCCTGGCTACCCAGCGCTCCCCCTGGTTCGATAGCTTCAGTCATACCACAATCATGGGCCTTTGCAACTATTAACACATTATTCAAGGAGGATGATAAATCGTGGGATGAAGATAAGATTTACAGTATTTTCAACGAAGAAGAGCCAAAGATTATCTGCAATATCTTAGATATGAAATCTATTCTGAGTTATCTCCTAACAACATAAGCTTTAAGGTAGAACCGGTTCTTAATATGATATAAGAGCCTCAATAATCTCACGATCAAGGGTTTGAATTTTTATGCCAACAATTTCTTAACAAACTATAGCTAAATACAATTTCAGCACATGGTATGGGTAGGCTTGTGTTGCTTTCACACTTTAAACCCAAAAGGCTTTCGCGTGCGGGGGTGTGTTAGATAAATTATATGCTAATAGCTTAAGCTTTTTGGTTGAACCAATTTCTAATATAATATTCCATTAACTCAAATGAATGTTGACAACAAAAGGGTTGAACTAGTTCTTGATATAGTATTCCATTAACTCAAATGAATGTTGACGATAAAAGGGTTTGGGGATAGTTAAATACAATTTGAGCACAAGGTATAGATGAGTCTGTGCTACTTTTACACTTAAACCTAAAGGGCTTCAGTGTGTGTAGGAGCATATTAGATATAAAACTTATTTTGAGCCATCTTTAATAGCTTAAGCTTTTTGGTTGAACTAGTTCGAGACGTTATTTCATTAAACCAAATGAATGTTGACGACAAATGGGTTTGGGGACTTACGAAGGATGGCATGTTCTCTGTGAGGTCCCTGTACAAGCTGTTGGTATGGGAGAAACATCTTGAGACTGAAGGTGATACTGCTGGGTCAGGTTGCTCTGTCTGGAAGAGGATTTGGAAAGCACCGCTGCCACCAAAATATCGCCACTTTTTATGGTGCTGCAATAAAGGAGTTTTGCCTACTGCGGAAGCTCTGAGTAGAAAGGGAGTGAGACTTGCTGATGACTGTTGTTGCTACAACAATGAACTGGAAACTTTAATGCATTCTAGATTTTGGTGTCACAATAGTTGTGCTGAGTAGCTTTGCTTGTGTAAATTTTTTATGGACACCAAGAGAGGTTAATGGTATGGCTCATATTATGGCTAATATATATGGGTAGATCTTTGGATGGTTTAAGGTGCTGGCTTAATACACCTGCATCCGTCATGGTAGATGCTATTGCTTTTGATATCCAATAAACTGGCATCTTACTATAAAACAAAAAAAAAGAAAAGAAAAGAAGCTACCTTTAAAAGGTGATTTTATAAATAATAACAAATAATTCCAAAATATAATTTCTATTAGAATAAAAGTAAAAAATTGATTTTTGAAGATAACTGCTTTTAGAATAAAATATATTTTTAAAATGTTACTTTAAAAATAAAGTTTAAACTAAAAAATTATTTTAGAAGATAATTGCTTTTAAAATATTTTGTAAAAAAATGATTATTTGAAAAACCTAGATGAGAAAGTAACTAGTTTTAAAATTGGAAATAATAACAAAATGATAAAAGGGAAAACAATGATGGTCTATCTCAAAATTAATATAAACAGATAAATATAATCATAAAATATGTTATCATAGATATAAACCATTTTTTATCCTATGCGTTAGGACTCATTTATTACACTGTTTTGTATTAATTTTTTAAAAAATAAGTTTTACCAATAATAGATAATTAATATTAGATTTTTTTTATTTATTTAATTCTCTCTATCTACTAATTTCCTATAATACCCTTAAGTTAATATTCTTTTTATATTTTTTTCCTAAATCCTAAATACCAAACTCTAAATTTTAAACTCTAATTCTTAAAAACTATACCCTAAAACTATAAGCTCTAAACTTTAAAATCTTAAACTTTAAATTATAAACCTTAAATATTAAAATCTTAAACTTAAATTTCAAAACCCTAAATCACATATACTGTATTAGGATTTTATTTTAGGGTTAGAGTTTATGGTTTAGAATTTAAGGTTTATGATTCTAGAGTTTAAGTTTTATATGTAGAGTTTAGGGTTTATGATTTAGTTTTTAGGATTTTAGGATATGAAACGAGAATCTTAATTTAAGGTTATTATGGAAAATTAGCATAAAGTGAGAGAATGAAATAAATATGAGAAAATCTAATATTAATAATCTACCGTTAATAGAGTTAATTTTTAATGAGACTTTAATGTAAAATTGTGTCATTAATGAGGCTTAACCAATACATGGGTGCATAGGATAAATAAACTGATATAAATCAATCATACAAGAATGAAGTAACAAGATGTGGTTAGTATGTTAGAGGTCAAGAATTTGAACTCCCTTACTTTCATTTTAACAAAAGAAAGATTAAATAGAGTTGATTGTAAAAGTTATAATTGGATAATAGATGAGATAAAATTTAAGTCCAATTTAGACTTACTTTTCTAATCATGGCGACATCGTTCTATGGATTCGCACCCTCGTTGGTATGGATTAACTTTAGCAGTTGGTCGACAGTTTATGCGACTTTTTCGATCACATGTCATCTCACATGCTACTAAAATTCCATAACGAATTTTTTTTTTCCGCCTCTATAGCCATGTTCAACATCGAGCAAACAAGAGCATTCAGAAACAAAACCAATACAGGATTCCAGTAAGCCATTTTTGTGGGTTTAATTTGTTGTAATGATCAACTTAAAAATCCTGGTGGATATATTTGAGATGAACAAATTATAATAAGACATGCATGAATAGTCATAACAAAATAACAGTGGAGGAAAATTGTCAACCATTTCCCCCATTGCTTCTTCGACAGTCTTCCATTCTCACCTCTCTGAAATTTTCAACCAATAGTTCCAAAAGGGAAGCCGTCTAAGAAATAGCATCTACGTTATTGCATTTCCTTGTATTCTCTATGATTCTATATGGTCTTTGTCGTTCTCTTCTTCACATCAATGTTGCTCCTGTTGGAACCATCTCCAAAGCAAGTTTATTTTGAACAATAATACTCATCAATTCTTGCTTAAATTACACAAATTAAAACATATATATAGTAAGAAGCTCGCACTGTTCTGATGTTCATATGTCAGCAGAAACATTAGATATCCAATGACTTCAACCATTTATGTTCATGTTTGGTCTTTTGACAACAAAAATAGACAGCAAAATGCAAAATGCTACCTGAGATTTGCGTTCTGTTATAAATGTAAAAGCATGTGACTATCTATTCAATATCTCAAATACCTCACCAGCATGTGACAACAAAAATAGACAGCAAAATGCAAAAGCATCTATTAAATATCTCAAATACCTCACCAGCATAAAATTTACCTTTTACCCAGAAGGGACATGAGGAAAGTTCACAAACAAGAAAAAGAAGAAAAATGAATCATGTCTTTTTTGTCACTAATGGCTGGCTGGCTGGGTTATCCCGTATCTAATTGCTCCAAATTTTGACCTTCATAATTGAATAGAATAGGACCAAGGCATGTGACCAAACATTACTCTGCAGCTCTGCTTACAACTAATTAAGTGTTATAAATATTTCTTTTCTACGTAATATTTATGCTTTCAAATGGAACATATCAACGTGTATCTTCAATTAAAAAAGTAAAGCCAGAAAGACAAAGGCATACGGGTAAGAATGTGGGACACCAAAGTGCTAACCTAATTCATTCATGTTTGTCATCAATTCCCTTGTTGGGTACTGGCAGAGTTAGTATGAATTAAACTTTTATTAAAATATCATTTCTTTGAGATGGAATTAATTGTTTCAATCTCTACTTTCTTTATCTTTTATTTTTAATTTTAACACCCACAAAATTATCTGTTATTTCAATCTCTAAATTCAAAGGTTCACCGAATTATCTGTTGTAACTTTTCATAGAGTTGACCAGAATGCAGATATCAGTTTGGTTTTCGTATGAAAATTTTCTAAGCCAAAGTTACAAAAATTCTGTGAAAAGGAAAGGGAAAGGAGAGAAATAAAGAAAATACAGCAAATGTTCGAAAAGGACAGAGAATAAAATCCATAACCAAAATGTACATAATATCTATGGTTTTCTGGGTCATCACAAGTATGATCAAAATCATAAATTTGCAGGTATATAATAAAAGAACTGAGTAGTCTGTGTTTGAAGCATAAACCCAATCTTGTGCAAGAATGGATGACCGCTGCTCATTCTCAACACAAATTTGAAATTTGTACTAGCTATTGCTTTCTAAATAATAGAAGCGCCAACAAAAGCCAAAACTATCCCTAAATCGGACAACAGTCGAATAAGGGAAGAAATAGTGCTTCACTAATCCAAATGACCCAGAACCAGAAAGTGAGAAATACTAATACTTGTTCACAAACAAATTCAAAGCCTCAGATCATTCTCAGGAAACAAACAATAAAGCCAAATGCAACAAATGAAAATAGGAATCCAACCTGAGATCATTCTGAGATGGTGAATCTGGATCTTCCTCACCCGCCGACGGTAGTGGTGAATCTATGATTTAGGATTTGCTTGATGAAGGTGAAGAGAGAATGAGAAAGAGTGAGGATGGAAAGTCTAAACTAAAGGCTGAACTCGGGAAGGTGGTCGGGATGTGCGGGTCCTGGTTCCGGGACGGGCCAGGACAAAGCTACAACTGGGCCGAGCTGGGATGGGACCTGGGACGGGATTGGGCCTGTCCAGGTACTGTCCCGAAATTAGCTAGGACACTAAAAAATTGTCCTGATTCCGTCCTACGTCCCGGTTTGTCCCGTCCTGATTGTGCCCCAAAGCTCTTCGAGTCAAGTCGGGACACCAGGCCGTCCCGATTCGTGCCCACCCCTACTGTTGACACGCATCAGTTTTACATCCAAAGTTGTAGGGATATTTTGGGTATAAACTAAAAATAAAATGAAAATATTTAAACTATATGGTGCTAACTTACTGTAGTTCCTCAAGGAATTTCATTATTACCCATACTTTCTCCTCAATCTAAATTGAACAGAAGATTAAAATTTGATGGATAAGTGGAAGACTACTAATTTTCTGAAACTAAACGAAAGGTATTATTATTTTTTTTTTCCACCGACACATTGTTCTAAATATATCTGTTTTTGGATTTATATCCCAAAGGATGTGAGTTCGAGTTTTTTTGTCCATGTGAAGACTTTATTGGTAAGCAATGCTTAAGAGCTTCTATAAACATTCTTTGAGCTCGGAAGCATATCCTTACTCTGGTGAGCTCTCAGGACCCAATCCACCTTAACTTAATACTACCAATATATATATGTTAATTTTTTGAATTACAAGTTATCCAAGGCAAAACAATTTGATACTTCAAATTATGATTATATGAATATCCGAAAGTAATCTGTTAAAATTTAACCCTTATTTTTTAATAAACAAAACTTTAGATAATTATTAATGATAAAAGTCAATCATTATTGATTTTTCTTAGAATGTATTAAATTTAGCGACCTTATCTAAACTTTCTAGTTCTATTCCTATAGAAAGTTGTTTTAGTTTAATTAAAAGTTTTATGTTTAAGTCTTGAAATATAACATTAAAACTTGATAAAAAAAACTCTATCACCCTTGTTGCTTTAGATTAGTCGGTATCCAATATAATACTAGATACTATATGGTTTCTTGAAAAGATTGATACTAGATGGTTCAATACAGATTAATTGAACCTCGGCCATGCTCTCCACAAGAGTCTTTGTGAAGGATAATTAACGATGATTTTAGTATGCTTAGAGCTAGATAATTTAGGCGGAGAAAGATGAAAATGATAAATGACATGAATAGAGATTATACACGTTATAGTAAGGGGAAAGTGAAGTATTATTGCGCAACAACAATGCCACATCAAGTGACTAGATTCTACCACATTATTTTCAATAAAATATGAAATGGCAAATTATATTTTATGTAAGTTTATGTCTTAATGCGAAATATGAAGTTGACGGTTGAGTAAGGTTTGCAAGAGAATTAGGTAGCTCAACATTAAAAACATTACGGGAAAGATTTAGATGGATAGATTATCAAGAACATCAAATATGCTATAATTGTCCAAAATCTCTATTAAACTTCCAGCACCATTGGACCAAGAGGTTTAGGTAATTTATTCAATCCACCACTCTCACATGAAAGCAAAACTCGAGAACATCAAATATGTTATAATCTCTTAATTAATTTTGAGGTCATCTCTGAAATGAATGGCGAAGTCAGTATGATGTACTCGAGAGTTGAACAAGAATTTACAAGGTGCGAAAATTTTTGATTCTGTGAAATAAAGGCAGTTACTTGTGTTAAGTGTTTATTTGCTATAGATTTTCCGTGAGATTTATAAGTATTATATTGTACTAATTGCTCTATTTTATTAATTTCAAGTGATTAGAGTCTAGATTATCAATTTTAATTGAATTTTGTAAAGATTTGGCAAGAAAATGGCAAGTTTTGGAGCTGATTTGATGCTACAAAAGATGGCAATGCAGTGTGGTTAGTGTCTATGCCCTATAGTTGAGCGAGTTGCGAAGGAGCCAAGCTTTAGTTTCTACACATGGTAGAACTACTACACGCCCTGTAGGATCAAGACCCCAATCCATGTAGCTATTCAAATTTCAGTTTCGGGGGATTTTCTTCATTTTCAGCCGTGTAGAGCAAGAGGTTACACGCCGTGTAGCAGATCCAGATTTCATATAAAATTGAATTTGGCGTGATCTAGAAGAGACTTTAGGCTACTTTTAGATTCTTTCTGTCTAGAATTCAGATACATTGTTCCGAGAGGGAGAGAGTGTTTGTCTGCTGCTAAGAGAGGAATCTGCTGGAATCGAGCCTTGGAAGATAATATACTCCCTTCTAGATGAGATTCTTTTCTACTTTCTCTGTATTTTAAGTTTTAATTCGCGATTTTATTGTGGTTATGTTGTGCTAGACACTTAGGAGGTTAGAGATGTTGATAATATGGATCCAAATGTAATTCAACCTTTTGATTTTATAAATATTCATTGCAATTTTTAGATCTAGTTATGTTAGATTCATCAAGTAATTTGGTAGGAATCACATGCAATATGCTAAATATCTGATTGATTAATTGTTTGAACGTGAAATCCAGATTAATTTGAGATCACTGTAACATAATGAATCTTGACTAGAGAAACTACTTAGAAAATGAGTCTATTACACGTTTATGACTGATGTCTCGATCTTTATATACAGACTATAACTTGCCGTTTCCTATAGGTATTGTGAGATCCTTTAGTATTGTACTAGAGAGGAAAAATACTCCTTGTAATCCTACTATTATAGTGGAAGTTTTGGACTAAAGTCCTGTGGTTTTTCCCCTTTGCTTATTAAGGGGTTTTCCACGTAAAAATTCTCGTGTCTTCTTTCTCTATTTTTCTGCATTTCTTTATTGCCTATCTTACTCACAAGGAGGGAAAAGGGTTCGCTTCCGCAACATCAATATCCACCTTTTTCCCAACATAATTGTTGTCCACAAGATATAGGTTTTGATTCATCAGTTGTTGGATTGACATCTCATGCAAGGACACAGCCAAAGGTGGCTTTGAAATTGAAAGTTGCTGAGACACTTGCTGCATTGATGGTCGGAGCTTTGGTGTGTATTGCACACAAGCTAATGCTATTGTTGTCACAACAATCACATCGTGTGTTTCCCTTTGGAGTATAGGAAGACCAAGACGTTGATATGTCTCATCTTTTAGCTTCATTTCCAGGGCACTAGTCTTTGATAACATAGAAATTAGCTCTCCCGGATGCTTTCCCATTAACGTTTCTAACGCCACAACTCTGAAACTATAAATCACATTTCTCTGTGACAGTCAATGTGTACGCAAGTTCTGTTTTGATCCAGGAAATTGAATTTATCAGACAAATCAATTCTATATTGGTAAATTAAGTAGATTTTGTAGTGAAATTAGTCAAGACTTACCAGGGGGCAACGTATCCATAGGTGCCAACTAATAGAGTTTGATTGGAAGAGTCCAGATCAAGGAATCTAGCTGTACCAAAGTCAGACACAAAGGCTTTCATTTTTGAGTTCAACAAAATATTATTACTTGTGATGTATCTATGAATAATAGTCGGGGTGCAATCATGATGTAGGTAAGCCAAAGCACATGTTACTGCTTTGATGATATTCACCCTCTTACCCCAATTCAACTCTTGAGCTTCAGCATCATTTCTCAAGGCACAAAATAGACTTCCTCTATCCATGTATTCATAGATCAAAAAGTTACATCTATTGTGCAAACAAAAGCCATGAAGCTTCACAATGTTTCGGAGATGAATTTCTGTCAGCATCTTGACCTCATTGTGAAAACACTCAGTAAATCTTAGATTTTGAGATTCTTCTGTATGGAGTTTCTTTAGTGCAACAATTCTGCCTGTGGGTAGCTTTGCTCTGTAGACACTACCACAACCTCCCGTGCCAATGCAATACTTGATGTCAAAATCCTCTGTTGCTTCAATGATATCTTCAAATGCAATTTTACCATCAAAGTTCCATATGGAGAACAAGTCTCCATTCTTTGTCATTACTTTCTCAAATTTGGCTTTCTTCAGAACATATCAACAAACCAGAAAACATCCGACAAATAGAATTGCATAGAAAGTGAGGGAAAGAATAATCACAAATAGAATTGCTATAGGTGGGTTTTTAGAGGTTGGGCCATCACAATCAACATTTCCCCATAGGCCCATTAACCCTTTATTACTTTTGAAGCTATCTTGAGAAAATTTGCAATGAAGTTCTTTTGGGAGATAACCACTAAGAGAATTATGTGACAAGTTGATATGACTTAACCTGACAAATCTACTTGGTATGTTCCCGACAAGATTATTGTAGCTGAGATCCAGATCTTGCAATTTCCAGAGTGCTGATAAAGCACCTAACTCAGATGGTATCTCTCCACTGATTCTGTTATGGCTAAGAGATAAATATTCTAGATTTGTTAGAGTTCCTATGGATGAGGGAATTGGGCCAGTGAGGTTGTTATTTGAAAGATTTAGAGTGACCAAATTATTCAAGTCTCCTTCTTCGAATTGAATGGAACCAGATATGTGGTTTGAGTCGAGGGACAAAAATTCCAAACTAGTTAGAGCATAACAAGACCACGGAATTGACCCATGGGGAAGATTTCCACCAAGATCCAAAACAATCAAACTCGTTAATTTTTCTATATATGAGGGTATTGAGCCATTGATTTTGCTGGAGCCAAGGACAAGATATTCTAATCTTATTAGTTCTCCTATGGTTGGGGGAACTGGGCCGCTGAGGATATTATTAGAAAGGTTCAGAGTAACTAAACTTTTTAATCTCCCTAGTTCCCAAGGTATAAAACCTTTGATACAGTTTGACCCAAGAGACAAATCTGACAAATATTTCAAATTTCCTAGTTCGGGACATATGAAACCGCAGAATTGATTGTGAGAAAGATGAAGCTCTTGAAGATGAGTGAGATTAGAGAAAGTTTTAGGTATCTCACCTGTTATTTTGTTAAAGTCGAGGAATAGATGGGTGAGAGTGATGATATGTCTCAATTCTGATGGAATGCCACATATATGATTATGAGAAACATCAAGGAAGGTAAGTTGAGAAAGGTTGGCAAGTGTGCTTGGTAGGGCACCAGTGAGATCCTTGTTTCATAGGTGAAGATGTGTGAGCTTCTCAAGAGTACCAATATGGGCAGGAATGCCTCCTCTTATATGATTATCAGAAACATCAAGCGTGGTTAGTTGAGAAAGGTTGGCAAGTGTTCTGGGTAGGGCACCAAAG
This sequence comes from Bauhinia variegata, assembly GCA_022379115.2. Classification (NCBI taxonomy): domain Eukaryota; kingdom Viridiplantae; phylum Streptophyta; class Magnoliopsida; order Fabales; family Fabaceae; genus Bauhinia; species Bauhinia variegata. The sequence continues at coordinate 12,255,118 of CM039427.1, read as the reverse complement.
AGGGAGTTGTTGGATAGGTCAAGGAGTGTAAGCTTCTTAAGAGTACCTATTTGGGCAGGAATGCTTCCCTCTAGTTCCACTCCAGAAAGATTCAGATGGACTAAATTAGGAAATGCTGTAAAGTTGATATCGCTTAAATAAGTTTCCCCCCAGTATGTTCTATACCCAGGAAATGACGAATAAAATGGTTCCCATGAAATCTTAGTAATGCTTCCAGCCTCATTGCATTTGATACCATCCCAAATGCAACGGTTTGAGATGTTGATATCACTTCTACCCCAACCCTTGCCCTGAAGCAAAGCATTTGCCTCCTCATTGGGGGATGAGGAATTTGAGTTTGCTGCAGTAACATTTTGGAACGTGGTGGTTTCCCGTGACAGTAATACTACCAATATCAAAATAATGAAGGCTTTGGTGAATGCCATATATTCTAACTAAAGATTATTGTTGATGCTCACTTGTTTTGTTGCAATGACTCGTTATGCTTCAAGTGAGAGTTTTGTAATAATATGATATGATATGAAGAGTGGTATTCTTCCGTTTCATCTAAGTTTTTAGTCATTCAATGAAAATAATATGAATATCAATCACTACTTTTCTTTTCTTTTTTTCCAACACCAGTCTTTCCCTCTTAAAACAAGTCATCATGATAAAGACAGTAACGAAAGAAGTAGAAAAATCATTTGATTTTCGCTACTCTAAGTATTTGAGGAGAAATTTTACATACTATTAAATAGTTGAAAATTAGTACACTACTACTAAAACAAAATTGTATGTATATGGTATCAAGAATCTGAAATCATATTAGTGTTTTTGATATATACTACCAATTAACAACTGGAAAAGCACGTATGGATGCTAAAATTTGAGCCTGGAGACTCCCAGGTTCTGTACCACAATTTATAAAAGGGTTTCCTTAAAGCTATGTGGCTATTTAGCCTTCTATATATGGTTGTTGTAAGTAAACTTTTCTTACTTTGCTTAGTATATACGTAACATGTTTAGTAAGAAATTAGAATAGCATTATATTTCGAGAATTATAATTGTGAAAACAAGACCAAGAAACTCCCATGATAATGAAATTATTAACTAAATTATCATTGACTTTCTTTTTTTTAATGTGATATCATTGAAAATTTTTGGTATAAACGTTTCATTTTTTTTTTCTCTTTCTTTTTACGTAAGTTAGGGTCTATCATAGATAAACGGGTAGCCTTTTAATAAAATAAATATTACCTCTCATTAACTTCTTGAATTGTTACTCATCTCTATTTTACCTTCTTAACCATAATCAGGATATCCATAATAATAATATTCGATATGCATATTCTACTTACATGAAACTGTGATAAATTTTTATATGGAACATGAAACTGTGATAATTAGTCTTATAAAAACTATTTTACCTTCTCAATCATACTAAAGTTGAGAAAAATTAAATTGTGATTTCATAATAATTATTTTAAAATACAAAATATTGTGTGATTAAATTTCTGGAATTGAATGATAATTGGATAAACTATGTTCTATACATTCTTAGTCTGATTTTTTTTTTTTTTAAAGATTTTGTCCCCATACAATATAAGAAACTTCTTTTGAAATTTCCACTAGAATTTCATCACTAAATTACACTTCTCCTAGAATTTCATATATGTATAATTTTTGAGTTGCAACTTCATTGTAATACGCATTGTTTAAATAATCAAGGTCAATGGAATCTAATGAGTAGTGTTTTGCCGTTTCATCCAAGTTCTTAGTTAGTTAGTGCAACTACTATGAATGACAACCACTGCTTTCTTCCGACATCAAGCTGACTCTCTCATAACAACTCATCATGAAAAATACAGTAATTAAAGATTTGTTTATGAATTTTGATTTTTTTTTAAGTTGAAACATTCATATACTTATTTAACATACTAAACTTTAAAAATATTTCTTAAATTTTGTTAACCGTATTTTGTCTTATAAAATTTTAAAAAGTGTATTTAACACTTAAAGACAATAACAAAGAAATAGGAAAATCAATATTTGAGAAGAAATTTTACATACTATTAAATAATTGAAAATTAGTACACTAATATTAAAACAAAATTGTATGTATATGGTTTCAAGAATCTGAAATCATATTAATGTTTTCTGATATATAGTATCAATTAACAATAAGAAAAGCACGTATAGATACTAAAAATTGAGCCAAGAGACTCCCAGCTTCTGTATCAAAGCCAACCGTCTACTGCGTGGTGTATTCCTTCTACACTTGGTGTGTCTCCACATATAATCCGAGATTTTGTGTATGATGCAGGAGTGGAATTTTCTGTTTATCATTCCAACTTGAGTAGAGTCTTTAGACTGCTTCGTTTAAAAGATTTTCTTGGTAGTTTGGAGTTCTAATACTATACCCTTCTACTATGTAGTGCAAATATATAGCAAGAAGCACCAAGAGCGCATAGATCAACTGGTTCAGAGTCCGTCTAATTTAATCGGGGGTTTCAGATTCGAGCCTTAGGAATGAAGTTACGTTAACACTTGATAGGAAAAGCCACCCTTTTGGTTTTATTTAGCTTCAATTGAATTATTTAGTACCTACTATGGTGTTGGATACTGGTTATTCATACCAAAAAATACATGGTAAGAAATTCAATTAAAGAAATGGATCATAAATATGCGTGGGTAAATGAATATTTTTGTTCAAATTTTGCAAATATTATTCTGTTTATAATATGGATGATTTAGTCTGCAAGAAATGTGACTATTTTTCTTTTAATAGAAGAAATGTGATTTAACACTTAAAATTAAAGTGTATTTATAAAATATCAAAGAAAATATTTATATTATTTATTAATATTTACACATATCATTTCATATAATGAAAATATACGATGAGATTGCATAAGTTCTACGATGAGATTGATAGTCAATAATATTAAAAGAGAAAAACTATTTAGAAAATGACTCCAATTCACGTTCATGACTGATGTCTCAATCTTCATCTCTACTTTGACATATAATTTGCAGTTTCTTATAAGTTGTAACTCTATCAGTCAATCCTCAATGTTATAGTTATTTCAAAGTTTTTCTAATAAAAGATAAAAATGATTTAAAGATGAGAGGTACAATTAGATTCAAATCTTCCAACATCATGCAATGAGATCTCAAGAGTTATATTCTATCGTATCACCCAAGTTTTTAGTAAGTCAATGCAAATAAAACATCTCTTTCGTCATAACTCATCACCATAATGAAAGTAATGCAAAGTGGATGGAAACATGACTGATTATCAATGTTTACTTTTCTTGAAGTTAAACCTTACATATCAAAAAATCAAACAATTACTCTACTACGATAATAAAATAATATATATATATATATATATATATATATATAGAGAGAGAGAGAGAGAGAGAGAGAGTGAGAGTGGAGAGACAAGTATCAAAAAAGCTGAAATCTGATGTATTACTATTTTTTTTAAAGAAAAAATTGATTTAGGGTATCAATGAATATTTGGAGAAGCACACATAGATGCTAGAATTTGAGGCAAGAGACCCTCGTACTATCTAGTTCAAAAATGATAAAAGTGATTTCCAAGCTATGTTGCCATATATCTATAATATATATATATATATATATATATATATATATATGTATATATAGTTTTTCATGTTCAAAGCACCAAGTATTTTTTAGAGATTAATTGCTTTGAATTATTTCAATTATTAGTGCAGAAGCATCAAGAAAGGAGAGCAACTTATATATGAAGAAACAAAGATCCAAATATTTGGAAGGGCCAATGGGGATGGCATTTGAAAATCAATAATGTTCAAACAGAGATCCAAATTCAATTCCCCCCCCCCCCCAAAAAAAAAAAAAAAGAAGACCATTTATATCATTGAATCTTCAATCTAAGGTGAAAATATTTATTCGTGGTGCAATTTCTTGACAAGAGAAACCAAACATTTCATTGAATCATGATTACAATACTTAAGAATAATATCCCTTACCTTGAAATTATACCAATATTTGAAAATGATAAAAGAAGAAAACTGAAAATGCAAGTAAATAAGTCCTAGAGGGGTGAATAGGACAATAAAAATTTTCGCAATAAAATTTATATTTTCAGAATCAAGCATAAAGAGATAAGCTTGATTATAGACAACAAAAGCTTGATTTCAGAAATCTCAGAGTTTAAAACGTGATGAAACAGTTCAACACAATATGCGGAATATAGATGCTGAAAGATAAATATGCTAAAATCAAAGAGAATAAGGAAGAGAAAGTACACTGTGATTTATAGTGGTTCGGTCTATCAAAGACTTACGTCCACTCCTCCCAAATATACTTGAGAGAGTTATCTTCACTATCCAAGCTGGTTTACTGGCTTCCAGCTACCTCTTACAACCGAACAAGAATCAAGCACAACGGCTAAAGCTTGGTTTTACCAAGAGTACCAAGAACCCTTTGCAATATAGACTATGTCTTTCCTTATGCAGGGTTGCAATACACGAAGAAAGGCACTACAGCTTTTTTACAAGGATTGAAGAGGTTGAAGAAATAAAGCACAGAATTTGTTGCTTGAATCAACAAGTATTCCAGTGAGCTTCAAGTGCACAACAAATATTCCAGTTGAAGGTGTGGTGCACGACTAAGAGAACAAGATGAATATGTGAGAATTCTTTTGATTGTAAGCAAATGAACCTTTTGATATTTTCTCTCTCCTTGTCCTCCTTTGAGTCTTCTTCCTCCTTTTATAATGGATTCAAAAAATGACTGTTGGAGTTATCATCATTGTAAATATAGCTGTCGAAAATCTCATCATGTCAATTTTTGGAAGCTGGAAATATCTTCCAGATGTTATGCTTGATTTCTGACACAGTAAGCAGCTTTTCTGGTGCCCATGCCATGCTGGCTTACTTCTGCAACACGTTTTACTGTTAGCAGCAACTTTTCTGGGGCACATGTCATGCTGGCTTGCTTCTGCAACACGTTTTACTTTTTATGCTTGATTTCTGACACAGTGTACTATTGACATTAATGATTGTTAGTAGCTTTTTGGTGGCCCAAGATTTATCTTGAAGATTGAAATCTGATTTAAAACAGTCTGCACATTTATTACTGCATGCAATAGTGACTTTTGCAGCTTTTTTTGCTATAGGCAGCTCTTTGGTAGCTTTTTGGAGGCTCAAAGTTGTCTTGAAAATTGTAATATGGTTTAATGAAAAAGCCTACAAATTTTTTGCTGCAACAAGTGTGATTTTTGCCTAATATGCAAGACAAAATTATCTCCACAAATCTTAAAATATTGTCTCATCAAAATCACTTGAGCTAACATTCTCCCCCTTTTTAATGATGACAAATATTTTGAGATTTGCTAAAAAAAATCTCCCCCTAAAATGATGCTTATCCAAAAATATATGTAAGTGTAAAAACATGGTAAGAGCTCCCCTTTAAACTTACACAATCTGATTTTCAAAGAGAACTTGAAATCAAACATAATATGCAATTGGGTATAATCCAGCTAATGTAATAATCGATCAAGCATAATAATATCCAGATCAAGCATTAGCAGTAAACTCAGGTTTTCTCCCAATAACATCCAGAGATTAATATGCCATATATCCATAATCATCATAATAAACCAGTATGGCAAATCTCAAGTCTTCTCCCCCTTTGTCACATCAAAAAGAGGGGAATTTCCAACTGATCTAGAATTGTCATAGCAATAATCAAGCATAAAAAAATTTAAGTGCTTGAAGGTGTAGAAATCATACCCAACTCACTTCTTAAGATGCAAAATCTCTCTTCAGCCAGGGGTTTGGTGAAGATGTCTGCAATTTGCTCCTCAGTGCATATGAAGTGAAGTTCTACATCCCTTTTTAGTACATGATCTCTTAGAAAATGATGCTTGATGTCGATATGCTTGGTTCTGGCATGCTGTACTGGATTTTTGGCAATGTTTATTGCACTTGTATTGTCACACAGAATTGGAGTGCATTCTCGGATGATTTCATAGTCTCTCAATTGTTGTTTCATCCATAGAACTTGTGCACAACATTGTCCAGCTGCTATATACTCAGATTTTGTACTAGATATGGATACGCTTGATTGTTTCTTACACTGCCAGCTTACCAGAGAATTTCCCAAAAACTGGCATCCACTACTTATGCTTTTTCTGTCAATCAAGCATCCAGCATGATCTGAATCGGTGTAAGCAACGAGGTCAAAATAGTAGTTCTTTGGATACCATAAGCCAACATCTTCAGTTTCTGCTAGGTATCTGATTATGCGCTTGACAACTTGTAGATGAGGTTCTTTAGACTTGACTTGAAATCTAGCACAACAACATACGCTGTATAATATGTCAGGTCTGCTTGCAGTAAGATACAGCAACGACCCAATCATGCCTCTGTACAGCTTCTGATCAACAGCTTTTGCTGCATCTTCTGATGTAAGCTTGGTTGTTGTTGCCATAGGTGTTGGCATTCCTTTTGCTTTCTCCATACTGTACTTCTTGATCAGCTCCTTGGTGTATTTTGATTGATGGATGAATATGCCATTCGAAAGTTGCTTGATTTGAAGCCCAAGGAAGAATGTTAATTCTCCCATCATGCTCATTTCAAATTCACCTTTCATTAGCTTCTCAAAATCCTTGCACAAAAACTCATTAGTAGCACCAAATATAATATCATCAACATAAATTTGTACAACAAGGATATCATCATCAAATGTTCTAGTGAAAAGAGTAGTATCAACTTTCCCTTTTGAAAAACCATTTTTTAGCAAGAATGTACTTAGCCTTTCATACCAAGCTCTTGGAGCTTGTTTAAGACCATAAAGAGCTTTAGATAACTTGTAAACATGGTTTGGAAAATCCTCCTTTTCAAAGCCTGGAGGTTGTCTAACATAAACTTCTTCATTTGTAAAACCATTTAAGAAAGCACTTTTCACATCCATTTGAAAAACTTTAAAATTTTTGTAACAAGCAAAAGCAAGCAGCATACGAATAGCTTCAAGCCTAGCTATTGGAGCAAAGGTTTCATCAAAATCAATACCTTCTTGTTGACAATACCCTTGAGCTACCAGTCTTGCTTTGTTTCTTACCACTTTACCTTGTTCATCTAGCTTGTTTCGAAATACCCATTTTATTCCAATGACATCTTGATGCTTGGGTGGTGGAACAAGCTTCCAAACTTCATTTCTTTCCAATTGGTTGAGCTCTTCTTGCATAGCTATGATCCATGATTCATCTTTAAGTGCTTCATCAACCTTCTTGAGTTCAACCAGTGAAATGAAGCACGAGTCAGTTACTTGATTTCTGATTGAAGCTCTAGTTTTCATCCCTTCATTTACATCTCCAATCACATCATTAAGTTTGTGGTCACATTGTACTTACTGTTTATATGGCACATTGTCTCTGTTTGAAGGTTCTTCAGGTTGCACAGAGACTTCATCAGCTTCAGTATTCTGATGTGAATCAAGCATATCATTTAAAGCTTGATTCTTATCAGGTAAGCTTAGTTCCTACAAATCTTGATTTTCCTCAAAAGCAACTTTGCTTATGGGAACACGGTTAGATTCATCAAATACAACATGCATGCTTTCCTTCACTGACCTAGTTCGCTTATGAAACACACTATAAGCTTTACTTGTTAAAGAGTAGCCTAAAAATATACCTTCATCCGATTTGGCATCAAACTTGCCCAAAATATTTTTACCATTATTATGAATGTAGCAGATGCAACCAAAAGCACGAAAATAACTTACATTAGGCTTTCTTCCCTTCCATAGCTCATATGGAGTTTTCTTTAAAATAGGCCTAATCAAGCATCTGTTAAGGATGTAACAAGCTGTATTTACAACTTCAGCCCAAAAGTGTTTCGCAACATTATTTTCACAAAGCATAGTTCTTACAATTTCAACCAATGTTCTATTTTTCCTTTCAACAATCCCATTTTGTTGAGGTGTTCTAAGAGAGGAGAAATTATGATGGATTCCTTGATTTTCACAGAAATCTTTAAAAGCTTGATTTTCAAACTCTCCACCATGATCACTCCTAATAGAACAAATTTTTAAATTGCTTTCATTTTCAACTCTTTTTGAAAACTTTTTGAAAACATTAAAAGTTTCTTCCTTATGAGCCAAGAAGTATACCCATGTAAATCTAAAATAATCATTAACAATAACAAAACCATATCTCTTTCCTCCTATGCTCAAAGTTGACATAAGTCCAAACAAATCCATGTGAAGGAGTTCAAGAGACTTTATAGTAGAAAGCTCCTTCTTGTTTTTGAAAGAAGACTTTGTCTGTTTTCCCATTTGACATGCAGCACAAATATTGTCTTTTTCAAAATGAAGCTCAGGCAGTCCAGAAACAAGCTTATGTTTCGTCAGTTTTGAAATAAGCTGCATATGGGCATAACCAAGTCGTCTATGCCATAAAGAAACATTTTCAACTTGGGAAACTAGACAAGTTTCATTTTTAAAAGAAAAATCATTGTTGGATACTTTATAAACATTTGAGCTTCTATAACCTTCAAAAAGAGTATCCCTTCCATTTAAGTCATAGATAGTGCATTTGGATGATTCAAAACATACCTTATAACCGAGGTCACAAAGTTGACTTATGCTCATTAAGTTGTGCTTCAAGCCCTTCACGTAGTAGACATCATTCACAACAAGATTTGGGGTGAGCTTGATTTTTCCTATACCAAGAATTCTTCTTTTACTATCATCTCCAAATCTTACACTTCCCATATCTTGTTCCTGAAGTTCCACGAACATCTCCTTATTCCAGGTCATGTGGCGGAGCAACCACTGTCAAGGTACCAACTTTTCTTGCTTGACTTGTGTTATTTCTGTCATGTGAGAAATCAAGCTTAGGTACCCATGCTTGTTTGGGTCCTTGGGGGTTAGTGATAGAAATATTCTTAGGCACCCAAATCTGTTTATATCTCTTCACATTCTTCTTGTAGTTATATTGATAGGCATGATGACCAGCCTTATTGCAGTAATTACAAGTTGTTTGTAAAGGCTTGATTTTCGAAAATGAATTTTTATATCCCAAACCATTTTTCCAACAAGTTCTATGTAAGTCATGCTTTTGCATGCCAACAAACTTATCAAGGTTTTGTTTTCCCTTTACAAAGCTGGCCAAATCATTTGAGAGCTCATCAAGCTTAATTTTTAAAGCTTGATTTTCCAAAAGAAGATTTTCAGAAAGTTTTTCTTTTTGCTGTAAATCATTGATAAGCTCTTTATCTTTTTCAGAAGTAATACGAATTTCAGTCAGCTCCTTTTCCAAAGCCTTGATTTTTTTCTTTTCTAGTGGAAAGCTTAGAAAGAAGCTTACTAATAGTTTCAACAAGCTCATCATATGCATTTGATAAATCATCATAAGAGAGAGGTTGATTACTTACCTCATTATTAGAATCACTTTCATCTGACATGGCCATGAGACATATTTCTTCATCATCACTTGATGAAGAGTCTTCATCACTCCATGCAGCATATGCCTTCTTGTTTTTCTTGAAGTTCTTATTTTTCTTCTTTGGATATTCGGGTGATTTATGTACAGGCTTTCCACAAGTGTAGCATGTTATTTCGTCTTTTTCTCCTTCCTTTTTTGGCTTCTGCTTACTGTCATCTTTGTTGTGCTTGGTTTTGAAATCAAGCTTACTGGATGAAACTTGTTTTCTGAATTTTCTTTTCTGCAACATTTTAGCAACTTTCCTGGATAATAGGGCAATATCACCGTCACTGTCGTTGTCTAAAGATGAAGATGTGGCAGCAAGAGCAACATCTTTCTCCTTTTTCTTTCTATCGGTTGCTCTTACTTCTTTCTTCTTCATTGACATTTCCTCAGCTTCTAGCTCTCCTCTCAGCTCATCAACAGTAATGTTTGAAACCTTAGTTATTTGTTTAAGTATGTAACCTTTTGTTTCCCACTTTTCTGATAGACATTTGATAAGCTTCTTCACTTGTTCTTTTTGTGTATAGCTTTTCCCAAGTAGTTTGAGTTGATTTACAAGGTGAAGGAATCTAGTGAAATACTTATCTATGGACTCTCCATCTTCCATGTGAAAAAGCTCATATTCACCAGCATAGATGTCTATCCTTGATTCCTTGACAACCGTTGTTCCTTCATGTATACTTTGAAGTCTATCCCACATTTCTTTAGCAGTGCTGCAAGCTAAGATGACTTCATACTCCTTTGAGCAAACAGCATTAGAGAGCATATACTTAGCTTTCAAGTGTAATGAAGCTCTTTTCTTCTCTTCTTCCGTATAGTCATCCAACCCTTTTGGAACTCTTACTCCGTCTACCTCCTTTGTGGGTTCTTCATAGCGAATTGTTATAATGCTTAAGAGTTCAAAATGATTTGAACCCATAAACATCTCCATTCGATTTCTCCAGTGGCCGTAGAAAGATCCATCGAAGTATGGAGGCTTGTTGCATGAGTTTCCAACCTTGAAGTCTTCCATAACCTTGCACAACCTAGGATCTTAAACTCAAGGATGTTAGTCCAATAATAGAGCACAAGGCTCTGATACCAAATGAAAGTGCAAGTAAATAAGTACTAGAGCAGGGTGAATAGGACAATAAAAATTTTCGCAATAAAATTTATATTTTCAGAATCAAGCATAAAGAGATAAGCTTGATTTCAAAAATCTCAGAGTTTAAAACGTGATGAAACAGTTCAACACAATATGCGGAATATAGATGTTGAAAGATAAATATGCTAAAATCAAAGAGAATAAGGAAGAGAAAGTGCACAGTGATTTATAGTGGTTCGGTCTATCAAAGACCTACGTCCACTCCTCCCAAATATACTTGAGAGAGTTATCTTCACTATTCAAGCTGGTTTACTGGCTTCCAGCTACCTCTTACAACCGAACAGGAATTAAGCACAATGGCTAAAGCTTGGTTTTACCAGGAGTACCAAGAACCCTTTACAATACAGACTATATCTAAATAGACTATGTCTTTCCCTTGTGCAGGGTTGCAATACACGAAGAAAGGCACTACAGCCTTTTCACAAAGATTGAAGAGGTTGAAGAAATAAAGCATAGAATTTGTTGCTTGAATCAACAAGTATTCCAGTGAGCTTCAAGTGCACAACAAATATTCTAGTTGAAGGTGCACGACTAAAAAGAGAACAAGATGAATATGTGAGAATTCTTTTGATTGTAAGCAAATGAACCTTTTGATATTTTCTCTCTCCTTGTCCTCCTTTGAGTCTTCTTCCTTCTTTTATAATGGATTCAAAAAATGACTGTTGGAGGTATCATCATTGCAAATATAGCTGTCGAAAATCTCATCATGTCAATTTTTGGAAGCTGGAAATATCTTCCAGATGTTATGCTTGATTTCTGACACAGTTAGCAGCTTTTCTAGTGTCCATGCCATGCTGGCTTGCTTCTGCAACACGTTTTACTTTTTATGCTTGATTTCTGACACAGTGTACTATTGACAGTAATGATTGTTAGCAGCTTTTTGGTGGCCCAAGATTTATCTTGAAGGTTGAAATCTAATTTAAAACAGTCTGCACATTTATTATTGCATGCAATAGTGACTTTTGCAGCTTTTTCTTCTATAGGCAGCCTTTTGGTAGCTTTTTGGAGGCTCAAAGTTGTCTTGAAAATTGTAATTTGGTTTAATGAAAAGCCTACAAATTTTCTGCTGCAACAAGAGTATTTTTGCCCAATATGCAAGACAAAATTATCTCCACAAATCTTAAAATATTATCTCATCAAAATCACTTGAGCTAACAAAAACAATATCATAAATCAATGTTCAAGAACTATGTGTGGTTATAATTTGCCAATATCACTCAAAGATTCTAACTTTAACTATGGGCAAGAATTGAATGATACTTATATGTGAAAATGACAAAGTAATTCCGTTAACACTCATAAAATGGTCCCTAACTTGTCCATTTCATAGCTCTCTTAGTTAGTCAATGTATGTATTATTTAATCATAACCACCAAAACAGAGTGCTCATTCGGCATATGGAATGTCGTTTTTGTTACATTACGTACTTTATAAAATTAGCTTCTCAATGTTCCATTTCAAAAAAAAAAAAAAATCCCAATTTGTTGTACACATAGATGTGTTAGAAATTCTACCAGCAGAATATTATAAATTTATTACAAATATAAAGTATTATTAGGTAGTTAGCCTACCAAAATTTTCTCCACCAGAATGGAAATCTATATTCTAATTCATGCTAACTTGATTCTTAATTTCGCTACATATGCAACTAGACTTGACTAGCCAAGTCTAGAAGTACCCACAAAGAAATTTTTCATTCTTGAGAGTTTTGGACCCTTAATCTTTACTGAGAATTTATTGTAAGGACGCATCTTTGACAAAAAAATTTCCTTTTCGTGGAACTCATGGCAATTTTAGAAGTTCTATTGGCACCAACAAGTGTTTGTTTTAATGGTAAGGAGTTAAGTTTATTTAAATATGATTTAAGTTCTAGTTTATACATATGTGAAAAACGTTTTTAGAGAACTCTACTTTTATTTAAGTTATCCACTTAGCTTAAATAAAACTGCTTAGAATATAATTGTTACTAAACTAATCAAACCTCTTGTAGATCATTGCTGGTGCCAAGCTAATGATTTATTTGTTACTTGCCCAGTGGGTCATTTAGCAGCAACAGCAAGGAAAGAACAAGACATAATTGATGAAGGCAAAGTGAACAAAGTGCAATAGCGATTCAAAAATGAAATGTCATGTTTAATTACTTAAACAATTTCTGGATTGTCCATGAACTTATATCTTATTTAAATCATGGACAAGGACTCAAGGCAGGACATTTTTTTTCCATGATCTCCTTCGAATTTGTTTCATGTCAATCTTGTTTTCTTTCTCGAATAATCGATGCTTCTATCCTTCTTTTCTTGGTTATAATGATTAAAAAAATATACAAGGACGTAGAATTAACAAATTATATTTGCAAGGGAAAGATCCAAGAAACTCATTATATAATGACAATAGTAATAAAAAAACATTAATGCTTTTTATGTTAAAAAAAAAAATCTCAGTAGATAATGGAATAATAAATAAAAAGTTTATGTTTGGATAACAACATTAATTTAATTAAATTATCATTTTAAATTCTTAAATTCTATGATGAGCATAGAATTCAACAATTTTATCCGAGAGAAACTTCTTAAGTCGCAAGTCAAACAAACCTCTTGCAGACAATTATCGCTGCAAAGTCAAGATTTATAGGCTATTGGCCCAATTGGGACTAATAGGAGCAACTGCAGGAAAGAACAAATATAATTGACGAAAGCAAAATAAACAAGTACTACTATAATAGAGATTAAAAAGAAATTAAGTAAAAATTGGACAATTTCTGTATTGTCCATTAACTCATCATATTTCTGTCAAAGAAAGGCTTCATTTTCTATGTTCTGCTTCAAGTTAGTCCTTGATCTCTTACTTGTATATCAATGCCACTACCCCCCTTTCTCAGGATTACAATACACAAATGTCTACGAATGGAAATCACAATCGTAAAGGGATGATCTAAGAAACTCACAAGAAAATAAAAATCCAAGAAACTAATTAATGTTAACATATATTTAAAGTGCAAACATTACTTCTTCTTTTTTTAATGTTTGGTTGCACCGAAGAACAAAGGGTGGTCTTTAAACAAAGTAACATTTTAATCAACGATTCTTCAGCCACGAAAAACATGCACTATTTGGTTTATTTTTGAAAGATTGATTCTTGATTCATTATCCATAATAATGATATTCAATATGCATATTCTACTTTACATGAAACTATGATCATCTTATTTTTATGGAACATGAAACTATGATAATTAATTTTATAAGAACTATTTTACCTTCTTAATCATACTAAAGTTGAGCAAAAATAAAATTGAGATTTTATAATAACTAATTTAAAATACAAAATATAATGTGATTAAATTTCTGGAATTGAATGATAATTGGATAAAATATGTTCTTAGTTTGATATTTTTTTCATAAGATTTTATCCCCATAAAATTAGTGGCACTACTTTTGAAATTTCCACTATAATTTCTTAGCTAAAGAACAGTTCTCATAGAATTTCATATATGTATAATTTGTGAGTTGCAACTTCATTGTAATACGCATGGCATAAATAGTCAAGGTCAATGGAATTTGATGAGCAGTGTTCTGCCGTTTCATCTTAGTCAGTCAAGGCAGCTACTATGAACATAATGAGCGTGTTTGTTAGGGCACATAAAAGTAACCCAAATAGAATCACATCCATTAGATTCGTCCTTTGGCAGAAGCTTCAACTGGTCAAGTTTAGAAGAGTCCCCACAAGGAATTTACCATGCTCGGGAGTGGCACTATTAGATTGCAATAGTACCGAACAAATTTTCCTAGTAAATAAATTCTTCAATTCTACGATGAGCATAAAAGTCAACAATTTTGGACAAGAGAAAGTTCCTAGAAAATGACTGTTTTAGATTCATAATCGGGAAGGAATGATTGTAGAAACAAATTTTGCATTATTGGCTGTGTCATCACATAACAAAGAACAAGATATTGGTTGTTTTGGTACTTCTCAGAGGCTCTTGGATCAAATTAATCAAATTCTTTTAAGGAGCTAAGTAGTTTGAAGTCTAGACCCAGCATGATATTCTTTCTACTGCTATATTAATGCAATAATGGTTTTAAAAATAACAGTTCAATTTTTATTTTTATTTTGAATATATAGATCACTCATGTCAACAAAATGATTTGAACATTTCTAAAATTTACAGTTAAAAAGATTGTAACAAATTGGAGAATTTTAATTCTGGACTGACCAAATTAGGGATGCAGTCCAGCTCATGGCATGAAGCCGTGGTAGAGAAGAGGGCTGGTAGTAGGAATATAAGGATGTCATATTCAATAAACCATTTTATGTAATAGTAAATTGGAGAGCAAAATTTATAATGGTTGCATGTACATTCCCCCTATTTCACTTCGAAACTCTTCACCAATTGAAATAACCATGTTGCATAACACTAATGCAGAAACTCATGTTTGGAGTAATTTAATTACTGTTTGCAGATACTGTATACGGCCATTTTGCTATGCATGAAGGCTTCTTTTATTAATGCATTCCAATATTCACCAAAGAAACATTCAACTGCTTGTAAATTGCGAATTCATACACAAATGAAACACATAAGGGATTAAATAAGAAAAGCTATGATAACTATAGATAGATGGATTCTTTATTAATTAACTGCTGAATGGAGATGTCATTGAAAGGTAGCAGCAATGGTGGCTTGGAAGCGAGAAACTCCTTAGCGACGTTTTTCATTGATGGCCGAGATCTTGGATCAGTATACAGGCAAGACAAAGCGTCACCACCAAACCACATCTTTGGCATCTTTCAACAGCATATTAGGAGCACCAGAACTTCTCAAAGAGGAAATAAACTCTCCTGGATGCTTTCCCGTCATTGTTTCCAAAGCCACCACTCCTAAACTATAAACATCACATTTTTCAGTCACACTCAGTGTGTATGCAAGCTCTGCAATTAACCATTTAATCAACAAAAAAATGCCAGTAAAACTCTTGTTATATTCTAATTCAGTTAAATATAGAATTGGTATTACGAAAGGGAGAGAAAAATTCACCTGGTGCAATATATCCAACCGTACCAATAAGTAGAGTTTGATTTGAGGAATCGGGATCAAGTATTCTAGCTGTGCCAAAGTCCGAGACATTCTGAGTTCAACAAAATATTGCTGCTTGATATGTCTTGAGGGAGAATTGTTGAGGAACAATCATGATGCATATAAGATAAAGCATTTGCTATTCCTTTGATGATATTCACCCTCTTTCTCCAATTCAACTCCTGAACTTCGTCATCATTGCTCAAAACCCAAAGTAAGCTTCTTCTGTCCATATATTCATAGACCAGAAACATGCACCTGTTGTGCAAAATATAACCATAAAGCTTGACAATGTTTCTATGACGAATATCAGTCAAGAATTTGACCTCATTTCGGAAACTGCTGTCAAAAGATGGCTCTTCAGATTCTAATCGGTGAAGTTTCTTCAGTGCAACAATTTTGCCACTAGGAAGTTGAGCCCTGTAGACACTACCATAAGCACCCGTGCCATGCAGTACTTGATGTCAAAGTCCTCAGTAGCTTGAATAATATCTTCATAAGCGATTTTACCATCATAATTCCATATTGAAAACAAGTCCCCTTTTTTTGTTTTTCTCTCCTCAGATTTGTTTTGCTTCACAACACATTTAAAAAAGAACCTAGCCCCATTTAGAATGACAAGGAAACTCGTAGCAAAAGTAAAGATCTCCAATGATTGCTTTGTTGGGTTGGTCTGAGAACTCGATGGATTAGGCCAAAAGCAAGAATTATTAAATTCAGCCAGTGCTGTGTCACTGAAATTATTGTAGGTGAGGTTCAAATAACTTCTATTACACAAGTTAGAGGGTATCTCTCCACTAAGCATGTTATGGCTAATGTCAATCCAAGAAATCTGACCAAAACTTCCAATTTCTGGTGGTATGCAACCATAGATTTTATTATAAGATAACTTTAATTCGAACAGAAATTTTAAATTTTAAATTTTAGGATTTATAGAACCATTTATTTGATTTGAAGAGCGATCTAAACTTCTTTAGTTAACATATACAAAGATAAGGGAATAGAACCATGAAAATTATTTAAAGGTTTAGATATTCTAAATTGATTAGGTTCCCTAAAGTAGATGGAAGTGCACTTGTGAGATTGTTCTTCCAAAGGTTTAGATCAGTCAAATTCTTTCAATTTGCAATTTCTTGAGGAATAGGACCATGGAGAAGATTTCCTTTAAGACATAAATACTCTAAATTGCTCAGAGTTGCTATTTCTAAGGGAGTGGGTCCACTGATGGTGTTAAAACAAAGGATCAGTTCTACTAAACTAGATAAATTACCAACGTTAGAAGGAATTGGTCCAGTGAGTTGGTTATCAGAAATGTCTAGAATCTCCAAATGGGTTAAATTCCCTATTTCTACTGGAATGAAACCTGTAATTTTGTTGAGACTAAGGGACAAAACTTTTAAACTAAATAATTTTCCTATGGTTAATGGGATTGGGATTATTATTAGAAAATTCTAAGAGGACTTACTTCTTTAAATTCATTGTTTCCAGAGGAATGCAACCATTAAATTGGTTTGAATCAAGAATCAAGTACTTCAGATATTTTAAATCACCTAAAGCAAGTGGAATTGGACCCGTGAGTTGGTTGGTTGAAAGGTCTAACACAGTCAAATTCTTTAATTTTCCTATTTCTCGAGGTATCTTACCAAATAAGAAATTTTGGGACATCTGCATATGGATGAGACTGGACAAGAAACCCAAACTAGAAGGGATGGATCCACTGAACTTGTTTGAGCTCAAGTCTAGTTTCACAAGGTTGGTCAAACTTCCTATTTCTTCGGGAATCTGACCATTGATATTATTGAATGAAACATCAAACATCACAAGGTGAGTGAGGTTTGCAATTGTAGGAGGGAGCTTACCTTCAAGATTATTATGGGAAATGTTGAGATAGGTAAGCTTTAGAAGTGCACCAATATTCTCAGGGATGGTTCCCCATAGACTGATTCCACTCAGATCTAGACTAACTAAATTAGGAATGCTGTCCAGTTGACTGCGCGAAGCTGCGGTGGAGAAAAAGGCAGGTAATCGGAAGTTAAAAGGGAAAATTTTATGATGCTTCCAGCTTTGTTGCACACAATACCGTGCCAGTAGCAACGGCTTGAGATGTTTTTGCCACTCCACCAATTGCTTTGGGTCAAAGCCCTTTCTTCTTCAATAGTATTCGTGGTTATAGTATTTATGGTACCCAACCACGAATACTATCAAAATAGAAGTGGCCATCATATGCTCTAATCCCTGGTGACCTAAATACAAATCACATTCCATCAATAGAGAAAAAAAAAAAATACTTATCACATAGGTAATAACGTGAACAACACGGGTCACTCAAGGTCAAGGTTACAATGAACTTGTGCGCAGGTCAAATTCTACTTCCGAGTTGCTTCCATGAACTTGCCTTTCACGTTCTTTTGTTGTTTATTAGTTTTATCTTTTCTCTACTTATTATGACTGAGAATAGCAAAGAATATAATGTGGATATTTTAAATATTCTATCTTTCTTAATTATAGTAATCTATAAATGTATTATACAACTAAGTAATTATATTATTAAATGTTGGTTTCTCAGTGGCTAAATTTTCTGAATTTTTCTGATTACACTGAAATCAACGCCAGATACTTTTTAAAAAGGGAAATGGTGGATAGCCTTTGGACAATAAGTATGGTATTAGCCTCCCAGTTTTAAGAGGAATTGTACCAGTAGTAAAGATGTTCTAACATAGATTGAAATTCAAATTGTCCAATCTCTAACCCTTAGCATGAACTTATATCAATATTTGAAAATGAAAAAAAAAAAAAAAAAGCGCGGAAAAGAAATATCTATAGATTTAGAATTTGCAAATTATAAATGTGAGGCACCCATAGAAACTATGATATTCTACATGTATAATCTACTTAACATGAAACTATGATCATTACCTTCTTAATCATACTAAAGATGAGCAAAAGTTAAATTGAGTTCTTATAAGGACTATTTTGAAGTACAGAAATTTGTGTGATTAAATTTCCGGAACCGAATGATAATTTGGACAAACCATTGTTGTACGCGTACACGTTGTTAGTCAATCATTTCAACTTTAAGTAGCTAAAAGCTTATTTTTCAAAGAAACTGTCCTCATACAATATGAGAAACTTCTTTTGAAAATTTCAGGTAATTTCTTAACTTTGCCACCTGTCAAATTACTCTGTTATGCCTATGAATTTCATAACGAAAATTAAGATCTCCCATTTTTCTGTGCACGTTGTTGACTGTCGCAAAAGAAAAAAAAAAAAAGAGTTTAGTAACAACTAACATGAATCATGAAAAGTAGAAAGTAGAAAATCAAATAAATTTCTAGGTAATATCTAAAGCTTTTAACGAAAAAAAAAAAACCTGTCACCATACAACATGAGAAATTTTGACATTTCTAAGTAATATCTTAACTCTACATCTATTTACGTTTTTTTTTTTTTTGTGATAAATAGAATAGAGACATGAGTTTTTAATACTAACTCAGGCGTTTTGGAAGGGGTTAGATTTGATTTCAAAGTAAAAAAGTAATAGAGCCTTATCTTTAGTAATTAAGCTACTGCATCAAACCATTTTCCCATATTTTGTTGTTTGTGTTTTTTTTTTTTTTCTTTCATTCACTAACGATTTATCTATATAATTGAATGAAAATGAACTTACTAATATTTTGTGTTAAGATTCATTGAACATCAACCAATACTCACAATAGAGTGAAGGACTTAGAAAACGTCAACCTTTAAATCAATCCCACTAGAATTTCATGATTAAAGAACAGTTCTCCTAGAAATGAATGTTGCATAATAACTAGCCGAAGCATATCGCAGTAGCTGAGCACTAGGCAGTTTTGTACAATTCGCGAGTTGCAACTTCATTGCAATACACATATTAACTTCAGAAACTATTTAGGCAGTGTTGTGATTAATAATAATAATAATTATTATTATTATTATTAATAAAATAAATTTTACCAACCTCCCTTATTATTATCTTGTTTATCACTAACCTCTCATTTATTTTAAGAATTTACATTTAAAGTCAGTTAACTAACATCATTAAAAAATAATTTTCTTTAGAAACTTTTTCTATTTTTATTCAAAATTTGACACAATAATATAATTACTAAAATTAACCATATGATAACTTGTCATGCAATAAAATAGTAAATTATAAATTTTGTCACGTTAAATTTTTTGTGTGCAATTATATATTTTTATTAAAATTTTGAAGTATAAATAAAATAAAACATAGATATTAAAAAAATCGAAATAAATAAAATATTATTTGATTGTTTTAGGGTCCCGCTATATAAATTTTTAAAAAAAATTCAATTAGTTATATCATCTTATTTCTTTTATAAAATAATTTTAACCTCAAAAAATTCTCTAGTTTTATTTAAAAAATATTTAAATAATAAATAATTTTATGTGGATAGATAAATTTAATAATTTTATGTTATTAAATATTTTAAATCTTGGTAAAAATTTTAACAAAATTTTAGCTATATTCATTATTGACACTCAAAATGGGGGCGAGATCAAGTTTATAGGGAGTAGGCCGGATTTGATCACAAGATATGGAAGTGATTTATTGGTTAAGACTCTTATCTTCGCTAGCAATTATCCAAAATACAAAAAACAGTAATCTCTCTCAAAAAGAAACAGAAAAATAGAAATCACGTCCTTTGGATTTGTGTTTTGGCAGAAGCTTCAATTGGTCAAGTTTAGAAGTCCCCACAAGGAAATTTCCCATGCTCGAGAATCGTGATATTATCAGAAACGACATTAACAATTATTAGACTGCAATCCTACCAAACAAAATTTTCTACTTCGGCCTTGCACAAATTCTATGATGAGCATAGAAGTCAACAATCTTGGACAAGTGACTTTCCTAGAAAGTGACTATTTCACATCCATAATTGGGAAGGTTATGAAATATTGAGCATTTCAATGTCTAGCAGAAAAAAAAAAAAAAAACAGAAACTTTATTTTATTTTACTCATAGCAACTTTAGAAATTCTTTTGGAGAGTTGTGAAATTTTCAGAAAGATAAAATTAAGAATTTTTACGTTGCATGCCCGCAGGAAAAAACAAAAATCTTAGGTAATGGACAAAATACTTAGGAAATCAATCAAACCTATTGAAGAGAATTACTGGTTCATAGTTGGCGATTTATAGGCTACTCTGCCAGTGGGGCTTATAACAGCATCTTCAGGAAATAACGTAGCATAATTGAGGAGTTTTAAAAGTGAAATGCTATGGTGAGTTGAATAATTTCTGGATTTTCCGGGAAATTAAGTCATTATTTTCAATCATCTGTTTCAAACTCGCTTCAAGTCAGTCTAGATCTCTTGCATGTATAATCAATGCCAGTACCCTTTTTCTCTTGTCTATTAAAAACAAATTAATGTCCATGGACTTAGAATTCACAAATTATAATTGTGAGGGCAAGATCCAAGAAACTCCTGTGATAATGAAATTACTGAAACAATTATGTTACCCAAACATTAACTAAATTATCATTGATGTTTTTTTTTTATGTGATATCATTGAAAATTTTTAGTATAAACATTACATTTTTCTTTGTCTTTTTACATGACTTAGGTTCTATTATCGATAAACGTACCAGCCTTTTAATAAAGTAACTATTAACTCTCATTAACCTCTTGAATTGTTACGCAACTCTATTTTACCTTCTTATAGTAGGCAGAGTTTTTTTTTTTTTTTTTTTTTCCGTTTTTGATCTCTCCTGTGTAGGCAGAGCGTTGTGATATCATCATCATCATTTACACCGTACAAAATCTTTGCTAAGCATAGAAATCAAAATTCTTAGACAAGAGAAACTTCTTAGAAGACAACTCTTTCACTTTCATAATTGCAATCTCATCGCTGGTCTTTATTTTCTTAATCACCAAAGACTCGTGATTTCTCATTTGAGATATCCTAGTAAGTCACCAGATAATGAGATTACCAAAAAATAAGAAACATTTATATTGGCAGAATAATGTTTAATGAACTTACAATTCTTTTGTATATTTGTATTTATTGAAGAAAAATAAGTAGTTCGCAATAGTAAATGTTTTTTTGTCAGCCTATTAACAAAGTATATTAATTTTAATATTCTCATTAAGCTAAGGTCCCCATAGTATAAATAGTAGCTGAACTAATATTCTACATCAACATGAAAGGATGAAACTATTATATTTGAGCACTATCATTAGCTGTTTCAGAACTAATTTAATTTAACAGAAAAATTGTAAAATAAAAACTAAGAATTGAAGTAAATTATGAAACCATATCATAATTTAGACTTACCATGTTCTGCATGTTCTTAGTTGGTCATTCTGCCTTTATGCGTCAATAGGATATTTCAAGTAAATTGCCACACTATACAATATAAGAAACTTCCTTTGAAATTTTCAGGAATGACCTTAACTCTATGACCCATCAAATACTCTAGAAGGTCATTTTGGCATGAACCACTGATTCTAACACCACATTAAGTACCAAACCTAATTCAGATTAATTGAACCTAAGCCATATATACTCCCAGAAGAGTCTCTGTGAAGGATAATGAACAATAATTTTTCCTAATGTTGTTGAGTGGTGACCTGAAGAATAATGTCTATATTGGACCAAAACTCCAAACAATATGTCATGTGTTGATCGACTTATTGGACTTTTGTGTTTTTGCACATTATGGATAGCAAGGTAATACAATACCAACATTAGAGCACTACCAAAAATAAAATAGGTTCTGCTGTGTTACCTATTTGAGTGCACTTTCTTTGTATAACTTTTATTATTATTATCTTCTTATATCTTTCTTATTTTTTCATTTACAATTTTACCACAAGTAACTGCAAAGCAAGGGATGTACACAAAGATATACACAAACATATGCACAATTAGCATTTCCCCAATAAAATAGCATTAGCCAATGATCTTAAGTTAATGTCAAAGACATTTAAAATTATAGATAATCTCACTACCATAACTGGAGTTTTAATAGGATAAATTAGTCTCATACTCAAATAGTATGAAGATACCTATGTGTAAACTAATAAAGAAAGGAGAAGATAAAAGTTTTTTACTTCATTGGACTTTTTTACCACACTAGCTGAACTGTCTAACAGTCAAAATTTATATCAGGCTGTGCATTGTAGCAGAGGCTGAGCTAGAATTTAGGTGGAAATGGAACTGGAATTAAAAATGTTGGGGCCAAATGTTAATTTTGCTTAAATTTTTCAGATAGATGTATAATTATTATAGAAAACTAAAGTAAAATTGATAACTTAAGGAACGGGGGTGAAACTTTAGAAATTCTTTTGGCAGAGAATTCTGATGTTATTAAATTGATAATATTAAGAATTATTATGTTGCAAGCCTACGGAAAAAATTTTCACATTCATAATTGATATTGATACATGAAATTTAGAACTAATTGGGAACACAGTACAAGTATACACCGTCAATGCAACTGGCAAAGTATCCTAAGGTAATCATACACAAAGGATTATGCAACAGATTACCAAAGTACTCTAACCACAATATTACTTAAGCAATCGTATTGTAATGGGAGCAAAGTAAAATGAAAGCAATAACCAAAAGCACTTGAGCAAAGTAAAAAAAAAAAAAAAAAGGAAACAATGTCATAAAACGTACAATTATGTGTAGCTACAATTGATAAATATGCCTCACAAAGACTCTAACTTGTGAGATGGGAAGGAATGAATGTGGAAATTAAAATTCATGTGATAAACGAGAAAATAATTCTGTCCACACTCTTGGTCAATTCTTGCATGCATGTATTATTAAGCATTTCAATATAGTGTTTCTTGGGCACACGGAAAAGTATATATCTTTAACAAGTCCTATGATATTAGCTTTTCTATCTTTCATAGCAACTTTTCTTTTTTTAAAAAATAAAAATAAAACTCATTGCAACTTTAAAAATTCTATAGGGAGATATATAAGAAATTAAGAATTATTATCTACTAATTTAGCCTACAGAGCCTCAAAGTCAATATACTAAATCACATTAATTAGATTCTTAATTTGACAAAAGTTGCAACTAGTCAAGTTTAGAAGTTTTCACAAAGATATTTCACATGCTTGCTTGGTAATTCTGACCACTCATTCTTCACTGACTATTTACTATAATGAACACGTATTAGACGAAAATTCCAAGCTTCTGATACCTTGACCAAAAACATGTATTCACTTGTTAAAACTTGAAACTTTTGAACCTTTTCAACAACTTGTTCACTTGTTGAACTTTTCTAAGCATTGCAAATCGATCGAGATAATAGAGGGGGGAAAGCATTACCTAACAGTCATACATTCTCGAAAAGATACTTATAATTAAGGCTGTAGAAAATCTCACTACCAAAAGAATAGTGGAGAAGTTCATTAATCATGATCATCCCAACCTAATAGGCAAAAATATTCAATTGAGAAAATCTACAACTCCATGATGAAAAGCTTTTCTCCCTGAAATAAACCCTCACAGCACACTCCCACAGAATTCTACTGTTGGAATTTATCAACCGTTGGGTCCATGAAAATTTTCTAACGACTACTTTTCCATTGGAATGGCCATTGGAATCACGAAATTCGAACTGCAGCCCTTTTTTTCCAACGGTTTTTTGGTCGTCCAAATTTTGCAAATCTGTTGTAGTGACTCTTTTCTAGTTCACTTATGACTCAGCCAAAGCTAACACCTCAGTCTAGGTGAAGCATAATTTAATATATTTTATTTTCCTGCGGCACTACACAAATTCTCATATGCTATGATGAGCATAGAAGTTAACAATTTTTGCAAGAGAAATTCCTCAGTAAATAATCCTTTTTCACATACATAACTGATGTCTCAAACTTGGTCCCTATAAAGCCATATCTATTTATAGGCCACTGGCAAAGTAATAATTGATAAAAGCAAAGTAAACAAGTATTATTATAGGCATTCAAAAAGAAACACCATGGTGACTTGGACAATTTTGGATTGTCCATGAACTTATATCATATTTACGTCAAGGTCAAGGAAGGGCAACGCTGTCTATGTTCTGCTTTGAGTTAATCCCTGATCTATTTATTAGATATACAAGTGCGAGTTAAAAGGTTTTAAAATAGCAAGATGTCCCACATTGAAAGAATCTAAAACTTGTGAGGCATATATAAGTAGTAAAGACTCATTTGCTTCATATAGGTTTTGGAATTAAGGTGATGTCCTTAAGATTTAAAGTGCAATCATCACTCTTTTTCCTTTTTTTTTTTTAAATGTATGTTTGTACTGAAGAAATAAAAAGAGTGGTCTTTCAATAAATTAAGTAACAATTACTTTTCATGAGTTTATTAAAACTTATATTCTCATTAACTTGGAGAGTTATCAATATATTAGATTGCCCTGTGAACCATAATAAACTTATGCATATCATAGATGGTAGCTATACTTATTCTAAATAAACACGAAGGTATGACATTTGGGCACTATGATTAGTTCTTCGACAATTTATCTAAAGTTGAGTCAAAATAAAATTTATAGATTATGGAGGAACTATTTCAACAAAAAATTTGTAAATTAGAAAAAAAAAAAAAACAAAATTTGAGGTAAATTTCTTAATGCAAATCATAATTTAGAAGTACCATGTTCTATTTAAGTAGTCAAAATATCTCAAACAAACTGTTTAATGCAATATGGGAAACATTATTTGAGATTTCCAAGCATGATCTCAACTCAACCACCTGTCAAAACCTCCTCTCTAGTTCACTTACCACTCCATCACTGGTATTGAATGGCTGGTAATGATAGTTGATTATTTGATAGAATGCAACTCAACTTTCTAATACTGTGCGTTAATTAAGATTCATTGAACCTCATGCTCACACCATAGTCTAACTGAAAGAAACACAGACGGGATTAAAAAACGTAAACTAGAGTAAGTCCTCACACTATTAAATACATTTTCATCTACCATTCTTCAGCTACAAAAAACATGCGCCACTTTGTTTATTTTTGAAATGTCATTGAAAGGTAGCATCAATGGTGGCTTTGAAATAAGAAACTCCTTAACAACATCCTTCATTGATGGTCGACATCTCAGACCAGTAAGCAGGCAAGAGAAAGCGAGTGTCACCACTAGAAGCACATCTTTGGCATCTTTCCTAATAGAAGGAAGAGGGAGACATGAGTCCAATATATCTTTCAACAGCTAATTTTGAGCACAAGAATTTTGCCAAGACAAAATGAACTCTCCTGGAAGCCTTCCCATTATTGTTTCTAGAGTTACTACTCCAAACATCCCATTTTTTGGTCACACTCAATGTATATACACGCTCTGCAGTAAATCATTTAACCAATAAAATATGTCGATGAAATTTACTTTTGTTCTCCAATTTTGTTAAATATGATATTGGCATTACAGTAGATCAAGAAAATTTCACCTGGAGCAACATATCAAACAGTGCCAACAAATGGGGTTTTATTTGTGGAATCAGGATCAAGGATTCTAGCAGGTGCCAAAGTCTGAAACAAATGCCTCCAATTCTGAGTTCAACAAAATATTGCGATTTGATATATCCCGATGGAGAATTGTAGAAGTACAATCATGATGCATATATGACAAAGCATTTGCTATTCCTCTGATTATATTCACCCTTTTGCTCCAGCTCAAAACCTGAAGTAAGCTTCATTTTCTCATATACTCACACACCAAAAACTTGCAACCATTGTGCAAACAAAAACCATAAAGCTTGACAATGTTTCTGTGACGGACTGTGGTCAACATTTTGACTTCATTCTGGAAACGTCTAACAAATGAAAGGCCTTGAGATTCTAGTTGGTGCAGTTTCTTCAACGCAATAATTTTGCCACAAGGAAGTTGTGCTCTGTAAACACTACCATAAGCACCGGTGCCAATGCAATACTTGATGTCGAAGTCCTCAGTTGCTTCAATAATATCTTCATAAGCAATTTTACCATCATAATTCCAAATTGAAAACAAGTCCCCGCTCTTTACTCATCTCTCCTCAGATTCCTTTTTTTAAGCAACGCACAGAGAAACGAACCAGGCCACAATTAGGATGACAAGGAAACTTGTAATGGGAGTAAAGATCTCCATTGATGGCTTTGCTGAGTTGGTTCTAGAACTCGATCGATTTGGCTGACAGAAAGAATTGAATTCTGACAGTGCCTTGTCACTGAATTTATTGTAGCTGATATATTTAACTTTGATTGCACAAGTTTGAAGGTATCTTTCCACTAAGCATGTTATGGCCAGAGTCAATACGAACATATTGCAAAAATTTTGCAATTTCCCGTGGTATTCTACCAAAGATTTTATTATTTGATAAGTTTATATTAAATAGAAATTTCAAATTTTCAATTTTAGGATTTAGGGAGCAGATGATTTGATTTAAAGACAGATCTAAAATTATCAAGTTAGTTAAGTCATACAAAGATAATGGAATAGAACCTTGGAGATTATTTACAAAAATATCTAGATATTCCAAATTACTGAACTTTTGCAAAGTGGATGGAACAGTACCTGTGAGATTTTTGTTAGAAAGATACAGATCAGTCATTTCCAATTTCTTGCGGAATGAATCCATTAATTTGGTTGTAAGAAAGGAACAAGAATATTAAACTAGATAAACAACCAAAGTTAGAAAGGATCGGACGAGTGAGCTTGTTATAAGAAACATCTAGATATTCTAAATTCTTCAAGTTCCCTATTTGCATAGGAAAAGGAGCTTGGAGATGATTTCCTCTAAGATCAAGATGTTTTAGATTGGTTAAGTTCCCTAAGGTAGTTGGAACTAGACCTGTCAGATTGTGTAAGAAAGGTTTAACACAGTCAAGTTTTTTAAAATTACCAATTTCTAGAGAAATAGGACCAGACAACATGTTGCCATCAACATACAAGTTCACGAGACTGTTTAACTGCCCTATTTCTCTAGGTATCTCACCAGTTAAGAAATTATATGAAAGCTGCAAATTTTTTAGACTAGACAAATTGCCCAAAGTAGAAGGGATGGATCCGTTTTAAGCTTAATTCTAGGTTCAAAAGATTTTTTAGATTGCCCAAACTAAAAGGGATGGATCCAGTCAAACCATTCTGAGAAACATCAAGCATCACAAGCTGAGTGAGGTTTGAAATTGAACGAGGGAGCTCCAATACTATCAAAATAGATGCAGAGAATGGAAGGGCCATGATATGCTCAAATTCAGATGGGTTCAATTGCAGTACTGCTTTAATCCCCGGTGACATTAATATATAAATACATAACATCTACTTGGGTCAACAACACAAGTCAACTTTGGTCAACGTCACCACATTAACACATCTACTTCGAGATAGTTTCCGTGTACTTCACTTTTCTTCTTTTCAAGTTGTTTATTAGTTTGATTTTTGAGTTTTTTTTTTTTTTTTTCCTTTCGCTCAGATGACTGACGAGGACCTCAAGAATGAATAAGTTATACGTAATCTAGATTTTATATAATGACGCCAAAAATAATATTTAATTCTGCAATATATAGTAAGAAATTCAATTAAAGAAATGGATCCTAAATTGTGTATGCAAGTTCTGCAATGACCAAATAATTTAATGTTATAAAACAAAATCAGTTTTATATGGGTAAATAAGTAGAGTTGGGAAATCAGTAAAGCTTACCAGGGGCTACATATCCATAAGTGCCAACTAATAGAGTTTAATTGGAAGAGTCAGTATAAAGGAATCCAGCTGTGCCAAAGTCTGAGACAATAGCTTCCATTTCTGAGTTTAACAAAACATTGTTGCTTGTGATGTCTCTATGAATAATAGTTGGGGTGTAACCGTGATGCATGTATGCCAAAGCATGTGCTATTTCTTTGATGATATTCACCCTCTTACCCCAGTTCAACTCTTCGGCTTCAATATCATCATTCAAGGCACAAAATAGGCTTCCTCTCTCTATGTATTCGTTGATCAAGAACATACATCGATTGTGCAAACAAAATCCATGAAGCTTCACAATGTTTCAGTGACGAATTTTTTTTCAACGTCTTGATCTCATTGTGAAAGCTCTGAGCAAATCTTGGGTTTTAAGATTCCATCCTATGAAGTTTCTTAAGTGCCCCAATCCTGCCCATGGGTAGCTTTGCCCTGTAGACACTGCAATAGCCACCAGTGCCAATGCAGTACACGATATCAAAGTCTTCTGTTGCTTCAATGATATCTTCGAACGCAATTTTGCCATCATAGTTCCATATAGAGAACAAGTCTCCATTCTTTGCAACCACTTTCTCCAGTCTGACTTTCTTGTTAGCATACCGGTAAAACAGTAAAGCACCAATAGAATGATAAAGAAAGAGGTGATGGGAAGAATAATGTCAATGTGATGTTTTCCACCTGTAGGTTGGGGTTCAGAACGGGGGACATGGACATTATATCCAGAACATTGCTTTCCACATGTTGGTGGGGTGTTGGAGGGACATAATATTTTGGACAAGAAACATTTTCCCATGAAGTTTTTAACCCCTCGTTACCTTGGAAGCTATATTTAGAACTGAAGTTATAAAATTCTTCTGGGAGACAGCCGCTAAGAGAATTGAATGACAAGTTGAGATGATTCAGCGTACCAAGTCCGCTAGGTATGTTACCAACAAGATAATTATTACTTAGATCCAAAACATCCAGTTGATTTTTTATTGATAAATTACCTAGCTCTGATGGTATCCATCCGGTGATCATGTTGTGACTAATGTCACAATTCACAAGCTCAAATAATTTACCAATATTAGGATGTTTATAACCACCTATATTATTTGAATGGAGGAAAATAGCTGTCAAATTAGTAAGTTCATATAAAGACAAGGGAATTGGGCCAATTAGATGATTTTCACTAAGATCAAGAACATTTAAATGCTTCAAGTTTCCTAAAGAGGATGGAGTTGGACCACTTAAATTGTTAGAACTTAGATCCAATCTCTCCAAATTAGTTAAATTTCCTATTTGTGGGGGTATGAAACCACTGATACGATTGTGACAAAGATCAAGCTCCACTAGTTGAGTTAGATTAGGAAACGAACTAGGTATCTCACTTATAATTTGTTGTTGGATGGGACGACAAACTTTAGCATCCGGACGGTGGCTATCTGGGCAGGAATGCTTCCCTCCAATCCCATATCAGAGAGATCCAAATAGAACAAATTAGGAAAGGCAGTTAAGTTGATATCTCCTATTGCAATTTTTTTGCTTAGAGGATTTGGCGGTGCATATAACACTGTAATGCTTCCAGCTTCATTGCATTTAATGCCATGCCAATAACAATGGTTAGAGGTATTGAAAAAGAAATCGCCAATATTCCACTATTGGCTCTGATGCAAAGCATTTGCCTCTGCATTCGTAAATGAAGAATTTGGGTTTGCAGCAGTAGCAATATGGAACATAGCAATGGTGTCCCATGAGACTGATACTACAAATATCAAAATGATGGAGTTATTGGAGAATGGCATCCTAGCTACTCTAATTAAAGGTTGTTGATATTCACTTTGTGTCGTTGCAATCTACCTGTGAAGGTTCAAGTGCAGATTTTTATTTTAGTAAAACTGCGAGTAGTCAAGGTCAATGTTATCATTATTCCAATGTTTTTCTATATAAGAATGATTTTAATATGAAAGATAAAATGAGATACGCCACTTGGAGTAATACTCTACCGTTTCTGACAAGTTCTAAGTCAGTCAATGCAAAATCTATGACTACATTATTCCAACGTCTTCCTTCCTCCCTGATAGCACCATCATGATAAAAATTAAAAGAAAAATAAGTAACCAAATAATGTGGAAGTCATTTGTTTTTGACATTCATTTTAGAGATTTGATCATGAATTTTGTTTTCTCTTGAGGTAAAACTTCACATACTCATTAAATAACTAACGATTACACATTTACTAAACAAAACAATATATCTTATAGAGGAACTTATTTAGATAAATTATCTAATTCCCCTGGTGAGAAACCATTGATTTGGTTTGAGTGTATGCATACTTCAAATTTTATGGTATTAGCAACGTTTTAAACTCAAATTTAGGATAAACTGGACCATTAAAATATTTGAAAATTCTAAACCATTTATATTATTGAAACTCAAACCTAAGATGAAAATATTTATTCGATATTATTTATTGAGAAATAAAACCAGACGAAACAATTGATTATTACAATACTAGAGAAAAGAAAAATGCCCCGTTGTGTTTTAAGGTATTCCTGTTTAGCCCATTAAAAAAAAGTCCCTTAGCATGCAAATTTATCAATATTTGATAATTAGTAAAATAGAGAAAAGAATAGAAACAATATCATAAAGCAACTTACAAGAATTAGGTGTGGTATAGTTGACTGATATATACCTCTCAAAGACTCGAACTTGTAAGATGGATTGGAATTTATTGGAAATCGAAATTCTGAGATGTGTACAAATGAGAAAACAATTCTGTTTGCACTCTTAAAGAAATCCTGTGAAATTAGCATTTCTATATTTCTTGGTAATATTTTCTTCTTTTTTTATTTGGACAACACTCGTAGCAACTTTAGAATTTCCATAGGGTGAATCTTGTGAAGATATCAAAATACAAAATAAAGAATTATTAGTTAGTAATTAAGCCTACCAAAGCCTGCAAGTAGTCAAGTTCAGAAGTTCCCTCAGAAATTTCCCATGCACGATAATGCTGACCACTTATTCTTCATTGACTATTTGCTGTAAAGAACACTTCGTGGAATCATTGGACCAAAATTAGCTCTTGCTACCTTTTTCTAACTACACATATTCTCTTGTTCAAACTTCAAAATTTCCACCTTTTTCAACATCGTGTTCACTTGTTGAACTTTTGTGTGTTCATACCTTTCGCATGGCAATTCGTGAAAATAAAGAGTTCAAACAACTACAAAAAACAAAAGGAAAAAAGAAGCATTAGCTAATAGTCATAGTTCTCGGAATCATATTTTTAATGTATAATTTTAATTAAATTCGTAGATAAGCTTAGCCAAAAAGTTCAATGATGATGATAATACCAACATAATAGGTGAAAATGTTGATTTTATAAAATCTAAAATCTATGGCATGCTACCTTATACCAACATAATATTTATGCCTCACTAGAGCCTCAAGCAAGATTGTCTCCAATGAAAGATATTTGTTAGAAACCAAATAAAAAAATTTCTAAAACCTCATAATGAGATGCTTTTCTCCTTGAATTGATATTCTACTGTTTGAATGCCGATCCCTATTATATATAACGTGTATATACATGTATTTATATTTCCTCTCAAAAATTTGTAGATAGAAAGGGAAGATCGAAGATTTTTAGTTCACGCGACTTGTTGAACACTGTTGGCAGAGTGTTTGCAACATTTTTATATGGATAAAATTAAGAAAATTGCATGCCTAACGAATAATAATTTAGACATGCCACGTTCTACAAGTTCTTAATCAGTCACTCTAACTTTAACAGGCCAAAAGCAGATGTTTCAGAGAAGCTATCCTCACCCAAGAAACTTCCTTTGAAATTTCCAGGCAATATCTTATCTCTAAAACAAGTCAAAATACTTCTTTCTAGTTCATTACCACTCCATCTCTGTTTTTGAATGACAGGTAATGATAATTACACATATAAAACTTGTATAAATTCTTTGATGAGCGTGGAAGTCACCCGGAAAAAATAAATAAATAAAAGAGCCTTCTCTAAAACTATACTTTAAAGTTTTGAATCATGACTGAAACAATACGATACTTTAAATTATTTCAATATTAATCTTTTTATTGACACAAAAAAATAACATTTGGAGAAAATAGAAAAATTGGTAAGATAGAGATGAATTTTTTTGTTAAATTTTTAATAACAGTTTATGTTTTAAAAGTAACGTATATATTTTAAAAGTTTAAATGGTTAAGTACACGTTAAAAAATTTTAGAGATAAAGTGTACATGAAACAAAATTTAAGTAGTATTTTTGAAGTTTTTTTCTATTTAATAACTTTCTGACAATTAGACTTCTACAGAATCAAGACAATATAATACGCATATATTTCCATGGTAACAAGAATCTGGCATCTTATTAAGTTTCAAGCTCTGCTGCTATTTTTCTTTAAATAAATGGTTATTGTATGTAAATTCTTGTTATTTTGCTTCCTGTATACTTATCATATTTAGCTACAATAAAAGAATAACTCTAGTTCCGGAAGTAATTTTCTAATTTTGCATCCCTATAGCACCAATTAATTTGAAGAGAATTATATGTTCATTAAATTAGTTAAATTAGCATTGTAGAAACACCAAATTAGGAGAGCAACTAATTTAAATTATCTAATTCCCCAGGTTACAAACAAAATATTTAAAAGGTAATAGCCGAAGAAACCGCAATTAAAACTTTGTGTGATTATTACTTATTCTCAAAATTTTTAAACATATGCTTAACTCCCTCAAATATTAAAAAGTACACATTATCACCAAATTTTGATATTTTCGAAACTCAGTGAAAGTATTTATTCAAGATGCTATTTCTTCGAAAGTAAAACCAGACAAATACAAGAAAACAATATCCCCTATCATGAAATTATACCAAGCTTTGAAAATAGGAAAAAGGAAAAAAGAAAAAGGCAACAATATCATAAACCAACGTACAAGAAATTAGGCGTCGTTATAATTGAAAAAAAATAATTCAAAGACTTTAACTTGCACGAAGGGCAGGAAAAGATTGTGGAAATGGCAAAAAAAAAAAAAATTGGTCATATGTAATTGAACTGAAAATAATTTTGTTCACATTCATAAAATGGTCCCAAACTTGTGGTCCATGCACGTAATTGCCTCCATGAACTTATAATAATTATGTCGTTGTTTTCCATGACCTGCATCGAACTTTGCTTCAAGTCAGTCTTGGTCTCTCGGGTGTATGGTCAATGTCAGTACCTCTTTTTCTCATTGTCATAATAAACAAATGTTCATGACATTAGACACCTAAACCATAGCAACAGATCTTATTAACTTATTAGTACGTTTAAGTACGTTGACTTAAGTTTTAATTTATATATATATATATATATATATATATATATATAATATTTTTGAAAGAATTTTTTTTTATTTAGATTCTTCAAATAATTTAAATTGAATTAATTATAAGTTGAGAGATTTAATGATAAGTTTATACCTTAAAAATATAATTTCTCAAAATAAAAAAACCTTCCAAATTATTATAATTGTAAAGGTAAAAGAGAATCCAAAAAGCTCACAAGATAAAGATAAAGAAATCACTGAAATATCCATGTTCGTGTTATTAAAGATAAGTCTTTTGATATAGTAATCATTACCTTCCATGAAATTATGTTAATGGTTTTAATATTAACATGAAATCGAGACATTATCATAATAAATTAAAAATTATAAATCAAAATAAAGAAATTGGTGCAAAATTTTACATTAAATCATAATTTACACAAGCCATGTTCCAAAAGCATATTTCAATGAAAGTATCCCTGATACATTTTTTTTTTTTTAATGTGATGTCATTGAAAATTTTTGGCATAAACATTATATTTTTTTTTCTCTTTCTTTTAGCCTAAGTTGGGTTCTATTATAGATAAACGGGTAGCCTTTTTAATAAAGTAAATATTACCTCTCTCAAATTGTTACTCATCTCTATTTTACCTTCTTAATCATAATAAGGATATTCATACTAATGATTTTCGATATGCATATTTTACTTTACATGAAACTGTTATCATTTTTATGGAACATGAAACTATGATAATTAGTTTTATAAAAAGTACTTTACCTTCTTAATCATAGTAAAGTTGAGCAAAAATAAAATTGAGATTTTATAATAACTAATTTAAAATATGAAATATTGTGTGACTAAATTTCTAGAATTGAATAATAATTGGATAAACTATGTTCTATATGTTCTTAGTTTGATATTGTTTTTTTCAAAGATTTTGTCCCCATACAATATGAGAAACTTATTTTGAAATTTCCATTAGAACTTCATGACTAAAGAACAGTTCTCCTAGAATTTCATACATGTATAATTTGTGAGTTGCAACTTTAGTGTAATACGCATAATATAAATAGTCAAGGTCAATGGAATCTAATGAGCAGTGTTTTGCCGTTTCATCCAAGTTCTTAATCAGTTAATGCAACTACTATGAATGACAACCACTGCTTTATTCCGACATCAAACTGTCTCTCTCATAACAATTCATCATGAAAAAGACAATCATTAAAGATTTTTTTTATGAATTTTGATATTTTTTTGAGGTAAACATTGATATAGTTATTTAACATACTAAACTTTAAAAATATTTCTTAAATTTTATGTTACGTGTATTTTGTCTTAAAATTTTAAAATATATACTTGACGCTTAAAAAGACAATAAAAGAGAAGTAGGAAAATAAAAATTTGAATTTTCTGTTTATCATTCCAACTTGAGTAGAGTCTTTAGACAGCTTTGTTTAAAAGATTTTCGTGGTAGTTCGGAGTTTTAATACTATACCCTCCTAATATGTACAAAATTATAACAAGAACCATTAGATCAATTGGTTCGGAGTTAGTATAATTTAACTAGAGGTCTCAAATTTGAGTTTTAAGAATGAATTTATATTAAAATTTAATAAAAAAAGTTTTGTCACTTTTTTTATCTTACTTAGCTATACTAAGATTAGTTGGTGTTCAATGTAGTGTTAGATACCAATTATTCATATAAAAAAAATATATATAGTAAGAAATTTAATTAAAGAAATGAATCATAAATATGCGTGGGTAAATGAATATTTTTGTTAAAATTTTACAAATATTATTTTGTTTATAATATGGATGATTTAATCTGCAAGAAATGTGACTTGTTTTTCTTTTTATTTTCAATAGAAGAAATGTGATTTAACACTTAAAATTAAAGTATATTTATAAAATATCAAACAAAATATTTATATCATTTATTAATATTTACACATATCATTCTATATAATTAAAATATACCCATAAGCATGATAGTCAATAATACTAAAAGAGAGAAATTATTTAGAAAATGACTCTAATGCACGTTTATGATTGATGTCTCAATCTTCGTCTCTGCTTTGACATATAATTTGCAGTTTCCTATAAGTTGTAAGTCTGTCAGTCAAACCTCAATTTTATCAGCAGAATATTGTTGTACACATAGAGAATAATATCCCTTAGCCTGAAATTATACCACTATGTGAAAATGATAAAAAAAAAAAGAAAACATTATCAGAAATCAATGTACAAGAACTATGTGTGGTTATAATTTGCCAATATCACTCAAAGATTCTAACTTTAATTATGGGCAGGAATTGAACGATGCTGATATGTGAAAATGACAAAGTAAATCCGTTAACTCTCATAAAATTAGCTATGTATGTATTATTTAAGCATAACCACCAAAACAGAGTGCTCATTCGGTATATGGAATGTTGTTTTTGTTACATTCCCTGCTTTATAAAATTAGCTTCTCAATGTTCCATTTGAAAAAAAAAAAAAAAAAATCTCAATTTGTTGTACACATAGATGTGTTCGAAATTCCATCAGCAGAATATTGTAAAAGAGAATTCTGGACCCTCAATCTTTACTGAGAATTTATCATCGCATCTTTGACAAAAAAGTTTTCCTTTTTGAAGAACTCATGGCAACTTTAGAAGTTCTATCAGCACTAGCAGGTGTTTGTTTTAGTGGTAAGAAACTAAGTTTATTTAAATATGTTGATTTAAGTTGTAGTTCATGTATATGCACACAAAAAAAGGTTTTTAAAAAGCTCTATTTTTATTTAAGTTATTCAGTTAGCTTAAATAAAACTGCTTAAAATATATTTTTTACTAAACTAATTGCATCTCTTGCAGATTATTACTGGTGCCAAGCTAACGATTTATTTGTTACTGGCCCAGTGGGTCTATTAGCAACAACAGCAAGGAAAGAACAAGACATAATTGATGAAGGCAAAGTGAACAAAGTGCAATAGCGATTCAAAAATGAAATTCCATGTTTAATTACTTAAACGATTTCTGGATTGTCCATGAACTTATATCTTATTTATGGACAAGGACTCAAGGCAGGACATTTTTTTCCATGATCTCGTTCGAATTTGTTTCATGTCAATCTTGTTTTCTTTCTCGAATAAGCAATGCTTGTATCCTTTTTCTCCAAAATAGTGATATATTCCATTTATTAATATTAATATAACTTGCATCTAACAACAAATTCTAGAACTCTTAAAAACTTTAGATATCATATTGGGTTGTTGTGAGATAATTAGGAAGATAAAATTAAGGTTTATTAGGTTCCAAGCCTAGCAAGAATGCACTAGTTCCAAGATAAGGATTATAGTGAATAGTATTAGGAGAGAGAAACTGCTTAAGCGTTTTTGACACACCATATAAAATCTAATTATATATATATATATATATATATATATATATATTCACGGAATTCTTTTACGTGAATTTTATGTTAAGGCAGATTATGTGTGGAAAGGGAAAGGGGAATTCTATGATTTAAATACTATGTTTGTTAAAATAATTTTTATTTAATATAAAATTTTATACAATGTCAATCCGGACCCTGAAAAATGACTCTATCATACCTTTATGATTTATATCACAATTTTAGTCTATACTTTGATATATAATTTGTTGTTCTGTATAAATTGCCACTCAGTCAATCCTCTTGCAGAATATTACAGATAGAAATTTGAAGATGGGATATAGTCAAGGTCATTGTTATTATCAGTATCACTTTATTCCAACACAAACCATCCTCTATCGTAACAACTCATCATGATGTACAAAGAAAAAGTAATAAAACAACAAAGAAAATCGTTAGATTTTGCCTATACTAAATATTTGATAATAAATTTTGATTTTGATTGAGGTAAAATTTTAATACTTATTAAACAATTAACAATTACACTACTACTAAAATTGAAATAATCTCTTTATACAACCAAACACATGGTAAACCGGTGCTGAAACCTTATTACTAATTTTTGATGTATCAATCAAAATGGAAAAAAAATTATATATAGTAACTTTTCATTTATGTGAGGAGGTGGTGTATGACCCGACCATTAATGAGAAATGTTTTGTTTTCTTGTGTTAAGCTTGGAATCCCACTCTGCCCAAAACAGAGGAGAGGACGCTGTCTACATTTGTGGGTAATCTTTAACCATAAAAAGGAAGAAAAGCCTGGCAGACCAACCCATCCATCATTATCGCTTTCTTAAGGAAACCCCAGGTTGATTTTAGACTAAGCACGCTTTAATTGTTTGTACTTTGGTTAAAAACAAAATTAATTAATGTTCTGTTTGGATGGATGAAAAGCAAGTTCATTACACATTAGTTAGTTTGCAGAATGGTACAGATCATGAGATAACAACAATTTTCTAAATCCATTAATTCCAAACAGCTTAACAAACCCCTTTACATTGACAACCGTAGCTATCAATCCATGACCCGCAAAATCAAAATAACGACGGTCACATATATATGACGGGTCAATTTCATTTTTCTTTTATGTGAATACAGGATTATAAGTTGTCAATTTCGAATCTTATTTTCATTTGACTGCATTCAATTTAACTCTTATTAATTAATCAAAATTCAACAAGTTCATTTTTATCATTCAATTATTAATTTTTTTCTTTAATTATCAAATTAATATTATGGGTCATACTCCGTGGTGTCAACACAAACCATCCTCTTATTCTCATGATTATAATAAACAAATGTCTATGAATGAAAATTATGATCGTGTAGGGATGATCCAGAAAATTAAAATCCAAGAAACATTTAAAGTGTAAACATTATTATTATGTAAGTTTGCAATGCTGCTCTAATCCATGGAGTGACATTAATATAAAAATATACAAGACAGGTCAATAAAACATCTACTTCCAGGTAGTTTCCATGAGGTTTCCTTTGCTTCTTCTCTAATTGTTTTAAAAATCGAATTAAGGTTTTGTGACATAATTAGAAAGATAAAATTAAGATTATTAGGTTCCAAGCCTCCCATTTACGCACAAGTTTCAGGATGAGCATGATAGTCAATAGCACTTAGAAAAAGAAATTGTTTAGGTCTCATTAACACACCATATAAAATCTGATTGTATAAGCACAGACAATCAAAGTAATTGTTATTAGTATCACTTTATTCCAACAAGAAGGAAGCTCTATTATAACAACTCGTAAAGATATATATAAAGAAAAAGTAGCAAAACAACGAAGAAAATCATTAAATTTTGCCTAAACTAAATATTTGATAATGAATTTTGATTTTTCTTAATTCAAAATTTTACATACTGATTAAACAATCAACAATTACTAAAATTAAAATAGCCTCTTTATATCTATACACCCAAATGCACTGAAAACTTATTACTCATTTCTTATGGTTTCAATTAAAATGGAAAAAATGAAATATAGTAACTTTTGATTATGTGGCTATTTTTCAGTATATATATGATTATTATACGTAAATTCTTGTTATTTCATTTTCGCAGGGATTCAGAATTCTTGTTTTTTTCTTTTTTAATTCTATTTAGTATATACTTCTCATGTTACATAAGAATCACTCCATAGTTGGAGAAATATTTCTTTCTTTCTTTTTTTACTTTTGAAAAAAAAAATCATTTGATTAATGAAAATTATTACTATTATGAAATAAACCTTAGACACTTCAAACTTATCAAAATAATCATTAACACTTATAATTATTTTTAAATATATTTTTCATACTTTAAATTTATCAAAATAGTGGTTAAAACTAAAAATCATCACTAAATACACCCCTTCCACACCGACCATTAAATAAAATTGTTGATCTATACTATTTATTAATTAAGTGACTATTGTCAGTTGACTCAGCCACTTATACCTTGTTATGCTAATGTAAAAACAATAATGTATTTTAATTTATCTCACCATTCCCTAAAAAATGCAATAAAATTATTGTTTTTTTTTTAATTAAAATGACTCAACAAAATATAACTGAATCAATAGATAACAGTCACATAAGTAATAACAACTTTTGTTAATGGTTATTGACGTAGGGGTGTATTTGATAATGATTTTTAAGTGTTAAGATTATTTTACTAAGCTAGAAATGTACACGATATATTTGATAATGTTCATAAAAGTTAGAGACCAAAATAATGTTTTACTTTTTTAAAAATTTCATGTGCAAAGTACCAATTAAATTTTTTGTGTAACTTCTTTAAATTATCTGATTCCCCAGGTTAGAAACCGTTAATTGGTTTCGTTCAAATGATTACTGTAGAAGCAAATGCTTCAAATATTTAAATTAAGAGGCCAATAGTGGATAGCATTTGGCCATAGGGTGTGGTATTGGTCTCTGTATTTTTGGTGGAGTTGGACCAGTAAAAATTGTTCCAATAGAGATCCCAAGTCAAATAATTCTCCACAAACTAACACCGTAAAATTCTAAAAATATAATAATTAGACATTGATTTATACTAAACTAAAATTTAAGGTTAAAACATTTATCCAAGCTTCTATTTCTTAAGAAATGAATCCAATCAATTAATTACTACAATATATACCATAAAAAATTATCCCTAAGCAAGAAGTTATATAAATATTTGAAAAAAAAATAATGAAAACATTAATTATTTCTGTTTTTTTTTTCTTCTGTTCCCCTCAAAACAATGATAGATTCATTTTATTTGAAATGAAAGAGAATAATATTAGAACAATTTATATCTTGGCAAGAGTATCTGTGACATTATCATTAAGAATCTAAAAGTAATACTTATTAGGTTGCAAGCCTGCAGCTAAATTTTTAATTTTATTTTGTCCATGCACAAGTTTTATAATCGGCAGGATAATTAATAATATTAAAAAAGAAGTTGTTTGAAAAATGACTCTAATGGTAGTTTATAGCTGATGTCTCAATCTTTGTCTCTATGACATATTAACTGCCGTTTCTTATAAGTTGTAACTCTGTCAATCAAACCTCAATGTTATAGTTATTTCAAAGTTTTTCTAATAAAAGAGAAGAATAATTTAAAGATGAGAGGTACAATTAGATTCAAATCTTCGAAGATTGTACAATAAGATCTGAAGTCAGTCAATGCAAATAAAACATCAACTTTCCTCTTTCGTAACAACTCATCATGATAATGATAGTAACGCAAATAGCACGAAAACATGTTTGATTATCTATTTTGACTTTTCTTAAAGTTAGGCCTTACATATCACAGACAAACAACTACTCTACTACAAAAATAAAACAATAATATATATATATATATATATATATATATATAGAGAGAGAGAGAGATTGAGAGACGAGTATCAAAAAAGCTGAAATCTTATATATTGCTTCTTCTTCTTTTTTTTAATAAAAGAAGCCAAATATTTCATGATTACAATAATCGAGAGCAATATTCCTTTAGTTTGAAATGATACCAATATTTGAAAATAATAAAACAAGAAAAGATGAAGTAAACAATATCATAAATCAATGTACAAGAACTAGGTGTGGTTATAATTTGCCAACATCACTCAAAGATTCTCACTATAACGATGGGCAGGAATTGAATGTGACACTCATGGTCCCGAACTTGAGGTCCTTTTCTTATTATTATTAATAAGTCAATGACCCAAAAAAAAAAAAAGTGCTCATTCGATAAACGATGATTTTATTACATTCCCTACTTTGTAAAATTAGCATTTCTAGCCGTTATTTGTTACTGGCCCAGCAGTTCTACTAGCAGCAATAGCAAGGAAAGAACAAGACATAATTGATGAAAGCAAAGTGAAAAAATAGTGTAATAGATTCAAAAATGAAATCCCATATTTAATTAAGTGAACAAGTTCTGGACTGTCCACGAACTTCTATTATATTTATATCATGGAAAAGGACTCGAGACTGGGAATTATTTTTCCAAGATCTCCTTAATATTTGTTTCATGCAATAAAATTTATATCTTGCCAATCATTTTAGCAGAGGTAGAGCTAAGATTTAAGTAGAATTGGGCCAAACGTTTATTTTTCATAAATTTAAGAGAGAAATATATAATTACTATATAGTACTAAATATGACTGACAATATAGGGACTGGCCCTGAAAAATCCCCAAAAAAAAAATTATGATAATAGAAGGCAACAGTTGAGGGAAACTTTTTAAAAACTTTCCCATTCATAATCGATGTCTCACTCTTGGTCTTTACAGGGTCATATAATTTACCATTGCCCATAAGTTGTAACCGAATCAAACTTCTTGGAGACAATTATTGACAATAGGGATTCAAACAACTGATGAAAGCGAAGTAAACAAGTATATTATAGGGATTCAAAAAGAAATGCCATGGTGACTTGGACAATTTCTGGATTGTCCATGAACTTATATCATATTTACGTTATGGAAGGGCATCATTTTCTATGTTCTGCTTCAAGCTACTCCATGATCTTTGTCTCATGATTATAAAAAGCAAATGTTTATGAATGGAAATTATAATCATGCAGGGATGATCCAAAAAATGAAAATCCAAGAAACATTTTAATTTTAACATTTGAAGTGTAAACATTATTATTATTATTTTCTATGTAAGTTTGCACTGAAGAAAAAAGGGTGTTCTTTCAATAAAGTAACATTATTATTATTGTTGTTATTTTTTTAAAACTAATATTCACATTTACTCCTTGAAGAATTACTCAATACATTATATATAGCGCCCTCAGAATCATATCACAGCATATATAGATTGTAGCTATGCTTATTCTACTTAAACACGAAGCTATGACATTTGGGCACTATCATTAGTTCTTCAACAATCTATCAGAAGTTGAGTCAAAATAAATTAGATTTTAAAACTTATAATTCAACAAAAAATTTGTAATTTAGAAAAAAAAAAAAAGAAGAAAGGAATTTGAGGTAAATTTCTGAATCCAAATCATTATTTAGAAGTACCATGTGCTATTTAATTGGCCATGGCCAAAATGCATGCCGTGCTTTCCTCTAGTTCATCTACCACTATCAAAGTTAATGCATTGCTGCTATAATGATGAATTGATTATTTGATAGAATGGAACTTAACTTTCTAATACTGTGCATTAATTAAGATTCATTGAACCTTAGTGATGCGTGCCCTATAGCGTCATTACTATAGGTTACAGTCGAATTAAAAATATTAAGTTCAAATTTCAAACTAAGGACATGTTCTCAGAAAACTACTAGTAAAGTTTTAGTCAATTAGGTGAAATGAGGGTTTTCAGCAATTCAACATTGAATAAATGCGATAAACGGTAAAATAGAAGTAAATAAAAGATCGTAATACAATCAACCTACAGAACTATCTGACAACAGTAATTCTATCCTCGACCTAAAGATAAATTTAACTCTAGTTATGCTAGTTTACTAGATTAACCCCAAAATCTCAATATTAACCTATGTAATTAATTAATTTGGTTGAACCCTCACTAAGCTAGTATCCTTGCACCTAGCTTGGCAATTCCTACTATACAGTCATATAAACTATGGTCATTGGAACTAAATCTAATCCTAACTAACATCCAACAAAGGATTAGAGCATCCGAGACCTAAATTTCGAATTTTTATCCAACAAAATCAAGTTTTATTCTGTGAAAATTACTTCTAGAATGATCAAGCCTAGAAATCCCACAAACCCAACCAGCAATCTTTAATAAAAATCATCATACACAATCATAGAGAAAGAAATAAGGAGTAGAGAAGCATAACTATCATAAATTCAAAATAAACACAATACAGGTCTCAAGAATCAAACTAATAGTCTTCCAGTTATCTCAAATTGACTACAGACATGCCTCGCCTTCCATTTTCATCGAGGCGGCCATGAGAGAAGGAGAAAAATGAAGAAAACCAAGGAAGAAGATGAAGTGGCGGCTAGGAATGGTTGGGTAAGAGTGCTAGCCGAAAATCCCTAGGTTTAGTGCAAGAAAATTACAAGTTTGCCATTAATGAAGCCTAAATTATATAATTGCCATTAATAAAAGCCCAAATTACAAAAATACCCCTCCTTATGTTGCCAAAAGCCTAATTCGCCCTTCTTGAGTTGAGAAAATATCCTTTATACCCTATCTTCATGAATTAATAAAGATTATTACTCCAACCCTAATCTTGGACAAAAATCTCAAGGCCTCCAAGGTCTAGTCTTGGAATTAAAAATTCCTAATAAGTAAAATTAGACCCTAAGGTGAAAAAATTAATATGAAATACAATAAATTTCAATCAAGCCTCAATGATAAAAATATATATTAATTAAACAATTAAATGTAAGTTTGAAATGTTAAAAGTAAGTATAAGAGTACACAGATAAACACTAAAAAGTGTTTATCAAATCAGCCAAAGCTCACTCCTGAGTCTAAGTTAAGGATAATTAATAATATTTTATTCCTCTATCATTGGGTCAAAGATGAAGTTGACAGTTGAGCATGGTTTTCAGTTTGAGTATAAGTAACCATGAAGATCATTGTGGGCAAGATTTATGTTGAGTAGTAAGTCGGATTAGGCTGTTATGATTCCAAGCTAGAAGTGATGAATATCCAGTA
This sequence comes from Bauhinia variegata, assembly GCA_022379115.2. NCBI lineage: Eukaryota > Viridiplantae > Streptophyta > Magnoliopsida > Fabales > Fabaceae > Bauhinia > Bauhinia variegata. The sequence goes on along the minus strand of CM039427.1, from coordinate 12,210,848 downwards.
AATGAGAGGGCGGAGGTAAGATTAGGGGGAAAGACTTTGACACTCAAGTTAAGTGACGATCTATAGAAGAGTCAAGGGATGGGGTTCATAAAATGCATATCATGGTGAAAGCTATTTATATTAATAACTTAGATCATATTTTCATAATTATGACACAATTAGACTAATTATGTTCATAACAATTTAGTTGGCTGAGCTTCTCAAGATCACTAATTTGAACAGACAGTCCAAAATATCTGTTACACTTCCAGCATCACGGCACAGAATTAATTATAGGTTCTGATATTTTACTCAATCCATCACTTCCACACTAAAGAACTCCATTGTTCCTTCACTAATCCTGGGGTTAATTATGACTTGGAAATTGCTAATTCATCCAAAAAGGAAACACAAGCGATTAGAAAGGTAGATGACAATAAGTACTCACACTAAAAGCCATAAAGCTTGACAATGTTTTTATGATGGATTTCTGTCAAAATGTTGACCCTTATTTCAGAATAGCAAATGGTTATTTACAAAAGAAAAAGAAAGAAAACTAGATACTTAAGTTATACCATTTCCAACAGTTGATTACAATAAGAGAAGGTACGAATGGTTTGTATTCTGCCAAATAGGATTGGGATTAGATAACGCTAAATTTTTACTTGGGGTAAATTAGAAGTTCAAATGTGCACTATTAACTTGCTAAAAAAGATTGACTTTATCAATTTAATTGCTCATTAACCAAGGAAACTATAAATCCTAGACGGGAACTAAAAGAACATTAGAAAGAATAGCCACTAGGGCAGAAATACATACAAGGATGATTTTTTTTTTATTGAAAAAAAAAAGCATTAGTAACATCTTTAAAAATAGCATAGTAAAAACTAGAGATACCAAAGGGAATAAATAATCCTCTAGGGTGTTACATATGTCCACAACATGTTTCTTTTTATGAACATTGTATAAGAGGGAATACACAACATAAATAGACATCTAGATAGACAACAACTGGGCATGGCTACATATTTCCACAGATGAACCACCTGGGAAACTTGTGCACAACAAAATAGTAGCAATTGATGGAAACAAGTTCAACATGATAAAACCAGGCTCGCCACCAATGAGGATTTATGTATAGTACAATTATCATTGCCAACATGGCTGATGTGTAAGACACCACAAAGCTGACATAGAAAAATTGCACATCCATAAAACCATCATTCTCATGTTTATCAATATCATATGGTTGTCGATCAACAGGGGAGCAACTTTTATTTAATGGTGGTTCACAAAGAAAAGGATTACCCTCATAACTTCCCTCATCAAAGGTTATGAATTGATTTTTTGTTTCAGGAGTTCTTCCTGATAAGTTGTTGTATGCCAAACTAAATGCTGCAAGAAAGGTTAACTCTGTCAATTGAGGGGGGATTTCACCAGTCAATCTGTTGAAAGAGAGGTCTAAACTCTCTATATGCTTCAAGTTGGAGAATGTAGCTGGTATTTGTCCAGATAGATGGTTGTGAGATAAGTTCATTGATTGAATATTTGTCAGGTTTCCAAGTTCAAGTGGAATATTTCCTTTCAATTCATTATCAGATAAGTCCATTCCATACATATGAAAGAGGAGGTCCCCCTTGTATGTGTCAAATCTCTTCTTTGTTGTGAAGTTTACTTGTTCCTCTCTGTAAATTTGTGCTCTATATCGATTTTTCTTATGAATAGCAAGAATTGTGGATAAATTTGGCCAATGTGTCCACAGAGGTAATGGGATGTGCAGCACTATAGTTGAGTCAAAAGAGATATTACCCAAACACTTGGGTATTGAGCCAGAAAGCTTATTATTAGAGAGATCTAAAATTGCTAATTTTCTAAGTTCGCACAATACATTTGGAATCTGGCCCGTTAAGGAATTTCCCTTTAAGAAGAGAATACTAACCTAGGAGTTGTTGCCCATTATATCTTGAAGATGGCCAGTTATGTCATTGTAGCTAAGATCTAATAGTATCAAAGAAGAGCTCTCGTTGAACATCTTTGTAGTCAAGCCATGAAATTTGTTGTTGCTGAGATGAACATAACTCAAATAACGGCCGAAAGATGGAAGAGAGCCAGACAAATTGTTTTCTGAGAGGTCCAAATGCAGCAGAGATGGTTGTTCAAGGAAATTTACTGGAATTGACCCCTCAAGATTATTATTGGCCATACGTATTGATTCCACATGATAATTTGCATTTCCTATCACATTTTTTGGAAGCTTTCCCTCAAAATTGTTATTGCTTATATCTAATAACACCAACCTTGTGCTATTAAAGCAGCCCTCAACAGAACCTGAAAAGTTGTTACCATTCAAATATAATTCTTCCAAACCATCAAAAGTAGCCAAACTAGGACATATATCTCCATGAAATTTATTGTTGGATAATGTTAACCTGACGAGAGAAGATTCACCAACGGATAGGCTTCTTGGTATTTCTCCAGAAATATTATTATAAGACAAATCCAATTCATGTAAGGAACCCATTATCATACCCTGAGGAAGTAAGCCACTGAATGCATTTTTAGACATGTACAGATACTTCAAATTTGGAAAGATTGAACTAATCTTATTCCCTGGGATCTGACCTGTTATGGCATTGTGGGATATATCAATAAAAGAGATGTTAGGTAGAGGATGTAATGGAAACTGGATATGACCGGAGAAAGAGCAATTCATTAGAATAAGAGCTTCCAATTGTGTATTGTTTTCCATCAACCAATTTGGAAACTCTCCTCCAAATTTAGTATCTCTGAGATCTACCGAAGTCAAACCATATTGGTGGACAAGAAAGTTGGGAAGGGGCAGAAAACTAGTCTCAGATGTAGAAGACAACCGAAACTGTTGTAATTGGAAATTGGGAACCCAATTCTGAATGGTAGGGAGTGGGTCAAGTGTGATTTTATTTCCACTGCCATAAACGAACTTAAGCTTTGAATAATTGGCCAAAAATGTTAAAGATGCAGTCATTTCAAATTGGTTATCACTAAAATCAAGAAATTCTAGTGATGTTAGGCTAGCAAGTGTAAAACCAGGATTTTCAGTGAAGAAATTGAAGGAAATATCAAGAAATCTAAGAGATGTCAAGTTGGCAAATGATGAGGGAAGTGGCCCTTCGAACTTATTACCCCGTAGATACAGCTGCTCCAACTTATTGAGCTTTGACCAACCTGAAAAGTAAATTATGATTTGAAAATATCAATTAAAAAAAAATAAGTGTATTTAACTCAAGTAGCAATTAGCTATACCGTCATGAGACAAAACAAGATTGGATGTATACCTTGGTTAACAACAAAACCTTTGATTTGATTTTCACTTAGATCGAGCATCTCTAACTTGGTCAAAGCATATAATTCTGTTAGGGATAGAAAACAAAGTGATCATGCCACATAACATATATTAATAAAAATTAAACATAACAATGTTTTCTGTCAATTTATTGAGGCAATAAAATATTAAAATATTGAAGACAATAATATAAAGAACTGATTCATCTAAAAATAGCACATGAAAGACATTTCAACTTGAAGTGTGAAAGTAATACATACATACTCATATCACGTGATAAATTTTATTTGATTTAATAAATTAGTGGCTGAAGATTAAATCACTTGACCGTAAGTTCAAACAATCTGAAATAACATACCAAGAATTGATTAATTCCAAAAGCTTATAATCTTTAGAAGTCATAGGACAATATTTTATATTACATCCAACAGATAAGGTCCTATCTAGGTTAGATGTTTTCTATTTTCAGTATTAGTAAAATGAAAGTGAAAACTCAAAAACATGTCGGTTTAAAATCTACAAATTGTTTCCCCAATTAAAACATTTTTAAAATACACTGAACAGTTAAAATATTTTTTTTTCCAAAGTTTTAAAACAGGACTAAGGACCATATCAAAAAATAAAAACGTAAAAAAAGGATTAATGGTCATTTTGAATTTTATTTTATTTTTTAAAAAGAAATGACCGGTTTATATAGTAAGTAATTGTTAGGTAGTAAATAGGAATAAAAACTAGTGAACAGGAAAGTGAAAATTGGAAGAAAAAAAAAAAGGAAAATAGGAAATAAAATATGAAAATAATTTCTAAGCCAAACAGGCCTAATAATATTATCCATTGATAACTCTGACCACTGACTCTTCAAGTCTCTCTCTCTCTCTATATATATATATATATATTAGCTTAAATATGGCTGCGTCAGAGACGTTAGGCCACTCTAGGATAATTTATTATCATTAGAAAAGCTATTAAGAAAACCAAACAAATGTTTGATACAGCATAAACAATGGAAAAGAGACATTGAGAGGATAAAAATTATTTGGGTATATACCTTGGAGGACAATAACACTGCTTATATTATTATAACTTAGATAAAGATGGAAAATGAAGTGACTATACGATCACAAATTTATGAAGAATATTGGTGATAAGTTAATAAGACAAGAAAACATTAAAATGTTGACAGGCACCAAATAATTAATTTGTCGCACTCACCACTAATATTCAGAGATCCTTCAAGTTTGTTTGTACTCAACTTAAGCTGCTTCAAACATTTCAGGTCACTAAAGGATGATATGGCATCATTACGAAGACTGTTATAACTGAGATCAAGGACATCTAGACTGCTTGGCCATGATAACCTCTCATTACCTGCTGAAAATAGTAAATAGGAAGTTTACCAAATGAAAGGAAATAAAAATACAGCTCAATTTTCAAACAATGATTTCACTAATTCGAAACAATCATAATGTATAAAACATCAGCTAGCCAGACCTTTGTTTTGAACAAAACCAGCTATGTCGTTACGACTCAAGTCAAGACTTTCAAGAGCTTTGAAGACATGAAAATCTGACAAATGGACATGAAAATCTGAGGAACCGCGATACCGATTTGCATAGCTTGCTGAAAGAGTAAGCTTTGACACTCGCTTTGTGGTGTTGTTGCACTCAACATTTTTTCAAAGGCAACAATCACTGCCATCAACCCAATCGCTTGGTAAATCCTTGAACTGAGCTTTGAGATGTAGAAGAGCATCTCTCTCTTTATTCCAACAACAATCACTTAACCAACCCTCCACTAATACAATAATCAAAAAACTCACCCACAGCCTGTTTGTGCTCATGTTTATATCAAGATTACTATTGATGATTATTTGCCTGCATAATTTTGGAATGGGGTTTGGGTTTAAATAATAATGCATAAGGAAGAGCAACTGCATTGATATCAAGGATAAGGGAGACTCCATATATTAGCTCAAGGGAATTTTTATCAAATCCTTAATTGATTTTGATGAGAAAAATATTTCTTAGATTTGTTAAATATGTTAAAAATTTCTATTGCAAAATATATGTTTTATTAGATTCTAAATGTTTTAGTTATTCTAACCAAACCAATGAGTATTTTAGTTACTCCAAATTTTAATGGGAAAAAGTGCTACAAAGTCAACTATTATTTTAAATAAATAATTGTTTATCTCTTGCATTGGGAAAGAAAACTGCAGTAGTGCAAATTTGAAAATCTAGCATAACTTCACGTGCTTGATTTAGCAACAGTTGCAAAACCTACTCTTTCTCATTTTGTAAAGTCAACTCAGCATGGGAAAAGCAAAATTGTAGAGCTACAGTGTGCAGTCTGATTCACGTGTGTCAGAAGCAAGCCAAGTGCAAATCTGGTATATCTTCACATGCTTGATTATCCAACAGTAGCAGAACCTACTCCTTTTCATTTTACAAGGTCAACTTGGCATTGGAAAAGTAAAACTACAGAGCTGTAGTTTGCAGTCTGCTTCACGTGCTGCAGAAGTAAGCAAGTTTAGAAATCAAGCATAAAAAGTAAAACGTGTTGCAGAAGCACGCCAGCATGGCATGTGCTCCAGAAAAGCTGCTGCTAATAGTACACTGTGTCAGAAACAGTAAACCGTGTTGCCGAAGCAAAAGCCAATAGTACGCTATGTCAAAAATTAAGCATAAACAGTAAAGCCAGTTAACCCACATCTACAAGTTATTTCCAACTTCAAAAAAATTGATATGATTATATTTCCAACAGCTATATTTGCAATGATGATACCTCCAACAGTCATTTATGAATCCATTATAAAAGGAGAAAGAAGACTCAAAGGAGGACAAGGAGAGAGAAAATATCAAAAGGTTCATTTGCTTACAATCAAAAGAATTCTCACATATTCATCTTGTTCTCTTCTTAGTCGTGCACCACACCTTCAACTGGAATATTTATTGTGCACGTGAAGCTCACTGGAATACTTGTTGATTCAAGCAACAAATTCTGTGCTTTATTTCTTCAACCTTTTCAATCCTTGTAAAAAGGCAGTAGTGCCTTTCTTCGTATATTGCAACCTTGTACAAGGGAAGGACATAGTCTGTTTAGACATAGTCTGTGTTGTAAAAGGTTCTTGGTGCTCCTGGTAAAACCAAGCTTTAGCCGTTGTGCTTGATTCGTGTTCGGTTGTAAGAGGTAGCTGGAAGCCAGTAAACCAGCTTGGACAGTGAAGATAACTCTCTCAAGTATATTTGAGAAGAGTGCACGTAGGTCTTTAATAGATCGAACCACTATAAATCACTGTGCACTTTCTCTTCTTTATCCTCTTTGATTTCAGCATTTTTATCTTCTAGTATATAAATTTCGCATGCTATGATAAACTGCTTCATAGTTGTTAAACTCTGAGATTTCTAAAATCAAGCTTTCATTGCATATAATCAAGCTTATCTTTTCATGCTTGATTCTAAAAAAAATAAATTTTATTGCAAAAATTTTTATTATCCGATTCACTACCTCTAGGATTTATTTACTTTCACTTTCACCATACTCGTTTTTTCAGCTGTTGACTCTAGGTCAACTGAAAAACCAAGACTTTTGCATATTAGTACAAAATAAATAACTCAATAATTCTTTAAACACAAAAGAGCGTTAAAATGATTTTTATGATTAAAAACAAATCATCTATGAATTTTCTTGTAATTCTCTTTGTCTTAAATAGAAAAGTATATTCTTAACTGACACAAACTATAATTGGTTGAGTATATATGAGAGATTCTCTTGATATAATTGTATTTCTATTAAAATTTGTCGAACATACCCATACGCTGTGCGTCTAATACTCCAAGGAATAGTATGCAAGCGAATATGAAGACCAAGACTTGGTGAATCAGCTGATGTTGATGATAATGTCACGCAGGCAGCTGCGTTAGGAATAAAGACTGATGAAAACATATTACTGCAAAATACTGTTCTATAAAGATTCTAATAAGATTTTGAATTACTCTGAAGAAGGAAATAACTCAGAATTTAAAAAGACTTTAATTGGTATAATAATTTAAGGGTATTGTAGTTTATGTATTACCTTAATTAATAGTTTTATAATCAATTTGTAAAATACTTAAACTGCAATAATTTTGGATAGTAAGGAAAAGTAACAGAGTTTATGGTAATTTCCAACGACGTGAAACTAGAACTTCCATTATGACCCAAAGGGAGAAAGAAAAGCAGAACTTGATTGGGTTTGAGAGTACTTAATCTAAGGGTCAATATTCCTTGCTTTCTTGATCTATAAAGATAGAAAATAACCAAATCACTTTTAAGGTCTATAATATTTGGAGGAGAAATTTTTAATTGACACAAAATACCACTGGTTGTGTATGAGAGGTCTCAATTGTCATAGCACTTGTGAGTCCGTCTTAATTAATGGAACTGATAAAATAACCTACTAAAGCAATTGGACTTCTATAGCTAGATTAGACATTGGATATAATACAAAGGGGAAGATATTGTTTTCTAAGAAACTAAACGAAAAGGCATTGAAAAAATCTTTTTAGAGATTTTGATGACGACAATTAATTTCCCTTGAGGTAAAACTTTACATACTCATTGTATAACTGACAATTAAAACTATATCCCTAAGCATGGAATTGCATCTATATTTGAAAATACTAAAAAAAAGGGGGGGGGGGGGGGGGAGAAAAGAAAACTGTCATAAAACGTAAAATTATGTGTGGCTACAATTGATAAATATGCCTCTCAAAGGCTCTAACTTGTGAGATGGGAAGGAATGAGTGTGGGAATTAAAATTTCTGATACGTGACAAACAAGAAAATAATTCTGTCCACGATCTTGTTCATTCCTTGCTTGCATATATAATTCCAGCATTTCAATAGTGTTTCTTGGGTACACGAAATGGGATGTATCTTTAAGAAGTCCTGTGAAATTAGCTTTTCTATATTTCATAGTAACTTTATTTTTCTAAAAAGAAAAGTCATTGCAACTTTAGAAATTCTATAGGGAGAATGTTGTGAAGATATATATATATATATACACACATATAAAAGAAAATTAAGAATTATGATATACTAATTTAACCTACCAGAGCCTCGAAGTCAATATTCTAAATCATATTAATTAGAGTCTTAATTTGGCAAAAGTTAACAACTAGTCAAGTTCAGAAGTTATCTCAAGGAAATTTCCCATGCATGCTTGGTAATGCTAACCACTCATTCTTCACTAACTATTTACTACAAAGAAGATGTATTAGACGAAAATTCCGAGCTTCTGATACCTTTACCAAAAACACGTATTCACTTGTTGAAACTTCAAACTTTTGAACCTTTTCAACAACGTGTTCACTTATTGAACTTTTCTAAGCATTGGAAATTGATCGGGATATTTGGGGGGGGGGGGGGGGGGGGAGGAAGGGAAGCATTACCTAACAGTCATACATTCTCGAAAAGATACTTATAATTAAGGCAACAAATCTCACTACCAAAAGAATAGCGGAGAAATTCATTAATCATGATAATCCCAACATAATAGGCGAAAATATTCAGTTGAGAAAATCTATAACTCCCTGATGAAAAGCTTTTCTCCTTGAAATAAACCCTCACAGCACACTCCCACAAAATTCTACCATTGGAATTTATCAACCTTTGGATCAAGGTGAATACACAAAATTCCAACAAACAATTTTCTAACGACTCAGTCTTCCATTGGAATGACAGTTGGAATCACGAAATTCTAACGGCAGCACCTTATTTTCCAACGGTTTTTTGGTCGTTGGAATTTTGCAAATCTGTTGTAGCGACTCCTTTCTAGTTCACTTATGACTTAGCCGAAGCTCACATCTCAGTCTAGGTGAAGGATAATTTAATATATTCTTATTCCTGCGGCACTACACAAATTCTGAAATGCTATTATGAGCATAGAAGTCAACAATTTTTGGCGAGAGAAACTTCTCAATAAATAATCCTCTTTCACATACATAATTGATATCTCAAACTTGGTGCCTATAAAGCCATATAAATTTCCATTGCCCAGAAGTTGTAACTCAATCCAATCTCTTGCAGACAATTATTGGTACAATCTCACAATTTATAGGCCACTGGCAAAGTAATAATTGATGAAAGCAAATTAAACAAGTATTATTATAGGGATTCAAAAAGATATGCCATGGTGACTTGGACAATTTTGGACTGTCCATGAAATTATATCATATTTACGTCAAGGTCAAGGAAGGGCAACATTGTCTATGTTCTGCTTTGAGTTAGTCCCTGATCTCTTTATTATATATTCAAGTGCGAGTTAAAAGGTCTTGAAATAGCAATAAGTCCCACATTAAAAGAATTTAAAACTTGTGAGGGATATGTAAGCAGTAAAGACTCATTAACTTTCTATAAGTTTTGGATTTAAGATGGTGTACGACCCCACTTGTATGATCTGCATTGTCAGTTGGTATGGTCTTCCAAGGTCTTTACACTCTTACTTGTATATCAATGCCAGCACCCCTTTTTCTCTTAATTATTATGAATGAAAATTATAATTGTGAAGGATGATCCAAGAAACTTATTAAAGTTAAGATTTAAAGTGCAAACATCACTCTTTTTTCTTCTTTTTTTTTTTCTTAATGTATTTTTGTACTAAAGAAATAAAAAGAGTGGTCTTCCAATAAATTAAGCAACAATGACTTCGCATGTGAGTTTATTAAAACTTATATTCTCATTAACTCGGACAATTACTCAATATATTAGATTGTCCTGTGAACCATAATAAAGTTACGCATATCACAGATAGTACCTATGCTTATTCTACAAAAACATGAAGGTATGACATTTGGGCACTATCGTTAGTTCTATGACAATTTATCCAAAGTTGAGTCAAAATAAAATTTATAGATTATAGAGGAACTATTTCAACAGAAAATTTGTAAATCATAATTTAGAAGTACCATGTTCTATTTAAGTGGCCAAAATGTCCCAAAGAAATTATTTATTGCGATATGAGAAACATTATTTGAAATTTCCAGGCATGATCTCAACTCAGCCACCAGTCAAAACCTCCTCTCTAGTTCACTTACCACTCCATCATTGGTATTGAATGGCTGGTAATGATAGTTGATTATTTGATAGAATGCAACTCAACTTTCTAATACTGTGCATTAATTAGGATTCATTGAACCTCATGCTCACACCTTAGTCTAAGTGAAAGAAACACAGACGGGATTAAAAAAGTAAACTAGAGTAAGTCCTCCCACTATTAGCTACATTTTCATCAACAATTCTTCAGCTACAAAAAAACATGCGCCACTTTGTTTACTTAGATTGATCCTTGAATCATCAACTGCTGAATTGAAATGTCATTGAAAGGTAGCACCAATGGTGGCTTTGAAAAAAGAAAATCCTTAACAACATTCTTCATTGATGGTCGACATCTCGGATCAGTATGCAGACAAGAGAAAGTGAGTGTCACCTCTAGAAGCACATCTTTGGCATCTTTCCTAATGGAAGGAAGGGGAAGACGTGAGTCCAATATATCTTTCAACAGAAAATTTTGAGCACAAGAATTTTGCCAAGATGAAATGAACTCTCCTGGATGCCTTCCTATTATTGTTTCTAGAGTCATTACTCCAAAGCTATAAAAGTCACATTTTTCAGTCACACTCAATGCATATGCAAGCTCTACAATAAACTGTTTAATCAATAAAATATGTCAATGAAATTTATTTTTTTTTCCAATTTTGTTAAATATGAAATTGGTATTACAGTAGATCAAGAAAAGTTCACCTGGAGCAACATATCCGTCAGTGCCATCAAAAAGAGTTTGATTTGAGGAATCAGGATCAAGGATTCTAGCAATGCCAAAGTCTGAGACAAATGCCTCCAATTCTGAGTTCAATAAAACATTACTACTGGATATGTCTCGATGGAGAATTATGGAAGTACAATCATGATGCATATAAAACAATGCATTTGCTATTCCTTTGATTATATTTACCCTTTTGCCCCAGCTCATCTCCAGGGCTTCTTCAGCATTGCTCAAAACCTGAAGTAAGCTTCCTTTTTCCATATACTCACACATCAAAAACTTGCAACTATTGTGGAAACAAAAACTGTAAAGCTTGACAACGTTTCTATGACGGACTGCGATCAACATTTTGACATCATTCTGGAAACGTCTACCAAATGAAGGGTCTTGAGATTCTAATTGGTGGAGTTTCTTCAAAGCAATAATTTTGCCACTAGGAAGTTGTGCTCTGTATACACTACCATAAGCACAGGTAAAAATGCAATACTTGATGTCGAAGTCCTCAATTGCTTCAATAATATCTTCATAAGCCATTTTATCATCATAATTCCAATTTGAAAACAAGTCCCAACTCGTTACTCGACTCTCCTAAGATTCCCTTTTTTTAGCAATGCACAGAGAAACGAACCAGGCCACAATTAGGATGGCAAGGAAACTTGTAATGGGAATAAAGATCTCCAAGGATCCCTTTGCTCAGTTGGTTCTAGAACTGGATCGATTTGACCGACCGAAAGAATTGAATTCTGACAGTGCCTTGTCCCTGAATTTATTGTAATTGAAGTACAAATTGAAAGTGCAAGTGTAATATCCTAGAGGGGGTAAATAGGATATAAAAAATTTTCGCAATCAAGTTTATATTTTCAGAATCAAGCATAAAAAGATAAGCTTGATTATATGCAACCAAAGCTTGATTTTAGATATATCAGAGTTTAAACAAATATGAATCAGTCTAATTACAGCATGCAAAATTTAAATAATTGGGAATGCATATGCTGAAATTAAAGAAAGTAAGGAGAAGAAATTGCACAGTGATTTATAGTGGTTCGGTCTATCAAAGACCTACGTCCACTCCTCTCAAATCTCCTTGAGAGAGTTAGCTTCACTATCAAGACTGGTTTACTAGCTTCCATATGCCTTCTACAAATGTGTTGTAATCAAGCACGACCGGTCAAGAAGCAAGCACAATGGCTAAAAGCTTGGTTTTACCAGGAGTACCAAGAAACCTTTACAGCATAGACTATGTCTAAACAGACTATGTTTTTCCCTTATACAAGGTTACAAAGTAAGAAGAAAGGCTCAACAGCCTTTTTACAAAGTTTATGAGATGAGAAATTCTAGCTCAGAAACTATTGCTTGATTCAACAGATATTCCAATAGGCTTTAAGTGCACACCAAATTTTCCAGTTGATGATGTGATGCACGAATGAGAAGAGAACAGGATGAATATGTAAGATCTCTTTTGATTGTAAGCAAGTGAGTAGTATTCAGTTTTCTCCTCACCTTTCTTAGAAGCTCTTCTCTTCTTTTATAATGGTCTCAAAATATGGCTGTTGAGACTCATCTAAGTGTAGCTTCAGACTCTTCACTTTGTATACTGGTAATCCAGCATGATATGTTTTGCTTGTAGTCTGTTATTGCATGAAGGAAGTAAGCTTTGGTTGAAGAAAAAGGGAAAAGGCCCAACGTCTCTTTCCCTTTGCTAATACCGCATTACCCAAGACTGCCGAGAAGAAGTTTGCATGTGTGATAGTCCCAATATATATTATTTTTGCTATCACAAAAAGTTTCTCTTCCTTCAATGTGTGATACAGTGGTAAAAGTCTGTGATTCCTTTCTTGACAAGCGACCTTCTATCTTGTAGAGTAGCATTTTGTCCTTTTGTGAAAAAGAAATAATGTGGCAAAAAAGAAATAATGTGCCAAAAAAAGGAAGCATGCTTTGTCCTTTACGTGAACCTAAAAATGTTTCTTACGAAAAACTGACCATTTTTGACTTTGTGAGAAAAAGGTAGTTGATACATATAAAAGTCAATTTTCTGGGAACTCATGCCACTTCTTTACATGCTAAAACGTGAGAAGGGAATTTGTGGGAACCAATAAATATTGTTTTCAAAAAACAATTTTGTATATGTTTAAAAACATAATACTAATCAAATATAATTGGATAAAAAATTTCCTGTAAAAAATTTGTTGCATTAAGAATAATTTAAAATTTAACTTATTCAAAAATTATTTTTTATTATCAAAACCAATAATAAATTATTTTGGGAGTCCCTTGAGCTAACACAAATAACTTTGATTACTATGTCTCCACTAAGCATGTTATGGCTAAAGTCAATAAGAACGTACCACGAAGAATTTCCAATTTCCTATGGTATCCTACCAAAGATTTTATTATTTGATAAGTTTATCTTAGATATTTCAAATTTTCAATTTTAGGATCTAGGGAACCACTGATTTGATTTGAAGACAGATCTAAAATTATCAAGTTTAAGTCATACAAAGATAATGGAATAGAACCCTGGAGATTATTCACAGAAAGATCCAGGTATCCAAATCAGTTAACTTTTGCAAAGTGGATGGAATTGTAGCTGTGAGATTGTTGTTAGAGAGATGCAACTCAATCAAATACTTTAAATTTCCAATTTCTTGAGGAATGAATCCATTCATTTGGTTGTAAGAAAGGGAAAAGGTTATTAAACTAGATAAACTACCAAAGTTAGAAAGGATCAGACCAGTGAGCTTGTTATTAGAAACACCTAGATATTTTAAACTCTTCAGGTTCTCAATTTGCAGAGGAAAAGAATCTCGGAGATCGTTTCCACTAAGATCTAGACGTTCCAAATTGATTAAGTTCTCTAAGGTTGGTGGAACTAGACCGTTGAGATTGCTGTGGGATAGGCTCAGCACAGTCAAGTTATTTAAGTTACCAATTTCTAGAGGAATAGGACCAGATAACATGTTGCCATCAACATACAAGCTCACCAGATTGTTTAATTGCCCTATTTCTCTAGGTATCTCACCAGTTAAGAAATTATATGAAAGCTGCAAATTATTGAGACTAGACAAATTCCCCAAAGTAGAAGGGATGGATCCGCTTAAGTTGTTTAAGCTTAATTCTAGGTTCGCAAGATTTTTCAAATTGCCCAAACTAGAAGTGATGGACCCACTCAAACCATTTTGAGAAACATCAAGCATCACAAGGTGAGTGAGGTTTGAAATTGAACGAGGGAGCTGACCTGTGAGATTATTTTTGGAAATCTCAAGACGGGTGAGATTTGTAAGTGCACCAATATTCTCAGGGATGATTCCAGATGGATTCATTTGACTCAGATGTAGATTGACTAAATTTGGGAATGCAGTCCAGTTCATGGCTTAAAATTGAGGTGGATAAGGGGGCTGGTAATGGGAACTTGAAAGAGAAATATTTGTGATGCTTCCAGCATCGTTGCACGCAATACCATGCCACTTGCAACGGCTTGAGATGTTTTTGCCACTCCACCAATGGCTTTGGAGCAAAGCCTTTTCTTCTTCATCCACTACAAATGAAGAATTAGTTGGCTTCGTGCAATTAGTAATGGTGGCACCTGAGAGAATCACTAATACTATCAAAACAGAAGTGGAGAATGCAGAGGCCATGTTATGCTCAATTCAATTGCAATATCGTACGATCTAATTAATTTTGGTATACATAAATGTACATTACATGGGTCAATAAGACGATTATCACCTATTTGGTCAAGGTTATTATAACTGTACATATTATATTTTATCTAAATTTTTATTTTATTTTATTTATTTAAATAATTACTTCTTGATTTTTTTTTTTAAGAAAAGGAGAAAAAAAAAAAAAAAAAAAAAGAGAAGAACGGGAAAGGCGTGAAGATGATAGGTGGTTGAAAGCAACGCGGAATTGGCAGAGGGGAAGAGAAGAGAGTTGAGGGAAAAAGAAGAAAAGGGGATCACAAAGAGAAGGCAAAGGGAAGGTGAGAAGAACAGGGGAAGCGAGGGGGTAGAACCGAAGAAAACAGAGGAGCAAGTAGCAAAGCGAAGTTAGTGGAGATCGTTGAGAGTTAGGCCAGATGGGCGGAGAAGGAAGAAAAAGAGAGTAGAGCGAAATTGAAGAAAACAGAGAGCGTTGGATCGCGAAGGCAAGAGAACAGGAAGGAGAGAAAAGAGAAGAAAGGGTGAGCGATAGAGTGGGGAAAATCGATGATAATTTCTTCTCTGCAGGTGCTTCTTGTGTCACTGCGCCTTTGTCGCTTCTCCTCTAAGGAGAGTTTCATCTTCTGGGTTGTCGTAATTGAATATATTTGGACGAAGGGGAAGCAAGTGCAGGTCATTATTTTCAACGGCAATCCAGGTTTGGTTTTCCCTACCATACTCTTGAAATCTTACTATTTAATCCGAACCATGATATAATTTTTCCTATATCTCTGTTCTGTTGGTTTGTTGAGAATAAAACGGTTACTGGTTTTGAGTCTCTGCTTGTGATTCTTGTTGGAGATAACTGGTTGAATAATCATATAGTTATTGGCTGTTCTCTGTTGTACTGGATGTTCGATTTTCAATTTCTGTCATTTTGGTATCTTTGTCTGTTTCAGTGGTGTTTGTTTCTTGCACTTCTATGCCCCTCTTAGAGGTCCCCTGGGGTTTACATGAAGTTTATTTTTCCCATGAATTCATCTGTTATCATGTCATAAAAATTGTGGGTGAAGTGTAGATTTGCTTTTCATGGTTAACCTGTGGCTTTATGTTTTGGTTCTTGCTCCACTTGGTAATATGATTCACTTATTGTTTGTATATACTAGGACCGTTTTGGAGTTATTTATGGGTAGCTTTGACCTTGAATATGTTTTCTGTCCGAGTGCTTGATTATTGGCTAGGGAATTTACCCCAATGCTTAGAAATCTGTTTTGGGTTCTCAGGTTAAATCAAATGCATGTAGCTAAGAATGTTCTGTTTAGCTTGGGAAATTGCTGTGAATTTGACTTTGAATAAACTTCTTGCAGACAAGGGGTTGAACTTTCTTGGTGGTGCTTCTATGTTGAGTTTAGGTCTTGAATTTTTCTTGCATTTCTTGATTGATAGTATCGCTGTGATGTTAATTAAATTCTGCCATTTGCAAATGTGATAGTGGTCAGTTTGGAAGGAATAAAAATCTAGTACTTTGGTCTTGGTTAAGTTTTTGTAGCTTGGTTGTTGGTGAGGTTTCGGTATTATTGTGATCATTTGTCCTCTCTTTGTGACCCATGGTTAACCTTTGATTGATGCTGAAGCAGTTTCTGGAATATGTGATTTGCTTGCTGAACTTTTGATAGATTTTGACCAATGGCTAATCTATGGATATGTCTTGCAAGTGTTAGAACTCTTTTCTGGTCCCAATCTTTTGTTCTTATTTAATAGAAATGCTTGCTGTCCTTCTTTTCCATTTGTCCCTATTGTGTCTAATTTCTATTCTTGCTTGTTCTTAGTCCTTTTTGTGTCATGTTATGTGTTTCTTAGTGTGTTTGTCCAGCAGCATTTATTTGTTTATGAATCATTCTTTTTCCCTGTTTGGTGTTGTATAATTTTCAAGTATTCTTGCATATGAGATGACAATACTTGAGGCATCAAATGTTATCACATTTTACCATTAAAACTGCTTGCGCCGCTGTTTAAGGTCTGTGCTTCCATGATTGCCATCTTGGATTGATTTTCATTATTGCCAGAATGATGTCTTCATTAATCTGCGGGAGTTGTTCAAGTTCAATAGATAAAAGTGTGCTGAATTTAAATGTGTTTGATCATACTTGTTTCTGAATATTTTGGGAAGAATGTATGGGCTTTTGGTTTCTGTGCAAACTGGTTTGATGCTGGAATTTTCTGGGTTCTGAAAGTGGAATATTTTTATCATGTGCTGTAATGGTGTGAAATCTGGCCTTTGTGAATGAAGCTGTTTGGGTCTTTGAGTATTTAATTTGACTAATCTGGAGAGTGAGTTTTGCTTGGACTGACAGAGTTAAAACAGCTTAGCATGCCTCTCATTGTTTGTCACAAAAATAAAACAAAAATTAAGAATGCAGTTAAAGACCTTGAACCGCAACATAGTTAAGGACAAAGCAATGCTGCAGGAGCCATGTCTTTGAGAACTAGGATAGGGCCAGTAACTTTTGCATTGGGTTTAAACGTGAGGGATAATAAAAAAGGATTTCTTGTATGAAATGTCCACTAGGTACAGTTCTGTTACAGTTAACAATGCATTAATTGGAATAAGATAATGAGAAAATCTGGAATATATTCTTTATTCACACATTAACCTTTCTAATTCTTTAGAATGAAAAGTGTGGTAAGTGTCAACTTCCAGATTTCGGCCCATTGAATTTCTCTATACTATTTGAATTTTGACTTGGATACAATGCTGAGATTGAGACTGGAAATAATGAGAACTTGAATTTGAAAAGTCTTTTGTTGAAACTGAGTCCATGATGTGTTCATTTCTGGATGCATTGTTTTCATTCCTTTTCATGGTGAGTAGCCCATATGTCTTGTGATGAATAAATTGATGAAGAAATGCACTTCAACAGCAAACATTTTCTTGATCTCAACTTGATTCTTTAGTTGAATGTTGGCTTTTAAAATCTCTGTATGTTCTCAAGATAGCTTTGATACATGCTTTCTTGTTCCCTGTTAATTAGATGAGCTAATACGTTAATTCAGAAATTCATTTTGCTTAGTGGAAATTGAAGAATACATTAATCTTGACGCCTTATGACCGTGAGCAAAGTTGTTTGATTAAATCAAATTGGTCAAGATGTGATCATGCCACTTTTCCCATGTAATTTTCTTGTATCCCACTCCCTTCACTCTAGAATGTATTTAACATACACACATCTTAGGATGTATTTGAATTTTTGAGATCCCGAGGCCCCTCGCCAATCATGAAAGGGTAGGTAGTTTGATCTTTTATAAGATTGAGCTTATTATATCCAACCTAGGTGAAGATAAGCGCTATCTAGAGGGATAGTTTATCTATTTTAAAGGATGGGAGGACCCCAGGTTCGTCTAGAAAATTCATGCATATAGGTTTTTATTCGTTTTATTTTATCTTGGTATTCCCCCCTTTACTCTAGAATGTATTTAACATACACACATCTTAGGATGCATTTGAATTTTTGGGATCCCGAGGCCCCTCACCAATCATGAAAAGGTAGGTAGTCTGGTCTTTTATAAAATTGAGCTTACTATATCCAATCTAGGTGAGGATAAGCGCCGTCTAGAGGGATGATTTATCTATCTTGAAGGATGGAAGGACCCCAGGTTCATCTAGAAAATTTATGCATACAAGTTTTTATTCCTTTTATTTCATCTTGGTATTCCCCCTTTACTCTAGAATGTATTTAACATACACACATTTTAGGATGCATTTGAATTTTTGGGATCCCGAAGCCCCCCTCACCAATTATGGAAAGATAGGTAGTTCAGTCCTTTATAAAACTGGGCTTATCATATCTAATCTAGGTGAGGATAAACGCTATTTGGAGGAACAGTTTATTTGTCTTGAAGGATGGAAAGACCCTAGGTTCGTCTAAAATATTCATGCATGCATATTTTATTTTTCCACCCTTATTTTTAAAGATTGTAATATTTATTTTTGCAAATAATAAAATACGATTTCTGATCATATCTCATCCTGCACAACTAATTTGGGTAATCATTTTTGATAAATGTTATGAGGTGCCTAACACTTTCCTCACATATAACCGACTTCTAAAGTCATCTTTAGTTTGTATTTTAGTGCATTTTTAAAAATAAAATAAAATAAATACATCAATTTTGAAATAGATAGAATTTCTGAAACAATTTTTAACAACTCCAAAATTAAAATTTTTCTTAAAAAAAAATTATTATATTTTTTGTTGTATCGTTTTTACCTCTAATGAGTACATTATGAGAGTACTCAACATCTACTTCCAGATAGTTTTCGTGAAATTACCTTTTGTTCTTCTTTTATTTTCTTTGTTTGTTCTTTCTCTACTTGTGACTGAGGACTTCAAAGAAATAATGTTGACATTTTAATTAATCAATACATCCATATTGCCAAATAAAGCATTGCGTTGTCTGGGTATTGGAAATAGAAGAGAAAAGAAGAAAGTCTCACATCATTTGGGAAAAAGAAAAAGTGTATATATATATATATATATATATATATATATAGAAAAAAAAGGGAGTTCAAATATAATTGCCTTAAAGTACTTTAGAAGAAAGTGTTATTTCTTTTTATAACATAATATTCGGACCAACGTTCTCATAAAAATAGATTGAGCCCATGCACTTTTTAGACCCAAAATTGGGGGAAAGAATATTCACGTCTTGAAAGAGTAATGAGATGGAAATTATCAATTTTTGAAATTGATATTTGGTAGAATAATTTTTTTTTTTTTGACTAATATAAATCATTTTATTCACATTTAAACCCAGGTTTATTATAAAGTCAACTATGGGTGTTTTGTGATAGCCCAATGATGTATGTCATTTTTATTTTTTTTGGTAAAATTTCCTGTCTGTAGAATGCCACGTCTTATATTGTTCTTTGAATCGTTGAGGTAGGTAAGTTTGGAAAGTGTGCTAGGCATGTCCCAATGAGGTGGTTGTTGGATAGGTTCAGATGTGTTATTGGTCAGTCATGGTTAAGTCTTAAGATTTGTGCTATTGAATCGGTAATTGCTTGTATAGCTGCAATGACTTATGACGTGTTTGGTTGATAGTCATGGAATGGAAAAAGCCATGGAAAGCCCATAAATTATGCTTCAGGTGAGCTTTATAATAGTAAGGATGAGCTGAAATCAAGGTGGATGTTGTCTATCCAATTTCTTAGTCAATGCAAGTACTATGAAAGGCAATCACTGCTTTTTTCTAACATCAACCTTTCTCTTTCATAACAACTCAACATGATAAAGACAATAAGGAAAGAAAGAAGAAATTAATTTTATTTTATTTTTCTCAAAATAATGACAGATTCATCGTGTTATTTAAAGTGAAATTAATTTGTTCGATTTGCATATTTCTTTGATTAGCGGACGAGATTGAATTGAATTTTTTGAATAGGTTCTCAAACATTTTATGCGTGTATATGCTTTCAAGTCATTTTATTTATTGGTTTAGTACCTTCAAATAGCTTTATATGAAAATGAGATACAAATCTTTCGAAAAACATCTTCAGTGATTAGTAAAAATTTATTTTTAATTAATTTATTCAACAATGAATTAATTTTTATTAATTTATGAATAAATATTAACAAATTAATATAAGTGAAACGTTTAATAGTGGACAAAATTTAATCCCCAATCTTTTTAGCATAATTCTAAATCAAGAAATCAGAAAGTTATCAACTCAGATATTTTAATTCTTGTTACGCAAAACAGTACCTCTAGGGACAACTTACCCACTGTGAAGATAATTTTGTTCATACTCATAAAATGGTCCTCAACTTGTGGTCCATGCATGTAATTTCCTCCATGAACTTATAATTATGTCGTTGTTTTTATAAACATGAAAATATGACAATTGTTAAATTAATAAAAAATAAAATTGAAGTGAATTTCTGGAACCAAATCATAATTTAGGCATACCATGTTCTATTTAAGTGGCCAAAAGCTTGTCTCGAAGAAACTATCCAATGCAATATTGAAGAATGCCATTTGTTACTATCTTTGGTTTTTAATTTTATAGTTAAGTGCCTATAAAAACTAATCGTAAAATATATGCAGTAGTCAAGGTCAATGTTATCATACTTCCAAAGTTTTCCTCTAGTAAACGTAAGAACTATATAAAATAGAATAACGCGTGATAGTCACTAATCTTTGTCATTTGATCTTTTGAATAGAATAATTTGACACATTCACATGGTGGATGATACACATTATTAATTAATGTTTTCCAAAGCAAAAGAAAGATTAGATGGTACGAAATGAAATTAGTTCATATACATATCTAGAAAAGCACAACAATTGCAGATCTATCTTTGGATTTTATTTTCACTCCTTGAATGATATCGTTATTCCTTGACGGAGGATGTATTCATCGTTTCTTCTTTTTGTCCTATTGGATTTTGGTTGGTTAGAAATTATTAAATAATATTACAAATATTATTATTCTGAACGTTAATTTTTTAACTAAACGAATTCAATTGAACAGGACATGAAACACAAAGTTAATTCTGCATCAAAATGATTAAGTTATATGAGAATTCAATATATATATTCTACCTAAAGTTTGTTAATAGTCACCTTGCTTGTGATGTTGAAGTAATAAACTTGTTAAGCTTGAAGTGGAGACTTTTATAATTGTAAAAGATGAGCTGTAATCAAGTTCATTTACAGTAATGATCATTCCAAGGTTTTTCTTTTATATATATATATACAAAGTCATTAAAAATATCGCTTTTATATTTGAAAATGATCCTCTCGCATCAGTCTTCCTGCTTTAAACTGGCTGAGAGACGGAAAAGCTAGTGGGTCAAGAAAAGTGCTTATGGAAATCAAGGTGTACCGTTAAGTAAACATAAAACTAATATAAAAAAGAATAACGTGCTAGTCACTACTCTTTGTCGTTTTCCCCTTTAGTCTTGTGGAAGATATGCCTTATGAATTATTTTTCTTCAATTAGTCAAATTTAGATGTCCCCACAAGGAAATTTCCCATGCTCGAGAATAGTGACATTATCAGAAAATAACATTAACAATTATTAGACTGCAATCCTACAAAACAAATTTTCCTAATTCGGCCCTGCACAAATTCTATGATGAGCATAGAAGTCAGCAATCTTGGACAAGTGAAACTTTCCTAGAAAGTGACAATTTCACATTCATAATTGGGAGGGCTATGAAATATTGAGCATTTCAATGTCTAGCAGAAAAAAAGAAAAGAAAAGAAAAGAAAAAGCTTTATTTTATTTTACTCATAGCAACTTTAGAAATTCTTTTGGAGGATTGTTGTGAAATTTTCCGAAAGATAAAATTAAGAATTTTGACGTTGCAAACCTGCAGCAAAAAATAAAAATTTTTAGGTAATGGACAAAATCTTTAGGAAATCAGTCAAACCTATTGAAGAGAATTACTGGTTCATAGTCGGCGATTTATAGGCTACTCTGACAGTGGGGCTAATAACAACAACTTCAGGAGAGAACACTAGCATAATTGAGGAGATATGAAGGGGAAATGCTATGGTGACTTAAATAATTTCTGGATTTTCCAGGAAATTAAGTCATATTTATCTCTTGGTCAAGGCTGGACATTATTTTCAATCATCTGTTTCAAACTTCGCTTCAAGTCAGTCTAGATCTCTTGCATGTATAGTCAATGGCAGTACCCTTTTTCTCTTGTCTATTAAAATCAAATTAATGTCCATGGACTTAGAATTCACAAATTATAATTGTGAGGGCAAGATCCAAGAAACTCCCATAATAATGAAATTACGAAAACAATTATGTTACCCAAACAATAACTAAATTATCATTGAATTTTTTTTTATGTGATATCATTGAAAATTTTTACATTTTTCTTTGTCTTTTTAGATAAATTAGGTTCTATAATTAATAAAGTAACTATTAACTATCGTTAACCTCTTGAATTGTTACTCAACTCTATTTTACCTTCTTATAATATCATACTATAAGTTAGGCAGAGTGTTGTGATATCATCATCATCATTTACACTATACAAAATCTCTGCTAAGCATAGAAATCAAAATTCTTAGATGAGAGAAATTTCTTAGAGGACTACTCTTTCACTTTCATAATTGCAATCTCATCGCTGGTCTATACTTTCTTAATCACAATAGACTCGTGATTTCTCATTTGAGAGATCCTAGTAACTCACCAAATAATGAAATTACAAAAGAAAAGAAACATTTATATTCGCAGAATAATATTTAATGAACTTACAATTCTTTTATATATTTGTATTTATTGAAGAAAAATAAGTGGTTTGCAGTAGTAATTTTTTTTTATCAGCCTTTTAACAAAGTATATTAATTTTTATATTCTCATTAAACTAAGGTACCATAGTATAAATAGTAGCTGAGCTAATATTCTACATCAACATGAAAAGATGAAATAGTGCCCTTGAACTTGAATTTTAAAAAGGAAAAAAAAAAAAAAAAAAGCTTAGCTTTTTTGGTATGTTTTTCCAGTCCTACCTTATTTCCCCTCGAGTTATTATCTGTACAAAATTCGTGGATGTTCAGTCCCCAATCCCCGAAGTGACTAGATTCTGCCACGTTTTAATAAAGGGAAGTCTAAGTTATCCCATGGATTAAACTACTTCATTTTAAATGGGTCACTAAAATTATGAAAAGTGTATGATAATAGGACTCACGTATTTAATCAACTTGTTATCAACATTAATGATTAATATAAATTTTTACAACAATATTTTTATTTATTACAAATCAATTATTATTTCTTTTAAAGTTTTAATTTTCATCCTCCCTTATTTTTTTTTAAATTTTATTATTTCTTCTTCCTTTATTTGTACCTTATAATAAATTTTAATTTATTATTTAACAAATTTTTTTATGCCAATAACTTTTCTTCTTAAAAGTTATTTTTTCAAAAAATAAAAATAAAAATTTTACATCCTTTAAATAACACTAATAAAAGATAAAAAAATATATTCTTTAATTAAAATAAAATCAACTAATATAATTTTATTAAAATAATTAATATTTAAAAAATAAAAATATGTTTTTAATAATGTGTGTTTGTGTGTTGTTGGGGGGGGTGTTAAGGGAAAACACCTGTGTGTCTGGGGTGAGGGAAAGGTGCGTGTGTGTGTGTGTGTGATAAAAGAAATTTATTTCTTGAAATCTTATTTTGAAAATTCACAGCTATACTACCCTTTTATAATTTTATTAACAATAATTAATATTAATTCATAAATAAAATATATTTTTTATATGTGATAAGAAAAGAGAAATATACATAATTTAAAAAATATATATTTTTTATTATACTAATTAATAAATTTTAAAGATAACTTAAAGTATAATTTTTTAAATATATTTAAATCAAAATAAATTGTTTTAACAAGTTATTTGGATTCTATTATTAAAATATAATTGTTATCATTTAAAATTTTTAATTTCTATCTCTCAAACTACAACTTGAGAGCTAAGACAATTTTTAAAGAAAATTTTATATATATAACAATTCCTATTTGTAATTAAAGATTCATATTTTGAAGAGATTAAATATAAAAGTTTTAGTTTTGAGTGAGCAAATATTGAAAAAAAAATGCTTCAAATCACATTTTAATTTAACCTCTTTTTGTGAATTGTCACTAAAAGAAAAAATAAAAAATATAGATTAGTGTTTGTGTGAGGAAGAAGAATTTTTTTTTTAATTCCCATCTAAAGAAAAAATAAAGAAATTTTTTTTGATTGAAGGAAGATATTGTTTGTAAATAAAAAATGACTACAAGTGTTAGATAAAAAGAAAAATTGTAAGGATGACTTTGATAATTATTTTTGTTTTTTGGTTGCATTTTTTCTTTTTAATTTTTGAGTACATGGTTTTCCTATTGTGCATGAAGAGAAATAAAAAAAATTATATGAGAGGGGAGAGGGGATATGGGAGTGAGAAGGATAAGAATAAAAAAAATAAAATAAAGATAAGATTTTATATAAATTTTAATAATTATGTGGTTCAATTTGAAAAAAAAAAAATTAGATATTTAAGTTAAAGATTAACTAATCTTTACCATTCATTGCACTATTAATGATCATGATTGAACCATATAAGATAAAATAATCTAATACTATTTATTACTTGGGGTCAGTTAGACTCCCCCATCAATAAAACATGAAACTACACTGAAGTAGATGTTGAGTACAGTTGTAGCCTTGACCAAGACTGCTTGGTGATGTTCGTGTCATTGACCATTCAAATTTACAGGTCCCCACAAAGAAATTTCCCGTAATGGAGTGTGCTGGCCCCTCACTCAGCAGTACTAGAAACGTAAAGCTAAGAGCGTGGAAATTATTAATGTTGGGCGAGAAAGACTGCTTAGAATATTACTCTATTTCAAGTTGAGAACCTAATAGTTATTTGGACTATAACTGCAGGCCTAGACCTAAGGGAGTCCAAGGCCCGAAGTTAGGCCCAAGTCCTCTTTCTTCATAGAATGAGGGACTATAAGGGGCGAGGGATGGTAAACAAAAAAGGTATCCTTCCAGAACACCAGCCAGACAAAAAAGAACTTTGAGAATATTTTCCCAGACCAGATAGATTTACCTACCAAAGAACTTAGTGAAGTCACTTTGATTCCTGTTTGACCCATCAGCACAAATAAATTTCTGTATGATGCAATCTAACAAGCTTTCTTTGAAATTTCCAAGAATGGCCTTAACTATATCACCCATCAAATACTCCAGAAGGTGATTATCACTTTATCCCTATTAATGAATGGGCAGGAAATGATACTCGCTTGTCTAATGTATTGAAAATCCACTTATCAATGCTGTATTAATTTAGATTAATTGAACATTGGCTTACTAATAAATGAACATCCATTAGACACTAAACACAAAAATTAATTTGTAACGGGCTCTTCTAACTTAATATTATGAAGTTTCAAGTAAAACAATATAATTGTGTTAAAATATGATAAGAAGTGTTTTGCTGCTTTTATAATTTCTGTCTGGTTTGAACCATATTAACTAGTACATAATATAATACTGGATGCCAATTGGTTTCTAAAAAAAAAAATGAGAGTAATTGAATCTCACACAGGTTATAGTGAGGGGAAGGTGTAGTATATTATTGGGCAACAACAATACCACGTCAAGGAACTAGATTCTGCCAATTTCAATAAGACATGAAATAGCAAATTAAATTCTAGTAAAGTAACAAAATATCTTAGTACTTTAAGTGAAAAAAAATATATGATGTTTATCATAACATATTCTTGGAGGGTAAAACACTATGACAAAAAATGAAAATTTTTTTATTTTTTAAAATATTTTATTTTTAGAGTAATCACTAATTATTTAAAAATTATAGTATAATTATAAATTTTATTTATTTTAAAATTTATCTTTTTTATTGGAAAGATATTAAAATATGAATTAGAGATGAGTTCAAGAATCGATTATATGTGAGGAAGATGTTACATACCTCACAGCATCTGTAGAAAATCGTTATCTAAATTAGTTATACAAGATAACGATATAATCTGAAATTATATTTTAATTATTGTTGAAATAAATATTACAATTTCAAATAAAATAACCAAAAAATAAATTTATATGCATGAATTCTTTAAATAAACCTAGAGTTCTTTTACCCCTCAAAATGGATAAACCATATCTCCAAATAGTGTTTACCCTCACCTAGATCAAAAAATACAAGTTCAATTTTACAAAAGATCATATCATTTATCCTTCCATGATAAGTAAAGGGTCTCATAATTTTAAAAATCTAAATGCACCCTAATGTGTTTATATGCTAATTATAATTTAAAATTTGAGAGCAGAATAAAAAAAAATACATGAAAAAAAATGGCATGAGGTAAAATTATAATTTTTAATTTTTTTCTTCTCACACCCATTGCACTGCTGTTTTCTCCACACACTCCTCTTTTCTTTTTTTTACACCTCGGTCCTTGGCACCCCACTACTCCATATTTTTTTTTACCTTGTTCTCACGCCCACCATTTCTTTTCATAAACCCAAACCTATTCACACCCTGAAGCAAACTAGCCTTTACTTATCTATTTCTATTCACAACCTCACAATTTCTATTCGTATCCCTCTGTCAGACGCCACTGAAAACCCCATTTTAGCAGCTACGAAAATGCAACATGAAGTGGGCATTCGAATGAAAAGCAGCAGCTCTCAAAGAAACCTAAAATATTAAGAATGAACAATCAAACAACAATGGCACATATTCCCAACTTCTAAACTCCATCAACCAATCAAAAATGATAAATTTCACTAAAGGAATAAATAAATGGCTAAAACTTAATTCATAAAAGTTGAATGGAGCATGTAAACTCAAAACTCATTTTTTCCATGACACACAAAACACAATTTACAAGAAACTAGCTGGAAAGGTAATGATTTTTAACAAGGCCACTAGCCGTGAAAGCCAATAAAACATGACAAAAACTCACTCCTATATATTAGTTCCAACAAAAGTGTCATTTTATTCATGCAGAGAATCCAAACTCTTATTGAACTACATGCTCAAATCATTCCAAAGAAAATAATCCAGCATGAACGCCACTCTATACATGACATTCTAAACTACACCAACATCATAACGAACTGCAAATGCCCACTCATGGGTTAGAATAACAAGAAATTTTGAATATCCTATTCACAATGCCATGAACTTATAGCATACACTCAATCTAAACCAAAATATATGAACACAAGCTATAACAAAGGAAAATCTTCATCTCTTTAGGACAAGGAACACAAGTAATCTAGATTATTGAAAAGCCAAGGTATTGAGAAAGAGAATAACAATCCCTAAGCATCTATAAAAACACAGAATATGATATTCCCTTTCAATCTCAATTCCATGTAATTATTCAGCTACTGAACAAGCAAAACTAAAGACATATGGATGCAAAAATTGGATCAAACACAGGAAATATGCAACCAAGATTAACTATCAACCAAAACTTGCTAAAATCAGCAACCAAGACACAGAAGCACCAGACCCAGCATATTTTCAATTGAAACAGAATATATTCTGAGGATTCAAGCATTAGACATGATCAGAACAACAATTCAGCAATGGAGCAATGTACACTATGAAACATGTTCATGCAAACGATTTGAATAAATTAGGAATTCACTTTATAGGAAATCATCCCAAAGGGTAAACAAGCTGCTTTTCCTTTTTTTTTTTCTGTTGTTTTTTTTTTCAAACAGCCATAAACAAAAATATGTACAGGAATATGACCAAGAATAATAGCAACAAACCAGAACCCATATTCATATGAATCTATCACCCAAAATATCATTCACAAAAGGTTGAGAATTTAGCCATATAACAAGAAAACATGACAGCATCACATTTAACTGAGACCATACCCTTTTCAATCAACAAAATTCATAGAAGATACTGAGAAAAACAACAAAATAAATAGAAGTAGAGGCTTAGATATAACAACGACTCATAACACTCACGTTGGATAAACAAGCTGCTTTTCTCTTCCCTTTTTTTTTTTTCCTCTTTCCTTTTCCTTTATTTTTCAAACAGCCATAAACAAAAATAAGTACAGAAATATGACCAAGAATAGTAGCAACAAATCAGAACCCATATTCACATGAATCAATCACCCAAAATATCATTCATAGAGGATTGAGAATTCAGCCTTGAATCAAACATAAGTCAATCATTAAACATCTCATCATAAAAGCACCTTCAAATATATTCACTCGGTAACACTCCCAAAAGGAAATATATGACAACATGATTAGCAAGCTTCAATGTTCAAGGAAAATCTTTCTGAAAATAAAAGGGTTGTGGCTTCATTAAAATGAAAACTAATACAGTGTAGCATTAAGAGAATAAGTTGCCAATAAAGTTCATGCAAACTCCACAAAACTACCAATCTAATTAAACACGAAATATGCCAAAATGAATTGGTGCAGAAAAATAAATATCATATTCAGATCATACCCAAGGCAACACCAATCACCAGGTCCTCAGAGAGGAAATTAACTCAACTCCATTCAATGACACATGGAGATCCAATGAAGGCCTGGAGTCTATGAGTTTATCAATGACGCTCAATGTGATCAGTCTCTAAGATATCTTAAACACCACAAACAGGTTCCCAAACGGCAATTACAGGACCAAAACATTTAACTCATATTTCACAAACTGAAATATTAGCAAGTGACACTGAACAAAGGCAACTGTAGTAATCCAAACTTCGCTAAATCATCAAGAGAAGTTTTTGTTTTTTTTTTAAAGAGAGAAGCAAGATTATGAATACACACACAATAAGAGAATAAACATGTAATTTCACATAATGGACAATTAAAGCGCCATTCCTAAGCGACCACTACAACCTTAAAAGAAAATGAAATCCCATATATGAAAAAAATGTAATACATACAATTATCCAATAAGCGCCAACCTTCGATAATGGTTGAAGAAATCAATGATTCTGCATCCATGATTTTCGAGAAACAAGAAAGATATAGATGAAGAAATCAATGATCTTTGCAAAAATAAAAGAATTACCCGTATATATATTTAATCACTATGGTCATTACTATGCTGGTATGTCATTCTTCATCTTCAAACAGGCAAAATATAAAACTTCCATGACTTTGGAATGTGAAAGTTCTAAAGGTTCATCACTTAAAGGTTAAAAGTAACAGTTGAGAGCTAACATCACCTTAACAAAGTGCACAGCTTTGACAAAAAAGAGAACCAGATTTAGAACTTCAAGCAAAACTGTCAGACTTCAAAATTTGCAAGAATACACAACGGGAAATCATTCATGGGGGCATATCGCATCAATCCCAGCTCAAGAAAGAGGGCCATGTTTTCTGACTATAAAAAATTCTAATAAGAAACAAATAATTCAGTAAGAAAAATTTCTAGACAAAATAACCAATGAACATAAGATATATATTCTTTCAACAATTAGAGAGATAATAAACTCATCAAAAAACTAAAATAAATTGAAAGAAACATAATAGTAATGTGGCTGAAAAGGACACATCCATTGGCCCAAATTTTTCATATTTAGAAGCAATCAGCATAGAACTAGTCCAAGTTGGATTGTTCGGCGATTCGGTTTGAAAAAATTACAAATTGAATATTTATTGTCATGTTTGAAATTTAAAGCATTTTGGTGCAGTTCAATTCGATTTGGGCACAGTTTGAAGGTTAACGTCAATTTGTTAAAATTTGTACATTTCTTTTTTGTGTGTGGTTTGGGGTAATTTGGAGTTAGTTTCAAGGCGGTTTGAGATGGCTAGTTTGGTTTGGTTTGGGGTGGTTTGGTTTGTGTATATTTGAAACCAATTTAAACCATGCTTAGATAGTTCTAATGTGACTTAAGTCAGTTTGTGAACACCACTAAGACCAACCAGTCGCTGTTTGCTTCTTGACACAATTTTCACCAAAAGGATTCAAACAACAATGTGATAGTCAGATAAAGAGTTTTGAGTAAAAAGTGAAACTTCTTGTGGGAAGTCCATCAATTTCAGGATGTGAGTTCATATAGTCATGAGGACGACTCT
Organism: Bauhinia variegata; assembly: GCA_022379115.2. Taxonomy (NCBI): domain Eukaryota; kingdom Viridiplantae; phylum Streptophyta; class Magnoliopsida; order Fabales; family Fabaceae; genus Bauhinia; species Bauhinia variegata. The sequence continues at coordinate 12,180,491 of CM039427.1, read as the reverse complement.
CAGTCTGCATCAAAATAATAATAATATTACTACAAGCAGACACACCCAGAAATATTAAAAGATAGAATAAAGCACTGAAGCCATATAACCTACCAACTTATAGAACTTGTAGAAGTCTTCAACATATCCCACAGCAGCAAGCTCATTACCAGCATCAGCTGCGTCAATGTCAACAATCTGCTCCTTTGGTCTGTTAGTACTCTCACCACAGAATGCCTGAAATAGGTTATTGTAAAAGCTCTTACATTTTCTAAACTGCAAGCCTTTTAACTTGAGAAGTAGAAAATAAAGTGTGAGGGTTTTAAACCTTGGAGATATGAGAAGAGAAGTAGGGTTTCGTTCTTCTTACCTTTTCTTGTTCACACACTTGGCTTACTTAACCTCTTCATCTGGGTTCAGTTTAATAGTGAGTTTCTTCTGCGCTGTTTTTGTTTCAACATGCCTCTTTGAAGCTGCAGCCCCATCAAAATTCAGGGGACTTCCATACAAGCCAGTTTCTGTATTTTGTTAAAAACGCTAGATGATTAAGTAATTGGGCACAAAAGCTCCTACAAGAATATTAAGATGATTAATGAAGCAACAATTAAGAATGAAAGTGCAAGTAAAGAATGTCCTAGAGGGGGTGAATAGGACTTTTGAAAGATTTTCGTAAATACTGTATTATAGCAAAATCAAGTTTAAGTAAATAGGCTTGGTTTATACAAAATAATCTTGAAACAATAAACTTCACAATATAAAGACAATAACCATGCAGTTCAATATAATAAGCCAAATAACAAAATGAGATGTAAAATGAGTTAACGGTAAAGAGGATAAGGAGAATAGATGTACACAAGGATTTATAGTGGTTCGGTCTTAATTTAGACCTACGTCCACTCCTCTCAAACTCAGTTGAGAGAGCTATCTTCACCATAAATCTAGTTTATGGGATTCCAGCACCTCTTACAAATTCTTCGAAGTACAGCACACGACTTCAGCTTGGTTTTAATAGGAGCACCAAAAACATTTCACCAATATGACTATGTCACAAGAGACTATGTCTCTTCCTATCACAGGATTACAACCAAGGCACTAATGCCTTAACAGAATATCAGAAGTGAGAATAGAGAGTATAGTGTGTTGCTCAACTCAACAAATTTTCCAATACACTCTTATGCACTCAAGAAAAAACCAGGTATGAATATAGCGCACTAATTTGGGAGAGAAACGTGAGAGCACTTGAGAGTTTTCAGATGGACCTTTCTTGTGTGTGTTTCTCTTTTTTTGTCATGAAGTTCTCCTTCCTCTTATATAGGATTTTCAAAATGTGACTGTTGCAGCATATTTGATTGGGCTTGAAATCACTTTAACCTAGAGACTCTTTTGTCCATGATAAAAGCCTTCAAAATAGGAGCAGAGTAGGTTATTGTTGTGATTCACACAGGTCCTTCCTTCAGAAGTTCAACATATCTTGATAGCAAATTGAATCAAGGAGGATGTCAGCATGCAGCTTTGAAGATATCCCTAATTTTGCAGGTTACTATTATATTCATGAAATGGGTATTCCTTGGGCTGATAAGGCAAGAGGTTCCAGAAAGACTTTCCTTTTACTATGACTCGTGAACTCCACAGCTGCAGAGAGAAGTTGACTGTATTTGATATAGCTACTGATTTCATGTTGCATGTTACAGAAAACAGATATTGTATTAAAATGGAAACTTTGGGCTGATGTGGTAATGCGTGCCCCAAGACTTTTCCATTTTCCTTAATCACGTGAAGTCTAAAATGAAAGAAGGAGAGCAGCTAAAATATTGACTATTTACACAAAACAAACACAAGATGCCAAAACACCTTTTTATGAGAAATATCTTTTGGTTAATGACCATAGGATAAACCAAAGCACTTATAAAGCAATTTTCAAAGTAAGAGGCATACGAATAGGGTTCGAAGAATGCTGCATCTTAGGTATACTAGATTGACTTTCTCTTCATACTATAATGCTGCCAAAAAGATTATTATAGTACTCATGTAAGGAAGAAATTTGTACCTTCGACACTAAGAGAGGGAAAGCCAAAAAGTGTAATTTTTTATTTGAAGTAGTAAACTAATATAATAAGACAAATGGAGAATAAAAGAATTTGCAAAAGGATTTTAAGACAAAATATGGTAGAGGTAAATGTTAAGAGATATACACATCATAAAAATATTTTTCATCATCAAAATTAAACTTAATAAAATGAATTAGTTACCCCTTTGAGCTAACAAAGAAGGCAAAGCAAGACACAAGAAAACAATAAAAAGGGAGATACACCTACCTTGTCATAGGGCGGTTAGGCTTCACAAATACTTCCAACAGTAACCAGATGTCCAATTTCGAATATCTCTAAATTTCATATTCCAAATCATTTCAATTGCCAAAAAAATAAAAATATAGAATGAAAAATAAAAAAACGTCATCAATGAAAGATATCGCTCTGGTATAGTCTCGAAGCTATAGATACCCATTTTCAGACAATTTTTTATAAATCCTCAAAAGAAGATTTTTCAGAGAGAAGAAAAAGTAGAAACACAATCTCTGTTCCTAATCGACCACTACAACCTTAAAAGAAAATGAAATCCCATTACAGATTTTTCAAATAAGTTCCATATTCCGATCGGTTCAATTCAGTGACTAAAAATAAATACCAAAAAAAAAAGAAATAAAAGAATCTGTTGTGAAGGTGATTTAAGGTTTGGTGGGTATGTGTGAGAGAGATGATGGAGCCAAACTTTCGAACTAAAAAAGTTTATCTTATCATGCTTATTTATGTATGATTATTGATGATGATTGGAATAAAATAGAAAGTTTAGGTCATGTGAGTCGAGAATAATAAGAAGGGAGAAGGGTTAACATTTGCGGCACTTAACCTGGTTATTCTTTGTTTATTTTCACATGCTTGTCATGAACTTTTATTTTTATTTATGAATTTACATGTTATTATTTGTTATTTTATTTAATTTTTATTTAACGTTGAGAAAATCTCAATTCCCTAGTATTGAAAGTTTGAAACCCTAGGTCAATGTGGCAGTTTGTTTACTCCGAATTGCAATTTATTACTTGGCTGGGTGATTTCCATCTGCAGAGGTGGTTTGTAAGAAGCTTCAATTGTGAAAAGGTATGCGTAATGGTTGGACTTTTGTAAGATTTACGAATGCCCGGTCTTGAAGTTTTGATGACTAAACATCTAGCTTGGTTCGGGGCTTTAATGGGCTCGGTGTAAGCATTGTAGGAGCGGGTGATACTTGAGATGGCAATATCCACTACGCTCACAAGCTAGCTTCCCATGACGAACATGCAGATGTGTCGGGTGTGCACAAATGATTGTAGTTTGTTTGATGACCCTACAATGCAAAACCTATATTCCAAATGCTATTGAGATTCGTAACTCAATGAAAACAAAATGGATTGTTTTCGCAAAGCTTGTTCTCAAGCAAACCTTGCCCATATGTCATCGATGATCTCAGAACCATTATCATTGCCAGAACCAGTTATGGTTCTTGCTGTCCCATGTGCTATAGCTAACTTTTCTCGAAATGTATAATAGGCAAAAAGTGCAGCACCAGCGTATTCATAATAATAGCTGAGCAGGCGTATGACATGCAAGTGTCAATGTTGTGAATGGGTTTCACTCAGCTTTTGAAATGTTGGCTTCTTGTCGAAGAAATTAGGCGGAATGACAAAGTCATTTACATAGTCCTCTAGACTTAATTAGAACGGGGATTACGCATTCATTGTCAAACCCTTTCTTGATTTAACTTGTTTACACGCAGAACTCTGTTTTTATATATATATATATATATATATGTCTTACTAGTGTGAATGCAATTTCTTTCTCAATTATTCTGCATGCACTTGCAACTTGCCTTTTCTTTCTTTTGGATTTTTGTTATGCCATTCCAACGTGAAAAAATTGGTAAGTCATTAATTGATTTTGATTGATTTTTTTTTTTTAGCTTACAAGAGTGTATGAGGATAGGCGATATCCCACTTGGGCTGATCTCACCGTCAACGAAGCATGGGGAAAAGCTCTGAGTTAATGGTACTGACATGCAAAGTGAATCAGAGATCAAATGTTCAGAGAGAATAGTAATAATAATTTAAACTAACAGATAAGCCAAACCATATACTTAAACCTAACTTGCACTTCTAGTATCTTGTTTAAAATTTTGGTCTCATGGAAATCCGAGCTAATGCCATTTTGATTTCTTAAGTACTAAGGATGGACATATATGGGTCATAAAGTTTCAAAGTGTTCCCGAGCTAAGGTGTCATAAGACTTGGTAATGCGTGTCCTTAAGGTAGGGTGTAGCAAAGCTCAATAGAACATATCCCCAAGGCGGGGTGTAGCAGAGCTCGATGGAGTGTATCCCTGAAGTAGGGTGTAGTAGAGCTTGACGGAGCATATCCCTGAGGCAAGGTGTAGTAGTAGAGCTTGATGAAGCGTATCCCCGAGGCCGGGTGTAGTAGTGCTCGACGAAGTGTATCCCTGAGTGAGGCTTGTTAGGCTAGATGGTATTGCCAAATGTTTTTTTTCTGACAGTAGCTTAGTGCTCAAGTTCGAGTAGTATGCTTCTTTGAGCTACAAAGTATGTTCCTGGTGCAAAGTCAATTCTTGATAGGAAATATAATATGCAATAAGTAATATTTAAATAAATATTTTGTGTAAAAGATAATATGCGACAAATAATATTTTAATTAATACCTAGTATGTCAACGACAAAACTTATATGTTTTTACTATAGAAAAGAGTTAAGTTACTTTAAATGATAAAAAATTTCTAACTTGCCAAAGTATAGGTTCAAACCTTCGTCCTAAAAGCTTGTCCTCCATTCTACCAATTAGGCTAAGAAAATCTTAATGATATTTAGCTTGAGAATAAAAACTAAAACAACATAAAACAAGCACAATTAAAAGATAAAACCATCCAAAATGTACATGTAATTGAACCTGTGCAGATTTGAACCAAGGACCAGAGCGAACATTTGCCCTTCGCTCTACCAGCTGAGCCAAGGTCAGCTAGGTGATACTTAGGTCGAGAACAAATATTAAACAACCAAATAAAGTTAAATGAAAACATACATGTAATTGAACTTGCCCAAGTTCTAACTAGGGACCTGAGCGATTGTTTGCCCTCCACCCAGCTAGCTGAGCCACCGTCAACTTCATGACAATTTGCAATGGGAATACACATTAAACCGGAAATAAACACCATAATAAAAATTCAAGCCCGAGCAAGTTTCAAACCCCTGACCAAAGGGATTCTAAAACTCTGCCCAACCAACTAAGCTGAAGCTAGGTTTGATGAGATTTAAACCCGAAATAAATATTAATACTGAAGAAAATCAATTTAATAAAAACTTCGACCTAAGGAGGTTTGAACCCCCGACCAAAGGGATTTTGAAACTCCGCTCGACCAATTGAACTTGTTCTTGTTTTGATGAGATTTAAACCCGAAATAAATATTAATACTGAAGAAAATCGATTTAATAAACTTTTGGCTGAGCGAGTTTCGAACACCCGACTAAAGGGATTCTAGAACTCCGCCCGACCAACTTGGCTTAGGACGGATTTGATGAGATTTAAACCTAGAATAAATATTAATATTGATGAAAATTGATTTAATAAAAATTTCGGTTGAGTGAGGTTCAAACCCCCAACCAAAGGGATTATGAAACCCCGCCCAACGAACTGGCTCGGGCCGGTTTTGATGAGATTTAAATTAGGAATAAATATTAATACTAGAGAAAATCGATTTAATAAAAATTTTGGCCTGAGCGAGGTTCAAACACTTGACTAAAGAGATTTTGAATCCCCACTCGACTAACTAGGCTTGGGCCAGTATTGATGAGATTTAAATCAAGAATAAATATTAATACTAGAGAAAATCAATTTAATAAAAATTTTGACCCGAGCGAAGTTCGATCACCCAACCAAAGGGATTCTGGAACTCCACTAGACCAACTGGGCTCGAGCTGAGTTTGATGAGATTTAAACTAGGAATAAATATTAATATTAGAGAAAATCAATTTAATAAAAATTTTGGCCCGAGCGAGGTTTGAATCCCCAACCAAAGAGATTCTGAAACTCCACTCGACCAACTGAGCTTAAGCCGGGTTTGATGAGATTTAAACTTGGAATAAATATTAATACTGAAGAAAATTGATTATTAATATTGAAAAAAATTAGTTTAATAAAAATTCCAGCCAGAGTGAGGTTTGAACCCCCGACCAAAGAGATTTTGAATCCCCACTCGACCAACTAGGCTTGGGCCGGTATTGATGAGATTTATATCAAGAATAAATATTAATACTAGAGAAAATCAATTTAATAAAAATTTTGACCCGAGCGATGTTCGAACCCCTGACCAAAGAGATTCTAGAACTCCTCCCGACCAACTAGGCTCGAGCCAGGTTTGATGAAAATTGGTGGAAAAAAATAACATTTAAAACGAAATCAAATCTGCACTTTAATATAACCTACCAACAGAGGTATCGTAAAATAGGTATCTGTGACGAAGGCAAATTTGGTGATAGGTCAGAGATTTCCTGAGATTTTTTCTTCCCTTTGTCTGCATGGTCCGATTCAGATTCATTAGCGCTCACAGCTTGCATTTTCTCTACATCAAGCAAGTTTTTTGCCAAAGAATTTGAAGATGTAGTGTTCAAAACAACCAAGAACACAAAAGAAAGCATAGTATTGGAAGCATCCACCTGATAAACTAATAAAGAACACGAAGAAGCAGAAAATAATAGCAAAGAAAAAAAGGTGAGAAGATAGCCAGAAGAGGTGGCGGTTGCTGTTCACGCTCACCGCACCAATGTTGTGAGGGTGATTTAGGGTTTGGTGGGTATGCGTGAGAGAGATAATGGAGCCCCCTTCTTGCCAAGCCTTATCTAGGGCTAGAGGGTTGGGCCCCGTGGGCCTGGTCCATAACAAAATTAATAAAGAAACTACATTGCTCTAGTATTGATAAAGAGAATCATAATGAAACCGACTATTCTTGAAGCTATGTATCAGATTTCACCCAAACTTTGCTAAATTATCATAGGAATATTGTTTCAGAGAGAGATAGGATTCTTAACACGCAAGTAAGAGAAGAAACACCTATTCAAAGAATGAAAAATTGAAGCTCTATTCCTACTCAACCACAACAACATTAAAAGAAAATAAATCCCATTTACAAGAAAATCTAATATTTACAATTATGCAAAAGGCACCGGCATTTGATATTGGTTGAATAAATTAATGATCTTGCATCCATGATTTGAGAGAAAGGACTTGTGCACAGGCTTGATCTTTGCAAAAGAATTAGGAATTGGAGAAACAAGTGAAAAGATTAGGGCAATGGAGAGAAGAAAATAAGAGAGACCGGAGATCAATAGAGACTAACAGAGAGCCTTGTGGTCAGAAGCATTTTTGTAGAAACCCGCTGTTCTTACCCTTGGTGCTTTATTTTTATTGTAGTCGATAGCCAACCTGTTGAGTAACCAGTAAGACCCAAAAGGAGAAAGAAGTGCACAACTTGATTGAGTTTGAGGGTACTTAATGTAACGGTCAATATTCATTGCTTTTTTATCTACAAAGAGGTGTAGAAAATAGACAAATCACTTTAAGGTCCATAACATTTGGAGATGAAATTGTTAATTGACACAAAACAACATTGGTTGTGTACGAGAGGTCTCATGATGCCATAGCACTTGTGAGTTCGTCTTAATTAATAAAACTAATAAAATAACATAGTAAAGCAATTGGACTTCTATAACTAGATTAGATATTGGATATAATACGACGGGGAAGATATTGTTTTCTAAGAAAATAAACAAAATGGCATTGACATAATCTGTTTAGAGATTTTGATGATGAATATTAATTTTCCTTGAGGTAAAACTTTACGTACTCATTGCGTAAATGACAATTAAAACTATATTCCTTGGCATGGAATTGTATCTATATTTGAAAATAGTAAAAAAAAAAAAAAAGGGAAAAGAAGAGAAAACAATGTCATAAAACGTACAATTATCTGTGGTTACGATTGTTAAATATGCCTCGAAGATTCTAACTTGTGAGATGGGGAAGGAATGAATGTGGAAATTAAAATTCCCTGACATGTGACAAACGAGAAAGTAATTCTTTCCGTGCTCTTGGTCAATTCTTGCATGCATGTGTTATTCAAGCATTTCAATATAGTGTTTCTTTGGCACACGGAATGGTATATATCTTTAAGAAGTTCTATGAAATTAGCTTTTCTATATTTCATAGCAACTTTAAAAATTCTATATATATAAGAAAATTAAGAATTATGATTTACTAATTTAGCCTACCAGAGCCCTGAAGTCAATATTCTAAATCACATTAATTAGATTCTTAATTTGACAAGAGTTGCGACTAGTTAAGTTGAGAAGTTATCTGAAAGAAATTTCACATGCTTGCTTGGTAACGCTGATCACTCATTCTTCACTGACTATTTACTATAAAGAACACGTATTAGATGAAAATTCCAAGCTTCTGATACCTTACCAAAAACACGTATTCACTTGTTGAAATTTTCCAAGTATTGCAGATCGATCGGCATAATAGATGGGGAGAAAAGCATTACCTAACAGTCAAACATTCTCGTAAAGATGCTTATAGTTAAGGCTGTAACAAATTTCACTACCAAAAGAATAGCGGAGAAGTTCATTAATCATGATAATCCCAGCATAGTATGCGAAAATATTCAGTTGAGAAATACATACACATATATATGTATGTATGTATGTATGTATATATGTATGTATGTATGTATGTATTGGCAGAGTGCTCTGACATTATTAGAAAGATACATTTAAGAATTTTTAGATGCATGCCTAACAAAAAATAAACTTGGAAGTCAATAAATTGCTCAGAAGATGATTCTTTGATGTCTGTGGTTGATGTTTTAGTCTTGGTCTCAATTTTGACATAATTTTCCGTCTCCTCTAAGTTGCAACTCAACCAAACCTCTCGCATTGGGCAAAGTTGACAATTCATAGGCTACTCGCACAGTGGGACTAATAACAGCAACTTTGTAAGAGAGAACAAAGATATAATTCTAGAAATCAAAGAGATTTAAGCTGGAAAAATGCCATGGTGAATTGAACATTTTCTGGATAGTCCCCCAACATATATATCATATTTATATCATGTTTAAGGCAGGGCTTTATTTTCCATGATTCCTTCAAACATTGCTTCTACTTAGTCTTGATCTCTTTTTTGTAAAATCAATGCAGTATCCTTGTTCTTGTGGTTTTATATATACATAAATATACACACTCGATTCTCACGGTAATATTTAAGGGTGTAAACATTACCTTTTTCTTTTATGTAAGTTTGCTAGTATTAATTAATGATCAATGGGTAATTTTGTAGTGAGTCTCGCCTTCTTGAGACTGTTTGCTTTAAATGCAATGACTTCTTTCATGACTTGGCATGCGGAAAATGTTGAGAAGCGAGAGTGTTATCACATCCTTCAAATGGAGATGTGCGGAAGCAATTCAGTTTCGTTCTCCGTGATTTTGCATCTAAACCAACAAATGTGAGGTTAGGACTTTGTTTAGACGGATGCACTCCTTATGAGATGATGTCAAGCCTGTACTCTTGTTGACCAGTTATATTGAAACCGTATAATTTTTGTCCAGAGATGTACAGGAAGAAAGAGTATATGTATTTAATATTATTATTCCTGGCCTACACAATCCAAAAAGTGCAATTGACATATATCTACAACCTTCAATTAATGATTTGAAGCTACTATGGTAAGACTGTGTCCAAACTTATGATATATAAAGAAGGGAAAACTTTACCTTTAGAGTAGCTTTATTATGGACAATTACTAACTTATTATTATTACTGGCCTACACAATCCAGTATCAGGACAAAATCGAGCAGCTTTATTAAGAACACTTCATTCAAGTTGTCATCATATATGAGCAAAAATAATCGGCCTCGTAGCTAGAACAGTTTGGTCAACCGAAGTAGTCCCATAACTATTTCGGAACATAAAAGATTGTAAGTATTTCAAATATTCTGTTGGTATTTTATTTTTTTTAAAATTAAACTACTCCAGTGATCCAATACTTGGTTTTTTTTCCCTTAAAATTTTGCAAATATGTTTTAATGATTCAATGTGCTATCAAACCTTATTATTTTGTCGCCACTTCTTTGGCTTAAATATTTTATTTTCTAATTTCGCATTGATTGGGGATTAAGATTAATGTTGCACTAGTAGGTTAGTCCAGTTGGAAGATTTGGATGGGGCTTCAGATAATTTAGTTGTTGTGCTTTCAGGTTGCAAATATGTTTGTAATTGAACAAGGATATCAAGCATGATTGTAGTGTTTCACTAGTGCAACATTAATGCAGAAAATTGGTGACATATTATAAACATGTGCATTGGCAATTCTTAATAAACTAACTCTAGTGATCCAACATCTAGTCACGTCTCTTTGGGGCTGCCATAAATATTCTATTGGGATTTTATTTTTTATTTTTTTATTTTTAAATAAACTAACTCAAGTGATCCAATTTGTTGTAGGCAAATGAAGAGTGGGATAGGGAGTGAGAAGAGCAAGATCAGATGCGGGCACAGTTGGCGATGATACTGGAGAAAATTCGTTGGACAAATCCATCTCTTCCTCCTCAGTAGATTTAGTTTTATTTTTCAATATTTCGAAAAGATTGAATAGTTCTTATATGACTTCCATATCCGACTTTTTTTTTTTGGTTGGAAATTATGTTACTTTTATTTTGTAATATTTTTAATATATTTTTACTTATTTATCACTTGAAGATCTAATAACATAAAAATTTTAAATATAGCAACCAAAAAAATAAAATATTATAAATAAAAAATAAATGTAAATTTAAATCATTTATTATTTTTTAAAAAAGTACATAATCCCACAAGAAAAATGTTGGAATTTCAGAGAGAAAGAAGTCACGAATGGCTGTTGAAATACAGTTGTTGAAAAATTCTAACGGCCATACTATGTTGGAAAAGCTATTGGAATATATTTAGCATTAAAATGTTATTCTAGAACTCTATCATTGGAATTTATCAGCCGTTGGATTCACGTGAGTATAAAAAATTCCAACATACAATTTTCTAAGGACTCGGTTCCATTGGAATGGCCCTTTTTTCCAACGGTTTTTTGGTCGTTGGAATTTTGCAAATCATTCTAGGTGAAGGATAATTTAATATATTTTTATTCCTACGGCACTACAAAAATTCTCAAAATGCTATGATGAGTATAGAAGTCAACATTTTTTGGCGAGAGAAACTTCTCAATATATAATCCTCTTTCACATGCATAATTGATGTCTCAAACTTGGTCCCTATAAAGCCATATAAAATTCCGATGCCCAGAAGTCATAACTCAAGCTAACCTCTTGCAGACAATATTGGTACAATGTCACAATTTATAGGCCACTGGCAAAGTGATAATTTATGAAACCAAAGTATTATTATAGGGATTAAAAAAGAAATGTCATGGTGACTTGGACAATTTTGGATTGTCCTTGAACTTATATCATATTTATATCAAGGTCAAGGAAGGGCAACACTGTTATGTTCTACTTCAAGTTAGTCCCTAATCTCTTTATTAGATATATAGATGTGAGTTAAAAGATCTAAAAATAACAAAAATTCTCGTATTGAAAGAATTTAAAACTTGTGAGAGATATATAAGTGATAAATAGTATTAACTTATTGCAGATTTTGAGTTTAGAGTAGAGTCTAACTCAGTTATATGATCTCATGAGTGGTGTCAATTGGCATGGTTTCCCATGGTCTTAACACTCTTGCTTGTATATCAATGCCAGCACCCTTTTTTTTTTTTTTTTTTTTTCTCATAATTATAATAAGGAAATGTCCATGAATGAAAATTATAAACGCGGAGGGATAATCCAAGAAAATTATTAACTTCAACGTTTAAACTTTCATTGGGCCATGTGGGTTCTCCGTAGTAATTATGACCCATTCCTTTAGCCAATGTAGCTCCTACTACAGGATCATTGGAGTCAGGTTTTTTAGTTATTGGGATGGGTGGATTCTTCACCATTAAAAATTAGATTTAAGTGTCATATTTTTTCAAACTACAAGGGAAATAAGTATATATTTTAAAACTAAAAAGGAAATAAACGAAAAATAAAGTAACTATAAGAGAAGTTGGTATAATAATAATAATAATAATTATTATTATTATTATTATTATTTGCATAGAAATCAATATTCTTAGACGAGAGAAACTTTTTAGAAGATGACACTTCCACATTCATGATTGAAATCTGATCCTTGGTCTCTACTTTGACAGCATATAGTTTACCATTTTCCAACCTCTCAAAAGAGAACTCAAAAGTCATTGGTGAGAAGGACTGAAGTAACGTAGACCTCATAAACTGATAGAACACGAAACCCCATCACCTAAACGTAGACCATCAAAAATTAAAGAGAAGAAAGCTTCTGATTTCTGAAATATGATGTTGGAATATTTAATTCTAAGTCACAATTTTAAAGCTTGATGAAGTTTGGTGTCCTTAAGCTAGCACTGAACTCCGGTTTCAAAGTATCATAATGCCGTTCCCATTAAGCTTTCAACCAGTCATTCCCTAAGTAGCCAAAATATCTTTTCTTTTAGCTTAATTCTTCTGGTCAGTAATGTCTTTACCTATAGACAACATTAATACTTCGAGGAGTAAACTTTTTTTTTGGGTCAAAATTAGAAAGAGAGTTATTAGAGGAGAGGGAATCGATTGCAGGGTAAAGCGTAAATCTTTTACTAATGAGAAATTACTTGTAATACTGTCATTAGAATAATAACTGAAACAAAAAAAAGAAACTTTAATTTCATGGATTAAATTATTCAAACAATATACCAAAAATGGTTGACTCAATGGAAGCATATTGAGTTTAAAGGAGGTATTTACTAGTCGATGCTTCAGAGTCATCTTATAACACGGCTAAGTGGAACATCCAAAATTGTAGAGATGGGTATAAACCAAAATTTTTTTGAAAAACGAATAGACAATATAGTGCTAACGTACTATATATACTTAATTGTTCCTTAAATGGCCAACAACTTATTTAAATTATCTTAGTCCCTTAAATGTTAGAAACCTTTGATTTGGTTTTAGTGTGGAAGCAAATACTTCAAATATTTGAAAGGATCAAGGATGCTAGCAAGGTACTAATAACCTCTCTGTTTTAAGTGGAATTAGATCACCAAAAATGTTCCAACAGAGATTTAAACTCAAATTCTCGAAACTCCATACATGCCTGCAAAGAAAAGAGAAATGACCAATTACTAATTTGAGTTTCTATTTTAACATAATTTTTAAAAATTCTTATTTTTACTTTTTATTATTTAAGGGTATCCTACAGACAGAGATTTCAATAATAAACAAATGTCTAAGACTTTGACTTTGACTTTGGAAATTATAGATGTGATATGTTGTATTAAGATGAAACCATTGCTATTCTACTTTCATGTAGTTTCCGTGAACTTACCTTTTCTTATATTTTAGTTATTTACTCGTCTAAGCATGTCTTTACTTTTGATGATAGAGGATGTCAAAGAAATAATGCTGATATTTTAATTGATCTTTCTTATATTGCTTACACAAATTTTTTGAGTTGATGTGTAATTACTATATAATAATAAATATAATATTATGAATTATTGGGTTGCAAGTCTACCGAAAAGTTTTTCCTAGCTCAGTACTGCCCAAATTCTATGATCAGCATACAAGTCAACAATTTAACTTCTCAGAAAATTTCACATTCAAAATTGGTGTCTCAATCTTGGTCCATACAAAGCCGTATGATTTGCCGCTGCCCGTAAGTTGTTACACAATCAAACCTATTGCAGACAATTCTTGGAGCAATGTCGCTATTTTCACGCTCCTGGGCAGTGGGGCTAACAGCAACAATTGCAGCAAAGTGAAATTTACGTCAAGACTAAGGAAATATTTACCATAGTGACTTATATCATATTTACGTCAAGGCCAAGGAAGGGCATCAATTTCTATGTTGTGCTTCAATTTAGTCTCGATCTTTTGCTTGTAGAATCAATGTCAGTACCCCTTTTCTCTCATGATTATAATAAACAAATGTCTATCAATGGAAATTATAATCGTGAAGGGACAATCCAAGAAACTGACAAGAAAAAAGAATGAACAAAGATACCTGTGCTTGTAAATTTCTAATTCACATAAAAAAGAATCACACGAGGGATTAAAATGTAAACTATAATCAGTAATCACACTATTAGCTTCATAATTATCAACCATTCTTCACCTACAGAATATGCTCATTGAAAGGTAGCAGCAGCTATGGCTTTGGAACAACAAACTCCTCAGCAACATCCTTCAATGTTGGTCGAGATCTCAGATTAGTAGGCAGGCAAGACAAAGTAAGTGTCACCACTAGAACCAAATTTTTGGCATGTGTCCTATTGAAAGGAAGAGGCAGACGGGAGTCCAATACATCTTTCAAAAGCATATTAGGAGCACCAGAATTTGTCAATGAGAAAATTAAGTCTCCTGGATGCTTTCCCATTATTGTTTCCAAAGCCACCAGTCCAAAACTATAAACACCACATTTTTCAGTCACACTCAGTGTGTATGCAAGCTCTGCAATTAACCGTTTAATCAACAAAAGAAATGTCAATATTTCTTTTTTATTTTCAATTCTGTCAAATAAGAAATTGATATTAGAGTAGGACAAGAAGGGTTCACCTGGTGCAACATATCCATAGTTCCAACAAGTAGAGTTTGATTTGAGGAATCAGGATCAAGGATTCTAGCTGTCCCGAAGTCTGAAACAAATGCCTCCAATTCTGAGTTCAACAAAAAATTGCTACTAGACATATCTCGATGGAGAGATGTGGAAGTACAATCATGATGCATATAAGACAAAGCATTTGCTATTCCTTTAATGATATTCACCCTATTGCTCCAATTAAACTCCTGTGCTTCATCATCATTGCTCAAAACCCACATATACTTATAGACCAATAACATGCATCTGTTGTGTAAACAAAAGCCATAAAGCTTGACAATGTTTTTATGATGGATTTCTGTCAACATTTTGACTTCATTTTGAAATTTTCTATCAAAAGATGTCTCTTGAGATTCTTACTGCTGGAGTTTCTTCAGTGCAACAATTTTGCCACTAGGAAGTTGTGCCCTATAGACACTACCATAAGCACAGGTCCAATGCATTACTTGATGTCAAATTCCTCAGTTCGTTGAATAATATCTTCATATGCAATTTTACCATCATAGTTCCACTTTTAAAACAAGTCCCCATTCTTGGTTTGTCTTTCCTCAGATTCGTCCTTTTCAACTACACACTAAGAAATCAACCTTGCCCCATTTAGGATGACAAGGAAGCTTGTAACGAAAATAAAGATCTCCACAGATAGTTTTATTGAGAACTAGATTGATGATACCAAGAACAAGAATCAAATTCTGTGAGAGCCTTGACACTGAAATTTTTGTTACATAGATCCAAAACTCTTCTACCACACAATATAGAGGGTATCTCTCCATTGAGCACGTTATGGCTAATGTCGAAATATAATATCCAAGAAAGATTTCCAACTTCCGGCGGCATGCTTCGAAAGAGCTTATTATTTGCTAAGTTTAGATTAGTTAGCCTTTCAAAATTTCCAAATTATGCATTTAAGGAACCAGTTATTTGGCTTGAAGAGAGATCTAAATGAGTCAAATGGGATAGGACTCCGCAGATTACTGTAAGAAACATGTAGATAATATAAATTACTCAAATTCTCTAACTATAGATATGGTAACACTCAGTAGCTATATAACTTTACAGCCAAGCTACCATTCTAACAACAGTCCCAGTTCCCAAGTAATCTTGGGCTAAGCAGACCTACTTTTCCTCTTAGGCAATATCTATTCCCACAACAAGTCCCTACTCCTACTACTACACCTATACCTTCATAGCTTTTTGAGACTTCCTTAGAAGAGATAATAAAGCAGTTGACATTGAACAACCTTTAGATGTAGAAAAATAATCTTGAGTTTCAGCAGTGTATTGAAACATCAATTTAGAATTTACAAACTTAGATTAGGTAGCTACCTTCTTCCTTAAGCCACATGTAGAAAGGTCAGAATTCTAGATAACTTCACAAACCATTCCCAATCTTAAGGGGAATGTGAGTGCTATTACATTGAGGTGTGGGAAGATATTGACTTCACCAAACCCTCCTGCTACTTCTTTTACTGTTACTCCTCTTGTTAATAGGCCTATTCCACAAGATAGAGGATAATTTAATAGCTTAGCTCAGCAACTTATGCAGCAGCCTTGTATTCATTTGCCATTTCCATGGAGATCCATCTAACCAGCAAGGAAGATAACAAAGGCAGAGAAAGAAAAAGAGCTTTTAGAGATGTTCAAAAAATTTTAAGTAAATATTCCATTACTTGATGCCAATAAGGAAATCCTAAGTATGCCAAGTTTCTAAAAGAATTGTGCACTCATAAGAGGAAGCTTAAGGGTACAGAGAAAGTCACCATAGGCCAAAATTTCCAGCCAATGCCACAGAAATACCAAGATCCAAGTATATTCACCATTCCATGCATCATTGGTAATTGTAAGTTTGAGGATGTCATGTTAGACTTGGGTGCTTCTATTAATGTTATAGCTAAATCTATTTTCAAGACTCTTAGCCTTGGTCCCTTACAAACAATTGGTGTTGTTATTCAATTAGCTAATTGGAGCACCGTATATCCTCCTGGTATGGTGGAAGACGACTTAGTAAGGGTAAATGATTTAATCTTTTCTATTGATTTTTATATACTTAATGTGGAGGGTGATTCTTCTAGTAGATCTCATATTATACTAGGCAGGCCCTTCTTGAGAATTACTAAGACAAAGATTGATGTGCATGCTGGTACCTTAACTTTTGATTTGGTGATAATGTGGTGCAGTTTAACATTTATGATGCTATGAGATACCCCTCCTTTTGCATGAATGTTATTGATGAAATGGTTGAGAATTCTAATTATGACCATGGTTATTTTTCTAATTTTTCCAAGATTGTGGAACTAGATGACTCTGTTGAATTTAAATGTGATTATGATAGTTCTATATATGCATCATGTGCTATTTGTGCTGAGATAACTCCTTGCTTATATGGTGAACATGATGTTTTCATAACTGTTGTTAATGATTTTATGGCGGTGAATTCTATGGATATGAGTAGTATTGCTGATAGTGATTTTGTGGGTTTTGATTTTGTTGTACTTGATAGTGATTCTATGCTTTGTTAAGCTTAATACAGTAGATTTACAGCCCATTAGTAGATTACTTCCTTCTGTGATCCAACCACCTACACTTGAACTAAAACAACTTTTAGAAAATTTGAAATAAGCCTTTCTAGAGGCCAATGAGCAATTGTCTATTATCACTGCTAGTAATCTTCTCCCTAAGCAGGAAGAAAGATCGTTATGTGTTTTGAAAATGAACAAAAAGGCTATTGAATGGACACTTGTAGACATTCCTGGTATTTGCTCTTCCATTTGCATATAGAAGATTTTATTAAAATATGAAGCTAAACTAGTGAGGCAACCATAGAGGTGACTGAATCCTCTTATTCTTGATGCGATGAAAAAAAAGGTGACCAAGCTTTTCCAAGCTAGCATCATTTATCCTATCTCAAATAGTAAGTAGGTGAACCCAGTGCAAGTTGTTCACAAGAAATCTAGAGTTATAGTAGTGGCTAATGAAAAGAATGAGCTCATTCCCACCGGAGTGCAAAGTAGTTGAAGGGTGTACATAGATTATAGGAAACTAAATTAAGCTACTAAGAAAGATCATTATTCATCACCCTTTATTGATCAGATGTTAGAGAGACTTGCTGTTAAGTCCCATTACTACTTCCTTGATAGGTATACAAGGTCCTTCCAAATCTACATATCAATAGAGGATTAAGAGAAGACTACCTTCACATGTCATTTCGGCATTTTTGCATACAAGAGGATGTCATTTGCTCTTTGCAATGCCCCTAGCACCTTTCAAAGGTGTATGGTAAGTATCTTCTCTGACTTTCTTGAGGATTGTATGGAAATATTTATGGATGATTTTATTGTGTATGGTTTTTCATTTGATGTATGCTTGGATAGTCTTACTAGGATGTTGAATGGATACATTGAAACTAACTTCGTTCTGAATCATCAAAAGTGTCATTTTATGATTGAGTAGGGTATAGTTTTAGGCTATACTATATCTAACAAGGGTATTGAGGTAAATCCTACCAAGATAGATGTTATTTTTTCTTTGCTTTCCCACTACAATGTGTGGGAAGTGCGTTCTTTTCTTTATTACGCAGGTTTCTATAGGTGGTTTGTTGAGGATTTTAGCAAGATTGCCTTACCACTATCCAACTTACTACAAAAAGATGTAGAGTTTGTCTTTAATAAGGCTTGCAAACAAGCATTTGACATACTGCTAGGAAATTTCTTGATTTGGATTATATTGGCTTAGTTTGTTCATGATACATATGAATTTTGCAAGTCTTGTGAGCAATGCGAAAGGGTAGGAAATATAAGTTGTAAACATGAGATACCTCAATGACCTATGTTGTTCTATGATATTTTTTATGTTTGGGGCATAGATTTTATGGGTCCTTTTCCAAGCTCTTATGGTTTGGTTTACATTCTTCTTGCTATTGATTATGTTTCTAAATGCGTGAAGGCCAAGGCCACTTAGACTGATGATGCTAAAGTTGTTATGGACTTTGTTAGGTCCCACATTTTCTACACGTTTAAAGTCCCAAAGGCTTTCATTAGTGATCAAGACACATACTTTTGCAATATGCAAATGAAGGCCTTGATGGCCAAATATGGGGTTATGCATAAAGTTTATACACCATATCATCCCAAAACTAATAGCCAAGTCGATATCTCAAATAGGGAAATCAAGCAAATCCTAGCAAAGACAATCAAGGTTGATATAAAAGATTGGAGTATAAGGCTAGATGATGCTTTGTGGGCTTATAAAACCACCCATAAAACTCCAATAAGGATGTCTCCTTATAGGATTATCTTTGGGAAGGCATGTCATCTTCTAGTAGAAATAGAGCATAAAGCTTATTGGGCGGTAAAAATGTGCAATTTGGATCTTGCCCAAGCCAGTTCAAAAAGAAAATTACAACTTCAAGAATAGGAACAATTTCAGTTAGAGGCTTATGACAGCTCTAAGATCTACAAAGAGAAAACCAAGACTTTCTATGATAGCATGATTGTGAGAAAGGAGTTTGCCATTAGTGAAAAAGTGCTCATTTGCAATTCCCACCTTAAATTGATGTCCGGTAAGTTTAGGTCTAGATGGAAGGGTCCATTTATTGTTACTAACAATTTTTCTTATGGTGTAATGGAGCTTGAGGATGTAGTAACAAAAAGGTGCTTCAAAGTGAATGGGCACCAAATCAAGAAATTTCATGAGGGAATTCAAGAACAAATACATCATGAGGAGATCATTTTAGTGGATGCCACATATCCACCATGAGGGAGTTCACTCCTTTTCTTCTCTTTTCAATTCTTTTCTTCTTCTTTTTTTTTTTCTTGGTAGTTTACATTCTATATCTTTTTAGTGCTTGAATAATTTCCTTTGATGATTTGAGACTTATGATGATGTTGTGACTTGATGAGGAATTTTCTGGATTTTTATGACTTGAAACCTTGCTTGCCATGATTTATTTATCTTTTGAATTGATGAATTGTGATGGATGATGGATGCATTTTCATGTGCATGCATAGAGATGATAAAGGCCATTTTTCTTACTTAGCTACTTTCCCAAATGACCATCATTGCATTATTTACTATTGTTTAGCCCTCTTGAGCCTATTATCCATCTTTGGTTGAACTAACCCTAATCTTAAATTTAAAACCATGCTTTCCTATTCTTATAGAGTTTGAGACCATGAATGTTATTTTATGAGTTCTTGGCACCTTATGATTTTATTCTTTATCTAGGACCCCAAAAATAAAGTGTGGGAGGTAGATTTGTTAGTTGCAAGTTTTGGTTTAAGCATAAAATTTCCAAGTTAAGTGTAGAAAGTTCAACAAGGAAAAAATAATATATATATATATATATATATATATATATATATATAAAGAAATAACAACAACAAAACAGAAGAGAAAAGAAAAAAATTAAAAAGAAAAAGAATTATATATATAATAAGTGTTTTTTGTGGCTTTTGTAATTAAAGGAAGTAAGAGTTGATTTTGCATTCTTATATTTAAACTCTTATTTTCATGCTCTCTTGCTCTCTTTGATACTTATTTTTTCCATATCCATTTTATCTTTCCTTTCTTCTTCTTCTCTTAGCCCTATTACAACCTTGAATAAAGTGCTTTTGATTTGTGAATGCATATGTTTTTAAGTGGTGGAGATTATAATTTTTACAAGTCTATGGTAGTGCTTACATCTTGAGTTGAGTGAGTATAAACACTTTGCCTATCCTAAACACTTAAGAGTTTGAGCGGATAGCATCTTGTGAAACCATCATTGTTAGTATATACTTTCATTTGATATTACCTTGCTTGTTAAATTGGAATGTAAAGAATTATAGCATGATTGGTTATGTTTTTGTGTTTTAGATTGTCCTCTATGTTACACATTGTCTCATTCTTGATAGTAATTGGAAAGTAGAGTAGAAATAATTTTGTTTTGTTTATAGCTTTTTGCATATTGTCATTTCCCTTTTGTTCTTTAATGTAAAGTTTTATCTTGCCCAAGACATATAAAGAATAAGTGTGGAGGGATTTGATAAACACTTTTTAATGTTTATCTATGTACTCTTATATTTACTTCTAGCATTTTAAATTTGTATTTATTTATTTATTTAGTATCTATTTTTATCATTCACGTCTAATTAAAATTTATTATATTTTATATTAATTTTTTTCACTTTAAGATTCATTTTTGCTTATTATGGATATCTGATTTCGAGACTGAACTTGGGAGGCCTCAGATCGAGTTAAGACTTATGTCCAAGCTTAGGATTTGACCAATTAATCTTCATTAATTCATGAAGTGAGAGCATAAAAGAGATTTTCTCAACTCGAAAGGGCAAAATAGGTATTTGACAACTTCATTAATGATAATGATATTATTTAGGTTCCATTAATGGTATTTTTATAATTTGGGCTTCATTAATGGCAATTTTATAATTTTTCTACAATTAACCTAGGTCAAATTCGGCTAGCCTCATCTACCTCACCCCATTCATGTCTCCATCATCTAGTCTCTCTAGTTTTCTTCTTTTCCTCTTCTCTCATGGCTGCCTTCATGAAAATGGATGGCTAGATGCTTCTATAATAAACTTGGATGACTTGAAGATTATCAGTTTCATTCTTGAGATCATTATTACATTTATTTTGAATTTAATGAAAGTTATGCTCCTCATTTCCTTTTCTGGGATTATATATGATAATTTTTATGCATGATTTCTAGATAGGTTTGTGGGATTTCTATGTCTGATCACTATAACAGTAATTTACACAAAGTAAAACTTGATTTGGTTGAATAAAAATTCAAATTTTAGGTCTCGCATGCTCTAGTCCCTTGCTATGTTGATAGTTAGGGTTGAGTTTGGTTCCAATGGTCAACACCTATGTGATTGTATAGTAAGAATTAATTAGATAGGCTAATCTTAAAATTTCAGGGTTAATCTAGTTAATTGACATAACTAGAATTAAATTTTATCTATGGGTCGATGATAGAATCACTGATGTCTAAAAGTTTCTTGATTGATTTTTTGAAAACCCCAGTTCCTTAGCCCTACCTAACTGAGAACTATACTAGTAATTTTCTGAGAATATGACCTTGGTTGAAAACGCAAACTTAAATTTTTAATTTGGCCGCCACTTATAGTAGCAATGCTATAGGAGTGCATGTCAACAGGAAAGATAAAGCAGATAACCCTACTAGTGCTATGCTTGGTATCTGGGCAGCCAGCCCAATCTGAATCAATATATGCTACCAGAGGAAATGAGGAAGCCTTTATGAGTGTGATGCCTGTTGTTATAGTTCCCTTTAGATACCTGAGAAGTCTTTTAACAGCTTGCAAATGTTTGTCAGTGGGAGCATTCATAAATTGGCGTAAACGATTGACGGCGTAAGTAATATCTAGACGTGTAATCGTGCAGTATTGTAAAGCCCCTAAAACACTCCTACATGCTTTTGGATCTGGTGGAGGTCTCCCTTCAGTGGTAGAGAGTATGGTTGAACTGAGCATAGGAGAAGCCATTGGCTTGGAGTATTGCAGTTCAGTTTTATGCAATAGATCCTATATATATTTGATCTGAGTCAAATGAACCCCGATTGTGTTATATGCTGCTTCAAAGGAAATAGCAGAGAACACCATGATCCTTCAAAGCAAACTGATCATTAAGGGATTTCACCAAATGCTAAAACAAAACATTGTTTGAACCAGTTGGAATTATATCATTCACATAAACTAAGAGATAGACAGTATGTCTAAACTAAGAGATAGACAGTATGTCTTGATCTTATTAACACAAACAGCGAGATATCCAAAACAGTGCACTTGAAACATCATTTGAGAATGTTGCTTTCAACTGGGCTAAACGTCTCAAAAAAATCTATCTTATATGTTTAAGTGAACCCCTGAGCGACCAGCCTAGTTTATGCCTCTCAATTGTTCAATCCGGTTTCTATTTGGTCTTGAAAATCCATTGATGATTTAACACTTACAGTGAACCTGCATTATAGAGGCTAGAATGAGAGTACAATAGCTTACTGTGGGTCCTCTTGGAAAACAGTCTGTCATTAACTAACTAGCAGAACTAACTACTTCAAGTCTAACTAAATATACAGTGGTACCTCTGTGTTATGTTATTACAAAGCTTACCTGGTGCAACATATCCAATAGTGCCGACAAGTAGAGTTTGATTTGAGGAATCAGGATCAATGATTCTAGTTGTCCCAAAGTATGAGACGAATGCCTCTAATTCTGAGTTCAACAAAATATTTCTACTTGATATGTCACGATTGAGAATTATAGAAGTACAGTCATGATGCATATAAGATAAAGCATTTGCTATTCTACGCATATACTCATACACCAGAAACATGCATCTGTTGAGTAAACAAAAAGGCCATAAGGCTTGACAATGTTTTTATGACGGACTTCTGACAAAATGTTGACCCTTATTTCAGAATAGCAAATGGTTAGTTTACAGAAGAATAAAAAAAGAAAAGAAAAGTAGATACTTAAGTTATACCATTTCCAGCCATTGATTAAATGAAGAGGAGATATGAATGGCTCATATTCTGCGAAATAGGATTGGGATTAGATAACACTAAATCTTTATTTGGGATAAACAAGAAGTCCAAATGTGTGCCATTAACATGCTAAAAGAAATTGACTTATCAATTTAATTGCTCATTAACCAAGGAAACTATAAATCCTAGATGGGAACTAAAAGTACATTAAAAAGAATAGCCACGAGGGCGGAAATACGTATAAGGATGAATTTATAAAATAAATAAATAAATAAATAAAGCAATAATGACGTCTTTAAAAATAACATAGTAAAAACTAGAGATACCAAAGGGAATAAATAATCCTCTAGGGTGTTACATATGTCCACATGTTTCTTCTTATGATCATAGTATAAGAGGAAATACACAAACATATTCACATTAATCAATAGACATCTAGATAGACAACAACTGGGCATGGCTACATATTTCCATAGATGAACCACCTAGGAAAATTGTCCACAACAAAATAGTAGCAATTGGTGGTGACAAGTTCAACATGATAAAACCAGGCTCGTCGCCAATGAGGATTTATGTATAGTACAATTATCACTGCCAGCATGGCCGATGTGTAAGACACCACAAAGCTGACATAGAAAAACTGCACATCCATAAAACCATCATTCTCATGTTTATCAATATCATATGGTTGTCCATCAACATCAGAGCAGCTTCGATTTAATGGTGGTCCACAAAGAAAAGAATTACCCTCATAACTTCCCTCATCAAATGTTATGAATTGATTTTTTGCTTCTGGAGTTCTTCCTGATAAGTTGTTGTATGCCAAGCTAAATACTTCAAGAAAGGTTAAATCTGTCAATTGAGGGGGGATTTCACCTGTCAATCTGTTAAAAGAAAGGTCTAAACTCTCTACATGCTTCAAGTTGGAGAATGTAGCTGGTATTTGTCCAGATAGATGGTTGTGAGACAAGTTCATAGATCGAATATTTGTCAGGTTTCCAAGTTCAAGTGGAATATTCCCTTTCAATTCATTATCAGATAAATCCATTCCAGACATATAAAACAGGAGGTCCCCCTTGTATGTCTCAAATCTCTTCTTTGTTGTGAAGTTTCCTTGTTGAACCTCTGTTGAATTATTTTCTGTTTCTACTTCAAAATGAAAACGTGGGATGTACGGAACCGTGGATGAGTCAAAAGAGATATTACCCAAACACTTGGGTATTGAGCCAGAAAGTTTATTATTAGAAAGATCTAAGATTGCTAATTTTCTAAGTTTGCACAATTCATTTGGAATCTGGCCCGTTAAGTGATTACCCTTTAAGAAGAGAAAGCTTACCTTGGAGTTGTTGCCCATTATATCCTGAAGATGGCCAATTATGTCATTGTAGCTAAGATCTAATAGTATCAAAGAAGAGCTCCCATTGAACATCGCCGTAGTCAAGCCATGAAATTTGTTGTTGCTGAGATGAACAAATCTCAAATAAGGGCCGAACGATGGAAGAGAGCCATACAAATTGTTTTCTGAGAGGTCCAAATCCACCAGAGATGGTAATTCAAAGAAATTTATTGGAATTGACCCCTCAAGATTATTATTGGCCATAAGTATTGATTCCACAAGAGGATATGTACTTCCTAGTGATGGAAGCTTTCCCTCAAAATTGTTATTGCTTATATCGAGTAACACCAACATTGAGCTATTAAGGCAGCCCGCAACAGAACCTGAAAAGTTGTTACCATCCAAAAGTAATACTTCCAAATCATTGAAAGTAGCCAAACTAGGACATACATCTCCATGAAATTTATTGTTGGATAATTTTAACATGTCGAGAGAAGATTCATCAATGGATAGGCTTCTTGGTATTTCTCCAGAAATATTATTATAAGACAAATCCAATTCACTTAAGGAACCCATCATCATACCCAATTCATGAGGAAGTAAGCCACTGAATGCATTTCCAGACATGTAAAGATACCCCAAATTTGGAAGGATTGAACTAATATTATTCCCTGGGATCTGACCTGTTATGGCATTGTCGGATATATCAATCGCAAGGATGTTAGGTAGAGGATGTAATGGAAACTGGATATAACCGTAGAAAGAGCAATTCCTTAGAATAAGAGTTTCCAGTTGTGTATTGTTTTCCATCAACCAATTTGGAAACTCTCCTCCATATTTAGTATGTCCAAGATCTACCAAAGTCAAACCATATTGGTGGACAAAAAAGTTAGGAAAGGGCAGAAAGTTAGTCTCAGATGTACAAGACAACTGAAACTCTTGTAATTGGAAATTGGGAACCCAACTCTGAATGGTAGGGTATGGGTCAAGTGTGATTTTATTTCCACTGCCATAAATGAACTTAAGGTTTGAATAATTGGCCAAAAATGTTAAAGATGCAGTGATTTCAAATTGGTTATGGCTAAAATCAAGAAATTCTAGTGATGTTAGGCTTGCAAGAGTGAAGGCAGGATTTTCAGTGAAGAAACTGGAGGAAATATCAAGAAATCTAAGAGATGTCAAGTTGGCAAATGATGAGGAAAGTGGCCCTTCGAACTTATTCTCCTGTAGATGCAGCTGCTCCAACTTTTTGAGCTTAGACCAACCTGAAAAGTAAATTATGATTTTAAAATATCAATTAATAAAAATAAGTGTATTTAACTCAAGGAGCAATTGACCATACCATTATGAGACAAAACGAAATTGGATGTATACCTTCGTTAACAACAAAACCGCTGATGTTATTTCCACTTAGATCGAGCATCTCTAACTTTGTCAACGCATGTAATTCTGTTAGGGATAGACAACAAAGTGATTATGCTACAAAACATAAATTAATAAAAATTTAATGCAATAATATTTTTGTCAGTTTATTGAGGTAATAAAATATTAAAATAATAAAGACAAGAATATAAAGAATTGATTCATCCAAAAACATGAAAGTCATTTAAGCATGAAGTGTGAAAATAGTATATGCACACCCATATTATGTGATAAATTTTATTTGATTTAATAAATATATAGCAGAAGATTAAATCACTTGACCATGAGGCTAAACATCTCAGATAACATATCAAGAATTGATTAGTTTCAAAAACTCATGTTTCGTTATATGTAATAGGAAAATATTTTATATTACATCTAACTGAGAAGGTTCTATTTGGGTTATATTTTTACTATTTTGAGGTTTTGTGAAATAAAACCGAGAACTTTTAAACATGTTTTGTTTAAAAGCAAGAAATTTTTTCCAATTAAAACATTTTTAAATATACTGAACAGTTAAAACAAAAAAAATTCATTTTTTCCATAGTTTTAAAAAAGGACTAATAACCATATCAAAAAATAAAAACGTAAAAAAGGATTAATGGTCATTTTGAAATTTTATTGACTTTTTTTTTTGAAAAGAAAAAGAAATGACTGGTTTATATGGTCAGTAATTGTTAGGTAGTAAATAGGAATAAAAACAAGTGAAAAGGAAAATGAAAATAGGAAATAAAATACGAAAGTAATTTCTAAGCCAAACAGGCCCGAATAATATAATCCATTGAAGACTTTAGGCCACTCAAGGATGATTTATTATCATTAGAAAAGCTCTTAAGAAAACCAAACACATGTCTGATACAGCATAAATAATGGAAAAGAAAATCATTAAAAAATTCGTACAATGATCATTGAAAATTATGTGTGAACCAACGTATAAAACGATTGTTGCAGCCGGTGAAGAATATATCGATCACAAGTTTATGACAAGAATATTGGTGATAGGTTAACATGACATGAAAACATTGAAATGTTGAAAGGCACAAAATAATTCATTTGTCGCACTCACCACTAATATTCAGAGATCCTTCAAGCATGTTTCCACTCAAATCAAGCTGCTTCAAACATTTCAGGTCACTAAAGGATGATAAGGTATCATTACGAAGACTGTTATAACTGAGGTCAAGGAATTCTAGACTGCTTGGCCATAATAACCTCTCATTACCTGCTGAAATAGTAAATAAGAAGAAGTTTACCAAATGAAAGGAAATAAAAATACAGCTCAATTTTCAAACAATCGTATACAAAAAAAATAACATTGCAACTATAGAAATTCTATAGGGAGAAATTTGTGAAGATATATATAAAAAATATATAAATTAAGAATTATAATCTACTAATTTAGCTCACCAAAGCCACCAGGTCAATATTCTAAATCACATTAAATCATTTGACCGTGAGGTCAAACAATCTCAGATAACATATCAAAAATTGATTAGTTCAAAATTAGAAGTCACAGGAAAATATTTTGTATTACATCCAACAAATAAGGTCTTATTTGGATTAGATGTTTTCTCTTTTCAGTTTTAGTGAAAGGAAAGCCAAAACTCAAAAATATGTTGGTTTAAAAAAGACAAATTATTTCCACTTAAAACATTTTTAAATTACACTGAACAGTTAAAACAAAATTTTTCGCACTCACCACTAATATTCAGAGATCCCTCAAGCATGTTTCCACTCAGATTAAGCTGCTTCAAACATTTCAGGTCACTAAAGGATGACACGGTATCATTACGAAGATTGTTATAACTGAGATCAAGGACTTCTAGACTGCTTGGCCATGATAACCTATCATTACCTGCTGAAAATAGTAAATAAGAAGTTTACCAAATGAAAGGAATTAAAAATACAGCTGAAGTTTGAAACAATGATTTCACTAATTCCAAACAATCATAATAAGGTATAAAACATCAGCTAGGCAGACCTTTATTTTGAATAAAGCCAGCTATGTCGTTACCACTCAAGTCAAGACTTTCAAGAGCTTTGAAGACATGAAAATCTGACAAATGGAGATACCGATTTTGAAAGCTTTCTGAAAGAGTAAGCTTCGACACTCGCCTTGTGGTGTTGTTGCACTCAACATTTTCCCAAAGGCAACAATCACTGCCATCAACCCAATCGCTTGGTGAATCGAAATGAGCTTTGAGATATAGAAGAGCATCTCTCTCTTTATTCCAACAACATTCGCTTAACCAACCCTCCACTAATGCAATAATCAAAAAACTCACCCACAACCTGTTTGTGCTCATGTTTATATCAAGATTACTATTAATGATTATTTGCCTGCATAATTTTGGAATGGGGTTTGGGTTTAAATAATAAAGCATAAGGATTATGAACTGCATTGATATCTAGCGTACGGGAGACTCCATACTCGTTTTTGCTAAGTCAATAATTCTTTAGGGATAGCATTTGAGAGAAAATTAATATTTTTGAAAAGAATATACTATCAGACATAAAAGAGAGTTAAAATGATTTTTATGATTAAAAACATATCATCTATAAATTTTCTGGTAATTTCCTTTGTCTTAAATAGAAAACTATAGTCTTGACTGACATAAACTATAATTGGTTGAGTATAGCTGAGAGATTCTCTTGATATAATTGTATTTCTGTTAAAATTTGTCGATTAGTATGCAAGGAATAGTTTGCAAGTCAATTTAAAGACCAAGACTTTGAATGAGCTGATGTTGATGATGTTAGTGTCACGCAGACAGCTGCATCAGGAATAAAGACTGACGAAAACATATTCCTGCAAAATACTGTTCTAAAAAGATACTAAAAAGATTTTGAATTACCCTAGAGAAGGAAATACTCAGAATTTTAAAAGACTTTAATGGATGTACTAATTTAAGGGTATTATAGTTAATGTATTACATTAATTAATAGTTTTATAATCAATTTGCAAAATGCTTCAACTGCAATAGTTTTGGATAGTAAGGAATAGTAACAGAGATAATGGTAATTTCCAAAACGTGAAACTAGAACTTTCATTATGACCCAAAGGGAGAAAGAAAAGCAGAACTTGATTGGGTTTAAGAGTACTTAATCTAAGGGTCAATATTCATTGCTTTCTTGATCTATAAAGAGGTGTTGAAAATAGAAAAATCACTTTAAACTTTATAATTTTTTGAGGAGAAATTTTTAATTGACAAAAATAACCTGGTAAAGCATGATATTGTTTTCCAAGAAAATAAACACATTGACATAATCTTTTAGAGATTTTGATGATGAATAGGAAAGTAGTAAAAAAAAAAAAAAGGAAAAGAAAAGAAAACAATGTCATTAAACGTACAATTGTGTGTGGCTACAATTGAAAAATATGCGTCACAAAGACTCTAACTTTGAAAATAGTAAAAAAGGAAAAGGAAAAGGCAACAATATCATAAAACAACGTACAACAACTAGCCGTGGTTATAATTGAACAAAATAATTCAGACTTTAACTTGCACGAAGGGCAGAAATGGTTGTGGAAATGGAAAAAAGAAATGGTCATATATGACCACTGAGAGGATAATTTTGTTCACACTCATAAAATAAACTTTACTTAAAGTTAGTCTTGTCTCTTGCTTGTATGGTCAATGTCAGTATCTCTTTATCTCATCGTCATAATAAACAAATGTTCATGACATTGAATTCCCAAATTATAGTTGCGAAGGTAAGAGAAGATGGAAGAAGCTTACAAGATACTGCAATTACTAAAATATTCATATTCGTGTTATTAAAGAACAATGCGAAGTCTTTTGATATAGTAACCGTTACCTTCCAGGAAAGTATGTTAATGGTTTTTATATTAACACAAAATTGAGACATTATCATAACAAATTAAGAATTGTAAAATAAAATAAAGAAATTGGTGTAAAAATTTACATCAAATCATAATTTATACATGCCATGTTCTAAAAGCATAATTTACTTCCAAGAAGTTTCTATTCGCTTAATTTTTTTCTTCTTGAAAGTGATTTATTGGTCGAGGCTCTGGCAAAAAACAGAAATCTCTCTCAAAAAGAAACAGAAACCGTGTTTGTTAGGGCACATAAAGGCAACCAAAATAGGAATCACGTCCTTTGGATTCGAGTTTTGGGAGAAGTCCCCTCAAGGAAATTTCTCACGCTCGAGCTTGACTGATAATGTTGACCCCTCATTCTTCACTCACAATTTACTGTAAAGAATACATAGCATCTTTAGAAATTCTAATGGCAGAGAATAGTGACATTATAAGAAAATAACATTAACAATTATTAGGCTGCAATCCTACCAAACAAATTTTCCTAGTTCTGTCCTGCACAGATTCTATAATGAGCATAGAAGTCAACAATCTTGGACAAGGGAAACTTTCCTAGAAAGTGACTTTTTCACATTCATAATAGGGAAGGCATGATGCAAGAAACTCACAAGAAAAATGAAAATAAGAAGAGATTTCTGTTTGGAAAATTACGGTTAATACTATTTTTTAATGTTTAATTGTACTTAAAAAAATAAAAAATAAAAAAGAAAGGGTACCCTTTCAATAAAGTAACTATTATTTCCACGTGAGTATGTTAAAACTTTGTATTCTCATTGTTAACCTCATGAAAAGTTACTCAACATGTTATATTTTTATAAACATAAAAATATGACAATTATTAAATTAATTAAAAAATAAAAATGAGGTGAATCTCTGGAACCAACTCGGAATTTAGACATACCATGTTTTATTTAAGTGGCTAAAAAACTTGTCTCGAAGAAACTATCCAATGCTATATTGAAGAATGCCATATCTATTCTATCATACGGTTATTGATATTCGTATCTCTTCTGTTTGTTGCAATGACTTGTTATGCTTCAAATTGAGAGGTTCCTGATCGTAAAATATATGCTGTAGTCAAGGTCAATGTTATCATACTTCCAAAGTTTTTCTATAATAAAACCATACACTGTATTGCTTTTCTCTTGAAAGATGACACTCTTGCATTATCCATGCTTTACTGAGTTGAGTAAAGTGCCTATAGAAACTAAACTGTATTACTAATGAAGTAAACGTAAAAACTATACAAAATAGAATAACGCGTGGTAGTCACTAATCTTGTCATTTGATCTTTTGAATAGAATAATTTGGCACATTCACATAGTGAATGATACACATTATAATTAATGTTTTCTAAAGCAAAAGAAAGATTAGACGGTACGAAATGAAATTTAATTGATATACATATCTAGAAAAGCACAACAATTATACTTTATATGTTCATATACTTTGAAATTTAATCCTTCATACATTGTAAAAAAAATTACATATCTATCTTTGGATTTTATTTTTACTCCTTGAATGATATCGTTATTCATTGACGAAGGAAGTATTCGTCGTTTCTTCTCTCTGCCCTATTGGATTTAGGTGGGTTAAAAATTATTAAATAATAATATAAATATCATTACTCCGAAAATTAATTTTTTAACTAAGTAAATTTAATTGAATAGGACATAAAACACAAAATTAGACAAAAGATATTATTCTTGATGAAGTTATAGCAGAATTCAATATATATATTCTACCTAAAGTTTGTTAATAGTCACCTTCCTTGAAACAGTTAAGCTTGAAGTGGAGACTTTTATAATTGTAAAAGATGAGCTGTAATCTAGTTCATTCCAAGGTTTTTCTTATATATACATATATATACACAAAGTCATTCAAAATATCGCTTTTATATTTCAAAATGATACTCTCGCATCATTCTTCCTGCTTTAAACTGGCTGAGAGACGGAAAAGCAAGTGGGTCAAGAAAAGTGCTTATGGAAATCGAGGTGCTGAGGCAACAATATCATAAACCAACGTACAACAATTAGGCGCGGTTATAATTGAACAAAATAATTCAAAGACTTTAACTTGCACGAAGGGCAGGAAATGATTGTGGAAATGGAAAATATATATATATATATATATATATCGTCATATGTGACCACTGAGAAGATAATTTTGTTCACACTCATAAAATGGTCCCCAGCTATTGCCTTCATGAACTTATAATGTAATTATGTCGTTGTTTTCTATGACCTGCATCAAACTTTGCTTAAAGTCAGTCTTGTTTCTTGCTTGCATGTCAATGTCAGTATCTCTTTATCTCATCGTCATAATAAACTAATGTTCATGAAAATATGTTAATGATTTTACTATTAACGTAAAATCAAGACATTATCATAACGAATTAAGAATTATAAAATATAATAAAGAAATTGGTGTAAAATTTTAGATCAAATTATACTTTATACATATCATGTTTTAAAAGCATAATTTACTTCCAAGTAATTTCTATTAGCTTAATTTTTTTATTATTAGTTATTTTATTAGTCTGATAGTTTAATTGATATATTTATCTTATATTGCTTTGTAGTCTGTAACTACTTTTTTCTTGGAAGTGATTTATTGGTCAAGACTCTTATCTTTGTTAGCAATTATCCAGAACACAAAAACAGAAATCTCTCTCAAAAGAAACAGAAAGCGTGTTTGTTAGGGCGCATAAAGGCAACCCAAATAGAAATCAGGCTCTTTGGATTCGTGTTCTGGCAGAAGCTACAGTTAGTCAAATTTAGATGTCCTCACAAGGAAATTTCCCCTGCTCGAAAATAGTGACATCATCAGAAAATAACATTAACAATTGTTAGACTGCAATCCTACCAAACAATTTTTTCTTATTCGGCCCTGCACAAATTCTATGATGAGCATATAAGTCAGCAATCTTGGACAAGTGATACTTTCCTAGAAAGTGACTATTTCGCATTCATAATTGGGAAGGCTATGAAATATTGAGCATTTCAGTGTCTAGCAGAAAAAAAATATATATTAAGAATTTTCCGGGAAATAAAATTAAGAATTTGACGTTGTAAGCCAGCAGGAAAAAAACAAAAATTCTTAGGTAATGGACAAAATCTTTAGAAAATCAATCAAACCTATTGAAGAGAATTACTGGCTCATAGTTGGCGATTTATAGGCTACTCTGCCAGTGGGCCTAATAACACCTTCAGGAAAGAACGCAGCATAATTGAGGAGATTTAAAAGCGAAATGCTATGGTGACTTGAATAATTTCTGGATTTTCCAGGAAATTAAGTCATATTTATGTCTTGGTCTAGACTGGACATTATTTTCAATCTTCTGTTTCAAACTTCGCTTCAAGTCAGTCTAGATCTCTTGCATATATAATCACTGCCAGTACCCTTTTTCTATTGTCTATTAAAAATAAATTAATGTCCATGGACCTAGAATTCACAAATTATAATTGTGAGGGCAAGATCCAAGAAACTCCCATAATAATGAAATTACAAAAACAATTATGTTACCCAAACAATAACTAAATTATCATTGATTTTTTCTTTTTATGTGATATCATTGAAACCTATTTCCCCTTTGAGTTATTTTCTGTACAGAATTCGTGGATGTCAATGCCGTTTCCCTCAAGCTTTCAGTCCCTAATTCCCAAAGTGACTAGATTCAGCCCCATTTCAATAAAACATGAAACTACACTGAAGTAGATGCTAAGTACAGTAAGCTTGACCAAGACTGATTGGTGATGTTCGTGTCATTGACCCCTCAAATTTACAGGTCCCCACAAAAAAATTTCCCGTTCGCGAGAGTGCTGGCCCGTCACTCGGCATTATTAGAAACATAAAGCTATGAGCGTGGAAATTATTAATGTTGGGCAAGAAAGACTGCTTAGAATATTACTCTATTTCAAGTTGATGAGAACCTAATGGTTATTTGGACTATAACTGCGGGCCTGGAGGCCCAAGTCCTCTTTCTTCATAGAATGAGGACTATAAAGGGCGAGGGACGGTAAGCAAAAAGGGTATCCTTCCAGAACACCAGCCATACAAAAAAGAACTTTGAGAATATTTTCCCAGACCAGACAGATTTACCCACCAGAAAATTAGTGAAGTCACTTTGATTCCTGGTTGACCCATCAGCACAAGTAAATTTCTGTATGATGCAATCTAAGAAGCTTTCTTCGAAATTTCCAAGAATGGCCTTAACTAGATCACCCGCAAAATACCCCAGAAGGTGATTATTACTTTATCCTTGTTAATGAATGGCAGGAAATGATACTCGATTATCTAATGTATGAACATCCACTTATCAATGCTGTGTTAATTTAGATTAATTAGACATTGGCTTACTAATAAATGAACATCCATTAGACACCAAACACAAAGATTAACTTGTAACAGACTCTTTCTAGCTTAATATTACGGCGATCTAAGCTTAAATCTTTGAAACAATGTAATTGCATTAATATGATAAGAAATATTTTGCTGTTTTTATGATTTCTGTTTGGTTTGAACCATATTAACCAGTTATAGTGAGGGGAAGGTGTAGCATATTATTGGGCAACAACAATACCACGTCAAGGAACTAGATTCTGCCACATTTCAATAAAACATGAAATAGCAAATTAAATTTTAGTAAAGTAACAAAATATCATAGTCCTTTTAAGTAAAACAAAATATGAAGTTTATCATAATATATCCTTGGGGTAAAACATTGCGATGAAAAATGAAAAGATTTTTATTTTTCAAAACATTTTATTTTTAGAGTAGTCACTAATTATTTAAGAGTTATGGTATAATTAAAAACTCTACTTATTTTAAAATTTATCTTTTTTATTGAAAAGACATTAAAATACAAAACAGAGATGTGTTCAATAATTAGTTATGTGTTAAGGTGTTAGGTACCTCGTAACATCCGTGGAATATAGCTACCTAAATTAGTTATACAAAATAATAATATAACCTAAAATTATATTTTATTATTATTGAAATAAATATTACAATTTCTAATAAAATACAATAAGATAAACTTGTATGCATGAATGAACCTAGAGCCTTCCTACCCTTCAAGATGGATAAATTGTCCCTCCAAATGGATAAACTATCCCTCTAAATGATGTTTATTCTTAGCTAGATTGAATAGTGCAAGCTCAATCTTATAAAAGATCAAACCATTTATCCTTCCATGATAAGTGAAGGGTCTCGTAACTCAAAATCTAAATACACTCTAATGTGTTCATATGCTAATTATAATTTAAAATTTGGGAGGGGGATTAAAAAAAATATATGGGAAAAATGGCATGAAATAAAATTATTATTTTTAATTTTCTTTTTTTTTCTTCTCACACCCATTGCACTACTGTTTTCTCCTCACACTCCTCTTTTCTTTTTTTACACCTACGGTCCATAGCACCCCACTAACTCCATTGTTTTTTTTTTTCTCACGCCCACCATTTCTTTTCATACACCCAAACTTATTCACATCACTCAAACCAACCAGGCTTCTACTTATCAATTTCTAATCACAACCTCACAATTTCTTTTCGCACCCCTTTGGCACACCCATTGAGTGAAAAAGCAGCATGTCATCAGGCTATTACCTTTTCCTCAAAAAGACGTTTAAATAGGGTGTGCAGCGCCCATATTTATAAGGCCCAAGACCCCCTTTACTTATCCGATGTGGGACTTCCTCTTGTCCGTGACATACTCTCCCACCCAATTCTGTGACGCCCTCGTACAGGGCCATTACCCTCTCCCCAAAAAGATGTCTCAATGGAGTGTGCAACACCCATGTTTATAAGGCCCAAGACCCCCCTTTGCCTATCCGATGTGGGACTTCCTCTTGTCTGTGATATACTCCCCCACCCAATCTTGTGACGCCCTCGTCACAGGTGGGGCCCCCTGCCTACCCCATTCTCATCGGTGCACTTGGCGCGAACATCGAAGTAGGGTTCGGGTCAGCTCTGATACCACTTATCACGGGGCCATTACCCTCTCCCCAAAATGACATCTCAATAGGGTGTGCAGCGCCCATGTTTATAAGGCCCAAGACCCCATTTACTTATCCGATATGGGACTTCCTCTTGTCCGTGATATACTCTCCCACCCAATTCTGTGACGCCCTCATCACAGGTGGGGCCCCTTACCTACCCCATTTTCATCTAGGCGCTTGGCACGAACATCAGAGTTGGGTCCAGGTCGGCTCTGATATCACTTGTCACGGGGCCATTATCCTCTCCCCTAAAAGACGTCTCAATGGAGTGTGCAGCGCCTATGTTTATAAAGCCCAAGACCCCCCTTTGCCTATCCGATGTGGGACTTCCTCTCGTCCGTGACAAGCAGCTCTCAAAGATACCTAAAATATTAAGAATGAACAATCAACAAACAATGGCACATACTTCCAACTACTAAACTCCAACCAATCAAAAATGATAAACTTTACTAAATGAATAAATAAATGGCTAAGACTTAATTCATAAAAGTTAAATGGAGCATATGAATTCAAAACTCATTTCTTCCATGACACACAAAATACAATCTACAAGAAACCAACTGGAAGGTAATTATTTTTGGCAAGACCACTAGCCATGAAAGCCAATAAACATGACAAAAAGTCACCCCTATATATTAGTTCCAACAAAAAGTGTCATTTTATTCATATAGAGAATTCAAACTCTTATTGAACTACATGCTCAAATCATTCCAAAGAAAATAATCCAGCATGAACTGCAAATGCACACTCATGGGTTAGAATAATAAGAAATTTTGAATATTCAATTCACAATGCCATGAACTTATAGCACACGCTCAATCTAAACCAAAACATATGAACACAAGCTATAACAAAGGAAAATCTTCATCTCTTTAGGACAAGGAACACAAGTAATCTAGATTATTGAAACGCCAGGGTGTTAAGAATGAGAATAGTAATCCCTAAGCATGTATAAAAACACAGAATATGATATTCCCTTCAATCTCAATACCATGGAAGTATTCAGCTAACAAGCAAAACTAAAGACATATGAATGAAAAAATTGGATCAAACATAGGAAATATGCAACCAAGATTAACTACAACCAAGACACTGAAGCACCGTACCCAGCATATTTTCAATTGAAACAGAATATATTCTGAGGATTCAAGCATTAGACATGACCAGAACAACAATTTGGCAATGGAGCAATGTACATATGAAACAAGTTCATGCAAACGATTTGAATAAATTAGGAATTCACACTATAGGAAACCATCCCAAAGGGTAAACAAGCCGTTTTTTTTTTTTTTCAAACTGCCATAAACAAAAATATGTACAGGAATATGACCAAGTATAATAGCAACAAACCGGAACCCATATTCATATGAATCTATCACCTAAAATATCATTCACAAAAGGTTGAGAATTTAGCCATATAACAAGAAAACATGACAGCATCACATTTAACTGAGACCATACCCTTTTTAATCAACAAAATTCATAGAAGATACTGAGAAAAATAACAAAATAAATAGCAGTAGAGGCTTAGACATAACAACGACTCATAACACTCGTTAGACAAACAAGCTACTTTTCTCTTCTTTTTTTTATTTCCTTTTTTCTTTTTTTCCTTTTTTTTTTCTCAAACGGCTATAAACAAAAGTAAGTACAAAAATATGACCAAGAATAGTAGCAAGAAACCAGAACCCATAATCACATGAATCTATCACCCAAAGTATCATTCATAGAAGATTGAGAATTCAGCCTTGAATCAAACATGAGTCAATCATTAAACATCTCATCATAAAAGCACCTTCAAATATATTCACCCAGTAACACTCCCAAAAGGCAATATATGACAACATGATTAGCAAGCTTCAATGTTCAAGGAAAATCTCTCTGAAAATAAAAGTGTTGTGGCCTCATTAAAATGAAAACTAATGCAGTGTAGCATTAATAGAATAAGTTGTCACTAAAGTTCATGCAAACTCCACAAAACTGCCAATACAATTAAACACGAAGCTATGCCAAAATGAATTGGTGCAGAAAAATAAATATCATATTCAGATCACACCCAAGGCAACACCAATCACCAGGTCCTCAGAGGAAATTAACTCAACTCAATTCAATGACACATGCAGATCCAATGAAGTCCTGGAGTCTATGAGTTTATCAATGACGCTCAATGTGATCAGTCTCTAAGATATCTTAAACACCACAAACAGGTTCATAGATGGTAAAACAGGTTCCCAAACAACAATTGGACCAAAACATTTGGAAGCATAGAAAACGTTCAACTCATATCTCACAAACTGAAATATTAGCAAGTGACACTGAACGAAGGCAACTGTAGTAACAAACTTCGCTAAATCATCAAAAGAAGATTTTTTTTTTTTCCAGAGAGAAGCAAGATTCTGAATACACACACAAAAAGAGTAGAAACACATATTTTCACATAATGGACAATTAAAGCTCTATTCCTAATCGATCACTACAACCTTAAAAGAAAATGAAATCCCATGTATGAAAAAAATGTATTACATACAATTATCCAATAAGCGCCAACCTTCGATAATGGTTGAAGAAATCAATGATCCTGCATCCATGATTAGAGAAAAACAAGAAAGACATAGATATAGAAATCAATGATCTTTGCAAAAAAAAAAAAAAAAAAGAATTACCTGTATATATATTTAATCACTGTGGTCATTACTATGCTGGTAAGTCATTCTTCATCTTCAAACAGGCAACATATAAAACTTCAATGACTTTGGAATGTAAAAGTTCTAAAGGTTCATCACTTAAAGGTTAAAAGTAACAGTTGAGAGCTAACATCACCTTAACAAAGTGCACAGCTTTGACAAAATAGAGAACCAAATTTAGAACTTCGAACAAAACTGTCAGACTTCAAAATTTGCAAGAATACACAACGGGAAATCATTCATGGGCGCATATCGCATCGATCCCAGCTCAAGAAAGTGGGCCATGTATTCTGACTATAAAAAATTCTAATAAGAAACAAATAATTCAGTAAGAAAAATTTCTAGACAAAATAACCAATGAACTTAAGATATATATTCTTTCAACAATTAGAGAGATAATAAACTCATCAAAAAACTAAAATAAATTAAAACAAACATAATAGTAATGTGGCTGAAAAGGACACATCCGTGGGCCCAAATTTTTCATATTTAAAAGCAATCAGCATAGAACTGGTCCAAGTTAGGTTGTTCGGCGATTCTGTTTGAAAAAAATTACAAATTAAATATTTATTGTCATGTTTGAAATTTAAAGCATTTTGGTGCAGTTCAATTCGATTTGGACACAGTTTGAAGGTTTACGTTAGTTTGTTAAAATTTGTACATTTCTTTTTTGTGTGTGGCTTGGGGTAATTTGGAGTTAGTTTGGAGGCGGTTTGAGATGGCTAGTTCGGTTTGGTTTGGGGTGGTTTGGTTTGTGTATATTTGAAACCAATTTAAACCGTGCTTAGAAAGTTTTGATGTGACTTAAATCAGTTTGTGAACACCACTAAGACCAACCAGTCGCTGTTTGCTTCTTGACACAATTTTCACCAAAAGGATTCAAACAATAATGTGATAATCAGATAAAGCGTTTTGAGTAAAAAGTGAAACTTCTTGTGGGCAGTCCATCAATTTCAGGACGTGAGTTCATATGTCATGAGGACGACTCTCAGTCTGCATCGAAGGCAAAATAATAATAATATTACTACAAGCAGACACACCCAGAAATATTAAAAGATAGAATAAAGCACTGAAGCCATATAACCTAACAACTTATAGAACTTATAGATGTCTTCAACATATTCCACAGCAGCAAGCTCATTACCAGCATCAGCTGCGTCAATGTAAAAAATCCGCTCCTTTGGTCTGTTAGTACTCTCACCACAGAATGCCTGAAATAGGTTATTGTAAAAGCTGTTACATTTTCTAAACCGCAAGCCTCTTAACTTGAGAAGTAGAAAATAAAGTGTGAGGGTTTTTCTTTTTCCCACAACCTTGGAGATATGAGAAGAGAAGTAAGCGGAACGTAATTTCTTCTCAGGGTTTTGTTCTTCTTACCTTTTCTTGTTCGCACACTTCGCTTACTTAACCTCTTCATCTGGCTTCAGTTTAACAGTGAGTTTCTTCTGCGCTGTTTTTGGTTCAACATGCCTCTTTGAAGCTGCAGCCCCATCAAAATTCAGGGGACTTCCATACAAGCCAGTTTCTGCATTTGGTTAAAAACGCTAGATGATTAAGTAATTGGGCACAGAAGCTCCTACAAGAACATTAAGATGATTAAATGAAGCAGCAATTAAGAAGACAAAGCAAGACACAGGAAAACAAATAAAAAGGGAGATATACCTACCTTGTCATGGGGCGGTTCGGCTTCACAAATACCTCCAAGGTAACCAGATGTCCAATTTCGAATATCTTTAAATTTCATGTCCAATTTCGAATATCTTTAAATTTCATATTCCAAATCGTTTCAATTGCCAAAAAATAAAAATACAGAATGAAAAATAAAAAACGTCATCAATGAAAGATATCGCTCTAGTATAGTCTCGAAGCCACAGATACCCATTTTCAGACGATCTTTTATAAGTCCTCAAAAGAAGATTTTTTCAGAGAGAAGAAAGAGTAGAAACACAATCTCCGTTCCTAATCGACCACTACAACCTTAAAAGAAAATGAAATCCCTTCACAAGATTTTTCAAATAAGTTCCATATTCCGATGGGTTCAATTCAGTGACTAAAAATAAATACCCAAAAAAATAAATAAATAAATAAAGAAACTACATTGCTCTGGTATTGATAAAGGGAATCATAATGGAACCGACTATTCTTGAAGCTATGTATCAGATTTCACCCAAACTTTGCTAAATTATCATAGGAAGATTGTTTCAGAGAGAGACAGGATTCTTAACACGCAAATAAGAAAAGAAACACGTATTCAAAGAATGAAAAATTATGCAAGAGGCGCCGGCGTTTGATTTTGGTTGATTAAATCAATGATCTTGCATCCATGATTTGAGAGAAAGGACTTGTGCACAAGCTTGATCTCTGCAGAAAAATTAGGAATTGGAGAAAAGAGTGAAAATATTAGGGCAATGGAGAGAAGAAAATAACAGACTGGAGATCAATAGAGACTAACAGAGAGCCTTGTGGTCGGAAGAATTTTTTTAGAAACACGCTGTTCTTTCACCTGGCTTTTTATTTTTATAGTAGTAGTCGATAGCCAACCAGTCGAGTAACCAGGAAAGCGGAAACACCCTCGCCAGTGATTTGGAGAGTTTATTTTGCAGACTGAGTAAAGTGATTTCTACCAACATAGTCTCTTCCTATTCCGCCAGAGCGTTTTTTCTCTCCTCAGAAGTTTTCTTTTCTTTTTTTTTTTTCTTTAACAAGGAATTAAAATTTGCTAACTTAATCACTTATATTTTTCTGAAACACTTTAAAAAAATATAAAAAATACAAAATTTATATTATTTGTTCAGATATTAATATGATAAAATAAAATAAAATAAACTAATTGTTTTTGAAATATTTTTTAAGTGACATAACAAAATATAATATAATTGATATAATCATTAAATAACAATCTCATGAGAAATAACACAAAATTCAAAAAGACTTTTATGGGTGTAATAATTTAAGAGTATTATATAGTTAATTATTACATTAATTAATAGTTTTAAAATCAATTTGCAAAATAGTTAAACTGCAATAGTGTTGGATAGTAAGGAATAGTAACAGAGAGTATGGTAATTTCAAAAAACGTGAAACTAGAACTTCCATTAAGACCCAAAGGGAGAAAGAAGTGCAGAACTTGATTGGGTTTGAGGGTACTAAATCTAACGGTCAATATTCATTGCTTTCTTGATCTACAAAGAGGTGTAGAAAAAAGACAAATCACTTTAAGGTCCATAACATTTGGAGGTGAATTTTTTAATTGACATAAAATACCAATGATTATGTACGAGAGGTCTTAATTAATAGAACTAATAAAATAATATAGTAAAGTAATTGTGCTTCTATAACTAGATTAGATATTGGATATAATACAAAGGGGAAGATATTGTTTTCTAAGAAAATAAACAAAAATGGCATTGATATAATCTTTTTAGAGAGTTTGATGATGAATATTAATTTCCTTTGAGGTAAAACTTTACATACTCATTGCATAACTGACAATTAAAACAATATTCCTTAGCATGGAATTGTATCTATATTTGAAAATAGTTTTTTTTTTAAAAAAAAAAAAGGGAAACGAAAAGACAACAATGTCATAAAATGTACAATCATGTGTGGCTACAATTGATAAATATGCCTCTCAAAGACTCTAACTTGTGAGATGGGAAGGAGTGAATGTGGAAATTAAAATTCTCTGATATGTGACAAACGAGAAAATAATTCTGTCCACTCTTTTGGTCAATTCTTGCATGCATGTATTATTCAAGCATTTCAATATAGTGTTTCTTGGGCACACGGAATGGTATATATCTTTAAGAAGTCCTATGAAATTAGCTTTTCTATATTTCATAGCAACTTTAGAAATTCTATATATATAAGAAACTTAAGAATTATGATTTACTAATTTAGCCTACCAGAGCCTGAAGTCAATATTCTAAATCACATTAATTAGATTCTTAATTTGACAAAAGTTGCAACTAGTCAAGTTTTGCAGTTATCTGAAAGAAATTTTACATGCTTGCTTGGTAATGCCGACCACTCATTCTTCACTGACTATTTACTATAAAGAACACGTATTAGATGAAAATTCCAAACTTCTGATACCTTGACCAAAAACATGTATTCACTTGTTGAACTTTTCTAAGTATTGCAGATCGATCGGCATAATAGATGGGGGAAAAGCATTAACTAACAGACAAACATTCTCGGAAAGATGCTTGTAATTAAGGCTGTAGCAAATCTCACTACCGAAATAATAGCGGAGAAGTTCATTAATCATGATAATCCCAACATAATATGCGAAAACATTCAGTTGAGAAATACATACATATATATATATATATATATATATATATATATATATATATATATATATATATATATATATATATATATATATATATATATATATATATATATATATATATGTATGTATGTATTGGCATAGTGCTGTGACATTATTAGAAAGATACATTTAAGAACTTTTAGTATGCATGCCTAACAAAAAATAAACTTGGAAGTCAATAATATTGGATGAGGGAAATTTCTCAGAAGATGATTCATAGGCTACTGGCCCAGCGGGACTAATAACAGCAACTGTGTAAGAGAGAACAAAGATATAATTGACGAAATCAAAGAGATTTAAACTGAAAATGCCATGGTAAATTGAAAAATTTTCTGGATAGTCCCCCAACGTATATATCATATTTATATCATGTTCAAGGCAGGGCTTTATTTTCCATGATCTGCTTCAAACATTGCTTCTACTTAGTCTTGATCTCTTCTTTGTATAATCAATGCAGTACCCTTGTTCTCATGGTTTTTTATTTATACACACTCGATTCTCACGGTAATATTTAAGGGTGCAAACATTACCTTTTTCTTTTATGTAAGTTTGCTAGTATTAATTAATGATCAATGGGTAATTTTGTAGTGAGTCTCGCCTTCTTGAGACTGTTTGCTTTAAATGCAATGACTTCGTACATGACTTGGCATGCGGAAAATGTTGAGAAGCGAGAGTGTTATCACATCCTTCAGGTTAGGACTTTGTTTAGACGGATGCACTCCTTTTGAGATGATGTCAAGCCTGTACTCTTGTTGACCAGTTATATTGACACCGTATAATTTTTATCTAGAGATGCACGTGAAGAAAGAATATATGTATTTAA
The DNA here is from genome assembly GCA_022379115.2 of Bauhinia variegata. NCBI lineage: Eukaryota > Viridiplantae > Streptophyta > Magnoliopsida > Fabales > Fabaceae > Bauhinia > Bauhinia variegata. The sequence goes on along the minus strand of CM039427.1, from coordinate 12,136,729 downwards.
TATTATTATTTCTGGCCTACAAAATCCAAAGAGTGCAATTGACATATATCTACAATCTTTAATTAATGATTTGAAGCTACTATGGTAAGACTGTGCCCAATCAAGAAAGCAAAGCTTACCTTTAGAACAGGTTTATTATTGACAATTAATAACTTATTATTATTCCTGGCCTACACAATCCAGTATCAGCATAAAATCGAGCAGCTCTTCTCCCTCAAGTGTGGGACAAACATAAGGTACTTACTTGCTACTGTACGCACAGGGATGATGGCCCCAGATGGTAAGGATTTCAAATATTCCAATAGTTGGTTTTGCTCCCTTAAAATTTTGCAAATATGTTTTAATGATTCAATGTGTTATCAAACCTTATTGTTTTGCTGCCACTTCTTTGTTTTAAATATTTTATAGTCTAATTTCGCATTGATCTATTGGGGGTTAAGATTAATGTTGTACTAGTGGGTTAGTCCAATTGGAAGATTTGGATGGGGCTTCAGATAATTTAGTTGTTGTGCTTTCAGGTTGCAAGTATGTTTGTGCTTGAACAAGGATATCAAGCATGATTGTAGTGTTTCACATTACATGCATAATGCAGAAAATTGGTGACATATTATAAACAGTTCATTGGCTGTTCTTAATGTAATCATGCCGTATTTGAAACGTGATCAGTTTTGTTGATTGTTACATTCTGTGCGATTGAAGCTATTATTTTGTGCTGTTAGGAATTTGTATACTATGCCAATGATATTAGGGCTCGCTTAGTTTCTGTCAGATGATTTATATTCTTTGCTAGATTAATGCTTGGTGCAGTTAGAAATTGATAGACTTAGCCTCGAGTTCAGGATTGTACTTGGCATTACATTGATTTATCCCCGATGCTAGGTTACCCAGTTATGCCTCTATTATTTCTTCTTCGTTTTTTTTTTTAAATAAATTTGGGGCTTCTGACTCAGTGACTAATCATCCTTCTGTCAAGGTTGATCCTTTGATCTCTCCTAGTAAGTCATGGCACTAGGTATAATAGCTATCAATTAATAATTCCTATCAATTTTAGGGGTTTAATCTTTCTGTTAATGTTAGAAAAGAATCAACACTTATGTCTTTTATGGGAAAATGTTGTAGGTCTGTAAAGTGTTGGGTCTTGTTTATCCCTTCTTTGTGATTTCCGTTATGCTGTTGGGGAAAATTGTAGTGTTCTGGAGTTATTTGAATAAGGGGCTTGTTATTTCTTTATCACTTCATAAAATTGTGATCTTGATATGCCGGAACGAAGCTAATCTCTATTAATGGTTACTAGAGATGTTTACAGAAAATTCTAAGAAATAACCCAACATCTAGTCACGTCCCTTGGGGGCTGCCATAAATATTCTATTGGTATTTTATTTTTGTTTTTTTTTTTAAAAAAATAAACTAACTCTAGTGATCCAATACTTGGTTGTAGGCAAATGAAGAGTTGGATAGGGAGTGAGAAGAGCAAGATCAGATGAGGGCACAGTTGGCGATGATACTGCAGATGATTCGTTGGACAAATCCATCTCTACCTCCTCAGTAGATTTAGTTTTATTTTGCAATCTTTTGAAGAGATTGGATAGTTCTTATATGACTTCCCTATCTGACTGTTTTTTTTTTTGGAAATAATGTTACTTTTATATATTTTTACTTATTTATCACTTGTAGCCTTAGTAACATAAAAATTTTAGATATAGCAACCAACAAAAATCAAATATTATAAATAAAAATGTAAATTTAAATCATTTATTATTTTTTCAAAAAAGTACATAAATTCCCACAAGAAAAATGTTGTTGGAATTTTAGTGAGAAAGAAATCGTGAATGGCTGTTGAAATAGAGTCGTTGAAAAATTCTAACAGCCATGCTCTGCTGGAAACGCTATTGGAATATATTTAGCAGTAAAATGTTATTCGAGAACTGTCACGGCACCCTCCCACGGAATTCTACCATTGGAATTTATCAGCATTTGGATTCACATGAGTATACGAAATTCCAACATACAATTTTCTAAGGACTTGTTTCCATTGGAATGGCCCTTTTTTCAAACGGTTTTTTGGTTGTTAGAAGTTTGCAAATCCATTGCAACGACTCCTTTCAAGTTCACTTATGACTTAGCCAAAGTTCACGCCTCAATCTAGGTGAAGGATAATTTAATGTATTTTTATTCCTATGGCACTACACAAATTCTCAAAATGCTATGATGAGTATAGAAGTCAACAATTTTTGGCGAGAGAAACTTTTCAATATATAATCCACTTTCACATACATAATTGTTGCCTCAAAACAAGAATCACATAGTGAGTTCCCTTTTGGGATCTAGGAAGATGGATACGCTGATCTATGACTTCCTTTAGCATTATATTTACAGGCTTTGACAACATAGAAATTAGCTCCCCTGGATGCTTTCCTATTATAGTGTCCAATGCCTGTACTCCAAAACTATAAACATCACATTTCTCTGTGACAGTCAATGTGTATGCAAGTTCTGCAATGACCAAATAAGTTAGTTTTATAAAACAAAATCAATTTTATATGGGTAATTAAGTAGAGTTGGGAGATCAGTAAAGCTTACCAGGGCCTACATATCCATAAGTGGCAACTAATAGAGTTTGATTGGAAGTGTCAGGATCAAGGAATCTAGCTGTGCCAAAGTCTCAGAAAATAGCCTCCATTTCTAAGTTCAACAAAACATTGTTACTTGTGATGGGTGCAATCGTGATGCATGTATGCAAAAGCATGTGTTATTCCTTTAATGATGTTCGCTGTGTTACCCAGTTCAACCCTTGGGCTTCAACATCATTCCTCAAGGCACAAACTAGACTTCCTCTCTCTGTGTATCCATAGATCAAAAACATAAACTTATTGTGCAAACAAACGCCATGAAGCTTCACAATATTTCTGTGACGAATTTCCGTCAACATATTTATCTCATTGCAAAGACTTCGCAAATATTGGGTTTTGAGAGTCCATCTTATGGAGTTTCTTTAGCGCAACAATTCTTCCTTTGGGTAGCTTTGCTTTGTAGACACTACCATAGCCACCAGTTCCAATGCAATACTTGATATCAAAGTCTTCTGTTGCCTTCAAATGCAATTTTACCATCAGAGTTTCATATGGAGAACAAGTCTCCATTCTTTTCCATTATATTCTCCATTTTGGCTTTCCTTTGCACATATCGGAAACCTATGAAACCTCCAACAAATAGAACGACAAGGAAAGTGGTAGCTGGAAGAATAATGTCCATGTAATGTTTTCCTCTAGTAGGTGGGGTGTTAGAGGGGGGGACATCATGTTGATAACCAGAAGCACTTTCCCATGCAGTTACAAACCCAAAATTTTCAGCACTTGATGCAGCTAAGCGTAACTCAGAAATCATTAAGCCCACAAGTGGAATAAGTCCCAAACCAACATGCTAGCTCCACAAAACATATGTCCTTCATCATACTAGATCAAAAGCTAGGAATGTACAAAACGAAAAATTCACAGCACATGCAAATCCAAAAAATTCAGAAAATTTACAAATGATAATTAAGAAAAAACTTCCAAAGCAAATAACATAGGACCCTTGGCAGCCCAATCTCTAGAGCTTCCACTACCATATTCAGCTCCAGCCATAGATCTGCAAATAGATATTGTTTTTCCCTAATCTTTTTTAATTCCATGGAGTACAGAAATATTCCAAGAAAAATAGCCCATTCCACCAGAAATGATTAATATCATAAGATGTATGATCAGCATTAATTTAATTTGATGCATTATGAATTCACCATGCACTTTTTTAATTCTTTCTATTTAAAATTTTTTTTCTTTCTTCACTGTTGGTGTTTTGATGCATTATGAATTCACCATGCACTTATTTTAATAAGTTTTGTTGGTTCCTTCACTCATGTACACCTATTTTGACTCTTTTGCTCAGCGGTGAGCTCTTCCGTGCGTTTATCCTGGAGTGGGAGGTGAAAAGCTGCATACTTGACTATTAGCCCTGTTCCTCATGCTGCTGTGTGCAATCAACATTCGTATGATGTATCTTGGCTGCTATGATGTATATTGTCTTCTTCGCTTTGATCAGTTTCTTGACTTTGTTGTTTACTATTTCTATGCTTATTTTTCCTGTTTGGTCAAAAGGAATAATAAATGCTTTGGCTTCATCTTTATGGGACTTTTGTTAACTATATAAATCTATTATAATGTTGGGTTTTGAAAAGGTAATTAATTGCTTCAAACAAATAATGCCATTTAATTTTCTTTCTACTATCCAAGATCAAATATTATTATCAGATTCTTTTAGCATTTTGAATTGGTGGGAGAACTTTCAAATCTTTATCACAAAGAAAACAATCTGCTATCCAAGGTTTGTTATTATGTCCAAGACTGTCCATTTCTGCTATCAAAGCATTTCTTATGAGAGCACTGATTCTCACGTTATGGTACAATTATTTTGTTCTTTTCCCCTTCACAATCTATTAGAAAATTATGGTTGAGCATGAGCATAAAACTGTACTCATTTATTTAGTATTACTTGCTCTTAATAGGTAACGCCAACACTAAGGCATGCGGGGGATTGCTGAAAGAAGTTATTTACTTTGTTCATGAATAGGTATCACGGTCCACTTCTTAAACTATCAATGCTCACATCAATTTACAAAAGAAAATTGAATACTATGTTATTTATTTATATATAAATTTCCAACAAATAGTTGTATTTGTTAAGTTTATTATGAATGGTTTGATTTTTTATTGTATATACATAAAAAGTATTTTATTAAAAGAGGTATATCTACTTTGATAATTTTTATAATTTAAAATGAATTAATCTTCAATTATTTTTAATTAAAATATAGATATAACCTTTTTTAACAAAGTATACTTTATATATAATTTCTTTTAATAAAATATTCTTTGCACATGCTATTAAAAGATTAAATTTATATTAATATTTTTAAAGAATTTAATTATTTATTAATTATATTAGGTTTTATTAACATATATATATGTGGGTCAATATATAGTATTGTCCCTATAAATAATAAAGAATATGTTATATTATTTACCATCGCTTAGACAAAGGGAGAGAGTTAAAAAGTGAATGGGGAATTGATCGGATTGGTGGGGGTAAAAGGGGCACGAGGTGAGCTGTGAGCGAGTAAATGCTTGCTAGTTGAGAGGAAGGTACGTGTGTGGATCTTGAAAATTTTACAATTATAAAAAGTGGGTTTCCTCCAAGCTCTTTGAACGAGGAACAAGTGAGCCCAAAAAACAAAAAAATAAACGTTTGACTCCTCGAGTGAGAGAAGCTGACTTAGCTCCAGGCGGCAAGCGACTGCTCAAAATGCGCCACGTCCGATCTAGCATTTGGATAAGCATACGTAGGTACCATACGCTACTAAGACCATCTTTAGTCATGCAACTTATCAGGGTTTCATATCTTAATTATTTATATTATTTTAATGGGTCCTACAATGACACATCACTCTATACAACTTATCTAATTTTTTCTCTACTCATACAACTCTAAAAAGGTTTTTAAATGGATCCCACAACTATCTCTTTTATCTTATAAAACCTTCTCTTTCTTCTTAAAAAATACAAAAAAAATGTCGTGGGTCCCATAAACAGTATAAAGTATAGACACTTATATTTACAACTCTCTTTTTTTCTCTCTCCTCCACCTCACCTCACCTCCTCTCTCTTCCACCTCACCTCCTCTCTCCTCCACCTCACCTATGCAACCGCCACTAGAGATGCTCTAACTCCACTCATGTATTTCCACTTTTGCTAACGAAATCTCATTCTACCCTTTCAAACTGTCCATTTGCCTTTTCTATTTTTGTTTTCCGTCATTTATATTTTAATATATATCTTTCAGCAAAGAGAATTGTACTGACAAGTTAACATGATTTAGGTTACTCGGTCCTCTAGGTATGCTATCCACAAGATCGTTGTAAGAAAGATATAAATTAATCAGTTTATTGTGTATAGATAAATCTCTTAACTCTGATGGTATCTCTCTGCTGGTCTTGTTATGACTAATGTCAAAATTTACAAGCTGAAACAAATTTTCTACTTCATTGGAAATACTTATTTCTCAATTGTTTCGAGAGAGATTTAGTATTTTTAGAGAAAAGAGCTTTCTAATATTAGGATGTATATAACCACTTATTTGATTTCAACAAAGGAAAATATCAGTCAAATTATTAAGTTCATAAAATGACAAGGAAATTGGGCCGATGAGAATGTTGTTACCAAGGTATATCTTAGGTTCTTTAATGACCCCAATTTAGGAGGAAGCGGACCAGTTAACATGTTCCAACTAAGATCCAACCAAACAAAATTCTTCAAACTCTCTATTCCCGGAAAAATAGGACCAGTTAAATGGCTAGAGCTTATATTCAAAATAACCAAATTTGTCAAATTACCTATTTGTGGAGGTATGAAACTGCCCATCTCATTCCAAGAAAGATAAAGCTCTTGAAGTTGAGTAACATCAGAGAAAGTTCTTGGTATCTCGCCTGTTAACTAATTAGAGTCGAGGGACAAGTAGGTGAGACTGATTATATTGTTAGGCTTATAAGCACTGGATTACAACAAACTCAAAACTAATAATATGAGAAATAAAAAGAAATTATAATATACCTTCTAGATCACAAGAAGATAATAATATTAATCTCTCTTGATTGTTATCTATATAAGAAATAGAATGCTAAGGAGAATGAAATAGGATGCATAATGAGCCTAAGGCTTATGCCTTTTATAGGCAATTCCCAACTATTGTTGGCACAACATTGTTGAGAATTGTTGGCATGCCATTGTTGACAATTGTTGGCATGACATTATTGATAATTATTGGCATGACATTATTGACAATTGTTAGCATGACATTGTTGATAATTGTTGATATGATATTGTTGATAATCTCTCACTTGAACATTTGATTGAGAATTAATCAATCTTCACACCATTCTCTTTTTTTTTTTTTCCTCTTTCCATTCTATGTTGCTCCTATCTTTGCTAGACTACTAGAGGATCGACACCAAACAAACTTGTCAGTATTGACTGCCTTGTCAAAATATCTAACAGATTTTCTTTGGTATGAATTTTTTGCATATCCACGGTTCTTTCTTCCACTTTTTCTCGAACGAAATGGTATTGAACTCTAATGTGCTTGGTTTTTGAATGAAAGGTTGGATTCCTTGCAAGATGCAAGGCACTCTTATTGTCACAGAACAAAGAAATTTTCTCTTGTTCTTTCCTGAGCTCCTCTAATGCCATCTTCAGCCATATTGCTTTTTTACTAGCTTGTGTAGCTGTTACATATTCTACTTCTATCGTAGATATTGCCACAACTTACTGCAGTTCTGAAACTTAACAAACACATATCCTGTGGTGGATTTACTTTCACCTACATAATCTGAGTTAACATATCCTTTGACAATAAAGTCTGGTCCCCCATAACACAGTGCAACATTTTCGGTCCCTTTTAAGTATCTTAAGACCCTTTTTACTGTATTCCAATGCTCACTACCAGGGTTCACTATATATCGACTAACCATTCTTACTGCATGTGTAATGTCTAGTCTTGTACAAATTATAGCAAACATTAAACTTCCCACTACTGATGTATACGGTACTCAAGACATCTCCATCTTCTCTGCTTCACTACTAGGACTCATACTGGAGGATAACTTGAAATTAACAAGAAGTGGGATAGAAATTGACTTACAATCTTGCATGTTGAAACGTCGCAAGATCTTCTTTAAATAATTCCTTGTGAGATAGCCAAATCTTCTTATTATTTTTGTCTCGGTGAATTTGCATCCCTAGAATGTTGTTTGTTGGTCCTAAGTCCTTTATTTCAAACTCCCTAGCCAACTGTGCCTTTAATTCTTTAATACGATCTTTGTTGGGACCTATTACCAACATGTCATCTACATACAGCAGCAAAATGATAAAATCATTTCCACCAAACCTCTTAACATATGTACAAGGGTCTACATTAAGTCTGTTGTACTCAAGGTTCATGATGAAGGAATCAAATCGCTTATACTAGCATCTCAGCTCCTGTTTGAGACCGTACAGAGATTTGTTCAACCTGCAAACCAAGTTCTTTTTTTCTTTTTCTTCAAATCCTTTTGGTTAAAGCATATAAATTTCTTCTTCAAGATCTCCATAAAGAAATGCAGTTTTCATATCTAATTGCTCTAGAAGTAAGTCAAATGTAGCACACATCGTCAAGACTTCTTTGATTGTTGTAAGTCAAACCACTAGGGGAAAATATCTCATTAAAGTCAATGCCTTTTTTCTGAGCATATCCTTTTATCACCAGTCTAGCACAATACTTCTTCCCTTGATTATCATTGTTACGCTTGATCTTATACACTCATTTGTTTCCAATAGGCTTTCTTCCTTATGACGGCACAAATTTCTAAGTTTTGTTCTTATGAAGAGCTTCTATTGCCTCCTGCATTGCTATCATCTATTGAGATGCCTATGAACTATTTATTACTTCTTGGAGAGTTAATGGCTCCCCTTCTTCCATTAGAAGATAGTATGCAACATTGCTCTCCATAACATACTTTGAGTGCCAATCTAGTCACTTTCTTAAACAATTTGATCGTTGAATTTCTAGGTCTTCAGGTGCAATTAGTTTTTGTTCCTCATGCTCTGGTGTTACTTCAAAAGAATCCTTCTGTTTAGATTCTTTTTCTACCTGTACTATCGTAGTCTCAGAATTTTCTTTCATAGTGCTATCATCTTTTTCTTCTTTCTGATGTTTATCTTCTATAAATATAACATCCCTACTGACTATAACCTTGCAGGTAGTGGGATCCTACAGGCGATACCCCTTTACTCTGTCAGTATACCCCAAAAATAAGATTTTTAGATTTTGGATCCAACTTTGTAGTTTCTTTGGCGTTGTACATCACATACACTGGACTTCTAAATATTTGGAGGTTTGAGTAATCCACTGGCTTTCCTGTCTACATCTCCATCGGTGTCTTCAGCTCAATTGTAGTTGATGGACCCCGATTTATCACATAATAAGAGGTATTGGCTGCTTCTGCCCAAAATTATTTTTCCAAGCCTGCAGCTCCTAACATTGCTCTTGCTCTTTCTAACAAAGTTTTGTTCATTCACTTTGCCACTCCATTTTGTTAAGGAGTGTATGTCGTAGTGAACTACTTTTTAATGCCTTTCTGATCACAAAACTCAGCAAACTCTTTGCTGGTATATTCTCTTCCATTATCTGACCTCAGACACTTGATCTTCTTCCCATATTCAAGTTCTAACCGTGCTTTGTACATTTTGAAGATTGGAATTACATCTGCCTTCATCTTGATAGGATACACCCAACATCTCCTGGAATAGTCATCTATGAATGATACAAAGTACTTTGCTCCTCCCAGGGACATAACTGGTCCTTGCCATACATCAGAGTGAATTAGCTCTAGAATTTCTTTACTTCTAGAACTCGAATGCATTAAACTTTAACCTGCGCTGCTTACTCGTCACATAATGCTCACAGAAAGGTAAGGACACTTTAATGAGACCTGGAAATAGATTTTGCTCAGCAAGAATTTTCATTCCTTTCTCAAACATATGCCCAAGTTTCTAATGCCACACTGTTGTAAGTTTTTCATTTGAAATACTTGAAACAACTGCCTCTCCTTCTAGCAAAGTCTCTCCCTTCAGCATGTATAATCTAGCAACTACCTTTTCTCCCTTCATTAGTACAAGTGCTCCTCTAACCACTTTCATGATTCCTTTTTCAATTACCACTCTACAATCAAGGTCATCCTGCTGATCCATTGACAATAAGTTCTTCCTCAGGCCTTCCACATGCCGCACTTCTTGAACACTACAAATTGTACCACTATGCAACTTCAACTTGATTGTTCTAATCTTTAAGGCATGGTCATTGCAATTATACACAGATCCTTCAGAGACAGGTTCATAATGATGGAACCATTCTCTTTGAGAGGTTATATGAAATGAGGCCCCAGAATTAATGAGCCATACATTAGCAAATCTTTTCCTGCCCTCTGAAGTCAAAGCTGCTTCACAACATAAAACTTCACCTTCATTTGAGGTAGATGCTACATTTTCTTGAGGACTAGAATTTTTGTTTAAACGTCAGCAATCCTTCTTCAGGTGACCCCTTTTTCTTATAGTTGAAACATCTCAAGTTTTTCTTAATTCTTGACTTTGATCTATCATGATTTTTGCTCCCACTTGAGCCATTCTCTATTGATCTCCCTCACATCACCATTAGCGTCTCCGCTTGCTACGAATAGGCCAATTTATCTTCCTTATTTTTGCGTTGATTTTCTTGTTCTAGAATAGCAGTTGCAATATTATTAAAGACTAGATTATTTGTGTTGTTTGTCAGGTTGTTGATAAGTTGATCATATGACGCTAGTAAACTTTGAAGCAGAAGTTCAACACGCTCCTTGTGATTCTATTTTATACTCCAATGATGTGAGTTGAGAAAATAAAATGTTTTGGGGTGTTGATGTGCTACGTCACCTAAGTAACTTCTGACATCCGCAAAGTGTACAATTTTCTCTTAAGAAAAATCTTATTGTGGAGTGACTTGGCCTCGTACAATTTTTCGAGATGATCCTAAATCTCTTTTGCTGTTTTCTTCTTCTCTATGCTAGACAATATCTCATCTGCAAGTGCAAGATGAAGATTTGCACTAGCATTCTCGTCCATCTCGTTCCATTTGTTGGTATCTGTGAATTCTGTTTGTGTTGTTTGTCAGGTTGATGATGAGTTGATCATATGAAGCGAGTAAACTTTGAAGTAAAAGCTCAACACGCTCCTGTGACTCTATTTTATACTCCAATGATGTGAGTTGAGAAAATAGAGTATTTAGGGTGTTGATGTGCTACGTCACCGAAGTAACTTCTGACATCCGCAAAGTGTACAATTTTCTCTTAAGAAAAATCTTATTGTGGAGTGACTTGGCCTCATACAATTTTTCGAGATGATCCCAAATCTCCTTTGCTATTTTCTTCTCCTCTATGCTAGACAATATCTCATCTGCAAGTGCAAGATGAAGATTTACACTAGCATTCCCATCCATCTCGTTCCATTTGTTGGTATATGTGAATTTTGTCGGCCTTGCATTGATGGCTGCAATATAATTATTTTTTCTCAAGATAACCTTTATCTTCAACTTCCATAGTGAGAAATTTCTCCCATTGAACTTCTCAATCTCAAATTTTGTTGCCATTGCTTCTATCACAATCTGCTTTAAGCAAATATCAGCTCTCACTATCTCACCTAAATAGTAATCATATATACGAATAGTATTCATACATCTGAATAGTGCCCAATACCTTAAGAGAGTGAATAATAATCTAACTTATTTTCTGACGTAGAAGATCCACTATTTTAGTGGTAACCACAGAATATACGATAAGTAGATATCACCACCTAAGCAAGGCTTTGATACTACTTGTTAGGCTTATAAGCACTGGATTAGAGCAAACTTGAAGCTAATAATTTGAGAAATAAAAAGGAATTACAATATACCCTCTAGATAATAAGAAGATAACAATATTAATCTCTCTTGATTGTTATCTACGAAAGAAATAGAATACTAAGGAGAATGAAATGTGATGCATAATGAGCCAAAGGCTTATGCCTTTTATAGGCAATTCCCAACTACTGTTGGCATGACATTGTTGACAATTGTTGGCATGGCACTGTTGACAATTGTTGGCATGATATTGTTAACAATTGTTGGCATGACATTATTGACAATTATTGGTATGACATTGTTGCCATATATGACTCAATTCTGAAGGAATGCCCCCACTTATTTTATTCTAAGAAACATCAAGGACCGTAAGTCGAGAAAGGTCGGCAAGTGTGCTAGGTAGGGCGCCAATGAAGTGGTTGTTGGATAGATTAAGATATGTGAGCTTCCCAAGAGTACCAATATGGGCAAGAATGCTTCCCTCTAGTCTTATTCTAAAAAGTTCCAGATGGACTAAATTAGGAAATGCAGTTAAGTGGATTTCCCCTAACTTAATTCTTGCCCTTACTCGAGATAGATAATCTTGAGAAAGATCTTCTTGCGTTGAAATCCCAATAATGCTTCCAGCCTCATTGCAAGTAATGCCATCCCAATTGCAACTGTCTGAGATATTGAAGTGGTTATCACTAGTGTTCCACCACTGGCTCTGAAGCGAAGCCTTTGCCTCTTCATTTGTAGATGACGAATTTGAGTTTGCTGCTACAGCATTATGGAACATGGCAATAGCTTCCCATATGATTAATACTACAAATATCAAAATGATGAAATTATTTGAGAATGTCATCTATTCTATCAAAAGATTGTTTATATTCACTTTGCTGGTGTTGTTGCTATGACATGTTATGCTTCAAGTAGAGAGTTTATAAGGACGTGCTGTAGTCAAGGTCAATGCTATCATGCAATGGAATCTGAGCAGCAGTGTTCTTGGTGATGGCGGGAATTGAATAATATCATAAACCAACGTACAAGAGTTAGGCATGGTTATAATTGAACAATGTTAAGACTCTAACTTACACGAAGGGCAGGAATTGATTGTTGAAATGGGAATATATATATATATATATATATATATATATATATATATATTATCACATCTGAAGTAATTAATTGACTCCATAAACTTATTATATAATTAAGTCCTTGTTTTCCATGACTTACCTCGAATTGTTAGGTTGCAATCCAACCAAACAAATTTTCCTAGTTCGGCACTGCACAAATTCTATGATGAGCATACAAGTGAACAATATTGGACGAGTTAAACTTCGTAGAATATTCGATAATTATAATTGTGAAAGCAAGGTCAAGAAACCAAGAAACTCTTGTGATAATGAAATTACAAAAACATTTATGTCACCCAAACATTAACTAAATTATCATTGACTTTGTTTTTTGTAACGTGATATCATTGAAAATTTTTTGTGTACACGTTACATTTTTTCTTCTCTTTCGTTATAGGTAACTTAGGTTCTATTATAGATAAACGGGTAGATTTTTAATAAAGTAAATATTACCTCTCATTAACTTCTTGAATTGTTACTCTTCTCTGTTTTACCTTCTTAACCATAATAAGGATATCCATAATAATGATATTCAATATGCATACTCTACTTTACATGAAACTGTGATCATTTTTTTTATGGAACATGAAACTATGATAATTAGTTTTATAAAAGCTATTTTACCTTCTTAATCATACTAAAGTTGAGCAAAAATGAAATTTGAGATTTTATAATAACTGATTTAAAATATAAAATATTGTGTGATTAAATTTATAGAATTGAATGATAATTGGATAAACTATGTTCCATATGTTCATAGTTTGATTTTTTTTTTTTCAAGGATTTTGTCCCCAAACAATATGAGTAACTTCTTTTGAAATTTCCACCAGAATTTCATGACTAAAGAACAGTTCTCCTAGAACTTCATATATGTATAATTTGTGAGTTGCCACTTCATTGTAATAAGCATAGTGTAAATAGGCAAGGTCAATGAATTTTGATAAGCAGTGTTCTGTCGTTTCATCCAAGTTCTTAGTCAGTCAATGCAACTACTATGAATGACAACCACTGCTTTATTCTGTTTTATTCCAACATCAAGCTATCTCTCTCAGAACAACCCATCGTGAAAAAGACAGTAACTCAAGATTTGTTTATGAATTTTTTTTTTTTTTTTTTGAGGTGAACGTTCGTATACTTATTTAACATACTAAACTTTAAAAGTATTTTTTAAACTTTCTATCATATGTATTTTGTTTCAAAAAAAATTAAAATATATATTTAACCTTTTAAGTTTTTAAAATGTGCATATCACCCTCAAATCTAACTTCTGTTAAAATTTAACAGAAAAATACATATGCATCCCATTGTTTCTATATTAATCTTTTTATTGAGACAACAAAATAACATTTGGTGAAAATAGAAAATTGCTAAGACAGAGATGATTTTTTTGGTTAAATTTTAATAACAGTTAATATTTTAAAAGTAATGTGTACATTTTAAAAGTTTAAGTGTTTAAGTACAGGTTAAAAAGTTTTAGAGGTAAAGTGTACATAAAACAAAATTTAAGTAGTATTTTTGAAGTTTTTCCTAATTAATAACTTCCTGACATTTAGACTCCTACAGAAACAAGACAATATAATACGCATATATTTGCATGGTAACAAGAATTTGGCATCTTATTAAGTTTCAAGCTCTGCTGGTATTTTGCTTTAAATAAATGGTTCTTGTATGTAAATTCTTGTTATTTTGCTTCCTGTATACTTATCATATTTAGCTATAAAAAAAAAAAAAAACTCTAGTTCCGGAAGTAATTTTCTAATTTTGCATCTCTATAGCCCCAATTAATTTGAAGAGAATTATATGTTCATTAAATTAGTTAAATTAGCATTGTAGAAACACCAAATCAGGAGAGCAACTAACTTAAATGATCTAATTCCCCAGGTTACAAACAAAATATTTGAAATGGAATAGTCGAATAAACCTCCCTTAAAACATTGTGTGATTATTATTTATTCTCAAAATTTTTAATCATTTGCTTAACTCCCACAAAGATTAAAAAGTACACATTATCCCCAAATTTTAATATTTTCGAAACTCAGTGAAAGTATTTATTCAAAATGCTATTTCTTCGAAAGTAAAACCAAACAATTAATTATTAGAATACAAGAAAACAATATCCCCTATAATGAAATTATACTAATCTTTGAAAATAGGAAAAAGGAAAAAAGAAAAAGGCAACAATATCATAAACCAACGTACAAGAATTAGGCGTGGTTATAATTGGAAAAAAAAAATAAAAATCAAAGACTTTAACTTGCACGAAGGGCAGGAAAAGATTGTGGAAATGGCAAAAAAAAAAAAAAAAAAATGGTCATATGCAATTGAACTGAAAATAAGTTTGTTCACACTCATAAAATGGTCCCCAATTTGTGGTCCATGCATGTAATTGCCCCCATGAACTTATAATAATTATGTCGTTGTTTTCCACGACATGCATGAAACTTTGCTTCAAGTCAGTCTTGGTCTCTCGCGTGTATGGTCAACGTCAGTACCTCTCTTTCTCATCGTCGTAATAAATAAATGTTCATGACAATGAACTTCCAAACAATACCAGCATAGGTTAATTTTAGTAGTAAATAATTAAGACCGCTTAATATATTAACTAAGATTGAGTTTATATATGTAAAAAATATTTTTAAAAATTTTTTATTTTCATTTAGATTTTTTAATTAATTCAAATTAATTATTTATGAATTAAAAACTTTAATAAAAAACTTTCCAAATTATTATAATTGTAAAGGTAAGAGAGAATGCTCACAAGATAAAGAAATTACTTAAATATTCATGTTCGTGTTATGAAAGCACGATGGAAAGTTTTTTGATATAGTAATCATTACCTTCCATGAAAACGAGACATTATAATAATAAATTAAAAATTGTAAAATAAAATAAAGAAATTGGTGTAAAATTTTACATTAAATCATAATTTGCACAAGTCATGTTCTAAAAGCATATTTTAATGAAACTATCCCTGTAATATATATATATATATATATATATATATATATATATATATTGATGTGATATCATTAAAAATTTTTGGTATAAATATTGCATTTTTTGTTTCTCTTTCTTTTTACGCAAGTTAGGTTCTATTATAGATAAACGGGTAGATTTTTAATAAAGTAAATATTACCTCTCTTTAACCTCTTGAATTGTTACTCATCTCTATTTTACCTTCTTAATCATAATAAGGATATCCATAACAATGATATTCAATATGCATATTCTACTTTACATGAAACTATGATCATTTTTTTTTTTTTATAGAACATGAAACTATGATAATTACTTTTATAAGAACTATTTTACCTTCTTAATCATATTAAAGTGGAGCACAAATAAAATTGAGATTTTATAATAACTAATTTAAAATACAAAATATTGTGTGATTAAATTTCTGAAATTGAATGATAATCGGATAAAATATGATCTTAGTTTGAATTTTTTTTTTTTTCAAAATTTGTATCCCCATACAATATGAGAAAGTTCTTTTGAAATTTCCACTAGAATTTTATGGCTAAAGAACAGTTCTCCTAGAATTTCATATATGTATAATTTGTGAGTTGCAATTTCATTGTAATACGCATGGTATAAATAGTCAAGGTCAATGGAATCTGATGAGCAGTGTTTTGCCGTGTCATCCAAGTTCTTAGTCGGTCAATGCAACTACTAGGAATGAGTGCGTTTGTTAGGGCACATAAAAGTAACCCAGATAGAATCTCGTCCACTAGATTCGTCCTTCGGCAGAAGCTCCAACTAGTCAAGTTTAGGAGAGTCCCCACAAGGAAATTTCGCATGCTCGGGAGTGGCCTTAATAGGTTGAAATCGTACCGAACAAATTTTCTTAGTTCGGCACTGTACATATTCAACTCCATGAAGCGTAGAAGTCAACAATTTTGGACAAGAGAAACTTCCTAAAAAATGACTGTTTCACATTCTTAATCAGGAAGGAATGATCCTAGGAACAAATTTTACATTATTGGCTGTGTCATCACATAACAAAGAACAAGATATCTGTTGTTTCGATACTTCTCAGAGGCTGTTGGATCAAATTAATCAAATTCTTTTAAGTCGCTAAGTAGTTTGACGTCTAGACGTAACATGATATTCTTTGTACTGCCATATTAATGCATAAATAGTTTCAAAAATCATAGTTTAATTTTTATTTTTTTTTATATATAGATCACTCGTGTCAAGGATAACAACAGAATTAAATTGATCTTATGAATTGAAATAAATCATTAAAAATAGATTTAAACCATATTTAAAAGTATATCAATGTATATAGTAGAACATGCAACACGAAACTGTAAATCTTAACCATATAAAAAGAGAAAAAGAAAAATTCAAGTGTATCGATTATTTTACTTTTCATTTTCCCTGCCATTATCCCAGATAATGCTCCTGTAGGGTGAAGGATGAAGTGGATGGTTGAGTGTGATTTGTGATTGTACTTTAGACTGCAAAGAAACATTCAATTTCGCTATAAAAAGAAGGAATTTTTAGGATTTGGTATTTGATTTACAACTTCATAAGGACGGTAACTTTTATTCTCATTTTAATATTTGTGCAGCTTAGGCTTTGTAGTGTGCACGATGTTCTAGTCCTGATAATATTTGGTGTGACATTGTAAAGAATTTCATATTGTATAAAGTAGAAAAAAAATTTAAATCTTAGTGTTTTATTTTTTAAATTCTTTATCATGAATTTCAGTATTTTTTTTCTTCTTTCACATCATTGAATACGTTTATAATTTTTAATATTTACTTAAGAATTTTCAAATGCACTAATCAACAACGACTCTGACTTAATTTCTTTAGGGGTTTTAATTTAATAGATACCATCAATTTTTATATATATAGAACTGAAATTTAAAAATCATAATTTCCTGTGTTTATTTTGAGGATGTTTGCCGGTGAAGAGTGCTTATTCATGCGAACCACTTATTTTTCTTTTATTTTATAAGTCTTTCACTTTGTAAAATGTTTTTTGGTTCCAGAGTTGGCCCGGCAGGAAGAACTCCCGTGTTAAAGAACGTCCTTCATGCTTGAAAATTAATTTTAGTATTTGGAATTTACTAATATAATAATTTTTATAATATAATTATAATTCTTAGCTTTGCATATAAATCTATGATAATATATTAATACTAATTATATCAGATCAAGCATTTATATGACATGTGGTGAGATATAAAAAGGAAAAAGAAAATTCAAAACACAAACCACTACAAGGACCTTAAGCGCTTACTGTCCCCGTCGTTTCTCAATTCCTCCGCATATATACCTCGTCGCTTTTTCGTCTCTCCCCGCTTTCTCTGCCCTCGTGGTTTTCCATCCAAGTTTCTTTTTAAGATGCTAAGAATTAAATATAAACATTCTTTTATTATAGATTTGAACTTAAATTTATTAAATTGTAAAAAATTAACTTTTTTTACTAAATCTAATTTGTTAGTAATCTTATAGTTTATAAATATTTATTTATTAATAAGATTATTTTATAAATATTTGTATAATTTAAAGATAAAATTTTAACAAAATTTAAATTATCAAAACTATTTTAAATTTTATACAAAATTATGAGTACCATTAATATGAAGTTATCATAAAGTTAGATGATAAAAATTTATTTATAAATATTTCTAAATTATAGGATTAATTTTTAACATGTTAAATTTTGAAAACCTTTTTAAATTTTGGATAAAACTGCAAAAACTAAAAGTATAATTAAATCTTTATTTTATCTCTTCCGTTTTTCATTTTCCTGTTTTATTAATTAATTAATTTGTTTACAATATATAAATATATAATTAATTAATTATTACTAAATATTTAAATATTAATTGATAATAAATAAATAAAAATAAAAATATTTTATTTTATTATTAATAAATATAATATTATATATTCTTTTAAATCATTTAATATATTTCAACTAATCATATAACTTATTTTCTTAAATAATAGAGTCGACTCCACCGTAAGGCAGGTGAAACACTCGCCAAGGGTCCCAAGAAAATCTTGTAAATGTAGGCCCCATAAGTTTTTTTTTGCTAATAATTATTATTATTTAAATATTTAATAAAATTTTTATCATTTAAATATTAATTATATTTCACAACTTCAAAGAATTTGTATTCTTTAACATATTACTCTTTTTAACTTTGTTTTCCTCGTGACTCTCTAATTTCTTTAATGTTTTCTTCCAGCCATTAACTTTGGTCTTCATAATATTGTTTATTATTCATTTGTTTCTTCTTAACATAAAAAAAAAAAAAATTGATTTATTCCGGATGTATATATTACTTATAGAATTATGTTAATAATTATGGCAACAGTTGTTTTCAAAAAATTATTGAAGGCACCATTTAAAAGTTTGCTTTAGGCTGCTATTTATGTTAAGCTATTCATATTAAACAATTCTAATTCAATTAGCTATCTTTACAGCTATAAGTTTTCAAGTAGTTTCATAATTAATAATTACAAGCTACTAAACAGAAACCAAATATTTACGATTCACATCATTGTGGGCCAAATGAAGCTGGAAGTTTTGTCACATTCTCTTATCCTCTAACTAATTTATTTGTCAGGGCGTACTTTGTCATAATTCATAATATTATATAATTTAATTTCCACTGTTCGCACTTAAATAATTATTCATATTATAGGAGTAATTACAAGTTGTATAGTTATGATTGTTAACTCCTTTACACCAAAACAAGAAAAGGAGAGAAGGAAGAAAAGGAAAATGATCGAGAAAGCAAATTGGAGAGTAAAGGAATTTCTGTAATATTGATTAGTTGTAACGAATTACATCAGAAAGGTTTATGTACATCTAATTACAATTAGCTGGCTACAATGGATTACAAGCCCATAAATATAAAAGCCCATAGGCCCAATAATAATAACCATAAAATGATTCTTTAGTCACTGTAATTCAAAGTGCTTGGTTTTTCTTGGATGTTGACATCGGTGAAGTCTATGGTAACAAAAATGGATCACGATTGCAAAGTATGACAACATCCGGTCAATCGATTGGCTGTTGATGTATTATTATAGTTCAATCAGACAACTTTCATCATGTTATACAGTTAATTATAGTGCAGTTTATTGTAGACAATTTATATTCCTGTTATAACGTGACAACATACATCATTGACCACTACTGTACAAATATTGGATAATTTTTGTGATGGTGACGAACCTGTG
This sequence comes from Bauhinia variegata, assembly GCA_022379115.2. Classification (NCBI taxonomy): domain Eukaryota; kingdom Viridiplantae; phylum Streptophyta; class Magnoliopsida; order Fabales; family Fabaceae; genus Bauhinia; species Bauhinia variegata. Next base: position 12,116,907 of record CM039427.1, on the reverse strand, counting down.
AAAATGGTTATGTTGTATTTTGTACACAATATGTTTCCCGAGTAAAGATACGTACATTTTAAAAACCAGCATATGAATTTCCAGTGTAACTGTCGTCAATCTAATTAACATGTCATCTTACCATACTATGAAGCATAATTGCCACTAATTATGCGTTATAATAACTTCAGATTTTTACTTATTTTGTTCTCAATACACAAAAACCTTTAATACGTGAATTTAATGTACTCTCAACCATGGCTTCTATCATACAAAGATTCATTAGAATCATTTTAATACATGAATTTGCAATGACGTGCAAACATGTGGAAGTGAGCTTACATAAGCAAAATTGGACAAGATATGCAACATAACTTCTTTAGGCCTCTTTGAGTAAAATGGAAAGAAAGTATAAAATTATGGTTGCATCATGAAGGATAAAATAAAGTCCATTTCAATAAAACAATATGTATACTTGACATTAAACTTATATTTAATTTTACTTTACCATTCTCACTCGAAGGCTTCTAATATTGTGAAAAAAATAACCAAATATCGAATTAGGGTAGTTTTATTTGATATAATAAATATACATGTATTATATAAACTTTAATCATTAAAATATATTTATATTTTAATATATTATATATGTATATTAAAAAATTATACACAAACTAAATAAGCCTTCTATTGGTCAAAATGTTTGGCTTTATGCAAATAAGCATGGCTTTTATAATTAAATAGGCATATATTATGACTTTAATCTGACTTGAATTACTAAATAGGTGAAGGCAATTTAGGTTTACAATAGGCTAGCCGTAAACCCCTAGACTTATTCATATGAATAGACGTGTTAAATATAAAATTACATTTTGATTTTCATTCATTACACTTCAAAAAAAAAATGAAAAAATACTTCTAAAATCACTCAATTGTCATCACTTCAATGCCTATATATATATATATATATATATAAATTCTCAACATTTACAATGGATACTACATAAATTAAATACTTTATTAGAAATATTTCTATTTCTATTTATTTATCATTTAAAAGTTTAATAGAGCATTCATTATTGAATGAAAAAAAAAAAGACAGCATTACTTATTGTTTTTCTAATTGTATGTTTAACTTAATCTGTTTGAAAAAAATAAGATAATTACAAGGAGAATAAATAAATAAATAAAGATATATTAAAAAAGTTGAAGAGGATTTTATCATAGTGGAGATGGAATGTCATTTAGAGTGAAAGAAACTCAACAAATCAAATTGAAGTAGCTAAATAGAGTTCTTATATTTATGCAGCAGAGAAGTTAATGCAAACCAAGCCAGTGACATAAATGTCATAATACGAACAAATACAACTGAAATAATTGAGCAACTTATATCAAATTCATTAAATTTTTAGAAGAATGCTTTCTTGAAAAATCGATAAAAGCATTTACAAAGGCATACTTCAATAAAATGAAACCATGCTTTTCTCCATCGAGGGTTGATTCGAAGGACTATCGCCAACATCAGTAGCACTGTAACATAGGTTGCAGCAAAAGTCCAATAAAAATAAGTGATATCAATAACTGATTGATCTTCTTCTGAATCACTAGTGGGACTTGATGGTGGCAAAATAATGGTGCGGTTGCCTCTGTTGCTATTATGGACGGAAAGAAATGGGTTTCCTATGTAGCTGCTATCATCAAAGGCTCCTAACTGTCCCTTCGTAGGCACTATGCCTGACAAATTGTTGTATGACACATTGAAGAAACCCAAGAAATTCAGATCCTGTAATTGAAGAGGAATTTCAGCACTTAAGTTGTTGTAAGAAAGATCCAAGCTTTCTATATTCGTGAGATTGTGGAAACTTTCTGGAATGGATCCATGGAAATGGTTGTGCGATAAGTTCAATGCCTGAAGATCATTCAAGTATCCAATAGAATATGGAATCTCCCCTCTTAATTGATTACATGACAAATCTATGCCTGACATAAACCTCTGAATGTCACCGCCATATGAAAGCAATGATGCTTTGGTTCTAAATTCTACCACTTCCCCATATTCTGTTGAAATATCATAATAATTTTGTTCAAAATATAACAGCAAATCAAGTTGTGGATACTGATACCAGGAATCTATTAGAATTAGTGCAATAGAAGATGGAGGAAATCTCTGAATCCATTTTCCAAGGGAGACATTGTTAAAGCAAGAAGGTACATTCCCACTTAAGTTATTACGTGACAAGTCTAAATAATTGATATGCTTTAGCTGACACAAATGGTTAGGAAGCTGACCTTGCAAATGATTACCACCAAGCAGAAGAGCTCTCAAGGACGGCAACCTAGTATCAAACCAATCAGGAATGTTTCCAGATAAATTGTTATCCCTCAAATCAAGTGTTGTCAAAAAGCTTCTTGATTTATTCAACGGGGGAATGGATCCAACAAGATTATTGCTTTGCAGGTAAAGATAAAATAATCCCTCTAGGTTCACATAGCAGGCTGGAATAGAACCTGAAAACTTATTATGAGAGAGGTGTAAACGCCAAAGGTCAAATTTGCAAAGCTCTCTGGGCAGTGCACCTCCAAATTTATTCCCTGACAGGTTTATCACTTCTAAATTTGAAAAATTGCTCATGAAATCAGGAATACCCCATAAATTGTTGAAAGAAATGTCTAATGTACTCAAATATGGGAGTTCCAAAATTCCATGTTGAAGTGTTCCACTGAAGTAATTGTTGTCCATATATAGCAATATCAGATTAGACAAGTTCAGAGGAGAAGGAAACAATTGCCCGCACAAGCTGTTGTGTGATAATATCAAGAATCCCAGAGAGGCACAACCTGTCCACAAAGATTTTGGAACTTCACCAGAAAAATTGTTTCTACTCAAATCCAGAGCAAACAGATCTGACATGTTACCAACTGATGTGGGAATGCTACCATCAAATCCGTTACCTGACACATTTAGATACATCAAATTTGGCATAATGTGGCCAATGCGTGGAGGGAGCTTACCTGACATCTGGTTGTTTGCTATTTGCAAATCATATAAAGGATGAGGGTTTTGATCTACATTTGTGGGGAGCTCAAAATGTCCGGTGAACTTGTTATTATGCAATATTAGAGACTTCAAGTTTTTGTTATTGAGTAACAACCACATTGGAAATGTTCCAACCAAATTGTTCTTTGAGAGGTCAAGGTATTTCAAATCATGCTGATATGAGAGGAAGCTGGGAAGAGTAGCCCTGGGAGCATTCAATTTGCAATTGGCAATATGCAGAACTTCCAATTGGAAAGAAGGAACCCAATGGACACCTTCACCTTCAGTCTCCACTTGAAACTTCTGGATAGAAGAGTCCTTTTGAAGTACTAACTCGTTCATTTCAAGTGCTAATACCTTAAGGTGTGAATTGTTAGCAAAGGAGCTCAAAGAGAACGTGCCTTGAAAAAAGTTATATAGAAGCGAAAGGTACTCAAGGGAGTTGAGATTATTAAAGACAAAGGTGGGTATGTCTCCACTTAGATAATTCGATGTGAGATCAAGAGCTCGAAGAGATGTTAGGTTGCCCAAGCACGTGGGGAATGGACCATCAAAGTAATTCTGACTAAGGTCTAGTACACGAATTTTCTTCAACTCACATAAACCTATTGCAAAACAAAAGTAATTAGTCTAATCATAAGCATTAAATGAAGATTTGAGAAGATTGTGTTATAAATTAAATATGATCAGAGTAATAGGACCATTACTGTTGATATCATTCATAATTCTATGAAAATAGAGTTATTATGGTGTCTGGTTCAGATAGCAGGTTTTCAAGGCATTTTAGGTTATTTTATTAATTTTTTGGAAGATTTTAGTACTTATATTGTTTTGGTAGTGTTCTGTTAATCCTAAGATAACAAAAATCATGCTAATTAAGGTCGGTTATCACATGATTATTTTCTTGGAAATTTTAGAAAATGTAGAATCTTAACCTTTAGAAAGTAAACTTTGCAATAAAAGAAGGAATTTTTAGGATTGTTGGGTCTTCGACAAAAGGAACACATGAAACCAGCTCTAGTGGCAAGAGATCGTGAGTTCTAAGGCCAGATTCCTGCAATTTTCACTAGGAACTTTTTCTTCTTCTTTTCTCCTTGAAAATCATGTTTAATTTGTGTTTTCTTTTTTTCTTTTCCAATTGTTGTAAACTTCCCACGAGGGAAAGGACGTAGCCTAAGGGAGATTTCTGCAATTATATATTTGACTTTTTGAGCAATTAATTATGTGCTTTACACTTTTTATAGCTTGATCGCTTAAGAGATTAGTTTGCTGTCTAATTCACATTGAAAAATGGTTTTATAGAATAACTTTTAGAATTAATTGCTACAACTTATTCTTAAAACTAAGAATATATAGATGCGAATTACATATTCATTATATAATTCCATAAAGCAATTATGCATTTGCTTATTTGAATTACACTAAGAAATTGAGTAATTTAATTTATAGAAGAGTGTTAATTTGTCAAGGAATTGTTTTATAATTTAATAATTCTTTCAAAAATTTAAATAGGTAATTGTTTAATAAAATTTTCGCATCTATATACATTGTCCTGGCCAGGAGAAATCTTGAACCAAGTATTCATTCTATAAAAACTTCACATGTGCTATTTGCTTGCTTACTTATTTTTAGATGTTTATTTTAATTTTAATTACTCTTCATTTTATTATTTATTCCAAATAATAATTAGAAAATAGATTTTGTACTTGATTTAGAAATCCTTAAGAACGACAATTTTATTATTGTTGCCACCTAGTGCACTTCCTAGGGACATAACCATAAACTATTAATGTAGATAGAAGACAGAAAAATGAAGCTTGAATAAACTTCCTTACCTTGAATTTTATTACTGTCGCCAAAGCCATTGTTTCGCAAGCTAAGGACTTCCAAGTTGCTTAGATTCCCCAAGGCTGTAATGACAAGTGAACTCATAAATATCTGAGCTGATGCATTTGCATATGAAAGGAATCATCAGAAATTGAGATATTAAGATCACCTCATCTATGTTTGAGACTAAATATCATTTTAAAATATTTGTTTAGGTTATCTGCTTTCTGAAGTTCTGATTTTGATGTTGTTATGACATTTCAATAAGGAATTACTTCCATTTAGGAGGTAACACTGTAGCTTGTAGTACTTTGGCAATAAGTTATTGATTTAAAAAGTTTTTATATAATAGTAAGTAAGAATATATATATATATATATAACTTCCAATAATAAGTAAGAAGATTTACATTTAATCCAATCCTTATATTTTAATTAGATTTAATGGGTGAGATCATATGAATACTAATGCACCGGATTTCATTAAAACTCCATAGTTAAACGTGTTTGGGCTAGAATAATACTGAGATAGGTGACCTCTTAAGAAAACCTTATGTTGCACCCCTTTAAAAATGATCTCTTTGCTAAAATGCATGATATAGGATATTCAAAAAAAAAAAAAAATGACATCCTTCATTGTCTTGGAGATTGCAAAAGAAGTGAAGTTGTACAGAACTTCTCTCCTCCAAGATGAGCTTTCTTTTCCCACTCTCCTCCGGTGACCCTAACCCTCCCTCAAATCATGCTCTTTCACCATTAGATCATTCCAACACCTTGGTTGTACTGTAGGGGTTTTCTCACTCACTCTCGTATACTGCTCCTCTTCTGGCCCCTTCTTCTGTTACTTTTGAACCTATGTCTCACCCTAATACTTCTTTGCCTAACCACTCTGAAGCTTCCTTGATTGTAGAAAACCCCATACCCTCCTCTGATCTTAAACCCATTCTAGACCCTTGTACAAATGCTTCCCATGCCACTCTTTCTTCTGAGTATAAGCAATGAACACATACTATAGCTCTAAACCAAACTACCATATCTAGGATCCGAAAAACCTGGCTTCAAGCCAATATCCTTCCTGTGCTAGGTAAATACTTATAATTTTCCTATCTAGACTTCAAACTTCAAAGACTTTAAAATATGCAATTTGACCTCATATGACTTAGTAACAGCCATATATTGCTAGATTCAAGTCTCCCGGAAGCAATTTTTATAAAGTAATCTTTGGAGGTCCTTGGAATGTACAAGGGTTTAAGCTTTTATCAAGCTTTGGGAACCAAATTTTAACTGTTAATACAATTTTATTATATGGTGAGATTACCAAACCTCCCCATAGGGGATTTTGATAAAGAAGTTCTTCAAAGAGTTGGTGAAAAGTTGGGAAAAGTAAAAAAAGAAATTGATGCTTATTCCACCAACCATGAGAGAGGCCATTTTGCTAGGATTTGCATTCAAGTGGATAATCCATTTATCCTTCCACCTAAATTCTTTATAGAAGAGTTTAACCAACCCCTTTGTTTGAGCATACCAAGGCAAACAATACTTGGAACCACCATACTATAGTTACAAAAACTAGCCTCGGTTAACAGAATACTTGATAGCAGGTGCGATATCATAACTGGCGTCGTGATGAAGAAGTAGTCCTGGTGAAAATCCTAATGGGATGAATTCAAAAGCTTGAATTCAAAAGAGTAAAGTCAATGCATGGAAAGAAGAGAAAAAAGATAGCAACAATAACACAAGAGTTGGAAGTAGAAAGCTAGATGTGGTAGGCAACAATAAGGACAAAAATGTAGCACACTTCAGACGTGGAGTAGTAGTGGCCAAAAATAGGTTTTGTTTGTAGGGCAAATAAAGTAGAAAAAATATATTTCTACTACTGAGAACCTAACCTTTCCCTCTTATCATTAACCTGTGATGGGCCAGCCAAATTTCATTCTCCGCCCCCCCCACAAAAAAAAATAACCGGAACTAATCCTTGGGAGTAGGAGCTATTCATAGGTTGCCTTCCTCTCCACCTATCTCACCCCAGACTAAGGGAGATAAATCATCACCTTTATTCTCTAAACCATCCTATGGACGTGTTACATGCAAGAGAGGATCACTGGGGTCGTTTTCTGTGCAACAACAATCTGTTAGCAAGAACATCTCAAATATGGACAAACACTATTTTGGGTATTTAGGTGTCAGCCCTATGGTTGTTTTATTAGATGAAAATGTTAATAGAAGCCCAACAATCTCATCTAGATGCCTCAGGACACGCCCTTCCTTTGATGAATGCAATGAGATCACCACTGAGAAGAAACACTCTCAGCATTCTCACACCACCCTCATTCACTATTCATCTCCAACTTTCGAGCCTAGTGCAGACGAAGCTAGTGATCACACCTCTAGTTTTTTAAAGGGTCTTGAGGAGTCGGATTTGAGATTCCATTCCTCACAGAGAAAACATAAACTACTTCATCAGGGCCCCAGTGAGGGTCAGAGTGGTGGATATTTGTGTGTCGTGCTCCCCCAGGCAAGATACTAGTCATCTAGTCCATAGGGCAAATTGGGTTTCCGTCTTTGATAATATGAAATATCCTTTTCATATTCCTGATCTCAACTGAGATGTGACAGAAGATAACTTTTCTTCTCTTTCAAATACTATTTATATCATTAAGATTTTAGTCTAGAATGTTCATGGAGTAGGGCACTCAGACTTTCGAAGAGTTTTCTTTGATCTTGTTTGACATCATAAACCTAACTTTGTGATCCTTATCGAAACCAAAGTCATTTGTCTTAGAACTGACAAGATCAGTAGCTCCATAGGTTTTGATGGCTACCATAAGGTAGACACTATGGGCATGGCTGGCAACATTTGGCTTCTTTGGAATACTGCTAAGGCGGAAGCTATTTACATGACCTCCGCTTTCAGTAGCTTCATAGTCTTGTCAAGGTAAATTCTTTTTCTTGTATTTTATCTATTATTTATTCTAGTCCTTATTTTAATAACTGTTGTCTCCTTAACTCTTTCTGTCCTTATATGAATATCCCATAGCTTGTTATAGGAGATTTTACGATGTATACATGTTGATAGAATAAATCTACTAAATGATTGCCTCAATTTTGCAAGCTTGAAGACCTAGATTATCTAGGTCGAAAATTTACTTGGACAAAAATTGTATCCAATGGTCAAGTTCTTCAAGCTTATTAGGACTGGGTTTGTGCTAATGCGAATTGGCCAGAAAGTCAACCAAGCCCCAAAGTTACTACTCTTCCTAAGGTTTAATATGGTCACAATCCAATTCTTTTGGATACCCATCCTTCCTCTAACATTGGCAGCAAGCTGTTCAAAATGGAGCCAATGTGGTACTCTCATCCTTCCTTCTTAGAAGTTAAATCTTGGTGGACTTAGGATATTTATAACTTTTTGGACTTCCTTTCATCGCTAAATAACTTTGCAGATCATATTGCAAAATGGAAAAAGAATGTCTTTCGGAATATATTTTGGGAAAAAAGGAATATTGGCTCACCTTCAAGGCATCTAAAACCTCAACAGTCCTCTACCTATCACCATTTGGCTCTGCTAGAAGATTTTCTTTTGAAACAATATATCTAACTTCTTCAAAGTGAAGAAACTTTTTTAGCTTACCAAGTCTAGAATAAATTGACTTGTTAAAAGAGATTCTCATACCGAGTTCTTTATATCACTGCTTTGAATATAAGAAGGAATGGTATTTGGGTTCTCAAATGTGCAAATGGTGAATATATTTGGGTTCTTCTAGACATCTTTAACACCATTTTAGACCACTTCCATTCTTTCCATTCTTGTTTTGAAATTATGGTTAACATGGAATATTATCTCCTCCATATTAAACAATTTCCTCAGTTACTTTATCCATCTTTGCAAGAAATTCCTTGTATTGAGGAGATAAAAAAGAAGCTTGTTTAATATGAAAGCCCTTAAAGCTCCAAGAGATGATAGTCATCACTTGGGTTCTTTTTTTTTTTTTTTTTCCCCAAAAGACTTGGAACGTTACTCATCCCTAGCAGGTTTATGCTATTCTGAAATGCTTTGTAATTTGGAGGTTCCTCCGAGTTGGTATAAAATGCTTACTTGCCTTAACCCCAAGATATCTATGTAGATTCCGTTAATCTCTTCAAACCTGTTAGAGTTTGTATTACCATCTATAAAGTTTTTAGCAAAGTTATTGTCAACATATTGAAGCCCATTATTCCTTTTTTAATTTCTCTAGCTGAAGGGGTTTTCATAAAAGGTTGTAAGAATTTAGACAATTTTATAGTATCTCAACAGATTATCCATAATCTGAATAAAAATGAAGAGAGGTTGATTAGTCCTTAAACTTGACCTCGAGAAAGCCTAAAACAGGATAAGATGGGTTTTATATCTTATATCCCAAAAGATTTTAGTTTTCCCCAAAATTTAGCTCAGTTAATCATGCATTGTGTGTCTAGTTTCCAATTCGATCATCATCAATGGGCATAAATCGGAAGCCTTCTTCCTTAATAGGGACTTAGACAAGGAGATCTATTATCACCTAATATATTCATTCATGCTATGGAGTATTTTTCTAGACTTATTGAAGAACAAGTCAAAAGGAAGGAATGGATTCATTTCAAACTTAGAAAGAGACTCAAAATCTCTCACCTCCTTTTTGCATATGAAATTTTCATTTTTGCCAAAGCAACTAAGGGTCATGGGCAATCTATCAAGTCTATTATGGATAATTTTAAGGAAGTGTCAGGTCTTTCTCAGGATCTTCACAAGTCCAAGCTTTGGTGTTCTTCCCATATGGACTAGTCAATAATTCCAAATCTTGAGGGCACTTTAGGGATTTAGACCTCATACTCTCAAGAAATATTTGGGTTGTTCTCTCAGGTGAAAGATTACTAATAACTCTTAGGGTGTTACTTAAAACACTCCCCGTCTAGAAAAGTATTTGTTTAAAAAAAGCATGGACTAAGGGGAGTGAGTAAGAGAAGTGCCTTAAAGCACTCCCTTAACTCTTATCAATTTATATTCGATAAAGTTAGAGATCGAGTTCGTACAACTATCCCAACTCACTGCATGCAAGCTATCAAGCTCTCTCACAAAAATTGTGGTAAAATATACTTTATCAATTGCAATTTCTTTTGGGGTCACTTAAACATGTAAAAAAAAAAAGAACCATTTAGTTAGATGGGAAAAAGTGACCTAATAAAGAACTTAGGTGGCTTAAATCTAAATGGAAAAATTTAGCTCTCTTGGCTAAACTTCCTTGGAGGCTCTGTCAGGAAAAGCATTACTTGTGGATTGATACGTTCAAGGAAATTTGTTCCTGAACTCTTTGAAATCTTCCTCAAGCTTCAACAAGGCTATTCAAGCAGACACCATAATTTTCAATATAGGTACAATAATCATTATGGAAAATGGTCAAGATACCATGTTCTGGTAAGATAATTAGATTTACTTGGCCCTGTTAGAAGTCAACTACATGGTCCATTAAATAAAAATAAAGATTAACTTTGGGTTGCGGATCTTTCTTTCAGATAATCCTAGTCATTGGAATTTGGACAGACTTTCTTTTGAACTTCCTCTTAGGATTCTTAAGGAAATTAAAGCCAAAGCTTTTATCCATCTCTGCAGAAAGAATGATGAAATTGCTGGGGCTTACACTTCTAATGGTAACTTCATTGTTAAAACAACTTATGAGCTTCAATGTCCTCAGCTGGAGGACAAAACCGCTTTCAAGGTTATCTGGAAGACTCCATGTCACAAGAAAGTTAAACATTTCCTTTGGAAGTGCACTCATAATGCCCTTCCAGTGGCAGATACTCTAATTAGGACTATTTTGGATAACCTTCATTGCCAAAATTTTGGTGCAGTGGAAACTATCCTTCATTGTCTTAGAGATTACTATGGTAGCAGAGATTTGGGGAAAATTACTATGTAAAGAAGACTTCCTTCAAATGAATCTAGATATGATTAGTTACTCCAATCCCTCCAGGATAAGGATATTAGAATTCTAGGCATTTCTTAGGCCTACCTTATTCTCTTACACTTGTTGGAGTATATGGAACAATAGGAATCAACTTCGTTTCAAAGGTTCTTCTTTGGATAGACATGACCCTCTTCATAAAGCCCTTGCTTCAGCAACAGAGTTTATTCACTTAGCTATTATTCGAAATTCCTGCCTTTACTAATCTTGCGTGCTTATCAGCTGGAACAATGGTGGAGTCATTTGGGATGACACAGACAATTGGGTTGCTGGTTTTGCAGGAAAAATTGGTTTCACTACTCTGACTCATGGCGAGTTATGCAGTATTCATGGCATTAACCTTGCTTCAGCTTACAATATCATAAACTTGTCATCGAATTTGATTGACTTGTAGCTATTCAGACTCTCCTTAATGAGAATATTGAAAGTACCTACCCATGGAGTACCATTGTTGACACTTGCAGGTTAAGCATGAAATAACTGCTTGATTTTAGCATCCAACAGACTAGAAGAGAAGGAAACCAAGTAGCAGATGCTCCTTGCCAAGATAGGACTTTTTTTTGGATTTATGTATTTTAATACTACATCTCATTTTGTTTCTACTCTTATGTTTGTGGACTATTTGGGAACCCATTTTCCCAGGACTTGTACAATGTAATTCTCCATTTCCAGTTTAATCAAAAAAGATCTAATGGCTCATAATCTTTCATCATAAAGCAATGCGATAATCAAATGACTCCCACACTAACCACCATCAAATGTCTCAAGATATAGTTGTTTGTCTTATTGCTACCAGATTCAATTCCACAACAAAACGTACCAAAGAAACACCAGCAAAGCCGTGAAGTTGAGAATCCCCCATGGCCTTGCATGTATATCCCCGAAATGTGTTGGTACTAGCTTAGACGCTTGTCCTACATAATTTCCAATGCGGTTCCTATTCCAATGTGACTACTTTTACCTCATGTTTGGATAGAGAGAAAACTAGCAGAGAAAACCGGATAGAAAAAAGAATTTCCCCTGTTTGGATAAGAGGTAATAACATGGATAAAAGAAAACTAAGAAAAATAAGCCTGTGGCCCCATAAAAGTTTTCTTTCTAAATATGAAGGAAATTTAAAGAGAAAACTTGCTACACATCCTCTTAACTTTTTTGATAATAAAATTATCCCATAATAATAGGTCTCACATAATAATAGCAGGTATTATAGTCATTTTAAAATTAGTTACTTTTTTTTTCCTCCTCCCTACTTTCCCCATTTATCTAAAAACAAATAGAGAAAATATTTTCTCTCTACTTTTCTCTCATTTTCTTGCATTGTCCAAACATTACCCTTCATGGATGACAGTCACCATTGTGATACTGTGTAGGGTTGGTAAAAACTGTTATAATTGATGATGAGCTGAGAACAAGTTTGTGGGATAGATTTGGTAAAGCTCGGAAATCTCTGTTAGATGAAATATCTTATAAATTTATCCGAGAAAAAACTTGTAGTTGTATTTGCTCATCCTGCCATTCACAAAGAGCTAATGGGACCTTGATAAAGATTCTGAAAGCTATAGGACAAATGATGGGACGAAGGTGTGCCATGGGCGGTGGGCGAAGGGTAGAGAAGGGAATTGTGGGCGAGGATGTGACGTGATTATGACATAACTTTTTAATGAAGGATTCTGAGCCGTTAGATCTTACTAAAATAAAAGGATAAAATTGAAAGGAAGTCTTTTCGCTTACTGTTGGAGTGAGTAAATCTCTCCCCACTTGTAGATTGAAGGTTTTAGTGCACATAAGTGCCTCCGCTCTAACAACCTAGAAGTTTGAGCTGATAGATTTACAGTGTTCCTGATTAGTTTTAATCTCTGCAAAAAATACCCGTGGAATCCCAGGCATATATACTAGTTATCAAGATGAAAATATTTAAATACTTATCTCGTTTTTCCATAATAACATCTGATCATATATATAATCATATCATATCCAATAAATGATACCTTCAGTGTGAATCATCGTCTCCAAACGATCATCAGAGAGGTTGAGGCTTCTCAACTCTTTGAATTTTTGGAACAAGGACAAGTCTATAGAGGCATACTGACGCGAGGATGTACGGAGGCCTTGCAGATATAGCTTGACAACGTGACCTGAAGAGGGATTGCACATGACACGATTCCAGCTACAGCAATCACTTTCTGTATCATTAACCCACAAATATAAATCGTGGTCTATGCTGCTATCGTTGTAAGTATTGAGAAAAGCCTTTATATCAAGCAACGCTGTCCTCTCTTCTCTCATGCAACCTTCGCTTCCAAGGATTTGAACCAAAACCATAAAATAAAACACCAATGGCAACAACTCCATTTTAAGGTTTAGCAGGAACTCTGCAAATAAAAATGGAACGTTTTGCGATAACTTTGCAGCCCTTGATATGTAGAAGGAGTATATATAGTGGCAGTCCAAATTTAGATTCTACTGGATATGTAAATGTGAGTCAAAGTCCTACAATTGAAGAATCTAATATATGTGACCCACCTTTCGTAGAGAATGTGTCAATGCTTCTTGTGATGGTGGACCAACAAGAGTAGACGAAGGTGAAATTTTGACTCATTCTACAGCTGTGCCAACGAGGGTAAAGTGAAGACTTTTTCTTTGACAAAATCTCTTTCGTAGAGGAAGTGTCCACGATTCACGTGATTGTGGGTCAAATAGTTGAAAGTTTTGGCACATTCTCTTGACCTCTTCTTCCCTAATTAATTTATTTGTCATGTATTTTGTCATCACTCGTGATATTATATAATATAATTCCAACTGTTCTTTCTTAAATAATTAGTCATATTATAGAAGTAATTACAATTTGTGTAGTTATAATTATAATAACTATAAAAAGATTACTTAGTCACTGTAATTCGAAGTGCTTTGTTTTCTTACTTGAATGTTGAAACAGGTAAGTCTATGATAACAAGACAAAATCGCATCATTGACCCACCATTCTCGTAGACAAGGATTCAATAATTCTTGTAATGGTGACAAAACTGTGAAAATGGTTATATATACTATTTAGTACATTAGATATTTCAGAAAGATACATAAATTTTAAGAAAAGGCATTTGAATTTCCAGAGTAACTACCATCAACCTAATAAATAACATTTCACAAGAGAAAATCGGATGAAAACATAATTTTTTTTCTCACGGAAGGAAACATAGAGAAAAATTCTCTCAAATTTTTTATGGAAATAAGAAAACGAGAAATTCTTACTTCCTAAGAATAATGCCAAAAAAAAGAAAAATCCTAGAGAAAATATATGAAAATGTTTGCACACAATGGCAGGAATATAGCATGAAACTTTCCAACAAAATTTTTCCTTGAGAAATGAGAGAAAAAGGATAGAATACAGTAACTGTCAGCCTTCTCACAGAAAATATCCGTGAGAAAATAAAAGAAAATCCACTTCTTACATAATTAAGTTTGTTTTTGAGAAAGGTTTTCACTCCTCACGGAATTCTTTTATGTGAATCGTTTACGCATAGTTATTTTCCGTTGGAGACAACCAAAATCTCAGCAACTTTCTAATAGTTTTTTCTTAGGATTCTTTTCGCTTGTTTGACGAATTATTTTGATGAGAAATTTTCTCAAGATTTTTTTTTTTCAAAGTAACTTCATATGTTTCTTTTGGAGAATATTCTACGAGAATTAATCTTAATGAGAGGAGCTCTTTCTCGCAGAATTTTCTTAAAAATCTCAATTATTCTGTCATCTTTGATTATTTTAATAAATTGGAATTTTTGGCCTACGCAATAATTGACAAAGTGGAACCATATTCATTTTTATTGTTGAGGGAAAGGTGTTTGCTTTGCTGAGAAAAATTCACGAGAAAAATGCTAAAGTTTAGGATGACAATGAAGGTCTAAAAAGTGATATGATATCATATGAATGGATGATAATCAAAAAGATCCATTCCTATATACCACTCAATTTCTGATCCAAAATCAATCAAGTAGGAAGACTCCCAAAAGTCTATTTGTTTGTTTGTTAAATAACTGGAATTTAAACATATATAAGAAGATCGAATAGCTACAATTATTATATGACGACAAAATCTCTAGACTCCATTGTGGACCACTGACCGACCCTTTAGTAGAGAAAGTGTAAACGATTCGTGTGATTATGGACAAACCAGAGTAAATGAAGTTCAAAGTTTTTGCTCATTCTGGGGCTTGAAGTCTATCCTAACATGACACCTAAATATGTGGTGCATGATTGACGCATCATTTTGTGGAGAAAGATTCAACAATTCTGTAATGGTGGCGAAATTGTGGAAGATGGTGATATATGCCATTCAGCATATTACATATAGTTCTGAGTAAAGATATATACATTCCAAGAAGCAGCACTTGAATTTCCTGAGTAACTGCCATCAAGCTTACGACTCCCTTCACCTCACCATATAGTGAAGTGTAGTTAGTACTATGGACGTTTGTATTGGTTCGTCTGTGAGTTTGGATAAATGGTTCGGCTAGTTATGTAGTATATGAGATTGGCATAGTTGGTATTTGATACAGTGGGAAGGAAAAATAAGAAAGACCTTGTTCGAGGGAAGGCAACCTTTAGATAGAATTAACAAAACGTAAAGATTTCATCCATCATGTCTTTCTCGTGTTAGACTATTTGGCTATATAGACATCACCTCTCCATTACATATTTACAAAGAAATAAAAACAAGGAAATAAAGCAACAACTAAATCAATAACAAACTCCAGGATTAATACTAATGCTGCTAGATCATCAACTCAGAGTCTCCCAACTCTTCTATCTCACCTTCTTGAGTTTTTGGCCCATCAATATTAGGTAGAGTGAAAGGTGGTTGGTGCTTTGCATAAACTAAAGGGCATCACCAAAATTTCATAACGGTACTCATGAGTCCTAAAAATGGTTTTATAAAGATTACCGGGTGCATTCTTATCTGGTGGTAACCAGATGACAGATCTAATTTGGAAAACCAACAAGCTACATGCAATTCATCTAGCAACTCAACAATGGTGGGGACGGGAAATTGATCCTTCACAATAATTACATTGAAAGTATGAGAATTTATGCAAAACCTCCACCTTCCATCCTTCTTCACCAATAAAACCGGAGAAGAAAATGAACAAATACTCCTTTGAATCAAGCCCAATTTGAGCATTTATGCTACCATCTTCTCCATTTCCCTCTCTTGAAAATGTTGATACCTATAAGGGCATACGTTGAAGGGGTTTGAACCTTCCACCGATGGAATGTGATGGTCAGATTCCCTAACTGGAAGAAGATCTTTCGGCTCTTCGAAAATCTTTGCGAATTTCTTTAAGATTGTTTGAATAGCGAGTGAGGTGGGTTGAATGCATATAACTGTTGAGGAAGGAAAAATGGGTTGTGGTTGAAAGAAGGCAATTGCTTCAGTATTAACCCATTCTCTTAAGTTGGTGGGTTGCAGCTACTTCTGGCCCAGTCAGCGGCTCTCCTTTTTATTCCACCACCTTACCTGCCTTATCAAACTTCATTGACAAGGTATCATAATCTATAATTACAGGTTTGATTGTCCTAAGTCATTGAATTGCAAGTACAATCTCCGTGCCATTCATAGGGAGGATATACAGATCTACAACATACTTGTGAGCCCCCAATTGAATGGGGGCTCACAAGTAGAACATTAAAGCTTTGGGCTTTTACTTCCCTTATGTCCAAAAATTGTGCAACCCTCCCTTGAAGGAAATTGTGTGTACTAGCTCCATCGGTGAGAACTGTTACCTCAGATTTACCAATAATGGCATGAAATCTTAAGGTCTGAGGGTTGTGATGGGCCAACATGGCATGCATACTAATTTGGGCCTTAGTGGTATTGGACCCATCATGACTATATGGCCTCTCGGATTGTTGATTAATCACCTTTCTCGACAATTTATGCTTCCGTTACGGTGGCAAAAATCATATATTGCTTCTTACAACAATCACCAGGGTATTTCTCATCACTATGGTTACTCAACCCCTTATCTTTCCTTACTTGAAGGTCATCATAAGAGAGTCGCTTAATGGCAGGCGATGGTATGTTGAGACTAAGGTTACAGTTGGATGATGTGTGGTTGAGAAGGTAGAAATGTTTTTGGCGCTCTGTGAAGGGATGAAATTAGAAGTGACAGTAGGACTGAGTGGAGAGGTATAAGGTTTCGAGAAGGCGGTTTTGCTTCATGTTGAGGAATTTATCATCCCATAATTTGGTTAGTGACAGGTTGGCTAAGGGATTAGGGCTAATAAGCTCAAAATTCTCTGTGAATTTTTGGTTTAAGGCCTGAAACAAAACAACTCGAGAAGAATAGTGGTGGTAACCTAGTAATTCGATTGGCAAGGAATTAAATTCATCATATTGCAAAGGAGCAAAATGCACGTCAATAGCATGAAGAGATTTGGCTAGCTGTAAATCTCATAGGAACAGGTCATCCATTGAAATCAGCCTAAAGCCTCCCTTGGACCTCATCCATATAAAATGACGCAATTCTGATACGCTAGTGCTACCAAATCATCAACTCTTCTAGCTCAAGGCCTTAGCCTATTCCTCTTGGGTCTTGTTTGTGGTATTTGATCCACCTGTTGATCATCCTTAGAGTTTCCCAGCTCTTCTATCTCCCCTTCTTTAGTGTTTGGCCTATCAATATTCGGAATGTGTTTTGTTTAGCATTTTCACTCGGTTTGTCCGAAATGTATATACGCTAAAATGTACTTGCTTCGAGTCCCTATTTATTTTCTATTGGTAATTATGGATTGATTTTGAGCTGACATATGAAAGATATTTCCCAAACTTCTAAAGGAAAATTCCATTAATAAAAGATATAATTCTATTGAAAAATTATATATATAAAATTAAGTGTTAATTGAGATAGGCAGAAGTCGTACATTGAGAGTAAAAAAGAAAAGAAAAGAAAAACTAAAACTTGGGAGAAATATATAAATGGGAAAGATTTATTAACCTAATATCTTAAGGAGATCTCTCACAAGTGGCTTCATGGTACGCTTTTCTCCAATGCGCAAAGGTTCCCCCACTCGTGACACAGACGCATACATATCTAGGGTATCCACATTACTTTCTTGGTTTAGACTGCTATCATTGAGTCAACACCCACTACAAGAAAAACAGTGTTTAGCTAGCTATGGTCCTAATGTTGCTAAACTACCAACAACTGTAGCTAAATATTGTAGCTAAGTTTTGCAAAACCATACCATTTTAGGGCGTCACAAGTAAAATAGTCACTTTATATATATATGTTAGCTGTGGTTATAGTCAGAGTTAATCTTTCCCAATTTTTTTTTGTTTTATTAAATTCTATTCTTACATTTATATAGCTGCAATTCGAGTTTCTTCTGAAAATTTAAAAATAAAAATTGAAAACAAGAATAAGAAAAAGTATAGGTACCTACAGTTTCTTAATGATGGCATCACATCATGGGTTCTGGCAAATATTAAAACATAAATGTTCAGAATATTCCCATCCTTGTGTGTGGCAGCACTGTTCAACTGTGGGCTTGTAGGTATAGTAAGCAATACTAAATTAACATTTTCTAAACTAGATTCTATATATATTTACCAACTTTTCCATTTGGGAGATGGAATGCCATCTTAGAGTGATACAAAACCAAAACAAATAAAATCAAACTGAAGTTAACTAAACTTATTCCCATATTTCAGCAGCATCGAAGTTAATAGTACAAACCAGGAGAGTCATATAAATGTCATAATACATGCAAATACATTTAAAATTATCCCGCAGCTTATTTCAAATTCATTAAATTTCTAGAAAAATGATTCCTAAAAAAATCGATAAAAGTATTTAAAAAAATTCTATCATATTAACTATATTGCTTAATATGTGTGTAAAAGCTAACAACAAATAAAAAGAAATAAAAATAATATACGGTTTGCAATCAATTATTTCACGTCTTTTGCGCGTAGTTTGATTGAACGGTATAATGGTTTCATGGACAAGATGGGGAAGAAATTAAAAGTCGGAAAAGCAGCCAAACTAGTTATTCAAGCATACTATACGGTATCATAATTGAAATTTCATATTTTTTAAAACAAAACATGGAAGCTTAAATTTTAAATTAAACAAGTGAATTTAATTCCAAATCAATTACACCTAATAGCAAAAATTTGATCATATGTCGGCACCACTTTTTTTTTTTTTAATTTAATTTTGATTAACAATTTACCCTAAATTTTGGAACTCGTGTTAAAATAACAACATATTGGTTGTTCAGCTTGAAGGTTGAGCTTAAAATATTGAGTTGGAATTATTCAGAGTGATTTCCATGTTAACCTCCGAAACAGGCATTAGGAAAGAGTATAAATACCTTAATGGAATAAGAATATGAATGAAATGGAATAGAACGAACTGAATATTTTATTTGTAGTTTGAGAGCTCATGGAATATAATAATATTTTAAATTATTTCATTTGTTGATATACATAATTGACAAGGAAAGAAATCATAATTATTTTAAAAGACAATAATATACTTGTTATAAATAAAACAAAACAAAGCACAATAAAGAGAAATATGGTGTTTCAACCTACATCATGAGAGAGATTACGAGACTTTAATTTGAGAGTTGAAACATATGTATAGCTTTAGACAAAGGGTCAAGCTTATCATTAAAAAAAAAAAAAAAAGAAAATGTTTTACAATTCTTTAATTAACGATATCACATCATGGCTAATAAAACAAAAGCATTTAGAATAATTCCATCCTTTTGCGTGTGACAGGTTTGTTGATGTAAAACAAAACAAAAGAAGGTAAAGAATAAAGACAGGAAAAACACTTAGATATGATCTTTAAGTTAGTTACACCGTGACAATAACTTCGATATTCTTTGAAAGAAAACTCTTGTATTATTGAATTCATTAAAATTTTTGAATGATTACAAAAGAAATCTATTTAAAGGCAAAATAACCTAACAACCCAATTAATGAAACACTTTTATTTTAGTTCTAGAATAAGATATCCCAACATGAAATTATAGCCCAATAATAAAATTTTATGATCAATTTCTCTTTATTTTTGATTAATTTATCTATCATTTACTTTTTCATAGCACATAAATTTGTATATTTCGAAATTTCCCACTTAAAATAATTAGTCATTTTATAAATTTTCGTTGTTTAATGTATAATTGTTCAACTACTATAATTCATTATGTTTCATTTTCTTACTTGAACTTGAAACTGGTCATGAAGTCCATCACAACACAGATGGTGTATCTTCGATCCATCATTTCGGAGTGTAGCTCAATAATTTTTGTAATGGAGATGAAATGGTGGAATATCATGATATATACTATTTAAGTTCCAAGCAACACTTGAATTTCCAAAGTAACTTCCATCAACCGTAGACTTCTCCTCACCACACTACGTAGAGTGTGTTTTGTAGTTTATATAGATATGATGATGAAGATGATGCTAAAATATATATGGCCGCGGAACTTAATTTTAGGTCTTGGGGATGTTGACACCAAAATATTTTGTGATAGCTAGCTGAAGACAGGAGCTATGTAGGAGCAAGATATTTGATTTTTTTTACTTTAAACAATAATATTTATAGAGTTGATATTTTTTAAATCTATTTTTTTTGAAGTTTCTACAATCATGTTATAATTTCAACATTATCAACAATAGAAAAAGTAGTTAAGCGAATACACATGATGTCTCTTGTAAAAACACAATTACACATGTCGATTTGATTCTTCCAGAACAAAGGAAGTACTCTAAGAAGTAAGAAGAATGATTACCTGCCAATAGATGTTATTATAACCACCATAGAATATAGTTTAATTGTCATCATTATGGTCAAAAGAAGTGTATGCTCTCATCTACCAATAAATAGGCATTGTAGTAAGTAAAATATTAATATTCTTCCCTTGCATCTTTCACATAGAAACATCAATCGTATATATATTATCAGTTCTATATAAAAAATAAATAAATATCTACCTCATGCATAGATAATTAATATGAACCAAGTGTATAAATATATCCATCGATGCTATAAATATTTTTTACTTGCCATTTTCTTTTAAAAGAAATGCTCAAATTTTCATAGCACCTCTTATGCATTGGAGAATGTTGTGAGTATAGATACCATTTTATTGGTATTTTGAAGTCAAATTCATAACATAAAACTTTAATTTTACAAATATTATTACTTCAATTAAAAAATAAAATATCCAACTCATTCATAGATATTAAATATCTAAATGTGTTCTAATATATCTATCGTGCTATAAATGTTTTAGCTTGACATATTTTAAAAGAAATGTTCAAATTTTCGTAGCATCATATATGTACTGAAGTATATTGTGGTTATAGAATGACATTTATGGTCCAATATAAAACAGTTGAGGTAAAATTAGAACTCTAAGTCTCTTGATGATTGAATTGACCTTTAATTTGTGTTTGCTTACTCTCCCTTGTATTTTGGATTTTATTTCATTTATTTTGGTTGTCTAAATAATACTTTAGTGTCTAGTCCTCGTAGGAACATTACGTGGAATACTTGTTGATAGTGTTTGTTTTCACTTGTTTTAATAGTACTTACTTTTTCACGCAACAAGATTTTGGTGTTGTTGCCAATGAGTGTCTACTAATATTAGAATTGCTAACTTAGTATTAAGTTGGGTACTACACTTTTTTGTTTTATTTATTTTTGTTTCTTCTATTGTTGCGGTTATTCGTTTATTTTCTTTTATCATGGCAGAGGAGTACAGAATGAGAAACCATTGCATGAGTATGTTGTGCCTGAAATGATGGAAACAACATAAGGCATTAGAAGATCACCATTGCAGTAAATGGCTTTGAAATCAAGTACTCAGTCATCTAGATGATTTAGAATAATCATTTCAATGATCTACCCAATAAAAACCCTGATGTGCGCATCTTTACCTTCTTGGAAATATATGATATATTCAAATAAAATGGGGTATCTGTTGGTGCAGTTAAAGCCAGTCTATTTCCCTTTTCATTGAGGGGGGAACCAAAAAGGTGACCTTACTCATTAGCACTTGCATGTATTTCTACCTAGAATGAATTGGCCCGGACATTCTAGAATAAGTTGTTTCCACCAGACAAGACTGCTCTCATAGAGACAGTGAATTTTGCAAATAATGAAGGGGAATCACGATAGGATACATGGTATAGATTCAATGAGATGTTGAGAAAATGCCCATATCATGTCATTCAGGAGTGGCTAGTGATGCATTTGTTCTACAAAGCTTGATTGATACTACTAGAGTCTTAATGGATGCTAGCGGTGCCTTTATGAATAAAAATTATGCAAAACCTTATGAGCTCCTTGAGGAAATAACCACTAATGCATGCCAGTGGTCCCTTGTAAAGGACACACAAAAGAAGACTGTAAGCATTCAAGAAGTTGAAGCTTTATCGTTCATAACTTCTAAGCTTGATGCTCTTCTTTCTCTTGAAACTGCTAATGTCATTCGAGATTCTGGGGAGAAACATGCAGATGATGTAGAAATTGCGAACTTTGTGGGTAATGGCAGTAACCTATATTCAAAGACCCACAATCTTGGATGGCATCATTGTAACATTTCATGGAGAAATAATCAAACAAATGGCTAATTCAACAGCAATAGCAATAACAACCCAAAATCAACCTTAAAGATGCTCTAGCCCAATAGGCCAATTCAAAAGTTGATTTTCAGGAGATAATTACTCAGTTTATTCCTAGAATAGATAACTTTATCAGGAACCTGGAATGGATTCAAGTAGGACGAATTTCTGAAATGCTTGCCATGAGATTTCATGGTGGTTTACCTCTCAATACTGAACTTAACACCAGGAACATGTTAATGCCATATATTTGAGAAACGGCAAGATAATTAAACTACTAAAACTACCCCCCACAGCTAAAGTTGAGAAATAA
This sequence comes from Bauhinia variegata, assembly GCA_022379115.2. NCBI lineage: Eukaryota > Viridiplantae > Streptophyta > Magnoliopsida > Fabales > Fabaceae > Bauhinia > Bauhinia variegata. The sequence continues at coordinate 12,094,131 of CM039427.1, read as the reverse complement.
GAGCAGCTCAAGCATATAAAAGAAAAAAAGAACCCACAAATTACCTATCACATATAACACCTAAGCTAAAGAAGGTGAAAAAGCCTAGATCTAAATCATTCCTTGAAAACCCTCAACCGTATGTGCCTATTTTGCCTTATCTACAGTGGATTTTGAAGAAAATTTTGGATAAGTATTTTCTAAAAGTCTTACAGTTGTTTAAAATGTTGCAGATAAACCTTCCCCTTTTTGAAGCCATTACCAAAATGCCTCTGTATATGTCAAATTCATAAAAGACCTTCTAAAAAAAAGAGAAAATTAAAGATACTAAAAAAGTAATACTTGATGAAGAAAAATCCTTTAGAAAAAGCTACAAGTCAAAATGAAAGATTCAATGAAGTTTATAGTACCTTGTAGTGTTAGCAATATGAATGTAGGATGGCTACTTTGTGATTCAGGAGTTAGTGTGAATTTACAACCATCGCTTTCTACATTCAAAACATTAGAAAGTAGGGAAGTGAAGCCTACCATAAATAATGACCTCACAGTTTGTTGAAATGTATTTTAATAAAAGAAGGGAAGTTTTTTTTCTCAGATGATTTTGTAACACTAGATGTGGAGGGTTAGATCCAAAACTCTTAAAAGAAATGTACAAAGAACGGGTCTTGGTTATTCTTATTCTTGAAGTTCATTATGATAATGTTAACATCCTGAGCTCATTTATTTGTTTCTAACTTAATTATGTGTTTTCTGTTTCTAATGATAGTGTACAAATAACAGTTATTATTGTGGGGTAAACAAGAAAATATGCACAAGACATCATGGCACGTTGCAGTAGATGCAGTAAGTTATATAATCATACAACGTCCATAAAACATTTATGTACTCCTATAAGTTTATCGAAAAAAAAAAACAAAGTATTTTTTGAAAATACTACAGTTTGTTGAACCATTTATCATTTTGCTATGTCAGCGCTAACCAGAAATCGGGTTGAAGGCGTCCTTTTAAGTCAACATAGTTTCCTTGCAGCTCAAGCAATTTTTTTTTAATTAATTTATTGTCCTGCACTTACTTTGGACATATGTTTCATATACAAAAGATGTGACACTTCCCTAGGACAATAATTTTTTTAATAAATATAATTATAAAATTTTAAATACAAAATATTTTGACATTCAATCTACTATTAGTAAGTGAGCACTAAGTGAAAAAAGAAAAAAATTACTTGAGCTGCAAGCTAGCGGTGTGAAAAGGAGAAATAAAGAATAAAAATTAAGATTGTGGCACCCTTCTACTTAGTAACATGTCAATTCAAATGACCTTCTTCAACCATGTGGCAATACAATATAGTTTAATAAATAGTTTTCAAATTACAGATAGTTTAATTTTTTGCATTTTTTTTTAATATATTTTAGCCAAGTTTATCATGGTCCACCGCCTAATACATACTTCCCGGTTAAACCAACCATTTTAATTGTTAAGTGCACAACTAATGGATATGGATGTGGTTCATTACGGCACTGCATTGGCTGAAAGTTACTTCAACAATTCTTATCATTCGCCAAACAACAAAAAAATTTACGCTAAGTTTACTGGCTGTGTATTACATCTGTTTCTTCCTTCGCAAAACCCATGTTAACCCTATAACAAGGCAGTTTCAGGATGGAGCGGATTATTGGAGTATTTTTTTGTTTGTTTTCTTCTGTCTAGAATTTTGATAAGATATAACTAAAGAATCCTGGCCTTAAACGTTTTCACTTGATAAAGAAAACTGGATACTTAACTATCTGGTTCATGTATCAAAGTATGAGAAATCAATTAATAAACAAATGCTGAAGCATATTATTATATTATTACATTATTGTCATTTTACATTATTTAGACTTACCAATGGGTTTTAGGTCTAGCTAAAGGGAGTAGTACCAACAACATAATGAACTCAGATTCAAAGAAATCATAAATGACGGCATGGAAACTTAATCTCTTAACTTCCTATAAGTTATCTTGTTAAACCTCATGTAAGACTTCCCCCTTTACCAGCTTGGCTTCATAAGGCATATATCTGTGCAACAGAAAGACGATGAGAAATTTTGAGGATGATACATTGCTATGCTGTAGTTTTTTTAAAGCATGACCGAATAATACATATACTGAAAAAAAAAAAAAAAAAAAAAACACTTTCCTGAGACCTTGACTATTTTATTGCAATGTTCTTATCGCAAAAAATAAAATAAACAAACAAAATCTTAAAGTTAATGTCGTTCCCCAGTTAAAAAATTTAATTCAATCCATTTAATTACAAAATAAAAATTAAATTTCCTAATATACATATTTCTGACTGATTCACATATAAATAATCAATAAAAAACACATATTATCCCAGTTAGGAAATATAATTTAATAAAATCATTGTAACAAAAGTTTGTGTAGTACGCTGGAATCGAGAATTTCAACTGCCTTGCCTTCACTGTAACAAAAGAAAGATTCTAAGGCAATATAATTAAATAAAGAGTTGATTGTAAAAGTTATAACTGGTTTAATAGATGAGATAAAAATTTAAGTGCAATTTAGACTTACTTTTCTAATTATGGCGACATTGATCTATTGTTTCGCACCCTCGTTGGTATGGATTAGCTTTAGCCTCTGGTTTACAGTTCTGTTGATTTTTTGGATCACATGGTGTACCATCACCCTTTTCCATAGACCCATAACCAATATCTCTGGCCTCTATAGCCATGTTCAACATCGAACCAACAACAAGAGCACTCAGAAACAAAACCAACACAGGTTTCCAGTAAGCCATTTTTTTGGGTTTAATTTGTTATATTGATCAACTTAACAAGTCTGGTGGGATATATTTGATATGCCTCTAATATATATAGTAAGCCATGCACGATTAGTCATCACAAAACAATAGTGGAGGAAAATAAACAACCATTTCCACCGTTGCTTCTTCAA